>CM076922.1:13748778-15067112 GCA_039566165.1 Maruca vitrata | reverse complement strand
TTTTTGTATGAGAACCCACTTAAACATTGGTTTTAAGCTTTTTCTAGTATAAGATGTTATAGAGGCTACTAAAATACATCATTCGTGAAAATTTTAACTGTCTAGCACAATCGCACGGAGGTCTGGAAGCTTTTGAAAATACAACTTTTTCAACTATTTGCATCACTGTATCTCTGAAATGGTGAATCTTAGGAATAAAACGTACAGACAATTTTTATAGATAACTAGAAGATAAGTAATTTTCTCCTACACACTTTTATGATAAAACTTCCCGTTTCGCTCAAAAATTCATAAAACTGATATTTGTGACATTTGACCTTGAAAATTTAATAGTTGCGTACACCCTACAATATGTAGGTTTTGAGACAACTTTTAGGACGTCAATATACAAGTATTTACAGACTTACAGCTGGGTATCTCGAATTCCGAGATTTTTTCCTAATTTGACTGGACTATAAAGAGAAAGTTTAGATCGACACTATAGAAAAAAAAACATGAAAGCACCAATTGATGGAATTCGAAATTCTCGATTCTCAAATTGCAAATGTCACATTAATAAAAACCAGTCGTTGAGTCGTCACATCGTGTCTTGTGTGAGATGTTTATTTGTTATAACACCATTATAATTGTGGTTGCCCCGTCATTATAGGATAAAAGCCGACCTTCCAAAGGTACTTGAGATCACTCGAGTTTTAAACGTAATCGTGACTACCAATGTTTGCTTTTCGTTTAGAGTTCCGTGGGTGTGAATTTGAATATTCCAAATCTACAGTGTAGTCGGTCTTCAATTTGCTAATGTCCATCAATAAATTTTGCATCTAACAAAAACTATACACTTATCACTCAACTCGTCATCTACTTTCAATGTGACTAGCAATAATTATATATATATATATTACACAACATCACATACATTGATCTTATCCCGTGGTAAGTAGCTTAAGCACTTGTGTTACGGAAATCAGAATCAACAGAATTGTCAAACATGTAGAAGAAAAATTTTAAGCAGATCTTCAAACCGCATAAGGCCATGCTACTATAAAATTGTTGATATGCAATTTATCTACATCTACACTTATGTACATAATGTTGACATATATGATTTATTTTGCAGACAGATCTTGTTGCAATAACGACCATTTTTTTTAAATGCCCTTGGACATAGCTACTTCACCGATTTTTTCATTTAACTTTAATAAAAAATTAACTGTTCATAGAACAAGTTTAACACAAAGTTACTCCATACCTATACAATTTAATTATCGATCGATTCAATCTTGACTTTTTTTTTAGGAGCGCTCTGCACCCAATTCTTTGGATTCGTCGTGAAGTGTCATCATAACACTTGAGTATCTTCTGGTTTTAGCTTCGCGATGATGATGTGTCGTTGAGAGCTAACCTGAATCCGTCATCATTATATTAGTAACTCTATCACAAAAAAACTGATGTCGACTTTAATTAAGAGATGGAATACTACAACTACAATTTAAATAGTCAATTTGGACGCATTGGGACCGTAATTTTGCGTAAATAGTAATTTTACTGAGTTTCTATGTATACAAAAACTACAGTTTTACATTTATTTTAAATTAAAAATTACGTTGCTAGTGATTGGTATTATTTTGACATTTAAGAAATATATATAAATATTTAAATTTGAATTAAGATTAAATTAAATTGCTTTCAAAAAATACATTCAACATTAGTTAATTTATTCCAGTCTTATTTAAACAAATTGACAGAATACATTTAAGGTGAATTATTTATGACTTAATTAAGCAAACGGGAGTACAAGACAGGAGATATTAAGATTTGGCAACCAAAACTATAGGATTTGTTAAATTTATTTGAAACGGTAGTTTTACAATGCGATTTTATATTAAAATTATTGGTAATTTAAATGTTAACTTCATACTGGTATCTTGTGCTACGACCAACAAAGAATACTCCAATAAAATAGATTACCTAAATGTATGTATATTCATGACAGTAAATTATGTGAAATAAATGTTTAAGTGGATACTTAATTTTTTTAATTTAAATAAGGATTTTTTAAAATTGAATAATAAATAATTTTCATAATTAATTAAAAGTAGGCAACAGTTAGGTACCCTTCTTAATGAATAATTTTAATTTATTATAAAGTTTATATAAATGCAATATGATTTACTTAATGTTAAAAATATAATTAATCTAGGAGCATCAATGAATCAATCTTCTCTTAATTATTTCATCTTCAAATTAATGATGATAATTCTATAATACATTAGATAAACATTTGAAAGGGGTCTAAATTCATTCCAAAATAATTTAATTAACCAAAAAATACTCGAATACGTTAAAATCTTGGCGATCAAAATCAGTCAGTCGGTTCCTGGAAACCGATATTATCTGGTTGGTAATTAAAATTACCTTCTGCAAGATACTTACAACATTTCCCTATGAGAAATTAAAAAAGTCAATCATAGCTGCTCTGGAATGTTGTAGAGTGTCAGCCGGCGGTAGGGCTGACCATGAGATTCTTTGTATCTTTACTGAGTATGCAATAAAATTCTTTAGTAAATCAATTTTCCAGATGAATGTCAACTTATAATGACGACTTTAAGAACATTCCTTTAACTATTGTAAAAATACTTATTCAGTGCAAAAACCATGTCAGAGGCCTACGGGCGGTTTAAAAACTCTGACACCAGGTTGTTCATCAACCATACGATAAGAAGAAGAAGAAGAAGAAGAAGTGCAAAATGACTTTAAAAGAAATAAAATGTGAACTATAAATGCTATTATTTATTATAGATCAAGGCATACTGAACACAATTTTCATTAATTTGGGTGTAAGTAATTTTGTTTTTTTTTTCATAAATTGTTTTGTAGTAAACCAAACACTATGCCTTTAAAAATGGATAGATGTTGCAAATTTATTTGATCTTCAATAAACAAGATCCAAACACTAAAAAATTGTTAAAGCAATGAAATTGAAAAGTAAACCTTATCAATTAATGCATTTAATGTATCTTTGTACTAAATAAAAGACATTCTTATCAAATACCACTAGGGTGACATCCCTAACCGTAGCAGGAAACTGGACTAGTGGCATTCAGTTACCATTTCAGTTTGTTACCGCTATAAATACCGAGCCGTGGAACAAATGACGCAATGTATAACTCCGTTAATGTTCTCGTTTTAATGGAAAACGCATTGTTGGGAACATCTTAATCTGAGCGTTCGGCCGCCATCTTTGAAATGCGAAATGTCAACTGTCATTGTCCACTTCCACTATAAATTATTGAGATATTTGGTGCATGCAATATCATCCGTAAATGGAATACGTTTACGGATGATATTTAAAAAATGTTGATTTATAAATATTCGTTTGCTTGTATTCTTCCTTGGTCGAGTTCTTGACCTACTTGAAGACTTGTTTAAATTTACAGGTTAAAATTAGCACTAAGTTAATTTTGAAGAAAGAAAAATATTATTTCAAAATTATACAAATATAAAAAAAACATCAATAAACAGATAAAGTAACCATATAGGCAACTGGGGAGGAATCTGCTTAGCATGTCAACGCTACCCTGGAATAATGACACCATCGTTTGAAACCCGTAAAATCTATTCATGTTTATGTCTTATCTATCTATCTATTTTAATTTGTGTAAATATAGTATTACATCACACAAAAAAAATATTTTTCAAAGTATATTCATGAAACTGCCGTGTCCAATTTCATGTCTCCATCCAGGTACCTGATTTTTCCTATCCCTTTTCCTTCATTAAGCTCAAACACAACTTCCCATAGATTCAAGCACAGGCTCTCGTATCATCTATAAGAGTTCTGTAGTTCTTGTTAGTTTCAATAATGAATGAATTCTCTTCTTCAACAGATGAACCAGCAATGTAAAGTGTGCGGGGAGCCAGCTGCTGGGTTTCACTTCGGAGCCTTCACTTGTGAAGGATGCAAGGTGAATATTACTTACTAATTATGCTATCATTAGTTTGACTAAGTCCATACAGGTTATACTTATTTTACTGTCGAAAAAACTCGATGTGCCATTGTTCTTGATTGAAGATTCAAAACCACGACCATTGGAATATAGCGGTCAGTCTAAGATCAGCGAAGTAAGCACGTATGATCGTAGTGATACTAGAGTGGAACACAGGTAGTCTTTTGGAGACCTAACTCTATGATGATTGATAATATTTTTTGGTGTTAAGATCAGTGCTCCATACACTTTCAACAGTTAATTTTAGTATTTATTAACTTATCTAATATATACAATTTCTAATATTTAAAATTCTCGTGTCACAGTTTTTGTTGCCATACTCCTCCCAAACGGCTTGACCGATTCTCATAAAATTTTGTGAGTATATTGAGTAGGTCTGAGAATCAGCCAACATCTATTAACTTATCATACCCCTATGTGATAAGGGTTGTCCACGTGGACAAAGTCGCGGGCACAGCTAGTAAGCTTATAAAATTCTCGCATAAGTTAATTTTATATTGAAATTCTATACTTAAAGCAAAAAATATATACTATAGTTTTTTTTAAGCATACGTAAAAGGTATTAAGTCAAAAACTTAAAACCTGTTACCCAACGAAAATTAAATTGAATACCGAAATTAACGCATAACAATGTTTATTTTGTTACTTAAGTAATTCCAAAAGTATCCGTACAAAAAATCACGAGACCACTACCAAAGTGGCCCTTACAAATTGCCATCGAATTATTATTATTCCTATCGGTCATAAGCTCTGTCTCTTTGATTGATGGACACTGCAGACTTATTACGTGTCGAATAGCGATAGGGATCTCGACTGCAACGATAAAATGAGCATTTAGTGTTTAATTCACTATAAATTACCCAATGTGTTACTGCAAGTAATTTATTATTTAGTATACGTCAATTAAGTTTAAGACGTTTCTGTATTTATTACAGCCAATGTTGATATACGCGACGTATTCAATTACCGCTACTGGTAATCAATAAAGTTTATTTTTATTTTTAATTTGTTTGTTCTGTGAGCTTTGATAAATGAAACATTAAAGAAAAAGTGAACGTATAACTTAAACATTTATTCATATTTTGGATAATAAATTTGTACGTATATGGATAGATGCATAAACCAAAGAACTTTTAAAAGACAATTTAAAAGTTACAATAGTTAAACAAATCGCTTCCCGCTGTCTGTACCAATATGCTAGCTTATCTTTAAAACCATACAAGGGATATTGCTGTGATTTTTTAACATAGTATAGTGGTTTAAGAGGAAGGTTTATAACATCTATTTTATACATTTTTTAGAAAAGATTGAGAGATGTGATAGACCCGAAAGTGGTTTACCAGGAGTGTAGCACATTGCAGGAAGTATTCTCTGCCTACCCTCTGGGGAAAAGGCTTGATTGTATGTCTTTATAGCAATATCATTGACAGTAGCAATTCCCATATATCCGACACGTAATAAGCACTGTTTGTCGCGTCGCGCGGCAAGCAATTTGCTACTCCGAATCAATTTGCGCGTTTTTTGTCGCGCGTAATGTCGCCCGATTCAATCTACGCTACATACCGGCGGCTTTATGTAACGGAACGGGACGTGGGCGTAGTCCTTTACAACTAACCTTTTTGGTTGAGCTTGTCAAAACAGTTATGTTTAAGTAGTTTTAGCGGCCTTCAAAGCTGTGTTGGAACATTTTGTTTAATTAAGCCCTCGCTTAGAGGCTTGAGCCTACCCTAAACTAGGGCGATCTCGCATTGAACAAGTCGCTAATTAAGTCAACTTAATATTTTCTTCCTTTATATGAAAAAGATTTTTTTACAGTGGTGAAAAAGTGTAATATTTGCACATTTTTAGCGAAACGAAATAAGAAAAAAATACAGTCTTAAAACTTACAACTAGAAATATTCGGGTTTCGTCTGAAAAGTTATTTGTTTTTAATCAAACTAGATTCTAAAAAGCTGTTGGTAAAAAGGCTTAAAAGCAATCTATTGAAAATACAAAAAGGCGTATTGTCAAAAGTTGACCCGACCTCCCATATTTTACTAAAATAAAACTGTCGAATTTGCAAACCCATCATGTTGAGCTAGCATCCAAATGTTCGTGGCACACCCAGAGATCACAATAGGACAATAAAATACAATAAAAACACGATCCAATCGACCAATCAGCGGCCACCTGTAGATGAGGTGAATGAATCCATATGTCACCATTCGGAACGGGGCAAGTGTGAACCGCCATTTTCTAAGTTGGATTTTTTATATAGAATTTATGCAATATTTAATTTATACTTAGCCTTGTCTCTTAAAAATCACAATTTTCGCATTTACGTTTTGTTCTTACGACCTGCCAACGTTGCAATATCTGGTTTTAAAGTAAGATGTTTGTGGCAGTTTACGTTTACTCTTGTGCCTAAAAAACGCGTTAATCTGTTGGTCCTGCGCTTGACCTCGAAAAGGTTCATATTCATTTTTAGAATATTTTTTGACTTTCAATTCATGATATTTTTTTCTTAAATAATGGTGGATTCGTGGTTCCCCTAAAATAATATAACCACATCATGGTGACTTCTCAGCCATATTTCAGCTACGAAAAGCCATAGCCCATAGATCACAAGAAGGCGCTAAGGCATTTCCTAATCTCATGAATGGAAATCAGGAAATCAGTAATTAACATGCAGATTAATAATGTTCAACATAAATCACTGGGCACAATTAATTTGTATAATAAAATATACATTCATATTCATAATTTTCATATATATTTACAATTTTAACTTTGCATATATAATCATTTTGTTATTCGATCTGTCTTAGCACAAAAAATATTTTTAGGTTTGTAGTTGGAATTATGATAAAAAAGAAACTCAGCGAGAGGATTCGTGGGTAATATAAAAAAAATACTTATACTTTAAGTATAAATAGGATTCGATAATTTGATTGACAAAATATATTGACTAAAACTCTCCCAATAATAAAATCGTCAACCTGATGGCCATAACAAAAGCTTTTTATAATTTATTAAATTGTATTAATCTAAAAACACGTGTACTTACAGCAAATCGATAAAGTTCGCGAAAATAGATGTAACTTGACTGAAGATTTGTCAAGCTAATCTTAGGGGTGAGAGCCATCCGCTCTCCTGCAAGTCCGGTGATGACGAGGCTACTCCAAGCCATCATCGTGAGTTAGGATTAAAAAAGTCAAGCTTAAGGGTCAAAATCGGTGTCCTCGTTACATTTACAATACTTTAAAGGTGCCGAGCGCTTTCGAAATCTCACGGCACGAGATTAGGAAGAGTCATAATTAGGATTGTGATAAATTACGTACAGAATCGAATATAAATCAAAGGAAAATTAATTTACAATGAGATTATAATAAGGTACTAATGAGGATTTACGAAATGCTCGTGGGTATATGTATGTAAATCAGTATGTAATAAATGATAGGGAATATTACACTCCGGTAAAGTTCAGATAGTTCATTAGTTTAACAAATATTATTAATATGAAGGGAATTGCTTGTTTATTTTTTCTATCTTTATAGAAGTTCAACGTGAGTCAAGGACTAGGATCGCATAATGTTTGACAGGCAGTGTTTTACCCATTCACTGATACTGTCATAAATTGTAAATTAATTTTAATTTGTAAAGCTTGGTATTAGTAATCATCTTGTCTTTTGCTATGTTGTAGTTAGTGCCATACTATGACGAACGTATTAAGCATTTGGATTTATGTATAGGTACTATATACGTATGTACTAGCACAGTAACAAAATTGTATGCTAATAATTTACATACTATGAGTCATTCATAATATGTAAATTATCAGCATACAAGTTTTTGAACATAATTATTATTGGATGAGGGCTCAAAGTAACTTAAATATATATAATGTCTGATATTTTTAGTTTTAGTTGCTGAACCTAATGATGCAAGTTATCTTTAACTTCGTTACATTTTTTAAAAACTTGTTAGTTATTTTAATCTTAATGATTTTAATCAATTTGTTTAATATTTGAACATAATATATCACACGATATCTTTATGACAGGCATGCATAGAAATGTCCTACGAAAACAACAGGTACAGTCAGCCACAGTAAAAGATACAATAGAATATTGAAATTAAATCATGCCAATATTGTTTTTTATTAAGATCTTTTATGCAGTTATTTATTCCAGAGTATGATAATATCTTATCAAACACTTAAAAAATTTGACTAATTACTCTAAAATATAGGTCAAACAATCGATAACATTATAATTGAATACAAGTTTTAAAGCAATCTAACACATGGATTAAAGTAATCTGAAATAAATAAAAATAAATTTTATTTTTATTACAATCAAAGTTACTAATGACCCCATAACCTCACAGGCTATACAAATGCAATCAAACAACGAAAGTCGAATCCTTTTCCGTCACCAACTGTACATTCTAGTGACGATTTATAATATTACCACGCAACCGCTGATTAGTTATTTAACATAATTAAGTATTTATTCAAATGATATTAAAACAAACATTGGAGTCCGACAATGCGTAGGCGCAACTCCATTTCACACTGTGATCTACACTCCCTTCATCGGATATCTTGTTTCAACAAATAAATTAAAATTGTAATTTACGTCAAACAGTTAGAGTTTCTAATTAAGAATATGAAGCGGTTTGTATAGGATAGATAAGTAGGCTAGTGCCGTAGAATAGATACGCGCGATTACAGCTAATAAGATAATGTGTTATCGCCGCTTTTGTTTTATTAATTGTACATTAGTTTGAATATACGAGGCAGATACGAGTGCTTGATTAAGTTTTTGTCGATTTGTTTTCCAGTTAGAGCTTGGAGACTTTAATTGTGTTTTTTTTTAATTAACAGATCTTAATGTAATTAATACTGTTAAAACTATGCTGAATATTAAAAATATTGGTAGGTATTTTAAGTATAATGCACATTTAAAGAAAAATGCTAAATTATATACAATTTGAATTATCTACGAAAACTAAATGGAGCTACTTGACTTATTTTAATAATATAAGTACATACTCTATCATTATATAATTAAATAATCAAAAATGTTAAATGTTAAGAACTTCAAAATTAAACAACTTTAAACCATAATCAAATAATTTGAACCTCCGAACTAACTTTACTCAACTTACTAACTTCAGTTCAGGTGGGAGACATTTTGTCGACCGGTTGCTGTTACCACCATACAGTTGCGTAAAACCCGCCAAGTGACTCTGACCTCTCTCGGTCAGGTCGCGTTCCGGGATCAGCACTGTACGAACCGGAGCCAGGGGGGACCATTGCTGCGGCAAGCGCCGGACCAGTGGAGCCTTAGCGGCGGTATTGTGCGGGCGGAGCGGGTCAGCCCGCCGGCCAGGGAGACCCGTAGAAACGGTGGTGCCGCTGGCCGCCCGCGGCATAGTACAGGGGCCCGACGGAGACTAACCACCCCCGAAGGCTGCCCCACCAGGTCGCGCATAATCCCGGAGCGGCTCGTCGTGCCGGGTGGTGCCCGGAGTGGGACCCGGCGTGTCCGCCTCCGGGGGTACGGGGCCCTTCCGTCCGGCGGACTGGCCAACTCCGATCTGCACAGGTCAATACCAATGCGAGACTCCACGCTTTGTCTCGTTGTTGCCGCAGCAATGGTCTTCTCTTTCACGTCCCCCTTTCCCTCTAAAATCGATGGCAGTAAAACCAACGCAACATCGTCCTACAGCGGCATCCCAACTCCCCATCCCCTCGCTGTTTGAGGTGGAGTTCACTAACATCCGTGGACTCCATGCAAACCTCAACGCCGTCCACCAACACCTCGAGACGGCGAGGCCTGCGATGTTGTTTCTGACGGAGACTCAGATTGGCTGCCCTGCCGATACGGCATACCTTCGATATCCGGGCTATGAGCTGGAAGAGTCCTTCCAGCCCAAGGCGGGTGTGTGCCTTTTCGTCAGGGCGGACGTCTGCTGTGTCCGTCTTCACTGCCTCGAAGACCCATCCCTCTCCATCCTTGGTGTGCACGTGGATTTAGGCTCTGTGAGCAGAGTCTACGTGTGCATATACCGGTCCCATAAAGGTGACACCGAGACAACTCGACTCTTTGACCATCTGAGTCAGGCGGCAGACATCGCTCAGGCGCGGTTCCCCAATAGCGAGCTGGTGTTTTTAGGGGACTTTAATGCCCACCATGACACCTGGTTGGGCTCCCTTAAAACAGACCATGCTGGCCGGGCCGCCCACGCATTTGCTCTCACGCATGACCTGACACAACTGGTACTCCAGCCCACCCGGATGCCTGATATTGTCGGTCAAGCGCCCTCCCTGTTGGACCTTCTGCTGACGAGCCACCCATCGGGGTACCTAGTGTCGGTTTGTTCCCCACTGGGGTCCTCCGACCACTGCCTGGTGGGTGCAACAGTGCCATGCACCGCTCCCCCACAACCCGTGGAGGTGACGCGGAGACTGTGGCGCTACTCGTCGGCAGATTGGGATGGTTTGCGTGAATACTTCGCATCCATCCCTTGGGGGCAGAGCTGCTTTGGAGGAAGTGATCCCACGGAGTGTGCAGCGGCTATTGCGGGTGAGATCAGTATTGGAATGGAGTATTACATTCCATTTACTGATGTCACCAGCGGTCGCAAAGATGATCTCTGGTTCAGTCGTGAGTGCGCCGCAGCCGTTGAACTGAAACGGACGGCGTACCGCAACTGGGCCAGGGCTCATGCACTCCGGGATCCTAATATTACTTCAATCAAAGCAGCCTATAACAAAGCCACCAAGGCCACCAAAAGGGCCTACATTAGAGCAGATGCCCAGCGAGTTGCACGTGTTGGCCAGGACCTTATTAGGCATCCCACGGGTAGCCGCTCGCTTTTGGCGCCTGGCTAAACATGTGCAATCCAACTTCTGTCTGCCTTCGTTGCCCCCGCTGAAATATCCTAACGGTTCACTAGCTCATCAGCCGCAGGAGAAGGCAGATCTGCTTGCCAATCTTTTTGCGGCCAATTCCTGCATTGATGACGGTGGAGCACAGCCGCCTAAAATTTCAGATTGCGGTGCTCATATGCCTGAGATCCGAATCAGGCAATGTGATGTACGTGCTGAGTTGCAGTCACTTGATGTAAGGAAAGCTAGTGGCCCAGACGGTATTCCAGCGTTAGTACTTCAAATTTGCGCAGCGGAGTTGTCTCCAGTACTCACACGCCTGTACCGCCTCTCATATACCTCGGGCATCGTGCCCCGGGCTTGGAAGGAGGCGAATGTTCAGCCTGTCCCCAAAAAAGGGGACAGGTCTGATCCTGCCAACTACCGGCCCATAGCTATAACCTCAGTACTAGGTAAGGTGTTTGAGCGGATTATTAACGCCCAGCTCATCCGCTACCTAGAGGATCACTCGCTGCTGCATGACCGTCAATACGGTTTTAGACCAAAACGGTCCACGGGTGATCTTCTAGCGTACGTTTCGCACCTCTGGGGGGAGGCTATGGAGAAGCACGGCGAATCTATGGCAGTTAGCCTTGATATCGCTAAAGCATTTGACCGTGTATGGCATCGTTCGCTTCTCTCCAAGCTCCCGGCATACGGTCTGCCACCTCGCTTATGCGAATGGATTGCGGGATTTTTGGAGGGGCGCAGGATTCGTGTCCTCTGTGACGGACGCACTTCCTGTTTCCACCCAATAAATTCCGGTGTACCTCAAGGTTCCGTTCTGTCGCCGACATTGTTTCTGCTGCATATCAATGACATGTTGTCACTAGGCAACATTCATTGCTATGCAGATGACAGCACTGTCCACGCACGTTATTTTGGAAGACCTGGGGTAAAGCAGACCGAAACCGAGGAAAAGAGGAACCTTCTTGTCGCCGAGCTTGACGGGGTCTTGGACCGCATTTCCGAATGGGGCTCATGCAATCTTGTCGAGTTCAATGCCAAGAAGACACAGGTGTGTGTTTTTTAGTAAAGTGTCTCCTTTCCTTTCCCATCCTACTCTTCAGAGCACCCCCTTACCAATACAGGATAGCCTTAGCATCCTTGGCATAGATGTTCGCCGCGACCTGAACCAGCGGGATTACATCGAGAGCGTCATTAGAACAGCCTCCCGCAAACTGGGGATCCTGAACAGAGTGCGGCGATTTTTCACACCGGTGCAGCTCTGCCTTCTTTATAAGGCACAAGTTCGCCCATGTGTGGAATATTGCTGTCACCTCTGGGATGGCTCCGCAAAATACTTGCTCGACGCTCTCGATAGGTTGCAGCGACGTGCTATCCGTATTGTCGGTGATGTAGAGGTGTCCGAAACTCTGGAGCCTCTACAACTACGTAGAGACATTGCCGGTCTTAGTGTTCTCTACCGTCTCTTTAATGGGGAATGCTCTGAAGAGCTATTTCAGCTAATCCCTCCCTCCCCTTTCCACTCCCGAACGACACGTGCAGGACAGCGCTGCCATCCACATACAATGCAGTCGCTGGTGGCTCGGACTAAGAGGTTCAGCTCTTCATTTCTGCCCCGTGCCATTAAGGCATGGAATGCCCTTCCAGCTCATGTTTTCCCTCCCTCCTATGATCCCGGGCTCTTCAGGCGGGGCGTGAAACGGCATTTAAGCAGGCCTTCAGGGTGAGTGCGACAGGCGCAATATGATCTATTGTGCCTGTCGACCTCATATTTGGATCTCACTACCGCTTACCATCAGGCGGAGTGTGGTCATCTTGTTTGCCCATTATAAAAAAAAAAAAAAAAAAACTTCAAGTTAATTTATCGTACCAAATTACCGTAATATGTGATATTTCACTTTATTCATCAAACGCCACATATCCTCATACGTAATCTTTATTATTATAAGAAAAATCACAAACCGCTATCCGAGATCAAAATTAAAATATCTAGAAACAAACGTACGCCAAATTGATTTATAATGATGTAGCTTTATAATGTGCTGTCGTATTCATTAATTACATCTGGACCATATTCCGTTCGCGTGCATTAATATGTATGAAGTGTAGAATTAGGCTTTCCGGTGTTCACATTATTCCTTTGCATATGCTTAAGGCTCTGAAATAATTAACGTCAATATTATGCAGGATTGTGGTACACTTTAGTTTTACTTTTTTGGCTTTGTTCTTTATTGGAGCTTATACGAGAATTGCTGTAGAAGTGAAAGGTGTGATGTATAATATTCGTGGTTTATTAGATGGTTTTAAAATTTATGTTCCTGTATTATGTTAATTAACAGTGCACCAAAATTTGTTTAAATCGGTATCAGTAGTTTTGGAGTGAAAGTGCAATAGACATTCAGACAGACATAGTTTATATTTTTTATAATATTGGTAAGGATTTATTATTTAAAATAAGGAAAGGCATTATTAGTAGCATGGTAATTATGGGCAAGTAAGATAATTACGAATAAGAAAACACACAAAGCTATATCTAGTCTTTGGTATATTTGTTTACGTTCGCCAATATATTTTTTTATAAACTGCTATGTTTATTGTATTAAATAGCAAGTTTTGAAGCAATAATCGAGGAAATACTTGGGTATCCTTACATTTTTGCGATGCTTACAACTTTATATTTTTATTTCTCAATGTTTTCTTAATTTGAACATTTAATTAGTGGTTTCCAAACAAAACAGCGAATTTCATGCTCTACATACATTTGATTGACGTACATGTATGGTTTGCGAATTGACCAGGAATTACACTTCAACTCACACCAATAGTAGAAACTGTGTCTAAAACTAATTTCCTCGAAGATTCCTTTAGACTTTCAATATCACAATGCATCATGTACCAAGTAATTTCACACGTCATATCATAACCTCACTAGCGAATAAAACCATTAATTCAAATCAATATTATTAGACTGTAATATTCTAAGTAGCGTTGCGGTCAAGATTATAAGGAAACGATATTGTAAGGCTGCGCTGTTGGTTTATCGATAGGTTTATTAATAAAATATTATTTATTTAACATTATTAGTGCTAAATTACATTTAAATCTATTTTGGTAACCATTCATGTCGTTATTACGGAGAAGTATTGAGTACTGATGTACCATCTTACGGGAAAGTCAATATGCCTAGTCGGTTACTGTGTCTAAATAGTATTCATAGTAATTTATTTTCATACCTTTTATTACATTTTGAATGTAAAATTCTGGTATGTTAACCCGACATTACTGTTCTGATAGATACTTCACCAAACAATTAGGTACTTATTAAAAAATTTTTCTTATTTTTATTGAAAAATATCAACTTTCATACCATCTCAATAACAAAAGGTGTTTGTCATTCAATTAATTTTAAAAAAAAGTGAACCATCGTGCAAACCACCAGTCAATATCTAAAACATTAAATTTAAAAATCTAAAACATTTCCACCGCAACTTGTATCACAATCGATAAGGACCATCGATAACAATCTTCCAGTACCATCGATACATCAATGCGTCTACCGTGTGAAATTACAAGCGGACCGGCCGATTACAAGCGCCCGATCACAGCGACTTGTAATTTGCGCGTTTTCAATAATCGTCCAAGTGATGATACGGTCCGAGTTGTTATCGATTTATTGCTGTTTAAAAGGCTGTAAGTGGTGTTTGGTCATCGCCGCACTAGATCGGGTCACGATTCTGAAGAGTGGCCGGTGAAAATAGGGAAGAGTATAGTTATTTTGACGACGATTATATTAGGCGTTGCAACTTTGTTGCCAAAATACTAGCAATTTTCACGTTCGTATTGTTCCTGTTTTGTTTTGTAAAAGTTTTTGTAAGGTTCCTTAACCTTTAGCTTTATATTTTATACACAATTCTACTAATATCACAACCGAAAGTTTGTACGGGTGGATGTATGGAGATTTGTTACTCTTTTTCATGAAATTTTGCATGTTGATGAAACCTTACAATGATATCGCTTACAAAACAGAATAATACGTAGGATACAATCCACAAAGATACATTGTATATTCAAAATAGAATGATATAACTAACTCCACGTGCACTAAGTAAAGGCAGAAGCTATAGTACTAGCATATAGAAAAAGAAACATAATATGCTGCAAGTATTTTTTTTACCGATTGGTCGTTCAACTGGTCAATTACTCTCCTATAACCCCTAGTCTTGAGTCAGCCAGGTCACTTCTATATCTACGGTTCACCAAATTGTTCCATTAAACTAAATGACGGGGTACAGTGATCTGATATGGTACGTCACGAGAATCTAAGTAATAATGGTAAGAGATTGGTCAGATTCCGATAACTTTGTATTTGACCGTGGTCCAATTTGTCTGATTCTGTAAAGTTGTTCAACCCTGGTCCTGAGTCTAAACTGCGGTTATGTCAGATCGCCATCTGGTTAGTGATTGAGAATGCACCTGTTCACAAATATGTACACTATGATATCTTAGGTAGTCAGCTGTAAGTTTTTAAGCTATTGCATAGCTTTTATCGCGGGCTTTGAGCGCGGCGACCGAACCAAGAAATTCCGTAACGAAAAAAAACCTCACAATCGTCTAACGTCATTTCAGTTCGGTAGACTTCGGCACAGTGTTTGTGTGCGTGCGATTACACGTATTGTACGACTCTACAAAACTAGCACGAATCGAGACGAGCTGCTCCGAAATCGGCAGATGCTGTGCAATAGCTTTACCGCGGCAGTCCACACGTCATTTTTATGACTATTTAGTTGAGCTGAAATGAAAAAAAAAATATTTCATGTTAATATTTTCTTTATTTTACTAAAAAAAACTTTAGCAGCATATTATTTCCTTTAACTTTTAAAGTATAAATCATTTTATTGCACACTGAGCTATTTCCTTCCAAGAATTCCGCAAAAAAAATCTTGTTCAGTGACCACGGAACAATAAAACGGTCCCAAAATTGCAACAATTTTTCCCGAATACCGAACGGTTCGCGAAAGATCTCATAAATTATTCAACTTGCGTACGCGCATTAAACGTCATTATAACAGCGCACCTCTTTCATTTTGATCTCTTTAACGGCGCAAGTTTTAAATTAAAAACATTTTTGGCTCATTGAAAATGAGACGATTTGATTTCAATTATACAATTAAGCTGTTGAGGTTTGACGCGATAGAAAATGTTTTATTGCAGAATTTTATTTTAATGAATGTTAGTTTAGTTGTGGTAGTTGTTTCTTAAATGATAACTACCGAGTTATTACTTGCCGGTAAAATTGCTATTTCGAACCTGTGGTAGTGCCACAGTATTGTAAATCGTGATTTATAAATGTATTCTGTAAGAAATAATAAATTCTAGAATTGAATTTGACCACGAATCCGAAAAACTACTTGCTCGCATCTAAGTTCGCTATTTTTTTTTTTTTTTTTTTTTTTTAATTTATTTATTTTAGAACCATAAAACAAGTTTACAATAAAAAGTTACATTAAAGATTATAAAACACATTATATCATTGTGAACTCAGCAGCAATGGTTACATTTGAATTTTATAACATAAAAAAATAATAGATGGACCCAGACGTAATAATGTTAATTATTGTCTTGAGTATTTATCTGACAATGAAATCAAAATCAAGCTTGTCACAAACCAAAGATGGTGAGGTATGGGTATAATAACATAGTTAATGATGTTAACAATGTAAACAATTGATGTAAACAATAAAAAAAAAACAACAACAAAAATAAAAAGAAAGAGAAAGATCTTATGTGTATGAGTGATTGAGTGTGTGTGTGTGTGCGAGTGCGCGTATATGTGTGTAAGTGTGTGCGTGTGTGTGCGTGTGTGTGCATGTGTATGTGTGCGTGTGTGAGTGTTTGCATGCATTTATAAAAATATACCAGATTGGTGTATGTACCTAATTCTTGTATTGTATATTTTTATATTTCATAATTAATTATGTATGTATATCCTAAATAAATAAATAAATAAATAAATTTCTTTAATTGTTTGCATTTAGTAAAATATCTATAATTTGTGTTTTGTAGGACCTGGCATGACTACAGAACATGTCAATTGAGGCAAATTTTTTATTATACATATAGGCCATACGGCGCAGAGGTGACCGAGTGCCAGCGTTTGTTCTACTGGTTGGAACGGCAAATAGCGGTTTTGTGCGTAGGGATCGCCTGCTTGCGCGCGTCGGTACCGAGTAACTCAGGCGGTTTAGTATTTCTATACAATCGTATTTATTGTGACAAATATCGTATAATAGCGTGGCCTCGAGTTGAGTACGTCTGGATGTTAAGTCTAAAAGTTTGTATTTACTTAAGAGCAGTGGGTATGGTAATCGCTTCTGACGACACTTGTAATTTACACTGCGCAAGTATTTCTTTTGGACTACTTCTAACATATAGTCGTATTTCTTGTAAAGGGGATTCCAGATTGCTACTCCATATTCTAATTGAGGTCTGATCAGAGTTTTGAGTAGATAAATAAAGGTACTTGGGTTCTTAAATTCATTCGTTGAGCGCATTACTAAACCGTACATTTTAAAAGCTTTATTTATTATATTTTGTATATGAATGTCAAGTTGCAATTTGCTATCAAATGTGATACCTAGGTCCCTTATACTACTTACTTTAGTGAGATCTGTTCCATCAAGGCGATATTTAAATTGGCTTATCTGTTTTTTCTTAGTGAAGGTTATGGTTTTACATTTATTAATAGCTAGCTGCAAGTGATTAACATTACAGTAGGCAGTAAATCTATTAAGATCTTCTTGAAGTAATTTGTGATCTTCATGACTTTTAATGCATCTATATATTTTAAGATCATCGGCATATAATAGGATTTTGCTATTAATGAAACATTTTTTTACGTCATTTATGAAGATCACAAACATAAGTGGTCCCAGAATCGAGCCTTGAGGGACACCAGATGTAACATGGGCTACTTTCGATTCGAAACCTTTGACTACTACCTTCTGGGTTCTATTAGACACATATGATTTGAACCACCGCCACAGGTTACCCCGTATGCCATTAAAAGCGATTTTTAGTAAAAGTAGTTTATGGTCAACTGTATCAAACGCTTTACGGAAATCGGTATAGATACTATCAGTTTGAACATTATTGTCTAGTGAACAAAACAGATCAGATGTATAAGAGATGAGATTTGTGACTGTTGAGCGCCTCTTGACGAAACCATGTTGTTCGTCTAAAATGACATTATGTAACAGAGGATATATCGTATCATGAACCAATCTTTCGAAGATTTTAGATAAAATTGGTAATATAGATATTGGACGGTAGTTCAATACGTCGGACTTAGAACCGCCTTTATGAATGGGAACAATTCTTGCGCTTTTCCAGATATTAGGAAATGTTCCTTCATACAAACATTTATTATAGAGATTGCTTATTGGAAGATCTATAACAGTTGCCGTCTCCTTAAGGAACACAGCGGGCAAATTATCAGTGCCAGCCCCCTTCGATATATCTAAAGATTGCAAAACTTTACGCACTTGTAATCTGGAAACTTCAATGTCATGAATGACATCCGACTTCTCATCACATGCTGAATAAAGGTCATCGATATCAAGATCATCTGTCACTGACGATGGTCGAAAGACCGACTCAAAGAATCTACTAAATAACTCACAGGACTCGACTGCATTAGATGATGTATTACCATCATAGTATAAACTAATTGGTATTTCAGAAGTACTACGTCGTTGAGATATGTATTTCCAAAAGTATTTTATATTTAATTTTAGACTATTCTCCACTTTTTTTATATATGATTTATAACAAAGTTTGGACAGAATTTTAAATTTTTTTCTATAAAGAGAATAAATGTTGTAATTGGATTGATTACTATATTTTTTCATAATAATCCATGCTCGATTTTTTTTATTAAACAAATGTATTAATTTACTAGAAAACCAAACCGGGTATGTAGAATCTTTAATTTTTGTTTTTGGTACATACAATTCAATAATACTATAAATTTTTTCATAAAATAAAGCTACTGCTGTTTCGGCGCTTTTATGTAAAAACATTTCATCAAAGTTAGTGTTTTCGATTTCCTGTATTATCTCGGTATAATCTAGGTTCTTATAGCAGTACCTGTAATAAGACTCCGGTTGAACATATCCCTGATACGCCTCCTCACAATCAAAAGATACACAGAAAGGCGGGTGATGGTTATCTATAGGGACTAATGAGTCTGATACAGCCATCAACTCACATCCAATTTTATTAGTAAAGAAAAGGTCCAAAATACGGTTATTTATATT
Organism: Maruca vitrata; assembly: GCA_039566165.1. Classification (NCBI taxonomy): domain Eukaryota; kingdom Metazoa; phylum Arthropoda; class Insecta; order Lepidoptera; family Crambidae; genus Maruca; species Maruca vitrata. The sequence goes on along the minus strand of CM076922.1, from coordinate 15,047,910 downwards.
TTTTAAAGTATTTAGTTGAAAACAATTTAATAATGCCATAAAGTTACTTAAATATATATGTGATTGGGTAAGATCTTCTATATTTATACGTTGACTATAAGGGTCATTATTTGTCCATAATATGTTAGGTAGATTAAAGTCACCGCCAATAAAAAAGTCCGTTATGTCACTATTCTCGCCCATTAACTGATTTTGTAGATTACTCAAATAATTAAGATAGATCTCGTGATTTTGCTTTGGCGGAATATATACTGCACCTACACAGAAATATCTCCTATTATGTTTGAACCTGATAAAAACTTGATCGATGAGAGATGAGAGCGGTATAGCAACAGGCATGCATCCCGCCGGGCACAGCGCCCGCGCCACCGCAACCAGAACGCCTCCGCCGTCACGGCGGCCGCTAGCATCTCGGTCCCGATCAGCGCGGAATAGCCTATATCTCTTATCAACTAGCTCATTATCAGTTATATCGGTATGTAGCCATGTTTCGGTCAGCATAATAATATCGTATGTATGCGTAAGTATATTCATTAGAAGTGTTTGCAGTTTAGTTCTAAGGCCACGGCAGTTTTGATAGTATATAGATATATTAGCCATTTCTATTTGTGTATATATAACGTGTTATTTGTAAATTGTAAAAGTTATTATAATTGTAGGTAAGTTCGATGAAAGTAGTTGAATAGTATGATAACAATGTGTACCAAAGTTGCGTTGCCAGAGAGACAATAAAATACATAAACGTAACTATGGTTATATTGAATGTAATGTTGTTTTCACTACGCACACATATCAGATACATTGGTTTTAATTGACATGCACACACTTTATATTTATATTTATTTGACATTTTAGTTGTTACTAACCTTATTACACACTTGATACATAGAAAATACATTGAAATTGGGAGAAAGTTAATTAATTTTTTTAAGGTCTTGCTCACTTCGTATGGCGAATATAGGTGATGTTTCTGATTGACGCACCAAGATGGTGCCATGTTTAACCCAGGTAAACTTGTAATTACTCTTCTTGGCCCGTTCACGACACTGTCGAAATAACTGCTTGTATTTGTTCGTTAAGTGTTCATTAATGTATACAGTATGCGATGTACCGGTCACACCCAGTTGGTCCGACTTTAAGTTCTTGGTTACCCGCGATGCTGTTATAATATTATCTCGGAGTATTTTCGTCGCAAACTTTATAATTATATTTTTTGGTCGTGTACATTTCTTATCAAAATGCGGTACTCTATGGGCTGACAGGACGTCTGATTTGTTGATGGGGTGTTTAATAACACTGCCAATCCTCTCGATGATAGATAGAAGGTTTTCATCACGCCGCTCAGGTAAATTTACCACCTCGATATTAAACAATCGAGCCTGCTGTTCCATAGTATCAATTTTATTCTGTAGTAAGGCAATTTGGTTGGCTGCGTCATTATTTGAACTCAGCTGGTTTTCTACTGTTTTCAAACGCTCATCAATATTATCTTGCCTTTCCATCGTGTATGACAAGGATTTGTCAAAGTTGTCTAGCCTTTTCTCAAAATCCTTAAAAGATTGATTTATCGTTTGTGTTAACTTATCCATTTCCGAGTCAATAATGGAACCAATTGAGTTCTTAATGCTGTCTGCGATGAGAGTATCAAGATTTGACTTCCATGAAGTTAGCCGAATATTTATTCTTTTTTCTATATCGTCTAAAATTGGTTTAATATTTTCATCCTCTGGTTGTTTCCGTTTTCGTAAATTAACGAAGTTATCCTCATTACTACCACATAATTCGGGTAGGTCCGGATTCGATGATGAATATTGTTTCTGGGGCGGTGATCGCTGCATTGTTTTGTGGTTGAAGGACGAGGGTATATGTTCTGTATAGTTTAAAAATTTACAGAAGTTTTGTATGCACGAAAGTTCCTTAACCAAAGCGAGTGAAACCATGGAACACAGCTGGACTGAAATATTTCTGGCGATATGCACAGAATGGGTCCTAAATCATCGTTATTGCCTTTCTACAGTGCTTATTACAGTTGAAACAGGCCTCTTGTTGAATCAACTCGACAAAATAAAGTTCTTACCCTCCATTTCAGATTAACAAACTCGAATTACTTACTGTATGGCGTCAATAACACAAGTATATGGGAGCGGACCCACCATTATACGACATTAAATTTAAAGTACTCACATCGCGGTAAAAGTATGAAAAAACACAGACATTACACGCATAATGACTTGCTCTGGTTACGTACTGCCGGTGATCATTTCTGCTTGAATTGCACTAGCTAATTCTCATGGGTTTGCTTAAGTTAAAAAAATATAATATAAAGGAAGACCTTAAAAATATGTCTAATTTTGATGGAACAGAAGTAAATACTCCTTTTCACAAATCTTCCATTCTTAGATTTTCAATCTGAATATCGTCGATGGAGTTTCAATAAATCGATCTATCCAACTAGCATTTGATATGTTTATGAGATGTATTAATACTAATGTGGCGGAATATAATTGAATGTTTACAAATATAGACATAGGGCAATTATAAAAAAAACGAGTTCAAGGATTTATTAATGCAGATCGATAAATATTACTTCCTGGCAATTTAATTATGTCCTTCTTTACATTTTTCTCATTAAAATGTGATGTATAATTTAATTAAGATATTCTAAAAGAAGTATATTGAAAATATAACAAATTTAACACAAAAATGAAACTGGCATAATATATTGGTTTTATCTTACACAATATCGGCTGACCGTAGATTTCACGCCATTATTTTTTAAAGATGAATATTAATAAACTATTTATGCTAATTTTGACTACATCCTATATCATAGGTAACAAGATATTTGGATCCAACATATTAGTAACCCGAAATGTATCTTTAATTTAATGAATTCATTTTAGTATGATGCTTAAAAGATTTCCATAAAATTACATAAATTTTAAATGAAAATAAATTTTACGTTATCAATAAAACCACGATAGTTTAGTTTAACAAAAAAATCAACTGATATGAATTTGCTACTCTTTTTATCGCGTGGAGTCCCATAATATATAATGTTAGGGTGTAATTAGGGTAATGGAACGCGAAAGTCTAATAAGGTAAAGGTATGAATTCACATAGGCATAAGTAACCATAAAACCGAATTCAGACTGGCTCGGTGGAACAGTGGTTAGTGACCCAGGTTTACCTACGGTTCCAAGACCCGGGACAAATATTTGTGTTACGAACATCGGTGTTTGTTCCGTGTCTGGGTGTATTATTAAATATATTTAAGTATATTTGTGTATCCACTGTTGATTCTGATACCCGTAACACAAGTGCATAAGCTACTTACCATGGGATCAGATCAATGTATGTGATGTTGTGAAATATTTATTTATTATCTCTACAGTGCTCGTATCTATAAATGACACGTACAACAAGCTTCCGAAAACAATATAGTTAGACCATGAAATGTATCGTCAGCGGTAAGGGACATTTTAAAATCTTGTTACGTCCATAAGTCACGAAGCATACGAAGTAGCATCTCACGTTAACAATAACAGTTTATCAAAGACGAATTAAAGTGACTGCAAACCGGTCAGCGGTGAAAGTCTGAGTCATTTGACCTCTACATAAATAGTGCGATATTTGACTACTAATAAATGCATTGGAATTCCATAGAGCTTTCAAAAAAGACAAAAAAAGAAATGAAAAAATATGTATGCATTTTACTGGCAACATCTTACTTGGCAAAATCTTTGAAATAAATAGATTTGTGATTAGTTTAATCTTACTATTAAGTGACTTGAATAAATTTCCTATACAGAAAGGTAAATTTTTTAAGTATGATCTACGTATGTATAAAGTTACATTAATACCCGATAGATGTCTGAAAATGATGCTCAAAGCATGATACAGACCAAAAGCCAAGCTGTGTAACAGTTTACAGAATGAAAATTTAAGACAGAAAAATAAAAGACAATCGATTTCAAAATTGCACTTGCACGAACACCTTCAAACTCAATCTTCCTTTACAGTCCATGAACTTTTGTAACGCAAACAAAAAAGCATCAAGCATTCGCGTCTACAGTCTACCCGATACCATTTTGAACATCGTTAACGATCAACACTTTCTTACCCATTGTGATCTCTCGTGCTTGTCACAATGTCGATCACACGGGTTTCTGAATGTGCCGTGATTATTTCTAATACGTATCACAGTAACGGTAGTGGTTTCCGAACGATCTATAGCTGATTGGGCCTATTGTTGGTTCAAATAAAGTGCTCATTAAAACCATCGAGTGATGTGTGCGTATCGATTATTCGGATCGGATGTTTGTAATGGTGTATTTTTTGCGGGTGACAGCTCTGTCGTTTTGTTGGTAGTTAGAAAAGAGATTTAGATTGGACTTTGAAAGAGCTTTTTCCTTACTATCCTTAGCTCCAAGAGTAACTGCAATAAAATTGCATAAAATGTACATTTAGGTGATGGAACAGACCTGTGATCAAACATTCTAAAGTTAAGTTTTTTTTAATGAGATTTGTATCTTAGCCACTCTTAAAAGAACATAAAATAAAAATAAAACCTAAGAGTCACATAAACATCTTATTAATACCAACATAATTATGTTAAAAACACGATATCCTGTCACTTCGAAGGTGGCCCGCTGTTATCACTCAACTCAGCCAGTTTCGATTCATCGAATCGATTAAAACGCCCCCGAGTAATAAAATCGATTACTTTCTCGACAATTTACTGCCGATTTGGTCTCGAGCCGACCCGCTTCGGATTAATGTGCTAATAATTAAATAGCTCTAATGATTTCTTGTTTTGAAATTTGAATGAAAAATTAAGAGTTTGAAATATAGTTAAATGAATATTATTTTAAATTAGAGCATTTCGTATCGAGCATTTTGTTTGAACTCGCTAATCTCAGGAACTACAGGGGGCTTAGACAAAGTAATAATATCGAAACGTTAACGAAGTTCGAAAAGAACAAAATGTATAGGATTGACCACGTGATTTATTGCGTCTAATGTCAATCCCATACATTTTATCCCATTCTTTTCGAACTTCATTATCGTTCCGACATTGTTACTTTGTCTACGGGGCCTGGTTCGAATAGAAAAAATATTTTTGTGCTAGGCAAAGAGAAAATTGAAAATGTGTACAAAACGCGGGGAAACGTATATATGACTCACACTTGTCATCATATTCGGATTTCAAAACCATCGGTGGTAAAGAAAATAGGCCTACGTAGAAAAATGCACACACCGATTCACGGAACTAGTACAAATATTCATCACATAAAATTATCATTTAGTAGTCCAGATATTAAACTAACCGCCGACTCCTGACGTAAGACTAAAAAGCTCTACCAAGTCATCGAGCAAGTAAATCCTCAACATTTTGTTTACCGTACAAAATAACAGCATTATCATTCGTAAAGCGTCACATTTAACATTTCAATCGTCGCTAACTCGATCGGCCGATTCCGTAGTCCGTCCACACTTGCTATCAACTTGATGATTCAGTAAGCAAATCTAAGTAAACGCCACTATTTAAATGGACTATTTACACACGGATCCAGAACAACACAACCGTCTCGTCTACATGCAACTTTGCATTCAAAAACAATGAACATAGAGTCGATTGTCGGGTAAAAGGACGAGGTGTGATAATTACATATGACGGCATAGCGCGAGTTACAAATAAATAAATCTACACTTGTTATTCCCTTTGCGGCTGGGTTATGTAAGTTTTTAAAGTAGTTTACTGGGTCAATGTACTTGCTATTTGGTAGACTTTTATTGGGTGTAATCGTATTGACTATTCGGAATTTTGATGGTTGTCTGATGTCAATTGTCGCTTGCAAGGCTTTATAAAAGCTATATAATATTTTCACATATTTATTTCGAAACGCGTTTATATTGTGATAACTCTGTCATCGTACGTTTCCGATAGCGATTTCATAAAATTATAACACGAATTTTAGCATAGCAGATCACTTAATAATCTTAATTAATAGATTATTACTAGGTTAATCTAAATCTATCTAAAACAGGAGATAAGAAAAGCTTTCCGGTAAGCAAAATCTAAACCTGTTAGATTTAGTTGGATCATATTGATTTCAACATTTCAAAATGCAAAACTAACTTCCACGGAGCAGCATCGAAATATTGAATATCTTATTTCATAAAATCATGTAAATTGCGTCTTTATAATCCCTACTGCATTCGTAGTAGCATTATATGCGTTCGATGATTTCTGCATAGCCGTCTTATTGCAGGTAGGCTTACATTGTTTGCTAGTTACACAGTGCTTATGAATGTCCTAGTTACAGCAATGTGGAAGCTAGAAGTTGTCACATTCAATAGTTTGACTCGTTAGTTCAACGTGTGATGAGACTGTGGTCTTTGTTTGACAATAATATTGCTGTTACTGTAAACGTTACTGACTAACTGAATTTAGAGCGATAGATATATTTGACCCTTAGAATAACCATGCACTAAGCTATAAGGAGAATTATATTATCTAGAAGAGATGTATTGTACTTTTGGTGTTACGGCATTTGGGGTCAGGAGTGCCAGAATACATATAAAAGACTAAGCTTTTATGACAAGGATAATCTTATGTAGAAGATATGTTTGGCACTTTTGGTGTTACGGTATTAGGGTCAGGAGTGATGCATATTATTTTGCGTTTCTTAAAGCTTGCCTATAGTACTAGTGTTATCAGATCTGTGATAAAAAATACTTTGAAAAAAAAAACCAGATAAACATTGACTTCATTAAATTATGTAAATCATGAGATAATCCAAGCTTGTCTTTTTATTTATAAACCAGATTGACCCGAGCATCAACACAATCTATTTGAAGTTCTCGATCGGAAAATGGAATACATGGGTAACTCTGATATGCGTTTAGTAAACCAAAATTGACCCGCACCGATACACTTAATCCACTATGTATGTATGCTCGTCCAAATCACCAACAGCAGATAAAGAACCCGCCATCATCTAAACCTTATTTACGGCCCTAGAACCATATAAGCCAATAAAACTACAGATAAAATATGTAAACAACAACACATCTACAATTTTGTACGTGAAAAAAGAACTTTTAAAAAGTTAAAAGGCGTCCAACCGTGAACCGGAATGGACGAATCGATTGAAGTGAACACACTTATCGATAAAATGTATCGGATGATTACCGTAATGACAATTTATGCGCGAGTAAGGTGGAATATGTAAACGAGGCATAGACAAGTGAATCGGACTTGTTAGTGTAATGGGACCACCCAACTTTGACTCTATGATATTGTCCATAGACACGGGCGTTATGGAAATATAGCTCTTTAGGCGCCTCGTGTGGAGATTTGTTCTAAATTATTATACATTTGTATGAGGTGATGCTTACGTTGGTCACTTGGGATGTATTTTCGAATTAAGTAAGTGTACATTTTATTTTTGACTATAGAAAGTGTGGTTCTTGATGGGATTGGTGTTGGATAATTGGGAACCGAGCACTTAACGGTTTGTGTTGAATGTTTGATATTAAACCCACTCCCATGAGCGATTGAGCTCGAAAAAATGAGCTTAACCTTCTCATGTTGAAGTGTTCTGTAATGGTTAAACGAAGCAAAGCAACATTGTAAAGCCATTTTGAACAACTTGTAGTCAGTGTATGGAACCTTGAAAAATCAGTATTACAGCAATATTAGGAATTCATAAACCCTTTTTAAGTATGATAAAAAATAAGTACCCAAAATCATTTATAACGTATACTCATGATTAATAATAATTTTCCCATACAATTCTCCCATCCTTCAAAATTTACATAACAAATATTTAATTGGCATCTTACTTCTATCAACAGCAAGTTCAAGCTTAATTACATACGTAGTATTAATGACGAAATATTGACATTTTGTCGACCGGTTGCTGTTACCACCATACAGTTGCGTAAAACCCGCCAAGTGACTCTGACCTCTCTCGGTCAGGTCGCGTTCCGGGATCAGCACTGTACGAACCGGAGCCAGGGGGGACCATTGCTGCGGCAAGCGCCGGACCAGTGGAGCCTTAGCGGCGGTATTGTGCGGGCGGAGCGGGTCAGCCCGCCGGCCAGGGAGACCCGTAGAAACGGTGGTGCCGCTGGCCGCCCGCGGCATAGTACAGGGGCCCGACGGAGACTAACCACCCCCGAAGGCTGCCCCACCAGGTCGCGCATAATCCCGGAGCGGCTCGTCGTGCCGGGTGGTGCCCGGAGTGGGACCCGGCGTGTCCGCCTCCGGGGGGTACAGGGGCCCTTCCGTCCGGCGGACTGGCCAACTCCGACCTGCACAGCTCAATACCAATGCGAGACTCACGCTTTGTCTCGTTGTTGCCGCAGCAATGGTCTTCTCTTTCACGTCCCCCTTTCCCTCTAAAATCGATGGCAGTAAAACCAACGCAACATCGTCCTACAGCGGCGCATCCCAACTCCCCACCCCTCGCTGTTTGAGGTGGAGTTCACTAACATCCGTGGACTCCATGCAAACCTCAACGCCGTCCACCAACACCTCGAGACGGCGAGGCCTGCGATGTTGTTTCTGACGGAGACTCAGATTGGCTGCCCTGCCGATACGGCATACCTTCGATATCCGGGCTATGAGCTGGAAGAGTCCTTCCAGCCCAAGGCGGGTGTGTGCCTTTTCGTCAGGGCGGACGTCTGCTGTGTCCGTCTTCACTGCCTCGAAGACCCATACCTCTCCATCCTTGGTGTGCACGTGGATTTAGGCTCTGTGAGCAGAGTCTACGTGTGCATATACCGGTCCCATAAAGGTGACACCGAGACAACTCGACTCTTTGACCATCTGAGTCAGGCGGCAGACATCGCTCAGGCGCGGTTCCCCAATAGCGAGCTGGTGTTTTAGGGGGACTTTAATGCCCACCATGACACCTGGTTGGGCTCCCTTAAAACAGACCATGCTGGCCGGGCCGCCCACGCATTTGCTCTCACGCATGACCTGACACAACTGGTACTCCAGCCCACCCGGATGCCTGATATTGTCGGTCAAGCGCCCTCCCTGTTGGACCTTCTGCTGACGAGCCACCCATCGGGGTACGTAGTGTCGGTTTGTGCCTCACTGGGGTCCTCCGACCTCTGCCTGGTGGGTGCTACAGTGCCATGCACCGCTCCCCCACAACGCGTGGAGGTGACGCGGAGACTGTGGCGCTACTCGTCGGCAGATTGGGATGGTTTGCGTGAATACTTCGCATCCATCCCTTGAGGCAGTGCTGCTTGGGAGGAAGTGGTCCCCCGGAGTGTGCAGCGGCTATTGCGGGTGAGATCAGTATTGGAATGGAGTATTACATTCCATTTACTGATGTCTCCAGCGGTCGCAAAGATGATCTCTGGTTCAGTCGTGAGTGCGCCGCAGCGTTGAACTGAAACGGACGGCGTACCGCAACTGGGCCAGGGCTCATGCACTCCGGGATCCTAATATTACTTCAATCAAAGCAGCCTTCTATAACAAAAGCCACCAAGGCCACCAAAAGGGCCTACATTAGAGCAGATGCCCAGCGAGTTGCACGTGTTGGCCAGGACCTTATTAGGCATCCCACGGGTAGCCGCTCGCTTTTGGCGCCTGGCTAAACATGTGCAATCCAACTTCTGTCTGCCTTCGTTGCCCCCGCTGAAATATCCTAACGGTTCACTAGCTCATCAGCCGCAGGAGAAGGCAGATCTGCTTGCCAATCTTTTTGCGGCCAATTCCTGCATTGATGACGGTGGAGCACAGCCGCCTAAAATTCCAGATTGCGGTGCTCATATGCCTGAGATCCGAATCAGGCAATGTGATGTACGTGCTGAGTTGCAGTCACTCGATGTAAGGAAAGCTAGTGGCCCAGACGGTATTCCAGCGTTAGTACTTCAAATTTGCGCAGCGGAGTTGTCTCCAGTACTCACACGCCTGTACCGCCTCTCATATACCTCGGGCATCGTGCCCCGGGCTTGGAAGGAGGCGAATGTTCAGCCTGTCCCCAAAAGGGGACAGGTCTGATCCTGCCAACTACCGGCCCATAGCTATAACCTCAGTACTGGGTAAGGTGTTTGAGCGGATTATTAACGCCCAGCTCATCCGCTACCTAGAGGATCACTCGCTGCTGCATGACCGTCAATACGGTTTTAGACCAAAACGGTCCACGGGTGATCTTCTAGCGTACGTTTCGCACCTCTGGGGGAGGCTATGGAGAAGCACGGCAGAATCTATGGCAGTTAGCCTTGATATCGCTAAAGCGTTTGACCGTGTATGGCATCGTTCGCTTCTCTCCAAGCTCCCGGCATACGGTCTGCCACCTCGCTTATGCGAATGGATTGCGGGATTTTTGGAGGGGCGCAGGATTCGTGTCCTTTGTGACGGACGCACTTCCTGTTTCCACCCAATAAATTCCGGTGTACCCTCAAGGTTCCGTTCTGTCGCCGACATTGTTTCTGCTGCATATCAATGACATGTTGTCACTAGGCAACATTCATTGCTATGCGGATGACAGCACTGTCCACGCACGTTATTTTGGAAGACCTGGGTAAAGCAGACCGAAACCGAGGAAAAGAGAACCTTCTTGTCGCCGAGCTTGACGGGGTCTTGGACCGCATTTCCGAATGGGGCTCATGCAATCTTGTCGAGTTCAATGCCAAGAAGACACAGGTGTGTGTTTTTCTAGTAAAGTGTCTCCTTTCCTTGCCCATCCTACTCTTCTGAGCACCCCCCACCAATACAGGATAGCCTTAGCATCCTTGGCATAGATGTTCGCCGCGACCTGAACCAGCGGGATTACATCGAGAGCGTCATTAGAACAGCCTCCCGCAAACTGGGGATCCTGAACAGAGTGCGGCGATTTTTCACACCGGTGCAGCTCTGCCTTCTTTATAAGGCACAAGTTCGCCCATGTGTGGAATATTGCTGTCACCTCTGGGATGGCTCCGCAAAATACTTGCTCGACGCTCTCGATAGGTTGCAGCGACGTGCTATCCGTATTGTCGGTGATGTAGAGGTGTCCGAAACTCTGGAGCCTCTACAACTACGTAGAGACATTGCCGGTCTTAGTGTTCTCTACCGTCTCTTTAATGGGGAATGCTCTGAAGAGCTATTTCAGCTAATCCCTCCCTCCCCTTTCCACTCCCGAACGACACGTGCAGGACAGCGCTGCCATCCACATACAATGCAGTCGCTGGTGGCTCGGACTAAGAGGTTCAGCTCTTCATTTCTGCCCCGTGCCATTAAGGCATGGAATGCCCTTCCAGCTCATGTTTTCCCTCCCTCCTATGATCCCGGGCTCTTCAGGCGGGGCGTGAAACGGCATTTAAGCAGGCCTTCAGGGTGAGTGCGACAGGCGCAATATGATCTATTGTGCCTGTCGACCTCATATTTGGATCTCACTACCGCTTGCCATCGGGCGGAGTGTGGTCATCTTGTTTGCCTATTATAAAAAAAAAAGAAAAAAAAAAAAAGAAATACTATTTAATGAAGCTGCTAAAACATAATAAATCGACCATCGAGATAGTAACAAATGAACACTCATTAATCTAAACATGCGAATGTAAATTTACTTTCGATTTTGCCTCCAAATTAATGGCGTTTACGTCATATTTGCTTAGGATAAAAGATTATTTGGAGCGCATAATGAAATTGTGTTATTGATTGCGAGTGAAGTATTGCAAATTAAAAATGTATGGGTGATCTCTGTGAGTCAGTGTTGATTTATGAGTAGAGATGTAAAATAATAAGTTGGGAGATGATGCAGGCATTTTTTTGGTGTACTTTCTTAACGTCGAAGAAAATAAAAACGAATAGGTATAAACAATGTATGATAAATGTTTAATCCAGAATCAAATTTTACGTCATTAATTTGACGTTGATTCCCAATATAAAATGGGAAGTCAAAATCAAAGTATGTAAATCCAATCAATCATTGAATGCAACCATCAGACGCGTCAAATTGACAATGTTGACGAAATCCGACAACCAACGTCCAAAAGCTGACAGTATGCGTTATAAATTAAAATAATTAGCACTTAAAACTTCACAGATAAATCACGTTGTTTTTATGCGTCTATAAATTTAATAAGGTCCCAAATGTCAGTTGGGACATCGTCAAAAATATTGTGTCTAATGTAGGAGAGGATGACCTATGGCACGTGCAAAAAAGCTTATTAACATTCCGGTTGCACGCGCGTCCGGATTCACGGTTACGACATAGTACATCCCTGCGCTTCGTAGGGCTGTCGACCTTGCAACTGTGGGGTCCGACTGTACCTCACATGACGAACTGACACTTTGCTTGACTTGGCTGCTTATAATTTGTAACGACATTATAAACGGTTAAATAGCGTAGTTGGTAGTCACATGACAAACTAAAACTTTATGTAAGATTTTAGACTTTCGCGTTCCATTACACTAAAATTAGTCTGTATGGGTCAACACGCGATATTAGGAGTAGCAAATTACATAGCTACTTACTGCCCGACGTTTCGACTGGGTTACACCAATCGTGGTCGCTCGCGACCACAATTTGGTACATGATATACGGTTAAATACCGGTTACTGTGGAGTCTTCTTGGTAGAATCATACTGGGTATTGCTAATTTATGAGTGCATGTAATGCACACACATGCTGGGGCACGGGCCTAACCTGAACTAGGGCGACAAGGCTTTACAAAACCACAAAGAAGAAATTATTTTCTTCGTAGGTGTGCAGGTTTCCTCACGATGTTTTCCTTCACCGTTAAAGCGTCGAATGATCGTACATATGAATCTCAAATTTGAAAATCACAGTAGTACGTGGCGGGGTTTGAATTTTAATCTTCGGATTTCGTATAAAAAAACGTCGATGTCCGAGTTGCCGATTCAAATTGAGATTGCCATTGCCAAATTCAGTTAGACAAGCAGTAAGGATAAACATTGTTATGAGGCTGTGAATTTTCCGCATATGTACCATTTATCTTGTGATCTTTCTAACGTATATGAAAGTACACTCAAAACATTCTACCAACCAGGCATCCCTAGGAACGCATTCCGAACGCATTGTGAGATTCAAATGGGCGAATTTACGGTCGAAACGCAGCGGGCGACGGTATTGCCACTTGTTGCCGGACCACCGCCAGGCCGACTTACGAGGACTTGCAGAGATTTGCTGCTAATTTATTAGTTTTTACCGCACCGCCTGCTTTGGACTTCGTTAAATACCTTCATGTTACTATGGTGGGAGTCTGCAGCTTATGAGATAACTTGCAACTCCCATTTTGTTTAATGGGAGAAAAAGACGGTGAAATTTTAATCTTCCTTCATCGCAAGCATATCAGGGGTGTATTTTGTGGTAAACTTTCTGTTTATAACAAAACACACAATATTTACATGGGAATTTATGTATTGTAGTAATAGTAAGCTTTGTTTTAAAACATTTTATCGCACGTTGACCCATAGTACGAGTATAGTTATCGAACATTAATAAATATACATATCTTGCTGATTTAAATCAGTAAGATTTGGAATCGAAATTATTCAGCCCTACATTAGTTACATAATAAAGTAAACCTGTTGTTCTCCCCTCAACAACCTTGAGTTACCCTTGAAACGGCAACACTTGTATTTGATAGACACTTCGAATTCCTTCCATGATCGTCCTCCTGCCATATTCTGAGCCAGTACTGAGAGCTCGGCGAGTTTTGCAATCGGACAAATCGATTACGAATCAGATCACACGTTCTATTGTTTATTCGATACAATCTCGATGCTGGCTGGCAGTGAAATGCGTTTTGCGACAGCACACATCCTACTAATATTGTAAATGGAAAAGCTTGTATGTGAATGTGTTTGTATGTTTGTTACTCTTACGCAAAAATATCTGAAAGGATTTTGATGCAACTTCACGATAATACATATAGCTTACATAGGCTTTGTCAGAAAAATACATATGCGCTCACAACAACTGCTTTCACGATTTTATTCTTCTAGCTAGAGGGTAGGAAAAAAAATGTAGATAGAGTCTTTAATTAGGGTAAGAGGCGACTAAGAATACTGAATCCATGTTTGTCTTGTGTTTTGTACTTTATTTATTGTGGGCAAATTTCTATCAGTTCTTTGTGTGCAATACAAGTGGCTTTCCAATTTCAGATTGTAGTCGATTTCCAAAGGTTTCAAAATGGATTCCATTATCATGGAAAACTGTGTCGCAATTTTAGGTATGAGCTCAGATGTTGATATTGGAACGTCCATATTAGTAACTACCTGAATACTTTGGCAAAGTAGATGTCTTTCAAATTCTACGCATTAGAGAAAATTATCACAATATTTACATTAACCAACTTACTTGGAAATAATGACTCACAGAATCCAGTGAGTATTGAAATTATTTTTAGATCTGACCCGATTTGAGGAAAAACGGATAATCAATGGAATAAATTGCGATGATGATGCTCACCGATTAATATTCAAACTATGTTGTTCGTATCATATGTAACACTCCATTGTGGTGTATTTCCTGTGTTGATTGCCAGATGTCCATGGCGACCTTAAGTTAATACCTTTTCTGCGGAAGTCATTTGTTAATTATGGCATCGTAAATCTATCAATTTCCCTTCTAGCGGTCATAGCATGCGTGATTAATTTAAATGATCTTAGAAGTCAAAGGTCTCCATATGATCGGATCCGTACCGTCACCTATTCTCATTATATGACGGATTGGTGATCTTATTGAAAAGTCGATAGCTATTAAATAACCAACAGTTACTTCTGCTAATCAAAATTTTAATACATAACTCCAAACAGCGTTAATAGGCTAATGGCTCGAAATCTTAAGTTCCAAGTGGTTGGCAGCTATTACAGACCCCGTATTGTATCAATGAGTTTTACTGAGAAATATACACAATATGTTCATATATATGATATTAAGAAAAACATCGTGAGAAAACCTGTACACCTTTTATTACTATAAAAATGTATTCTAAGATTTTTTTCAAAACACAAATAATATATAAATAACTAATTCACCGTGACTGAAATGAGGCTAATAAGAATTTAACGACTACCATTTGTTCAGATTCTATTCATTCATAAACCTACAAAAAAAATCATGTCTGGGCATCAGTTTTTATGCTAATGTTAGGTTAAATACCTTATTTCAAATATACAATAATAATTTTACATTATAATCACTCATGCCTTAACTTAATGACAGGGATCCTAATTCCTCCTAGCATTGTACCCGCTTGTTTTCCGATCAAATATTAATGCTATCCCTTATTAGTCATCGGATCACATAACCAGAAAGATCCATCTACTATTTGTATCTGTACCAAATAAATATTAATACAATTCGGAAATCAATAAAACATTTGCGAAACAAATACGTCAGCCCTACATCACTTCATTGCAAATCGTAAAATCATTTCATTTGCCTTCCATAACAAAATCCGCGCGCTTAATTTTGTACTTTAAATTTTCAGTTTCAAGGTTCAATTTTGTGAAATAGGTGGTACTATTGTAAGTGTAGTTGTGGATTCCTAACACGAACAAAATTAAAATACAATGCGACTTGCGTATGTGTTTGTGAGTGATGTCGGTATACTTAAAAGCTATTGGCCGGCGATTTATCCTTCAATATATTTGTGGTCAGGGCTGACTCTTGAATTTTTATTGGGTTGTAATCAGCTTTCATTGATCAAACTGATTTATGGATATTATTGTACCATTTAGGTTAGGATGTTTATAGACAAACGTGTATACGGCTGGATGGATGTTATTGAATACGACAGTGACCACCTAGTTTGTTGCTAAATAGTATGAAGTTAAGAATCAGTACTGATGTCAGCAAAATATATATTATGTTGTAAAAGATGTGAGATCCATGTAATACCAAGTCGGTCATTAATTTATTCAGACCCTTTTAAAACATTTAACGTTTTAAATAAATATACTGACTTGACAATCGCACTGAAAAATTAACTAAGAATAAGTATATAATAGTAATATATATACTATATATAACTATTACTTTTGTCAAATATAAAATACTGTGTTGTCATGCCATGGCCGAAATAATATATTTATTGCAAACGTTAAATATTTTAAAAGGGACTGCATAAATTAATAACCGACTTGGAATTACATTGATCTCACAACTTTTTACGGTAAAACAACAAGTTGCGAGACATGGTTATTTGACAAGAATTGATTTTTATGGGATATTAATATACCTTACATATCACAATCATAAACTAAATTTTATATTATTTAAAATATGCCTAGTTCCACGCGTACTCAGTAATGGGTCACCACAAGTCCTGTAGCGCTACCATGAGTTTAAAAGTGACAGACTCGATATCGCCTATGTAAATATTATGTCTATGAAAAACTTGTACAGCACCCCTAGTGGTTACGCTAAGAACTAAAATTCTTAGTATGAAAAAAAAAATTCGATAGGTTTTTAACGTACGTAAGTTTTCGATATAAATAAGGCGTCCGACCGATTTCAGCCATGGCGGCCGATCTCAATTGAGATCAGCCAAGTGCGCAGGACATATTATAGTGCACAAGTGTGCGCGCAAACACAAGTGCACTCTGCCTTACTCTCATAATTCGGTGAGACGGCAATCCGACATGACCGATGAGAGATCGGGCGCAGGACCACCGGCTTAACGTGCTTTCCGAGGCACGGGCGTTCAACCGCCAACTTCCTAACTCCGGGCTGAAACTCACACAAATTTTGCCCGACCCCGGACTCGAACCGGGGACCTCTCGGTCCTAACGCAGCGCTTGCTACCAATAGACCAACGAGGCAGTTTCGATAGCTAACTCATGGTACCGCTACCGTACAAGTATTGCCAGCCCTGAGCGCGTGCGCATCGCAATTTGTAACCTGCGCCCGCGCAGCAGCCGCCGCCAACAAGACCCCGCGATTATCGTGCCCTGACGCGCGTCGTCGGCTGTCAACTCAAAACAATTATGAAGAAAATTTACAAAAAAAGAATTTCAAGAATTGCGGTATTTCGGAAGTTCTGTTCAATAAAAAAGTTTTAGCAAATTATGACACTCGTAAATTGGGAAAGTCAGGGAAAAAAATCTAAGTCATCATCATTCTCCTGCCCTTGTCCCACGCTAAGTAGGGTCGGCGCAACATGTTGTCTAAGTAAAAAAATAATATTGTTTTTTTTATGATAGACCATAATATGAAGATTCAGAATTGACGAATGACTCTCCCTAGTGGATTAGAGCTGGAGAATGATGATGAGGTAAGGTTATCACAGTGTTTAAATGATATGATATTATTTTCATAATGCGTTCGTATTCATCTGCACATATTTTAGCAATAGCAATATTACATTTTACTATATTGTTGTAATTTGTTTAAAAGTTGTATAAAGAATATAACAATTTCTAATAAAATTAGCGTTAGGATCGTGCGCGCGTTACAAAGCTACCGAAACTAATAACAGTCGTATTATTTTAAAAAAATGGGTCAAAATGGGTTGAGAAATATGAATAATTAATTTAATAAACAGACTCGACTGGTAATAAATTTTCAATTTGTCAACTATAATTGCTGATTAGTGACAAATTATGCGATTGGACTCAAAAATCTAGACGATTTTAAAACTGAAATTAAAATATAAAAGACATACATGTTTAATGAGAGAAGATAATTTGGATAAAATTTTAATAATCGGTGACAGATGAAATATGAAATCATTATGATCTAATTAACATACGGTTTGTTTGTTTTCCGTTAATCAAAAGTCTTTTAGTAATAAGGGCATTTTGTTACGTATTCAAATAAAACTAAGCGACACATTTCAAATTATTGCCTTTTCTCTCAAATAGTACTATATTCTGTCAGTAAGGACTGTATTATATAAATCATTGAAACATAAACGTAACCCTTATTACACCGGTTTCAGATACGCAGTCGTTTCTTGATTCCTTGTCCCTAAAAAGACAAAACTCCATGAACATGGTATCTGACGTAAACAAGTAGAATCAACATTGTTGTCCGCATTAATGTATGTAGATCCAATCCAGGCTTACAAGAAATCTAAAGACGTGTTCTAACACGTTGTATGCAAGTGCAAAAACTCTGGCAACGGGAGGATTGGTAAAAAACGCCTGACATAATGTAAGAGTGTGTTCACGCTAGTAATATGGAGCTTTCACGTTTGAGCTTTTATTTTGGTACCAATCATAACCTTTTTAGAGTTGGAACCTTTTTCGACTTGTACTAAAACTTGAACTTGTGATTGTTATCTATACTTTGAACAAATATCTGTAACGTTAGTAAGACTAAATTATATACATTGGGACTTAACGCATTAATATACGAAGTAGTAAGATATGTACTTTCTGCTAAGTATTTATGGAAATCACAAATTGGAAAAAGACATAATACTGTATACACCGTGAAATTTGAGTGGTTGTTTTCCCGTGGCAGAACGATTTGCCTTTAGTAATACTATCGAATCATGCAAATTATTCATTAATTATAAAATAATAATTTTCCAACTCGAAAACGAGAGAAGCTATCGTTCTTTTATAAGATGTGACGTAATCAGGTACTGCTTGCCGCATGAAATCGATGCTTAAAGGTACAGAAGCTCGACGGCCTAAGTCATAAAGCGGCTCGAAGGTGTTTTTGAGTTTCGGTTAAACCTTTCGTAAAACCGGCATTTATTGATTTTAACAAAAAAGAACTGCACAAATCTATTGTACTACTAAGATAGAATTATTTTACTGCGGGAAAACAACCACTAAAATTTCACGGTGTATAATAGGGGACTAAAAACTAAAACTAGCTACCGACTCAGTTAGCAGTTAGATCAACCGTCTACTAAGCTGGGTAATCTTAGCTCAAGCTACCAGTGTAGACAGGCACTAAGTTTCAGCCTTCATTCTTAGCAAGTAAGTCTGGAATGTCAGATTTCTTGTGTGGTCTTTAATGTAGTACATATTTGTGTTAGTATTCTATTTGTTAGCCGCGATGAATCTACTGATAGCCTACGCGGTAATGCGTGAGTAATAGTAGCTTGAATGAATTTAAAACGCGGTAATCATCGGTCGATTTCAAAGGAATCAAAATTGTCATCTTTTATTAGAATACTTTAATAATTTACTCCTGCCATTTTGTACGAGTTAGTGGCAGTATTAATTATATTTCCTAATAAAGGTTGAATATATTTTGTTTGAATTTGGTACGGTTTAATGAATGAAAAAAAGGTTGAAATTAAATTAAGGACAAAATCAACGATATTGTTAAACAATTATATTAAAATGTAAAAAATGTTTACTTTAGTAATTTTGTATTGGCCATACGTTACACTTTAAAAAAAACATAGTTAAATTGAAAAAAAAAATTCACCACCAGTCACCAGTCATCATCACCAGTTCATTCTAAAATAATGCATTCAGATTAAACAATACGCTTGAGTCGCCGACATCGTTTTCACCTCTCATTACAACGATATTTAATAACACCGGATACACTTATACTCCAAGTAAGACATTAGTCCACTACTTAACTGCATAAACTCAAATAAACCTCCACTCAATCGGTAAGAACAAGTCTTAAACCTTTCAGCCAATGCTTACTAACGAAATTAACATAGGAATACCCCATATGTGTAACCCAGAGGCTATAATCACTAACCACAATAGATTATTACCTTCGCCCGTGCCTCTTAACTATTCATTAGTTAGGCAAACAGACAAACAGACAACTTGAGCTAACAGTATAGCTGTTTGCGTCCGCATATTACCACTTACAGTTCCGTTATACTGTTTTTAGTGTTACTATGACCTGTTGGTCTATTGGTCGCGACAATGCGTAAAGACGGAACGGACCTAAGTTCAAAGCCTGGGTTGGGTCATATTAATATGAATTAACCTCTAAAGAAATATCTTAGCCTAGATTCATGAAAACAAAATCCCGTGTTAACCGGCAACGATTGCACAAAACGATTAATATTAAATATTTCCTAATCAAAAATGATCCAAACTTTGCATCGGCAAACCTTTTTGATCAACCCAATCAGCTTAAAATTAAGGTTAAATTAATTCACAATTAATACAATGTGCTGTGCATCCGGTCTTAACAATATTATCATTTAATTAATCAAGCTTGCATGATATGGAAAGGTTATATAATAATGTATGCTGACGCATATAAGAATGGTATTTTGGAAAGGCTGGTCTTCATATAGACCCCCCAAAAGTCAAACTACAATAAACTGCTTTTTACTCACGACTTTGTAAACTTGAAGTTGAATTTGTCGGGTAAAATGTTGTCTGCATAATAACCCAATGTAAATATTACTGTATATTTCTAAATCAAAATCAGTGAAGGTTTTTTTTTTAAATGAAAAGAAAGCAAATACCCATTAGCTTTCGAATTGGAATATAAATTTTAACGGGGATAATTGTACAATGCTTAGCACCTATGTGCTTAAGAACTCTACCGAAAGAGATTTACATAGAGGATTAGAAACCATCAAACGAAAATAAAACAGCAGTATCTACTTTTCCCTGTACTTTTATCGGTGACCTTAAAACCTTACAAATTCCGCCCAATCATCGCAAATCGGTAATAGATTAATGCGTAACGTCAAATTTATCACATGACATACGCATTAGCGTGAGAACTAGTCAATCACAATCAGGCACATCAATTCAAATAGGAACCCGGATATAATATAAATGAGATTAATTACACCACAGCGTAACTAATCCGAAAATATTTATACATCAATCGATGCATCATTAAATACATCGAAGGAACATTATGAGTCTGATAGCTTAATCAAAATGAAAGGAGTCATAATTTCGCTAGTTCCATATTACCATATGAATCAACGGGAGATAATTAAATTTTATTTGTAATAAGGTAAAAGCCGACGCGGGTTTATCAAAAGGCGCTTCATATTGGTATCTTTAATGTTGTCTACTTAAAGTTCCTTAATTATGTTATCTGATTTTTCTGTAGCTTTTATCATTAAAATTTGGTTATTAAACTGTGGGCAATATCGATCGGCAGCGATTTTATCTTCGTTTATTATATTAGAGAATAGAAAACAGTGGGTTTTATGCGCGATACCCCAAATATTTTATTTCATTATAGGACTTTAAACGAATTAGTAATCAAAGTGGTCAATCAAGAAAATGTATATTAATTTATTTAGCTTCATATCAATCAATAGCATACTAAAATGATCTTACGACTTAAAATAATTAGTTGTATATTCTAATTAATTGTATACTTCATTTCCTTTATGGTACCTTAATACTTACTGTAATAATATTAAAAAGGGCACAACATATAGACCATCATTTAAAGTATTATACAGACCGAACTTATCAAAAAATCAGTTCTGATTTCCTCTTGTACGCATTACCCGTTTACAAATACCAAAATGTGAAATGCGAGTTCAATTGAAAGTCAGGTGTCAAAAACATTTATCAATTCGTCGAGTGACACTAGAGATATTAATGACAATGCCATATCGAAGCCTTATTGTGGCTGTTATCAAAAAGTTTACCGTTACCTCTGAAAATAAAAGTTGGATTTACACCAAGCGATATTTAAAGTAGAGACCGCTTATGAATGTATTGATTTGACCTACTTTTTTTTTTATTTGGATGTTAAGAGGTACAGCCTGAATTTTTTATTTTTTTATTTTTTGACTTTTCTTCTTTGTTTAAGCTGTACAGCTTTCCTTATTGTTAGTTTCTGTGTGTACAGAAAGTTGTCTAATTCCAATGATTGTGTGTTTATTGCGTTCAGTTACAGGGTTGATTTTTCACATTTTCAAAGGACCGCAAATATTGTATTGGATCTAAATTTATATTGTAATACGTACCCAAGAACAATGTCCTCTTCGCAAAGGCAGATGGAATAGATGTAGAGCAAAGTGATTCTGCAACCATTCCGTTTTCCGTGTCTGGGAATCTGAAATCTGCATAATATTTTCTGCAAAACTGCTTTCGAGTTGAAAGCTAATTAAAGTTATTCCACTGCACAAAAGTCGCTTCATGTAAATTCCTCTAACTAACCAAATCGCCCGTCGGTTCGGCTTCCCACGACCTCAGAACCACATTTCGCCGTGCTTTATCCAATCTTACTTCCTAGTCCACACATAAACTTACTTTAAACCCTAACATTTAGAGTTCAAACTCCTGCCAGCAGCAGCAATACCCATTCAAAGCACACACATGGATAGACCAACACCTTAGCCTTTAAATGTGTGAATGTTCGTATTGAATGGGTTCGATTGGAAAGTGCAAGTTGGAATGTGATCTAGTACTTTGATTTTAGGTTCATTTTGCTTTGGTATTAGGTGCACTATGTGTGTATTGACCAATAGGAATAGTTTAGGGGACAGCGTTTGAATTTTACTATTACTGATTGTTGGCGCGTTGATGTCTTTTTCTCTAGAAAATGTGTAAGAATAGAATTGGTTGGTTAAAAAATATTTCCGATTAAAAGAGCTATATCATTGACATTGCACAATTAGTAAAGAAAAAAAAGCATTAATTTCGGACACATGTTGTAAATAAGAATTTTCCACTATTAGACATTTATATAATATTGATACCGCCCTACGTAGCTTTCGCATCAACGACCACGATAAAGTGACGATGTTATGTAACTTTATCTCGTTCTGGAGTTATAGAAGAGAATTGTCTTATTTTTAACTAAGGGCCAATTTTTTAATTGCTAGATAAAACTTAACGGAGGAATAAACTATAAGCCGGCAAAAATAAGGACACGTCACTACTGACACTCACTCTTAGAAATCATACGCCCATAATTTGGTCGTCTTATAGTTTACGTCACCTATTAGTTTTATCTGGTCATTGAAAAATCGGCCCTAAGCCGGGCATAAAGCACCATAATTCCGATCTAAGCTACTATAACTCCTAAGCTTCCCGTCTCTAAGGCTACATTAATAACATAGTGGCTGTATGGGAGGTCGCAGCCGACAGGTGACGCGGGTCTGTGTGTGCGTCCGTGTCAGAGTTGACCGACTGGGCTGGGGGCACACCGGGATTTTAAAGGTATATTTATATTGATTGGGTTTAGCTAGCAACAAACATAGTGCCGCTATGTTTCACCCAATCACAATCTAAAAATACATAGGAAAAAATATTGAACGCTTCTCATTTTTTTTTCTCTGTTGAAATAAGTTATTAAAAATTTTCTTCCTTATCTTAATAGAGCTCGACGTTCTGAACTCGTAATCAGAATCATACAGTTTTTGCTTTGATGATTATACGTGAGTGTAAAGATACCTACATACGAGTAAAGCTATTACATATACAAGCTAGGGTACCTTTTTTCGTCTGTTGCACTTTCACGCTAAAAGTAATAAATAGATTTGATCAAAATTTGCAACTCAAAAAGCCTAGAGAATTTCTAGAAAATCAGTCTGGAAATTACATCTGAACCGACCTCTCTAAATAAATGAATAAAATAAATATTTCACAACATCACATACATCGATCTGATCCCGTGGTAAGTAGCTTAAGCACTTGTGTTACGGAAATCAGAAACGACAGTGGATACACGGAACAAACACCGATGTTCGTCACACAAATATTTGTCCCGAGTGGAAATGGAACCCACGACTTTAGGTAGTGATCTGGGTCACTAACCACTGTTACACCGAGCCAGTCATAATTTACTCGATTAACAACTTGACGCAGACAGAGTCGCGTTATATTTATATTATTTATATTATACTCCCAAGTCTCGCCCCTCCGCCCGGTGTGCCACAGGATTCTCGCGAGTGCAGGTGCGCGCGTGTGCGCACAGACCGAGCCGTTACCACTTTTACTGAAACACCTAGCACGAAAAAAACAACTATTTTAGTTTTCTAATGTCACAATAAGATTCGGTTTGATTCGAAATTAGTTAGTATTACAATTTTGAGATCTAAAGACCAATCGCCTTTAGTCAAGTTTGTTTTGACTAATTATGAATATAAACAAGCACAAAAATAAAAAAATATTGATGTTAAAACAATTGACCTAAATAAAATAATGCTTTGTCCAAATACGAAATACTTTCAAAATAGAGGACGGCTAAGTTCAGGATAGTTTGTCAATAGTATGTATGTATGTAATAACAAATTCCCACTTAAACCAATATTATTTAAATATTTTTTGATGACCTCTCACTCCACCTGATGGTAAGCGGTAGTGAGCTCCACATAACAAATAAGGACTTTATTTGAGAATTTCGCTGCTTCGCAATTTTGTAGACTCATAAATATTCAACTTAATGATAGCATACAACTCTTTGTATCACAATTTCAGAGTAGCCATATTGCACGGAGCTAATTTCAAAAACAAAAACACAACTTACAAAGCCAATAGAATAGTGCACCACGACCTTTTACACTGTGACAGTTAAATGGCGCCTTATGATTACAGCTCTTCAAAACTGTGATTGCGAACGGACAGACCGCACCATTTTATGTAATTATTTCTCCAACATCCCGCCGACTGGTGTAATGGCGATCTAGTATTTTTAAAACACTTTCTCTTCACAGTTCTCACGATTGAGCTGTTTGGATTGATGTTGAGTGTTCGTGTGTGATCGTGTTCTTTGTTTTAAATGTTAAATTGCTGTTCGAGTCGTGTGGCTTGTCACAGATTGTTTACATTCAACTTTTAAAATTTATTTGGCTTCTCAACAAATCGTACGCTTAACATGTAAAAAATACCTATACATATATTCCCTTTTTTAAATTGTTTTATTTGTACCTGATTATTAATAATTTGAAAAATACCTTAAAAACAGTGTTGAACAGAGTTGACCTGGTGATTTTTTTTTATTTTGTTATTGATGTAGCTAAGGTAACAATGCTATGCATAAAAAGTATTGGTATATGAGAAATAACATTAATTTTTATCACAAATATTTTGACTTGTGACATATCAATACAAAAAAAATCGAATTAATATCTAGTAATTAAAACAGTTAAAGATCAATACTTATAGAGTTGCGTCAATGTAATTTTTTTGAACTCAGTGAATATTCAATTCAACACAATAACGAATAAACCACAATCTCCATCACATATTCCACACATTCTTACGAAAGCTCGACGATCTAGCGAACTGCAACTCAGTATCGAATCCCCTAATAGCTGGTTGTGAGATAGTAATACACTATAATTATACTAAACACGATCATTAAGTGTTACTTTATAATTTGGCCCAATACAAGACTAATTGAGCTGTTCTCTCTTCGATGAGCCGATGTGGAGCTTGATAGACATGAGAAAAAGCGCTTTTTTCATACGATGATTGATACATTTCAATCTAATTAATACCCTGCTTTTTATAGACGAGTCTTACGGCTCTTGTACGGTATTTTGTTAATTTTATAATAGAGACCGATATTGGATGGGGAATTTGATCCGTGGAATCATTTTAACGTTTTTGTAATTAAGTAGTTATTAGTACAAATCGTTATAGTTATCTTTTCGATGGTTAATTTTTATCCGATTGGTGCTTAGGTCCTAAGCTAACAGATCAATATTTTGTTATATTTTATGATGTATAGATTTCTTATATATGATGTATAGAATAAATACTTTTCCTCTAGATTTTATGAAGTATGAAAATAGATTCCTTGGGTACACTTTTCTTTTCTTGATAAATTGAGAAAAATATCTTCTTCTAATGAAATACATGTTGACAAAAATTATAGGCTTTTTTTGCAACCATTTTTTTTGACCGTCCGTCCGTCCGTATAACGTCTATCATAGATCACATAGTTAGTTATCTCACAAATTTCTTAGACTAATATGATTTATTAGAATATATACTTTTCCTCTAGACTTTATTTAATAAAACCGTAAACGATTTGATTAATTTTTATTTCTTTCATAACATTTTATATTAATCTGATCATTACATTTGTGATTTATTGTAATTGATACAAGAAAAAATCCTTATAAACAGAAAGTAGGCTCGATGAAAAGGGTCACTCCCCGAGGGCCACGTTCCCGGAGGGCCACGTCCCGGAGGGTCACGAATTTCCTTTCCTTTCCATTGGCCATTCGTGGCCCTCCGGGACGTGGCCCTCCGGGAACGTGGCCCTCCGGGAGTGACCCGATGAAAATCAATAAACTACAAAATAATATTTATGTAGATTGGAAATTTATCATTATAGTAGTAAATTAAGGAAGTGGCAGATTTAATTCTGTATTATTGATTTATTTACCGCAATGTGAAGAAAAGAGTCAAAAAAGACTCTTGTATCGATTAATTTTATTGATATAACAAATTACAAAATTCCAAGTGATTTAACATGGGATATTATAAACACCATTTTTTTTTCTCCTATAAATCATTTAGACTGCAAATAGATAAATACACAAATATTTTTTTCTTTTGTACAGTATTAATAAGGACAAGAATTGAAATCAAAAATATAAATTTTAATTTTTTTTTGAGAATATAATATAACACATTGTTGACAGTAATATAAATTTTATTAGTCACGAGTACATCATTTCATTTCTATATGATTATAAAACATCGGTACAAAAAATGTTTCTATTATAATGCATAATTAATTTACCACTGTGTTACATTCAGTTAAAAACGACACATCATCACAATGAGTAGAATAATAACTCAAGAAATTAACACGGTAACTATTACTGCTTTAAAAGAGGCCGTCAAAGCATCGCAGCCGAATTCTTAAGGCACAATTTATCATTTTATCTTTGTCCGATTGTGATCTCCAAAAGAATAATGGTATTAGCTACCGTGGTAAGTAATCGTCGACGCTTGAGGCTTCTAGTTTCTAAATTTTTTTTTGTACGTAAGAAAGAGAGATCATTTCGCTTCAGGATACGTTTTTAATTATCACCTTTTGGGTATTTTTGTGGGAACGCTCTTATCGGGTTGTATCTGTATTTTTTATCTCGCGTTTGTGGGTCAAAGGTCAATTATGGCCAATCTGTGGTTTAGTAACTTTCGCAATTTGGGTGCTTGAACTTTGATGGCTGGATGTAAACATAACACATTAATTATTGTCATGTTGCGGAGTAATACCTATAGATTATATTGTTGTTATATCTTATTAGTTCAATTTTGACTACTAATAAACTCGTATTTTATAAATTACACAGTTCTTATGAAACATAAAGCTTTCAGTAGAGTTAAATAATTTTGTAAAGGTTTCCTATACTGTGCATTTTTATATTATGATAATAAATCCTTGATCTATCAATCTTGCAAATCGAGCTTCAAGAAAGATAATTTAGAACAAAAAGTTATATTCGCCTTACGTAGTAGTTCATTTGGTCTAATTAATGTAGATCAGTTTGTTATTTTATTTTCTGATCATTTTTATTTTTTAAGACTATCTATGATCGCTATCTATCTCTAGGCCTTGGTATATCTACCGGTCGATTAATATCAAAATATCACTCATCTGCCGGTCGCCACAAAAACATGGGTTAGAGAGGTCAAGAAAAAAAATCAATTCACACCCGTCTCCCCTGAACTTCATTACGGCATTACCAGTAATGATATCCAATCAGCGATAAGACACGCTCGAATTTCAATAGACTGACTGACAAGCCGAAAATCATAATAAATGTTTTATATTTTGTATGTGATGGAAACAATTATTTGGTATAATTTACGAGCTGTAGCGACAGCGGATTTATGGCTAAGTTGGATAGGTAAAAAATAAAGGCTTATATAATTGGAGTTCATGTGTACATCATTGTTTGGAGATTATACACACAATTGTTATTAAACTTCTAATTTAACATGACAATTATTTATAAGTATTAGTAAAATAAACGTAGTATATTTAGTAAAATAAACGAAATCATCAAAATGCATCATCATTTTTTTTTTAATGAAGACATGCATATTTATAAAAATGGAAAGAATGATATGTGGGTACTTGAAAGTATTATGAAAACATTTTGAGTTCTCACTTGTTTCAGTCATGATTAAAATAATCTAAAGTTAATTGAGCCCTTATTTATTTTGCTTCTTGGGTTCAAATAAAGACGTCCAAAGATCATTAAACTAAATTTTTAATACAATTTAGTTACTTGAGGCATACAATAAAAAGAACCCAGTGGCACGGTACATATGATTGATTTAAAATTTGAAACGAATCACAAAGTGATATTTGACGGCCAATATTTATTATCATAGAAGGGAAGACCCGTTTTTATACCATTTTTCCTCATTGTTCACACGTAACACTTAATAAGTATTAATATAATGTACGGTAGTCACTACGGCAGATGTTTGGATTAAGAAAACAATTTTTGGATGTGAAAATGGTAATATTTATATTCTGGTTTATATAAGGAACTGCCTCGTTGCTATTGGTAGCAATTGCTGCGTTAGGACCGAGAAGTCCCCGGTTCGAGTCCGGAGTCGGGCAAAATTTGTGTGAGTTTTTCTGTAATGAAATTACTAAGCCCGGAGTTAGGAAGTTGGCGGTTGAACGCCCGTTCCTCGGAAAGCACGTTAAGCCGGCGGTCCTGCGCCCGATCTCTCACCGGTCATGTCGGATTGTCGTGTCACCTAATTATGAGAGTAAGGGAATAGAGAGTGCACTTGTGTTTGCGCGCACACTTGTGCACTATAATATGTCCTGCGCACTTGGCTGATCTCAATTGAGATCGGCCGCCATGGCTGAAATCGGTCGGACGCCTTATACTTATATATAAGAAATTATAGTATCAAGGAATATAAAAAAAAACCCGTGACCACGAGCGCTGTAAAGAGCTCGAAACGTCGGGTCTCTAAATAAAATGTTTAGAATAACAATACACGCGAGTTTTATCTGTAAAATTAGTTTTATTTCAAACACCAATTGAGTTATATTTAAAGCAACTGTTAATAACAATTGATGTTCACAAAACGGCAACATGAAAATGAAATGAAAAAAATAGACTACACCAGAACTAGATAGAATATAATCAAAACAAAAATATTAATGTTTACTTTCAAGTCAGCTCATTTCATTTAGACACAACTCTCATTTTCGAAGCTCCACAAAAAGTCGTGTAAGTACATGTATTTTATGCAATTCATAATTAAATTTATGGTTTCAAATCAGTGCAGAATGAACAGGTCTTGCTAAACATCGAACGAGCTTAATAAATCAATTGGTTGTAATTAAAAAATATCAAAGTGTATAATTATTGCCGATTATGTGGTATCTGGTGTAGTTGTAATTGGACTAAATAAAAATAACGTTTGAGATCGTAATATATCCCTTTTTAGGAGTGTGATATGATAATATACTTACAATCTTGCCGGGATAAGATTTTATGATTTTTATATTAAAATTCGTAGGTGTAAGTGGGTTTGACTTTCAATACAATACTCCATTAATAGTAAGAATAGTCTTTAATAGTACCCCCTGGCTGCCACGTGATCTTTAGAATGTTTAAAATCCGTTTCTAGATAAATATAAAGCTAGCTTAGCGTAGCTTTTACTAATGATATCCGTCACAAAACTGCTCCAGTTATGCAGCACAGAGTGATACTTTCGTTCGTTTGCCCGTAACTATTTTTTTGTTTTCTTCTTCTAAATCTAAAACAAAACAAAAAAGAATGAAGTAAACAAAACGCACATTGGACCCGTTAAAATCTCAAAGGTAATCTAATTAACTATCTGTGAGCTCGGGCGATAGTTCACGCTATCTCCTGCGGGTATCAGCCATTACCAAGAGACACAGCTCTACACTACGACGGTCAAAGGTAATGAGTGGTCATGTGCATGAGAGAAGCGGAAAGGATTTGTTAAAAAAACCGCGAAGAAGGACTTATTAACACGCTTTCATTCGGTCGACCTGTATGTAAGAATGTAACTATGAAATGAAATCTAATTTCTTTGATAACTTAAATGAGAGTATAAATACTTTTTATGCACGTCAGTACAGTGAGATAGTTTCCTTTAAATAAACAAGTTCGATGATGTTTTACCAAAATATGATGTAACTAATATCATATTTGAGCATATGTCCAGTGTATGTAAAAATAAATAAAAAAATAGTTTATTAAACAACTTCAACAAATAGCAAAATGGGTTACAATATTATTGGTTCGATACATTTTAGGTAAAGTTGTAGCGAAAAGCGAGTCTTGTGCTCAAGTTGCTATGATTTCTACACTAGGCTAAGCCTGTTAAGTAGATAATCATAAATGTGTCACTGCATCACTAAAATGATAAGAATGTTAATCTTAGAAACTTGTGGTACACGTTTATTTAAATAAGTAAAACAAAAAACTGTATGAAAAAAAACGGTAACGGTTGTTACGGATCTTTTTTCGTATTAAACCCGCTACCCGCTAAGTTTATCAACATACCACCGCTACACTCGCGCACCTTACGCTGAGCAACCTTTAACAACATTAAGATAACACCTTACTTATGGTTACTTACCCGTACTCACTGTGATTGCCGATATTTGGTGCTAAGTATACTGATACACCACTTATCTGAATATAAGGCGGGATTGTGACCTGACCACCATTGCTCGGGTTTATGCGAGAGAATCGTCGTTATGATAGGCACACCTGTTATCTTGATGATACAGTTCATGTTGGCCTAGTATTCGACTTGACATGGATGTAGACGGAATGATACGAAGCCAATTAGGGAGTTGATGTGTTTTATAGATATGTAAGTATATTTTTAGGTTCGCAAAAAGCTTTAGATGCTATAAGAAAGTAATCATTAAGGCTCGTAAACATTGTTATTATTATATTAAGTCACACGTTTATTTTACTTTGACAAAACGATTACTATTTTGACATAACATAAACAAATAAAAACAACATTCTCTGAATTAGATTAATAAACGGAATTTTCATGTTTGATTTTTTACATAACATTATTCTTGCTATTTAAAGAAGAAGTATAAAATTTTGAATATATTGAACAAATATAAGAATCAATTTAACATATACCCTAGTAAAAGATAAGTTAGATTTAATACCAATGTAAATATTTGCATATATACTAAGTCACCTAATGTTGGTCTAAATCAGCAACTTTTTCTCTTCTTTACTCAGACATTTTCCCTAAGCGAAAGCTTAAAAACATGTTTAAAATCAATAAAAATGTGAATAATAGGCGTTCAAAAAATGTCCTTCGTATTGGAAATCTTCATTAGAATAATTGACACATTAAGAAAGATCATGTTAACAATAAATATAGATTTTGTATAATGTTACAAGTAGCGTTGATGATAATAATATTATTTTAGAGAAAGAAACTCTTTGCACAAACTGTGATATAGCTATATATATATTTATGACAGTTGGTTTGTTTTATGTATATTTACGACATAACAACACAGATGTATGAAGACAAAATTTGCTATATTTATGAGTTTTGCATTCAAGTAGTAACATTTTTTTTTACTGATTATTTAAAATATAATAAATAGTTTTAAAGTCTGCCAAACTGTGAGATTATCAGCAACATCTTACCATCGTACTTACCATCTTTTATCACACAGAACATTACCTCAAATGTCTTACCTCCTCCAAAAAACTTCCAATCAATCTATCACCGAGCTAAAAGGCAACGAACCCAGCCCCCTAATTTACCAGAATGAAACTATTAGCCGGCGTTACAACCAACATTCCATTACGGGTGATAAGAGGTAATAAATTTATCACCGCACCTTACGCTGTAAATCCGGACGATCTATAAACCACAATACGACACCGGCGGTGTGCGATGACCTCTCACAAATAAAAAATGGCCACTACGCCTGCGTTACGAAATGGCGTGTGGCGTAAGTTACGAACTCACAGCGATCTCTGTGTTCATTGAATGAAATTTAGGGGTGAGAGCCATCCGCGCCCCTGCAATTCCGGTGATGAAGACGAGGGTAGCCTAAGAGTAAGCCTTGGAGTAGTCCAAGCCATCATCGTAAGTCAGTTAGGAAAAAAAAATGTTATGAAACATAATAGTTGTGTCAGTGTTTATAAAAATGGACTTTCAAAACTTTGAGACGCTTTGAGCTTTGACCGTCTCACTGGACGTCACTTTATGCACTTTGTTTTGCACGAAAAGTAGATATTTGTTAGTTGATCCTTTTAATAGCTTAAAGTAAGATCATTAAAATTTATTCAGCATTCGTTAACAACATAAAGACTACTATAACTACTGATACTACTGATGATCTGCATCTTTACGCGAAAATTGCATATTTTTTGTAAGCTCATATAAAGTTCTAATGTAATTTCTTAGTACACACCTGCATTCCCTCGCTACCTCTCATAGTTGCGCCATCGGGCTAACTGGTCGACTCGTGCCGACCACAGATAAAACGAACATAAAATATAAAAGCGAAGCATAAAGGAGCTGTATTAATTAACAGAGTTTTGACGTCCACAGAACGGGACATTTCACTGACATGCGACAAATTCTTTTAATGTTCAAGGACGGGTTTGTGCGGAAGTGAGCACGAGCAGTAGAAAAAAACAAAAATAGTATTTAACATAGCAAGCTGAATTTTAATAAATATGATAAAAGTTAATGATTCTTCAATTAAAATATTCTAGAAATGTATTTGTTGATATAAAATATTACAAATTTTACTATTTTTAATACAAGTATAAAAATATGACTTATATGACCTACCATCAGAGAAAATAATAAAATATATGAGTACATTAAGCCCTAACATTTACATGCTAAGTATAGTTTGTGTACATAATTACTTTCATAGATGTTCAGGAATATTGTTTTGCTATGAAACCTATTTAACCTTAGAAAAAAGACAAATAAAGATTAAGTTCAAGTTTTACGTCAGAGCAAATTTATAAATACAATCATTGGTAAATACCAATCTTAAGGCAAGAAAACATCTATAAACTGCAAAAAACCTGACCCAAGCCTCATTTCACATGTCAAAAATTGCTCATCATTAACAAAAGATAAGGAATCTACAAAAAACGTAATAAGTGGTTTTCACACATTTAATAGTGTAGCGCAAGATCCACTCTTGGATAACGCCATCCCGCCCACACGCCTCACTTTCGTATCTGATATCCTTCCATTTACTATCTTTATACCTACTCATACGTGTGCTGTATCGTAAATATCGACATAGTATATGTAGAGGCGTCAGTGAAATACGTTTCTACTTGTTTTATGTAGTACTATGTTCAAAGTTCATTCATGAATGGCTCAGTGTGACAATGGTTAGTGACCCAGGTTCACTACCAATGGTTCCAAGAGTCGTGGGTTCGATTCCCACCTGGGACAAAATATTTGTGTGACAAACATCGGTATTTGTTTCGTGTCTCGATAACACATACCAGTTATCACATATATTTTAGTATATTTTGAGTATCCACTGTTAATTCTGATATCCGTAACACAAAGTCTATAATCAACTTACCACGGGATCATATCAATGTATGTGATGTTGATTAATATGAATTTATTTATCCTGGATTTTTAATTTCAACGATATTAAAGCATCGCCACGTCCATTAAAGTGTAATTATTAGAGGTTGTTTACATAAATTATATAAAAAAAAAACTTGCAATTTAATCAAATCAAAATTATTAAGGCACTTATCATTAAAATATTTTATAAAATAGACAGCATTTTGGGAAATATGCTTAGAAAGGAAAGTAGGTAGTTACTTTTTTAGCAAATTTCCATAAATACAGTTCCATTTTATTTAAAAAAATATTAACTGTTTAAAAGTAAATAAATAAACAAAAATTCGTTCACCGCCTCCCGTCGAACTGTGTTCACGTATCGAAATCTCGCCGACCGTGACGATTTGCCGAATAAAAAATCGATTTTTAAAACCGTGAATAATCGAGATTTATTGTTGTACGCTTGCGCCGGTGGTCGCGGCTTTCATATTCATGAGCACTGTATGTTACCAATGTACAAATATGTATGTATAGTAAGTATGTAATTATATACTCTATTTGGGTACAACTTTTTCTGAATGAATTGACTGTGATGGATGCAGTACTAAAAGGAATAAGCATCGCAATTTTAAACGTAACTCACTTTCACGTCCTATCATTCTGGCATCGTCATTATAAATCAGTTTAAAATTGAACTGAACTCGATACCTAGATGTAGTTAGTTAAGATACAAGCTCTTCAGGCGTAACATTTGAACCATTAGTATAGAGTTGATAGTATTAAGTATAACATGATGTTTACTGATAAGTACTCAAAAAAAAAATTATTAAATGTGTCAAGTAAATAAATATCACATGGCATTAGTCTGATCCCCTGGTACGCAGCGTAATAAGCACCTGTGTTACACATATAAAAATAAACAGTGGATACACAAATACTTCAATATATTTAATAACACACCCAGACTCGAAACGACATCGGTGTTCGTCACACAAATATTGGTCCCAAGTGAGAATCGAACCTACGACTCTTGGAACCGGATACATATTTTTTTTTTATATTGACTAACAATATTTGTTTTATTTATTTATTATTATGGCATACACAACAGGTTATAAGCATAAAATTAATTTGAATAAAAACATAAAAAAATTACAAACCTAGATTATGACCCAAAAACGTGTACACACAGCGTCGTTAATCAATAGCGCGTTTTCTCCCATTCTTGTTAAAATATTATTCTCCTTAAACGTTTAGTTGGAGTGAAGACATTTATTGGAACAATAATTTGAAAATTAGATATTTTAAATGCAAAGGTATTGGTGACACACTTAATTCGATGACAACCGAAAATACAGATATTTCAAGCTTATTACAAACTCAATAAAGCTGTTTTTTAACGATACATTCAAATAAAACTACATATACACAAATGGTCATGTACATGTCGTTAAAGCCATGAACTTAACAATCATTTTATTATTCAATACACACTCTTTAATAATATCAGAAAACACGACAATAAAATTCAAATTTGCACGTTTACGGTTGATATTTAATTATAAAGCAGTTAAAGTCATTAAAACTAGTTAGGAATTAAGATAAGACGTGTTTGAAATTAAGTCGGATAGTTTCAAGTTGTACCTATTTTATAAAAAAGAAGATAAAAAAATAAATACTATACACAACGTATACACAATGTTTGGTTCTTTAATTATATTTTCTATCGTAGCGTTTTTTTTGTAGAAGTCTTAACAATCAACAGGTTATGCTCACAATGACTTAGGTTTAAGGTAAAATGGGCATTAAAGTATAAATATTATTTCTACTTATGCATAACCGAACCTAAGTTCGGTGTGTCATATAACTTTATATTTCCATTTGCCAACTTAGTACATCCATCACTGTAGAGATTATAAAAGTGAACTATTCAAAAATTTAAATTTAAGGGCTTCAAAGTTAATAATAATATAAAAATATTGCATTATTTGGCAATAAAATTAAAATTTCATAAGATTTTAGACTTTCGCGTTCTATTACAATAAATATTAGTCCTTATGGGTCTACACGCGATATTAGGAGTAGCAAATACATAGCTACTTACTGCCCGACGTTTCGACTGGGTTACAACAATCATGGTCGCGAGCGAACTGGCGCCGCCCGTCTTCGTCTGCCACAGCGGTTGTGAATTTCTGAATCCATCCCCGAACCCAGTCAAAACGTCGTGCAGTAATTAATATTGCGTGTAGACTGTAGACCCATAAAGTCTAATATTCAGTGTAAATTAAAATTTGTCAAGTGGCTTGCTCAATACATCAAACGACTGTTGATTGGGCTTTATGGCATTTCGTAAGTAGGCATTTCATAGTGAAGCACCTTAATATTAACACTCCTAAAATTAGAACCGTTTAATTGAAGCGAAATATTTTGATGAGGTACTTATGGATTTTTATGAGCGGGGTCTATGGAATTTTTACATTCGATATACAATAAAATAACTGATTAGAAGGTTTAATTGGCTTTATTACAAACACTTTAATATTAATATTTAGATTTCGTAATAATAATGTAAAGGTCACTGCTTTACTGCAGGGCAAAAGGTCGGTTCTAATTATATTGAAATGCTGGTTTTTAAGCCCACCATTAGCATTTGAATCACCAAAATGACCCTAATCGCGAAATTTATACAATCTTTTCAAGATAACATCCATCTTCGCGTTTCATGCCAGTTTCAAATAGTTCAAGTACCCAACAATTGAACAATTAACCAGTTTTTATAATGATAAAATACCTTCTCTATAGTAGCACAATGCCTGATGGTATTATTTTCAAGCCATAAAGTTCTCAGAAAGATTATAAAAAAATATAATGTGATAGTTTGAGGCACACCGCACCATTTGCCCTCCCAGATTGATAGTTACTTCCAACTCAAACTAAGCGCGCAGTAGTCAATGCTAACTATTCAAGCTGACTAAAACACGGCATCCACAAGTCAACAGATGCCTAGCTGATTAAGATTAGCAGGCACACAATCGCTCAAGTCGCATGCGGGTATAAATCTAAACGTTACGTAATAACGTGCACTATGTTACAATAATCAACTGCAAAAATCACTGGCCGTATATCAAGAGGCTTCTCTGTTGCAACGCGAGAGGTCATATATGTGTACTTGCAGGTTGTATACGTCAGAATGTGGAAGGAAAATTGGTTGAATTACTATTTTATTACGTGATTAGTTAAGGAATTGTATTATTTATTAATCTTTTGTAATTTTTAAAGGCATCTTAGTTTTTTATTTCGTCATTAAATCAATTAAAACAGAAACAAGGTTTAACCTTAGTGTAGACTTTGTTTTACAATGTTAAATATCTCTATGCGAACTTAAAAAGCTCAAGATACTGCGTGCACCTGTAAACACATTTATTTGGCGCATGAAGAAATCGAAGAATCAGTTTAACGTCCATATAAATCTAAATTGTTACTTATATTACCTATATTCCCAAAGACAAAGTAGATAGACACATAGACAATGCTATAGACGTCACTTTTACAAAATTTTTTTTTTTTTTTTTACAAAATAATACTCGTAAAAAAACACTTAATATGGTTACGCCGGAAAATTATGTCCCTTACACCCTTTTTTTTTTAAATTTTTTTCACGTCACAATAATTTCTAGGGGCGTAACCACCAAGTAAATTAAACTAAGCCTTTTACGACCGGTTTACCTCATGAAAAGTGTTCAAATCTATAAAAAACATTGGGTCGTAATAACCTTTTTTTTGCGAATTTGAGGATTTTAAATATACAGATCGATAGAGAAAAAAAAACTGAATAAAACTGCATTAAAAAGTCATTTTGACCAAATTGGCGGTTACGCCATTTGAGATTTAAGGTAGCGACATAATAGAATAACAGAAAAACACCATATAACACATCATTGATCAGTGGTCAACTAGGTCCCAGCCTCAGCATATGCCTCAACGACAAGAAGCCGCTGGGGCGCTAGTATTCTGGAATTGTGATGTCTAGGATAGCGACTAATCTGCTCTGCACTAGTCAGGTAGGTCAATAGAGGATGTTCTTCTACACAGATATCTAATCGATAAGGGATTGACTTGCAGAATAACTTCTAGACAGAAGATTCTTAATGTAATTCAGCACATGCACAAAAAAAATGCTGTTCCGAAAAGAACACGCCCAGAACTATGTCCATTTTGACGTAGATGTGTCATTTTTAACTGGAAGATCAAATTAGTAGTTTTTGTACTGAAACAACAAAATGTCACAAAAAATAATTATTGGACAGCATGATTTCTGTACACTACATACATGTATGGAAATCTCAGAGAGTGAGTGCAATTTCCAATTCATTCATTTAAAAAAAAACCAGATTCATTGATCTTAAAAGAATACTCCATAATAAATAATCAATAATCGCATCTCTGTGGCGAGCACTGACCCGGTCGATTGGCAATCGATGGAATAGTTCCGAATGTTACACTTAGTCCCCCGGTGGGTTTGATGAACGTTTAATTATCATTAATAACACTCTTCATTTGATTTATACTCTAATTCGCTGGTGAGAGTTCTTAATTGCGAAGATAATCATTTATATGGCGTCCCGTTTCTATAAACCCACAATGGTGATATTGAATGGAATTGATTAACTTTGTATTGATCGACTGTCGTAGTAAAATAATTAATTAATAAACATTCTCGAACTCAACGAAGTCATAACTAATTTTAACATTTCAGTTCATTTGGCGAAATTAAGAATTTATCGTTGTGTAAACTGTCAATTATTATTTTTATTCGTACATTTCTGATAAGTAAGATTATACCTAAAATTATTTTTCTATGCTCTATCACGTAGCTGTTTTGGTATACAGGATAATGTTATATGAATAGTGCCATATGTTCAAGAATTACATTTATGGATACTGTGCCTGATTCTACTTTTACGCTTTACAAGTCATTTAAATACCTCCTTGACTTCTGTCAACGCCCAAAAACGGGCTGTACTTTTAAAAAAAAAATACGTCCTTCAAACTGTACTAAGCCGTACCAAAGCCATTTGTCATTAAAAACAAAGTCGCCGTTCACACCGAGTCCGAGATCACAGTGCATTACGCCTAACAGTAGTACTAGATATAGGTCACAGCCATCAAGGCGGGTGATGGTCTGCTACCACTTGCACGCATCGCCTCAGGGAGTTATTTAGCTATGGGCATTTGTGAGAGGCGGAGCGGATAGCTGGGATGTAGTTGGTAAAGTTTGTTTGAAATTTAAATATTTTTTGGATAAATATAGCGTTTATTATAAAATGTTATTAAGAGAATTTTTTAGGGCTCGTGATCACGCAAGCCAATAAAAAGTGGTTCAGAAGACTAGTTTGGTTTGGTTAATTGTATCAGTTTTTAGAGAGACCATTATTACTGGTACCCGAAGTATTGGATTTTTCAGCCATTGTAGGAGACTCCAAACAAAAAATCCGCAAATAAATTTTGAATAAAGGTAATCAACGTTTTATAAATCGCATACTTAGCCCAATTTTTTTTGTTTTACAAAAGAAGAACGTTTTGCTTTCTAAATAATAAAATCTATCTAATAATCTTTCCAAGATTTTTAGTAAAGCATCTACAATTAGGTCTGATACCCGGCTTTGCAGGCTTTAAAGATTAAAAAGAAAAGTATGTCATTTGTAGACTTAGTTTTGATCAATAAGCCATCCTAATTGGTAAGTTCATTTTCTAACCCGCTCCGCTCATCAGCGTGGCTAGGGTCTGTCGGACCGAGACATAGCCCGTGAGAACGCGAGTGACCGTGGCACTTGCCACCGATCCGCCATTATCTGCGTGAACTATTGTTTATAATCCGTCTTAATAATGTTCTAGAGACATGGTATTGTGACTGTAGGGTTGTCGTTTTGCTTGTTTTATTGTTGTTGATTATTGGCTGTTTCGCTGTCGCTTTTTATCGTAAAATGTACCTAAAATTTATACTAATACTATTTCATGTGTTTAGTGTAATAGATTGAGACATATTTTGTTAGAATCAACAGTTTTTTTTCACATAGCAAATCCTCAATAATCAAAATGACGTGCAATGCAAAACAAGTGGATTTTTGTAATTGCTAAAAATTCACTCCTTAGTTGAGTAATAAATTGTGTAGTGTAATAAATATGTAGAAATAATTATACCCAGTGAAATAAATGTGCAATCTTGGATTTAAGAAAATTACTTCTATATCAAACTAAAACTATCAATCAAATCACCACCTCTTCTCATCACAGAAACAACCTACTCTCACAACAGTTACAACCCTAAATGCATCTGATAATCCTCAAAATACGAGCTTAGGTCATTTAATATTATGATGGATTAATACTATAACAGAATGCGCAAAACGTTTTCACAGATGACATTCGCGATTGCGACGAGTCCGCAATGCTAAACTGGGCTTTGTCAATTTGACTCCACTTATATTTTGTTACGACATAAGGTCAGCACAAATGAGATGATGGTAACTTTCCTTTTGTATCTTTAATTGTCTCTCGTAAAATTTAAAATAAAAACTATTTCAAATGTAATAAACGGACGGACAGACAGATAGACAATAGTGAATAGATTATAAGGGTTTCGGTTTTTGCCATTTGGCCACGGAACTTTGGTTTTGGAGCTTACAGCGAGTATCAAACTAAGAACAACTTGCTTGTCTCTACGGAATCATATAAAAAAAAAACTACTGCATATACATTGAGAAGGTTCAATTTGCAAGGGCAAATTGACTCGATTTTCCTTTGGATGAAAATAACTCAGTCATTAGTAAATTAAGTTACTTCTTTTTATCTAGAACACAAACTGGCGCCCCGGAAAAAACGGTTCAGTTACTCTTTTCTCTCCCGTGTCATTAAGCTAAGTTAGCCCTTCCAGCTCATGTTTCCCCCGCTCCTATTCCTATCCCGAGCTCTCAGGGTGAGTGCGACAGGCTCAATAGGGTCTATCGTTACTTTCTACCTTAATGTAGACCTTACGACCACTTACGATCAGGCAAAG
This sequence comes from Maruca vitrata, assembly GCA_039566165.1. NCBI lineage: Eukaryota > Metazoa > Arthropoda > Insecta > Lepidoptera > Crambidae > Maruca > Maruca vitrata. Next base: position 15,007,434 of record CM076922.1, on the reverse strand, counting down.
TAAGGTCAACCTAGAAGATTTTTATTAAAAAAATGATATTTTCATTACCTTACTTACTTGTTTACAAAGGTCAGTATAAATATGATTTAAAAATGGTTAGAAATTGAAATACTGTATAATCTAGGCGTTTAGGCGTTACCCAACGCACCAAGTCTGTGTAAATGGTATTTTGTAACAGGTCACTGATCTTTGATCCTAATCAGTAGGGTTGAAAATATCTTGATCGTTAACTGAAACTAGCAATTACCAATTCTGACACAATTAATTATACGATTTTCATAGTAATGATGTGGTAATAAATGATTTATATGCAATGCAGATATTTTTTATGTTGCGTGGTAAAGAGCAAAGAGTCTTTCATAGTCCCCAAAAATACATTTGGTACGTAAAGGATGGATTAGATAATGCAAATTCAAACTTAAAATTTTCACAGCTTTAACCAAATTAAAATATATATTTTTTTGTCTATGAGTTATGTAAGCTATGAAATTGACAATTATTCATTAGTGTAATAAAACCTAATAAAATGCCACCTGCGATCACTAACGACCAACTCATTTGTAGAATTAAGTAATCTTCCTTGATTTATAAAGTAGCCAGTAGCGGTTAATAACGTATGTGACATATCAGTGATTTACGTCTGCGAGGATCAATTTCCTTTTACGTCGGAGTCAGAAGGTTATGACTCAGATGGGGTCGAACTTGAGTAAATACTTATCACACATTTATGATCACATTTGACCTGTAAGATTTTAGACTTTCTTGTTCCATTACACTCAAATATTAGTATTTATGGGTACTACACGTGATATTAGGAGTCGCTTCCGAGTATGATTGGTGTAATCCAATCGAAAAGTCGGGCAGTAAGTAGCTATGCATTTGCTACTCCTAATATCGCGTGTAGACCCATGAAGACTCATATTTATTTGACCCGTGTCTGTATTTACAGACTAATTTTATCGATTTTATTAATGACAATATTGTTTTCCAAGTCAGCAGTATTAATAACAGAGGAAACTCTTCTGAAAAATATTCTCAAATATCATAAACAGCACAATTCAAAATCCCAGACAAAACCAAATTAAGTAACAAACCATTATTCAAAACATCAGAATCAAAAATCACAAGTTTCACAACAATTTCCATAAAAACTGTCACGAGAGTAACAATGACGAACATCGACGGAATTTCGTTTTATGCGTGGGCGCATATATTTTCTCACGGCCCGAATGATTCAACTTTTACCTATCTACTATAATTCTATTCGTCTCCGGCTTAGTATTACTGATACGAATAAAACATTAATTTTTGTCACAACACAGTAAATCATCTGTGTTATGGAGATGTTATCTGCGCTGTTATGATCAATGAAAGATCAAGTTTAAAGGTAAACGTGGATTATGCGTTTTAGATGTTATGTAAAAGATGTTAAGTGGTTATTCAAAATTGTAACGTTTTAAAACAAAATATAGTAAACAAAAGTGTTACCTTATGTTATTTCATGAACAGAAAAGCCGTATCGAAAAAGAAGAGTTGTGTGTTTATATCTTTCTTCTATCATCGTCGTAAAGAAGATTAACGGTATTAATGTGACATGACAAAATAATGTAAAAATTAAATTGGTTGAAACCAATTTATAAGGCCTGAACCCTTAGCCAAATATCAAGCTCTTTGTCTGTTTCGGTAAATAGCTTTCATTTACTCTAATAATACCCAAATTGAAATACAAAATTATAAAAAGAAAAATTTAAAATAATACTTTAGAAAGATGATTCGGGATAATAAGAGACGAAATTGCTTACATTATTAAGAACGTTGTCGGCTTGGAGGACACAGATGTAGCCGAGCTTACTTTATGTTAATGTTTTCACAATAATCAGCGGGGGACAAATCTTGAGATATTAACTTGGAGGGTATAAGTTCATGATATTATGCAACAGTTTACGGCGGAAATTTAATGTAGATTAAGATAATTTTTAAATAGAGTGAAGTAAAACAGGTGAAGTTAATTACTCTGAAACCTAACCTTTAACAAGCCACAGCATATTTATTTTTTCTTTGGTTTTTGCCGGTATTACAACTGCATAAGGTTCGAAATTTTATTCGAAATTAAGATTGGTGGAATCTGTTTTCCCGTTGGCCTATTAAGGGTTAAAGGTTATCTTTGTATCATTTATTCTATCTGGTCACTACTGTGCTTTACCAAATCACTGACGGCCTTGTAGTAGTCAATGCGGGTAAAAATTCATTTTCTAAAAATTAAGTTAGAGATCAGCCATCTGCGTACGACAGTTACATACATTTGAGCACAGACACAAGTGCGCTCTCCTTGTCTCAATTCGTAGTTCAGTTAGACGGTGATCCGTCATATAACTACTCCATATCCAAATACATTTCGCAAAGTGCCTTCGAAATTCGTACAGCGCCCATTATAACACTATTATTTCGCATAACAGCGCAAATCTAAACAAGTCACGTACAAGCTACTCTTGCGCACAATTAGAGGGCACATTTTATCTGTATCGCTCCATCCGCACCCATATGGAAGAGGCACTTATCTGAAATTTCTAATCTAGTGACTCACATACCACACCGTAAGGTCTATTTTAGTTTTGTAACAAAAAACGTGTTACCCGGAAACGTGTCATTTATAATGTATATGTAGTATTTGTTGCTCTTTTATATTTGTATTTTGTTTGACTAAAATAGGCATGATGACTGGGTCAAAATCTTATTATTCTATTTAGTCCGTAAGTTAGTTTATACAAAAATATAGGACACGTATTTTTTTGTTTTTCAATTGATTGAAAAATGTCAAAATTATAGCTTATCAAACTTCTGGAGTGGGGGCTTGTGACGTTGTTGTTGTCATACGAAACTTCTAAGCACTATATCTTCATAATTTCTTGTTTGTGAAACAAAATAAAAAATACGAGTACAATATTTTTAAATAATCTAAATAACGGACTAATTATATTTTTTTATTCGTCTCGCCTATTCTATGTGTCCGCTTTAGAAAAACTGTGTGGTAATATTTTAAGACATTGTTGACTTATTTTTTTATTTTTTACAATAAAATAATTATTCAGTTTAAAAACCTTAATGTTTTGAAAAAAAAAGTATATAGTTTAGGTTATTTTTTTTACATACCTAGATAAATATGTAGTTTGTTGTTTGTTGCAACAAAACTCGCAGATGAGCTAGATATTATATTTTTCCGTCCATACTTAAAAGTAACGAGCGTTCCATGAAACGCTAACTAGCAGCAAGTGGCCACATCACAGAAATGCATTTTATGAAATTTGATAAACATTTATTGTCCACAACTGTGCGTGCGTCCGCGAAATTACCTCGGTTTACTCGGAAATTCTGCGCAGACAGAAAAGGCCACGGTGTCAGGTGCAGATCGACACAATGGACACGGGCGGCCTTATGCATTTGACCGGACGACACATTGCCTCAGCTGGAAAACCGAGAGAATATATTTAGACTATTCACCGCACACGACCGACGTAAGAATACACCGGAAATTTTATCTGCGCTCAATGTTTCCTTAAATCTTGATTATTCATTTATCTATGCTAGACATTTTTATTACAGCTCAAAATGCTAATATTATCATATTACTTTTTCAATGAAATTTTCAAATTACCACAAAGAAGACGCAACTGTAGTGTGGAGCAATAAATGCAAATTGCAACACAAAATATTGTTATAATCCCAAATAATGTGACAGATCGTTATTTACTGTTGAAAGTGTTCTGAGCACGACGGCATCGAGTGAAACTGTAGCACAATCACATATTTTACGCTTTTGTACGAGTTTAATTGGGTAAGAAGAGACCCAAGACTGCTCTCAGCGGGGTAACTTCCAAATTTATTAAAAAAATCGCGAAAGACCCCCATTACTTACGTCAAGAGACGCAACAGGATTCGGACCGCGCTCAGTGCAGCAATATTAAGTGTGAGATACAACCTTATGCGTGTTGACCCAGATTTTAATACGCCTCGCTCTGCTCTTTATGATGACTTTTTGAAAAATGTAATTTTTAATTCCGAGCAGGGCCGGACCGAATTGAATGAGCCCAAAGATGATTCTGTTTAACTGTATCGCTTATAAATTGCTATTTCTTATGCATCGCCGACGGAAGTCTGTCGATATTTTACACTGAATTGATGCGGGTACCCGAAATCGACGTCATCTTTTTTCAGATCCGATGCCCTTTTTAATTTCCGTTTATTAAGATCGCAATTTTTTCGTTTGTTACAGTCGTTCTTCGGGCGGACTTACAACAACCTGTCTTCGATATCCGAGTGCAAGAACAACGGGGAGTGTGTCATCAACAAGAAGAATAGAACTGCGTGCAAAGCTTGCAGGCTACGGAAATGCTTGCTAGTGGGCATGTCGAAGTCTGGCTCTAGATACGGTAGGAGATCAAACTGGTTCAAGATCCACTGTCTCCTACAAGAACAGCAACAACAGCACATACAACAGCTGCAGACCAGCAAATCGCCACCAAGCTTCAACACTTCAATCAATCCCTCTTTTCTGCCGACGAACCTTCTTCCGGCTGCAGCCTTAGCCGAATACTATAAGAACTCAGAAAAAAACCCTTTCACTGAAGACGTGACTCGTCAGAGCGTGTCACCATCAGACTCCGGCGCTTCTTCCGCCGACCCTGAAGATGACAACAGCTCTCGAAGTACATCAGGTCTGAGCATCTTCAGACCGACGTCATCGCCTTGCAGCGAAAAAGACGTCAGAATACATGCAATTAGGAATCAAACTAAAGACGTCAGAAAACGAAAACCTTCCACACTACCCCCGTCTCCGTTTGGTCCGATATCTGCAACTCCGAGCTTCTCGCCTAAAACTGGTCCGTTCTTGGCTACTCCTATGCAGAATATCAGACCGATTCCACCAGGATTGGCAACTTGGCCGAATCGCAATGGCGGCGATTTGCTTCTTCACTCGCCCGCGGTGGCAGGCATTGCTATAGAACAAGATCAGCCCATAGACCTATCAATAAAATCCACTGCGGTCCTATTCAGAAGTCCTAAGAACGAAGAAGTTAGTGATTCTGAACCTGAACTGAGTATTGATTTGAGCGAGGACAATGGGAAGGACATTATGAAGAACCCATTAGATCTTTCCCTTGTGCCGAAGAGATCGGAGGAAGTGCCAATGACGGGATGAATTTTAGTTTTAAATTTGAACCGTGAGTCATACAGCCATGTATCTCGTTACTCTATTTATGTGTAAATACTTTTAGCATAATAATAGTAAAAAGACGAGTTTAAAATACTCTGCCATACAGTATTTAAGTAAAATGTACATTCCTTCCTTCTTGATTACCTGATCTGACTACCATAACTTTAGAGTTGTTATTTTTTTTATTTTCTATACATAGTAGAGTATTAATTTAAAAGTCATATCGTGTCTAAGTATAGAGTAGCAATAAATTATACGCTAAAAGAGGCAGTCAATCAGGATGTAGGTATGATACATCTTGTTCAGTGACATTTCATTGCCTATAAAGCCTCTAGGAATTCAGCGTGAAAATGCGTGAATTTTCTTTGAAATGCCAGTTCCGTACGCCAGTGTATTGTATTACCAGTAATTAATTATTTTTTTATGATGGGATCGATGGCCAGTTAATCGTGAAGCTCAAAATTAAATGTACAAATATTTTAGGCTTGTAATATATTAGATTATTGGATCCGTTTATCCGAATTTCTCTTCTAAGTATTTATTTATATAGTTCTTACTATTTTTAGGCCAGTTTTTGTATGAGTCACTTTTATACTATAATTAAGTACTTAATAGCATAATGTTACTGTAATTTATAATTTAGTTTAGTTTTAGGCTTGCGTGTTACTATTTTGTTGTTTGTTTCGTTTTTTTTGAGATTTTAATTATTTGAACATTCCTTCGAATGATGCTCATTTGTGAATTCTGTAGTTTATTTTTTTTTTAACTTCTTTTAAGGCATTTAAACTGAGGTCTTTCAAGTTTTAACAAATGTCATTCAAGTCAGATGAAAAATGTTTCATTATTTGATCATATAAATATTTTTTATTAACATTAAACTTAAATGTTGTCCGCATGTAAAGTGTCCGTAAAGTGCCAATAAAACAGTTTTTGTTAAGACTAATGTTTTCAAAATGTAATTGTTTTTTGTATTGACTTTTCAACCACTGTCTGTGTCATTAATTATGCCATTTTGATGTAAGAGCTTGCCGTGAGCTTTACAAATGACATTCCATTTTTTCCTATTTTGATGATGATTAAGGTGCCATTCCAGTAATTTAGTTTGAAGAATTGTAAACATAGATTAGTAGCAAAAAGTAATTAAGTTATGAAAAGCGTCCGAAAAGTAGGATTATACTGGTTTGCTATAATAACACAAGGAATTGATAAAAGGACGTAAGTACTTTCAACCAAGTTATTGGTTCATCTCTATTTTTGAGAGAACCCTCACTGAATTAGTTATTTGAACTTTCGTTGTTGTTGTCAGTGTGATACGATATTTTTTATCCATGTGTTTTATTTTTTACATTTATAAATAAAATCTTAATATATTAAAAACAATAAATAAATGAGTGCCTTTATGATTTATCTTGTTTCATTTCATCCACCTTTAATACTATAATAGTTTTCAGATGTCAAAAAACTGTAAATGGGTAATAAAGAGAATAAAATTGTTGTTGTTACATACATGATGCCAAAAAATATCTACCTAATCGGAACAATAGTCCGGTATATAATATACATCACATGTTTTTGACTACTTCATAAAAGTAAAAAAAAAAAGACGTGTGGCACTCGGGGACTGCCGCGGTATAGATATTGCATAGCATCGTCCGATTTTGGAGCAGCTCGTCTCGATTCGTGCGAGTTTCGTAGAGTCGTACAATACGTCTAACCGCACGCACACAAACACCGTGCTGAAGTCTACCGAACTGAAACGACGTTAGACGATTATGAGGTTTTTTCGTTATGGAATTTCTTGGTGCGGTCGCCGCGCTCAAAGCCCGTGATAAAAGCTATGCAATAGCTTAATATAAAAATAAATTTGAAACTATGACAAATTTACACAGCAATGAACGAGTAAATACACCGCAGAGCACCTACATAACACGATGCAGAGTTTCTCAAAACACGTACAAGTTAATTAATTTTAATCACACATCCACTAAAAAGACGACAAACAGACATAACCAAACTCAAAAGCGCACCCACTGTTAGTTCTTGAATAAATCTTAACCGACATTATAAATATTCATACAACAGCAAACAATTCTTAGTACTGTACCATTTTTCTTTACGATTGATAAACTCTATGCCGTCTACGCTTTGAATAAACATGTTCATTGGGGTACAGACGAATTCGAGCTTTCATTTCTTGAAGTTTGAGTGTATTTCCGTCTGGAGTCTAAATGAAAGTTCGTGACATAATGTAGGTATGGACGAGTTCAAAATGGTTGCATAATTTAGTAAATGGAGCTACTGTGAACTACTGTTTTGAAAGCACCTTCATCGGCTACTTGTAATCCTGACACGGATATGTCAATTGAAGTTATTTGTTGTCTACTTCAAATATTGGGTTTCGTTTTCCTGTAACACAAGAGACTGATAATTATTCATCATAATGAAGCTTACACAATCGAAGAGAAGCATTTGTGTCACAAGTAGAACTTGAGAAATATAAACTTATCCTTAATAAGCTCATGTGTAAAGTTTACCTGTCTGCATTTCAGTTTGCTCATAATCTAACATCGCTTTTACAAAACATTAATCGCTGTAACAATTTAAGGAAGTTCGACAGACATTTTCTGGCATATATATAGAAGATAGAGCTATATTTTTATTATTACAATATGCAACTTTGCTCATTGTTTATAGAATCAATAACCACTGAACCGATTTAGTAAATATAAAGTACGAAGATAGTTCGAGCACTTAAGCTTCCACATGCCAACTTTATTTGTTGCTCTCTGCACCACATAGTCTACTCCACACCTCCGCAAAGTTCATACCAAATTATTTTTTTCAAATGGGGTAAGAAGACTATCTGTGAATTGGTTATTACAGGATTTAGACGATATTAAGTACTAGCTTTCCGCCCGCGACTTCGTCCGCGTAGAGACGTTTAACGGGTAAAACATTTTACTTCTTTAAAGCGCAATCGGTTAAAAAGTAGCCTTTATCCTTTTCTAGGCTCTGGACTATATCTGTACCAAATTTCGTTTAAATCGGTTCAGTAGGTACTCTATGCGTGAAAGCGTAACAGACAGACAGACAGACAGAGTTACTTTCGCATTTATAATATTATAGTAAGGATAAAGAAAAATTTATCCCTTACCTACTTCCATCCAACTGCGCTACCACTGGAGTTGGTAACGGGTAAAGGGCATCCTCCAAAATATTCGCCACAGAAATTCCCGCTTACAAATAACAAGGTACAGTTGCCGAAAAAAGCGGTTCGTTTCGTGCTCCCATTTCGAGCTGTCTATTCCGCGGGCATCTCAATAAATCGCGCCGTCTTTGGCCAGCGCGTAATGACATGAGTTTTTGGACCACTGTCCACGATGCAATCTCAATTAGTGCGATGTATTTCCTCGTTAAAATCGGCGGCGCGAACTGGATCTTTTGATGGTACTATTGTGGAGAGAAGTGGGTGGTTGCGATTGTTAGAATAGAGCTAGGTTTATGTGTATTTATGAAACTTCTTGGCTTATTTGATACAAAGTTGGTAGGTACTGGAGTTAGTACAGGGTGAGAAACCTCCAACAAACTGCACTGAATGTGATTCTTTCTTTTTTTTTGGGTGTTTTAAGGACAGGGTTTGAACAAAATAAAATGTATGTTTAATGCATTGAAATAGTAACTTTATTTATTGAGTCTGATATTTCAAACATACGTTGCTATTTTAGCCGTTTACCGCTCAATATTTTCGTTATATAAAAAGAGTTGTTAATTAGTATTCTTCTTGATGCACTATTATTGATTTACAGTACATTTAACCTAAAGAAAGAATTAAATAAGACCCTCAATAAAAATATTCCGTTGCAAAACTGAATATCAGATCGACAAATCATGATATGGTACTTTTGTCGGTGCCAGTACATCGCCCAATAATGCAAAGCTCCCATTATCCCAGCTAACGAGCTACATTTCTCTCCCCCCCCCCCCCCCATACGGCGGTATCGGGAAATGACCAACGGCCGGCCGTTCGGAAAAAATAATGATTTGTTACTTAGCACTGCGACATTACTCCAATTAAATTGAGTGACAAAAATCTTGTCTTCATTCCCGAACTTTTTCAGAACACACGCTGCAATTTTCAACTCTATTCCTTAACGCTTAAAGTAAATTTTCAAATAACGAACACGCGATTCGAATTGATAAATTCGGTAGTTGGTTTCCAATCGTATTTTTATACAGCTAGAATTTATTTTCCATCGATGTTCTTCCGTGGTACAGTCAGTGTCAAAATCAGAACGCCAGATAATAAGAACAATTAAAACTGTTAAGGTTTTATTGGACCAGACCCTTATTAGTATAAGTGGGTTGTAGTACAACATTGATTTCTCTTGGCAATTTTATTGTTTTGTACCATGGCTCGGGTGATTTATTTTAATTGCTTTTAACTAGTCTCTGAAAAGAGCTATGCTCTTAATTTTTTATTTATTGATTGATTAAGCTCCGAAATAGCTTCTCGGTAACATAATACGGTTTAATTTTTGTGTCCCATAAAACAGGTGATTACAATACTTATAATGACAATAGGTTTTTTTAAAATATAAATTTTTATTACATAGGTACTTTTTTAATTCACATAAGAGTACTAACAGAAAAAATCTATGATGTTCATTAGATAATTAACATATAAATGTGAATACACAAACACACAAACAAACTCGTTCAAATCTAATATTCAAAATAAAACCGAAATATAACAGTATATCATTCACATATAATATACCTAAACAAAAATTACAAACTCACGAAAACATACGAAACAAAAGAGAATCGGTGACCGATCAAAATTACCCCCAACACCACAATTAGTTTAACATTTAATCACTCCATATGGTCTCGAAGACCGCAATGCTAAAATCGTCGCGTATTACGGAACATAAAAATATGACAAAATTGTTAATACTGACGTGATCGTGACAATTTCGGTTGAATCTCAACCCATCGCGGTTGCTTTTTCGACCAAAATAATTACTGGTTAGTCGCACTGTGCAATAAACGTCATATAAAATGCGTGAAACACAGCTCTTACGGCTCCTATATGACACGTTATTAAATATTATGTTATGGACTTTCAGTGGTCGTACTTTATCGGAGTGTGTAATGAGTAAATTTCGTATTGCGTTCATATAACTATCTAATGAATAATAATCAGCAGCGGTTGTATCGCATACATACTTACAAACATTGGCCTCTATATGTAGATGGGGAGTTTATTACAGTCGATATTGAGAAAAAATTATATCTAAGCAAACAAAACAAATAATAGATAAAATTATTTAAAAAATAGAAATGTGGGAATTTTAAACAATGAAAATATATTCTTAAGTTCAATAAAATAAAATAAGTATACAAAGATAATCTTTATTGTTGCTATAAAACTCCACCACATAGTATTTTTTATTTGATCAAAATGTTTGTAACGTCAATAGTTTATAAAATGCTTAAAATTATCATAGTCATGAATTTTGTTGGAATTTGGCATGCAAATTATAACATTGAGTTCATTTATTTCAATTAACAGTTATTTATAGTATTTTTTGCACCATTTCCATTTAAACATCTAATTCAGAGATGCTATCTAGATTATTAGTTAAATAAAGCAATCGATAAAAATGATAATTACAAAAGAGCTGCGGTAATGTATGCGAAACGAGGTAGAGACTTTGGATAAATATGGAATGAAGAGTTCTAATATCCTGTATATGAATTGGATGACAACGCTACAACAACCTAATGTTACAAGACTAAAAATTCTGGGGATTATTCTTAGTAAAGTTATACAAAAACAAAACTCAAATAATCTTTAAGAGAAAGGAATTTTCGCTTTTAACGATGATGATTATTAAATGATTTGGTCACAAATTTGTGTGATGAACATGGGAGTTTTTGTCTGTTTTTGTTTTATAGATACATAATATAACATTCAAAACACGTTTCAATTTCCAAGATCTGTAAACTATATTTAAAAAAGGCTACTCTAATAACTATAAGGTTTTTTTTTTTTCTCTCTTTGATACTATGACATACTGAAACTGTACGACATGGCAATTACAATTATATTAAACAAGTTTATGTGATAATCGGTAAAAAAGAGTAACTATCGAGTTTCTTGCCGGTGTCTTCTCGATAGAATCGGCTTTCCGAACCGGTGGTAGAATTACTTATTTATTTAATACAATGACGATATATAAGTGCATGTTAATGCCTATATAAATAAAGAAATTTTGACTTTGACTAACTTCTCATGAGTTAAGCAACTTAGCACGATTTAAGATCAAAGTGAGAAATTCTTGTGAGAAATAAAAAGTCATAAGCCTAAGTGTATAATTTCGTATCATAATTATAGTTTATTTCTTTGCTATTCTCAATGCTCGTGGGCATTGAGAATAGCAAAGAAAGCTCAAAGCTCACACTCACACCAATCGCACCGTCCGATCATCCTATAAACAGAACAGAATAGAAAAGAATTCAGAATACGCAAAGCCGAAACGCAATCAGATACGTGGAATCGGCGCCGGCGCACCAAAAGCGCGTATCTCGATCGCGGCGCCACCTAACGCACGATTTATCTCGATTTACGGTGACCGAGGGTGCTGTCGCGCTAATTTTGGTGCTACAATGTTGTTGTGTGTCTGGGTAGGTCTGAACGTGATCTCTAAAGAGATAGAGCGGATCTAGGAATTGTCAATGGAAGATTGTAAGGTCGATACCTTCCTGAATGCGTCCTCAAAATCCACAATAATAATTCTTGGAGCAAGGTAAATTTTATTAGAATGTTTACGTTTTATACAGTTTAAAAAGTTTTATTAGTGTAGACCACTATGAGATTAAAAAGAAGGATGATATGTACTCTATTTCATGAAGAAGACATTTAGTATTTTTTTTATTTTAAAGTACTTTTTTGTCCTTCATTTCGTTTTCTTTTTGTGTTTATTTTGGATCTTATTTGAGAGAAGAATAACAAAACGGAAATGTTTTATCGAGCTAAAATTTCCGTGACCCGTCATTCTTAATAATCTCAGGTACTAAGAACACAGCTAGCAGTCAAATAGCCAGATTTCAGACCTCAGAAGTCGCTAAAAACCCTAATTAACTGAAGCTTAATCAGATGAAGTCTTCAACTGACTAACAGCTAACAATATCCCAACAAACCATATATATTTAATCGCATACATGATAAGTAAGATTGTCCAATCATACTGGAAGCCGTCCCAGCACTATAAGACCGCAGAAGTAGATATATGTGTTTACGAGAACCTTCCCTACACTAGAAACTTACCCATCTGATCTATCGTGCCATGCTCAATATCCGCGGAGAATCGATACAATATCGCCCATACTGTTCACCGGCACATCAAAGCGCGTTCATCACTCAAGCACGGTAAATGAAGACATAACGGCGACGACAGAATCGTAATTAGACGCCTTTATTGAGGCTCACATAGTTATGATTGGTCGGCATAGAGTTGCAGGGAATGGGGGGAGTTTGATGCCTACAAGGGGGTTATGCATCAAAATAACTAAAGTTGTGAGGCGTCATGATTTTAGGTGAGTCGAGCATAGTTAAATCGGCAGTTGAAACAATTTTAGTTATTTTGTTATGTAACCCTAGACGGGTTAAATTAATCTGAAAATACGAGGAGGTGGCCAACTCATTCACTCTTTACGAGACATTAATAATAATAATAATATTTTTTTTCACAACATCACATACATTGAGCTCATGCCGTGGTAAGTAGCTTAAGCACTTGTGTTACGGGTATCAGAATCAACAGTGGATACACAAATATACTTAAATATATTTAATAATACACTTAGACACGGAACAAACACCGATGTTCGTCACACAAATATTTGTCCCGAGTGGGAATCGAACCCACGACTCTTGGAACCGTAGGTAGTAAACCTGGGTCACTAGCCACTGTTCCACCGAGCCAGTCAAATAATCAAGCTTTTTCCGATAAATTTGAAAAAAAACCGCTTATCTGAAAAACAATTTACTCAAACATACAAATAAATCTGGTAGTATACCTAACGTGACCGTAGGAGACGTAAATAATTTTTGGCCATTGCTCCGTTTTAGCAAATCTGTTGTCTAAAAGAAACAAGACCACTTTCGGTCAGAGAGCAACGCTACAAGCGTTGGCGGGCCCAAAATAAAAATGGTCACATTCAGTATACCAGAAACAGGACAATTACCGGCAATCATTATAGAAAATATTTGTCTCGATTAGGAATCGAACCTTAGACTCTTGATGCAAGTTTTATGGTATACTAACAAGTGCGCCATCGGGACTGTCGATAAAAAAATGCTCTAAATTTAAAAAGCTTTTTTTTTACTCCAATTATTATGTTTCAGGCTTCAGTTTATTGATTATTTCTACCCTCAACAAATGAAGTAGGATATTAGTTTGTAGATGTACCTACAACCACGGCTATCACTTTGCTACCTTCTGTCGCCTACCCAATCACTGCACCTCATAATTAATCGATGTACGCTCTCTTCCGCGATCTAAGGCAGGCCCGCAACAAACGCCCGATCGTCCGGCACCTAAGTATCATTAACTCCATACATATGTAAGTAGTTGTTAAATGTGTTCCAAAGAAGTTCACTGATCACATCGCGACGATTTAATCCAAAGGGGACTGTATTTAGGGATCCGTACTTAAAAGGTAAAAACGGGTCCTTATTACTAAGCCTCCGCCGTCCCTCTGTCGGTCTGTCTGACTCCAAGCTGTATCTCACAAACCTTGATAGCTAGTAAGCTGACATTTTCACATTATGATGTATTTCCATTGCCGCGCATTGCCAAAAATGTAAAAAAGATAAAATATTAAGCACCCATAAAATAAACGTGTTCTTTTTAAATAATGGTACGGACCCCTTCGTGCGTGAGTCTGACTAGCACTTGGCCGATTTTTTTTTTAAACTTGCCACACGCGTGGCTGTAAGGTAGTTGTTTATGTCATAAGTTTTAATCACGGTTAAAGATTATGATATTCTTATATGGGTGTATGCCAGACTGCGTAATCCATTACAGTTGTTCCTAAAGCATATATATATATGTAACGCTGTAACAGCAACAGCATCTTACCCAAATAATGTATTTATTAGCGCTACTAAATTGTGCTCTACAGTACTTACAAAAAATCTTCAACGTACCCCGCCACTATAACCCTATAAGCAAAAAGTATTACTAATCGTGAAATCAGAACTATGTTTGTGATGTAGCGAGTAAAATTGTCTTCGCCATTGAATTTTTACAAAGGGTTTTTTCTCTAAAGGACCTGGTGGTTACAATCAAACCGACTGAGGGTATTGACAATATACATAGTTGTATTGACACGATTTTGTTAGAGTTGAAATCGTTTTAAGTTAGATTACACTGAAGTAAGATCCTCTAAACCTTAGACAGTTTTAAAAAGGAAGTGGACTAGGATTCATTTGGTTGAATTGTAGTTCAGTTGGTTCCATTGTACCTATTTGTAGTTTGTTTGTTCTATCGACTAAAACCTACTGAATGACAAAGGCCCCAAAATGAACAATATCCGGGCGTAATGATCAACAATTGTCGGTGTTATAATCGGCATAAATATCATCGAAATGTGAAGGACATACTCGGTGCATCGAGATATAGATAACCGTGTAATGACTCCCTTATTTGGCCGCCATATAATGTCATGATCTTATACAGTTCAGTTTCGTTCATCATATCCGGTTCTATTGTTTGATGCAAGTTTTATGCAATTTCCTAACGAACATGACGATTTTGTACGCAATCATATTAAATACGGGAAGTATCTTGTCTATCTCAGACTGTTAACGTCAACCAAACTCTAATTATTGTTTGATTTCAAATATTTATTGCAAAGATATAGTGTATAAACGAAGGAGGTATTAACATTTGAACGAAGTGGCATTAGCAAGTTATTCCGGTAACTTGGCATGAAGTTAAATTGAGTTCAGTTGACTGTTGAGCTGAAAAGGATTGTTGAATTTGAATTTTAAATACTACAAACTGAAAGTCTCTACATCCTTCAAATAAACTACCTCTATTTATGAACTATACAAACTTTTTTTTTTTATATTTAATATGAACACAAACTGATTTCGGAAAAATAGAGCACAAAAATGGCACGGCCGGACCATTCTTTTCTCGATTTTTTGATATAAAATTATAACATTATCATGAAATAGCACATTCAATCGTAACTTCATAAACTATAAACTTATTTTCTCTGTTCCTAACGTGACTAAGCCGATAATTTATTCAGTGTTAAATATATGAAACGCATAATAATATAATAGCACACTTTTTATTTACCCTTCGCCTTTTATACAATGTCAATTGATTTCTCATTAAGATGCGTGACATTTGAATCATCTAACACTCCTTTTATGCACCAAAACAATAAAAAAAGTCTAAATGGCTTACGAGTCATATAACATTAAAATATAGGTCACTCTATTTATATATGTAGGCATTTAATTGCGTTCAACATACCGTGCACTTATTTGGATTAATCACCTATATTCAAATGGTGTATAGGTAAATTTAAGGGTAGTCACACACACTACGATTGTCTTAAGTGGCGATTTTTCTGTATATACAAATTTAATTAATTATACTACGATCTGAAATTTGGTGATTAATGAACTGGGTTTATATTCCGTCATTTAATTATGTTTTAAGAATAACAAACTTCTCACAAATAAATCTTTATCAAACGACATTAATCTCATTAGAAAACTGATTATGTGTTCGGGGTATTAATCATGTTATTTATTTAACAAGCTCCCTATATTTTGCAATAGTCACGTTAATATAAAATAACATGGTAAATATCCCGGAAATTTTATTGTCTGTAACTATGATAGTTTGGATTTAATATCTATGTTACTGAAATCAAAGTAGCCAAAGTAAAACATTAGCGTTTATATACTGCGACTAAACACAGACCAAATACGATTAGTTTGCGACAGCCTTATATTAATTTTAACGATATCACTTCCTGCTTTAAGATTTTTGGCAAAAAGTCTCGAAAAATGTCATGACACAAGCTACCAATTAATATTCAAATACCCGTTTTTATTTAACATTAAAGATGGTTTTAAGATGGTCATCGGAATGTTATTTGGCAAATAAATGATTATTGCACGACTATTCAGGTCGGCTAAAAGTATAAAAAGTTTGACATTTCTATCGTAACAACATTTTAACGATAATCTAGTTTAAGATCTCATATGGGTCATAAAACGAGTAGTAGGTTAGTATAAATTAATTATGCAAGTCAATTTTAAAGCTAAAATAAATAAATCAAAATACTTCCTACTTCTCAAGATCATAAGTTTTTCACAGTGAATTAAAAATTACTACTATGTATATGCATTTAATAAGTATCGATGGCCGAGTGGTTTAGGTAGTTTTGCCATGCGAGAGGTCGAACCCCGCCACGTACCACTGTGTTTTTCAAATTTGAAATTCATATGTACGATTATTCAATGCTTTAACGGTGAAGGAAAACATCTTAAGGAAATCTGCACACGAATAAATTCTTAGGTTGTGTAGTCAACCAACCCGCACTTATCCACCGTGGCCTTGACAAAGGGCGAAAAGCCTAGTTTAGGGTAGACCCGTGCCTCAGCAGTGGGGACGTAAATGGGCTGATGATGATGATCTGCAATTAGAAAAATAACAAGCAAGTGAATAATCTGTAGTTGAACTTACGGAATCGTATTTTGTTTACAAAATCCTTATCTACAGAGTTAAAAATATAACGGGTATTATATGTAAGAAATAAAAATGCCACCGAATTATTTAAAATATATACCTTTTAGCGGGAAAAGATAGCGGGCTCAAAAGTTTAATTTCAAACAAACAAACAGTCCCAAACGCGCCCATACCATCAATTCAGTAGCTTAACAGGCCTCATCGCGTGAAATGAGAATTTATCGTCAACAGTGCCGACTAACACTTTCCCACCTTCAGAACTTAGTGGCGATTGGACATAAATCGCGTCCGAACTAGTAACGAAACTAGAAAGCAGGTAGCCGGCTGCACGCGCTTCGGTATCGATCGCGAAAATTAAGTCTGCGCACGAAGCTGCGCCCGCGCACCAGGGGTTGACAACCTGGAGAGGAGTACGATGGGTCTTGGTTATTTCATAGAATGCGGTCAATATGTGTGAATTTTTTTTTTAATTTCAAGACGTTGGAAAATTATGCTGCGCCCGCGCACCAAGTTGACAACCTGTAGAGGAATACGATGGGTCTTGGTAATTATTAAGAATGCGGTCAATGTGAGTGAATTTTTTTTTATTACATTATATCGGAGGCAAAGACTCATTTTGCGTCGCTGCGCCAACCTAGTAGTAGTAGTAGTAGTATATTGGAAAATATGTCAAGTATGGCCTGGCTGGACGGACTATTTTTATTTTGTGTAATATTTGCGCGAGCACTACACATTTTAAATCAATTTTACGGATTATTTAAATATAATTATTTAGAGAAACGATATTTCGATCTCAAGGCTCGTGCTCACGCAGACTTAAGATATACATACCTATACAATTTCTAAAAAAATTACATTGTAATTAAAGAGATTTGTTTCAGAGAGTGCAAGGCAATCGCGATGACACACTCCAGATGGTTTTATTACTTCAGCCGTAAGAACGCGAGACAGAAGCTTAATACAGTGTAGCTACAGGGAATACTGAAGAAATCACTGACAAGATTGAAAATATTTTATTTCTTACTTTTGCTTGAAACCTTTTTCAAGCCACCGATGATTAGTCAGTTGTTAACTCTCAAGTTAAATATACCCCTTATTAAATTCCATATTATATCATAACACGTCCCATAATTAAGCTATGAATTCTCTCGAAAGCAAAAAATTATAATTTCAATAACGATCAAAGACTACAACTCCAAAATTTAAATCATTGCTTAATTGATTGTGCAACTACCAGAAACTGTTGCCAACCCCTGTCCGCAACACGGGAGCGGCGAATTAACAAAGGGCACCGCTAGTGTTAGCACGACCCGAGCGCAGTTAATACTCTGATACTATCCGTATAACGAATTGACTAATCTAACTATCAACTGTGCTACACTGAGATCTGACTATGTATCCATATTAAGTTCTTTGTTTCTTGGTCTTTTGATAGTGTTTCGGGTTTCGGTGGCTTTGTATTAGTGCTCGTGTGCATTCTTGATATAATTAGTACAAAAGAGAATTTTCTTTTGAAATAAATCGAATTATAAGGAGACAGAGCAATTCCTAACAAATGGCACAACGCTTGGGGATTGATAGGTCGTATGTATTATGATTCTAAACGTATTATTTAGAGACCCAATGTTTAGAGCTCTTTACAGTGCTCGTGGTTACCGCAAGACATCTTAGTCTTATGTTAATTTTTACAACAATTTACGAATTTAATGAAATAATGCGATAGTTCACTGTGTTTTTTCTTTCGCGCTTCCGCGCCGAGACTATTTTCAAACTTCATACACGGACAATCTAATGAATGACTAAGAAAGGAGCCTATACTATACTTAACACAAGTGTTTAAACACGTTTTTGTGATAACATTACTTGAGATGCTGTGTTATACATATTTTTTATAATATGCTAATAGCATGACCGCGCTCCACCTCATGGTAAGCGATACTAAGATCCACATATGAAGTTGACAGGCACAATAGACTATATTGAGCCTGTCACACTCACCCCAAAGGCCTGCTTAAATGCCGTTTCACGCCCCGCCTGTAGAGCCTTGGATCATAGGAGGATTGATGTCTCTATTATTTACATGTAATAATGTTAAAGACATACACAGAAATTAAGATTTATAAAATAAATTCTACACAACCTAAAGTAATTAGTTTGCATGTAGGGATACTCGCTTATTCGTGATATCAAAAGGCTTTTACGAATTGAATGCAGAAAGGCAAGAGCGCGTGAATAAAAATAGCAAAAAAAGCACTTGAAACGCTTTTAAAGATTGCGTTGTGACAATTTATACATATTATATAAAGAGCGCCAATTTACGATGGTCCAAGTTTAAAATATGAGCGATTTTAAATTGAATAAAGGAGAAAATTTGAATTTTCTGCAATTACAAAATTTATTGATTGAAGAGTGACAAGCATTATCATTCCTTTAAAATAGGTAGTGAAATATTTATGAATCAATTTAATAATGCTACAAGTCTTGTAATCATTGTTGCAAGAAACATCTGCAGCACCAATTTATAATGACATATGATTCAGATCATATATGTAATTTAGAAAACAAGTAATGTGACAAAATACAACCTTTATAATTTTATAACATTATAAAATTATAAATAAATAAACAGGGATTAATAGTGCGCTGATTAATATTAAAATACTTCCCACTGTTAAAATAAAAAGCTTTCAGATGCTACAGAATTTGTAAGAGCTTCGCTAAAACTACCGTGACGGAAATGTACAAAGCTCACAACTTAGACCAGACCAAACGGTAACAAGACAAAATTATAAAAAAAAAACCCTCCCGGACCGGACGCAATGTCGCCAACAAGAGCACAATTAATTAAACAATTAATCGGCTAATTGCCAGATGATTTACTTTTTACATCGCATTTCGCCAACGTTTATGTCAATTTGTACGAATCTGGATTCGAACCCCGGCCGGTTTGTGCCTTAAAAGATAAATCGCTCGCGTCTAAGTGGAGTAATGACTTCAGGGGTCCCGTTTTAATTGTAGGGAATGTAAACCTTTAGTGGTAATAAGGATTCTTCAGTGAATTTTTGAATGTCTACTTATTTTATTGCGACCTGTTTTATTCAATAAAAAAATATCAGATAACATAAAATAACACAATTGTAAATTAAAAATAAGAAGTTATAGTACTTGTGTTTATAGATACTTGTATCAACAGTGTTAAAATAAAAGAGACACATTTTGAGAATGTCACTTGCACTTGAAAACATAAATTACAAATTCACTGTCATTTTAATATGTTTCGTCAAAATTCTAGATGTAAGAATGTGTTAAGGTAGAGTGACTCTCTCTGGCACAGGTGCTCCTTGCACTTAAAAGAGGAAGTCTATTCAAATTACGTAGGGTCCATTATTTTATTTTTAAGTATTTAGCTGTTCGCTAAAGGCAATAATTTCATTCTCGGTCCATTCTCAATATTGTTTGTTCTATTGTAGCATTTTCAAATCTTTTTGATGATGACTGTGTTTAATTAAATATGTATGATAAAATTTATAATACAACCTAAATTAACCTTCAAGGCGTCCACTTATTTGCCTAATTGAACTAAATGACTGCAACATAAACATAACATGACTGGGAATTGTATAGGTAACCATTATCACATGTTTAGCTTTGCCCTTTGGTTGCGGCTGTGGCTACATTGTAATAATCAGATGCGATTTTAGCTTTTAATTAGTTTGCTCTTATCGTGGTCGTGAAATTATGGTCATCGCGCTAAGATAAAAGTAGGGAGAAACTGGGAAGTAGTTCGGTATTTAAATAAGGTTATTTGATAATTTTGCTTGAGGATGAGGGTAGAGGATTTTTCAGGTTCCGTCCCGGGTGCCAACAAAACCATAATAATAATATGGCTCTGTTAACTGTCCGTCTGTCTATCACAGGTCTCTAGCAACCGTAGTATGGTGGAGTGTTGATCTTTTTAGAGGATGTACGTATTATTCTAACCGCTTTTTCAATAACAAGAATGTTGTATCAACGCCAAATGTCAAGACTTCAGTCCCTAGTTTAGAAAATGTCATAAAAAAATATTTAATCACAAAAACATTTTAAGAATAAAATTGTTCAATAGAGCTTTAAAGTAATATGTGAGCGAAGTAATGAAAATTTCTCATTTGTCTATAAGATTCACTGAAATTTTCAATCTAAACTAATACTTTGGTTATATTGTATGAGAAAGCGGCAGTCTCTCAAATGCATTGGCTAATTTGGCGCACTCAAATATTTTATCTGCTTCGGCAGTTCCTGTTCCCAAATTCATTGTTGCGAGTTCAGCAATATCATCAGCATAATTCCGTTTGCAAAAGTACAGTCGAGACAAAAAACCTTTAATTTGCTTTTGTTTGGTTTTCAATATTTTCAAGATTTCAATATTTCTTACTTATTTAATTTAATATACCTAAGTGGAAGTAAATTAAAGTAAATTTTACTAATATTAAAAAAGATAGACTAATATTTTTTCTCATTATCTCTTAGAATTAGAAGTTATTTCAAATAAAAAGTTTTGCCGTTGTAGATATTAATTTTATTGCAAGGTATCACTGTCGCACCGCGTTTTCGTTAATATGCAGACAAATAAATTTTCTCAATTGTCTCCTTTAATTAGTCGTTCACCATAAATATTTTTCTACATGTCTGAATCCACACAAATCTGAATTAAAAATAATGGAGTTAAATATATGAAACAGTAGTGACAAATGGTTAAGCCACACAACACGTAGCAAGAAAACATCAGTAGCCCAACATTCTCATAAGCACGTCTGTGCGCGCCTGTACCAATCCGACATCATTTTTTCCCGCAAATCTTGATCTCGACTGATGAGCTGCAGTCATCTGATAAAGCTAACAAGCAGGAGCCGATGCATGCGCGATAGCGAACGCTTCAGACATGTAGTAGCACTGTACTGTGACTGTTCTAGATTTGGTTACTTGACTGAAATTAAAAGAAACGAAATATGAAATGAAATGAAATAATTTATTCTGCATAGATTTTCATGAAACACGTCAAGTTATGGAATTGAATCCACGACTCCTGGAACCGCCAGGCAGGGTCACTAACTACTGTTTCACTGAACTTTACATAAACTTAACAAGATCCCATTGGTGGGGTAAAAAACTTTCAAATAGTGTGAAGCGGGAGCTTTTTTTTCGAGAGTTTATGTTTTCATTTTCTGCTATTTTTTTTTATAATCTACCATGGATAGTATTTTAATAACTACCAAGCTAAGCAAATTCGCGAGAATCGAGAGTACTCTTCTTCGTCTCGGAGTACGGACATGCGTTCAAAGATTAAACCTAATTACTTTTGAACATAATTCCTCTAAGGGTGCATTTACATCAAACGAGCGAATGCTCATTCTATCCCCACTACATCAAATTCTCTACGCCTACGCCTGTTTACAGTAGGAGAATTTGATGTAGTGGGGATAGAATGAGCATTTGCTCGTTTAATGTAAATGCACCCTAACATATTTGTAAAGTTAA
This sequence comes from Maruca vitrata, assembly GCA_039566165.1. Lineage (NCBI taxonomy): Eukaryota > Metazoa > Arthropoda > Insecta > Lepidoptera > Crambidae > Maruca > Maruca vitrata. Next base: position 14,984,919 of record CM076922.1, on the reverse strand, counting down.
GTTAAAGGAAATATGGCGTCAGTTTCGACAGTTTGGAGAATTCAATTTGATCTTCTGGATATTTATCCATGACATGCGAACACCTAAATCATTTCCTTGCTCCCAAGAAAATGATATTGACAGCGGCTTTTTGCGACACTTTCCGTTTTCCGTCCAATCTTGTAATGTACGCACGGTTTAAATTTCAATTTAAAAGGTTGCCAGTGTCAAAAAACACAATAATGAGCCTTTGCAACGTATAACCTGTTAAGAGCTGGTGGATGTTGAGTTTCAAAAAATCGTTCGGCAGAAGACAAATTGCCGATAAAAATTCCAAAAAGCTCAGTCGGCTACCGAAAGATTCTGTCGAAACACTTATTAATTTTCATGAGTGCGACGAGGCTGCTCCAATTTTTTGTCTGTTACGGGCTGTTTTGTTCCTCGTAAAGTTTTATATCACCTGTCAGTTCGGCACGTCTCTTGGAAAATGCCTCTGTAGTTCCGTGGGTAGAGAGTATGCTTAGTTAGTCTTCTGGACTGACACAGAATTTTCTTTGTGTACTGATTGGTTGATTTCTTGGTAATCTGTTATATTTTGTGCATATTGTTAGCTAAGAGGTAAGTACTTTTGGAAAAAATTTGATACTTAAGAAGGGAAATTTTTTATAGCCACACACTAATCAAAGCTCAAAATTTAGAAAATTTAGAAAATTTTCCTTTGATTTGAATATTTACAGTAAAATTGTCATTTTTAAATCATTAGATCTACTCCCTAGGCTCAAAATTGTCTAGCTTTTAAGAAACTGGCCAAAAAAGTCTCGGGCCCCCCACGTCCAAGGACCAGAAAAAAAAGACAAGATCTGATAATCTCTCAAATTAAGCTTTATCAATTTTCACAAAAATCCTAAATTTGTTTGACTTAAAAGCAAATTCGCTTTATAATATAGTGCAAGAAAATATGAATAAAACAAAATAAATGCCGAAAAAATATCTTACATATTCTTAAGATTCTTCCAAAGCCGCAAGTGGCCAAATTCACCATCCACAATGCCTCCACAAGGAAGAAAGGTGTCGACACTGGCCGAATTAATTGCACCCCGGCACGATAGACGCCAACGAAAAAAAAAACTTTATTCGATTTTCGAAAAATTAAGGTGAAACACCCGAAAACCGGCCACGACGGCGGGTCATCTCGAGTCCATATTCGGCGCTCGATCGGGCGGTCGGCATAAATGATTCGAAATTGTTTCCGCGAGCGCACTCGGCGGCACAAAAAACACGTGTCACAGTAATAAATCACTCTTGGCGAGTGCAGTTTACTCGATTAAACGAATCATTCGATTGCCGATCGGAGATTGCGCACGCTTGTGTTTGTAGAGAGAGTTTGTGTTTGGGAATGCCGATGGGTTTTTGTTTTCGGCTCGAAAGTTTGGGGCGATGCTGTTTTGTTTAGGGTTTCAGATGATTTTTTTTTATTCGATGACTGTCTATCTCCAGGTTTTCCTAATAGATAGAACTTTATTGACTTTGAACGACAGGATAAAAAAATTATAACACCAAAGACCGAATATAAGCAGATTAAACACCACACATGAATATAATTTTAAACTGTCATGGTTACACACATTAGAAAACTGAAAATGTCCGGGACATTTACCATGTTGTTTTGTTTTAAATAAGCTCCCGATATTTCGGTACTGTGCAAGCGCCGTGACCAATTAAACCACTTTTATCCATCTCAAATCGGTAATTACTCTAAAAAATAAGTTCAAATATTAATGCCATAGATACAGTAGTCGGTCTTTAAGTAAGCCCTAAGGGCAGATATCTCACGCATCAAGTTTAATTGATGCCGGTAGCTAGATACAGCGTAATGCTTTTAATAAATATTGTTTTACGCTAGCGAGGCTTGGCCTCAGGCATACATACATACATAAAATCACGCCTTTTTCCCAAAGGGGTAGGCAGAGATCACTTCCAGCGATCCACTTTTCACCTCTGTGGGAAACGTGACGTGACGGGTTGTGGACCACGTCGCCGCCATTCTGCCTTGTGCATTGTTTTAACAAGGTCATTGCGTTCCCACGAGTAGCAAGGATATATGACGGGGGAAGGAAAAGGGGAGGAAGGATACTATCGCCTCGGATGATTTGGACTGAGTCGATAGTAGCTCGAGGAGCCGGGGTCGCTTACCCGTATACCGTTCACCAACCTTCGGACAGATAGTTGTGACTGGTATCCCCTGACTTGATTGGCCTCAGGCATTGTATAGCGTAATTGTTAATTACAACTTGATAGAGCTACTACTTAATTAACTTTTTATTAGCTTTAAGTTTGTGGGAGAGTAGACGTTTATTGATAATTAACATACATTTTGACTTAATACAAGTGATTAAGGGGCTTTTATAAGCGTTTTTTCGCATCATTTCTTTTTCTTGAAAAGGAAAGTTGTGTAATCCAGAATTTTGGAAGAGATTTAGAAATCTGAAACGTATGGCAGAATTTCAGTCACATTTTGAAGCATTTGATTGATTTATCAATTTGATTGTATGCGTCTTCGTATTAAAATTATCTAAGTCTAGTTTTTTATAAAATTTCAGATCATAATGTTCTACACAAGTGATTTACAACATCTGCATTACATGAAGAGTTATTTCATTTGCAGTTATGGAATGTCTTCATTTAATCTTATTTTTAAGTAAAATTCTTCACACATACATTTTACATATTTACACGCCAGGTAGTAACTACTAAAACACTCCTAAACAATCAATAAATATCACTCAACATCACACTCATACGTAAGATTTTCGCGTTCCACTAAATATTAGTCTTAATTGGTCTACACGCGATATTAGAAGTAGCAAATTCATAGCTACCTACTGCCTGTGGTTTCGACTGGGTTACACCAATCATGGTCGCGAGTGAAGTCGCTAAGTAGCTATGTATTTTCCATTCCTAATATCACGTGTGGACCCATAAAGACTAATATCACACACAAAGTTCTGATTATGAGCTAAGTTGCCAAAGTACTGATGTTACAAACAGATTGTGATCGACGATTACCATATCAAAGCGTACGGCTGTTGCTTAATTATTTTGCAGCTGCGACTTAAATGACCACCGGCCTATCACAGAATTAAAAGTTTAAAAACGAGGCGACACCCCACTGAGACTTATGCAAATGTCTCGGTCGAAATTTCGCAACGGAAAATTGTGCGTAGAATATTTATGGCTCAATTCGTCCCGTGCACAATGCGGTGAATTCCCGAGAGTGCCTCAGAGGGCATCCGCGGAATGGAGTCACGGTGTTTCGCAGGACCACTTCTTGGTTTAATTGTACAGTTTAAGTTTGGGGTTCCTTGTCAGAGGGTAGTAAACTCAGAATCAACCATTGGTTTTTGTATACAGCGGACTTTATTTTAGGCGCATGGCACCGCCGCGGTTGGCGGTTAAGTGGTGCCGTGTATTAATCGCCTTAGCATGTTGAAGCGGCAATCTGAATCGGGCTGGCCGCATCAGCCTTAGAACCGGCAAACTACTACTAGAGTAAAATAAACAACGTGCATCGGCAAATTCAGTATAGGACGCCCTCAGGCCAGGTGGAGTGACGAACTGCGCAGGATGGCTGGTGGGAGTTGGATGCGAGTAGCCGGAAATAGACGCGAGGGGCGAGCATTTGGGGAAGCCTATATCAGTGGGTTGTGATAGGCAGATATTATGATGGTTTTTTTTTTGTTCCTCATCCACCATTTACCTACTGAGGGGCTCATGCCTACCCAAAACTGAGCGATCAGGTCCTAGTCAAAACTTTAGCGGGCTGAAAAATTGTACTGAAATTGAGTTCTTATGTATGTTTGTAACTATAATATGGTTTAGTGTCATTTTTTTTCTCCCGTAGAGTTTTGATTCTATATTTTATAAAAAAAAATAAGTACAAACAGTCACAAACGAAAACTCCTTATTTTCTTTATTTGCAAATAACAATCATAATTTTGCACAAACTTGAAAACTTCAGAATTTTTTTCCGCAAACTATACGCTTATCAAGTGCATACATACAGACATGCATACTGTAATAAGGTTTTCTAGGTACAGAACCATTCAGTTGCAAGTATAACTCGACACCGCACTTTTTATGCGATACACCGCTTACCGGCACGCATTTGTTATTTACGAGTGGTGGTTTTTGGGTTGTCACCATATACGGAGGGTATGACAGGGTCCGTCGGTTGGGAGACATATTGGGAGCATTAGTACGGAAGCGATGTGTGCAAATGAAGTACATATTAGCACTTCTGAACTAAAGGGTAGGAGTTGATTTATTTTCGTTCTCATTACATATCAAAAAGATACTGACTGTAGTCCTTTATCTACTCGTATTGGTGGACATTTTTTATTTGATAATGTGGGTCATTGTAAGGTGGCGCAACATGTTTATTTCTTCCATGGGGAAAAATTCATTCGTCAGCTTTGATTTTTATTACACCAGCCATTTTCATGGCACATTTTTTTACAATTTTTTTTGCAATAAACTTTTGAATTGTATGTAATGTAATAGTAATATAATTATGTTTTATTGTTTGTTTGCAAAATTGTTACATAAAAAATCAACTTTAAAGTCATTGAAGCATATCCCACGACTTCACATAATATGTCGTTCCGGTTCCGAAGTAAGTTGCAATACACTTGTAATAAATGAAAACCTTTTGTTTTAATAATTGAACAAACACGAATAAAAAAACACAATAAAAATCACATATAACACCTCCCATGGCATTCGAAGTCGATGAACAACGATTTTTATATTCATTCCTTAATACACATTCGCATAAAACAATACAATATTAACATATAAAGAGCTGTCAGATGGTTCTCCGACCGTTAATGTCGAATCCTACATAAAATGCAGTTAACTGCATAATTTCGGCACATTTTACGATTTCCCGGGCGTTAATAAAGATTTTATTTTTTGTGAACGACCATTCAAGTGAAGGAGCTGACTGTTGTGTTTACTTTCAATTTTATTGTTATGTGACAAGGGGTAATGTTTACATAAAACTCGTTTGTGAAAAATATTGAGTTTTTGTGGATCTTCTTCACGTCAAAATATTTCAACGATATTTAGTTCCAAATTTCAATTGATGTTCGTTAATATTGTATTGTTTTTTGTTTATAAAACATCAGTTGTATTAGAAATTAAATAATATATCAAATACTTTTAATCTTCCACATCAAATGTAATGTCATTATAATTATGATATTTTATGATATATATGATAAATAATTATAATATTATGTCGTCAATTTCATGCTCTTAGTCAATATAAAAAATCCACAAGACCGAATTGATTGTTGGAGCCTTAAGTTTACGATAGCTACCGAGCTTTATGTGTTTTTTAACATTAAGCTTTTGATGCGTACATGTCACTGCGACCCATCAACATGAGTAATTCACTTTACATAAGTTGATACTTTACGTTATCATTCTGCCAAAAACAAACATAATTTACTTGAAGGTCTCAGATGATATGTACCTATCATATCTTTTTATCATTAAGTTGTATGTATGTAGGTAAAATTATAAACTTAAACAGATTTATTAACATGAAATAACTTATATTTTTTTAACTAAAGTAAAGTAAAGTAAAGTTTCCTTATAAATAAATTAGAATCAATCTATACTAATACTAATACTAATACTAATTACTAATTACTAATTACTAATATTACTAATTACTAATAATATTATAAAGCTGAAGAGTTTGTTTGTTTGTTTGTTTGTTTGTTTGTTTGTTTGAACGCGCTAATCTCAGGAACTACTGGTTCGATTTGAAAAAATATTTTTGTGTAATATAGACCATTTATCGAGGAAGGCTTTAGGCTATATAACATCACGCTGCGACCAATAGGAGTAAAGATACAAAGGAAAATGTGCAAAAAACGGGAGAAACGCGAACGAAGTCGCTGGCACAGCTAGTCATTTTATATGGGGAAAATGATTTTCATAATGGCCGAACAATGTATTTGGACGATTCAGAAGGTCCTATATTTAAAATATTGTTTACGGGGATAGAACCTAGAAATCCGACGAGACAAATATTATCACACAAGGGTCGATGGCTGAGTGGTTAAGGTCGTGGCTTGCCATGCAAGAAGACGCAGGTTTCAACCTCGTCACTTACCACTGTGAGATTCAAATTTGAAAATCATACGTACGATTATTCGACGAAGGATAAATCGTGAGGAAACCTGCACACCTATGAATAAATTCTCAGATTGTGTAGTCGACCAACCCCAACCTGGTTTAATGTCCCTCCCTATTATAGGGAAGCCCGTGCCCCAGCAGTGGGGACGTATATGGGCTGAAGATGATGATGATGAGACATTATCACAAACTTGTAAGTTCCACAAAGACCTAATCACCATACTACATATTAGTAAAAGAACGAGTATAAGACCAGGCTATTCCGATGTCTAACAAGTAATCCTTTTCTCATCGGAATTGCTGATTGATGAAACAAATGCAAATCATATTTATTATCTCTCTCATTCAATTTTCTCAGTTTAATCTATTTGGTCTCGTCGCATTCATTATACCAATAGTTGCTTGTACATTATTTAGTGCAGCAATTCATGTCGTTGACGACAAACTCTGCCCGAGGCCGATTACTATGCTCGCTTTACAACTTCATAATAAAGTTAGGGTTCCGTGTAGGGTAAGTGGCATAATATTAAAACCAGGTTAACTAATTTATGCAGTATTGCCTGTCATTTGCGCGAACACTACTCATCTTCTTATAAATAAAAATGAATTGCTGTTCGTTAGTCTGACTAAAACTCGAGAACGCCCGGACTGATTTAGGTAATTTTGGTTTTAAAATGTTCATCGTAGTCCAGGGAAGGTTTCAATGAGTAAATATAGAAAAAGAATCAGTATTGGTGGTATGAAATTCGCCGGGACCACTAGTTTGAAATAAAACTAATTTTACGAATCAAATTTGCGTGTATTGTTATTCTAAAAATATTATTTAGAGACCCAGGCCGACGTTTCGAGCTCTTTACAGCGCTTGTGGTCACGGACAAGACTAGATGACAGTTGTCTTTATAAGAAATTTCTTCGTCGCACAAATAATAGATAATACAACAGATTATGATAATAAATAATCAAAGGCGATTGTTTCAAAGACCCTCTCACGCTTTGCCCGCCAGACCTCGTTAGCCCGTCGGTTAATAGAGAAGTTAAAAGCATGTTTTGTTTGTCAGCTGGACAGCTATCGTTGCAAAGCATCGCACCGCCGTAGTTAATCGGTGTAAAGTAAACGAATAAAAAAAAAGAGTCTTCATCTATTATAATCGCTTGGCATTTTCTACCCTTCTACTGACAGATTAAAATGTACATCATAAAGAGAGGTAGTCTAGTTAAAGGTTCTTTTGAACAATTGGATGTCTGTTTAAATGTAAATGTGGTGCGACATTTCAGGTTTAATTTTTAACCTTTATAACCTTAGTCACGGGTTAACTGTAACTGATATTTAAAGTCCGTGAGTTTTCCTCTAAGAGATTATTTATTTTATTTCAGAATCGTTTTTTGTTCAGAAACTTAGCATCTACTCTACTTCTAAATTAATTTAAAAGAATATAACTATTAAAAATATCTTACTTAGGTATCTGTTAAGTACACTACTAGTTTAACGTGCTTTCCAAGACATCGAGTCCATACACTCGCCAATTTCCTTACTTTGGACGGGAGGAAAAATCAACTAACTACCCACCCAGTTATTATCGATTAACAAATTACTTATTTCCACTGTCCGAACTCTTTAGTAGAACCCTTAACCTAAAACTGAACCAAAAATGCGACCCACCATGCTGCAGTAAACTACCAAACCCGTCCTATAACATTTCGGCTAATCATTTTGCAAGTCTTGCTCGCGCCTCGGTCTCCGTACATGGTCGCGCTGTATTTGGCGCTACTGATTTATTGCTACGACTGATCTGGATGCGTGGAATAGATCTGATATCAGGGGACCTGGTTTGTTCCACTTGGTGCCTGTAGATAGGACTATAAGATGTCAATAGTCAATAGTAATAATAGTGTGTTTGGATAAAGCAGATCAGTTTCTTATTGCAAAAAAGGAAAGTGCAATGCACAGGTATGATGCTTAGGAACATAAACAGATGTATTCCCAATATTCATGATTCATTGGTCAGCATGATGATCATCAATCATATTTCCATGTAAGACTTATTTTCTTAAAAGAAAATTCCCGACCTCAACGTACATCCTTATAATTCGAAAAAACTGTGACTGTAGCGCTTTCGCACAAAAACTACTGAAGTGATTAAAAGAAAGAAAAATATTTACTTATTGAGAATGAAAAATTACAATGACAATAAATACACAAGACACAAAAACTCAACTCAAACAAATAAATATCAGACATAGACAGACAATGTCTATAAGAAATGGTCAACTAGGTACAGGCCTCAACATGTGCCATATCAGCCCGAGAGCCGCCTAATGAGGGTTTTCGCGTATAAGAACTTCACTAGATGGCAATACGTAGGCGTCAGGTCCAACTGCAGCGTGATTGGTTATTTTTGACGTGACATTGACAGACATGTCAATATTCACCAATCACGAAGCAGTTAGACCTCATATCTGCGTCTTGCCATCTAGTGGATATCTTATACGCGAACACCCTCATTGAAATCAAATTCGGAACACTAACCATTTTCAATGAGCAATGAGAAACGAATTCACACAGGTGGTATCACGGCCGGAAAGCTAATCTGATCATAAGATCATATTATCTGCCATAGCTACACCAACACAAATCATAAATTCCCTTTTTAAATTATGTTGCATAAAACCTACAAACATATCGTCTTAAACTCCGCACTGTGATGCAACCTGACAACACAAAATGTGTATTATAGTTCACAGGTCAAACCATATTTTACTGTTCGACTTACTTTCCCATTCGATACGACCTTCTTAATCGCAAGCTCACTAAATGTCACACCATAACTCATGGATGTTCAAACTAATAACCGAATTAAAAATAACTTACACCTGCTGTTAGTTCCGGGTTTTCATATGTGTATTATGTTATTATGAGTTTACAACTTACTACTCATAATTTGTAGTTAGTACTGTACCAAATTTGCCCATAACTAACTCACGCATTTGTGTGAAATCTTGGCTATTAAGTCTTATAATGATGATAATTAAAATAAATAACTTGTGCTTGTTACAAAATTGTTATTAAACTATGTTTCCATGATGATAGCAAAAGACAGACAATGCGCAAACGGATAGTAAATTTGTAAGAATTTTCACCAAAAAATAAATTTACCATAATAAACTTTCTCTATGATTGCTCATAAAATAAAAAGTATGAGCAAAATATGAGTCAATGATACGGGATATTTATAAAAATGAATATTAAATTAACGTAATTATTTATCGAGAAGCATTTTTATACAGTGCAATAAAGGAACCGTGGCGGATATTCTCAAGGTATTTATCAAGTAATATAAGGATTTTATGAACGTAAATAAATTAAAAATACGGTCGAGATATATTACAATGAAGTTTTAAAGATGCTCCCTTAAATGTAAAGTTGTATGAGCTTTTTATTTAAAAAATAGCAGATTATGAATGGTTTATGACAAGGAAAATATGTTTTAGGGTACTCGAATGATTACGTTGCCGATATTAATTTATGAACGGCGCCATAACGCCAAAAAAGAAACATTTTATATTATTTTAATTAAATTATCGTAAAACTTTATATAAAATGCTTTAAAGCTACTTTATCTTAATAATTTTACGTGTCGTTTAAAAATAATGCGGTATAATACATAATTTTCTGACCAAGCCAACTAGGTTATGCTTTATTGAAATTAAATAAATAAATATCTGGGACATTTCCACACGTCATGGTCACCTGACCCTAAACTAAGCAGAGCTTGTACTATGGACGTCAGAGACTGAGATACATACATACATATTTATAAATACATACTTAAATACATATTCACATCCAGATACGAAACAAACACCGATGTTCATCACACAAAACCTTGTCCCGAGTGGCAACCCACGAATGTTAGAACCACCAACCAGGGTCACTATCCACTGTTCCACCGAACCAGTCAATTTGTGTCAAAACCCATGGTTAAAAAAATTACATATTTGTTTGATAGTCGGAGTGGTGCAAACCTGAGTACCAAGCGTAACAAACCTGTTCTAGGTTAGAACCTCGTCTTTTTATAAACTAGACTAATATGTTATCCTGTTAAGGGCCAATCGGTTGCGTTTATATCATACTTTAACCATAAGTTTAAGTGTAATTGAAACATGTATCTTATATGCGGAGAGGTAAGGCAGGATATTTGAATACATACATATTTCAACATACGTGCTTTTTGTTTTTAGCGATTCGCCTTTTAGACAAGATCAACTTATTTAGAAAGTACACTTTATGTTACTACGCTGTCCGTTCCAGCCGATATGGCACCAAAACAATAAATAAATACATATACGAAGTGGGATCACAGCGTAACATCACTGAGACTGCTACTATACTACTACTTTTACTACTATTAACATTTTTTATGTTAAGAATAACAATACACGCGAGTTTAATCCGTAAAATTATGTTAGTTTAGTTTTATTTCAAATGTGTAGTGCTCGCGCAAATAATAAGCAAAAAAATTGTTTTAATTCTATGTATTTTGAATTTTTTAGTTTTCAGAAATTGCTTTATTTTCCTAGTTTTTAATCAACTTAGCAAATTTTGTTAGAAAGGGAAATTAATGCTAGCATACTTGACATTATTTACCTACTTCTATAGATTTTATATGGTTGCATTGAAGGCTTACTTATTTTAAGTCTGTGTAAACTCACCGCAGTAAAATGGTGAGCTATCTAACGAGGAGGATTGCTCCGTTACTCATCTTACGTACTTTAATATGCATATTTATTTTTAAATCTATGTTCCGAATTACCTTATTCTCTCTTCCTTCTGGAGGCAAGCGGCTGTGAGATCCAGCCATATAAATAAGGGTGCAATAGACCCTATCGAGCCTCTCGCCCTCACCCTAAAGGCCTTTTTTCACCCGGGGTGAAATCCTACACGGATCCTTATTAGTTCGGAGGACTAAAGGGGTATGTCAAACTCCTACTGACTAAAACAGGTGTCCCTCCTCATCGCTCGTGAGAGTACCTTCAACCAACGAACCCCTCTCTTAGCGTTTGCTTTGGCAAGCTCGACACAAATAAACTAAACAATAGATAAACTTGGGCACTCCAGAACACCAAGGAGGTCTCTACAGCGCTGGACTACGATAATCTGTAGCGCTACCATGAGTCAGCTATCGAAAACTTACATACTTACGTCAAAAACCTATCGAATTGGTTTTTTCATACTACCGATTTTAGTTCTTAGGGGCTCTGTACATTTTTTCATAGACATTTTTTACATAGGCGATATCGAGTCTGTCACTTAATAACTGTACTGCTGTGCACTGCGTGCTCTCCCTGATTAGGCATCTGCGGAAGACCAGCGTCGCGATGTCTCCACGACTCCACGACACATGCTGAGCAAATGCCTTTTTAGTTACCAGTTCATCAATGTTACTTGTTTATTTTTTTTAATAATTGTGCAATTTGTGTTTGGTAACTATTTTTTTTTCTTTCTTTTACTTTTTAACTCATGGTAGCGCTACTGGTCTCCTGCGGATTAGTTCCGCTCTCTTTCCGCTGACTCTCTGTGACAGAATAAACTGCTAAAAGATTTTACGGCCTCTCTAGCCTCACTCTGGAAGTCTGCATTCATGCCACTTTAACTTTATTCATCTTAGTTTTTACCGTATTTAAAATACTCATAATTTCATACAGACGTTATGAATATCCGATAAATGTAGTCTAAAGAAGCGATTTGCGTCAAAACCAACAATAACATCGAAACGTGAGAACAGACAATACAAAGTGGGGTAAATAGCAGCCAAGTTCACGGCGCGGTAGGCCTCCTTAGACACATCAAACAATTCGCGAATAAACATCTTTGATAAACACCCGGGCCCTTACAAAGTAATTGTAATAAACAGCAATAAAATACAATATGCCGTTGCCAGTGCACAACGGCTATAGAGCAGTCTTAAACACAATAGCACTTTCGAGTGGAGTCGGTAAAACCAATTCTACATTTGATCTTTCTTCGTCGATTTTATTAGTTTCAGAGCGCACTGTAGCAGGTTACGGAGGGATAGCAAATAAGGCGTGAAGGCTTTTCTTTTCTTTGGACAGACTTTGGATGATATGCATGCATAGTATACAATTAAGATGCTCGTGGAGACAATTCGCTATAAAATAATCTCGTTTAATTTTAAAATTTGAAAAAATTCGCTTTCATGACCCGCCTGAACGGGGACTTGAAACATTGCTGCACTGTTGCAAGCGGTAACATAAAGTTGACCTGTGATCCGCATGCAACAGTGCCGAAATATCGGAAGCTCATTAAAACAAAACAACACAGTAAATATCCCTGATATTCTCCGTTTTATAATGTGTTTAACCATGACAGTTTAAAATTATATATTGGTTGAGACTGAAATGTCTATTAATTACCTGGGTAGAGCTACCCAAACCCAACCACTGAGCAGTGGTTAGAGCAGCAGACGCGACATCCGAGGACCGGTGGTTCAAATCCCCGTTGCAAGCGAGTCACGGGTAAACTGGATGTTACCACTTACAACAGAGCCGGAATATCGGGAGCTCATTAAAACAAAAGAACATGGTACCTAAATAACCCGGACATTTTCAGTCTCAACCGTCCCACATATAATCTGTAGTAACATAGTAACATTCCAACCGTACTAGTGCACTATGCGGTCCGAACGCGCCCAAACAATGATGCGTTATTTATGCGCAGTACCGTCAGCAAGAAAACTCGTATACACGCGGTTTTATAGCAGCATTCCGCTAATAGAAACTAGTTTATGCCAACGGTTTGGGCCGACCAATCGCTTCCGAAAGCAATACGTTTCGAACGAGCCTTTGTCTGTATTGAAATGTAACTGCATGCATGTATTTTTCAAATATCAAACGAGATTTGTTGCGAGAGTTGTGTGCTTTGCAATGAAATATGGGTGTACCTTTACTTGAGCTTAACACTCTGGGAAAAGTTTAAATGTGAGAGCTGATGCTCAGCGTGAGATTTAGTTTGTTTTTTTTTGTGTGGTAAAGTATTGTCTTTGTAAATGTTGTACAAGAAAAGTATAATTTTTCCATATAACGGACTACAGCGTAGGTAAATTGACCTGACAGTCTTTTTTTTCTTCCAAAAACCATTACTTTCTTCTCCAACATATCATAAAACTGATACAAACCGGTGTAAAAATTATATAGATGTTATTTGTGTTATTTAATGCTACATCGAGCTCTTACAAATGACAAAATATGTATTTTATTTTGTAAACAATACCTGAAACAGATTCAGAAACATTTTTCTGTATTATAGATACAGAAATCTGAATTAACGTACACTACATCAAACTGCTATTTAGGAAAATCATCTTAGGGAGTAAAACATTTCGCGCTCGACTTCGAATGTCCTGTGGACTCAGCCTTTTTTCACTACATTCTGTGCTTGTGAAACAACTACCGTTACCCAAAATTAAAAGCACACTCAAACATTACGGAAATCGCTTAAAATCGCATCCATTCTGAACCAGATTGCATTTTAATGGTGCATCGCTGTAAAACCTCGGTCCATCAATCAGCCGTGTTAAAATCCGGCAATTAATTACAAAACATCAATTATTGTTTACACAAGCGAGAGGTTTTAAAGAGATTATTAAATATAATTACAATGTCGCCGAAACTGGGTACAATTTAAATTGCTCCGGTTGGCTGGTTCGCGACAAGTTGGGCAGATGGGAAAGTTGAATGGTTGCGATCAATTTGTTGCTGTTTTTATTTTTAATTATTTTTAAAAGGTGGACATATTCCGCCCCAATCAGGATTCTTCCATGCGTTTAAGGGTTCAGCGCTCAAAAATCAACTAAAAATAAAAATCAGGAAACAATGTCTACAACCCGACTCAACGGTCAGTTGATACTGACCAATGCGCGGATGAGAAGCTAATATTTGGGTTTAGATCTTTGAGTTAACATCTCTGACCGCACACTTCCACTTTTTTTACTTAAAAATAGCAAATTTTTCAAGGTTCAATAAATTATTATGTACTACTACAACAAATGATTGCTGCTAAAACGAATAATTTCCACGCGGACGAAGTCGTCAGCAGCCGCTGGTCTATCTATAAGATCCCCTGAGACCTCTGAGTACCCCTTTCAGTAAGACGCTGCAGGTCCCCAGACCTTAGCGCGGGGAACTGTCGCCGTATGATTTGTAACGCTCCCGGGAGCACGTGAGCGGATGGGGGAAGGGACTTAGTGGGGAAGCGAGCGGGTCATACTAACTCTTTTATAGAGAATCCCATACAAAAACTTAACTGACCCATTTTCAAACTACATCCAATAAAGATTTTAGACTTTCGCGTTCCATTACACTAAAATTAGTGGTCACTCGCGACCACGATTGGTGTAACCCAGTCGAAACTTCGGGCAGTAAAGTAGCTATGTAATTTGCTACTCCTAATATCGCGTGTTGACCCATAAAGACTAATTTTAGTACATCCAATAAACGCGTCGATGGCCGAGTAGTTAAGGTCGTTATTTGCCATGCAAGAGGTTGCCCCACCACGTACCACTGTGTTTTCTGTTTGAAATTTGAATTTCATAGTGTTGTAGATACCTACTTTTTTTATAATCTAAATTTGTGCTAACCTATTTTATTTATAGTTCTTTCTAATCCTTTAAGTATTTGACATTCCATTCATATTTCATATATTCAAAAATACTTTGTCTTAACTTCAGTTCTTTCTTCAACCTCTGCCAATAAACTCATTATATTCCTTTATGCTTGTTTATTTCCAAGACATAGGTACCATTATTCGACGTTTTAACGGTGAAGGAAAACATCGTGAAGAAACCTGCACACCTACAAATAAATTCTTAGGTTGTGTACTTAACCAACCCGCACATGGCCAGCGTGGTTGAATAAAGCTTTGTCGCCCTATTTTAGTAAGCCCGTGCTTCAGCAGTGGTTACGTATATTATTATGGGCTGATGATGATTATGTTGATGAAACCACGTCCTTTGAATATAAGAGACTCCTTAAATATTCATGCAACTGTCAACTTATTGTAGCTCTTGAGATTCAGCCTGGTGACAGACAAACGAAGAGATGGACGGACAGGCACACAGACAAGTCACAAGATTCCGTTTTTACTGCTAAGCTTATACGATCAGGAACTAGTATAACAGGTAATGTTCAAATAAATACAGACGTAAGCTTTAAAAAACTTCTTGGAGTTCGATACACAATTTGAATACGGCGTCCGTCCGATTTCGGCCATGGCGGCCGATCTCAATTGAGATCAGCCAATTGCGCTGGACATGTTATAGTTCAACCGCTAACCTCCTCTCCGGCTAGAGTAATTCATTTACAGAAAAACTCACACGAATTTTGCCCGACCCCGGTCTCGAACCGGAGACTTCTCGATCCTTGCGCATCGCTCGCTACCTACCAATAGACCAACGAGGCAGTTGACACGGAATAGGTATGTAACCGCTCCTCTCATCACCCTAAGCTAGGCACACACTGACCGTCTTCACCGCTAGTACGTGAGCGCCGGTAACCCGCCGCATTTGTAATAATTCGATTTCGCGAGCGGATTTCACTTCGGATGCCGTTTCCACATTGTGAAGACTCGTCTTTAGTTACAAAGGTGAGCTTGCAAATGTAAGGTAAATGTTTAGAAACTGGTAACGTATGTGTGGCACGAACGGGGTTCTGGGAAGTACTTGATATTCAGATTTGGGATACTGTTGTTCTTATCTTGTTAGTGTTGTTCTTTTGGGGAATATGAGTACGATTATAACTACGAAAATTGTATAGATAATTTAAGTACGAGCAAGTTAATCACACATCACACTACATTTCAAACAACAGGCTAGTTTGAAATGAAAAATGTGCTTTTTTCCTAACTGACATATGATGATGGAGGATGGATGGAGTAGCCTCGTTATCATCACCAGACTAGCGGGGGAGCAGATAGCTCTCATCCAAAAAATGTGCATTACTTACATAAATTTGATAGCAAGGATGGGAGTGTGAGTAAGTTAATTAGTTGAGTTGTAATTATTTTTTTATTTCAAAGGTCCCTTATTACTGGTTTAAGGTGCATAGAGTCTGAAGTGAAGTGCGCCAGGCTCAATATGGTATATTGTGCCTGTCGACCTCATATTTGGATCTCATTACCGCTTACCATCAGGTGGAGTGAGGTCGTCTTGTTAGCTCATTATAAAAAAAAAAACACAAAATTATATATGTTTTTGTAAAAATCGAGAACAAAAGTTAACATTTTACTTATCAATATAAAGTGTAGTAACTTAAGTAACCAAATCAAGTCCATACATCACGCTGTCATCAAGCGTTCTAGATCACCGAAAAACAGTATCTCATATGGCAGACAGATAAATCATACCGTTTCGCAACCGCAGAGGCTGTGTCCCATTTTGCCTCGTATTTATCATACAAACTATATCGTTCATACAATATCACCAGGTCGGTAATAAATTACTCGGCCGAGTTCGTAACTTACTTCGCATGATCCTCTCTGGTTAAGAGGGAGACAGGTAAATGGATTTTTGGTTATCGTGTGATTTATAATAGTGTAGAGCTTGGGCTCTGATTTTTGAAGATGATATAATTTAAATTGAAGACGACCTCACTAATAAAGGTTAAAGGTTGGTTTTGTCAGTACGATTTCGTTCATGTGAAGGTATTACGTAAAACATAACCCTCTTCTAGCAAAGTCGGCCTATCTATGTGCCAAATTTCATTGAAACCGGTCCAGTATTTTATATTATTGCATCAGCAATTATTTTAGATAATGGTTCTAGAGAAAACCGATACCCTTTAGTAAGTGTAATGTAATATTTTAGACTTTCGCGTTCCATTACACTAAACATTATTCTTTATGGTTCTACATACACTAATGATCATGTTCGCTCGCGACCGTGATTAGTGTAGCCCAGTCGAAACGTAGTAACCAGATAACGGCAGTACTACTAATATCGCGTCTAGGTCTACAAAGACTAATATCCTATAACTGCCTCGTTGGTCTATTGTTTAGCAACCGTTGCGTAAGGTTCCCGGTTCGAGTCCAGGATCGGGCAAAATTTGAGTTTTTCTGTAAAGACACTCAGCCTTAGGAAGTTTGCGGCGTTAAGCCAGTGGTCTTGAGCCCGATCTCTCATCGGTAATTATGAGAGTAAGGGAACAGATAGTGCACTTATGTTTGCACGCACACTTGTGCACTATAATAATGTCCAGCGAACTTAGCTTATCTCAATTGAGATCAGCCGTCATGGCTGAAATTAGTCGGACGCCTTATTTTCTTTTTAAAGACTAAAATTAAGTGTGATGTATTTGCTAGATTTTTAAAATTAAAAACCTAAATTAGGAAATATTTAAATAAATACATACATAAAACTTATTTCTCAGTAGGCACCTTAATACTCGCATTTTCGGGACCGCGCGCATTGTCGCAACACGCCTGTTCACGCGCATAAATTTAAAACAAAAATTTTTTTCGCTAAAGATTTAAGCTCGCGTTCGGTTTACGAAAAACGAAAAAGGTTGCGCGGTGAAAGCCACGAATTTATATCGGTTTTGCAAAGTTTTGTTTATTGTCAGGGCGGGCAAAGTGAGTCATTAGACCTGCTTGCGTAATGGTGGAGTTATGGGAGCTTTTCGCTTTTTGATTTTTCAGTGCAGGCGTCTTGTACTTGTTGTTTTGTTAACCTGTATCTTCTTACTGCTGGGTAGAGGTCTTGTCAAAATCGAATAGGCTCTAAATTTAGATCTGTTTAGGGAAAGGATAAGCCCTAGCTTTCGAAAAATTAGGCCATGCCTACTACCGACTAAAAATAATATATAAAAAATTATATGCTTAAATTTATATATAGAAAAACACATAACATCAAGCATAACATAACATTAACAATGTTAAATTAACCTATTACAAAAAAGAAGACAATTATAGTAAACTTTACATCAAAGATTAGTCTATGATGATCTAAAGTAGCTAATATGAAAATTCTTTGTTTTATGACTGTGTTCTCAAAGTAATTACCTATTAGAATGTAACCAACGTGTGACACAAAAAAGGACCTTCATTTAATAACAGGTGCATCGTCTATCTGATACTAATAACATTAAAGATTATAGCAAACACACATTTTCCAACATACATGGATGGAACAATCAAATACACACATAGACATACACACACAATTATGACTATATAGCATACATTCATGAATAAAATTAAAATTATACATATTACAAGAAAAAATAAATTTAACAAAAAAAAATACAAATTTTGGTAGAGACTAATATCGTTAGCCAAAAGAGTCGTGGGTTCGATTACAACCTACTCTGGACATATATTTCTATGATGAAAATGGGTGTTTATTCCATGTCTGAGTGTATTACAAGTATATGAAAAAAATGAAAATGAAAATGTTTTTTATTGGCCACAGAAAAAATCAGACAAAAGTACAAATTACAAACTAAATTAAAACTTATATAAATGTCCTTAACTTATTAACCAGAGGTTCCCAAACTAGGCTTAGCCTGTATTTTGGGAAACCATAAAACATGTAATTACGCAATGTCAGACGCTATAATGTGTGCTTATGTAGTTGCGTGTATAAATGTGTCTGTGTGTGAATGAGTGTCAGGGTGCATTTGCAGTGTTTGTTTTGGTGATAGGGATGAGAGGAAAACTGTAGTTAATAAAGTTAACAGAATGTATGGGGTATATAGAGCATGTGTATCAGGGTGTAATTTTATCTATTTGGCATTAATGTTTCGGTGTCTTCGTAGTCTAAACATTGTAGGAAGTCGGTTATTTTGAGCTTTATTTCTTTCGATGAAAGATTTTTCAAGGAGCATTTTTTTGAAATAGCGTTATATAAGGCAAAATGACAGTATCGCGGGAACCTTTTTGCGAAGCTAGAATTGATAGAGGGGACCGGTAGTCTGTTGACTCGCTTAGAGAGAGGATTTCCATCGACAGCATTGGCGGCCTTGTGGGCCGACAGACAGGCTCTTAAAATATATAGGTGTCTTACTCTCATAATTCCACACTCGCTATATAGGACATTTGTGGGGTACCTATAGGGTCTAAACCACATTACCTTTAAAATTGCACGCTGTGCTCTTTCTAAGCAGATCATGTATGACTTGTGTGCACCACCCCAAACTCCTATACAGTACGAAATGATAGATTGACAGATAGCAAAGTAGAAAGTTTTTAATATATCTGAATTAGCACAGGTTCGAAGTTTTCGCGATACCCCTATGATCCTTCGCACACGCTTGACTACTTCGTCGATATGCAGTTGGAACGTTAGACGTTCATCCAGAGTTATCCCAAGGTATTTTGTCCTTGAAGTCCTCAGTAATAGTTCGCAATTACAGGGAGAATCAGGGCCCAGTGAACAAGTGTGTGACTGTAACCAAAAGGATTTTGGATTACTCACCGCTGTTTTGTGAAAACACATGTATGTTGTTTTTTTTAAATTTAGGGTGAGGAGGTTCCCTTTGAGCCAATTTGAAACAACCCTCAAACCAAATTCCGCAGCTGATTTGGCACTATTCCAGTCTCTACCTCGGAAAAGGATAGCTGTATCATCTGCATAACAGATAAGTTCAGCATTTGGTAAATCAAGGTTATGTATATCATTAATATATATAATAAAAAGAGTCGGACCCAGTATACTGCCCTGCGGAACCCCAAAATGTATGGGTAATACGTCACTAGAGAAACCATTTACCCGCACGAGCTGTTTTCTTTCAGACAGGTAGCTTATAAACCAGCCTAACGCAGCGCCCCTGATGCCAATAAGTTCTAGTTTTTTGATGAGAATGGGAATAGATACTGTATCAAAAGCCTTAGCGAGGTCTAAGAAAACTGCTACGCAGTGAGATCCATTGTCTAGGTAAGAGGAGGCGAAATCGGTTAGTAACCTAACAGCGTCCTCCGTGGACTTTTTCCTTCTGAAACCGAACTGCCTGTTAGATAAAAGAGTATTTTGTTCAAGGAAGTCAACCAACCGCTTATTAACAATTTTTTCTAACATTTTGGAAAAAGGTGTTCAAGAGGGAAATAGGTCTGTAGTTCATAGGAAGGTTAACAGGTCCATCTTTGTGTATCGGAGTGATAGAAGCAGTTTTCCATGCTGAAGGGAAAGTTCCAGATGATAGGCTCAGGTTAAAGATGTGTGTGAGAGGGGCAACGATATGCTGCCGAATAGATTTGACAATGTTATTTGAGATGCCATCTAAACCAGTAGATGCTTTGTTAGAAAGTTCTATGATTAAATTATTTATTTCGTCCGAGTCAGTGGGAGTGAGGAAAAACGAGTTAATTGGAGTATGTTGTGAGGTAGTCATTTGGGCCAGCGAGGCTTCCGTCTGTTTAGTTTTTTCTAGAATTTCCCCAGCTAAAGCTTGTCCGATAGAGGAAAAATATTCATTACACCTGTTTAAAGAAGCGATAGGGTCAGATTCAGCCGTTAAAAGGTCGTTAGTAGATTTATTTTTGGGTTTAAAATGGCAAACTTGTTTAATAGTGTTCCAGAATTGTTTGGGGTTCTTTTTGTTCCTTTCTAATTTATCATTATCATATTTAACTTTAACTCTTCTCAGAAGATTATTGCAAAAGTTGCGGTATCTATTATAGGAAATTTGTAATATTCTATCGTTTGGAAACTGTTTCGCGAGCGTATGCAGATGATCACGATGCCTGATACAGCGCAGGAGGCCTGGCGTAACCCATGGAGATAAAGAGAACTTGGACCTGCTGATGCGTACTTTTTGCGTATTGTTACTTATTGACTCATGAATGATTTTAATTAAAGACTCAACGGCCGCATCTACGTTGGATTCATTTGTGATAAGTGACCAGTCTACTTGTTCAAGAGCAAGCTGAACGCCCTCATAGTTGATTATTTCTTTAAATCTTGACGGTTTATTATGAATTAATTTGCTAGTGACGCCCAATAAGGCAGGGTAATGATCTGTGATATCAGTTTCACATACAACGCCTAGAGCCGGGAATGATGATCTAATGAAAATATGGTCCAGGCAAGCATCCTTTCTTGTAGGTATTTTAATAGCAGGACGTAAACCGTGGATTCCTAGCAGAGTAAGATAATTATCAGGATCATGCCTACTCTTATCCATGCAAAGAATGTCTATATTAAAGTCACCAGCAAGGACTATAGGTTTGTTTGATAGACTGCTAAGAATAGTATCAAGTGAATCCAGGAAACCATGATTATAGTTAAAGGAGGGAGATCGATAAACTCCTAATACAGTGAGAAAATTTGGGAAATTTATAATTAGACCACATGCATCACTCAGGGTGGGTTCCACGACCGACACATTCCAAGAGGACTTCACATAGGCGACAACTCCCCCATTTTGGTTGATGTTATTTCGCGAGTAAAAGGATGCGTAACCAGGTATTTCTCCAATGACTGCTGTATCTGTCAATCTACATTCCGTAAGTATGATTATGTCTAAATTTAAGTCTAGCCTAAGAAGAAGGGTTTTAAAAGCGTCAAAGTTCCTAGTAATGCTTCTAATGTTATGTGTAATTAATCTAAATTGGTGTAAGTGTGTAATTACGCTGTTACAGGTCTCGGGAGAGCTGAGTGTACAAGATAAATCAAGCGTAGAATCAATATCATCTGACAAATTTACCTTATCCATTTTGATACCCAAAATTCATAGAGAATTTACAGAGATGTAAAGTATTACAACAGTACTAGGACCTGGTGAATAAATGTTAAGTCTGGTTTGTCCTTGTGAAGAGTACATATATAATTGGTAAATATAAAAATATTTTTATTTAACAAGTGCTGATGCAAGGAATCAGATGCGATATGCGATATTGTATAATATTTATAAACTTCACCTTTAGACTAGCTTAGTTAGCATTATGTTAGCTCGAGTGGTATAGTTTACTATATATATATAAATATATATCACTATACATTACAGCCACTATACACTCCATCAGGCCTAATCGACATCGTGTGGGGTCTGATTATGTGGGACTTTTTACGCGCAAACATTCCCGGAGTGTCAACATAAATTAAAATCTTGTGTTAACATAATAGGCGCACGAATTACACAGCGCAATATAGGGCCAAGTCTCTTGGCGTAAAAACCATACGTGTTACATAGATTAAAGTACTGACTGAATGTTAGTTTCCGTGTAAAATTATGAAACATGAAAATCAAGCAATTTATACAATTTCTTATTTAAATAGGTTTGATATAATGTTGGTCTTTAGTAATAACAAATCAATATATATAAATTGTAAGCTGTATTTAACCAATTAACAAAGCTAAAACTTTAAAATTAGAAATACTATTCCAATTAATGTATGTGTGTGTGACAAATTATTTATTACATTTTTTTTTGTTAATCGGCCATACAATATTGATATTTCGTGACCAATTGTTACATTTGCGTCAACGTACGAGTATGGTAAGAAATGTCACAGATTTAAATTTACTTATAACATACAGTCATATCACTTAACATGTCGTTTTTTTTATTGCAATGCTTGTATACCTATTACTCGCTTAATTAATTATATTACTGTATAATAACTTGGCCATCGCACATCCGTGCGTCCAGAATCGACTATTTGTCGTCACCGTCCTTCCGAAGTAGCTCCGATCAATGGTTTGTCAAACCAATTAGAGGATTACTGTTGTTTAATGCGTAGGATCAGTGGCGCGACGATTGTATTTATAATTAAAGTACATTGTGTTCAGTTTGCATTGACACGTCGTGAAATGTTTTTGTTGTACCGTAGTTGAGTTGACTTTGGATAAATCAACGAGTTTGTTCTTGAAGTCGATCGTCTTTTTGTTTGTTGTGCATATGGATTACTGCTGTCTTTTTCATTGGCTTATTTGTACCTATAACTATATTTTGTTCATTAACTATTATTGCAAGGGAGACAAATGTTATCAAGAATGAACTGTAAAACATTTTGTCTTATGTTTAATGTTAAGGGTTTTACCTCCTATTTTCTGCATATTTTTAACTTCGATCGGGATCTATCTAAACAACTTGTTTTGAAAGAATATGAAAAGTCATAATATGGATTTGTATACTGATACTATTGATTCAAAGAGAAAAGATCCACCGTCACTTAATTCTGTTTCTATCGTCACATTGCACTTTCAGTTATAGACAAATTAGAAAACTGTAATGTCCGGGATATTTGTACCGTGTTAATAAACATTATTTTAATGAGTTAAAATCATCATTTTATAAATGAGCTTCCGATATTTCGCAAGCGCAATTATCACGACCATGGGCCCTGCAACAGTGACGAATCATACAAATCAATATCAAGTCAACATATTATTATTTCTCTCTCAGAAGTATAGCATCAGCCTATAGATCAAGATAAACTCCAGCCGCACTGCATACCACAAACCTAATACCATGACTCCGTATTTAGATTTCAATAAACAATTCATCAGCGAACACCCATCCGTCTTCGATGAGCAATCCAAAAAGTCCTTTCGCCATTAATTATTAGCAATACAGAAGACTAATTGAGCTGTTAATATTCATGACCACGCGAATACCTCACAATTACTACTCCTATTAATCTGTAAAAAGTTCACATCAAAGTAGATATAGAATATATTGCTCTGGATGCGGTTACAAATTGCGTGCGCTTTTTTTTTCGCTTTAGCGGCCCTTTTGCCCCTTCATCGGTCTTTCTAGGCAATGCTATGTGAGACAGACGGACGCGGGGACATTTCCCTAATTAATGACCTAGCAAACGACGCCGCTGCGATCAAATGAAAACGAACGCAAAAAGTTGTATAAGAGTGATTCTTCCGTTTCGTCCTAATCGCCTTTCCGGGCCAAAAGTCATTATGAATATAGTAATTTATCGTATTTTTTTTATTCAATAAGGTAGGACGTACTTTTATCTTGAATATCCATCATCTATATCAGGTTTAAGATTCATAATAAAAAAAAGTTTAGAACAAAAACATGTAATTTTTTCATTCCCCTCCTTGTTCAAATGGTCCCTCAGAACGTTGTGACACATTTTTGGTGACTTTCCTAGGGGAAATGTACATAATTTTTATTCTTATATACTAATGTATTCATTGACTATTATAAACCTGCAATACAGTATTTTTTATACGTGTTTAACATAGAAAGAATCGACTTTAAAGTTTTGTCAACCCAAAAACCACATTTCCTCCCACGAAAATTGAACATTAAATTTTTAATGCACGTACTATACTATTTATTTCTTTCCAAAAAAAAGACACTCCCTAGACCATAATGCGTCGATACAAGTCATTAGAACAGGACGCACGCTGCCCGGACAAAATATTTTCACGATTTAATTGCTGAAAACAGCGTTTGTCACGAGAAGTAAACATTACCTTCCATAGTTTTTGTATGTAAGTGTATGACGTAAAAAAAAAATTTTTAACTTTAGGTAACAGCCTACCGTAGGGCCTAGTTATCAATTAATTATTAATATCTAGCCTTTATTAATTCACGAGTAAATTCAGAAAATCCGCTCAAACTTCATTCCCTTCCGTATCATTCCCTTCCATTCCCTCCAATTTTTTAACGGAGGGGAATGAGTCACTTTGGAGGGTAATGATTTTTTTAAAATATAAAATTAATATGTTCCCTAGTATGTATCTTTGTTAATTTTTCTTCTATTATTTTGATTATATCGAATTATAACTTGTGTAAGTATATGTCAGTATTATTGTACTTGTTAGTTAATAATAATTCCCCGCTACTTCTTTCTTTCTGTCTGCCTTTCTGTCTGTTCGCAGTAAACTGAAAAACTACTGAACGAACGGAGTAAGTAGGTACCTAATTAATAATGAAGGTATCGTGAAATATTCGATTATTTTGCTTAGTTTTTGTTTTTTAGATACATTATACATCCGCAACAATGTTGAAGCCGTAGAAAAGGGCAACTAAAAAAGAAAAAATAGCTAAAGACAGATTGCGAAAGAAGTTAAAATACGCAGAAATCAAGGCTGATCATGAAAAATACAAATAAGAGGAGTAGAAACAAAGGAGGAAATACTTTGTAAAAAAATAAAAGAAAAAAGTCCTAAGTATAACAGACATGACGGCACGACAAAAGAGGGAGCAAAGACGAAGATGGCGAAAAACTCAAAAAATAAAATTAAATAAGCTGAAAGAGCAGAAATATCGCAAAGAATTTTAAAAGATAACTTTCCACCCAGTAGTGAGACTAAGAAAATTATAAAAATGCCAGATCCTACAATACGCGACCCTCTTATGTTACAAGAAGAATTCACATCAAGCCAAAGTACACCGAAGTCACATTTAATGCATAAAAAAACAAATAATCCAACGCAATGAGGAAGCTGCCATTCAGACCTAAAAAAGCAATAACAATTTTACAGAATAATTGACAAACTAAAAAAAGAGAAAGCGATTTGAAGAAGACATTTATTCATGGAACGGAAGTTACAAAAAGATAAGATTCAGGATAGCAAAGAAAAGAAAGTAAATGAAGTAATAAAATACATAAATAATGTGAAGGTACAAGTAGTGAAGAGGAAGCTATTGTTTCATGAAACAGTTTGTCGAGGTGTATCAGAAAAAATACAAAAGCCTTCCGAAAAAAAAGAAAAGATCTTCTGCTGGAGATATAACTGATAATTCGAGGCTCTAGATAATAAAACTGCGAAACTAGAACAAAGTATTGAACATTTTCTACAAGAAGATGATTTGAACAGTCAAATGGCGCCAGGAAATACGATTTTTTCTTTTCGAAGAAGCAAAAGTAATATTTGACAATATCCCATATTGTTTGAGCCTCGAATTATCAATTATATCTCCAGTAAAAGATCTATTATCTTTTTTCGGAAGGCTTTTGTATTTTTCTGATACTCTTCGACAAACTGTTTCATTAAAAAAAGCTTCTTTTTCACTTCTTGTACCTTCTCATTATTTATGTCTTTTATGACTTCATCTTCTTTTTTTTCTATGCTATCTTGAATCTTAACTTTTTGTAATTTCTGCTCCATAAATAAGGGTCTTCTTAAAATCGCTTTCTCTTTTATTTAGTTTGTCAATTTCATTCTGTAAAATTGTTATTGCTTTTTAGATCTGTATCGCAGCTTCCTCATTGCGTTTGAAGTAGGTACTAGTTGTTTTATGCACTAAATGTGACTTCGGTGTACTTTGGCTTGATGTGGATTCTTCTTGTAACGAGGATCGTGTATTGGATCTGGTATGTTTATGTTTTCCTCAGTCTCACTACTGGGTGGAGAGTTATCTATTAAAATTCTTTGCAATTTTTTCTGCTCTTTCAACTTATTTAAATATTTTTCGGAGTTTTTTCAACATCTTCGCCTTCGCTCCCTCTTTTCTCGTGCCGTCATGTCTGTTAGTATACTTATGTTTCTTTTTCTTCTTTACAAAGTATTTCCTCTTTTGTTTCTCCTTCTCTAATTTGTATTTTTCATGATCAGCCTACTCAGTTGATTTTTTAACAAAGTTTTTTATTCTGGAAGGATTTTTTGTTGTTTTTTTAGTTTTTTATTTTTATTCATCATCTTTCTAACGCTTATTCCTATATTCATATGGGGTGCGCTTGAATATTTCATTCCTTTTTGATATTTTTTCCATTACTTTATATTCGTTCATGAATAACACATGTAATTAATAAAACAAAAGTTTGATTACAACACACCCATGTCTTTTATTTATAGTCCAAAAATATTTAAAATCATATACCTACCTAAGTTATAGGTACGTAAAAGATTTCATATTCTGATTGTTCATTACTTTCCATACAAAATCATTAAACTTCCGTCATATTTAATTTTATTTCATTACCTTCCAAATTCAATCATTACCTTCCGCACTTATTTCATTACCTTCCGTGGGTTCATTACATTCCGTCTATTTTCTTGACAATTAAAGTTTTTTCATGAAGGCCTTTAATAATAATCTATACTTAAAAGGTACATGAATGATTATATGCAAGTTTTTTTGTAAAATCGATTAAAAAATTTTATTTCTCAAAATCTTTGAGATTTGAACGAAACGGAAGAATCACTCATAATACATTTTTAGTAGTCGCCCAGCCACTGGGATGAGATGGCGTTGTCGCACGGTCCAGTTTCTGCTAGTTCCTCCCGCAATAAAACATCAGTACTAACTAAGGCATGCAAATGCATGCAAATACATGCTAGGCTAAGCAGTGGCTATAATAGCCATACTCAATAATATAGCTATATTAAATAGTATTGTTTGAGTTACAGCCAAAGGGTAAGAAAAAAAAATACAATTATTTTAACAAAATACAAAGTGATGATTGCTATGAAAATGTTTTATCATATCTAAAAATCGGTAGCTATCTAGCTAGATTGGTTTACCTATTTAGGAAATACGGTACCATTGACAGACACACAAAGATTTTGTTTTTTTCGTCTGCTTAAAATATAAGCTTCGCAAATAGTGATGGACAAGGATAAAAATTAAAATAGGCTTTTTAACCAGCAGCACTGTAAAAGAGACTAATGTTCAGATTTATGCGACAAACGACTTAACATTGAGTCTAAAATGGGAGGGTAAAATACTAGGTAATATAATACTATGTTGCACTTATTATTTACAAGCCTGTCGTTTGTCGTTCTTTATATGCGTCATGGGGAACCATGACGCTGCCAAGGCGGTGAGGTACATCGCGGTGTTTTAGTTGGTAGACCCCTGGGCATTACACTCCGCCCAAGAGCAGCGACTGGCATTTTATATCTTCTGGCCAGTCGCTGGGGTGTCCGACACACCACCGGGAGAGAATCCCCTCTTCTGGTGAAGGTGCGAAATGCATTTCACCGCGTCAAAGAAAAAAACATTTCTCAAAGTTGAATCCGTAAAATTAAGTTTAATTCAAATCTATTAGAACAAAATAAATCAGTCTCTACGGCTGGGATAGTAGACCAGACTCGCGGCATAGTACTGTGACTGTGTGGCGGCGCGGCGGCAAATGGGAGACAAATTCAACGACTCCAGTAAAAAGATTGGAGCACCGCTACGGACTTAGATCTACTACTCATCCGGATAAGGCTAAGAAGTAGTTTAACAAATGTTTGTTTCTTATTTATTGTTTTTAATGCCATCAAATTACTCAATGTTAATTTAAAAATTGAACAAATTCGCATTCGTGTCCCCTTTCAGGCGGGGTCATGTGTCAGTGCGATGTGAGGATAGAAACTTTTTAATTTATTTTTGTTTGTTAAACAAACAACAAGATACGACGAGCTTACTTGTTGTATAATATTTCAGCACCATCAGATGTTTTGGGAAAAAGATACAAAATACTTGACAGGAATTAATATAATTATGATTAATATAGGTTTTCACCTGTGACTCCGTGTTACTCATAGTGAAATTCATAACGCTAAGCATTAATCTCTTACCGCAAAGTCGGTTTAAAAAGATTTTTCCATTTTTTCTCTCGAACTCTATACTATCATTATGCTAAATTTCATTTAATTCCGTTGGGTAGTTTTAAAATGAAAGCGCTAATTAACAGTTACTTTTGCATTAACAATATTAGTAAGAAAGTAAAGATTCTTGTTTATTTTTCATTCTTTATCCTATCTCCACAGTTTCTATTATCGTATGTTAAGGATGAGGCATTCAGTTCGCAACAAGGTCCTCACATCGCGATCTCAGTCTGACAGTCAACAGGCCTACACTTTATTTAGAACTTAGGATACCAGTCGACAAGTACCCAAGGAGCCGCCAGGCTTGTGTGGGAATTTTATTATCATCGATATAAGATCATGGTTGAATTTTAGGCTTAAATGTTGGACGTTATTTGATTTGTAAGTCAAACCTCTTTTCGTCCATAAATTTTTTGATCAACATCAATTTCACTAAATTTAGTCTTTATGGGACTACACGCGATATTAGGAGTAGCATATATATAGCTACTGCATGCCCGACGTTTCGACTGGATGGCGAGCGAACATGATTGATTGGTGTTCATCGGGCAGTAGGTAGCTTTGTATTTGCTACTCCTGATATCACGTGTAGTCCCATAAAGACTAATTTTAGTGAAACGCGAAAGTCTAAAGTCTTACGTAACATATATTTGTTTAGGATATCCTTACTCCACCCGATAGTAAACGGCCTCGAGGTCTAAATTTGAGAATGACAGACACAGTAATATATTTTGGAAGGCATATCACACTATTTTCATAAGCATATTATTTTATACAAGATTATTAAACGTAATACTTTTGAGAAAGGTACTTAATTTCTTAACAAAACACACAAAGGATCATCATGAAAATTGGAAACAAAGAATTAATGGGAAATTTTAACTAAAAACACTTATCGAAATACTTCATATTTTTCCAGGGTGGGCGTATTATTTTTAGCGAAATAAGTCAAATTAACTATGCAATCACAAAATTAATTAATTAATCAAAGAATTCCCTTTTAAGCCTTACATCTCTTTTAAATTGGGTAAACTATAGCGGTGAACTTTTAAAATAACAATGGTACAGTTCCCATGGTTACGAGTGACTTAAACAAACAATGGCCATCGATATTTAACCATTAAATTAATGCCCAATTAAGACATAGTGAAAAAAAGACATAAATCGACCGCTTCGCATGTTAATGGGTAAAAAAGGATATAAATTGCGGCTTGCGGAATTGAGGTGGCTGCAATGGGCAAGTAGCGCCACGAAACAGCTTTTTGGTTCGCCTAGTACAAGTAAATTGGCGAGGTAGTCAAATAAGAGAAGGTTTCAAGTTGAAAAAAAGTCATAAACTAAAATTTATGAAAAACAAATAAATTGAGAAAAAATCTCTAACCCTTAATAACTTCATTCGTAGGAGTATGAACTTGTTATAATTCACCGAATTTATATTTGTCTCATTTTTACTGTTCCAAGAGTCGTGGGTTTGATTCCCACCTAGGACAAAACATTTGTGTGAATAACATCGGTGTTTATTTCGTTTGTGAGTGTTATTAATATTTTGGTGTATTTGTGGATCCAATGTTGTTTCCGATATCGGAAACAACATTGGAGCTGCTTGACACGGGATCAGATCAATGTATGTGATGTTGTGTAATATTTATTTATTTCAACTATCGAAAATCTCCAATGAAGTGAACTTCAGAAGTTGATAATTTAATCTTAAAAACCAAAAGGTTTTGCCATCAAAAAATTGAACAAAATAAATATTTCAATAAATACGCTACGTGCACATTGCTGTACCCACGAAATAGCAACTTTTTAATATGCCACAGATGGCACTATTCCGATTTCGCTCTCTGCCTGACATTTAATATTTCGAACGAAAAAAAAACATTTCCCGATTTGCCGCTTTCCATACTATGTAGCGAAGGTGTTGAATATTTTGTAGTCACAATCGCTTTTTGCGGTTGTGAAAAATTAAAATTTTAAATGAATACTCATTTAAGCATTTTACCTCATCAAAATGCGCATACTGGACATTGACGGCTGTTTTTAAAGTGTATTTTCAATTTAAGGTACATCCTTGGTATTAAAAATATTTTTAAAATTGAAAGGTGTTGGAGCTATATTTCACTGTCTCCAAAACTGTCGGTTTCGATCATTTTAATAGTAAACGTCTAAAACGGGAATGGTTCAGATTTTTGGCATCAAATTGTCAAAAAAAATTATTCAATTATTAAGGTTCAATACATAATGCAAAACTGACATAGGTATTATTATGATGTACCACTATTTGGTTCACTACAATAACATTTATGAAAACCGTATCGAATTATAGTCCGTTATTTGAAAACGATTCCTAACCTCATTGAAACAGTATAATATAACTGTTCGCGCGCGCGAGCGAGACAAAGCATCGCAAGGAATGCTGCCCTGCTCCTGCGCGCGCGCCCCAGTCGCCGCCAGTCGCCGCACCACACCCAGCGGCTCCACACGCACACACGACCCGTACGCGTCCCTGGCCCGTGACCTATTTTACATATTAATTTTCTGTACCATTCGATAAGTACACAGTTTGCAATCACACCATGATTTTTATTTGTTCTCGCTAACAAAAGTGGCGCCCCCGGGTGGACACGAGTCGCGTGTAAATTCCTTTTGGTAACTGCATCGCGTGCCGAGTGCCCGAGTCCCATCTAATCTAACGAATAGGTCGCGCGTCGCTTCCACGTTTCGTCCGCCATCTTTCCGTCGACGTCGCCTTCGTACATTGCCGTCAACGCCTACGCCTTGAAGATCCTCTGGGTGCCTGAGAAGACTCCGGTGCAGCACCTATCATCTGTATCGCAGACTGTCTACCGGCCCAGACCGTCAAGAGGAAACGTGGTCGCTGTGAGGGCCACACCACACACGTGGTCCGTAAGGAGAAGAAACTACGCTTCTGCTCTGCATCTCAACTTGCCAAGGAGCGTGTCGTGAGCCAATCATCCTTTCTAATTATTCCCCTCTTCTTAATTTGAGCATTTTGGTGAATAATTTAGTAAGTGCGCACTTCACATCTACATGTCTACCTTCTTATTTTGCGCATACTTCTACATATTAAAGTAACATCCTTCATAATAAAATTAATCTTACATGCATATCATATCGTTATCTTTATCATCATAAAATAAAATATCGAGCTATCAGCGCACTCAGCATAAATTCTGCACGAGCTTATACTGTGGTTGCCACCTCTACGATAGCTACAGCTGCCTAATTCTTGTTTTTTTTAGCAAGCTTCAATTTATTTGCCCTTTTCTTGCCCATTTTCTTGCGCCTTGTCACTTTACCACGCTTACTTTTATGTGTGCATATTTGAACTTACCTAGTTACTTATCCATCACTATTCATAATTATTATCTCCTCGCATACTATTCATATTTCTGCATCTTTGCTTGATAACGCTTTGCATACACCCTGTCATTTACGCATTTCAGTGAGAATTGGAAATTGTGAGCACGCTGCCGCCACGTGGTCGCGCGGCTCAATCGCATCCGGCCTGCCTCCGCTTAACCTACTTCACTGCGCAACACGTTTGCTGCCTACTCTGCGCTGGGAAACAAAAGGAGCGTAAGCCGTTCGCAATTTCTTTTTAGTTGAATATTTTTTACTTTTAAAAATTCCCTTTAGCTCGCAATTTGACTTAAAGCTTCCTTAAAAATCATCATGACTGAACCATCGCCAACTAAATTGTCCCCTTTACTAATTCCTTCACAAAATGAATTCAAGGAACTTAAAGCTAAACGTAGATCCGTAAAGGGGCAAATTACTATTTTTAACAATTACATTCAGGAAATTATGAAAGTGCATACCTTATCTGATGTTCAAATTTGCGAGTTAAATGTGAAGTTAGCTAAATTTTCAGAACTTAGCATCAAGTTTGAAAGCATACAAACCCGTTTAGAAGTCTTGAATGAACAAGATCTTGATGAGGAAATCAGGGAACGGAGTTCCATTGAAAAAAATCTCCATTCTCTTCTTGCTACAGCGCAATGTCTTCTTGACAAAGGTAACCCCAAGGACACTGAAAGAACTGGGACTTCTACCTCTGAGTGCTGTCATGATAGTTCTCATGCACCTATTGGCTTCAAACTTCCACAAATCAATATTTCAAAATTTGACGGTTCTCATTTCAAGTGGCTAGAGTTTAGAGACACATATCAGTCTCTCATACACAACAATGATAATATCCAGCCAATCCATAAGTTTCATTATTTGAATGCGTATCTCGAAGGCGAAGCTGCTCGCGTTATTTACAACCTAGAAATTTCAGCTGATAACTATCATGACGCTTGGAAACTTTTATATGATCGGTATAATAATAAACGTCAATTAATCTCCTTTCATCTCAACTCCTTACTTAACATTGAGGCTCAACGAGACCGTGACTCAGACAGGTCACTTCGCTATCTGGGTGATCACATTACAAAAAATCTTCGTGCCTTAAGCACTTTGGGATTGCCTACTGATAAGTGGGATGCTATCATCATACATATAGCTGCAACAAAATTAGATCACGTGTCCAAAATTAAATGGGAGGAGCATAAAAATAACTTGAACGACTATCCAGACCTCAATGAATTTAAATCCTTTTTAAAATCTCGTGCAGACATCTTAGAAACATTATCGCGCACTAAAGGAGAATTTAAACCATATGTAAAACCTAATATTCCACTAAAGCATAACACTAGGACGTCTCTTATGATTTCATCAGATGACGCCTCGACAAAGCGGTTGTGCGTCGTGTGCCAAGGGAGTCACCGCATCTTTGATTGCGGAGTCTTCAGGGCCATGTCTACTGACGAGAGATGGGCGCGAGTAGCAAAGCTGAGGCTGTGCCACAACTGCTTGCGACCGGACCATGACACGCGCAGCTGCAAGCTAGTGAGCGGCTGTCGCGTATGTAAGAGGCGTCACAACACCATTTTACATAAACACAACACCATTTTACATAAACACAACACAAACACAAACATATCCCAGGCTTCCTTTAGTCGCACTTATGACGACACCCTAGGGAACGTTGAAAGTACACCATCTCCTTCCTCTTCTGCCACTGTTATGACAGCGGTGAGCGCAACGGAAGTTCTATTATCAACAGCGTATGTTGAGATCTTAAATCCAGCTACCAATAAGGTAGTCACCGCAAAGGCACTACTAGACAGCGGAAGTCAGTCTTCATTCATAACCACGGACTTAAAGTCTCGTCTTCAACTGACTTCTCAGCCCTCTAGTGCCACCAATTTGTTGGGTATTTGTGATACTAACATCAATATTATTCCGCAGCAATGTGCTGCAAAACTCATCTCAAAACGTAGTACATTTACGTTACTTCATAACTTCTTAGTGCTTCCCAAATTACACAAAAACTTCCTAAGCATCGAATAGATGTACACCATATAAACCTACCACCACATGTACTGTTAGCTGATCCTTCTTTTTATGAACCATCTCAAATTGATATCCTTATAGGCGCCGACATTTTTTGGCACATTATTGGCTCAGAACGTCAATCCCTTGGCGATAACTTGCCCATCCTTCATAACTCACTACTAGGTTGGTTAATAGCAGGACCTTTACCTATCATTAATACTAAAACTCTATCAAAGGCCCCAGGGTTTACAAACACTGTAACTTTGTGAGTCATAATTATGATCACAATGACTTCAACTCGCAATTGATGAAGTTTTGGGAATACGAAGACTTTCCGGATAAACCTCAGTCCAATAACAACGTAATCATTTCAGATAGTGAGAAACACTTCATCGAAAATACCTATCGCCTACCTAATGGCAAGTTTTGCGTCAGACTCCCTTTAATAGATTCGCCCGACTGCCTTGGTGAATCTTATCATATAGCCAAAAAACAATTCATTAGCTTAGAAAGGCGATTTCGTACCAATCCAGAGCTTAAAACAATGTATTCCGACTTCATTAAAGAATATCATGATTTAGGGCATCTTTCCGATTCTAAAGTTCAAAAACCCACCATTTCCTGCTTTTTACCCCATCATCCTGTGCTAAAGGAAAGCAGCGAGTCGACAAAACTCAGGGTTGTTTTTAATGCATCCTCCCCAACTTCATCAGGTTTCTCCATTAATGAACTTCAAATGGTTGGCCCCAACCTGCAAGATTCGCTTTTTAACATTTTAATCAGATTTCGTAGTTATAAATATGTACTTACAGGTGACATAGAAAAACAATACAGGCAGATAGTTATGAATGAGATTGACAGAGACTTACAAATGATCTTATGGCGTGAAAATGAATCTTTACCTATTAGATCACTCACTTTAAATACTGTTACATATGGTTTTGCTAGTGCTAGTTTTTTCGCAGCAAGGTGCCTGCAACAATTAGCTGATGAGTCACCAGAGCCACTCATAAAAGACATAATTAAACGTGACTTTTATTGTGACGATTTACTTTGTGGAAGCGAAACCGAAACAGAGTTACTTCGCATAAAACAAACAATCTCTAAATTACTTCTATCGGGTGGTTTCAAATTACGAAAGTATCGCTCTAACTCTCAATCCATCATCGAATCTGAACTCAGCAATCTTGATAACAATAACTTATCTCTTAGCCAATCACATCACATACTTGGCTTAGGATGGAATCCAAGCCAAGATTTACTTCATTTTGATATAAACCTGGAATCAAACTCGCCACCTAAAACCATCACAAAACGCCACATCCTAGCAACCACATTCAAGATATTTGATCCTTTGGGTTTGCTGACCCTATGCACTATTAAACCTAAAGTACTTTTGCAGAAATTATGGGCTCTTAAGTTAGATTGGGACGAACCCGTCCCCAATGAAATTATACGCACTTGGGAACACTTTATAAACAATGTTCACTTTTTAAGTCTCTTTCTGTACCTAGGATTGTATTCATTGATCAACCTGCCCTTATGGAGATGCATTGTTTTTGTGATGCATCACAAACCGCTTATGGAGCCTGCATTTATTTAAGGTCCATTTCTACGTCAGGTGCGATCACCTGCAACATTCTCTGTGCCAAATCACGCGTAGCTCCCACCAAAATTACTACCATTCCACGTTTGGAGCTATGCGCAGCTCTCCTCGGTGCTCGTCTTAGCTCAGCTGTCACCGCAGCTCTTCGCATACACATACATCGCCACATATTTTGGTCAGACTCCACAGTCACATTAGCTTGGCTAAAAATGTGTCCAAGTAAACTAAAAATTTTTGTTGCTAACAGGGTTTCCGCCATACAAAGGCATACTGAAGGTAGTTCATGGCGTCATGTGCCTACAACGCATAACCCTGCAGATTTAGCTTCTCGAGGAGTCGACCCTCAACACGTACTGACACAATCATTATGGTGGCATGGCCCTACCTTTTTACTTGAACCCGAAACGAACTGGCCAAATCTGGAAGTAATTGCAACTAAAGACACACCAGAGATTAAGCCAACGATATCCTCTTTATTCTGTAAATCCACAGAACCATCATCCATTATAGACTTTGACAAATTTTCTAACCTTAAACGTCTTAAAAACTGTGTCGCTTATGTCTTAAGGTTTATAAAAATTAAATGCCGAAAGCAAACAATAACCGGCCCTTTACATTCAACAGAACTTGACGAATCATTAAATGTTTTGATTAAGCTTTCACAGAAAGACACATTTTCAAAGGAGTTGCATACACTTCAATGTAATAAACAGTTACACGATAAATCACAAGTGTCTTCTCTAACTCCTTTCATAGACTCTCAGGGGATCCTGAGCGGGCGGTGGAGAATACCTAAGTCCAAGTACAGCTTTTCAACAAAACACCCTATACTTTTATCAGCTAAACACACATTAACCAAACTCATTTTCACGCACAAACACACAAGCCTCCTACATGCGGGACCGCAGCTCATGTTGTCATCCGTTCGTGAGCAGTTCTGGCCCATAGGGGGCAGAGATTTGGCTCGACGCACTGCACGTCGATGCGTTGTTTGTAAACGACAATATGGCAAATCATTGTCAAATGTTATGGGAAACTTGCCGGCCCAACGCCTAATGCCTGATTATCCGTTCGCGGCCGTAGCAGTAGATTTTGCAGGCCCCTTCTTAATTACAGACCGCCGTGGTCGCGGCTGCAAAATATCTAAATGCTATTTATGTCTGTTTATATGCCTTAGATATAAATGTGTTCACTTAGAGGCCGTTAGTGAACTGTCTCGAGACGCATTTTTACTTTCACTGCGACGCTTCATTTCACGCAGAGGTAGGCCTAGTGAAATATTTTGTGATAATGGCAGAAACTTTGTTGCCGCTGCCAAAGAAATTAACGAATTATTTAAATCTCATTCAGACTCGATAACAGGGTTTGCAGCTGATCAAAACATAAAGTTCATAATATGAACATATTATTTTCATGATGCCTGCCTCTGCGTAACCATTGAAATTTGGAGCGTAAGCCGGTGAAAATAATATTTTCATATAAAATAATATGAAAATATTATTTTCACCGGCTTACGCTCCAAATTTCAATGGTTACGCAGAGGCAGGCATCAAATCTGCAAAATTTCACCTCAGGCGCATCTTGGGCAATACTCACCTTACGTTTGAGGAATTGTCCACCATATTTGCTCAAATTGAGGCCGTCCTAAACAGCCGACCCTTATTACCCTTATCCTCCTCCCCTAATGATTTTACGGCGCTCACACCGGGACACTTTCTCCTTGGCAGGTCGCTGACGTCACTCCCCGAGGCTCCTCTACTGCAGTACCACGCCACGAAGCTCAACCGATACAAGCACCTGGAGCAAATACGCCAACATTTCTGGCAGAGATGGCAATCAGAGTACGTCCTGGAGCTTCAAGCCTGTCAAAAATGGAGAATAAGGAAAATAGATCTGAAGACAGATGATCTAGTAATTGTTAAGGAAGATGGCCTTCCACCCTTATTATGGCGCTTAGGACGCGTCACTAAACTTCATCCTGGGACTGATGGAGTCCCAAGAGTTGCCGACGTGTCGACATCCAGCGGCACCATACGTCGAGCACTGAACAAGCTTTGTCTTCTTCACGACACAGGAAGTTCTTGAAAGCTGAAGCTTTCAAGGGCCCCCAGCATGTTCGCGCGCGCGAGCGAGACAAAGCATCGCAAGGAATGCTGCCCTGCTCCTGCGCGCGCGCCCCAGTCGCCGCCAGTCGCCGCACCACACCCAGCGGCTCCACACGCACACACGACCCGTACGCGTCCCTGGCCCGTGACCTATTTTACATATTAATTTTCTGTACCATTCGATAAGTACACAGTTTGCAATCACACCATGATTTTTATTTGTTCTCGCTAACAGTGCAACAACTTGTGAGGTCCCTGATGTCATTAATTACATTTTACGATCTTGATCTAGATAATACGGATTAATAATAATAAATCAAGGCATTCTCATTGTAAATATGAAAATCTATTTGACTTAATGTCCGCCATTTTGTACTTGATAGATATCTTTTCTACTATCATGATGCAATCATGTTTTCATTATTCGGCTACATCTGTATATTGTTTAAAGTTTAATATTGAAATGAATTAGTTTTTTCACTTTTGGGCCCTTACCAAAAAAGAAGGCCTTTTTATATGACTATCTAGTTTGAATAATATACCTTGTTCTACGGAAAATAATGGTTCATCATCATCATTATCATCAGCCTTTTATTATATCCTTCTGCAGAGTAAATGCCTCCTCCGTAGAACGCCATGCACTTCGATCCTGCGCCAGTCTGATCCAGAGAACTCCCGCGGCTTTCTTTATATCACCTGCCCATCTGGTAGGAGGCCATCTTCTCTTACGTTTACCGAACTTGGCCCACCACTCTCTCAGGGATTTGCTCCACCTGCCGTCACCGCGTCTTGCCAGGTGTCCTGCCACTTTAATGTTCTTTTTTTCCAAACTGACTTACGATGATGGCTTGGCGTAGCCTCGTCATCATCACCAGACTTGCATGGGAGCGGATGGCTCTTGCCCCTTTAATGCCACTTCAATGCTGCGCATCACTTTTTAATATCAACCACTTGTGTTCTTTGCCGGGTTACGCCCTTGGGAATGCAATCGCGAGGGCTAATACTTAACATAACCCATATCATGGTTATCTAATAAAATATAATTCTCATCAATTTTCTCAAGTATACATACACTGTTTATACGAGTATTAAAAATAGTACACTTGCATTGAAATTGAACTCGATACAATTTATCGATCTAATTAATCACTATCATTCGAAAACAGTTTAAGGTACAAAATTGATTTCCATGAGACACATAGCTTCATCTAAAGACTCGGAATTTGCATACAAAATGTCATCTACTCACTTTATCTTGCCCACGGAAGGGTCGGCAAAGGACGGCTTGTTATTATATTAATGTTTTTCATTAATAATTGTGTTAAGCTTGCATTTATGAATGATTATTAAGAGTATGGTCTCTACCGATCGTAAGGCTTTACATGAATACTCTTTTATAATCCATACATATGTATGTATCTACGTATATCTAATTATGTATGCTTTGAGTTTTGAAATGAAACTTAAGATTAAGATTATATCAAAATATAATAAGGAAGAGCGGGTTCTCCAAACACAGGCTCTTCAGTTTAAATGGAGACTCCATGCACCTAGTACATAAATTTAACTTTGTAACGAAAATTTTTTTTATCTATTATGCAAGAGATAAATTAAAGGAATTATTGTGGAACTTTAATACGCTTTTTAAATAAATTTGTAGTTTACGTACTTGTTCATTCATTTCAGAAATTCATTTTCATATACATTCATTTATTCCCTGGCGTCCTATTTATCATAAAATTTAAATTCTTAATAATTTTTCATCACATACCTCATCATCTTTAACCTTTCACGTAATCCAGGAGTCTGGTACATCATACCATATTAATTATTACAATATTTCTCAAGAACAATTCCGACGAAAAGGTAAAATTTACAATTATCGCCCCTACCAAGCAATTTACAATCAATCGGGCAAAATAAAACGCTCCTAATTTACATTCGCGTTCGATTCGAAACCGATGACAAAGTATCGATTACACACCGGCGCACGCCAACCGATTGCGTTATCGATTAATTTTAATCAGAACATGTTGTGATATCGTTAACTTGTCAGCGGAATGAGTTTTTTGCGAAAAATGATAGCGTAAGCAGCCGTGATGAATGGGCCAGGCGAAAGTTTTCAGTTAATTGATTTTTTGAGTTCGTTCAACTTGATATCTGGGGGACTGTTTGGTCGAATTTTTGCTTGAGTCATGTTTGTTTTGTGACAATCGACGATACGTCATTTTATTTGCATACAGACAGCTAAAGTGGCTTCTGCTTCTTCACATTGTATTTTTTAAACTCTTAAGTAACTGACAATCATTTTGCAAACCTGAAGGTCTCGTTTGCTTTACATTACTGGATCAATGATGTAGGACAGATTGTAATGAAAATGAAATTAGCAAAAACAGTGCCATGAAAACATTGATGTGTAATAAAACTAAGAATTCTCATATATAAAAACCTTCCTCTTAAATGTCTCTATCTCTCGCATCAAAATCCGTTGTGTAGTTTTAAAGATTTAAGCATACATATCGACAGACAGACAAGCGCGGAAATAAAAAAAATAAATAAATAAATATCTGGGACATTTCCACACACGGTCATCTGACCCCAAACTAAGCAGAGCTTGTACTATGGGCGTCAGAGACTGATATACATACATAGATATTTTTAAATACATACTTAAATATATAATCACACCCAGACACGGAACAAATACCGATTTTCATCACACAAATATTTGTCCCGAGTGGTAATCAAACTCTTGGAACCGCCAGCCAGGGTCACTAACCACTGTTCCACCGAGCCAGTCAAAAAAACTTTGCTTTTTTTGAAAGCGACTTTGCTTTATACTATGTAGTGTTTAATGTATTTACTGCCATGATGGTCATGCTCCCTAGATAAGGTAAGAAAATTTATCAAATATTGAAATCAACACTCAGATCAACAAATCTGGAAAGTAAACCGGCGAATAAACTAACACCGTTTAAAAATATCCGTCGAATGAATTACACAGAGAGCGCGTACAGAAATGCCTCGTTCAAGATTAGTATTTACATTGTCACCATATTGTTCCCCGAAAAGAATACGAGGCATTTGGTGAATATTCACATCTGATACCCGTGGAGCAGACCTTAAATAACTTATGCACAGGGTTGGCGGTAATCTGTGACCGAAATAAGCTTAAGTTGACATAGGAAGCTATTATAAACTTCACGGAAAGATTGTCTCACAAATAAAATAAACCATGTCTTTGTAAAGCACCGAATAACCTTTCTTATGTAGTAAATTTTAATATCCTGCAATAAGCAGTTACAAATTTTATGAAAGTACTTGTGTAGTAATGCTAGTCAATACACTTAGATGTTACAATAAAGAAATTTATGTGATTCTGTTCATGTATTTACCGTTAAATGTAAATGCATATTCTTAGTATCAGATTCAGAGTTTTAGTATCTTAATTAGATGATACTTGTTAGCAAAACGTTTATCAAACATTATCATAATATTACATAATATCCAACAACG
This sequence comes from Maruca vitrata, assembly GCA_039566165.1. NCBI lineage: Eukaryota > Metazoa > Arthropoda > Insecta > Lepidoptera > Crambidae > Maruca > Maruca vitrata. Next base: position 14,943,585 of record CM076922.1, on the reverse strand, counting down.
TTCCAAGAAAAGGGCTTCACAATCTTAAATGGAACTTGTAAGGCATCAAAAGCATAAACAATTGCGCTCATCCATAAAACCGCCATCATAACAACCACCGCACGAAATGCCAACCCTGTCGCAAGAATTTTATCAGTGCAAAATATAGCGTCTGGGCGAAAAGTAAATCTGAAGCATAAAATTCAAATTGAAACCAAATAAAAGTATCTGAGCACGAAATCGACACACAACACCACGATTCCAACCTAAGCACTGTCGTGAAGTTTTTGTGTTTGATATTAAGTTCTGAAATGTAAGATTTTAGACTTTCGCGTTCCATTACACCAAAAATTAATCTTTATGGGTCTACACGCGTTATTAGGAGTAGAAAATTACATAGCTACTTACTGCCCGACGTTACGACTGGGTTGCACCAATCATGGTCGCGAGCGAACTGGCGCCGCCCGTCTTCGTCTGCCACAACGACCACGATTGGTGTAACCCAGTCGAAACGTCGGGCAGTAAGTATAGCTATGTAATTTTCTACTCCTAATAACGCGTGTAGACCCATAAAGACTCATATTTATTAAGTTCTGATTTGGACGACAATTTGTAAGGCACGGTTCGAACAGGCAAATTACTTGGGCTTTTAAGCTTCTTAGGCTAAGCGCAAAAAGCGTCGATGGCCGAGTGGTAAAGGTCGTTGCTTGCCATGCGTGAGGTCGCCAGTTCAAACTCCGCCACGTAACACTGTGTTTTGTCACTAGTAAACTATGAACATGGATATGATCTCACAGTTTGTCTTGACAGTAAGTACAAAATACGTATATGTAATCATATACACACGAAGACACGCGCATATACACCATAATATAAACATCAAGTTTCAATTAGCAACCTGTTCTTTAGCCAACCTCAAATCTTAACTACTGTTAAATGCGATAGTAACTGTCTATCTATTTCACTTTAACACCTAAACCACTAAATTGTCTAGATACGATTACTAATGTCTTACATGTCAAACAACTCAACAACATCATCGAACAAGTGTAAGGTACAAACCGCTGGAACATCCAAATCTTGACCCACATTACCTGCATCCGTACATCGCTAAGAAGGGATTCGCAAATTTATTTATTTAACCCGTACTTTCTCTTTGATAAAATTCGATTCTTTCTCGGCCAAACCCAAGTATTGTATTTAAATGTTGAAAGGCTTACATTCAGTTTACAAATGCACCATATATGTTTCCGATATTGTCACGCAATCTTTCCCGATCTTTTGTTAATTTTAAGTACTGTTGTTTTAAAAGCAGATCTGATGCCTACTTAAAATTAAAAAATCAGCTGACATATTATTATTGTTATGCAGATTTATATGGTTAGTGAGCCTGGCTGACGATGACGGTTCTAAGAATCGTCGGTTCGATTCCCACTTGGGGCAAATATTTGTGTGATGCATACAATAGGTGTTTGTTCCGTATCTGGGTGTGATTATGTATTCAAGTGCGTATTTATAAATATCTATGTATTTAAAAAAAATCATCGATGGCCGAGTGGTTAAGGTCGTTGCATGCCATGCGAGAGGTCGCCAGTTCAAACCAGGGTTTGAACCAGGTGCCAATGTGTTTTTCAAATTTGAAATTCATATGTACCATCATTCGACGCTTTAACGGTGAAGGAAAACATTGAGAGGAAACCTGCACACCTAAGAAGAAATTCTTAGCTTGTGTAGTCGACCAACCCACACTTGGCCAGCGTGGTCGACAAAGGCCTTATCGCCCTAGTTTAGGGTAGGTTCGTGCCCCAGCAGTGGGTACGTATATGGGCTGATGATGATTAAATCAGTCTCTGACTCCCATAGTATAAGCTCTGCTTAGTTTGAAGTCAGAGGAACGTGTATGGAAATGCCTCATATATGTATATTTCTCACTCTCATACTTCGGCACGGCAGGCAATCTGACCGACGAGAGAACAGGCGCAGAGCCACCCGCTCAATTATTAAGCTAAGGTTTAATCATGATAAAAATCATGGCAGAGCTAATTGCACATGTTGATTCTCTCAACCATTTGACAATTTAAGGCAAAAGCTAACTTAACTTTATTTAGTGACCTATATGGTCACTAAATAAAGTTAAGTCGTTCATTCATCAATTAGAATAAAAAAATATTCTAACATTCATTTGGTCATTTAAGGAAACTCTCTTCAATAATAAAATTCACAAAACTCTATCTTTAAACTAAATTCTCGGAATCATTTCAAAATCCATACTAACATGATCTAAATATTTGTATATAATTCGCCAGCTCGCATTTTTGGGTTAAGTCAATATTGCGCTGTGACAAATACATTGCTCTTTCGCTTTCAAAGCTAATATTTGCTTTGCAGTTCTCAAGTGCCTGTACACAGCCCAAGGCATTGCTTCGTATGGCTTTTGCAACCCGGAACTAAAGCAAGTGAACATATTAAGTTATACACAGAACTGACGTTAAGTGAATCTGCAGGCTTATAACTTGATTATGTACTTTTAAACCTTGAAGGTGACCTGATGAATTTGAATGAATAAATATAAATAAATATTTTACAACATCACATACATCTATCCCATCCCGTGGTAAGTAGCTTAAGCACTTGTGTTACGGAAATCAGAAACGACTGTGGATACACAAATATACTTAAATATATTTAATATCATTGACACGGAACAAACACTGATGTTCGTCACACAAATATGTTTCCCGAGTGGGAATCGAACCCACGACTCTTGGAACCGGAGCCAGTGAACCTGGGTCACTAACCACTGTTTCACCGAGCCAGTCAAGGTATAAGAAAAGTAAATGTGTTAAAACCAAATTACTTAATTCCATAATTTTAGCAAATTTACACTTATACAGTGTTGTATTGTATGACAAGAACATAAAAAAGCTTTATGAAATTTAGACATTAAGTTAAGTTTACACTAAGTTTATAAATTTTTTGACTTGATTTTCAGCACATAAAATTTTACAATTACATAGCTTTGTATGACAAGAACTTAATAGAAGGCTTTATGAAATGTTCGACGGTGTCAGTCCATACATATTATTGGTAAAATCACTCATCAATTTACTATGACGATTTATAAGTCCGTGCAAATGCCTATATAAATAAAGGAATTTTGACTTTGACAGATGAAAGTTTAGATGCATAAACTGCCAAAAGCATTATGCTTTTGGCAGATTTGAGACTTATCGGTTTTTATCGATTACATTATTGATTTTTATTTATTAAAATAGATATTTAAATTAAATGAGCAAAATTATTACCGAAATAACGTACTAGGTTACAGTATACCCGAAGTGAAGCGATTGTGGGTCGCTAGGTTATTTTAAAATATAATAAAAAAAAGACGTGTGGCACTCGGGGACTGCCGCGGTATAGCTATTGCATAGCATCGTCCGATTTCAGAGCATCTCGTCTCGATTCGTGCGAGTTTCGTAGAGTCGTACAATACGTCTAACCGCACGCACACAAACACCGTGCCGAAGTCTACCGAACTGAAACGACGTTAGACGAATGTGAGGTTTTATTTCGTTACGGAATTTCTTGGTTCGGTCGCCGCGCTGAAAGCCCGCGACAAAAGCTATGCAATAGCTTAAAACACAACAATAGCATTAACAGGTAATACATTACGATTTTTAATTGTTTCCTCAAACAACCATTGGAATCCATTATAACCCCTGAAAGCCAATCTGAAGCTATCTGAATAACCATAATTTCCTAACGAATCACCTCAAATATTCCTCCTTAATTATATTGGTATTCCAGCTGAATGTCCAAGCCTAATGTCCGACACGGCTGCGAGCAAATTAATTCGCAGTCCCATATGGGGACATTCGATTTATTTGTTAACGTTGCCACTGTACCGCACGCGATACTAAAGGTTCGATCACACTAGTTTAAGGTACTAAGAGAACTATTAAGCCCATAATCTTATTTGAGAAATAAAACAATTCACAACTTGTGCATTTAGTATAAAAATTAGGTAAGTAAAAATATCAACTTTTAATTATTTCACCCACCTCACTGTCTAGACTGTCTACGATGATAACTTGGAACAACCGTGTCATCATCACCAGACTTGCCGGAAAACGGAAAGTAGAGCATCAACTTAGAGGTGATAACCCCTTAGTTTCAGTAAAATTAGCATTTATCGAGTTTTTAAGACACCACTCTAACATAACATTGTCCATGATGTTCAATATGAGCAAGAGGAAAATGTCGATTGTATAGACAAATTGAAAAATTGAAAAGCGTCGATGGCCGAGTGGTTAAGGTCGTTGCTTGCCATGCGAGAGGTCGCCAGTTCAAACCCCGCCAGGTACTAATGTGTTTTTCAAATTTGAAATTCATATGTAACATCATTCGACGCTTTAACGGTGAAGGAAAATATCGTGAGGAAACCTGCACGCCTATGAAGAAATTTTAAGGTTGTGTAGTCAACCAACCCGCACTTGGCCAGCGTGGTTACTAAGGCCTTATCGCCCTAGTTTAGGGTAGGCCCGTGCCCCAGCAGTGGGGACGTATATGGGCTGATGATGATGATAGACAAATTTAATAAAACAGGTTTAACCACATATTTGTAATAATAAAATGTTTCTCCAAATTATTATGTAAACAAAAGACGGACATGGAACGCAGGAAGTCAAAAAACGAATAAAGAAGAAATATGAAATCCTATGCGGCCAGTGACCGTACTCGCGCAACACAATTCATAAAACCATGAATTTGAAATTTAATTAAATTTATGTTCTTCTTCTCTTCGAGTCTATGTATACATCTATGGCGTCACTCAGTGAGCATGTTTCCAGATTAATAGCCCATAGACTCTGGCAAGATACCTCATTTATAAGCCCTATATCGCATCCTAAGTAAGCGTAGACCAGCCCTGGCTAAAGCAGGCTATCGGAATCGCGCGGGTTACGCGCACCCCATTAATTATCCTGGCTCATTAACAGACGCTTTTGTTCCGACCACTAACCTTGTTACGGCGGGTTTGGATGTGCAGCTAATTATAATGAATCACTTAATTTTATTGTAAAGGAAACGGCGCGCAGTCATACAATGGTTGCGGATTGCGAATCGGCGATATTGCATCGCTGTATTGTAATTAAACTATATTTTATGGTTTTAGATTGCAGCTTATTATTATTGCGAGACATAAATAAAGAATAGTCGTACTATTTACTTGTTTTTAGCTTTAGCTATTACCCCGAAGGTAAAATATGGTAAAGTAATAAACGATTTTACTTTTTACTTTAACAGTGGTAGTAGACAGTTAGATTATATTATGTTTGTTTAATGTTATTTATATTTTATTTAGGATATGAATAAGTACCCAAGTCTCTTATTAATACCATGACCAATGACCATCTAATAGAGATCTTTGTAAATATAGATTCAAATCCAGGGCTAAAACAAAACATAGTCGATCTTTTTCCAAGATTACATGTTTGATAATTCGTATTTTTTTTTATAAGAGGCTAACAAGATGACCTTACTCCACCTGATGGTAAGCGGTAGTGAGATCCAAATATGAGGTCGACAGGCACAATAGACCATATTATTGAGCCTGTCGCACTCACCCTGAAAGCCGTGAAAGAGGAGACCACTGCTGCGGTAACAACGAGACAAGGCGTTGAGTCCCGCATTGGTATTGAGCTGTGCGGGTCCGAGTTGGCCAGTCCGCCGGACAGAAGGGCCGCACAATCGAATCAAATATACTTACTATATACTATATGTATACATTTATACTTTTCTCAATTAAACCTGTCTTAAAAGTAAACAGCACAAAAATCGCAATACCAACAGAAAGCCTCCAAAATATGTGGGTCACACCACAGAACATTTATGTTCCTGATAAGAGTTATCAGGGAAGGCGCCAAGGCGGCTCGCGTTTTGAACTCGATAAATTACAATGTTTAAACAAATTCCCCCGTGAAGGCCACTAAATAAAGGCATTATCTTAATCTTAACACTTTATTTGTGCACTCGTAAACTTTATGGCAATAAAATGCGAGCAAGATATAATTTGCATTGGCTTAAGTGGAAGACTGCGTAAAGTAAATATTATTTTTAAATTTTTTATGGTGAAGTGACTGAAGTTGAGAGTTGAAGTAATGTCAGTTTATTTTGGAATAAAAATATATCTCGTTACAGGATTACGATACAAGCCTAATTTATTTTTCTTACCGAAAAGAATATATTTCTGTGTTTGTATATTCCTTAAGTTCATTCCCGTCGTCCTACCCTACGTCCTTGTATTGTCTACAATTTTCGTCTTACCAAATAATCAATGGAAATAGTTACATAATATTTATACTTATCTTTTATGTTTAATTAATTTCAACCGTCTTTGCCTTAACTGAAACATTTTAAAACGATCTCAAAGTGATACGCGAAAGTTCAAGCACACATAAAGCTTTCACTGTCGTAATTTTGATAAGGAAGTGTTAAAAATTCACCCCAATATTATTATCGACGCATTTTTGATCATACATTTTTAAGTAATTCAAGCTGCTAAGCTAAAATGTTAATTTATGCATATGCGTATGCAGCATTGTTAATTTATGCAACAAAATATGTAATTTATACTATATTGTCCTACTGAAATTGGCCCAGACCTGATATCAGTTTCCGAATAGAATAAATGACACTTTTCTAGACTTTTAAAACTCCGTTTTTTTTTATTTATGATTATTTAAATTATTGTCAGCTGAATACCTAACAGAAAGAAATTTTCGACCAAGTAAAATATTTCATCACTTTTATATACAATAATACAATTTTGTTCCTATAAGAATTAATTACATTTTTATTCGTTTTCTGCATCGAACCTTTCTGAACCAATAAAACATTATTCCCCGATATTTCGCATAATCAACCAGAGACACGGTTACAATTTAGTGTCATACCAATTAAACAATTTAATGTCAAAATAAACTTCTCAAAATGGCCGCCAGTCAGCAATTATCATTTTCGACATGTACTAAGAAACGGCTAGTGGGGACAAAAAATATTATGAACAAAATGCCCGTGTTCTGGAAAAGTAGAGTTCCGTATTAAAAAAATACAATACTCGGTGGGTGATGAGTTTTTTATCCGGATAGAGTTCCTTTTCATTTTTTGTATACTATGAGAGTTACAGATTTCGTATCCAATTTTATTTAGTTAATTTATTACTATTGATATTTCAAGACATGACAGATAGTCCTACTTTTGACAGCAAATGCAGTATATTAATGCCGGACATATACAATGATATTAGATCAGTGTTCGCTCGCGACCACGATTGGTGTAACCCATTCGGGCAGTAAGTAGCTATGTAATTTGCTACTCCTAATATCGCGTGTAGACCCATAAAGACTAATTTTAGTGTAATGGAACGCGAAAGTCTAAAATCTTACATTTACAGTGATTTTTATGTCAGGCCTTGCTGATAAAAGATGCTATAAAGAATAATCGTAGTAATCGTCTCACCCTCATTACATAAATAAATTCCTAATTAGCCTTGTGACAACTTTGCGACGAATGTCATTTTTAAATTGCAAATTTAACAAGGGATCCCTAAAATAAGCACGGTGCATCGACTTTCTTCAGGCGTTACACCATCAATGAACGCGTCCAAAGGGGCCGCACCCACAATTGATTTATTAAGCGCCTTACACTTGTATGCGATGAGGGTTTGCAATCCGCTGACTTGTCTTAAGATTTTGGCCCTTAAGATTTCGTGAGTACCTACCTTATTGGTGGTGATTGGATCTTATCCAAAACAGTAGTAGCAGTAGGTATCCCTATTGTATTTAAGGATGAAACTTCATATACAGTTGGAGCATCTCCACACATGGCAAAATAAACCTAAACTCAGCAGAGCTTGAACTATGGGCAGCAGAGACTGATATCCATACTAAAATATTAATAAATATAAAAAAATTTAGATATTAAAATATTTATAAATAAATACTTAAAGATATATCCACACCCAGACACAGAACAAACACAAATGTTCATTCCATTAATGAGACAGAGAATAGACTTTTTACTAAATGAGTCTATATCGGGTACCAATAACAAAAACACGATTAAAAATATTTTAGTCTGTCTGTCTGTTGCTGCTGAACAAATTTTGACGGGAATTTCACTAATGAATAGCTAATCCTTACTATCTTTACTAATATTATAAATGCAAAAGTAACTCTGCCTATCTGTCTGTCTGTCTGTTACGCTTTCCCGCATAGAGTACTGAACCGATTTAAGTCCAGAGCCTGAGAAAGGACATAGGCTACTTTTTTAACCGACTGCGCTATAAAGAAGTAATGTTTTACCCGTTAAACATATCTACGCGGACAAAATAATAAATCATCGCTACTAAAACCATTTCCACGCGGACGAAGTCGTGAGCGCCTGCTCATGTTAAATATAATTATTCAGAGAAGAAACAAAATCTCCGGACCAATCGTTGACAGCGAATCCCCGATAGACCCATGTCGTCCAAATAAGGTCCTCTGAAGATGCCCCCGCCAGTATCGGTATGCGTTCGAAAGTACTAATTGAGGTCCGCGGCCCTCTCCCAACGGGGGCACGACTTTTTTCCTCAGGTGTATCATGTAGACGCAATTTTTCTCGCTTTTATGCATAGCCCGAGGACGAAGATGCATATTATTATGCATAGGGGAGAGATTGTGATTGATACAAGTGTTTACGACACCTGCTGCTTAAGATAATAATGTTCTTGTTTACAACCGTCCGGGTTTTGACAGATGACAGTTACGTCAGCATTCAAAGAAGATGAGCCCTTTTGATAGGTGTTGTACCGTCAGAAATGAGACCTTAAATGCTCGACCTTGGTGAAATTATTGTTCTAATATAAATTGCAGGATGACTTGACTGAATCTATTTACGCTGTCTCTACATACTGATCCAATTAGAACTGATTCGTAAAAAGAAAAAAATAACAATCCATTAGTACAAATGTGATTGCATGTCACTACATGATAAAACATGGAAAAAATAACGATAACTGTTAAAAAATATTTATTTATATAAATAGTATCTACATTAGTAGAGTAATTTTTTTTTGACATAAAATAAAACTTTGGACTCAACATAAACTTACATTAATTTGCTAATTCATTTCCTCTATTCCAAACCAAAAAAAGCTTTGTTTGAAACAAAAATACAAAAATTAAGTTATTCTGTCAAACGACAAAAATTTTAATCGCACCACAAACATTTCAGTTTCAATTAAGACACATTCTCAAACTCAAAAGGCACCTCACAAAATCCATAAAATGATTAACGAATCGCACACACGACTCAGCAGCGATCCGCCATTTTACACCGACGATTATTAACATGCGCCTTTATGGAGAAAAAACGAGATGGCCCCATACGAACGCCGCTCACGTAAGTTACTTTTTGAAGGAAAACTTATTAAATTTTATGAGTCCTTTCCATACTTACCCTGCTCCAATTTTTTGTGTGTCCGCGCATTTTCGGGTTGTGGCTTTAGAGTTGCTAGATGTGGCTATTATAAGCTTTAGACTTTTACAATTTTCCTATGTTATAAATTTAAATCCTGGTCTTCCTAAAATAAATAAATAAATAACCAGAGCCACACGACTCCGGAAGAAAGTACATAGTATTAGCTATATGAGTATTGCTCTCTACGTACCACGTATTATATGACGTCAAATTTTTTTATTTAGCACATACGTTACAACCGAGGTGCACGATTTCAGAGCGACAACGCCCCATTTTTTTGATTTTTAATAAATTCATTGAATGATGTCAAGGCGAGATCATGTAACTCGCTTTGAAAAATTAGTTGTAGTCTAAAGATAAAATTATATGTACTTGTACATGTACTGTAACATGTACTTACAAACCATCAATACTTCAATAGGATGTGACTCTACTACGGTTCAAAATTTCGGTTCTAGTGCTAACTCCAGCAAGATAGAAAGTAGAGAAGAATAATATATATGTTTACTCATTAATTAAATGTTGACGTCTGCGACCGTTGCTTACAATCTATAATACAGTTCGATAATAATCATCATCAGCCCATATGTACGTCCCCACTACTGGGGCACGGACCTACCCTAAATAAGGGCGAAAAGGCCTTAGTCAACCACGCGGGCCAAGTGCGGGTTGACTGACTACACAACCTACAAATTTCTTCGTAGGTGTGCAGGTTTCCTCACGATGTTTTCCTTCACCGTTAAAGCGTCGAATAATCGTACATATGAATTAAGTCTTCAAACCAAGCCCCATCTAGGAACTCCGTAATCCGCGGTCCGCGCGGGCGGTTCGCCCAACCGCGCACAGATCTTGATCCTCGTAAAATTTTATGTCTCTCGGACAAAGAGAATTTTGTTAATTAGCCATTTTGCCCACACTGTGGCGTACGCTCCGTAGTGATAGATACTGGCTACTTTTTATCTGCTACTTGTATCTTAACAAGTCCGAAGTTCCACTCAAGTATTTCTCTCAACAGCTTTATGGTACTTTGTTCAAAAGACCATAAGATAAATGGACATTGGCAGCTAACTGTTCTCGACTCTTTTTAAGGGGAAGGATGTTGATACAGTATTCCTTATTAGGGCTTGCGGTGTTTTAAATATGGAAAGTAAATAATGACATGCGGGATGAAGGATGATTTTGAATTGGCCCTTAACGAAATTTGGGGTCTCTCTTTTTAATTAATGTGAAACTATTTGGTAAAATAAGGAAGTTATTGGACTACTCCACTTGACTGCCTGGGGCTTAGTGATAAGATAAGAAACACAAGTACCTAAAGTATATTTCATCAGCAGCCTAAATACGTCCCCACTGCTGGGGCATGGGGCTACACTAAATTAGGGCGATAAGGCTTTAGTCAACCACGCTGGCCAAGTGTCATTACTAGCCCAAATACGTCCCCAGTGCTGGGGCACGGGCCTGCCATAAACTAGGGCGACAAGGCTTAAGTGCGGGTTGGTCGACTACACAACCTTAGAATTTCTTCGTAGGCGTGCAGGTTTCCTCACGATGTTTTCCTTTACCGTTAAAGCATCGTATAGTTGTACATATGAATTTAAAATTTGAAAAACATAGTTGTAAGGTGGGGTTTGAACTGACGACCTCTCGCATGGCTAGCAACAACCTTAACCACTCGTCGATTTTCGAACGTATCTTCATAATAGCAAAATTTTAGAACTCATATCAGTAAAGACCAAAGACCAAACGACCCGTCTAATTGCCGCAGACCTAGATTGCTGTCAAAACAGGTTCCGAATAAAGATCGCAAAGTCGCCAGAACACAATCGGATGACATTACGACTGGTCACGTACGATCGTAAATAACAAATTTATCGCTTGCATCACCCGATTTCACATTCCGATGGCGTTTAATGAAGCTTCAGCACTAACTAAGGGGGTATAATTAAAAACACTTTTTCTGAATCGCCATGTGATTGGCGGATTCCGCTCCCGTGTAATACCCGTTCGAATGCTACTGTTTTTTTAATGGTTCGCGACGGTATTTCGATTGTGTAAGAGGGTTTTTAAAAAGTAATGTGCTGGTCAATCAGTTGTCTTCTGTGGTGACAGGATCATGATCTAAGTGGGCGGGCGGTTAGAAATTAATAAGTAAGTGTGATAGGTCTAGTGCAAATTATAATAGACTCACTGTCTCATTATCAGTTGTCAGAGTGTTTTATCTCTTTTAATTTTCTGCAAAATAAAGATAACGGCTTACGTCAATGTGTATTAGATAGAAACAGATTAATTTCAAATAGATGATTCATGGCATATTTAGAATACAAATCTTCAATCCATTGAATATTTCCGCCAGCTCCATAAGAATATGTCATGCTATGCCTAATTACCTTTTTAGCCTGAACTTAAGCCTTCAACTCCAGATGTAAATACATACTTTAAGGCTTCGATCGAAGGGTATGGAACTTCCTTACCCCTGGAATCCATTCCACTATGGAAAGGCGCTAGAAGTAGCTACCTATGTATTTGCTACTCCTCATAGCGATATTAGTCTTTATGGGTCTATACGCCAGTACAGATCCATAAAGACTAATATTTAGGGCACTTCTTTTTCTTATCGAGTCGATGGCAAAATCATACGGCCCAGTACTCGGTCACACGAATCGCGTTTAGGGTACTAGAAAGCTTATATTTGTTAAATTATTACGATGACTAAATCTTCACGAACGGCTATCTTCACCAACTTATTAACGAATGCCATTTAAATAAAAGATGCGTCGCAGATTTGAACTATCATAAACCTTTAATCTGAGATCGTAATAGGAATATTAATAACTTGTAATGTCACTGTTATGAAACTATCGCTAATTGAATTTAATATTTAATTAATTATGAAATCATAATAGTCATTTCACCATTCAGTATGAAACTCGCAAAAGGCTCCTTATGAGGAAAATAAGATGTGTGTGTGATATTGCAACAAGAGTGAATAAAGTTTAGGTTGATATATAATATTTTGATATAAAATTAAACAAGGCTAATAGCGAACAAATATATTTATTTATTTATTTGATTTTCCTGAGACTTATACGTATATTTTGAAAAACCTAATTTTGTCTTTGCCTATGTAAATTCGATTGTACCTACATTTATTTCAATTAAATCGCGATGGTAAGAAAATAAAAACCACGATTTGAAATTCAATCACCTAATTTTACTGTTTAATTTTTGTACCGGATATGGTTGTTTTGTTTATTATCTGGCTATATCTGATACTTATAAACATTAAAATTTATACAGCATGTAACTTGTAATTTCAATTACACCACACGATTATAATATCAGATTTTATCGAAGTTTTCTTGTTTACTCTTACAATTAATTACTATTATCAATACAAATTGCACAAGGCATGCTAACCAATATTTATCTATAATAATAACTCCTAATCCGATAGTTATTTTGATTAACTGTTATTAACTTAAAAGTCTTTTTCCATGTTCCGCTCAATAGTAAACGTCTTGAATGCAAATTTCATTTTCGTAATAAAATTTTAGATTTAACAAAGTCCTTCTTATAAAGCAATAAAGTTCATAGTTGAAAGAGCAGGTATGGCACCACATAAGTTTCGTGACAACCTTATAGATACCCTACATAGAGCCTTATGCTTGTAGTTATAGAGTTGAAAGTGGTTAAATTGAGGTTATTTTTATGTTGGTCAGCAAAAAGGCTTGGCTAGTGAAAGTTGGCTCATCTTCATACCCCGAGATAACCTTTATCCGTAACCTGTCGTTGTTATAGCATTGTAAGAGATACACCTATTAATAGGTAATCACATAAAGATGTAATATATAGCGGACGCTATGGGGAAATATGCTCACAGATGTTGTTTACGAGGGCGAAATAAGCTTAACACATATAAGCTATTAGTACACTTTGATAAATGTTAACTTTGCGTATGAGGATCGATGGTCGTATAGTTAGTTGACTGGCTCGGTGGAACAGTGGTTAGTGAATCAGGTTCAAAACCTACGGTTCCAAGAGTCGTGGGTTCGATTCCCACTCGGGACAAATATTTGTGTGACGAACATCGGTTTTGCAAACAAATAATTACCGGAGATCGGGCAGCAGCGCTCTCCGCACCACCTAAAACATAAACTGCGATCACCAACCCGCCTGCCCAGCGTGGTGATTATGGGCAAATTTCCCCTGAATGGAGAACAAAAGGCCACGGCCCCCAGTTCCCGGCGGCCCCGCTATTCCTGGTCATGGTGGCGACCATGGTAACGGCGGGGCGGGGGGTGCTAAGAATCCCCGGGTTACGAGAGGCCACCAACATACTATGACACTGGCGACGTACAACGGACGCACGCTACGGCTTGACTCGCATCTGGCGCAACTTGAGGTAGAGCTTGAGAAGATTAGGTGGCACATTCTGGAGTTGTGTGAAGTCCGAAGAGCGGGAGAGGACACCATAACCTTAGAATCAGGCCACCTGCTGTACTTCCGCGAGGGAGACCAAAATTCTCAAGGTGGCGTCGGTTTTCTGGTCAATAAGTCCCTCTCTGACAACGTGGTGGAAATGTCTAGTGTTTCGAGCAGGGTGGCGTACCTCATCATTAAGCTCACCGAGAGGCTTAGCCTCAAAGTGGTGCAAGTGTACGCACCGACCTCTTCACACTCAGACGATGAAGTGGAGAAAATGTTCGATGACATATCGAAGGCCCTCCACTCCACCACCAAGACCCACTACAATGTTGTTATGGGGACTTCAACGCTAAAGTGGGAGTACAATTTTGCAGTGAATCGGTAGTAGGGTCCCACGGATTTGGAGCTAGAAATCACTGGGGACAAATGCTCGCCAACCTCCTCGAAGGGGAGGGGCTCTTCTTGATGAACTCTTTCTTTAAGAAGCAGCCTCAAAGGAAGTGGACGTGGCGAAGTCCCGATACTGTGACAAGGAACGAGATCGACTTCATCATGGCGGATAGGCGGCACATATTTAGAGATGTCTCCAGTGCTCAACAGGTTTAACACCGGCAGTGATCACCGTCTTGTTCGAGGCACTCTAAATATCGACTTCAAAGCCGAACGTGTTCGCTTGGTGAGGTCTAGTCTCCGACCTACTCTACTCCAAACCATGGCAGGATCCGAAACGTTTCAGTCAAACCTGGAGAACCGATTTGCTACAGTGGAAACCACAATTGACGTTAACCAGAAACTTGAAAATATGGTTCGTGTCCTCAGGGAGGAAGGATCGAGATTGTGCATCAGAAGGCAAGGGGTAGGAAGTCTAAACTCTCTGAGAAGACCTTAAGGCTAATGAGGCAGCGACGTGAAGACCCACCCGCTACTACATTGGAAGCTCGGGCTCTCAACCGGGAGATCAATAAATGTGTGCGACGCGACCTCCGGTGCTACAATACTCTTTTAATCGAAAGAGCTATTGAACAAAATCGGGGGTCAAAGGTGTTTGTACAATCTCTCGGAAGAAGCCACCTAACGAAGCTGACTACAGCGAATGGGGACATTGCTGCTTCAAAGCCGGCAGTACTCTCGGAGATAGAAGACTTCTATGGCCGGTTATACGCCTCGCATGCATCTCGCCCTGATCCCGGCAATGAGGACACTAGAGCCATATTGACACGCCACTATACCGAAGACCTACCAGAAGTTAGCAATAACGAAATCGAGATTGCTCTTGGGCAGCTTAAAAATGGAAAAGCCCCTGGAGAAGACGGCGTTACGACAGAGTTACTTAAGGCTGGAGGCAAACCCGTTCTAAGGGAGCTTCAAAGGCTTTAACACTGTCCTGTTTGAAGGGAGAACTCCGGAGGCGTGGAGTAAGAGTGTGGTCGTGCTGTTCTTCAAGAAGGTTGACAAAACCCTGTTGAAGAACTATCGACCTATTTCCCTTTTAAGCCACGTCTATAAGCTTTTCTCAAGAGTAATCACGAACCGTCTTGCGCGCCAACTCCAACGCCAATTCCAACCACCGGAACAGGCTGGATTTCGGAGCGGATACGGCACTATAGACCACATCCACACAGGCAGATTATAAAGAAGACTGAGGAGCATAATCAGCCCCTGTGCCTAGCATTTGTGGACTATGAGAAAGCCTTTGACTCGGTTGAAATCTCGTCAGTTCTGGAGTCCCTGCAGCGATGCAAGTAGATTGGCGGTACATCCAGGTGATGAAATGTCTTTACCAAGCCGCAACCATGTCCGTCCAAGTACAGAATCAGCAAAACAAGACTCATACCATTGCATAGAGGAGTGAGACAAGGGGACGTCATCTCCCCGAAGTTGTTCACAAATGCAATGGAGGATTTGTTCAAGACGCTGAACTGGAAAGGACGTGGCATTAACATAAATGGTGGATACATCTCCCACCTGCGATTTGCAGATGACATCGTCATTCTGGCAGAGACGCTGCAGGACCTACAACAGATGCTGAATGACCTGGCTGACTCTTCTGCGCGCATCGGCCTACGGATGAACTTGGATAAAACCAAGGTCATGTTCAATGAACATGTACTACCGGAACCGATTGCGATTCACGGCACCGTCCTCGAAGTTGTTCAAAAATATGTGTACCTCGGGCAGACTATGCAGTTGGGTCGAAACAACTTTGAGGACGAGGTGAATAGAAGAATTCAGCGCTGGGTTGGGCAACATTTGGAAATTACGCCGAGTCTTCTTATCGTCAATCTCACAAAGCCTAAAGAAGAAAGTCTTTAATCATTGCGTCCTACCCGTCATGACGTATGGAGCCGAAACGTGGATACTGACGGCACGGCTGGCCCACCTCAGCGGGCTATGGAAAGAGCTATGCTCGGTGTTTCTCTGCGGGATCGAATCAGAAATGAGGCGATCCGTCAGAGAACCAAAGTCATCGACATAGCTCATCGCATTAGTAAGCTGAAGTGGCAGTGGGCTGGCCACATCAGCCGTAGAACCGACGACCGATGGGGTAGACGAGTTCTGGAGTGGATACCGCGTCTCGGCAAACGTAGTGTAGGACGCCCGCAGGCCAGGTGGTGTGACGATCTGCGCAGGACGGCTGGTAGGAGCTGGATGCGAGTGGCCGAGGAGAGAGAGAAGTGGCGTGCATTTGGGGAGGCCTATGTCCAGCAGTGGACTGTAATGGGCTGATGATGATGATGATGATGAACATCGGTGTTTGTTCCGTGTCTGGGTGTATTATTAAATATTTTAAGTTTATTTGTGTATCCATTGTGATTTCAAGTATCCTATGCATTTTTCCGGAATTTAAAATACCTTCGTGTAAACTTTCATTTAAATTGGTTCAGCCGTTTAGGAGGTCAGTCGAAACAAACAAACAAACAGACAGAGACACATTTTTTTTAAAGTATGGGGATGTGTTCTACTACTCTCAAAACATATCCCTGACTTGTTTTTTTTTGCGTTTTTCAAAAAAGTACAAGAATTTTTACCTCTACGTTTTTATTATAGTATATAGATGTCAATTTTGCGTATGTTAAGAGCGTCGATAGCCGTACACGGCTACACTAACTACAGTTAAGATCGTTGATTGCTTTGCAAGTGGCAGCAAGTTCAAAACCCGCCATGTACCGATGTGTTTTCAAATTTGATATCCTTAATGTTCGATTTTTCGACGCTCTATCGGTGAACGAAAACATCATTGTGGAAACCTACTAAGAAATTATATGGTCGTGTGAAGGCCTGTGTGGCTACCATGAGCTTAAAACTTACGCACTCGATATCGCCTACGTAAATATGTCTATGAAAAACTTGGTGGTGGTTACGCGAAGAACTAAAATCGGCCGTATGAAAAAAACAACTCGATAGGTTTTTAACGTAAGTAAGTTTTCGATAGCCAACTCATGGTAGGCCCTCTGATCACCCCAGTTCAGGGTAGGTTGGTGCCTTTCGGTGCGGACGTTTATAGGCTGATGATGATGATGATAATTTTGTACTGACTCGATATAGTGAATTCGGTTAGTATACTGTTGGTTCTGCGTTAGAGTTTATGGGTTCAGAGTTCATCTGGGATACACATTTATTTGATAAATTTGCATATTGCTCCACACTTGTGTAAATACACAAATGTAGACTGTAACTTCTAATTACCATAACCCAAGTGCTTTATATGGCTGGGAATAAAATAACGTTTTTTTTTCATTCTTTCCACTGAAACTATGTCCATAATAATATTGCTTAAATACCATGCCACCCAAATGACAAAAGAGAGTCTAGGTTGGTGATCTTTGGTCATAGTTTGAAAGTAAATGATCATAGTATTTGACTGGCTCGATGAAACAGTGGTTAGTGACCCAGGTTTACTACCTACGGTTACAAGAGTCGTGGGTTCGATTCCCACTCGGGACAAATATTTGTGTGATGAAATGAAATGAAATTTATATGTATGTGTATCAGTCTCTGACGCCCATAGTACAAGCTCTGCTTAGTTTGGGGTCAGGTGACCGTGTGTGGAAATGTCCCAGATATTTATTTTATTTATTTATAGCGTATCTGTATCATTGCACTATTCACACATTATCACAAACTAGTAAAAATAATTCGCAATAATTTTTAATCTGCCACAACATAACAAAAAACACGACAGAGTCAATTATTAATCCTTCATACATGTTCAGAAGCTTCAACATCACGGCCATAAGTTTATTAAGACAACTCCCTATGTAGAACTGATATTGTAATCTCAGTTTTCCTTATATGGTGTATAGCGTGATTGGTAGTAATTATACATACAATTGGCTAAGAGACAAATCATCACCAGTATGGTAAAGTAAGATGAATGTTGTAAGCTGTAGTTTTGACTGGGTCGATGGCGCGTTGGATAGCTCATGTCTCTCGCGCCAAAAGTTGTGGGTTCAATTCCCACTCGGGACAAAGGGGTGCCAAACCATAACGTTTTAAGTGCCACACGAACTGAAATACGTTTTATTGCAGTAAAACGTTGTATGTGTAAACAAAAAATGTTTTTATATATCTCCTAAAAATTTCATTTTCTGGCACTTGAAACGTTATGGTTTGGCACCCCTCAAATATTTGTGTCATGAACATCGGTGTTTTACCGAGTATTTGTGTATACTACTGTCGATTCTGATAACTGTGTTTTTAGGGGTGAGAGCCATCTCCTGCAAGATCGGTGATGATGACGAAGCTACGCCAAGCCATCATTGTATGTCAGTTAGGAAAAAAAAAAGATAACTTTAACTCAAGTGCTTAAGTAAGTTAATTCGAAATCGAAACTATATTATAAAATGTTGTGATACTAAAAAAAAGTATTTTTTTAAATAATTAAAACGTACCTTGATCATATGGATTATGACACGAGTCAAAATTCGGCTTCACCCACCTATTTGCAATACGTCACACAGTCCAAATAATATAATCTCAAAAGCATGATTCGACATATTTTCGGTAGAACGATTAATCGATCGAATCGAATGATTTGTATTCGCGTCCGATTAAGCTAGTTTATTTACACTTCGCCATTTACCGATCACTCGATCTCGGTATCTTTTGCGTGGTCATCGTAATTACAACTAACACACTTAAATTCCCACAGTAAATAGTATCGGTGGAAAGGCTCACCCGTTACAGAATGATATATTTATAGCCTTATAAAACAACCATTACAAATATCACAGATTCCATACCGAACCCTAGAATATATATTAACTTCATGCTACAGTTATACTTTTCTTTCAAATAACCTTTGTACGAACTTTTCCATGCGATTCAATATCGACTTTTAAGCTTAAAGTTAAGGTTTGAAATTGACTACTGTTTGCGGGAGTAGTAAATCAAGATAGGTATGCTGACGGTTACAATTTACCAATTTACTTGTCAACATGATCTAGTCCAATTACTGTTTAAGTATAAGGTAAGAGAGTAAGCGATAATATTAGTTGATATTGAGGTCCCATACTTTATGTGCTTGCAATACTAATACAAAGTAGGTTAGATAACGTTTTTCCTTCATCATCAGTCCATGTACGTCCCCACTGCTGGGGCACGGGCCTACCCTAAACTAGAGCAGTAAGGCCTCAGTCAACCACGCTGGCCAAGTGCAGGTGTCGATTATACAACTACCTGAATTTGTATGCAAATTCTCTCGGTAAAATACTTACATCAATAATTCAATCGACTAATGCCTTATCGCCCTAGTTGAGGGTAGACCAGTGCCCCAGAAGCGATTACGTATAAAGTTGATGATAATTTAATGTCACTCATTGGCCAGACACAGGCTCAGACTTCTGGGAACGGCTTATCCGAAACCAGAAGAATACAGGCCTCAGACCCAAGGACATTATTTCATTTATGCAGTTGATCTTCAGGGAGTAGGTGTATAAAGGCAGGGGAAACACAAAAGATCCCTGAGGGTCGACGTGATCCGGTTAGACGGTCCCCACTATATGATAAGTTGATGATGATAATTCAATTTATAATTTATAATCTATAACTTGGACCAAGTGACAAAATAATGTGTTTTCTAGTGGGCCGGCCAAGAAAATTAAAATGGTGTAAAAGGAGCTATTCATTTTGCTCACTCCTGATCGCTGAGTTTGTAACAGAATTAACTCAGTTCTTTAGCAAACTTTTTGTTTTAACAGTTGCCAATTTGAGTTGGGACTGGTTGAAACTACTCGCGTGTAAAATGTGTCTATTTAGTTTGAAAGTGTTTCGAGTTGTTTATGTCTGACACCACTGTGTTGTTAATGATCACTTAGGCATTTGGTGCCTTCTCATTACCACAATCGCTGTAAAGTGTTTAGAACGTGGGTTTTAAATAATTATGTATCAGAAGTGTTAATTTATGTAACAAGAGTATATAACAGCGCATTTAAACGTATGGATAGGTAAAGGTAAGTAATAATGTATATTCGGTGTTTGTTTCATGTATGTATACATACATACATACATAAAATCACGCCTTTTTCCCAGCGGGGTAGGCAGAGATCACTTTAATAAATAAATGTACTCACATGTATAAATACATGTAAGTACAGTTGTATTATTTATCTGTAACACAAGTGCTTAGATAGCTTACCTAGGAAACAGGACAATTTATTATGAAGTTGTGTAATATTTGTTTATAAAAAAATATGGTGTCGGACCGTTATCCGTTATGGGGGCCGGTCGGAGATCAAGGTAACTGCGCAGGACTTTTATAGTGCAAAAGCGGGCGAGCAAATAAGTGTACTCTCTGTTCCCTTACTCTCATAGTTCGGTGTAGCGCATTCGTTTATATCTCTTTGCAATAAGTAGTTAATAAATTATATATCAATACATAGTGGACTTGAGTACATATGGACTTAAGTATAACACTAGAAAAAGTGAATGGCTTCTTTTTAAATCAAAGTCTCTGAATTACTCACATATACCAGAAATACAACTCTGTGGAATAGCTCTCAAACGTGTTCAAAGCTTTAAATATCTTGGTCACTGGGTCACCGAGGACATGAAGGACAATATGGATATAGAGCGGGAACGTAGATCGTTGGCTGTCCGCTGCAACATGCTTGCCCGTAGGTTTGCAAGGTGTACAAAGCCAGTGAAGTTAACTCTGTTCAAAGCGTACTGCCAAACATTTTACACCTGTAGCCTATGGGCTGGTTATACCCAGCGGGCAATTAGCGATCTGCGAGTCCAGTACAATAATGCACTGAGGGTACTGTTGGGGTTGCCGTGGCGTTGCAGTGCGTCAGGCATGTTCGCGCAGTTGCGGGTGGACAGCTTTGCTGCAATAATTCGGAAGCGGAGCGCGTCAGCGATGGCTCGCTTGCGCGGTAGCAGCAACAGTATCCTGAGGGTTTTTATTGATAGATGGGACATGCCCCTTCTTCAAAAATGGGTAGCATGTCATACGAAAGCTAAAAACTAAACTTAACTAAATGTATTACCTACTAACACTAGTATCATAAGGAAATTGTTACTAACATTTTATGGGCCTTGCCTGAAATAAAAATTATTATTATTATTATTATTAATATAGTATAAAACAAAGTCGCTTTCGCTGTATGTCCGTATGTATGCTTAGATCTTTAAAACTACGCAACGATTTTGATGCGGTTTTTTTCATAGATAGAGTGATTCTTAAGGAAGGTTTGTATGTAAAATTTACTCGAAGCGAAGCGAGGGCGGGTCAATAGTTATTTATAAAACAATTGCTTAGACATCTTACCTAGGAATCTAGGATTGTGTTATGATGTTGTGAAACATTTTTAATAAGGTTGCCGACCGATTTCTGCCGGCCGGGAATCAGCTAAATGCG
Organism: Maruca vitrata; assembly: GCA_039566165.1. Lineage (NCBI taxonomy): Eukaryota > Metazoa > Arthropoda > Insecta > Lepidoptera > Crambidae > Maruca > Maruca vitrata. The sequence goes on along the minus strand of CM076922.1, from coordinate 14,921,798 downwards.
CAGAACATATTATAGTGCACAAGTAAGTGTGCACAAACACAAGTTTAAGTTCTGATCCCTTACTGTCACAGTTCGGTCAGACAGGATTATTATATATTTATACGTATATATCAAGTTTAATTCATAAAATAAACAGGTACTCTGCTCGAATCCCGCGTTACTGGACGCCTGATACCAATCCCCCACGGGGCAAGATATACGTTTGGTGCTTCAGCGTCGAAGCTTGATCGAATCCGAATCTTTCCGAAGACGTCCAGTGGAAACTAACCTCGGCAGAGGTACAAAGGGCGCGGTACATCAGCCGATAGCATCCAACACGTCACTGAGACCGGCCCGGGGCATAAACATATCGGGTAGAGTCTTCCGTATCGCCCAATGGCGAGGGCATTCCGATCCTTACCCAATGGGACAGTACGCATGTTCGTTTGGGACATCGTCTATTGGAGATAGCTATCGGCCGCCCGGTGAATAGGCGAGGAGAGCGGCCAGCCATGAAGATGGAATAGTCTAGGATGTTGTTTTATAAGTGTTCTGAAAAAAAACTAATTACCGATTAAATTCGCGTGTTATTTTTTTTTAAACATATCATTTATAGATCCGACGTTTCGACCTCTATACACGCGAGTTTAATCCATTAAAGTAGTTGTTCGCGCACATAATAGACAATACTATGTTCTGAAAGAGATTTTGAAGTAATAGGGTGACAGTCAGGAGATACCAGTCACAACTATCTGTCCGGTGGTTGGTGAACGGTATACGGGTAAGCGACCCCGGCTCCTCGAGCTACTATCGACTCAGTCCAAATCATCCGAGGCGATAGTATCCTTCCTCCCCTTTTCTTCCCCCGTCATATATCCTTGCAACTCGTGGGAACGCAATGACCTTGTTAAAACAATGCACATGGCAGAATGGCGGCGACGTGGTCCACAACCTGTCACGTCACAATTCCCACAGAGGTGAAAAGTGGATCGCTGGAAGTGATCTCTGCTTACCCCTCTGGGAAAAGGCGTGATTTTATGTATGTATGATGTATGTATGTAGGGTGAAAGCCATCCAAACATTGGATGGCAAGGTTGATGCAAGGTTAGCTTGGTGCAAGGTTAGCTTGGTGCAAGGTTAGCTTGGTACGGGCATGTTATGAGGAGGGAAGAAAACCATGTGACTAGAAGAGTGATGAGTATGAATGTCAATGGACGCAATAGTAGAGGAAGGCCGAAGAAGACATGGATAAATTTCGTGAGAAATGATATGGAAATAAAAGAAGTAGACATAAATAAATAATAAATAAATATTACCCAACATCACATACATTAATCTGGTAAGTCGCTTAAGCACTTGTGTTACGGAAATCACAACCAACAATGGATACACAAATAAACTTAAATATATTTAATAATACACCCAGACACGGAACAAACACCGATGTTCGTCACACAAATATTTGTCCCGAGTGGGAATCGAACCCACGACTCTTGGAACCGTAGGTTTCGAACCTGAGTCACTAGCCACTGTTCCACCGAGAGCTGACCAACCCCAATTAGCGTGGGATAAAGGAAGGAAAATGATGAGGGTTGAGAGCCATTCGCTCCCTCGCAAGTTCGATGATGACAGGGCTATTCCAAGCCATCTTCGTAGTTAGTTTAGTGGTTCACTAAAAATCTACAACCATTCGATCTTGTTTCTATTAAAGTAAATTTTACTGGCCCGATTTCGGTCGTGCTTTGATATGTTTCTTTATGTTTTTGCGTGGCAGTGTTTATCAACGCATTAAAATACACTTGCTTTATTTTACGTATGTTACTTATACCACTTTTGGTACCAATATTTTAAACAAAAGCCTCTTATCAGGAGGAGATCTCTTAATACACACCTTTAGTAATGTAAATGATATATTATGTGACTGGCTCGGTGGAACAGTTGTTAGTGACCCTGGCTGGCGGTTCCAAGAGTCGTGGGTTCGATTTCCACTTGGGATAAATATTTGTGTGATGAACATCGGTTTTTATTCCGTGTCTGGGTGTGAATATGTATTTAAGTATGTATTTATAAATATGTATGTATGTATATCAGTCTCTGAAGCCCATAGTATAAGATTTGCTTAATTTGGGGTCAGGCGACCGTATATCCGTAGTGGAAATGTCCGAGATATTGATTTATAGCTAGCTGTGCCAACGACTCCGCCCGCGTGGAAAAGAGACTGCATTTTTGCCATCACTATCGATCACTCATCACCCCCTGATAGTTATTTTGAAAATATATTTAATGTACATAATTGTCCTCTCTACAGATTTATTATAAGTTTAGATAATGTAATAAACAAAAATATCCTCTCTCCCTGTCTGCTAGACTATTTGCAGCAAGCCCGATTGTTGAGTGACGACTGAATGGCGACTGATCAGCGACGCGCGCGCATCCGCCACACATTAGAGCTCGCAGCGCAAGCGCGGCTTCAAAATAAGTATAGTAATAATAATAAACATCATTATCATCATCATCATCAGCATATATACGTCTTCACTGTTGGGGCACTGGCCTAACCTAAACTAGGCGATCTGGTCTTGACAACCACGCTGGCCATGCAAGTTGGTCGACTACACAACCTTAGAATTTCTTCATAGGTGTGCACTGTGCAGTTTTCCTCACGATGTTTTCCTTCACCGTTAAAGCGTCGAATAATCGTACATTATGAATGTCAAATTTGGAAAAACCAGTAGTACGTGGCGGAGTTTGAACTGGCAACCTCTTGCATGGCAAGAAAGGGCCTCAATCACTCGGCGATCGATGCTTTTCATTATCATTATCTCATATTAGACAAATATTCAACTGTAGCGAATAAGTTTTCTCCGTAGATCGCTATGCACTGGGGTCTGCCGTCAGCTTCAAACAGAGACCGAAAAATTTCTGGTTTGGAACAAGTATTTTAGCAACTTAGCACAAAATCATACGAGTAACTGAGAAAGTGTGATAAGAAATATTTATATTTTCCAATGTCCAGTGGAGATCAGTATTGACTGGCACGCGGAAACTAGAGCACCGATTTTTAAAAAAATGTTTCACCGTTGGAAAGCTACACAATCCCTGAGTGAAATAGGCTTTATTTTTTTAAACAGGATTACGTAATGTATTTGTGTTTTTTGGACTCACAGTGTAAAAAAACAACCAGAAAAGTAACTTATTTTAAAAATTGCGAAACTTTGCTTTTGCTTAACTTCAGAACTATAAGTCCCGCAGACTTGAAATTTTTGATTTTAAGTATGTTATCATAGGTTACTGGATGATTAAAATTTCAGCATTCTGGTCTTACCCAGAGGTTCTCAAATAGGGGCCTGAAAATGCGACGAAATGGTTCCAGTAAAGGATGGTAAGGCAGTGTTTGCTTCGCGCTCGACTTGGCGGGGGCACTGCCGTGCCCCCAGATATCGGAAGCGAAGCAATGGTGGATCTATATTTATTTATAACTTAAAACAAACAACATAATAGGTAATTGATGATGAAAGGTTGATGACAGCTATGGCCTAACATTCAAATCATATATAGATAAAATTGAAAACATCCAGATTAGATTCTTAAAATTAATGCTTAATAATAAACAGAAAAACAAATTCAAAAATAACTACTACCAATTATTTAAAGTTATGAAAGTACTACCAGTTAGCTTAAAATTAAAATATTTATTAGCAGTTAGGAATCATGGCAGTCAAGAGCATAATTCTTTACTGGCTAGTGTAGATAGCGAACATTACACAAGGTCAATGACCTCAGGTAAATTTATTGTTCCTAGAGTCAATAATTATTACGGTGATAGAACTCTCAGGAAGCGACTTCCTTATCTAATGAACAGTTTACCTGCGAACATTAGAAATGAAAGCAATAAATGCAAGTTTAAAAATATGCTTAAAAGGCATTATATGTGTTTATTGCCTGAATATTAATTTATAATTTATATAAATATAAATACATATATTTAGTTATAAGTATATATAAGTATGTATTATGAAGATTTAAAATTATATAACTCGCTGATCCTGCAGTCAAACTGTTAGACGGTTTTGCGGGACACAATTTAGTTTATAAGTCAAAATTGTTGTTTTAATAATAAATAAATAAATAAATAAATAAATAAATAATTACACGGGTAAGTAATTTTTCAAGAAGATACAACCTAGTCTTTAGATTTTGATAATTTAATCCTGAAACCACAACACACGTCTGTAACCAAAATTCACGTAAAAACATCTTAATTCTTATCAATAGAAAGCTTAAGTTGAAAAGAAACCACACACACAGCAATAACATTCCCCACCCAGCTTCTTACCAACGTTAATTCGAATCGTATAGCAAAAGCAAAGTAATAATTAGTCTAACAAGCGTACTGACCAATTAATAGCAAGAACGTACCACCAACGCGCACTAGGGAGTTCTAGAATTAATTTCTTCAACACCTCATTCGAATTGAATCGACACTTGACTCTGCTTAATTCAAACGTGGCCATAAGGCGCAAAAACACCACACCGTATTGGTGCGATTGATGAGGTGTCCATGGCAATTCTTTCAACCGAACGGCCCTCGTTTCGTGTGGCCCCGGCTCTGATATCCATTTGGATTCTAATGTGATACGTGGATGATAATTCTTCCATTTAAATTGTAATAAGGATGGGAAGGGTGGCATTTACAGCGGTGCGGCGACATGATCTGAGGATGTGGCCATATTAGTGGCTCGAGTAAAAAGGGCGAGCGGCTATGTCCAAGCTTACTGAGTTGACGGTTGCAAAATTTGTGCTCTCATGCAAACTTGCCGGAAGATCTGGAATGTTTAGAGGTAAGTTACGACTCTTTAGTAAATTTAACTGAGAAAAACTGAGTACTTTGAACTAACTAAGAATACCTTTGATAGACAAGATTGACAGAATTGTTATCTAACGTAAAACGATTGATAAGGATACTTAATATGATAACTATAACAGATCTTTAAAGCTAATAAGTACTTACTGCCCGACGTTTCGACTGACTAAACCAATCATGATAAAGGGTGTACATATAGTTTAAAGGCCTTTTCAGCCATGCTAGTCTGTCTCTTGCAATTTCAAGCAGTTGTTTTTCGACCAAATATTTGTTCATGTGACACAAAAGTTTTGCAAACACTTAAACAAACGTTACATGAATAAAACCAGCCAGCATGTTTAAATTATCGAAGTTTGGTAAAACTGAGAATTTTAGTAAATTTGAATAAAATCTCATTCATAACCCCGCCCGGACGGGGACTTGAACCATAGGTCTTTAGATATTGCGTCAGCTGCTCTAACCCCTGAGCTATCCGGGTGTTAATATTAAATTTACATAAAGGTTTTAAATAGCACTAAAACAACAAATAAAATAAGGTTTTTTTTATATAATTTGTTTATAATAATAAGCAGAAACAGAGGAGGAAAATTTTATCGAACTCCAAAGTGAATAAGTTCATTACAAGTGTATGTACGTACGAATCTCCAGTCCCCATTACCATTGACGCTCATTACGACCACATCAGACGGAAAACAGAATTACGCATTAAGTAAACTGTTATAGTGATGCCGCTGTTATTGCATGTAAAGACACCGATATTTTAACCCAGAACACTTTTGGTAGTGTAGTTTTGGGCATGTAAAAATTTGGAAATTATTGTAAGAAGATTTTAGACTTTCGCGTTCCATTAACCGCCCGACGTTTCGATGGGCAGTAAGTAGCTACAATGTTTTTGCTATTCCTAATATTGCGTGTAGACCCCTAAAAGACTAATATTAAGTGCTGTAAAAAGTTCTGAACATTTTTGGTATTGGTTTATGATGGTAAAAATTTGTGCTATTTGTGTCGTATTTGCAAGTGCAAAAAATACTTTAAATACTACTTTAATAGGTTTATAGCGCTGGTCAACGTAGATACTATATACGAATATTTACACAGATTTTAAATTACTGACTTGTAATTTTTCTACGAGCTGTTTGGTCAAAGAAAAATCACAGTCATAAGCTTTATGACTGGCTCGGTGGAACAGTGGTTAGTGACCCTGGCTGGCAGTTCCAAGAGACGGGTTCGATTCCCACTCGGGACAAATATTTGTGTGGTGAACGAACATCGGTATTTGTTCCATGTCTTAGTGTGATTATGTATTTAAGTATGTACTTATAAATATATATGTATTTATTTTAGTCTTTGATGCCCATAGTACAATCTCTGCTTAGTTTGGGGTCAGATAACCGTGTGTCAAAATGTCCCATATACCTACTTATTTTTATTATTTAAAGACTTAATATATAATACCTTGTATATATATATAATTTTTATTTGGGCTCTAGACTACGATTATTTTAACAACCACAACATTTTAAAATGACTCACATCTTATTCATTTAAAAATGTCTATTTAAGCTGAAAAAATTGCAAATTACACCACATATAGTGAACCATTAATACGAACATATCTATCTATAACATTTCATTTAAATATTCAAAATTTGCATAAAACGGAAATCCAATATCGCTCAAGGTTTTCCTTTGCGAGAGAAACTACGAGTGATTATATATATAATATAAGATAAGTGGCATTACTTAAACACCTGTTACATCTGTCACTTTTATAATAAGCTTATTATTTTCGCTATAAGCAGTACTTAATCTGTATTAAGGTGTCAAATGAACAGCCGTGAAATTAAAGGAATTGGCTTATTGAGGAAAAATATCCTTAATACAGTTATTGAGGCATTTATTATAAGGATTAAAATTAATGTTCACACTATCACTTTTCTACTAGTCTAAAGTATAATTATTAAACGTGTAAACAAACGGGTTCAAGTAAGTACAAACTTGATTCAAACATCTTAAAGAAAATTGTGGTTTATTTTGGTACAATGTGAAATATTTTACTTATTTACTTACATATTTTGTCCTGAAATAAGTCTTTATGGGTCTACACGCGATATTAGGAGTAGCAAAATTACATAGCTACTTACTGCCCGACGTTTCGACTGGGTTACACCAATCGTGGTCGCGAGCGAACTGGCGCCGCCCGTCTTCGTCTGCCATAGCGGTTGTGAATTTCTTGAGCCACCCCCGAACCAGCACTAATGTCATTTGTACAGCTACCCACATCTGTCCGACACACAACACTCACTGAATCCGGGTTTATATTAGACGTAACTTTCCGCGGTATGCACTTACTAATCACTGGGTTCCATGCCGATGATAACTTGAATCCATCTTCCCTATTGAAATTTCTGTGTTTCTTAATTTCAATAGCTTCTTTGTGAAACTATTCTTGTGTGATAGTGACGATCTGTTGAGAGGACCTTCGGGTCATGTAGCTCCATCCAATGATTAGTACCCATTTCTAATAGGTGCTCAGCCACCGCGGACTTGTTCGTTTGTCGAATCATTGTTTGAATGTTATCAATTTGTCGAATGAATCGCTAGATGAACCTACATTAAATGTATTGGCGAAAGGGATTAATTTTGCATTGACGCCGCAACGAGTACCGTTTGAAAGCATAGTGTGTAGCTTAGAACAAACAATAGCGCGCAATAGAATTCCACCCACAGATGCCGAAATATTGAGACAGGATGTGGCGGTTATCTTACGCAAATCTAAGTTACCACGAAGTAATATCACTACCGAAGAACGTTTAGCCTTAAAAACACTTCGCAGTAATGAGAATGTTTTAGTACTGAGGGCCGATAAAGGAAATGCCACGGTAGTGATGAATACCGAAGACTATGTTTCAAAGGTGAGGTGCTTGTTGTCCGATACGAATGTTTATAAGGAGGTGTCATATAATCCTACCGCCAGAGTGACAAGACGGATCCGGACCTTAATTTACCAGCACAAAGATGTTTTCACAGAAGACGAGTTCAATCACTTGCACAGGCCTAAACCTACTCAACCACCTAAACTATATGGCTTGCCTAAGATACACAAAAGTAATATTCCATTGAGACCGATCGTAAGCCAGATCGACTCGCCGACCTATGACCTGGCGAAACATATAGCTGGAGTGTTGCAGCCATTAGTTGGGGGTACACCGTCTTTTGTGAAAGATTCATATCACTTTCGGGATATTATAAAGAACATCAGGCTAGAACCCGGAGACATTATGGTTAGTTTTGATGTTGAGTCGCTTTTTACTAATGTCCCGCTAAAGGAGTGCCTTGAGGTCATTAAGTGTAAACTGGAAGATCATGAGTTACCTAAAGAGTATATTGTTCTGATTGAAAATTGTTTAGACGGAAATTACCTCTTATTCAGAGAGCAGTACTACCTTCAGATCGACGGAGTGGCAATGGGCAGCCCTTTGGCGCCGGTTATTGCCAATATTTGGATGGAACATTTTGAAAATCAAGCATTACGCAATGGACCTTGTACTGTGAAACTGTGGAAGAGGTACGTTGATGATGTATTTTGCATCATCAGCGGTAGTCAACTAGAGGTCGAACAATATTTGACACATTTGAACTCGTTACACTCGAAAATAAGGTTTACATATGAACTGGAGAAAGATAGATCCTTGGCCTTCTTAGATATGAAAATTTGTGCGAAACAGGATGGGACCCTAGCTCACTCTGTATACAAAAAACCCACACACACGGACAGGTATTTACATGCCTCTTCACACCACCACCCCAGACACCTTCAATCTGTTGTGTCTTCCTTGATAAATAGGGCGTATGAACTATGTGACCCTGAGCACATACAGGCAGAGCTCGTGCATGTTCAGGAGGTACTGAAACGCAACGGATATGGGACGCCGGGGCGGACTAGAAGGCGAAATACAAGGGAAGGGAACCCAGAGGTTAATCGGCAATCAGCATTTTTACCTTATATAAGAGGTATAACGGATAAGATTGGAACAGTTCTAAAACAGTACTCCATTAAGACTGTATATACTCCGTTATATAAAATGTCAAAAATGTTGCGTACACCGAAAGACGTTATTCCCTTTCAAACTCCGGGTGTATATAAAATCGATTGCAGTTGTGGTAGTTCTTATATTGGACAAACCAAACGGGCTATAGCCGTGAAAGAACATATTGCAGCTGTTAAAAATCGACAAACGAACAAGTCCGCGGTGGCTGAGCACCTATTAGAAATGGGTACTAATCATTGGATGGAGCTACACGACCCGAAGGTCCTCTCAACAGATCGTCACTATCACACAAGAATAGTGCGAGAAGCTATTGAAATTAAGAAACACAGAAATTTCAATAGGGAAGATGGATTCAAGTTATCATCGGCATGGAACCCAGTGATTAGTAAGTGCATACCGCGGAAAGTTACGTCTAATATAAACCCGGATTCAGTGAGTGTTGTGTGTCGGACAGATGTGGGTAGCTGTACAAATGACATTAGTGCTGGTTCGGGGGTGGCTCAAGAAATTCACAACCGCTATGGCAGACGAAGACGGGCGGCGCCAGTTCGCTCGCGACCACGATTGGTGTAACCCAGTCGAAACGTCGGGCAGTAAGTAGCTATGTAATTTTGCTACTCCTAATATCGCGTGTAGACCCATAAAGACTTATTTCAGTGTAATGGAACGCGAAAGTTTAAAATCTTACATATTTTGTCAAAACAATAAAAAAAAACAAAGATTACCGATTAAGTTATTAACACAACTATTACTAATAATAAGGATGCACTTTGCTATTCTGTATATCTTGAGGACTTGGTTGCGAATAAAACTACAAACTCGCAAAAAAATATAATCAGAACCACCTTAATTTAATATAGTTATTTGAAATGACGTTTCTACGTTATATACGTATTTAATTTCATTGTTTATCATTTACTTTATTACATTTCAGTATACGGCCGTAATTATTTCAAATATGAAAATAATTTGTAAAAGGTAGCACCGTATAAAGCCTTAAATGTATTTTTTTAATTCCAAAAACACGCGAGACAACTACCCGATGACGTCACCATGCCATCTTCCCCGGCACAATATCATATTTTGGCGTAATCTTTAATATACTTCATAATTTTCGTTTGCCCTTTACAGCACCCGTTAATACAACAGTTATCAATGATCCGCAATTAAATCCGTGAGATAATGTAAATTGGATTCACTTTTAATTCTTATTTATAATCACTGCTATTGACATTTTCGAAATTGAGTTTCACACCAAAATGAGATAATTATATAAAACCCTTGTTTTTTATGAGCTACATTGTCCGGGCAGACTGAGGATTGCATAAATTATGTTTGTTAATCTGGGAGACATTGTTTTCCAATACGATTGGAGCAATAAAATTGTATAAGTGATAACAAGTGTCAAGATAAGTCGCGATGTTACAGAAAGATACAGAGGCCAGCGCCTTATGAATTGGCAGCGTGACCTTCACATGACTGATGGGACTTTGGTTAAATAAAAACGGTGAACCGAAAAGGATAATAAGTAAATAAATATTGCACAACATCACATACATTGATCTGATCCCGTGGTAAGGATGATGAGGTAAGGTAAGGTAGGATGAGGTGGAATAATATTTTATCCCTTTTTCACTAGTGCCAAATCGAGCGCTAATGTGATTTAGACACGAAAAATGTACTGTGCTAAAGCGGAAAGTTTTTAAGCTATTGCATAGCTTTTATCGCGGGCTTTGAGCGCGGCGACCGAACCAAGAAATTCCGTAACGAAAAAAAACCTCACAATCGTCTAACGTCGTTTCAGTTCGGTAGACTTCGGCACGGTGTTTGTGTGCGTGCGGTTAGACGTATTGTATGACTCTACGAAACTCGCACGAATCGAGACGAGCTGCTCCGAAATCGGACGATGCTAGTCTATACAATAGCTATACCGTGGCAGTCCCCGAGTGCCACACGTCTTTTATTTTTAAGTGTTTTGTCATCGACACGAAAAGCAGAAGAAGCGGAAATCCGATACCGAGATATCTTGACTGGCAAGTTCCTACATTACACGTTATTTTTCCCCCAACTACCGACCGTTATTATTTTGGCCTGTTTGTGAGTATTTCAAATTTTGAGCGACAGTTATTTACTGATTGAACAATTTAAAATGTATCAATTGCAAGTCACTTGTCAATAAATTACAATTGCAGTTTTAATTTACTTGAAATTTTAGAAGTAGCTCTCAGGGATACGTAAGAGACGTTGTCAATAGTAGCTTAAATGAAAAAAATATCTTTTAGATTAGAAGAAATAAGGTTTTTCATTCAAACTATTATTGACATCGTTTGTAACTAAAACCATGCAATTAGGTACAGTACAGAGTTTATCCAGGAAATCGCCAATTGTTCCTAATGGCCGTTAGCCAAACGATACATCCCAATATTGGCCAAACGGGAAATTATATCCCTTACAAATCACCATTGTACTACACAACCATTAACAATCTTTCCAGACATTCTTCAAAGTGTCTCGCAAATTATTTGTCATCGCGCACATTAGCCCTAACAAGTGCCCTCGAATCTCGCCGACAAAGTAAACCCGCTCATTATATAAATGCTAAAGATCAAGAACAACAAATCATTGTACCGGGCATTATCTCTGTCCATTCAACTGCTAGCTCCAAAGGAAACTTGGAACAATGTTCATTAAACGAATACCAAAGTAAGCACAGTCCAATAATTGCTAGTTCCATTTAGATGTTGCATAAAACTATTGAATGGAAACAATTTGTCGGGACAGCCTTTGGAAGGCTGCTTTGGAAAAGCGACGTTTCTTAAGGTCCTCTCGGATCGCTCTGATACCTCGTTAGTTATCTCGCGTTGCCTCTAAATAATTGTAGCAGAATAAATCGTGGGATCCGAAACGGACAAATAGCGACCTAATGCTGTAGAAGGAAAGGTTCGGATTTGCCATGCTGATGAGGGAGTTGGCGTTGTTAATAAGATTTCTGACTTAGCAGTTGGAAATAGAATCGAATATGAAACGTGAGATGCGATTTTTTATACAGCACCTTATCCTTTTGATAGAGAACTTTGTGGTGAAGATGGGAAGGTTGATATTGGTGTGTGTGGAAGTGTGGATGTTTTTGAAGATATTGAATGGCGCGGAAGCGAGAGCAATTTAGCTGTCCGCGGAGTTTATTTACTAGTATTGAGTGATATATTTACAGACAAATGTGATGGTCGAGACAGAGGATCAATCGAGTCTGAGTGACTTCTGGGCTTCTCGGATAGTTTCACCTTTACAGGGATCGAGTCAATTGCTTGGATGTAATTTTTTAGAACGAAGTACACGTTCTTGTTTCTTAAGTTTATAAATCTAAAGGTTATAATTTGTGCTGAATGCAGATTAGTGTATTTAATGTGTTTTCTTTTTACTATCGATATGTAATATACACCGTGAAATTTTAGTGGTTGTTTTCCCGCAGTAAAATGATTCTATCTTAGTAGTACAAAAGATGTGTGCAGTTCTTTTTTGGTAAAATCAAAAAATGCCGGTTTTACGAAAGGTTTAACCGTAACTCGAAAACACGTTCGAACCGCTTTATGACTTAGGGTGAAGAGCTTCTTTAGCTTTAAGCATCGATTTTATGCGGCAAGCAGTACCTGAATACGTCACATCTTCAAAAACAGCGATAGCTTCTCTCGTTTTCGAGTTGGAAAATTATTATTCCGAAAAATCGAAAAAAAAATTTTTTTTTTTCGCGGAATAATTTGCATGATTCGATAGTATTACTAAAGGCAAGTCGTTCTGCCACGGGAAAACAACCACTAAAATTTCACGGTGTAGAAGAACAGGAACATCTGAAAAACAGCATAATCTAGTTTACTAGATAAGCCAAGCTGAGATGTTTCGTTTTGCTCACCTTTATTTTAGTATTTTAAGACATTATGTAAAATTTATGAAGCAATAAACGTTTTTTTTTATTTTTAATATTGGAGGAATAAAGTTATTTATTACCTTATTAAGTAATCCAGTAATTAATATGATTAATTAATAATAATTTATGAAAATTACAATCATTTTATGGCGTAGTCATAATTGATCAGTATTAAGGTACTCACGAAGACTAATCCAGGAGTCTAGTTTTCAAAATATTTTTATTTTTATCTACAAAGTAAAAAATAAAGATGTTAATAAATTATCTTGAACTTGAAGTTTCTATAACGATACGCAATGGCTCTATATTTCCTCGTAATCCGACATGAATGTTCAAAAATAATCATCAAACAAAATACATTATCTTGAGTAGGTACTGAGGCTTAGAGTTCCGTGGTGTTACAGTTTCTACAGCAATGTAATATAATTATATTTCTGAAAGTTTCCAGTTTTCATATATAAAAGTAGTTACCTTTTTATATTCTCTAATATTGTGTGGATTACTTTTAAATGTTTGGCATTGTGATTCACATAAAGATAAGGGCATGAGTTTTTTAGTCACAGAAGAATTTCAACCAGTATGCATTAGAAAATGTTATATTGACATCGGTTCTTTTTTTGTGAAGAAATCGTAAAACTTCTGATAGACCAGATCGATGTAACATCAGTTACAAGATTTTCGAGTTGCTATAAATCTAAAGACATAATTTATAAATGTATACAAAGGTATACGTATAGTATCACCGAGATCTCAAGAAATTCCTCTCTCAAACACGCATACTAATAGGAACTACCCCAAACGCTAATAGATTGCATAACGGAAAAACTCAAGTGCAATGATTTGGTCCTACTCTAGTCTAATGTACAAAATAAAAATAAAATACGGATCTAAAATGTGGGTACTTACCAACTTCTTTGTAACTTTTATCAGTCAGCCTTGGTGTTCGTTGCTGCTTAGCAGTGTTATACATCAGGTTACATCAATGCTATCCTAGTTAAGTATTGACTAGCTCGGTGGTTAGTAGTTAGGTTAACAGTGGTTAGTGACTAAGGTTCAAAACCTACGGTTCCAAGAGTTGTGGGTTCGATTCCCACTCGGGACAATTAATATTTGTGTGACGAACATCGGTGTTTGTTCCGTGTCTGTGTGTATTATTAAATATATTTAAGTTTATTTGTGTATCCACTGTGATGTTGTGTAATATTTATTTATTTATTAGTATTATTAATAAGATTATTATTTTTATACCTCTGTTGAGTACTTTAATAGTGTTACTCTTTTTAAGATACCATGTAATACTAAGTCGTGGAAACTTTTCTGGCAACTGTGTAACATAATGTGTATTAATTTTAAGCGAATTAAAAAAAATATGTATGTTTTTCTAAAACAAAGAAAATAAAATAAATAAAGTATATAGAACCCACCCCATTTCTGCCAGCTGGCATCTTTACCGCCCAGCAGTACATTCGACTATTGAAAGGCTAACACTGCAGCAATAAATAACCAAAGACCATACACGCAACACTGTAATATATTACGGTATATAACCGATTGCTATCGGTTTTTTACGATTATTTAATTGGTATCATTAACGTCTCAAATATTGATTACAATTTATTACTGCCGAACTAAGTTCAAAGACATTTGGATTTATTTGGTGCACCGTTCCTTTAATCTAGTTTTGATTGTGGGAAGTGTACCCAATATGGAACTAATCGAAATATTAAGTTATAAGCTATGGTTCATTATATATTTTTAAACAAACATTAATATTAATATATTTATACGCAAGTAGTACTTATACCATATTAAACAAAACGTCACGTATTACGTCACGTTTACAATTATTATTGGATTCAATAAAGTGATTTTAAATTATAAAAAAGTTCTGCAAATCTTGATCATTATTTAGAAAATTATTGTTATTTCTTACTACTGTACCTCGTCGTAACTACAAAGTTTCTAAGCAACCGGCCACATTACAAAAGAATTGTCGCTATAAAACGATCAAACATAGAAATAGTACGAGGTACATAGTAAGCTCTTCTCGGAGGGTACTCAAAAACTAGTAAGTATGCCGCCGAAGTACGCCTAGAGTTCCACTGCAAATTGCCTACAAATCCTCCTACATTCCCATCACGAACCTCTCTTTCCTCCCTATGAAGATAGACAGAGACAGTTTTTTATAGCCGCTTTGAAAAATATGATTGAGTTTTGCAAAACGCCAGGACCTACGTGAGATATGAATTAAATGTACTCTGATAGACTCTTTGCGTTCATAATAGGATAGTATATCTTTTTAATTGGCAACCTTTTTATCGAGCCACATTCGTTACGCGAACGTATGTGAGAAAAACGCATAGTTGAACGTGTTTCATTCATCTTCCTGTGACAAGGGCGCAAGGCATAGAAACATATCTATTATTATAAGCTTTTTAAATAAGAAAATCTTTCAGGCTCTAAAAGCCTGTTTAATCTTTTAGGGTAAAGTAGAGCTTTTTAGGTAATATTGTCAGTAGGTTTTGTAAAACTTGTCATGCTATATTATGTTTTCCTTAAAATTAAAACTGGTGTATTACATTGTTTCCATCTATTGGACATATTGTTTGGATATGTATTAAGTACGCAAACGTAAATAAATATACACCGTGAAATTTTAGTGGTTGTTTTCCCGCAGCAAAATGATCCTATCTTAGTAGCACAATATATTTGTGCAGTTATTTTTTTTTTTATATCAATGCCGCTTTTACGAAATGTATAACCGAAACTCTAAAGTACGTTCCAACCGCTTTATAACTTAGGGTGTAGAGCTTCTTTAACTTTAAGCACCGGTATACGACAAGCAGTATCTGATTACGAAATATCTTAAAAAACAACGATAGCTTCTCTAGTTTTCGAGTTGGAAAATTAATATTTTGAAAAATTTTAAAAAAAAACTTTTTTTTTTCGAGGATTAATTTGCATGATTCAATAGTAATACTAAAGGCAAAACGTTCTGCCACGAGAAAACAGCCACTAAAATTTCACGGTGTATAACAAATGAATTCGGCTGTTCTAGTAAAGTACAAATTTTGAGCTTTAGGCTCATCACTTATTAAACGTTAACAAATGAGCCTACATTAAACTTTCAAAAATATACAATTTATTTGATTATGCATGTAAAAACAGGCTATATTTTCCCCATAATCTCTCCGCCTTTACTCCATCACTTGCACCAAGCAATACTTGAAATAAATACTAGATTAGCACGTCCACTCCCGATGTCCACGTTTCTCTGAAACCCTGCGGTGTGAGATTCCTCTGTGTACAATTGAAATGGTACCAAGTCCCGGTGATTTGTTAATACCGTGGACAGACTCTAAACGACCGATAATATAATGGCCACTACTTTGTATGCGGAAAAAACTTGATGGATATCGCATCGTTCCTTGACGCTAATTGTCAAGTGTCAATTTTGTTTTATTAAGTAAAATGACTGGTCAAGCTTAAAGAAAACTAAGGTCTTTCTACGAACGATTTTATCTATTTATAATTAATAATATTAAAAGTATGGAGACCGTTTAGTCAAAATTTTATGGTGTGGCAAACATAAAATTTTAATTTCCCTATTTGCCATGAGTTTCTGGTAGGCCTATAGTCATCTTTGGTTCAAAGTTCAAAGAACTAGGTTAGGTTTGCCAAGACTAATACTTGCTAAATACATTTTTGAGCAACATGTATTTTTATCAACTATCAAAGTGTGTTAATAAATGTATTGCCAATTATAAAAGTATCCATGTTGTACTCAATACGTCATGTATTATATCTTTTATAAGGTAAATATATTATCAAAGCTCTAATATACATATTTTCAACCCAGTCCGTTTCTTTTACTTTTGTTTTATACACTATTTTTTTATCATACTTGCAAGACAGTAGAGTCAGATAAGAAAAGAAGTCTACGCACCTATATTTGTCGCGTCTTCTGCGAAACTGATAACTCATTTAGCATTTAAATAAAAAAAACTAAGAATCTCTGCGTTGTCCACAACCATAATATATGGAATGGGTTTTCAAACAAAAACTAACTTCCATGGCTTCAATCCATATCGGTATGTTTAATCAAAGTAGTAAATAGCTATCTATACTAATCTATACTAATATTATAAAGCTGAAGAATTTGTTTGTTTGATTGTTTGTTTGTTTGTTTGTTTGTTTGTTTGTTTAAACGCGCTAATCTCAGGAACTACTGTTTCGATTTTAAAAATACTTTTTGCGTTGTATAGACCATTTATCGAGGAAGGCTTTAGGCTATATAACATCACGCTGCGACCAATAGGAGCAAAGATACAATGGAAAATGTGTAAAAAACGGGGGAAACGCGAACGAAGTCGCTGGCACAGCTAGTCTTATATATGTATGTTATTCCTGCGTCTTATGCATACTACTGCCAAAATGATGTGCATTTTTAACTGGCAACGTCGTCGTTATCGTTAAAGCAATAAATATACCTAATTATCTGACAACTTCAAATAGACCTGCGTAACGGAAATCAAAATAAACAGCGACTTGTTAAAATAGGAGTTGAATGCGAGTAGTCTAGGATATGTGAGAGTGGCGATCGAGGATTTGGGGAGATATATGTCGAACAGTGAATCAAATAAATTACGGGCTGATAATTTTATTTTATTTATTGGTTTACCAACAATTGTACAATAATACATACAAAGTTAAATACACAATATACTTATAACTACTAATGATGATGATGGTCAAACAAATATATTATCTACATAAGTATGGTAGTATAAATAACACACTAAGGTACGAGATAAACACCAACGTTCATAACACAAATATTTGTCTCTTTGTCAACTGAAGTAAATAAAAATAAATAAATATTTCACAACATCACATACATTGATCTGATCCCGTGGTAAGTAGCTTAAGCACTTGTGTTACGGGTATCAGAATCAACAGTGGATACACAAATATACTTAAATATACACCGTGAAATTTTAGTGGTTGTTTTCCCGCAGTAAAATGATTCTATTTAAGTAGTACAATAGATTTGTGCAGTTCTTTTTTGTGAAAATCAATAAATGCCGGTTTTACGAAAGGTTTAACCGAAACTCGAAAGCACGTTCGAATCACTTTATGACTTAGGGTGGCGAGCTTCTTCAGCTTTAAGCATCGATTTCATGCGGCAAGTAGTATCTGAATACGTCACATCTTCAAAAACAACGATAGCTTCTCTCGTTTTCGAGTTGGAAAATTATTATTCTGAAAAATCTGAGGAATAATTTGCATGATTCGATAGTATTACTAAAGGCAAATCGTTCGGCCACGGGAAAACAACCACTAAAATTTCACGGTGTATATAATAATACACCCAGACACGGAACAAACACCGATGTTTGTCACACAAATATTTGTCCCGAGTGGGAATCGAACCCACGACTCTTGGAACCGTAGGTAGTAAACCTGGGTCACTAACCACTGTTCCACCGAGCCAGTCAAGTTATGGTAAAAGTCTGATGATAATGGGATAAAAAATTACTTCTCCTGGCGTAAGACAGGCATATTACCATAGGACCATCGAATCAGTCACTTTATAACAATGGGATGAGTCGAAATGTCTCAGTTAAAACAGTAACAGTTACGTAAAAAAACTAACCGGAAACCAATATCTGTTATCTACAATCAACAACTAACTTGCATCTTTACCCGTGTAAATCGCATCGCAAATATTCCACACCGCATAACCTCAGTTCTAACCATAAATCGTCGAGCCCTAACACGATTCATGTCGTCGGTAAACGAAAGCAAATGAATTCCCGCCTCCGTGTCGATATCTGTAGCGTGAGAAGGGTTGAGAGATCAATTTGTGTGTTCCAGTACACAGCCGCGGGGTATCACCAAAGAGTATTTATGTCCAGACAGTTTTAGGTGTGTTATTTTTCTTTTAAAGTATGTATTGTGAGTAATAAAAACTATATTAATGGGTCTGCATGCGATCAAAAAGAGTAGCAAATACATAGCTTCCACTATGGCAGGCGAAGACGGGCGACGCCAGTTAGCTTGCGACCATGACGGTGAAATCCATTCGAAACGTCGGGAAGTAAGTAGCTACATATGTATTTGCTACTCCGTTTTTATCACGTGTAGACCCATCAAGACTAATTTTAGTGTAATGGAACGCGAAAGTCTAAAATCTTACTTAATATAGTTTTTAATGTAATGGAACGCGAAAGTCTAAAATCATTTATATTGTGATCGTATTCTACCGTTGAGTCTTAATATCATCCAAAACACAAGTTACGCTACTTATCACTTAATGAAATTAATGTGATGTCATCATCATCATCATCATCAGCCCATATACGTCCCCACTGCTGGGGCACGGGCCTACCCTAAACTAGGGCGATAAGGCCTTAGTCGACCACGCGGCCAAGTGCGGGTTGGTCGACTACACAACCTTAGAATTTCTTCATAGACGTGCAGGTTTCCTCACGATGTTTTCCTTCACCGTTAAAGCGTCGAATGACGGTACATATGAATTTCAAATTTGAATGTGATGTGATGACGACATATTTAGTATCATACAAAAGAAAAGGACACATTTTCATTATGTTCTTACAATTGAGGAATCTTCACAGATCCCTGTTAACAAGAGGTGCCACCCAGGGCGGCTACTACTTTGATTTAACAAGAATATTTTTCTAAGTGTCTATATTATTATGCTGATTGTTTCAATCGAATCTTGTATACTTAAAAAAAATACCAATCTCTACATGCATTTAAGTAGTAGGTAGTCGTTTTAGTAACTAATAAAATATACACTATTGCCTTTTAACGCTTGTCATGATATTTTATACCTACTCTACCATCTGGTGAATACTATTCTCGAAAAGGTACAATTCACAGTTTATTATTTAGATAGGAAGCAATTTGCTACTGTTATTACTAAGACGTAAGCTACAAATAAACTAATTGAATTAGATATTTCATACACCATTACTACAGGCTCAGATTGAAATAACAATAATCTTGTTTTGAAATTGTTTCTTGTTGTTAGCTTGTTACATTATATGAGTTTAAATGAATAATTATGTTTAAAAATATATATATAATAATGTCCAGTATTTCAAAACGACATAATTTTTACTTTTTCAGTCAATTATACGTATTTTTAGAACTGTCTATCCATCATAAATAGTTCTTCATCATTAAAAGTCTAGCATTTATTATTATAAATGATATTTCATATTATCATAGTGTTTACAACTTCGTAATCAATACTACATGAAATTAATATTTTACAATTACTATAAAATACTTCTTCTAGAATTCAACTTGAGACATTCATTCATATTTTCTAAATACATATAATATGTCGAACGCAACAAGCTTAAGGTTCATTATGTAGAACTATATAGTTTTATTTCCCATTGCCATTAATTAATAAGAAACAGCAACCGGATAAAGAAGGCACATCTAATTAATCGCAGATTAACACATGTCATAAATAAACCGAGTAAAACCGGGTGGTGAGTTAAATTAAACTCTTTTCAAGTTTACTAAAAGCAGCTAAGTGAAGATTTTTGACTTTTTGTATAATAGAGCGCCGATGGCGGAGTGGATCATGCCGTTGCTTTCCTTGCGAGAGGTAGCCAGTTCGAACTCCGCCTCGTATCAATTTTTTTTCAGATTAAAAATTCATATGTACGTTTATTTGAAGCTCTTGCGGTGAAGGAAGAAATCGTGAGGAAACCTGCATACGTGCGAAAAAATTCTACGGTTGTATGAAGATTACTTACTCGCACTTGGCAAGCATGGTTTACTGAAGACCTGATTTCCTTATTTAGAATTGGCTCGTGCCCCTCGTTGGCAACTGCTTGGCCATAGGCTAACAGTCAACTTTCAGACGGTTAGGTAAATGCGATACTCCTACGCGTCTCCAAACAAAGGTTTTTATTAAACAGCCAACAATGTAATGGTTACATTCCCTGTTGAAGTCTGTACCCCTTAAAAAATACTGCTTACAAACATTACAATCAAAAAGGTTCCATCTACTAAAAAAAGTTTATAAATAAAAAAGAAATTGAAATATGAAAATCTTGAGTTGCACGGTCCATTCGAAAGCGCAATCACCTGGCTGCTATCTCAACATCGCATGTCGTCACGTGCAGCCAGCGCGCTTATATCAATATCACATTACACTTTACTGCTGCGCCCGCGCATGTTCCAAGTTACTCATGTGACGGCCAGTTATACTTATTCTAATTGAGAGTCAATGTCGATTAGTTCGCATTTATTATATCAACGGGTCTCGATCTGGCGAGTTATTTTGTGCAATGCAAATTATTTGCTGGTGCATGCGTCTAGTTTGCTTGGGGTTATTTATTTTCTTAGTTATTGATTACTAGCTTTCCGTCTGCAAGTCCATAAGCGTGAATAAATACAACGTAAAAAATTTGAAAAAACTATTTAATTTGTGTCATGGTTTTGACGAAAAACGCAATAGAACAACATAAAGACAAACGTAGATTTTTTGCATTTTTAACATTAATACGGATTATCATCTCCCGGAAGTTGTATTTGGTGACATCAAAAGGTTAGGTTTGGTTTCGCGACATCTGCTATCGTAGTTTAATTTTTACCACCGCAACCTATATGTTCAAGCCATCTAGTGCATTCAAGACAAATAAAACATTTTGTCCTTTTGATGTTGTTTAATTAACGAAATGTGCATAAAGCACATATTATGTTAAAAGTGACTGAAAAATTTATCAGAGATCGCTATTACAAGCAAGATAAAAAAATCTGTTTATGTTTTTTTGCGGTACAATTATCATTCTGTTATATCTAATTTACACTCCAAGCATTTTATGTATCTAACCTTACATTTACTTACACAATTTCACATATCGTCCCCGTCGTGTCAAAATTAAATAACTGACACTTTTACCGAAATTCACTTTTTGAGATTTTTCAATAATAGAAAGTGTACTCTACATTTTGGTATTTATCTTGTTGCAATATGTATGATAATCGCAAAGATATCTTCATTTTAGTGATTCTATTGACCACATATTACAACAAGGTTTGTTCAAGAAATTACGTTGAAAAACTAAATAAATGACTTTGTTGAATTCTGCCACAACTGACTCGGAAACATTGTTACAAAATTTGGTTGTGGCAAAATTAAACAAGTGCTCTTATTTTAAGTTTTCATTAAAACATTAATTCAAATCATCTTCTTCTATCCAAAAAAGATCAGTGCTGTCTGTGTGTGTGTCTTATTATACATAATAACTATGAACACACTATAGATCGGAATGAAGCTTTGGAAAATGAGAACAAAGAAAAAATAGATAGAAAAGATAACTCATGGGCTGCATAGCCCATAAGTCAAAAGATATTGATAAAAACAGAGGTCAGAAGATTCGTCTTATGCACTGTACTACAATGGATCTACAAAGACCTCTGCAAATTCCTTCCACGTCAGAAAGCTTATTATCTATTTATGAGTTCAAACCGTCAGAAAATACAGCACCAACCAGATGTCAATGAGTCAGATTTGATATCAGAATACATACATACATACATAGTATCACACCTTTTTCTCAAAGGAGTAGGCAGAGATCACTTCCAGCTATGTGCTACGGTCCTGGCACACCACAGTCGCTTCTTCCACATATGTCAACCTCTTCATGTACCCTCGTCAATTACGGATACTTTTGATTTGACCATTCTTCAAGATGTGACCTATTTAGAAAACTGAAACTGTCCGGGATATTTACCATGTTGTTTTGTTTTAATGACGATCACGGGTGAACTCACCCGTGATCATGGCGCTTGCAACAGTGCCGAAATATCGGGAGCTCATTAAAACAAAACAACATGGTAAATATCCCGGACAGTTTCAGTTTTCTAATGTGTGTAACCATGACAGTTTAAAATTATATATTGTGACCTATTTGGTCATGGAAGGTCTTTCTTGGTCTTTCTCTGTCGATTGAAACTTTCTCTATATACCTATTTCTTTAGTTAATCGTCTTTCATCCTCTCAACATGACCAAACCATCTAAGCATACCCTTCACAACCCTAGTCACAACATCTTCTTTCACACCACAACGTTCTCAAATTGTTTAATTTCTGATTCTATCACTCAGTTTCCCTCCTAGCATACTTCTAAGTGCTCGCATCTCCACTGCGTTTATCCTATTTTCGTGCTTCTTCTGCCATACCCAACTTTCGCTTCCGTACATTAGTGTCGGGACCAACACTCCTGTAAACCGCCAGACGTGTCTTTTTGGACACCTTCTGACTGCTTGACTGCTTACAAAGATGGGCAGCGCTCCTTTCTCTGTTACCAGCATTCACTGTTCTTTCAAAATCGCTATCACACCTACTATCTCTTGTGAGCTTGGATCCCAAGACCCAAACATACAAATTCTTTCTTTTGTTCTACTTTTTCACTTCTAATCATGACATCGCAAACAGTCATATCATCACATTTTTCAAAAATCATGACTTTCGTCTGACTGACATTCAAGTTTAATTTTTTTTTCTTTGAAATACTCACATCTCCACAGCTGATGACGCAAGAAGAACTTGATCATCAGCTTAAAGGAGACACTGGACAATTAATTCATTCATTATAGTTAAACTAACTTTGATTGTTGAACATGATGTTAGAAGTCAATTTTTTTTAAATGTTGTATAATTTTATACAAAATAAAAGCTCACGATTGTTTTTATGTTATTTTAATCTAGTTACGTAATGAACCATTTGTTCTATGTTCTTAATAACTTAAATTTGTGTCAGTTTTTTAAATTATGTGAAAACCATGCCAATTCAATTTTGTTGATTAAATATTTGTTCATTAAATATATTGTAGTATTATTTGACTGCTATTAATTTTTTTTTACTGAAATTGCATAATAAATTAAAAGTTGATAACAACAAAATTCAAACGATGTAAAATTAAACAAGTCACCTTATTCACCACAAATATTCGTATTATGTACTTCTTGGTTGTGGCAAAACTCGCTAAGTGACATACAAAAACTTGATAAATGCAATTCTGTTGTTAAAAATGGTTGTGGCAAAAGTAAATAATTACTTTTTTATTTTTATTTTTATAATAATATAAAGTAGCATTGTGTCGGACTATTTAAATTATCGAGTTGAACTGGTTTTACAACATATAAAAATCTCGACAGTAAATTTTCTTCACTTTGAAAATCTATCGCCGTTTTTTAGTAAAAAAAACACAAAAACTTAATTATCTCGGAACTTTGGTTTTGTTAGTTATTTAATTCTGCCACGACGGGGACGATATTTTCATGTCCCAAAAATCACTCATTCTTCAACTACATACCGAAACCCGAAGCACAGCATCCGTCGCATGTCCTACGTCACACCACAAAGCGATATAAATCTAGCCGCTTTGCATGCGTGTCGGTATGCGTGCGTCGTACCTCACTGTCCTAACGAGGTTGGCTATCAGTCTAAATCTGCCGAGGACCGCTCCTAAACACACAATGCGTAATTGTCCATTAAGGTAATCAGGGGATGTATGAAGGGAGTGAGCGGGGAAGGAATATTAAGTTTGGTTGAGCTTTAAGCTGGGATAGGTACATGAAAGTCCTATTGTATGGTAGCTGTACATATTTACATTAGTAGTTAAACAGACAAAACTTTACCATAAGACGCGTACCCATTAAAAAAATTATTACACGTTCATATACCGAAAAGGAACAAAGTTCCTATCAATCTTTTTCATAGGCGGTTTTAATCCATATTATCTTTTTGTCTGAATTAGTGTATCCTAAAACGTCAATTTGGAAAAGTAGAAAGTAGGTAGCATTTATTCAAAAATTGCTATACTATTTTTTACCGACTTGTAAGCTCCAAAAGTTATACCAACCAAAGTACCACATCCAAAAACTAGACCAAACCGCCACTCCTGCTATATTTTCAATTGTTAAGGTATTACGATTTTATGGTCCGCCCCTGCCCATTTAATGGTATGATTGTCTTCTTTATAATTGGTGGGCGACTTCATAAGTTCAGACGAGTTATGGGCCCTTTCGTCCTCTGATTTGTGTCTGTATTTTTAATGAGTCCACCAGAGTAGTCCGTTTTGAGGGTATGGTGAAAAGTGGAGTAACTGAGGAAATTGTGATTCAACAATTTCAATTTATATTTGATGATCATGAGTACTTAGGATTAAAAACACAAATTTAGAATAACCTTCTTCAATAAGCAGGACACCAGATAAGAAACAAAATAACGTAATATATTAGTTTTTTAGTAATACTTGTTAATATAAAAACAAAAAATTAAATTAGAGTCCCACTAAACTAAGAATATATATGCAAGATTACTGGCTAACGCTTCATTATGCCGTTGCGGCGTTGATAACTCTATATTTCAAAAGATTTTAAATAGTTCAGAAGTCTATACTTTTTCGTGTTATACATGTATTTAGAATTTGATCTAGCACTAAGACATCAATTCCACTTCGAACTGGATTGGATTCTACAATTTTTAAGTTATCTTCTTTTCCATCCTAGCCGTAATGTACGAGGAAGCAAGCTCCATTGTTGCGGATTGATCGATTCGGTCACCAACGTTATGACGTGACTTCAGTGGACTTATTAAAATTTACCTAAATGGAATATGAGCTCTGACCGACGATATTTAAGATATTATTGTACACCGTATTTATTGCTGAGAATTCATCAAGAATATAATTTTGACTTTAAAGGCTAGAGTGTTATGAATCAATGTCATAAATGTTTATTATTATTTTTCGTATTGAAGTTTAAGTTATATTTTAAGGAGTATATAATTCGTGTTATTGATTGAGTTCGGTTGGTTTGTTCAATTAAAATATGATCAATCATTGTTAATTATATCAATAATGTCGTTCCTTATGCAATTAAGAAGTAGTTCTGTACGCAGAGAAAAGTTCATTAATTTAATTTTAAAAACAAACAGACAAAAGTAAGTATCTGGGCTATACAGGTACTTTAGTAAACTAAAGGTAGGTAATTGAGCAAAATATCTATTTCATTCATTATCAGCCCATATACGTCCCCACTGCTGGGGCACGGGCCTACCCTAAACTAGGTAATCCCGTTGGCCAAGTGCGCTTTGGTTGACTACCCAACCCATGAATTTATTCGTAGATGTGCAGGTTTCCTCACGATGTTTTCCTTCACAGTTAAAGCGTTGAATAAACGTACTATCGGAGTATTTGGCGGTCGACCACCTATAAGGTGAAAATCGCTTGGTGCTTATACGTCTGTCAATGCAAGCCCCGCCCAAATTGTGGTCCGAGAGCCTGCAAGAATTTTCCGGTAGGTATATGAGGCAAGCTGAAAACTTGTCCTATACCTTTAATATTATAACTCAACACAAAACCGCAGACCTGGCTGAGTACCGGGGCTAAACCAAACCCCCAATTTTTCTTATTTTAAAATATATTTTATAATCCAAAAAAATATACTTTGTCAGTTCACCTGACAGGTAGAAGTTCCATCGAAATAATTTGTCTTACAACGTGAGTCTTATTTTTTAGTTATAAATAAAAAGATGAAAAATATTTTTGGGGGTTTGCTTTAGCCCCGCTACTCACCAGCCAGGTCTGTAGTGTCGTGCTGGGATATAATAGGAGAGGTTCAGGATAATTTTTCAGCTTGCCTCAAATACCTACCAAAAAATTTTTGCTAGCTCTCCTACTATTGGAACGTTTTTGCTTGGATTTTGACAGATTTTCTTTAAGTGCTCTTCTATTGGCCAGTGGGCGGGGCTATTGGCGTTTAAAGAAATCTATTTGAAAAGTGTACTACCGCCAGCGTTGCCGGTAGTACATATGAATTTAAATTTTTAAAAACTCAGGAGGAGGCGGGGTTTTAACTGGCGATCTCTAGCATGGCAAGGAAAGACAAGAATTCAAATTAAGCAAGACAAATTTTTCATATAACGAACGCAATACGCACCCATTTACAGGTACCCAACACGTGCACAAATCGAATGCAGTGCGCGATACCAAAAAGAAACACGCACAACACTGGCCAGTAATTGCTCAGCTATTACTCATTGGGAATTTGAAATTTTGTTTTTAATACGACCACCGTGGTTGCGGCGTGAAAGCGGAGGCGGCGCGATCGGTATCGGGCGCCATATCCAAGTGTTGTATGAAATTTTCTAGATTAATCGCCGCGGTTCCGATTTGGGTGCGTACAGATTGGGAGACTAGGGCCGGTCGGTGAAAAATATACCAAACTGATCTCACTACCGCTTGCCATCAGGTAAAATGTGGTCATCTTGTTAGCCAATTTAAAAAAAAAATCTGTCTGGGTGAACTTATTTATAAAACATTACTTCCTATTAAAGTGAAACGAAGCGATATGACGTAAAAAAGAGGTACTGACGAGCACTAAAGAAAAAATTGTTAATATTTAATTTCTTTTCACACAGTCGGACAATGAATTACAGCGCTAAATGCGCTGTAATAGTTTAATGTGATCATAATAAAATTGTGTGAACCTATTTTGTCATTTTAATCGAAACTGAAAGATATAGAGAGTTATTTTTAAGTCTTACTATCGATATTAATTAAGAGCTAATGTTAATTTGGACATAAATGACGAGGAATACTTACCTACTTCTTAAGAACAAGCTTAACCAAAACATTAGCCCCAGAATCTTTAGAAGAAAAGCTTTAATTTTGTGCCATTGGCTGCGTTAAAATTGGTTAAGTAAAAAATTTTTTTTAATTGACAAGGTATCCTAATACGGACACTCAAATTATGAAAGCCCTTTAAACTCCCTGCCGTACAAAATGACCCGTCCGATTGGCTCGATGTAAAAATCGAAGCCATTCGTTTAATAGATGGCGGTCGATATGTCTGTTGTTGTGTAATGCAGAGTAGTGTAAATGTTTCGCGCGGTTTAATGAGTTGTTTGAGTCATAGTACAAGGTAGAATATCAGTTTAAAGAAGGTGATCTACGAGTTAAGACAAACGGAACATTTATACTTCTTGACAACAGTAAAACGTAAATATACAGATTACGACATTATTACAATCGTCTTATAAAATAAAAATGAATTGCCGTTCGTTAGTCTGACTAAAACTCGAGAACGCCCGGACCGATTTAGGTAATTTTGGTTTAGGTTTTAAAATGTTCGTCGTAGTCCAGGGAAGGTTTCAATGAGAAAATATAGAAAATAATCAGTATTGGTGGTATGAAATCGCCAGGACCACTAGTTTAAAATAAAACACACGTGATCATGACTTATGTGAGAAGCTTTAAAATGAGAATTTCTCAATAATGTCTTACTATGCGGGCGCAGCTTCATCCATACTGCTGTTCAAGGTGCTTATGTAATGAATAAATCTTTTTTTTTCGGGTACCAAAATATTTTCAAAACTTATTTGACATTAAATACAATTTCTGAATTCGGAAAGCGAAAGCTTAGTAAATTAGATGTATTAGAAATGTGGTCATATGAGTTTTAAAAACTCGAAACATACTTATTCCCCTTTTACTATGTGTCTCTGTTGGTGTGGTTGTTTAATGGTGTAATTGGATGAAATAATAACATGTCCAGTGATTCTCACGCCTTGTATTAATTTGATATAGTTCTTTTGCATTAGAGAGGGAAGCGAGATAAATATTATGTTTTGTCAATTCTTAGTTAATTATAAAGTTGAATTTAATAGATAATTATATTTTAAAGGTAAAAGGTGCAAACACAGTGTGCAACATTGAGTAAGTTTGATAGTTCTTTTGGAAATGGTTTTTAATAATGTATTATCATTTGACATTACATTCCAGATATTTCGAAATCATTGCCCATCACAACGGAAAAGTAAAACACCAAATAAGAAAAAATGTAAGGCCCATAAATTGATCAACACGGCGTTGATTAAAATATATGAAAATGTCACCGTCGTTAATATAGAGCAGTCGCTTTAACGAGGCTTTACGATCTTTTGTTCACCTCATGGGGAGGTTTCACTCACGAGAGCTTTTTTTAAATTGACACTTTTTATTTAACCAAAGCATCGAATTTATACGGCATCGCGGTGTAGAGTGGCCAGATATGTTTTGTTTTATAGACATTTATTTGCAGTAAAGTAAGATGAATGTGATTCAAGATAATGAAATTCCGTAGAACAATGACGTCTAATTCACTTCACTTAAAAACGACGATCATTAAAATCATTGAGATATTAATTTTAAAAGTAAACCTTACTTTTTGCGTATAATTTTATCATCATGCAATCATGTATATATTTTTCTTTTGTAAGAAAAAATATGACTAATAGTTCTCCACATATACATGCAATTCCGGAAATATCCCAATTGTCTGTCTTAATTTGGCCACCACACAGACAGTGAAATAAATATTTCCCTGAACTCGGTCGTAACTTATTCTTTCAAAATCAATTTTCTTGTTTACCTGACGAGTACTCGGCGATTACTAAGACTTTGTACGTGGACCGTAGGGCTGCGCCAAGTAATATAACCTGCAGAACTACCGCATATTTTAAATTGAGATAAATATGTTTAATTTTTACACCTCAATCCATCAAAGAAAAAATATGTTATATATTTTTTGGTTTATCCATACTTTAATTAAGTATATTACCTGTCTATTGTCGAAAATGTTTAAAACAACTTATAAAATAAACATTCCAGTATGATCCAAAACAATTTATATCTACATTGAAATGTAATTTTGTAAGAGTACAGAGTATAGACTTAGACAGTATTAAAGAACTGAGCGGCGAGCGCACACACAGTAAGTTACGACTTGTAATGGAAAAGACATCAACGCGCGTTAATAATTCCATCTACACTGTCATTCCATAATATACTTTACAACACATACATTTAAAAAAAAATTTGACCCTTAATATAGCTTTAGTCAATACATTCATAACTGGCTCGGTGGAACAGTGGTTAGTGACCCTGGCTGGCGGTTCCAAGAGTCGTGGGTTCGTTTCCCACTCGGGACAAATATTTGTGTGATGAACATCGGTGTTTGTTCCGTGTCTGGGTGTGATTATATATTTAAGTATGTATTTAAAAATATCTATGTATGTATATCAGTCTCTGACGCCCATAGTACAAGCTCTGCTTAGTTTGGGGTCAGATGACCGTGTGTGGAAATGTCCCAGATATTTATTTTATTTATTTATAACAGTTAATATCTTACACAATGTTTAATCATTATTAAACAATGTCTCCCTTTGACAGTGCAAAATACACATCTCGAACTGAACCATCTATTTAAAAGTCGACAGCTAACATTTTCTTTCATGCTATTCTAACCTTAGTCTTTCTTACGCCCAACAAAAACTTTCCCAGATCAAAAGCGGCATCCAGTCTCATTACTAAACACAGTTTCCTTGTTAGGAATCACCGATAGAGCCTGCAAGTCCTAACAGCTGATTTAGTGGTAGACCGACCACCCAGGATATATTTTTTGCACCTACTTAATTTATGTCAATTTTATAATGCAACTAAGTTAAAGTAGATGAGACGGTTTCTAAAAGGTATTTTGTCGCAGAAAGCATGAATTTATTTAAAAAAAAGATAATAATTTCCGGGTGGTAACGGTGAAGATTTAATTGTTATTGTGTTTATACATTCTGATACCTTTGTTAAAATAGGTCTTATAATGATATACCCTCGGAATTAGATCAATGTATCTACGTGAGTATATAAATTTTTCAACAGTATTAGACACTGTGTAAGTAATTTTTGACATTTGAGTATTAATATGAATGAATACTTAAGTTAAGTTTTTGACATGTATGTAACGTATGTATAATGTTTAAACACACTGGCGTTTTGGGCAACTGTAAGCCAGTGTGGAAAAATTAAATGAATAAATAAATAAATAAATAAATAAATATGTGAGTAAAAAAATCATTGAACTGAAATACATCCCTGATCAGTGAGCATCTTCTACGAAAACACTTACGGACCGATAGCCGAATTTCAATTAAGTGTGATAATCATACCATCGAGTTTGCGGAAATTTATCGATAACACGACTCGGTACCGACTCGATTATTATAATAAATGCACCTTACGACTGATGTACGTGTCGCGTAATGCGAGACTGTTTCCTAGTACTTAATGTCCTAAATATAAGGTCTTGGTTTGAATTGATGCTTTATTAAATCATTGGTCGCTTTCAATAAAATTGGTTTCAAGTAATTTTTGAAAAAATGCTTATGCTCATGCAGTAGGGCTTGTGGCTCAAGCAAATCTTACTATTATCATACTTGCGAAAGTAACTGCTGTCGTATTTTCATGTCAAGACTACTTAACTGATTTACTGGACATGTAGACTGATGATGGACTGGAGGCCGAGAAAGGACACAGGCTACTTTTTAGATTACTTTTCTGTAGGGAAATGATGTTTTGCACAATAAACGTTTTCACGCGAATTCAGGCACGGGCGGAAAGCTTTTACATTTATGTATTTTTAATCATGATGATAATCAAAAATCACAAACAATTCAATAAAACATCTGTTTCCTCGTCTGTCATCAATTAGAACTACTTACTTATTGGTAATTCAACACAGCATTATTTAATCCTGAATTATTGAATCAGATTTTTGCTTACACACCCAATTAAGGATACGATAACAACTGTAATCTTAAACCAAAGGTAAACTAGACTCTAGAAAGCAACAATGAGGGCCCACAAACATAATAATATACAATTGTGTCAATTTTTAAGTAGCGAAAATGAATACTTTTAATTTAAACGTTCCTACCAAATCCGTCTTTAATAAAACACTTCCCACTTACGCGGCAACTCATCCTATCATTATCTCAATGAATTGCAAGCATTTCCATCACGTGACGTAATTATTTTCAAGACGAGTCAATAAGGACATGTCCGGACATGATAACAACCGTCTCGCCACATACCTTCACACCTCTTCGAGGCCATGGTAATATAGTCATTAATCACACCGTATAGTAATTAGTGAGTTCGCTAGGTCACGCCGAATGTCAATATTTATACGCAAATATTTAAATGTTATTGTAATTTAAAACAATTCATGTATCTAAGTGGAAACGTGCCAGTGTTATCTTTGATTGTCAGAATTTGTAATTTACTGGATTTTGAATAGAAAAGATACTGAAATTTTGTGATATTTTTAAATAAGTTTGGCTATTGACCAAAACATGTTAGTTAACTTTAAATACTCCACTCCACTCCACTCCACTATAATTTTACTACTTGTTTATAGTATCATAAATGCATGCAAGATTTAGTAAGATTTGCATTCTAAGATTATGTCCTGCATTTAAGTCACCAGTCGACAAAAGCCACTTACACCATCAATCTGCTTTATATTTACGTGAAATAAATCAGATGTAAAACCACAACGGTGTAATTGTTGTCCAAGCTTTAGTTACAACAAAAAACTGTCTCCAAAAGGGCACCTTGTTAAGAGCGCATCTTCACAAATTCGCCTATAATTACATTCACACCACAAGGGCAAGCTTTTGATTAAAGCGAGATTTTTCACCTTAAACGCCCAATTCGTTATGAAATTTACTATAATTATGTTTATGAATAATTCAACGGTTATGGCAATATATGTTCCGAGATTTAATGTATTACCATAACGTTATTTATTTACGCTGACATGTTTACAATAGACAGAGGTTTCTCTGATTTTTTATGGTGAAGAATTATGATGGTGTTTAACGATATTATGCGGAGTAATGTGATCATATTTCTTTTGCGCAGTAAAGTTTGGTGTGGCGTTGTCGCACGTTTTAACGCTTAATTGGCGGTGAATTATAACCTTTGTAAAACTTGCTATGTATGAGTAGATTTGCCATAATGCTAATTCTTGTGCCGGATCGTTTCAGAGAACTAGTTGGACTTGTTAGGTTTTCTTGTGAGATAAGAAGTTCGATCAAGTTTAATAAAACTGATTTCTAATGGAATGAGTGTTCATAAATCACAAATGCCAATACCAACGGTCAATGTAAAATCACATTTGTCTGCTTCATAGAAAGTGTCATAATGCTAATCCGAATTACTTTTTTGGGAAAAACATGTAATTTGTTAAAATCCTCACATAAAGACAAATCTGTAATATTATTCTGCTGCTGGTAAAAGTGTAATAAATAAAATGTCGGATTAGCAAAATAAAAATACAGTTCAAAAATAGCTATATGTAAAACTTTTTAGTTATTACGGCATACAAATAAAGTAGCGTAAAACCAAAACTTTCATTTCAAAAAGGTTGTTCTCTGGGTCCATATTATCATCACATTCCGACTGTCGATCCTATATTTAAAGTCTAGTCAAAGCGATCAACGACCTTCGAAACATATATCAAATATACATTTAATCGTGATATAAAAATATCCAAAACTTAACAGAGTAGGTATAACACTATTTGAAAGAAGAAAGAAAGACAAACATTTATTGAGCACGACATAGAAATTACAATTACAATTAAACATAAATACACAAGACACAAAAACTCAAACAAAGAACACACATAGGTAAGGACTATAAAGTGGTCAATGAGGTGCGGGCCTCAGCATATGCCACCTTAGCCCGAGAGCCAGATTTGGTAAACGCGGAGAATTAATAATTGCTTCATGTATACGATCTATAACAAAAACTTATACCACCCGTTCTACGCGTACGAATAACGACTACAAAAAATATGTAGGTATTCGTTTTTAGTATTAGAAAGGAATAGATCATGTCAACTAAGCACCCCCCTGATTCACATAGCGAATAAGATTAGAATTCGAAAACTATGCTATGTATCTTTCTCTAACTAAGCGATTGACTGAGAGGCAGGTTATTATTTCTTATTATTTGCACGAATACAACACATTTGGAGAATGGTGTGAATAGAGGAGAGCTGGTGCGTAACTACCAGTAGCGGCTATTAAGAATCTATCCTAAGAGGCACCTACAAAGACTCTGTGACATAACTCTACCTCTCATAACAGCACAGCAGGAAACAACAGTTAGATACCTACCGCTGTTTCTATACTGATTTACAGTCCAATTAAACAATTTGCCAATAGAAAACTGTATAAGGGGGCAGTTAAAGAAATTAAAGTCAAGTCTGTCAATTACATCTTTTTTTATTATTTTCTTTTACGAGTTCCGCCTTCGACTCATCCACGATGAGTCCTACATCAACAGTTCTTTTTTAAATAATATTTTTTTAAGTTAATCAGTCTTGCCCGTGACTACGAGCGCTTGTAAAGAATTCGAAACGTGGGGTCTCTAAATTATATGTTTAGAATAACAATACACGCGAGTTTAATCCGTAAAATTAGTTTTCTTTCAGTGTTCGAATAAAATACTGAGTGAGTAGCCTTTCTCAGCCTATAGATTAACCGATTACCAAATTCCGAACCCATTTAACGTTCATTTGTTTGAATATGAAAATGACTGAGAGACGGACGGAGTAACTTTCACGCTTATAACATTAGTAAGGAAGTAAGGCTGGACACATGAACTCGAAAGGTTACCTATTTCTGTTGCAGACCTAGATCGCGTCACGATATTCCTGGTCATAGGAATACCAAATTATCTGAGACAATGTCACATGAAAACGCCGTGAGAATTTCGCAAAACGTGAATCCTATAGCATCCCCGATGTAATCTAAGAACAGTAGTGGACTAAGGGAAATAAAATATTTGCTAACAATCATATTGCCTATTCGATTTTTGGGGTCTATCTTTCTCATTTGTCATTTATGTTGATCCTTTCGCCCGATCTCTCATCGGTCATGTCGGATTTCCGTCTCACCGAATTATGAGAGTAAGGGAAGAGAGAGTGCTCTTGTGTTTGCGCGCGCACTTGTGCACTATAATATGTCCTGCGCACTTGGTTGATCTCAATTGAGATCGGCCGCCATAGCTGAAATCGGTCGGATGCCTTATTTATGTTGATCCTCACATATGTAAAGAAGAAAGAAGAAGTCCTCTTTGAAGAGTGTCCTCTTTTAGTTTCCAAAACGATTGTTGTAATTTACTTCATTAATTTTAAGCCCTTACCGTTTGAACATACACTTCATAGACATAGTATTTTTAGCATTTTCATAAAATGTACTGTAGGATTTCGAGAGCTTACGCGGGAACACAGACCCAAAAACTTAAGTTCTCTTAAGATATTCGACTTCAACCGGATTAATAATAATACAAAAAAATATTTTGATGATATGAATAAAATATCAATCCGAGTACGCCCCTGCCAATGGCTTCTCGTTTTATGACGAACGATCCTCTTTACTGCAGATTTATTCATAAATACGGCGAGAATTCGAGATCTCGATTGGTCACGAGCGATCGGTAACGATTTAAAATTGAAATTGTGCTTATTCTAACTAAGGTGGCGATAAACTAATATCGTGCTATTATTGGTCCTGTGACTTTATAATAAACTGGTTGTCATAACTCTAACGTCAAAATTGTAAATATGAAAACGGCATAGTCTTATTTATGCGCAACACAACAAATTTGAAAAAACACGTAGATTTTCAGATTAAAGTTGCGTTAATAGCTATTCAACATATTCTTGCCCATGACCACGAGCGTAGTAAACAGCTCGAAAGACCGGGTCTCTAAATAATATGTTTAGAAGAATAGCAATATACGTGAGTTTGTTTCAAATGAAAAGGCAATCAAACATTTGACAGTTTGAGCAAGTGTAAGCACCTTGATGTAGAAATCACCTTGTTTATTTAAATAACCAAGGTGATTTCTACAAATTGTCATAAAATATAAAATTGTTATATTAATGAGACGAGAAATAATGAGCTGAACAAATACTTTATACGAATCGTCGCCAATAATTTAAAAACAAAATTGAACAGGGCAATAACAATTTTACACATTTGATTATTATTTTTTTTAAAAAGACATTTTGGCACTTTATACATTCTGCTATGTAACATTTTGCTAATAACTAAAATACAATATAGCAAATGATGTTGGATTCTGATTGACCAACTGTTACGACAAAAAAATTAGGCATACACTCCATAATCAGAGACCTGTGACACAGTAAATCAGTCGTCGCCTTTAACGGTTAATGAAACAAAAGCATTATTCATATCAGTCTCTTTATCGTATACAAAATAACTTACACCCAATGAGTATTACCGGCCACTCTATACGGGCATAAAAGCGTATAAATATCGGAACAACCACTTTTGAATACATCACCCATCTTGCAATATTGAACTCTAAACTCTACGCAGTAAAGATGATTTGTTTATTTGCAACTGAAAATTGAAGTTGTTACTAAAAAGTAGTTACCATCGTTTCGTTTGTTGAATGTCCAAAAATATGTACAGCCCGCTATGTGCAGCCAAATTTATTTGGGGAATTGAGGTTTTGATTTTAAATGTGTGGCTTAAGTCGATTGCAACTATGTAGAATGTAGTTGTAGATATTAATTTTTTCCTAAAAAATATATAAAATTATTAAATAAACGCTTTAACTTGACTTAAGATTTTTTATTTCTACATTACATTACATTGCTTAAAGAAATAACTTAATTATTGATTGCAAGTGGGTTTCCAAAAGGTATTTCTTTTTCTAACTATTATTGGCGATAAAAAAGAATGGCTCAATATTAAAGTAACGAGACGTAATTTTAGCACATAAAAACTATTTGTGAGACAAAGTTGCAACAAAAATGTGGAGCGAGGAACTTAGATGTTTTATATAAACCGGAGTAAGTTAGAAATCTTAAGCTTGCTCATTCTAGGCTGAGAGTGAACAAGCGAAGGGGGAAAGACAACAACCTTAATGCTTTCTTATTTTTCTAAACTAACAGAATTGCAATAGATTTTTATTAAGCCAAAAAGTACAATTTGTCAAAAGAACCAATAAAAACATTCCTACCACGACGATGTTATGAAAAAACAATTTAAACTATGGTTTTTCCGTACAATCTTTACTTTTAATTCATAAACTAGAGTTTTGGATACATCCTTATAATATATTATTTGTTGAATAATTTCCGAAGAAAAACTGATAAATTAATTAAACAGAATCAATCTTCTTAAGTTTTGTTTTATTAATATGCAAAAAAATGGTTCGGTGGGATACTTTTTCTGAAAATTTAATTTATCAATACTTCATCCAGTCACGTAAATGTTCCAAGGTATCGAAACTAGTCCAATCAATCACACATAATAAACACGTAACATTTATTGAAGTGTTAACTCGAACCGTAAAGCAAATTGCTAAAGACAGTTTTTATCTTACTTACGTACGTACTTTGTAACCGTCGTGGTAACATTGTATCACACCGAAATACCGTTAGATGTTTATACATCTCAAAAGTATAATAAAATATCGAAAAACTGTGCCTCACTATTGAAATATTTATGCAGCTTGATAGATGGAAAAAATATCGAAGAGAATGCAACTAATACTTATAGGCTCACTAGTCTTTCCCACGTGATTATTATTATTTATTTTTAGACATAAAAATTAGGCACTATAAACATGTAGGAAACTGGTCTGGTCTATGTCCAGCAGTGGACAAGGATGGGCTGATGATCATGATGATGCATTAAACAATACTCCCATAAAGCGCAGTTGGTCAAAAAGTTGCTTAATATTTACTTTCTGAGTATTTTTACTTCAAAACTTGAAGTTTGTGAGTAGTTTTTGTTGAAAGAGCGACACCCGCTTGTCAAGGAGAGTAAGAGTTGCCCGTATTTATATAATTAGAAAGGAATAGCTATGTCCCATTAAGAAAGTGTAAGAACAATCTTTTACCCAATAAAAAACATTTCGCGCAAAATCGCATGTAAAGCCACAACCATATTTCAATCAAAGCCATTCATCTATTGAACCAATTCAGGGCCGGGTCCTTTATCCGTGTTTATCTGATAGCGTGTCGAATAGGTACCCCGTGAGTTCCTAGGCGGTCTAGATTGCAGAACAATCGTGGCCCATCAACACCCTGCGTCACTCGCCCATTGCACGCCAATCCAGCGGAAAACAGACCAAAGGAGATAGCGGGCTATTCTGATGCAACGAAATCTCTCGATAAAATCCTTACTAATATTATAAATGTGAAAGTAACTCTGTCCGTTACGAAATTACGCAAAGAGTACTAAACCAATATAAATGAAATTTGGTACAGATATAGTCCAGAGCCTAAGAAAGGACAAAGTCTACTTTTGGAGATACGATCTCGATGGAGATCAGCTAACATAGCAAGACATACATTATTCCGCCCAAGAACTGTTCCTAAATCCCATATTTCGGATAAAGAGCAATCCGAGAGAGCAGGTTCAGGACCACTGGTATAACATGCTTTCCTGACATCTGGCTGAGTATTTTTTAACAGGGCTTCTCGATTTTCTTGTGACGCTAGGAACCGATTATAGATTAGGTCAAACATCATGTCATCACTACTGCCATGTACAGATAAATCGGTTATAAGGAGTACTATATGTTTTGAATTAAGAATTCAAGTTGTTTTCACGCATGTGTCATCAACATCATCATCAGCCCATTTATGTCCACTGCTGGACATAGGCCTCTCCAACAACCATGACAGCATGTGTCATTTATGATCTAAATGCCTAAACAATAACAATTTTATTTGGACGTGTTTAAAGTAAATCTGGCTATCCATCGCTTAAACTACTGAAACAATTAGGCTGTAAATATTAGGTTAAGATATAGCCTATGAGAAGACTTGGCTACTTTTGTTGTTCAGTTTTAGAATAGCCCTGCAACAGTATCGGGTAAGCGCAATCTCAGCGCTCGGACAGCAGTGATGTTGATTTAAGGCCATCCAGTGTTTGTGAACTATTTTGCATGCTATTTTTTTACCGTTGAGCTAGTTGCAGATCTACATTTCTCCATAGATATGTCAAAAATGCTTTTATAGTAAGTTTCTGTTTGCTTTCATTCCCTGGAGAATTTAGAAAATATTTTTTATACGAACTATTGTCCATCCGGTTCCGTTTTTCCTTTTTAAGGCATGGTACCCTAAAAACCGAAAATCACTATTATTTTTATTATGAGTGCTAAAAATCTCTGTCTATCTGTCCATGAAATTAGTTTCATGTTTCAATCCAGGTCATTCATTAGTCCTAAGATTAAATAAAAGTAGGTAGAAGAAGGTTTTTATCGTGAAAAAGGACAAAACGCTTCATTTAATCGACACCGGTATTACTGAGAAACGTTTCACGCTTTAAACGACTTCTCATGAACAGTCGCAGACCTAAACTACCACAATTTCAATTACCATCGCACCTGCTCCAAACGAACTCATGCAAGCGAACAGACGCTCAATAAATCACCAGGCTCTACAAAAACAAATCCCAGTTGCCGCATACTATGGAGGTGACAATACATGCCTCCGTCACCCGAATGCTTGCTAACTGCGGAACTCCGCCGTCTCCAGCCCTTTTTAGTTTAATGGCCCTATTACGACTATAAAGGTAATTATTGCCTCGCCAACAATTAGCTTGGTCGCGCGCATTGCGAGGCGTATACGGAATCCCTGAGCGTTTTTCTATTGAAGATTTATTGGTGGTGTGATTAATTAGTTTTGTGATTGGACGGGATAGAGCGGGAATATTGAGCGGGTTTTTGTTGTTGTATAGAATACCGATGACCCACCCTTTGCTTCGGGTAAACAAATAAACCTTCATCATATAACCTTTCTAGTTAAAGTTTTCATAAGAAACGCTTTCATTCGACCGTTCTTTCTCCGATTTACTTTGCAAAACCGACTACCATGTAAAACCCTTTATTGTTTTCGGTTTTTTACATAACCTATGACACTCAGCAATAATGTGGCTTTCTATAGGTGAAATAATTTTACAAAATCGTTTCAATAGATCTCTAAATTACCCTTTACAAATTAACAAATATACAATCACACATACTTTACTTGAAGTTGTCTATGTCGTAAATCATTATTAAGGGAATATTCCCAAAAATAATTAAAAACCTATTACCTCATTCAGTTTCCTCATTTTATATTTAAATCTGTTCAGTCAGTAGTTTGACCTGAAGTTCTGTTGACAGAATTGCTTGCGCATACCTATAAAATATTTGTAAGGCTGAGGAAAGGTAGAGATCTATGATCCTTATTTAGCACTTGTGTCGTCGTCGTCGTCAGGCTACTTAGTTCCTGTGTTAAACACAATCCCAAATATGTAAGTCCTCCATTTTGAAACTGAAACATTGATGCGGTCTTAGGTACATTATTTTATAAACAAAATCGTATTGTTTGAGGCAGCAGAATCACAACACTATTTCAAAGTCACACACCGCGAAAAAAAATTATAGCGAAACGCTTCTTATAGTTACTTAAGGTTGTATTTAAGATGAAGATCGACTTGATGGAAATACGCCCCACGTAAATAAATATCAACGCAATTCATCACCGTTTTAACACAATACGTGGGCCCATAAGGTGGTTAACAAGCTTTTATATTTATTTATTTCACTGCTTTTTTGACAGCGATACCCGATCTTAAGGACAGTAGCTGCATAATGATATTGTCTTCGGACAAGTAGTGATGTGTCAGAAACGAATTTGTTAAAGAGCTGTGGTTTATTATACTTAAAAGATTTATTTTGTTTATGTGTTTTTTGACGCTCATAACTTAGCAAAAAACAACTTGTCTTTACTCAACTTTGTAACTGTCTGTCTGTACGTTTTGTTTCTTCAAATATAATGAAGAAACGTCGATGGCCGAGCATTTAAGGTCATTGCTTGCCATGCAAGAGGTAGCCCGTTAAAATCCCCCCCACGTACCACTGTGTTTTTTTCAAATTTGAAATTCATATGTACGATTATCCGAAGCTT
This sequence comes from Maruca vitrata, assembly GCA_039566165.1. Classification (NCBI taxonomy): domain Eukaryota; kingdom Metazoa; phylum Arthropoda; class Insecta; order Lepidoptera; family Crambidae; genus Maruca; species Maruca vitrata. Next base: position 14,881,092 of record CM076922.1, on the reverse strand, counting down.
TAACGGTGAAGGAAAACATCGTGAGGAAACCTACACACCTACAAAGTAATTCTTAGGTTCTGTAGTCAACCAACCCGCACTTGGCCAGTGTGGTTGACTAAAGCCTTATCACCCTACCGGGTAGGCTCGTGCCCCAGCAGTGGGGATGTATACACCGTGATATTTTAGTGGTTGTTTTCCCGTGGCAGAAAGATTTGCCTTTAGTAATACTGTCGAATCATGCAAATAATTCCTCGAAAAAAAAAAATTTATTTTCTAATTTTCAAAATAATAATTTTCAACTCGAAAACGAGAGAAGCTATCGTTCTTTTATAACAAGTGACGTAATCAGGTACTGCTTGCCCCATGAAATCGATGCTTAAAGCTGAAGAAGCTCGACACCCTAAGTCATAAAGCGGTTCGAACGTGCTTTCGAGTTTCGGTTAAACCTTTCGTAAAACCGGCATTTATTGATTTCAACAAAAAAGAACTGCACAAATCTATTGTACTACTAAGATAGAATCATTTTACAGCGGGAAAACAACCACTAAAATTTCACGGTGTATAGGCTGATGATGATGATGAAACATAATTAAACTTTACACCATGTGACATTGATATGTTTGTCGACTTTCAAAGTTTTGTTTCACTGAACACATTACTTCAAACAAGCTACTAAATATAACAAGAACACTACCATCGGGCTATGGTGGTACCAACTTTTACCTCGTTACAATTATTCATCTAGCCGTGCCATTTCTTTTCCTAATGGTTCGCAAAACTTCCGACCAATTAGCGACCATTATCTAAGTGTGTATTCGTGTTACTGCGCGCTAGTTGGTAATCGGTGCGGAAACTGTGAGTGTGGCAAGTCATTGTCCAGTCAGTAGGAAGTAGTGTGGATCGTCAATATTCGATAGGAACGTCGATACGATTTACCATTTTACACGTCTAAGTCACTATACACCGTGAAATTTTAGTGGTTGTTTTCCCGCAGTAAAATGATTCCATCTTAGTAGTACAATAGATTTGTGCAGTTATTTTTTGTTAAAATCAATAAATGCCGGTTTTACAAAAGGTTTAACCGAAACTCGAAAGCACGTTCGAACCGCTTTATGACTTAGGGTGTCGAGCTTCTTCAGCTTCAAGCATAGATTTCATGCGGCAAGCAGTACCTCATTACGTCGCATCTTATAAAAGAACTATAGATTCTCTAGTTTTCGAGTTGGAAAATTATTATTTTGAAAATTAGAAAAAAAAAATTTTTTTTTTGAGGAATTATTTGCATGATTCGATAGTATTACTAAAGGCAAATCGTTCTGCCACAGGAAAACAACCACTAAAATTTCACGGTGTGTATTATATTTTTGCGATTTAAAAATGTAGAGGTGCTGTACCTAAGTGGAAAGCGAGTCTACTGTCTCTCTGCCTGTTACGCGGCTTTAATTCAAGAACCGTGCTAACAGGAGTTGAACATTTGATGGATGACGTAATCATAGCTACTTATGCTGACGAAAAAAATTACTAATAATTATTTTTTAAATTCATATACAAAAATACAGTCATTTTTATGAGAAATCTCACGGTCATGTGATCTTTGTGAAAAAATAGACCAACTCATTTCACGGAAATTGTTATCGATATACTAGAACATCACTAAGTTCTTGAAAGGGCATTAGGGCGGCTCTATGTTAGAACTTGCCTATTGTTTTACTTTACACAGATATGCGTTTAAATTATTAGTAATAAGTAGTTTGCTGTTTCTTTTACTAACCTAGGAAGAACATGCCAATAACCATGCGAAAAAACATAACTATGTGCGGAAAGAGCAATTTACATTATTTACTTGACATACAGACAAAAATATTCAATTATATCAATACGACAATCTTAAAAGTTGTAAAGCTCTATACAATAAATTTTATATTATGTATCATTTAGTACTTTTTACGATCAAAGTTTTTACGTTAAATAAACAAAAATAACATAATAAAAATAAAATATCAATGACACATCAGATTGTTTTAGTTGGTTCATAATATAATATAAATGATAAATCAAGCCAAGCGTCTCATTCAATTAAATTATGCGCATACGACCGATGGGACAAAACCAACCTTCATATTTTAAATTACGATTCAACGTCACCTCATAAAATTAATCGATATCAGTCAGATCGATTTCCGATTTCTGATCAAAATACGATGCATCGGTACATACCGAATCGATATGCGGATTCGATAAATCTGCCTTGTTAAAATACGTTGCGCGGATACTCGGCGTTTTTGTGTTAATTCGCTTTTGCGTTTCTGGTTTTCGAGTTTTACGCCGATCGAGTGTAGAAATAGGTCCCAATTGACATGTTAATGGTGTTTTTCCGAAAATTTAACGAGTCTACGCATTCTTCGACGGCAGGCGCATTTGTAAGCTCGGAGATCTAACACCGTGTAAAATGTGATCACATTTAGAAAGCATCATTGGTTACATATGATATCGAGCGTAACTTTTCCTTCTGTATTTACAATCGTAATAATTTGTACCACTTTACAAAGGCGTAAAAAGAAGTTTATACACTTAAAGATTAGGAACTCGTAGGTACTCTTGACAAATATGTAATTTTATAATAATAAAGTACGAGTATGTATAGGAACTAAACTCCGATGACAAGCGTTGATAGGATAGGAATAGTTATATGTATTATACTAGCAGACCCGGCGAATTTCGTACCGCCTTAACGTAGCTTTGATGCACTACTTTATTTTGTTAACCGACTTCAAAAAAGTAGGGGGTCTCTCAATTCGACCGCTTATATGCTTTTTATAGTTGACAGTCGTCCCATCTTAGGTATGCCGTATGAGTAAGTATCTATTCAATTTGAACTGGAATCCATAATATCCTCCACATAAAATTTAATCCTCATTTCCCTGGTCTCGCCATAACTGAGAACTTTACTAATCTCAAATTTTTACTCATATCCAGCAATACAATAATTGCTTTCAAATTACTTCATTGGCGTAACAAAATTTATTCGAACCAGATTTTTGCCTACTTTCAAGGTAAATAAGGATAATAGCAAAAACTATGAGTTAAATTTCAGAACGCAACAAACTTTGCATAGCTTATTTAGTGGTATGTGGTAATTTAACCGCGCCAACAATATTTTTATAAAGTTTTTGATAAAGTTTGTTTTGTTTTAAAGACTAAGAAGTTTTCTGATTGCTAATAAGTATTTGTTAATCAAATTTAGTTCACAGCTTAATATCGATTTTTCATAACTCTTCTACCCAATATTACAATAGGCCTATTTTGCTAGCTGCTGGATGAAGAAGGTATACTATTAAAATAATAGTTTGATATTATTTGGAATTCTCCCCGAGATATTACAGTTTCAATAGCACATCATTTGGGTGAGCTCAAAACGCTTCACATAAATATCGCAGCACACTATGACGACACAACGTGTAATACTGTATGCATATCGTAAGAACTTTGTTCAGCAGCTATATCAAATGTTGCTTATACGAATATATTTTCATAGTGAAAGTTACTACTAATTTGTATTTTATACGATGGCATAGCATTTTTAGATTCGCACTTTTGAAATGGACTTTCCCACCCAACTTCAAATGTCTATTATTGTCTCAAATCTTAAGAAATTTTAATTTCGATTTGACTAATGTTATTAATTTACCTATATCTTACTATTAATTGTGAAATCGCATGCAAAATTTGACTTAGAAAACTACCCTATTGTGTCGGTCGATGGAAAAATGTGTGACAACTTCACAATCGATCTTCACCAAATTGTTGTGCAAACGCTGACCAACTTCTTTTGCTGAATTGCCCATAAAATATATTTGCAAAAATTTCGTGTGAAGAGATTTAATATCTACTTATCCTTTTGATACAGGTATGAACCGTATTTATTGTAGTGCGATCAGCTCGTCTTTTCTTCTGAACCAAAAACGTGATAAAAGAAAAATGTTTGTCAATGAACCTTCTTTATTATTTGGTCACTGTAGATATCGAATTTTGTCAATAAACGAACATGACAATTAGATGTCGCTTTATTGCTAAATGAAAATCTCTGAAATATAACTTACACAAATTAATGTCTAAAACAAATACCTAAATATAACAGTACCTACCTAAAGTTTCCAGACATTTTACAAAAAAATATTTCTGGACGATACTCTTATTCCAATTATGAAGCTTTTGTGACAGATGTGAATTTAACACTACCAGGGAAGTACCCATTTGAAATCGATACACAGCGGCAACGATTCTCGATTTGTAACTTATTTTAATCGAATTAACTTTCAAAAACTAAGGTTGAAAGAAATTGTCGAAAGAACAATATTAAAAGACTTGCAAAACTTCTAATCTTGTTTTTTGTCGAAAAAAAGAAATACACGATTGCATGTTTAGTATAATAATTAAATAGATATATAATGACGTAAATAATTATAGTCAAGTTTTTAAAAATGTATACCGAGTTTAAAGGACCATGACAGTTATACTCTCGTGTAAAAAACTCGTCAATGAAGCAGCCCCGTTGCCGACCGATTCATTTTCATTCGCGAATGATCGGTTTAACTGACTGAATACTTGAGGCACGTCACTATGTTTAAAAGTAAAACTTAAACCATAGTACGTATCTGCATTCGCGCAAAAAAATATTATTATATTTTGAAGTTCAGATTTAGAAACAATAGTTAAATCAAAAACAATAAGTTAATTTTCCTTGTGAATTAATTGTAGGGTGTTTTTGTATAATTGTAAATTTTTAAAATGACGATTTACTACAAAACACAAAAAAAGATATTACATTGCATTTAAATGAAACGTGCAGAGTTACGTTCTTTGAAATGTCAAAAAAGACTTCATAATTGGAATAATGTTTAACAAAATGACTGACGTTTCATGTCAAGTCCCACGGGAACTCTTTCAAACGGGATAAGAGGTATCCTATGTCCTTCTCCTGGCTATAAGCTACCTCCCTACCAATTTTCAGCCAAATCTGTTCTGCCGTTCTTGAGTTATAAGTGGTGTAACTAACACGACTTCCTTTTATATATATAGATTACTATTTCAGGAAACTAAGTAAAACGATATGTGCTTTGTAAGTACATTTTACCTTTGACTCAGCCATAGAATGACATTGAATGAAAAATGACTTAAAAACGTGAGAACATAACGTATAATATAATATAATAATGCAATACGTTGTATATAGTTTGCACACTATTTATGTGTAGTGATTCAGTAAATAAGGTTATCTTGACAAGATAATAAAGAAGAAAGAACCTTCACCGCTCCTATATCAGATGAATTACATACATAATGTAGGCACTACTTTTGTACTCTCTGCATTAATAAATCTTGCATTATCTCACGAAATGGACCTGTTACACAGATGTAATCAATAATTATTGTCATTCCTGCGCCTTCTCGGATCCAGGTCACAAATCATACAATCTTGCCTAACTGTAAAAACAATGCTTTTTTTATTTTACCCCACAATCATGCGGTAACAATTTTATCAGACGAGCGGCTTATTTGGTGTGACCACAGTTCAATTGATTGTAGGACAGACAATAGGTCCACAAAAAAAAGTAAGTTCAAAAAGTGTAGTGACAGGTAGATTTAAAATTAAAGCATGGTTACGGTGTGGCTATTCTAATTCATACGAATGAATAAATATTACTCTAATTGATGAGTGCATTTTGCAACAACGAGTTTACGCGTAATGTTATTGACATCATTTTTTGAACAAAAAAGAATTTTCCTTCCTCTGATTTGGAAGTCTGGCTGTTCCTCTAAGTTGGAACGCTGATATCCTAGTTTTGTAGTGAAAATCCTTTAACTTAAAATCTTTATACTACACTGCCAGTTCCACATAAAGTCTACACCATATCCAAATTTATAGATAGATTCTATTTTTACCCGATAGTCTTATATTTTCACGCAAGCCTTCCAAAGAGCTAGGAAGGTAACCCTTCCCGTGATCATGCCAACGGAGACAACATAAAAATACTAAATATTAAGACCTTAACTTACTTCAGGTTGGTTATAGTCTCCAGTATATCCTTCGGAACCTATCAAACTTGGTCCCCCCACCATGTTACATTTGGCGCGCTCGTAAATTCACCCGATGACAGCTGTCATTAGCGATCCGCCATTACAGCGTCGGCGGCGGTTTCACTTAACTCCTTTATAATTTCGATGCGATTTCCGAACGTGAGCCTTACACCTTATACGTTTCTGGGCGTTTCGGATACGGGGCCCGTTTATATGGTGTTTTATATTTTATGTAACGGGGGTTAAGTCTATTAAATATTTGGCGAAGTTATAGAATATATTGTAACAATAAGACAATACGGTTCAACTTGCTATGTACTAGCTCTACGTGACCTAACTTTGATAAAACTATTCAACCGATTTCAGTTATGGCAATGGCGGCCAATATCAATGGAGATCATCTAATTGCACTGGAAAAATTGTTATAGTTCACGCGTACAGATAATGACAATCAAATGCATTCTCTGTTCCATCTCTCTCAAAATTAACGTAGAAGGTATTATACTAATATGACTGAAGAATTACCCGAAGGACCTATACTTAATTGCCTTTAGTTAAAATGTCTTAATAGTTTGGGTACCCATTCTACTTAAAATTGTTTTTTTACGAATAATATCAATGTAGAGCGTGGCAGAAAAATAATCGCTAAAATTCGTTTTGTTTTCTAGTAACAAAACTAAAAGGAAAAACCAACCAAAAATGTATAAATAACCTCTTCTCTCTAACTCATTAACTAATTTCCTCTAGGAAGCAACGTTTTCAAATTCCCCTGCTAAATTGTACACAAAATTGCTCACTTCGGCCCTCAAATGTAGACACACGCTGTACCTTAGGGTCGTACTTAATTGAAATTAAAGAGGTATCTGGCACCCGCGACACGTAATGAGCCCTTTCTTAAATAACACGTCATAATTCTCTCCGAATCGTTCCGATACAGATTTTCGGACGAAGAGGCTTGCCAGAGCGCGCGAAGGGCGAATTGGAGCGTTCCCTTTGCGACTATCTTAGTCGAGCCTGTTTTATTCTGCTGGTTATGATAGAATAGTTAATCAATCTTTATTGAAGCACCTTGCTCTTGTCGGTCAAACGATTTTAATTCTTCCTAAATATAATGTAAATACTGCGTTCGTACTGTTTAATTTCTTAAAATAGGTATAAGCTATTAGAGCTAAAGTAAGTATAACGACAAACTCAGAACAGACTCGGTTAGTCAGTTAGTGTTCTATTTATAGTTTAGTTATTATTGCTTTATTTGCTCTATTCACAATAAACCAGACCCTATCACAAAACACGTAAGATAAGAAATAAAAGTCTAATATAAAATAACGCCAAAACAAACGAGAGTAAGTTCTCTTAACAAATCCTAAAAGCCCTTTCCTACTGTGCCTACACAAAAGAGTGTCAAAGACCGTGTCAAAATAATAGTCAATTCGGGTAATGACAAACCAAGAGACCCAAGTGGCCGAACCAATCTTATCGCCGGTCGTAGGCCGGTCATCAAGGCTCATTAAGGTTAATAACAAATTTTGAGCGAATATCGATTTAAATGTATCGATGCAAGTCTCGATTTCGACCGATTAAATTGTATCTCTGCGATCGGCAGTGCGCGCCGGCCGGCATTTAGTTAATGATGCGTTTAAATGACGCCGGATTTTGAATACTGATTTTCGATATTTTATTAATATTAACAAACTTGGTAGAAAATAAAAATGTTATGTAACTGATGCAGAGAATTCTATGCTTTTGAGGGCTGAAGCTGTTCAAGATTTTTAATTAAAATCTTAGTTTACCTTACAGTGTTTGTGAATCAATTACTTAAATAATTATAGTTATGATCATACCACAATATTTCCAGTTTTCCTATACAATATACGATAGTAGCTTGGAGTACCCTTGTCATCATCGCCGGATTTACGGGGGAGTGGATGACTCTCACGCTTAAATTTGTATAATCTATATATCCAAATTATAATCTGTCTGATAGTTCCAAAACATAGTTTGTGATAAACAAAATTACAGAAACAGAAAGTTATGTAATTTTTTTTTATTTCGTTTTTAATGCTACACAAAGCTCTTTTGTAAAATATGTATATTGCAATTTTTTATTTATTTTCATATAGTAGGTATATTCAACGAGTATATGAAAACAGAAGGATAATTAAAATCTATAAAGGAACGAATAGTCTTTAACATAATCAAATCATCAAAATCAGTAGTTAATTTTGCGGATACCACGCAAATTTCTAATTCAAGAAAAGAAAAGTGTTCCACTTTGACCGTTGATTGCGACCAAATTAAGGAATTCCCTGTGATTTATGACAGACAAGGTGGGAGACATTTTGTCGACCGGTTGCTGTTACCACCATACAGTTGTGTAAAACCCGCCAAGTGACTCTGACCTCTCTTGGTCAGGTCGCGTTCCGGGATCAGCACTGTACGAACCGGAGCCAGGGGGGACCATTGTTGCGGCAAACGCCGGACCAGTGGAGTCTTAGCGGCGGTATTGTGCGGGCGGAGCGGGTTAGCCCGCCGGCCAGGGAGACACGTAGAAACGGGGGCCCTTCCGTCCGGCGGACTGGCCAACTCCGACCCGCACAGCTCAATACCAATGCGAGACTCCACGCCTTGTCTCGTTGTTGCCGCAGCTGTGGTCTCCTTTTTCACGGCTTTCAGGGTGAGTGCGACAGGCTCAATATGGTCTATTGTGCCTGTCGACCTCATATTTGGATCTCACTACCGCTTACCATCAGGTGGAGTGAGGTCATCTTGTTAGCCTCTTTATAAAAAAAAAAAAAAAAAAAAAGACGAAACGGAAGGCATTAATTTTCGTCCATAAAGTCACTCTTAATTATAAACTGCGTTGTTAAAATTTGATAGATAGATAGATAACCTGTGTGCTGGTTTGATGACAGAGATAGAAAGTTATGTGTCAGTATGGTTCTGGTATTTAGCTGTAAACAACTTGTTAGCAAAGCTCTTGACTATCCCAAATAGTAGAAATAACTTCTTTACTATAAAATAAGTGCCCAAGGCGACCAGACCTCACGTATTTTCTGACGAAAAACATGTGAATGATGTAGTAGTGTAGTTTAGCTTGCTTGGCCGGCCAATTTTCAGGTATCAGGTAATCAAGGTACGTAAAAAAATTACTTACCTCATGAAAATTCTCCAAACTGATTTTTACTTACATTCTAGGCAATATTCTTAAAAATAAGTCGCCAATACTCACAGACACTTTCCGTCGGCCGTATTGCTTTGCAGACACTTTAAAGCTCCTAAAATGATAACTTAACATTACGTTAATTAAACAGCACTACTTACACCACACACATTTGTTTCCACATTTCCTTCGTCAGAAAATGCGTGACGTCTTGTGACCATAACTACTTAATTATCTGAAATGAAAGTAAGCTTACGGATTGAACTAGTTAGATATGTATATTTTGTTTTTCTTATTTATAAAAACGTCACTCAAATAGGCTCCAGACAGAATACCAGCGCCACAGATGTCGTTGTGGTATATGCTGAGGCTGGGACCTAGTTGACCACTGATAAATGTTGTTTTCCATGTTGTTTTCTTGTCAATAAATCAAGAAAAATATATTTTATTATTATTATTATTGAACTCGCGTTCATTGCTACTGATATTTAAATACAATTTGGTACTTGATGTATTAAGTGCGAAAAAAGTTCGAAAGGCTCTCGCCCATAGCCTGAGAAAGAACATTATGCTTGCTTCTATTTAACCGACTAAGCTATCAAAATGTTACATGGTAAATGACTTCAACGACTGCAAATTAACAATATAACGAGTAGATTGATGCCCATTACCCCTCAAAATATTTACTTCCTTTTCTACTTAAAATGTAGTGTTCCCCACTGCTGGGGCACGGACCTACCCTAAACTAGGGCGATAAGGCCTTAGTCGACCACGCTGGCCAAGTGCGGGTTGGTCGACTACACAACCTTAGAATTTCTTAGGTGTGCAGGTTTCCTTACGATTTTTTTCGAAGCGTCGAATGATGGTACATATGAATTTCGAATTTTTGAAAAACACGTTGGTACCTGGCGGGGTTTGAACTGGTAAACCTCTCGCATGGCAAGCAACGACCTAAACCACTCGGCCATCGACGCTTTACGACGAAAATAATGAATACCATTATAAATATGACTTTTGGTATTCATTGTATGGCGGTCTTAACTCTTTATTCTAGAACAATACATACGTAACATTCATCTTAAATTATAACCAGGTGGGCTCATTAATACAATCTTAATAAAAAAACACTCGAGCCTTCATAGAGTAATGATTTTAGATTCAATTAAAACGACCGCTGATGGATGTCTGACAAGCAGAAATTATTTATACCTAGCTTCCGTAATGCTCCATTTAATGATTAATGATACACGAATGCCCAAATTAATGATAAATGATTACAAAATGATAGTAATTACGGGGACTTTGAAGTTCACATTGGGGTATTACATACTTTTTGCGCGTAAAAGAACTTTTCCGTAATAGGATTTAGTATTTAATTAATATATTTCTGACCTTTGGCTTTTTATTGGGTGATTGCGGTTTGTTATTGATTGACTTGTGTTTATATGTTTTGAATATGTTGAACTTTTGTATGTTAATATCAGGCATGAGTGATGAACTATGTCGATTGTACTTATGAGTCTGATCTTATTAACTTTGGCCTTGAACTATATAACATACTCCTTCCTATATGCCGCGAACCTTATATAAATATGTATGTACGTTACTTAAAATTGAACATAAATCTTTTATCAGTAACTATGGTGTCTTAGTACAAAATTCGAAGTGAAGAATACATTACATAAGACATGTTGAGGTACTATATATAACTTTAAGATTTCTTGCTTACACACGTTAGACAACTAAAAAAGTTCGATATATTTACCATTTTTTTTGAGTTCCCAACATTTCGTTTAACTTACTGTTGTAAGCGCCATGATCACAATCACGGATCATTTCATGTTTAAGTACTTCTAAGTTCATACTACTACGTACCTCTAGTTTAGTCTAATGCTCAGTATCACAGTATGAACTCTGGTCATTTAAAAGATAATTAAAGTTTTTCACATTTCGTTTTGGTATTAAGTCGCTACCGTTCATTACAAACTAATTAATATGCCCACAGCACTCGTAACATTTTTTTTCAGCCGACTTAGAAGTGTTGTGCTTACTGTAATACTCAATTTATTGTCATTTTATCGATGAACTGGACGTTTGAATAAAATATATCGGATTTGAATATTCGATTAAATTATAACACATATAAAATAATGTTACCAAGAAGTTGAAATCAAGAAGTAAAGTCAATTTATATATGATTATTATTTGTATAAGTTGCATAATAATATATTATGATCACAAAATATGACAGCATGTTTGCATTTTGCATAAAAAATAATAAAGAAGGGTTTTAATTCTTCGTTAAGAAAGTTTCGTTTTAAAAGGCAATTATATATTCTTTTAAATTTATTGGATTCGCTATTATAATACTGTTGTCAGTCACACATACACACACGCACACACACACACACACACACACACACACACACACACACACACACACACACACACACACATACACACACACACACACACACACACACACACACACACACACAACACTTGCACACGCAAGCACGCACTCACATGCACCCTTTTAAAATTTTGTTCTACTAATACTAATATTAAAATTAAAATTAAAATTGTTAGCTTTGTAATCCGCTATTTGTTAATGCTAAAACAACAATCATTATGTAACTGTTTGGGAGAGGACACTGAATTCCATACTACAGGCAACTGCCTATTTTGGAATGCAGGAGACTCTAACAATATTGTAACAATGTATCTTGTCAATAAAGCATTATTATTATTATTATTATTATTATTATTATTATTTAAATGTGATCTTAGTTGACGATGATTATTTTATCAATGGATCAATAAAGAATAGACAAAAAGCTGTCTATCGATCCGGTAACATCACTATTCAAAGTCGGCACACTAGGAAGATTAATTGCTAAGTAATTTAAGAATGGAATCATTTACTACGTAAAAATAGTGGATTTATAGAGTAATTATTATGAACATACCTATTGGTTTAATAAATTGTATAAGTATGTAGTTTGATATTATAATGTTTATATAAAACTGTATCTAATAATTAATTGGTTATGTAATTAGACTTTACATCTTATTTATTGAAATGACAAACATTAGTAATTACGTCTTGCAATTAAATGTAGGTACAGTACAATACAGTAAGATTTTAAAATCAAACTAAAAAAGGTAAATAAAAAAAATATTATTTTATTTTATTTTTTAAGGAACAACAAACAGTTGCAAATGTATGTAATGACATAAGAAACAAAAAAATGTAATTACATACATATAAATTAAATGCATAACTAACAGCGATTTCCACAGATTTTCATAGAAAAGATCAGTGTAGTTTACAAAGAAAATGAATATTTAAAATTACAAATACAAATCAAAAGACGTAGTAAAATGAAATTAAATGCAATAATGATCCTTTTTACCAGAAGAAAATCAAAATCACAATAAGGAGTGTGATGAAAGCTCGAGACCTAAATTTAAAAAGGGCCAACAACTCCTCCATTTCAATTTGCAAATCGTTTAACATTCCACGGTCCTTGTACACGCGATCGCGCAAACACCAATAAATTAATATCCAATAAAGCACAAAAAAATTGTATAATATTCAGAGCAGTTGCGTGGAGTGAGCCGGCTAAGGCGTGGTATATCAACTGTGCATCGGCAATTAGTATGGCAAAAACTTACTTTGCTATAACAGGGAAACGCTACAGCGGATGGCAGTATTTAATATTCATTGGTGCACCACAAAACGCCAATAAATCAACGTGATCGCAAAACATGCGCCTGCCCTGTTCCGAGCTTCATAATGAGGTAATCTTAGATCGGATTCAAATGCATGAGTGACAAGGGTGAGAGGAAAAACGTATCCGTGTCATGTTCGTGGGATGATGAGTATGATGTGCTATCGTTTTGCTTATCCGGGATGTAGTGGATTACTTTTACGAACGTATTTTTTTTTTCACAATTCAATGTGCGTTTGCGCAACCGGCACCTGCGAGAAATTCTAAGGTTGTGTAGTCGACCAACCCCGCACATGGCCAGCGTGGTTGACTGAGGCCTGATCGTCCTAGTTTAGGTGGGCTCGTGCCCCAGCAGTGGGGGATATGAGCTGATGATGACGATGATGAACGTAAGTTTTCTTTTTTCTTACATATAATATCACACAACTTGTAAATACAAAGTTCCAAAATAAGTTGCTGAAGCCCTTGTGTTAGGGATCAAATAATCAGACACACACGTCTAGACACGAAAAACTAACAATTCTGGGAACTGTACCCAGGGTCACTCACAACTGTTCCACCGAACTGAAGTGGTGTTAACTCTTTAATGTTCATTATTAACGTAAAGTATGTAAATGCATCTTTGAATAATTATGTTTCCTTAATCGCGGAGTGTTATTTTCACCTCCAAAAAGCCGACAAAACCTTAAACAACCATGAAAATTCAAACCACATCCCCACGAGTTAAAGCTACATTCACTGGCCATCCCAGTCCAATCTGTTCCTATAATACCCCATTTTGGGACTTTTAAACTATATTATTTCGCGCGATAAAGTTGTTATTTTTTTTTTCATAAAAGCGATTGCAACGCTCGGGAGTGCTTTGTAACGACACGAGAATCAGAGATTGATACGATAATGTTGAAATTAAGCAATAACACTTACTCTTACTGAAATGGTCAATTCGGAGTCGGTGCGTCGCATAAAATTTTATATTTAAACGTGACCGGAATCAAGGGAGAAGAGGTAGCGATTTTTAATGAAAGCGATGGTATAACAATTTGCCTGTTATACTTTTTAAAGAGCTTTTTATTGACAAAGTAATACAGATACTACTACTTAGTATTACTAATTTTAAAGAAAGGTCAAACCAAAGGTACCCGTAATCAACGAGCATGCATGAAGAAATTGATGGATGAGAAAAAACCGAAAATAGTGTGCCAGAATCGTAGGTCATGGCAGTAAGTAATCTGTCAACCCCTCTAGGAAAAAGGCGTGATTTTATGTATGTATGTATGTATCACTGATATTTGGATTCTAGAAGGAGTTTCGTAACAATCTTTTACTCAATTTATAATCCAAATGGAAAGGCATTCAACACATTTTCTGCCATGTTAGGCGCAGGATTCTTGTTCAGTTCTAGTTAACTGTTTGGTCTACTCAAGAGTACTCTTCCCTAAGGTATGATAACGAATAAATTTCTGAAATATTATTATTTTTAAAATTCATGTTTATGTAACGTGATACATAATATGTACTCTTAATTGGCAACAAAAAAATTGACTCAATGCAAACGTCGCTCTATCTTACAACTTGCACCAACGCATAAAAGCCCAAAGCGCACGTCGTTGGCTGCTTTTATTATAACGCTACCGAGCCTGCGATCGAATTAACTATCATAAATGTTAACTCGACCATAACGTTTACCGACTTACGAGTCCACTATCGGTTTTGGTAAACGGAAGTGCCGGTAATATCGGTGATCAGAACAAGGGTACGGGCGCGAAAATCAACCTGCACTGAATTGTTCGCTGAATTTTGTAACGTTGCTCCAAATTGTTAGTATCGGTGAATGTTGAGATACTGGTGTTTGACTTAACGTATCAGGCTGAACGTATAAAGTCTGGTTAAGATAGTAATTACCGGTTCAATATGAAAGTAAACAAACAATCGTATAATTAGGCTGTTGGTTGAACAAATAACAAAATATCTTTTCACTTGTTTGATTACTTCAATTATATTTTTTCACTCACTTTCATTTGCTGATCTCTCGTCGGTCATGTTGCCGTCTCACTAAAATATTCCGTGCTGACTATTCAGGTTAAACCTATCCCCTCGTTAAACTAATGAGATTAGTGGAATATGAACCATTCTCGCCTTTGAATCATGTGGGATAAGAGGGGTAGATTTGGTAGGTAGTTGTTTAATCTAAAACCAAAATGTTCTTTATTGCCTTTCTAGGTAGTTACAGGGCATCTCTTAATTGAATGTATTACTAAAGATTTGTCTTATCTGGCCTAGTGGCCGAAAAATTAGCTAGAGAGTGGGGAAATCGCTGATTGCCCGGGGTTGCGGGGGGGGGGGGGCAGACGTAGAAGTTCGAACGCTACGCCGATCGGGGAGGCTCTTTGCTTTCACCCCTCACTGAATGATGACTTAATGATGATATTATCATTTGTGTTGCCGAAAACTGGGCCGAATACCTTCGCTTTTGCCTTCGACAAGCAAAAAGATCTTATGCATAGGATTGTCGACTTTCGCGTTCCATTACACTAAATATTTGACTTTTAGGGTCTACACGCGATATAAGGAGTCGCAAATATATACTGCCCGACGTTTCAAAGCGAACTGGCGTCTATGTAGACCCTACATGCGATATTAGGAGTAGCAAATACATAGCTACATCCTGCCCGACATTTCGACTGGGATTCACCAATCATGGCCGCGAGCTGCTCGTTCTAATATTTATTGTTAAAACAAATATATGGATAAATCCATACTAGTAAAGGAGGACAGTAAACTTTTATTTGAAAAAAGAAACAAAGCCAAAAATGCCAGCAGATTAAACCTCCTCATTCGTGAGTGCCGACCACGCCGGGCGTGCGGCGGCGGTCAATCATAGCGCGACCGGCGCGGTGCTGCCTAAACTGGGCCCAAACACTGCGGACGGACTATTTCTCACGAGTGGATCACTCAGAACATCGAAGAGATTGATAAGTAACTTGGTAACATTTGCCCGTCTGCGCTGAAAAGAGGATTACTCAGGTTCCGATCTTAAAAAAACTAAACTAAAATGGGCCCGGGCACTGCGGGCGGGCCATTTTTCACGAGTGCCATTTAACAGCATATATAGTGAAAGTACATCAATGCATAGAAAAATATAAAGAAGTTTTATAATCCATGCCACAATAGCTATTCTTAAAAAACTTTGAATTTGACTTCATCTTTGACTTCATTTTTGACTTCAAAATCATTCTCAGCAGTACTTAATTTTTTTACGACATGTTAAGCATAAAATAGGTATTTTTTGTTTTGTCTAGATTAAAAAAAGGAAGCCATATCAAATATTACTAGCTCCTAGTACCGTCGGGGAGGTCAAAGTCTAGATCAGGCGTCTGCACTGTTTGTTCTCGTAATCAATTTAGTGATCGCGATCTGCAATCATGCCTCGAAGTGGCGATTGATGGGATTTTGTTTGAGGCTTTCACGGTATTGTACCTTCAAAGCCTCGATTTCAAATCGATTTTCTAGTATTAAACACGAGAAACTTCAATACCTTTAATAATATATTAGAGGTATTGCAAAATTGTATTTAAAAAAGCGTCGATGGCCGAGTGGTTAAGGTCGTTACTTGTCATACTATTGATCTTATCAACTCACAAGCAAATTAATTGTAAAAAAACAGCAAGAACATTATCACTATCTCACTTATAACACAACGCATCTATGTAGATCTATGTAGACTGTTCAACGCTGTCCAACTTAACAGTTTAATTTGTGCAACAGAAAACATACACAAAACAGCACTTAATCTTCATAAAGAAAATTATACGTCATTTCAGCCATCGCCAGCCTTTTGCCGCGAATCGTATGAAATAACACACCCAGTACAAAAGTACCGATCTTTATTTCTTCTTTCACCGACCCGTTTCATTGCCACAAAATATCTCTGACCATCCACTTAATTCACAGGTCGCATGTAAACTCAAAATAACAATCAGTTTGCCCAACAATATTTATCGTCCGATTTCGAATCGTAAATCGAGACGGGACGAATCGGACCGAAAACGAATCGATTCAATCTGAAAGTGTTGGGTTATTGTTAAGAAAATAGGGCAGTTATCACTTTCCCATGCAAACGGGGGTCGATGATTTGTAAGGTGATAAATAAATGTTTACTTCATTGCATATTGGCTTTGGAACACACAAAGAACCATGTAAAGGTTTAGTCCCGTATTTTTGGGAGGCGTGTGTGGGGCCAAAGCCAACACGTAGAGGCCCTTTAATGACTTGTATGATCTTAATAAGTATTGTAGCACCAGTCGACGAATATCCCTGTATACACTATAAAATGCTATTATTATTATTAGTAGTAGGTATAAGTTATTTTTCATGTCACTAAATAAACGTTTAATTATTGTTATTTCACTGTTCGACCGAGCCAGTCCAAAATGAAAGCTATTAAAAATAATTCAGATAGGTCTTATGAGATGTAAGGTACATTTTGAAATAAGGAAATCATTTCCCTGTCGGTACAGGGAAAGTATTTTTTTTCTCTACGCACCTAAATACCTTAATTTGTCCAATGAGGTCAACGAATATTTGGAACCTGAGCGCAAAAAATATGAAATTGGCACATTTTATAGTAAAACGCAACCGGACTCATAAAAAATAACAACCAATAACAATCTGTACCTTCTCATTTACTCTTAACAATGACGTCATAAACATAGTATGAACATAAGCAAGCACCTTATAATTTCAAATAATTGACGAGCCGTCTATTTGTAACGTTGACTCTTATTACCAAAGGGTAAAGTTCAAAATGGAACGCACTTGTACATGAGTTGTAAGTACTTATTGGTTCCTTTAGGCAGTCCATATTATTATTTTTATGGTTATAGCTTCTTGTTTATTTTACCAGTCCTGAAAGCGGCGTGGAGATAGTATGTGAAATTTCCATTTTTTTTAAATCATAATGGTTTATGGGTGGATCAATCTACATCTGCGCAATGGTTACAAAATAAGCTGATTATAAGATATTATTTTCTTTACAACTAAATAACAATTTTATACTAAATGTGTTTGAATCCATATCCGGTACCAACAAAAAAATACAATTTAAAATATTTTATTCTGTTTATTCTTTTAAACTCCGAAACGGCTGGACCAATTTCGACGGGAGTTTTACTAACAAATAGTTAATTTTACAAGCTATGGTATAGGCTATTTAAATAAATCATTACTGCCTCAAACTACTATGACAAAAGCGTCATTTACTACGTAAATTTTAATAGGATAACCATTTAGGATACGCAAAGAGGCATACGCATAGATATGCGAGCAGAGAATACGTCGGGATTTGCATCGAATTGAAATTCGACGAAAATTCCGGAAGTGTCTAGTTTTATACCTAACGTTTAACGTCTGAGTCCATATAGTCCTCTCCAGTATTAAGTACCTAATAGAATCCTTTTATCCATTTAAACCTCCTTACTTTAAACGCTAATCATGTCCAAGCCCGTTTAATCATCGCACCATTTAAGATTAATGGTGAACTTTTTACGTGAAAATGAGCTAGAAAAATGTTGGTTTGTGTGAATAGTCAGAGCCGCCTCTAAGCTAATAGGGGCGATTTTGCCTTAATTACACAGTCTATCTTAAATAGGAGAACGTTAGATGTGGAGCGGCAAAAGTGCACGGAAGAAGCTATTTTAATTGACTGCAAAAAGCATCGTTGGGCATGCGGGGGCAGTGTAAAATAATAAATACTGTAACACTTGGCCAGTAAACGTGATTAACCTTTAACGTCACGGGCGGGGTCTGGGGAGACCCCACGCGCTGTTTTTTAATGGTATTTTTTGTAATTGACAAGTTACGATCCCACGTTTTCGGCTAATCTCAGTGCAACCCGAGAGCTTTCGGCAAGTGAACTTTTGTTGCTGTTCTGTTAAGGTAAGTTACTTTTTTGCTTATGTGGGGATACCTGCAGACCCCACCCGTGATGTTGCGTAGTAAGTTTTTTCACTTTTTTCATGTTTTGATTTATTTATTTTTATGAATTGGTGTTGTATAAATGAAAGAATGAGTCGCCGAATGACCGAAAATCAAATTGCACTAATATTATAGGATTCTACTGGCTCTAAAAGCGAAGGTATAGGAGAAACGCATCAAGAGAACATTTTGGAGAAGTCAGGCGATATAAGTGACCGTGAATAAATATATAATGAATATAATTCAGCATCTGACCCTGAATAAGAAAAAGTAGTATTGTCTGGAAGTTTTGCAATATAACTATTTGCAAGTTTCATTCAGTAGCAATTATTTATTGTTTATCATGCCCACCAAAAGAATAATTTATAACGTTATTTAGCGTAGTACATTTCAAGTAAGTTCCTTTTTATCCCCTAATGTACCCTAACTTATTCATACTTGGTATGGTGGGGTACAACGAGTTGCGGGTACGAAGGGAGCTGTCCCTGGCATCGTATCTGTTCAGACTGATGCGGGGTAAGACTGACAATAGTCAGGTGCTGAGTGTGGTGAGCCTGTGCGTCCCGGACCGGTACGTGTGGCGCCGCCGCCGGCCGCCGCTGCTGGCCGTGCCGCGCGCGCGCACTAAACTGCTCGCCGAGGCGCCGCTGACGCGCGCACTGCACGCTCTCAACCAAATAGCGGAGAAGATTGATCTATTTTCGTGTTCTCTGAATGAATTCACCAGGATCGCTCTTTTCATAATAAGTTATTGATATTTATATGTATATGTTGAATAAAATTAGATAATGTTAGAATTAAGTAATTTATATTTAATATAGTTTTTCTTTAGTTACACTATTGTATTAGGGCAAAACCTGTAAAAATAGTTGTAAGTGTGGAACAAATAAATAAATAAATAAAATAAATAAATAAAGTATTGTTATTTTTTTTCCATAACGTTTATTTTGAAATTTTCTCTTATTTACTTATTTCTTGATTCATATTTTATAAAAAAAAATTGTAAGTTAGTCAGAAGATGACCCTTTTGTTCAATTTTAATACATTATACATGTGCCGTAAAAAATCTTTGTACGAGACCGTTAATTTGATAAACATGTTCCTTACTGCCTAAAAACTGATTGTTTTATGAATAATAAATACTTTTCGTAAATATTATAATGTCTTTTCTTTTAATCTAAAACGGTTTTTAACAAATATTTAAAAAATCTGAATATATATGCAAATTTATATTGGGGATACTTCTAGACCCCACGCGTGATGTTACGTTACAAGAAACAACGCGTGTACTTAATCGACGTGCAACCTGAATAGCTGGAAGTACAATGTTTAGTATGTTGACGTAATCAAAGGACTCCATTCTCAAAAAAAATATATTTAATACATATTATCTGAAATCGAAAATAATTTTCGAATAAATTAACGAACATTTTTACACCAAATTAAAGAGTTCCTTAAGTTAATAAACATTAACAAGTGTCTCAAAACTTCAACCAGAAAAAATAATAACACCTCCACTATAGACCCCTTTAGCCACAAGCCACCTCGCATATTCAAAATGAAAGTAAAAACGGGCCTCACTAAAGTTCCATAGAGTTAAGTCCATCCTATTCCGAACTGAAATAAGGCTGCATTCACACGGGAACGGCCATTAAGTGCGACAAAAACCAAGCAAATTGAATCAGCGCACAGAATTATGCGCGAGCGCAAATGACCGATACAGTTCGATGGTAGCGGGACGGTCATCAATCATCCACTGGGCATACCGACCACGCAAATTACATGACCCTTATCACCAAGGAGTAGGGTTGAAATTTGGACGAGTGATCGTACGCGGAATGACGTTGAAACAATTTACAATTAACTTCACGATATCAATTTCGTTGAGCCCTTTTTGCCTACCTCTATGGAAGACGGGGTTTGTTTTTAGGGTTTCAATTCTTAAGGTCTCATTACCGTAGCATTGCAATGAACTAGTTGAATTTATCATCACAAATTGTCAACTTTGCAGAACGGCATTTAAGTAGGCCTTCAAGTTGAGTGTGACAGGCTCAATATGGTCTATCGTGCCTGTCGACCTCATATGTGGATCTCACTACCCCTTACCATCAGGCAGAGTGAGGTCATCTTGTAAGCCTTTGATAAAAAAAATGTGACAAGCCAATGTAGGTATATTATAGGATACTTTCATTTCAAATAAACTGGGTTTTCCACCTAATATCATTTGAGAACTAAGGAAAGTTACGTCAGATGTGAACCCGGATACAGTGAGTGTTGTATGTCAGTCAAATGTGGGTAGCTGTACAAATGAAATTAGTGCTGGTTCGGGGGTGGATTTAGAAATTCACAACCGCTATGGCAGACGAAGACCCAGTTCGCTCGCTACCATGATTGGGGTAACCCAGTGGCCAGTCGAAACATCGGGCAGTAAAGTAGCTATGTATTTGCTACTTCTAATATTGCGTGTAGTGTAAAGACTAATTTAGTGTAAAGTCTCACGTAAGGAAATTTCAACACGTACTTAGGTTAAATCTCAAAGTTTACTAGGTTTTAATTTTGAAAACTTCTAATCAAGATTTCAAGTCACACACTCACTCTCTCTCTCTCACACACACACACACACACACACATACACTAACGCGCACACCACACACACACACGTACACCACAGACACATTACATGCAGCTTAATTGTTCCTTTTTCTTTTTACAATTTTAATTTTTGCATTTTTGCCATAAATACCTTTAGTTTCATTTTTGCCATAAATAATGTTTTTAATGGAAAACTGGTTTCCCAAGTGACAGGTCTGACCTAGTTTGGGAACCTCTGGTAATATTGTGATACGCATTTAATTCTACATACAACATTGTTTTCTTTTCCTTTGTAAATCTGTAATTCAAATAAAGATTTTTATTTTTTTATTTTAAGTCCTCTTCCTGATTCTAGTTACCCTAAGCTCGCCTCTAACATTTACAACAGAATTAAAATAGTTAGCGAATTAAACTCAAGTGAGAACACCATTGAAGCAATTATTCAATGCGACAGACAGACACAACCACCGATACAGTCTACACGCCCTCAGCACTTCTGGAAGTGAATGTGACGTCAGCCATTTATGTAAAGGGTGAAACTGGAACTAATATATTTAAACCGATTCTAGTGTCACGTTTTCTTTATGTAAATTTTCATGTAGCAGGATAATCAAACCTCGTACAAGGGCTCTTCTTATTAGGGACTAGCTGTGCCAGCGACTTCGTTCGCGTTTCCCCCAGTTTTTTACACATTTTCCATTGTATCTTTGCTCCTATTGGTCTAGCGTGATGTTATATAGCCTAAAGCCTTCCTCGATAAATGGTCTATACAACGCAAAAAGATTTTTTCAAATCGAACCCGTAGTTCCTGAGATTAGCGCGTTCAAACAAACAAACAAACTCTTCAGCTTTATAATATTAGTATAGACTAGCTGTGCCAGCGACTTCGTTCGCGTTTCCCCCGTTTTTTACACATTTTCCATTGTATCTTTGCTCCTATTGGTCGCACCGTGATGTTATGTAGCCTAAAGCCTTCCTCAATAAATGGTCTATACAACGCAAAAAGATTTTTTCAGATCGAACCAGTAGTTCCGGAGATTAGCGCGTTCAAACAAACAAACAAACAAACAAACAAACTCTTCAGCTTTATAATATTATAATAGTATAGATTTAATCTGTTTTAAGTAGTTGTTGAGAACCACCCCTATAAAGGGAAGACTGAAACAAACCATCTGTAAATATTTACGACTGGCTCGGTGGAAGAGTGGTTAGTGACCTTGGTTTACTACCTACGGTTCCAAGAGTCGTGGGTTCGATTCCCACCCGGGACAAATATTTGTGTGACGAACATCTGTATTTGTACCGTGTCTGGGTGTTTTATTAAATATATTTAAGTATATTTGTGTATTCACTGTTGTTTCAGATACCCGTAACACAACACAAGTGCTTAAGCTACTTACTACGCAATCAGATTAATGTATGTGATGTTGTGAAATTTATTTATTTTACGGGTAACACAATTCATTACGCATTAACAGGTAGAAAAACAAAGGAGTCTTAGAAGTTCCATTTAAAATTTTAATTGGTTAATTTTTAAAGTTTTCATACGAAACCCTAAATGGCATATCCTAAATAGAAGCTACATTCAGTTGAACACTTAACTACAAAGCTTCAATATCTCGTCAATTACATCGGTATTAAAATAATGCAATACGCTCCCGCCGCCTGATCCAATTTAAATCGTAAGTCAAGGTCACAGAGTCGATTATTCTACGCAATAGATTGATTTATTACGTGTTACAATTTCAAATAAGGAAGACGGTGGAATTTATAGCATCAAAGTAGTTTACTTTTAAGGGTTGCTACACATAAGAGAAACTATAATATTCGTTCTGCAAACTACACACCGTGAAATTTTAGTGGTTGTTTTTCTGTAGCAAAATGATTCTACCTTAGTAGCACAATAGATTTGTGCAGTTCTTTTTTATTAAAATCAATAAATGCCAGTTTTACGAAAGGTATAACCGAAACTCGAAAGTACTTTCGAACCACTTTATTACTTAGGGCGTAGAGCTTCTTTAGCTTTAAGTATCGATTCATGCGATTACGTCACATCTTAAAAAACACGTTAGCTTCTTTCGTTTTCGAGTTGGAAAATTATTATTTTGAGAATTTGAAAAAAACTTTTTTTTTCTGCATAATTCGATAGTATTACTAAAGGCAAATCGTTCTGCCACGGGAAAACCACCAC
This sequence comes from Maruca vitrata, assembly GCA_039566165.1. NCBI lineage: Eukaryota > Metazoa > Arthropoda > Insecta > Lepidoptera > Crambidae > Maruca > Maruca vitrata. The sequence goes on along the minus strand of CM076922.1, from coordinate 14,857,382 downwards.
TCAAATTTCACGGTGTATTTGTTGAGTTATAATAAGTCAGTTGATAGATGTCGACTTTCCAACACTTGGCCAGGGTGGTTGTCTAAAGCCTGACCACTTTAGTAAAGGATAACTGCTGGGCCACCTAACTTTTTCAAATTTGAAACTGACATTAGAAATAACACTTATTTACTTATTAAACGGTTTACTTATACCGTTGTTATTTCTGATATCCGCAACACAAATGCATAATCAACTTAGTACTTTATGTGATGATAAAGTCCCAAACATACTTATGGGTTGAGTAGCAAGCATGTAACATAAAAATTGTAAAAAAAAGCCCGGCTGAACGGGGGCCGGCAGGGCATAAAGGTCAAAGTCAATTTATTGAAAAAGAATCACAATTTCATTAGTGCTCTAAGTAGCACTAAATACACAATTAAAATAAATATAATCTAACTACTAACTGCCTTACTTTAAATAGTTTGCTATCTAATTCAGCAGAACAAAGCAACTCTTATATAACCTTTTAAAGGTACATGCCCTGAACTCCCACAAACAGTTCAACGCGCTACCTGTATCATCTAGATGAACATGTTATACCGTAATCATCGCTGATCCATTGTGTCCGGATGAATGGGCCTCATCACTTGCTATAGTATAGTTATCTGCTACAGTTTAAATACGGCCGGCACACGACACACGTAATTAAATCAGTTAGGAAGCATGACGGTGCGGTAGAGCGACAATGGCGATTGTTTTTTGTCCCTTTCTTTCGTTTGTCAAGGGTTTTAGGGTTCAGTTTTAAAAATATATATATATATACTGCACAACATCACATACATTGATCTGGTCCTGTGGTAAGCAGTTTAAGCACTTGTGTTACAGATATTAGAATCAACAGTGGATACACAAATATACTTACATATATTTATTAACACACGCAGACACGGAACAAACACCGATGTGCGTCACTTAAATATTTGTCCCGAGTGGGAATCGAACCCACGACTCTTGGAACCGTAGATATTGAGCCTCTTTGCTCCGATAAAGTAACAAGTTAAGAAAATTGGGATTATCAGGATAACACACTGTTGCTGAAGCAAAGAAGAGATAAGATCTTCAAGCCTTGAGAGTGATAGGCTCAATAACAATAAGGTCTATTGTGCCTGTCGACCTCATATTTGGACCTCACCACCGCTTACATTCAAGAGCCTTCCGCTCCGCCGCCAGTCCGGTGAAGTTGTAGAAGCCGTCTGAGGCAAATAGCTAAGTCCTTTCGAAAAAAAAAATACTTTCAAGTGGAGTGGGGGCAACTTAAAAGTCCATGTTTACCACACAACTGTTTATTCCGATTTTCTGTCGAACCTTAGGTTTCAGAGTCATCTCTGGACGGAAAAAAAACTGAGTGGCCCTATCCAATGTCCTAGTATAATGTTTCAGAAATAAATTGTACGGAATTCCATATTGTACGTCAGATCAATCTTGACATCTTCTCCCGGCTGCAGCTGCTCATAATCATTTCCACGTTCATGACTTGGCATTTGTAATCAGCGGTATTTGAATCAGACTATATACTTGTAGCTCTCTACATAGAGTTATGGATTGTTAGATATTAAGATACTTTGACTTTGTCTGCTACAACAAGGCAGACAAGGCAAGCGCTTCGTAAGTACCGAAAGGTTCCCGGTTCGAGCCCGGGGCTGGGCAAAATTTGTGTGAGTTTTTCTGTAAAGAAATTACTCAGCCCGGAGTTAGGAAGTTGGCGGTTGCACGCCCATGCCTCGGAGAGCATGATAAGCCGGTGGTTTTGCTCCCGATCTTATCGGTCATGTCGGATTGCCGTCTCACCAACCTACGAGAGTAAGGAAACATAGAGTGCACTTTTGTTTTATTAAGATACAAAGCCAAATGAGATCTCAATGGCTCATTCGACAATTCACTCTTTTGAATCTGGAGTCGTGGGTCCAATCCCCAACTTCTTCTTCTTATCGTGTGGTTGATGAACAACCTGGTGTCCGAGTTTTTAAGCCGCCCGTAGGCCTCTGACATGGCTTCACACACCGTAGAAAAATCTCTCAGGTGTGCTGGTTTCCTCACGATGTTTTCCTTCACCGTTAAAGCGTCGAATGATGGTAAATATGAATTTCAAATTTGAAAAACACATTGGTACCTGGCGGGGTTTGAACTGGCGACCTCTCGCATGACAATCAACGACCTTAACCACTCGGCCATCGACGTTTTTATCCCCAACTGGCACAAATGTTATGTATTGACTGGTTTAGTGTAACAGTGGTTAGTGATCTTGGCTACGGTTCCGAGGTGAGGGTTCGATTTCCACCCGTTACAAATATTTGTATGACGACATCCGATGTTTGTTCCGTGTCTGGGTGTATCATTAAATATATTTTTGGTATATTTGTGTATACCCCTTTGCTTCTGACAACGGTAATACTTCGAAATCAGAACAATGTATGTGATGTTGCGTGATATTTATTATTTACTTATTGGATTCGTGAATGGGCGTGCTTTAGCTAATTAAATAAATAAATAAATATTTCACAACATCACATACATCGATCTGATCCCGTGGCTTAAGCTTAAGCACTTGTGTTACGTAAATCAGGATCAACAGTGTATATGTTATGGACCAAATGATAAATTGGGCATTATTCATACTGCCCGGTCCATATGAAAAATGCCCAATATGAGAGTGCAATTCAATAATAAATATTCAAATTATCACTTTGACCGGGCATTATACATAATGTTTATCACCTTTTGGGCAAAGTAATACAGACATATCGACAGTGACTATTAACATTGTCGGATCTGCAAAATCTCACTTTTTCGTTTATTTCAGAAAACATGCCCTAATAACTAGATCTACCATCGGGTGAAATAAAAAAAAATGTTTCCATGCATAGTTTTTGAAATAATCACATTAAGAAAGTCGGATCTTACCTAGAGAGGCCGTTAAAAACGTCGGAAAATAACTTCCGACGTTGTTAGCGGGACGCGGGGCCGGGTGTGCGTGGCAACTTTGTTTTTAAGAGAGTTTATTTCTTATCCCATAATTTATAACACTATTCACGATGACACCTACAAGATCAGCACATTTAATCAGTCTAGCCACGAGAAAAGATGATGAGAACCTATCTACCTCGAGAATACCTGCCAATAATAACTCTCAAACCAAAGCAAAACCTACAGTAGAAACAGCTATATGTTATTATTTATTACTTTTATCGTAATATTACTCTTCAAATTTTGACAATTTGTTTATTATTTAACTTTGAGGCAAATTTATTTATGAATTATGAGTATTTCCTAGTACGGCATTTAACAATGTCAGTTGTGCCACATCGGACGTTGTTAATTGGTTTTTCAAATGGCTTAAATGTCGGTAGTTCCACATCCAACATTGTTAATTTACTTTTGAAAAAAGTGAAATGTCGGTAGTACCACATCTGACTTTATTAATTGCTTTCTAAAAGGTTCTTATGACGGTAGTACCACATCCGTCATTGTTATTTTTTTTTATTTAGAAATCAAATGACGGTAGTGCCACATCCCATTTTATTTAACGCGTTTGAGATTTATAAATAAGTCAGTAGTACCATGACAGCAGAGAGGGGGCTCTCCAGGTGGTGTGTCGGACTCCCCGACGGCGAAGGCGGTAAATGCCAGCCGCGGCTCCTGGGCGGAGTGTAATGCCCAGGGGGTTTATCGACTAAAACACCGGGGTGTACTTCATCGCCTATTGGCAGTGTCATGGTACCTGGCAGAGCTTTCACTCACAACACCGCCGGCGGACAAGCCTCCATGTCTCCCTCAAGCGTCCCCAGAGGGGGGCAACGGGGCGACCCCGTGCACAGGGTCGCTCCCGTCCCTCAACGATGGCCGTTGGTGTAATGCCGATGGGGGTGTCCCCACACGCGCCGCCGGCCGGCCGTCGTAGGACTGCGGCATGTGACGCGCATAATCACGCCTTCTGCGCCCCAGTCGCCTTCTTCGCAGTGGTGGCGCGAAGGGGTCGTCTTCACGCTCCCTCTCTACCGCCTCCTTTTGAGTCATCACTGACTCGGAGAAGGAGGCAGTCGCCGCCCACACATCTACGTCCTCTACCATTCCTCGCAGAAATTGGGCGAGAGGTCAGCGGGACGGCCACAGATATTAGGGCCGACCTCTCTTCGGACCACGACGGAAACTGGAAGAGAGTATGGTCCGCCGTGTCCTCCTGTGCGCCGCACTCGTGACAAATGGGCGCGTCCTCCCGCTGAATGCGGTGCAGATAGTGGCCGAAGCAACCATGCCCGGTCAGCACCTGCACCAGACGGAACGACTAGAAACCGCCCGTCCGTTCCAGCCAGCTGTTGAGCACTGGCCCGAGCGCGCATCCATCAGATGACGCCCTGCCACCTACTTGGCTAAGCTATCTGCCCACTGAGCTCCGTTCGCAAACTCCTCGCGCTCTCTCCTCACTGGACGAAGACCCAGATCTCGTTGCTACTTAAGCCACTCATGCTTCGCGGCCAGCATCTACGCCTCCAGCTTCCAAGGTAGGCTTTTCGGCGGCCTGCCAAGGTACAGGCCGCTGACAAGCCCACAGTGCGGTAGGCACGCGTCACGCGACACGCTATCGCCCGCAGAGGTCTACGGAGTAGGACGGAGTTCTCCCTGACATGGAGGAAATCCGCACAGATGGGAGCTCCGTAAAGGGCCATGCTTCTGAGTATGCCGGCGTAGAGTTGCCGGTATCTGGCCCGCTTATATTCGGAAGGAATCACCCCAACGAGTCCGCTGCCTTGAGGAGGCGCGGCGACAGCCCTCGGAAGTGTGGGACAAACTGCTAATTTTATACAAGTAAAAATGTCGGTTCTGGTACTTCTGACAATTCAACATTAGTTTAGAGCCGTTAAAAAAGTCGCAACTGACTTTTCTCATGTTTGCACATTTAATAACGGCGTCTTTTAATATTGGTCTGAACAAACATTATTTGTATAGCATAACCCTAAAATTTTGTAATCCTGCCTCAAATAAGTAAAAAGATACATGCAAATTCAGTTCAAATTAAGCTTTGATTAGCTCTCCTGTAAAGTTGCTGTTTTGCACATCCGACATTGTTAATAGTCACTGTCGATATTATGTAGAAAAAACTTTAATCATTATTATCATTTGATACACAATAGTTAAATATTAAAAGTAGTTACGCCTCTAAAAATATTGTGGCATGAAAAAAATGTCATAACAAAAGGGGGTAATGGACATAATTTGGCGGCGTAACTCGTAAGACACGCTTTTATTCAAATTTGCAATATAAATAAAGACGTTTACACCCAAAATCGCTGAACACATGAGTGTCATTATTATTGTTAGTATTGATGCGCGGGGGGATTAAGATTACGGAGACATTGGCTATTTATTGCTTTTCCTCGTTTCGGCATTTTAAATCAAAGTCCAAACACAAAGCAAAATCAACGTCCAATAACGCGTCAAAGTCAACGTAACGGTCACAAAAAATAATAAATCCACCGAGGAACGTAATCTATATAGATAAATGTATGGTCAATACGCAGCAGCGGGGGTTACGAATGATAAAATTAATCGAATTACGTAAAAATATAAGTGAAGTTTCCCATATACAAAAAATATTCATCCTATTCTAAAAATTACGCAGTGAGTATTACCCATTACGTCACTATGAAAAAGTGTCAAACGGCGTAACTTTGTAAAAAGCGTAATACAGAGTGGAAATTTTACGTTTTCTTTTATTATTAAATTATTACAAAGCACAAAAGACAATTATTTACCTCAAATTACGAACAATTATCATATTGCCCAATTATCACATAGCCATATAATAATGCCCGCGCATTGTGATAAATAATGAAGTTGAAATAATAATTAATCACTTGGCCCGATAGGGCTAGACATTATACATAATGCTCGGGCATTATTAATAATGCTCGCATTAATCACTTGGTCCATAACATATACACAAATAAACTTAAATATATTTAATAATACACCCAGACACGGAACAAACACCGATGTTCATCACAAAAATATTTGTCCCGAGTGGGAATCGAACCCACGACTCTTGGAACTTAGGTAAGGAACCTGGGTCACTAACCACTAATTATAACATTGTTGATAACAAGTTTATCACAATAATGTATTTGTTGTTGTCAGTTATTCGTAATAGTTGTCGTTCTGAAATCATACCTTAGTAATACTTCTATCAAGTCTAGTAGGCACTATATAAACTTTAAGTACTTTTCCCTATTCTGTTCCAATCAATTTCCGAACTAAATCAATCACAGCACACAGTAGATTAACTTCATGAACAACCCCAACGACACCTCCATTTCTATTGCATTGGGTCCATTGAAGTAGGTAAAGGGACCCGAGATAGACTCTATACAAGTTTTAATGACAGACACTCATAATACTCTGAGCTTTCAGAATACTTCGTGGAAGCATAAGTCAGTGCGCATTTTAATTAAAATTGCCATTGAATGAAATCACTTGTGTATCTGCTACTGGTCTATTTATGTTAAGAGGGAGTTGTCGAAGCGACGCTATTTCTTAACCATATATAATTTTAAACTGTCATGGTTACACAGTACACACATTAGAAAACTGCAACTGTCCGGGATATTTTCCATGTTGTTTTGTTTTAATGAGCTCCTGATATTTCGGCACTGTTGCAAGCGCCATGATCACGGGTGAACAACAGTGCCGAAATATCGGGAGCTCATTAAAACAAAACAACATGGTAAATATCCCGGACAGTTACAGTTTTTTATTTCTAAACCGCTACAAATTCTGTTAAAATGTCTCTATGAATACTCGTATCGATGACTAACACTAAAATATGAGTACGTCTTTTCTGTTATATGTACCAATGTTGTTTGCATGTAGAGGAATTGTTGATTAAAATAATAATGAGTAAAAATTTTACACTAGTCACTTAATGCTGATTTCAGGTTATTGGTGATGGCACATATAGAGGAAGATCCCAGAGCCGCCAGACATCACTTATTTTCTAATGGACAAAATATATACGATTGAGTAGTGTTGGGGTGTACTATCATCATATGACTAGTTGCTACCTTGACCAGACGGCCATTTTTCAGATATCAACCAATCAAGGTACAATAGAAACACTGCTCACCTCACTTAAATTCTGATGGCTGATTTTAACATATATTTCATACAATATCATTAAAAATCAGGTTTTATTACACCCAGACACATGCGGTCGGCGGTTTTACCTTACAGACGCTTTAAAGCTATGAAAAAATTTTTACTTTTACTTAATTTTATTTATTTTGTGATGCTTGATTTTTATATATGTTATTCAAACAACTATTTTAAAACGTTTTGCAAACGGACAGACCGATCCAAGGGGCCAAACATTCACCAGACCCAACTGTTTTAGATTTTTTTTAAAAATTGAATTTAGCTAAGTTTTTCTAATAAAATAGTTTGTAAGGTACAATTCTATATTTATTGCGGTCAGATGAGCACTTTTTAGTTGTTTGAATAACATATATAAAAGTCAAGCATCAGAAAATAAGTAAAAGTAAATTTTTTTTCATAGCTTTAAAGCGTCTGTAAGGTAAAACCGCCGACCGCATGTGTCTGGGAGTAATGAATCCTGATTTTTAATGATATTGTGTGAAATATATGTTAAAATCAGCCATCAGAATTTAAGTGAGGTGAGCAGTGTTTCTATGTACCTTGATTGGTTGATATCTGAAAAATGGCCGTCTGGTCAAGGTAGCAACTAGTCATATGATGATAGTACACCCCAACACTACTCAATCGTATATGTTTTGTCCATTAGAAAATAAGTGATGTCTGGCAGCTCTGGGATCTTGGACCAATATAATACATTCCTGACATAAAACACGTCTCGAATGTTTTGGAACTTTTTTATTTCCAGTATTCGGTTGTATTACCTTAAACTTACCTATACAAAAATGGAGATTTCAATAATTGTCTACTTTTAATTTGAGATTTCAAAAATTACGTTTGTGTGTTCCGATTCTTAGTTACAGAGACACGTTATAGTATTACCTATATATTGCATTATATATATTTTACGGATTGACAGTTTCAGACTTGTTTTCGGTTGTAAGGAAATTGTAGTTCGAACAGTCTTAAGTCATGTACACAAATACTTAGTTCTTAAATTAGAAATAGAGTCATATATTAACCTAATAATAAGCAGGGTGCATCCAAAGATACTACCTTCCCCTTAAATGTTAATCGAATATATGTCATTTGCACTGTGAATGGAGCTTTGCGATGAGCTTTCCAGCTTTCAGGCCGCGATTGCCACTCATTGTGCATCGAATTGCATCAGCATTCAAAGTGCTTTTATTGAATATTTCCTTCCGCGACACCGGTAGATTTGAAGGCAATTTGTCAAACACGCGAACAATAGCAAGACAGAGTTTTAAGGTTTTTAATTAGCCTTCGTGATAGTTCGCTTCATTTTGTTATATTTTACGAGGCTATAGACAACATGTTAAACGAAAATAGGATTTCGGGTATAGTTAAATCTGTTTTAAATAAAACGTATTAAACGTACATATATTTATTTAAAACAGAGACCATGAGCGCTGTAAAGAGCTCGAAACGTTGGGTCTCTAAATAATATGTATAGAATAACAAAACACGTGAGTTTAAATTTGTAAAATTAGTTTTATTTAAACTAGTGACACGCCCTCGCTTTCTTTCGGGTAAATTGTACATAAAAACCTTCCTCTTGAATCACTCTATCTATTGGAAAAAAACCGCATCAAAATCCGTTGCGTAGTTTTAAAGATTTAAGCGCACATAGGGATATAGGGACATAAAAGGCGACTTTGTTTTATACTATGTAGTGATGTGTAGTTTTTGTGCAAATAATAGGCAATACTAGTTAAATCTTATTCTGATTTTAGATGACAGACAAATAACTATGACTTATGAGAGCTTTTATGATTTTTACCGTTTTATGTTCAATACTAACTATGATAAAAAGTATTCAAAAAGTATATCTCCCAAAAAGTTTCATGACGAATGGCATACAATTCTGACCTGTAAAATCATATATTATATATTTACCCACTGTTCACAAAAGGAGGCTAACGATAAATTGTCGTGTGTAAATACGGATGTCGCATACAAGTACACCGCAACGACTTTACTTAAATAAGTAAGTACAAATGGTCGCCATAAAAATGTAATCATTAAATTACAACCAACTTTAAGTACTCTCGTTAACTTAATTACACGAAATGCTCAGAGGTAAGTATTCAGTCAAAATCCTTACATTTCCACTGTGATATTAATGATTCCCATTCATCAGTGCAAATCGCCGATTCGGCACTACTTGGTTGTATAATGACTCAAGGAATGAAGATGAAATATTAGTACATGACCGGATTACTCATTTGGGGCAGTAAAAAGAGGTTATATTCAAATTTCTTATGCAGTTTCCTAATGAACATACCATCTTGCATAAAATTATATTAGTCACAAGGTTACTCTATATAATGCTATACATCGCCAATACATGCAAGCAACCTTTACAAGAAAAATAGTAAGTCTTTATCATCTTCACTACGATTGTCATATAATAGCTTTAAAGTAAACATAAAAATATATTTGATCAAAATATCATCATCATCTTGATGACTATTAGCCCAAATGCGTCCCCACTGCAGGGGCATGGGCCTACCCTAAACTAGGGCGATAAGACGTTAGACAACCACGCCAAATGCGGGTTGGTTGACAGCCTTAGAATTATAACCTCAAATGCTTAACCTTAAAAAATATATTATATTAGTTTTATCATGGAATAAAAAAACAAATTGAAAGCCTGACTCTGTATATCTCGATAAAAATAGCATCAAAACCATCCGTTCGAAATTCAGTTACCGCCAAATGCACGGGGACAATTTTCTCCGTGCCACAACATAAAATATACTGACACTTCGGTCGGTTGAAGAAGCAAACTGTTTGAAATATACGCTTATTTACATGCACCGAGAGAGTTATTTGGTGACCCCTGACTGCGTCCGCGATCGGCAATTTAACGTGCAGAGCCACGGTTCGGGTTGGGAATGGGGGTTTTCAATTACGGATTTTGTTCGCTGATTTCTATGATGGCATATTTCTATGAATAAATCTAATATCGCACATCTTCGCGTAGTACGTTGTCCTGATTCTGAGCTAATGTGTTTTTGTAAGATTTTAGACTTTCGCGTTCCATTCCACTAAATATTAATAAATAAATAAATAAAATAAAGTAAAATAAAATAAAATAAAATAAAAATAAAATATATTATTTGCATATTTTTTTGTTAACAACTTATACTAACTAACATACACTAATTGACGTTGGGCAGTATGTAGCTATGTATTTGCTACTCCTAGTAACGCGTGTAGACCCATAAAGACTAATAATTAGTATAATGTAATTTTGTTAAGCACTTCTGTTATGGATATCAGAAACAGAAGAAGGATACATGAATATACTCAAATAGATATAACTCTCTTAGACAATGACAAATACACGTGGGTACTTCTCAAGAGGCCACTCTGGAAACCGAACCGAACCGAACTGACCGAACCGGTGTTCATCACAAAAATTTTTGTCCTGAAGATTAAACCAACGACTCCTGACGCAAGAAAAGGGCACTAATGCTAAAGTACACAACCCAAATAAACCCTGAATAAGGAATTAATATAACTTTCTAATTTAGTCTTCCCAACTTCTAAAAGATTTAAGATTCGGAAGCCAAAGCAACCCCAGCTATATTTAAAATTAGTAAATTCACCTGATTCTGTGCAAAGTACAAAATTACAAATATGTAGGTTTCATATGTGTATACTATTGGATTATTTACTGACTACTGTATGTACTCTATTTTAACAAAAGGCATAAATTAAAAAACAGCCGTCTTATTAAACGAAGATGCGAGTCAGTGATAAGTTAAAAACGTACTCATATTTCCACCTTGAACAATAACAGATGTTCGTTACTTTCCAAGATTTCCAGATAAAGACGTCTTGAACAATAAATGTGAATGACTCTTTTTCGAACTTTTAAAGCACGTTTACAACCATTTAAATTACATTAAAACCATCACGAATTGCAAAAGTAACCTTAAAATAAATTGATTTGAATGCATTTTAATTTATAGGCGATTTATTTAACACAAATTGGTACATAAAAGTTTTAAAATGTGTGCGTACGTCGTAAAAGTCAATTATTATGATTGTTTTTATGATTTACAATATTGAATAAACGCTGTCGTAAAATTTTAGTGCATGTAAGTCGACTACTTCGATTAGATCACTCGCGTTCTCGTACGAAAATATACGTTAAAGGAAAGAATACGCTCAAATGATGAATTGTTTTAGAGGTAGGCTTAAAATCTCAAGACAATAAATATAAAACACTTTGAAGCTTCTATTATATATGGCTAGTGCTCATTTTGATAGACAGACATTAATAACTTTTCTAACGGATTTTTTGGAAAATTCCTTAAAAAAAGCATTCTTGACAATGTAATCAAGAGTTTTAAAGTTTTTGTCTAACTGTCAATATCCTGTGTATAATGTTTATTTTTCTATCAAGTTTCAACTGGAACAAATTAACATCAAAAACAATAAAAATAATCTGATTTGGAATGAAGCTGCAATATTAAAATGAGTGAGTGTGTATACTGTATGCAGTATCGACCATTTCCAAGTAGTCAATTTATACCGGCTGAATTAAAAAACGTCCATTGTTAATGAAAGCTTCTGGTTTTGAGCGATTAATAGCCGTCCTTTAAGATTGAACTTTAAGTAAACAGACAACAGGACTGACCATATACAATATGTCTCTGGTAGTGTAAAAATTATATTAATAAGCAAAACGGCTGTTTAAAACATCGCCGTAGAATGTTTATATTATGTGAATAAAATATATATTTATTAAATGTTATTGGATCATATGTTGGACTAATATTGTATCGACGAGGTAAAGATGGGGTACTACCATGCCGTAAAAGGCAATCAATGGTTGATTGAGTTTGTATTTATTTGTATAGGTACATTTAACTGCCAATGTTTGTTTTATCATTTTTGATGTCGCGATGCTGGTCCCGTAGACAAAGTAACAATATCGAAACAATAACGAAGTTCGAAAAGAAGAAAATGTATGGGATTGACGAAGTTCGTAAAGAAAAAAATTTATGGGACTGACATTAGACGCGATAAATCACGTGGTCAATCCCATACATTTTCTTATTTTCGAACTTCGTTCATCATCATCATCATCATCAGCCCATATACGTCCCCACTGCTGGGGCACGGGCCTACCCTAAACTAGGGCGATAAGGCCTTAGTCGACCACGCTGGCCAAGTTCGGGTTGGTCGACTACACAACCTTAGAATTTCTTTTTAGGCGTGCAGGTTCCCTCACGATGTTTTCCTTCACCGTTAAAGCGTCGAATGATGGTACATATGAATTTCAAATTTTGATAAACACATTGGTACCTGGCGGGGTTTGGGGTGGCCATCGACGCTTTTTTTCTTCGATATTGTTACTTTGTCTAAGCCCCTGGTGCTCAAATTTTTTTTTCTAAATACGTGCGTAAACATTTTCTTAAAACAGTGTGGTGGTACCGTTAGGTTCATTAGGATAAAGTATTTTTTTGTATTGGCGTAGGTGGCAGTCATATTACAATATTGTATACTTTTTGTGAAACGCCCGATTTCACATTTCACCCAAAGCATAATATTATCGCCACTTCATGGAAACTGTTGTAGATTAATATGATAATGCGACGACTATAACTTTGTAATTTCGTCTCCGGATTACAGCTTTCAGTGCGTTGTTAAAATGATTTGCAATGTTCGAAGTGTCATCGGGCTACTTTTAGAGTCTTCATTTTTAAATGTCACTTTGCATATTGTCAATAATTCTTCCTCATAACTTTTTAAATGAGATTAAAACTTCATCGTATGGTAATTTTGTGATATTATGACCTGATTTGTGACTTTTAATTCATGGTCAGCACCGTAGTCAACACGTTTATAGTGTGCAAATATTGTGGATAGTATTCCCTTATTATTTCACAAAAAAAAATCAATAGTTATAGCCAAATTGGTTAGTTTACGTAATTTCTTATTAACTGTGTACGGCTCTTCGTTTAGTATTTTGAAGTAAAAGATCGAAAAACAGGCAGGCGGAGTTACTTATTTTTAACGCGTCTCATATTTATTTAATTTTATTTATAAGATTATCTTTTCATTTTTATTCATAAAATTATCTAAGTACCAGCGGCCGCCCGCGACCATGTCCGCGTATTGATTTCCGGGTTTTCGTAGCAATGATGTATTAAAATAGCCTACATACAAAAAAAATCTTAAAGAAAGGTCAAATCAAAAGTACCCGTAATCGACGAGCGTGCATGGGGAGGTTGATGAATGTGGATGAAGCGAAAGTGGTGTGCCAGGACCGTAGCACATGGCAGGAAGTGATCTCTGCCTACCCCCCTGGGAAAAAGGCGTGATTTTATATGTACATACAAAATTTTAATACTTAATATAATAAAGCACTTAATCGTTTTATCATTTGAGTGTTTTTATTTAATATAATAGTCAAACTGTAAAAAAAAACTTTTCGCAGCATTAGTAATCTTCCGTAGCGTGGGAGCGAGTGAATCCACATTCTGTGTATTCCGCCCGTCTATAGGTTTCACTACATGTGGTATAACCGTACACACGACACAGTATCTAATGCTACCCGTATGATAACAGAACCATACACTTAATGTAGTTGAGTAGTGTATGTCATGAATACATAATTGATGTTCAAATTGATCGATTTACCCTATTCTTATAATCGATAACTATTTATTTGCAAGATGGCTCATCTCTGATTCATCACAATCTGAATCTTAACTATTTTATAATGCTTCGTGTGCTTGAAATGTATTCCCAAGATTGTATATGCTTACCAAGAAAAAATCAAGCACATTAGATGGTATGTCTTCAACTTTAAGCCCTGTGAAATCATCAATTAATAAGTATTAGCAACTTTAACACAAAAAAATATTAAAATGAAATGTGAGATAAAGATTATACGATAGGGTTAGGGCAGAGATATGTCACTGCACTTTCCCTCAAAACGCAGAAGACATCCGATTCTACAACTTGCATAAACAACATTACTTTTGACAGTCGTGTGAGAATTGCTGCGAACTAAGAGCACCTGCACATGACACGGAATCTTTCACTTATAGCATTGGTAGAATAAGGCCCAAAAATATAGCCAATGGACTTTAATATACACCGTGAAATTTTAGTGGTTGTTTTCCTGCAGTAAAATGATGATGTACAAAAGATGTGTGCAGTTCTTTTTTGGTAAAATCAATAAATGCCGGTTTTACGAAAGGTTTAACCGTAACTCGAAAGCACGTTCGAGCCGCTTTATGACTTAGGATGTAGAGCTTCTTTAGCTTTAAGCATCGATTTCATGCGGCAAGCAGTACCTGAATACGTCACATCTTAAAAAACAACGATAGCTTCTCTCGTTTTCGAGTTAAAAAAATATTATTCTGAAAAATGGAAAAAAAAAATTTTTTTTTTCGACGAATAATTTGCATGATTCGATAGTATTACTAAAAGCAAATCGTTCTGCCACGGGAAAACCACCACTAAAATTTCTCGGTGTATAATGTAGCAAACAGTACTGTTACTGGATACGCGTTTAGTCCTAATGTTTATAAGAGAACAACCATATAATTTTTTTGTAAATTTTATTTGTCATATTTAGCATCTTTTACGAACCGGAAATCTCAATAAATATACCAGAACATAAGAATTCTAAAATAAAAATATAAATCACACCTAAAATGCATTTTGGAAACTCGTTCCAATTTTGTTTTGCGTTTTTTTCGCAACCTAATTTATGAGTTATTCATGATTGGTCTGTACTGACATATGTAGTCAGTTTCATTTGTCACTAGCAAAAACTTAGGCACATATTACAATGTGTCATAGGTTTACATAACCAATTGTAAAAGTGCCTTTACAGCCTCGCTACGGTGCAGGAGACCGCTACCAATTCTAATATCTCACTTATTGTAGTCCGTTATGCGGTCTCGCGTAGATTTATTCGAATACGTTTGTAAGAATCTGGAATCGAACATGATACGTGCTGAATAGATCATTGCCGTGTGTTGTGAAATGTGCTACTACTAAATATAAGAGGGAGGGTCGAGTATAAATTACTTGTATAAAGCGTTTCTTATATGCTATTTGTGTTAGTTATTCTCATGATTTTGTCCTACTTAAGGGAAATCTTTCTGAATTATAACTTTTTCTATCACTAAACAATTCATACTAATATTAAAAATGCGAAAGTCCCTCTCTCTGTCTGTTTGTCCGATTTAAATGGAAAATTTGATTCAGCCATTTGAAAAGGGCAGGGAATGGGATACTTTTGAACAGACTGTAGTATAAAGGAGTCATGTTTTCCTGGCTAGTTTGGGTCAAATTGTTGTTGCTATTTACCGGACTGGCTCGGTGGAACAGTGGTTAGTGACTCAGGTTCAAAACCTACGGTTCCAAGAGTCGTGGGTTCGATTCCCACTCGGGACAAATATTTGTGTGACGAACATCGGTATTTGTTCCGTGTCTGGGTGTATTATTAAATGTATTTAAGTTTATTTGTGTATCCACTGTTGATCCTGATGTCCGTAACACAAGTGCGTAAGCTACTTACCACGGAATCAGATCAATGTATGTGATGTTGTGTAATATTTATTTATTATTTATTTCACGCAATTTTCAAGATAATGTAATTATCTTCAATCCACCACTCTACTATGTACCACTGCAAGAAACGTAGTTCCTACTCCAATCACGTCTAGTCCCAGACAAAGTCTACGCATTCAGTGTCCTGCCAGTTAGCATAAACATTGATTGATCCACGATACTGATACGACAATTTGTCCAATGTTATAACAAAGTCGATACAGCATTACGATTCTAATGCATGTGAGAGCGCCTGGCCGATAGCATCGGGAAGGCCGTCCGTCAAACCGCCCCACGGCCGTCGTGTTGTGTCGTCCGTCATTTGTCATCGTGACGTAAACGTGACGGACGCCAGTCGTAATATCGTTTTTGTTTTGTTTCGTTTTCGTTGTGAATGGGGTTTCATTGATTTGTAGATTCGCTTGTCGGTCAATGTTGCGTTGTGCGTCATATTTGTAGATGCCGATTTAATGGTTCGTTGAATAGATTTGATGCGTTTTGCTGCACAAAGTTTGTAGTGGTAAAGGTACACACGGA
This sequence comes from Maruca vitrata, assembly GCA_039566165.1. Lineage (NCBI taxonomy): Eukaryota > Metazoa > Arthropoda > Insecta > Lepidoptera > Crambidae > Maruca > Maruca vitrata. The sequence goes on along the minus strand of CM076922.1, from coordinate 14,841,050 downwards.
AACCAAGATTGTTCATATACACTTACTAAACTATACGATAATGTAAAATAGGGATAGTCAATGAGGTATTATTTCGATATTGTATATACAGTGATTTTGATAATGAGATGTTAACTGATGATTTCTGTTTTCATAATGATCAACTAAACTAATTTTACTTTCAACTAAAATTATTAATGTTAGTTCATTTATTTCACATCAGAAAAGTAAACTCGAGGGCATTATAACTTAACCGTATTTTTGAAATTCTATAATAATGTTTATATTTATTATAATGTCATACATAACCCTGTAACCTACTTATTCTCAGCAAGAAGATCACGTACAGGGAAAATACAATGACAAATAATACCTTCTCAAAGTTTCTCATATGAATCACATTTTCTGTGCCAGTGTTGAAGTTAGCCGCAGTGTTGAGAAACGGGCATTTCTTATGTGTCATTTTGTTTTGTGGTATATTGTATGACTAAGTTAACTATCTAACCTAAATCATGTACGACTCGTAATATCCATACAAAAACATATACCTATACGGAGTAATATCAGTCTATTAAGACAAATAGATCGATATTTTTGTAATAAAACATATTAATAAGGTATTTTTATTTCTTCTTTACACATTTATTCTCACTCATGAAACTGAACAAACTTTGAATATTTCATATCGAATTCTGTAAATAGTAGTTCAAATGGTTGAGTTAAGGATTGCAATGACCAGGCTTCATACTGATGTCACTCTCTTGAAGATGGTTTGCGTGTAGTAATATTTTTGTTGGGTGTCACCTCAAGTTATACACCTTTATAAGTTCGCAGACGTGTGTTCTGATAGTGCCACACTGTTTCCAAGCACCAAAATAAGTCAACAGGACCGCAACCGGAAATGTCTCTACAAAATTACCCAGAACTGTTGATTCATACAAATCCCCATAACAAAAAAAGCCTTATCTTTCAATACTCAAATTACACGCCGCCAGTTTCACAGAAGCTCCACAAACGATTCGCGAAAGCTCCCTATCAGATCGCGTAAAACGGATGATAAATAAAAAGCGCTACGTGAGATGCGCTTGCGCACGTAAACTAGTTGCGCCCTCGTTGAGACAGTGACGTCACAGCTTGGGAGATTTTATGAGCATTGAAGTCTTTGCTTTCTCCACTAATATTATAATACCTTCATACACATGTCAACTGAAATATTACACACCATCACGTACATTATTCTGTAGTGCTACCATGAGTTAGCTATCGAAAACTTCATCATCATCATCAGCCCATATACTTCCGCACTGCTGGGGCACGGGCCTACCCTAAACTGGGGCGATAATGCCTTAGTCGACCACGCTGGCCAAGTGCGGGTTGGTCGACTACACAACCTTAGAATTTCTTCTTAGGTGTGCAGGTTTCCTTACGATATTTTCCTTCACCGTTAAAGCGTCGAATGATGATACATAATGAAATTTCAAATTTTTGAAAAACACATTGGTACCTGGCGGGGTTTGAGCTGGCGACCGCTCGCATCGAAAACTTACGTAAAAAACCTATCGAATATTTTTTTCATACTAACGATTTCAGTTCTTAGCGTTACCGCTAGGGGCGCTGTAAATTTTTCATAGATATTTTTTACATACCTAGGCGATATCGAGTGTTGTCACTTTTAAACTCATGGTAGCGCTTGATTCTGAAAGGACTTACTAAAGAATTTGTGTATGAGATTTGATATCTTTATATTATAAGTTTTAAAGTGAGTTATACGTGGGTAACACACAATCTAAGCGTGTGTAGTGGCCTGTTATTTTTAAGGAAATGACATTGGTTATAATAGCACAAGTGGATAAAAGTTGGAAAACATTACCAACATTGCCCCGCTAATCCATGAGAATCACTGGTAACGGATCTGTTTCAACTCTTGTAGACTACCTAGGCACAGATCTAGGTAAAGGTAACCTTTATAAGTTTTAAGGCAACTTAAAAAACAACAACTAGGCGGTCCCGAGTCGATTACGTTACAATCATAACAGTATGTATTACAGTGAGGAGTTCAATACAAAGCATTCTAAACAGCTCGAGTTGGGTGGTGATCGATTTGGCACAATCACAATCCCGTTACTACAATAACATCGATGTGCGCGCGACTTCGTCCGTTAATTATGCAAAATTATTAGTCTACCCGCTCGTGAATAGCTCATTAGACGATCCACGTGGTCTCACGTAGATCTTTGAGCATGCTAGAAGTCGGAACGTGATATTATGCTCGAAGAACATCTACCGGCGGGCACTCTGAATAGCATTACTTTCTATCGTATTTAGTACTTAGTACTCATCTGATCGGTACCAGTTAGTTATTATTATATATAGTATATTATATTATATAAAAAAAATTTTCTTAGTAGGTGACTTCAATATAGATATTTTGCAAAAATCAAATCATAGTCAAGAGTTCAAAAATACACTAGAATCATATAATCTCAAACTGCATATAAATAAGCCCACAAGAATAAACAGTTGTTTAGATAACATAGCTAGTAATGTACATGAAGCTGAGGGATACGTACATGATCTGGGGATCTCTGATCACACTGCCCAGTCAGTAGCTTTCCATGTCGCTAAAAAACCGATTCAAATAAAAACCTATTTTAGAACAAAAAGAGATTATAGTAAGGATAATATAATAAAATTTAAAGAATGTCTTGCAGCTTTGTCATGGTCCTCAGTCATAAAAGTTAATGATCTAAATTTAGCATACAATGAATTTAATGAAACCATCTCTTTATTTTTTGATCTTTGCTTTCCAATACTTCGTATTAAAATAAGTCCCAGATCCAATCAAGGCTGGATAACGAGAGGTTTGAAAAAGGCATGTAGAACAAATAGACATCTTAGGTATGATTACTACCACAAAAAATGTAGCAGTTATAAAATTAAATTCATAAAATACAATAAAATATTAAAAAAATGTATAACATGCTCACAGAAGATTTTTCACACAAAAACACTTCGGAAATCTAAAAATAAATGTAAGGCCGCTTGGAACATTATACAAAGTACTAATCACGAACAAGATAATAACATTGACGAAATTAAACATATGGATAAGATTATTGATGACCCCACAGAAATTTGTAATATATTTAATGACGTTTTTATTGACATCTCCAATAAATCTAAAGCAAACTGCAAACACTTTTGTGATCAATGTAATGTAGTTCAATCAGTGAATAGCTGCATATTTTTGGGACCCTGTAGTGAAAATGAAGTACATAACATGATCATTTCCTTAAAAAATACCCCATCTGTGGGTGTTGATGAATTAAGTACACAACTTATAAAATCCTGTGCAGAAGAACTAACTTCAGTTCTTACTTATCTGGTTAATCTGTCCTTTACAGAGGGTAGATTTCCGAAATGTTTAAAGACATCTATAGTTAAACCACTTTTTAAAAAGGGTGATAGGGCTCAGATAGGCAATTATCGCCCAATATCATTAATTACAATATTCAGCAAATTATTTGAAAAACTTATGTATAAACGGCTCTCTTCATTTCTGGATAAGCATGGTGTCATCAAAAATAACCAGTACGGGTTCCAAAAGAATAAATCGACAACACTAGCCACTTTCTCACTTATTAAAAAGGTAACAGAAGATGTAGACAAAGGCAATCCTGTAGCAGTAGTGTTGTTTGATATGACGAAGGCGTTCGATTATGTATGTCATACTAGACTGCTGCGTAAATGCGAATGTTACGGAATAAGAGGCTGCGCTTTGAATTGGCTTAAAAGCTACTTAGAAGATCGTCACCAGTTTGTCCAACTCGCTAGATTCGAAACAGCTACGAAAGAAGTGAAGAAATATAATTCATCTATTAGACTAAACTCATACGGAGTCCCACAGGGAAGTATATTGGGCCCTCTATTATTTTTAATATATATAAATGATCTCCCTGAAATTACTAATAATCAATCAATTCTATTTGCCGATGACATTTCAATTATTGTAACTTGTAAAAACAAATGTACTTACCAATATGAGATAAACGATACAGTAGACAAGGTAGGCAAGTGGCTTAGCTGTAATAATTTACATGTAAATATCTCTAAGACAAAATTCATGCAATTTCATAATATAAAAAACCTTACCTCCTCAAATAGAAGTTGTCTACAACACGGAAAGAATAGAACAATGTTCTAGCTCTGTATTCTTAGGATTAACATTAGACTCTCATTGCTCGTGGAAACAACAAATTGAACAACTATGTAAAAAACTTAATCGATTTGTATATGTTCTTTACAAGATTCGTCAAACAAACGATCTGAAAATAGCCCTACTGGCATACCATGGTTATGTGGTGTCTGTATTGCGTTATGGTGTGGTTTTATGGGGAAACAGTAGTGACATAGAAACCTTATTTAAAATTCAAAAAAAATGTTTAAGAGCAATGTGTAAACTATACCCAACAGATTCTTGCAAACCATCGTTCAAAAACCTAGAACTATTAACCCTACCATGTATATATATATTTGAAACTGCTTGTTTTGTTAAAAAATATCCATATTTTTTTCAAAGGTATGACAGCAATAATATGTACAGTAGAAGGAACCCAAGCAGACTAAAGCTGCCAATTATTAAAACAACACTCTTTAGTAGAAACTGTTATGTGATGGCTACTAAAGTATTTAATAGGATACCTAATTGTATAAGGGAGTTACCCCTAAAAAGATTTAAAATTATGTTAAATAAATGGTTAATTGACAAATGTTTCTACACGATAAGCGATTTTTTAAATTATTCTTGACACAAACTTGACATAATATATTTAATTCATAATAACAATCTTTATTATAACAAATTGTTAATTTTAGTTTAGTTATGATATTGACGTGTATGAACAAACAATGTGACTAATAGTAATAACCGGGACTTTAGTATGTAAAATGTTATACCAAAATTTTGCATGTCGCGTTGTGACAAAGCATGCTGAACTATGTTATGTATACTAACGATATTATGTACCATGTTTTATGCAAAATAAACCTATTCTATTCTATTCTATTCTATTCTATTAAACGGTTTTATTTAGCTCAATCTGGTAACTCAAACTTAAAAGAAATCCCACTTGTTAACACAATTGGTTTACTGTATTTATGTAATGTATTCATACATACATACCTACATAAAATCATGCCTTTTTCCCAGAGGGGTAGGAAGAGATCACTTCCTGCCATGTGCTACGGTCCTAGTTTGTTAAAACAATTTTCTAAGACTGAATACAAACCTACTTCTGGTCAGGCTAAGATAATATTGGTACAAATTCAAGCATTTAGGTAAAAATTCAGCGGTAAAGGGCATCATTTAGCTTTGTCGGATATCAACTCTATTTACCATGTCTTCATCAGTTCTATTTTGAAAATCTATGCTTTCTCTATAAATCACAAAATTGCATAGCATAATTTCATGATTGAAAATATGTAACCGATTCGACTCATTGTGAACAGAGTAGCAATTATCTTAATACCAACGTCATATAAATCATAACATCATAATAAAACTCGCAAAGCGACGATGAAAACGCGTCTTTCAAACGCAGAACGTGTGAAAATCTGACACGGGAAAATGTGAACGATTCCGACTTTTATAAAAAAGACGTCATAACGACGCCAGGAGAAGTCAGGACATGTCAGAGTCCCTCCATTCCTCGAATACCTTGGAGATTACGGTGGCTAATCGTCCGGTGATTAGGGCAGTTAACTGGTGTAAGGTATAACGAAGACGAAGTTTGATGACGGCTAATTTTAAGTGTGTTCTAACACATCACCCTTGCATTTTAGATGGAACCGTTATGTAGATTATCCTTACAGCCACTCAGCACCTTTATTTACCTGTACAATAACTTTTCACCGTAAACATACATGTCGTACGGGGCTATAATTCACTTGTAGATAATGATTCATGAAAGATGATGACTGGCTCGCTAGAAAAGTGGTCAGTGACCCAGGTTCATAATCTACGGTTCCAAGAGTCGTAGGTTCGATTCCCATTCGGGACAAATATTTGTGTGACGAACATCGGTGTTTGTTCCGTGTCTGGGTGTATTATTAAATATATTATTTAAGTTTATTTGTGTATCCACTGTTGATTCTGATTTCCGTAACACAAGTGCTTAAGCTATTTACCTCGGGATCAGATCAATGTATGTGATGTTGTGTAATGTATAACCCTAACTTTACGCGCTTTAACTACTATGTCCACAAAAAATATATATGCAGTTTTTAGTTTTTAAGTGCTAACGCTTGCATAAGCTATCTGAATATAAATTAATAAGTATCTCAAATGTATGCGGTCTGCATCGTCCGCGTACGGCCTATCGCAGGGATTTTGAACGACTTAGAATCCTACACCTACCGGCATACCGAAAACTGCGATAACCATTACCGATCCCAATTAGCACGTGAGGTGCCGTAGGATCGAACGGTTTGACGTTTAGATTACATACCAAGCTATGTACTTTGCAATGATAATATACGTAGGGTAAGTCAAAATTTTTTTTAATGTTATTGTTTTCTAATAGCAAAATTATGTTGAAGTTAGGTGTCATTATAAACCCCTGTCAACCAATATACTTATTAAGTATATTGGTATGTTATATATCAGTTCCTCATGTTACAATCATTTTATAGTATGCAATAAAGTCGTGTCCGCAATCTGTCCGTCCGTCCCTATGTATGCTTGAATGTTTAAAACTACGCAACGGGTTTTTATGCGATTGTTTTAAAATAGAAAGCGTATTCAAGTTTCTCTTTTGAGGCATCGAAAGTAAATAAGTAAACGTGTAGTAAAGAAAGAAAAATGGAGGCTGAAACATCCAAATTCATCGACTATTCATGGTAATAGGGTAAACAAGCACATTGCAAATTAACCATGAAAACAAAACTTGTAAAACTGGTCCTAAATAATAATCAAAAATCACATTTACAAACCAAAATCGCATTATCGTAATACAAAAGGTACGCGGGCAACATTCAGCTTGCTTATTCAAGATGTAATTTAGATCGTAGCCTGATTTGACCAACTTTAACAAGGTTTTATAGCAACCAGTCGTAAGCTACTGAAAACATCTTAACACCTTGTCTTAATTAATTTTTTGGACGCACCGACTTTCGACTCCAAAAACGGCTTCATACTCGTGCTTGGCGAAAAAGTTACATTTTAATACAAAAAAAGCTCGTCTCAAAGAGGCGGTGAACCGATTTATTCTGTGCGATAGTGCTTATTTAATACAGGCCCATCAATTTTGATGAGCCCATTGGAACTCAGTCAGACCTTCATTCTCTTCGTTTGCAGATAAATTGGTCGATTTTTTTCAAATTTAAAAGGAAATTAGTCATGGGTGGGAGTGTTTCATTTCTCCTGAGTACCGGTGGGTGGATCATTATGAATGCAGGCCACAATGTTACGTTTTGTATGGAGTTGTACATGACTGGTGGTCAGTTGTATCATATTAAACTAATTAATGTTAATAGAGGTTTCTTCAAAACAAAAAACGTTTATAAAATCGCACTGATTTAAAAAAAATACAATCAGTTCGCTCTTTGTGACGTTTTGTCTTATAAATTATCTTATCTTTCCATATAGGTAAGTTATATGTATATTTATTTTTGTTTAAAGACTTTTTAAATGAATAATGTTTTACTTTTCTGCATTTTGTCTCCTGTGTGTGTGACTAAAATATTTCTTTTTCAATATACCGTTCTAATCTATACTAATATTATAAAGCTGAAGAGTTTGTTTGTTTGTTTGTTTGTTTGTTTGTTTGTTTGTTTGAACGCGCTAATCTCAGGAACCGCTGGTCCGATTTAAAAAATTCTTTCACTGTTGGATAGTCCATTTATCGAGGAAGGTTATAGGCTATATAACATTTTCAAAAAAAGTAGGGATCCGTACGAAAAACCCAAATTTGTCACAAAAGATGTAAAAAAAATCAAATTTATAACAATTTTTTACAATTTGTTTTGACAGGACGAAGTCAGTTGGGTCAGCTATTGTTCATAAAATTACACATAGATGGCGTCGTGCTTTGTACAGCATGCCATAAATGCTGTCAAGTTTGATATAACATGAGTACCTACGTGATAAGTTTTTTGGTAGTTCAAAAGATGGCACTGTGCTCTACGTATTACTTCGATATTATATTGTGGAAAAGTTTGTATGTAGGTATACCATACGTCAAATATGTGAAGTTTGTCTTTTGGAATTGATAAATTTCGAGTGCTATTAAATTACGTAAATTACCAGAAGGGTTCTGAATCGACAACATGTATCGAAAATATTCTATTTGTTGCCTTTTTTCTATTTTAATTTAACAAAATAGTCTCATCTAATTGACATATTTTTAAGCTGTCAAATTAACGAGAGCATTCAAATTTCCATAATTGCCGAATTGAAGAAGGTTGGTTGTCAAAAAATACATTGATATTAATACTCAAGGGTTTGGTATCAGAAAAAAGGATGAGATGATCACAATGCGATTAATACATTGTATGCACCAACCGGGTATTAAATATTCAATCAAATTGAACAAATCCAATATTGAGTTAAAAAAATAATATGAAAATCAATATAAAAGTATAGCATATTTAATTTGGTAAAGCATAAAATTCGAAAAGAGAAAATGAGGGGTTTGCCAGGGATTAAGAAAGAACATGATTCAAGCACACAGTAAAAGCGTCGAATAATCGTACATAGGTATGAATTTAAAATTTGAAAAACACAGTGGTACGTGCCAGGGTTTGAAGTGGCGACCTCTTGCATAGCAAGCAAATACCTAAACCACTCGGCCAGGGACGCTTTTTTCCTCTCTAACTATAAACTGCTACCTGGCTTTGGAATAGGACGTCCTTTATTTCACATTGATCGATGAACAATTAGGATTACTTGAAGATGATCTATTCAATATGAGGAAGCTGTTCACTATAAACATAGATTTTAGGATTTCGTACGTCGAAAAGAATAACCGAACCCCTTATACTTAATTATAGGATCCGTTTATCATCGTCAATTTTTGTCAAGGAGAAAATATCAAACTGAAAGTTACATCAAATACTCAGGTCTACTGTCCCTTCGCCTGAGCCAACACAATCAAAAGAAACATTCATTTATTCTGCCAATTTTTGACACTCGCAAAGGGAACTTTTGAGAATCTGAGTACTTCGCAGATAGTATCTGCGAAGTACTCAGATTCTCAAAATTTAGAATAAAGCAACGTCAAGTACAAAGAATTGCGTAAACTTTAAAATAAATTGCGTTCTGCGAGTCCGTCTTGCACTTGGCCTTTTCTTTTGGCTTTTTTTTCTTTTCTTGGGTTCTATTCCCACTCAGCACAAATATTTCTGCGATGAATATCGATGTTTGTTCCGTGTCTGGTTGTGCTATTTAAATATTTAAATGTATACCACTGTTCTGATAAAAACAAGTGCTAAAGCTTCTTACCACAGGATCAGAGGGCCTACCATGAGTTGGCTATCGTAAACTTACGTTCGTTAAAAACCTATCGAGTTGTTTTTTTCATATGGCCGATTGTAGTTCTTCGCGTAACCACCAGGCGGCGCTGTACAAGTTTTTCATAGACATATTTACGTAGGCGATATCGAGCGCGTAAGTTTTAAACTCATGGTAGCCCCACAGATCAATTAATGTGATGTTGTGTAATATACTTATTTATTACTACACGATAAACCACAGATGATGATGATGATAAAAACCAAAATAATTTTGTTTTAAATGTTTCTTCCGGTTGACTAACTTCTTAAGTGGCAGAAAAGATTTTGACGGGACTACGACTACTTTTAAGTTAAAAAAAAATCAAAATCCTGTAGTTCACGCGAACGAAGTCGCGGGCACAGCTAGTGGAAAATAAAGTTATATAAAATTAAATGTGACTATCGAATCATTTGAAAAAACAAAAACATCACAATCCTATATTCCTTACTTCTATTTCATAACCAACAATATTCACAAAAAAAAACACGATATCTCATTTTCGCCGCACTTATAAGGAACTAAAGTGACCGACATCTTACCGACTGCAAATACATATTAATTTTACGAGGCGCAGTCATAAACATTGTTGTCAATTCATATTTAAATTTATGTTCCCGTCTCGAGGGTATCCATTCGACCTTTGTGGATGACACTAGGGCAGGTGCACTTGTTATATATGAGGTCAGCCGTTGCTTTTGGCGGTATACATCTGAAATATCGGCTGCGGCGTAAGACCAAGGTCGAATGTTCAAGATTTCTACATTAATGTAACGTATAAGGTTAATATTTAGAAAAAAATCTTTGTTTCGTTAGCAATCATAGATAAATGGATCGCTAAAATAATGAATATGAATTTGGTGACAGCAACTAATAATGGCTAAAACGGATAACAACCGAACCTTATTGGCAATACTTACAATGTAGGTGGCAAAATGATTTTTTTTAAAATAAACTATGAATAAATTTGAACATGTGAGATCAAAATATATATTTATTTTCGTTAACAACGTTTAACTTATGAACTAGGTGGATAGAGTCGAACGACTTTAATCTCACGAAGTAGCAGATTACTTAAATACATATTATATAATAGGTATGGAAAAATAATAGTATTTTACAGAATTACTTTACTCCAGCTGCATTTAAATGTAAAGTACATAAACCATATTTATAAGCGCACTTTTTAATTCCCATTCAAATCGAATCAGTCATACTCTTAATACTTAAACTGATAAAATCTACTGGTTTAAAAACGGAGCTAAAGGTAATACCGTTTTAGAGTAATATTTCAACGTCATATTAAAAAAATAAATATGTTAATCTTTCTTTTGTCAGCCATAAATAAGAGATCTTAATTTCGAAATCATGTATGGGACTGATTTATTACAAAATATGATAATATGGTGCGCGGTCAGTTTGTGTAAGCATAAACCTTTGAATCGACTCCATTGCCAATTTGATCTCTTTTTGGATTTGCAAGCGTAATTTATATTGAAACATATTTTTATTTCGTACACGAATTGGTATTGAATGGATTATTTATATGAATAAATATCTGGGACATTTCCACACACGGTCATCTGACCCCAAACTAAGCAGAGCTTGTACTATGGGCGTCAGAGACTGATATACATACATATATATATATTTATAAATACATACTTAAATACATAATCACACCCAGACACGGAACAAACACCGATGTTCATCACACAAATATTTGTCCCGAGTGGGAATCGAACCCACGACTCTTGGAACCTCCAGCCAGGGTCACTAACCAACGTTCCACCAAGCCAGTCAAACGGAAGAATGGAAGTGTTCACTTAGTTTTTTCTACGACTTACTTTGTGAACCTTATTTTACTTCATTTAAACATCTAAACAAAATCATGTATTTAAAAATAATGCAAAGATGATAACTAAAAGCTAATAATAATCTGTTTGTTGTATCTCTAACACTGCACTGCAGAGATTATTTACTACCTTATATATTTCCTGCTAGCCCACTCGATATAATATATCTATTTGTAAAACATCGACAGTATTTATTTCGCTCCACATCGAGCGTGTGATCTCGTTCGGTACTCCTTAACGTAACTGGGGTTCGATTCCTGGTCCAATCGAATTTCACAACATCTTAGGGACCAAATTATTTATATAGAACATCAATAACTGGCATTGATTATTGATTTGTCAAAACATATCGTTGGGTGCAATGTAGCTAACATAATTAATGATCGAATTGCTTATTTGAAATTAAGCAACGCTGTTCCCTTGCTCTCACAGTTCGGTGAGACAGCAATCCGACATGACAAATGAGAGATCAGGCTCAGGACCACCGGCTTAACGTATCTTCCGGGTCACGGGCATCCGCTAACTTCCTGAGAAATCCGTAACTCACGTGTACGAGTTTACTGAATGCCTACTTTTATTTTTGCCAAAGTCCATAGTTGCACAATTTTAACCCAACTCTTGTGTAGAACGCGGCACCTCTCAGTCCTTACGCAGTAAACAGCGTTCTGCCAAATGACTAACAAAGGAATATCCACACTACAGATCACAAAAACCTAATCAGAGTTACAATCGCTTGTACACACACGATGTAGTTAGTATAGGTACTCACAAGTCGTAGGCGACTTACTACAACATGGATGGTACCTACCCTTATCTTTCCATATAGTCCCATGTCTACCGGTAGTCCCATGTCTACCGGTTGCCCCATCAGCCCCCAGATGGAGATCATATTTACGACGGGTGCGCAGACGCAACAAGTTACTGGTTTGGGGTTACAAATAATTGGGTAACAAAGGTTACTGTTATTGCCGCGGCCATTGTTCGCACGTTCCCTCTGGAAATTTAGTGCTTTTAGCATTATTATTATTGAGATAGCTGTGAGGTGGGTACCTTGACCTCTTTTTAGAGGGTAGAAGCGATGAGAAATAAAAAATTTATAAACGTGATAGAACTAAAATAAATTTTAGAGAATTAAAATTCGGATTCGACGATCGATCGACGAAAGAATAAACCGTCTTTTTTTTCAATACAATGGAGAATGTTCATGATTTTAGAAAATTATGCAGCTTTGAAGTCTTTGATAAACCGAATCGAAATGTGTAATTCGTTTCGACATACAACCAAAATTTAAAAAGTTATACGTGTTTAAATTTCTGACCGTTTGCACTTTTCATACAAAATAAACGTATCGCAATGACGTCACACCGCAACATGCACTTTAACATACTTGGATGTTTGTACCAATTGCGATGCACCCAAGCCTTATCAGCGGAATCGTTTTGGCAATGCGCTTGAGTTATGCATTTATACTCGCGTTCTCAAAATGGGTCGTTTATCATCGACGTCTGCGCAATCGTAACGAGCTTATTTTGCTGCATACTTTTTTGGTTCCGTAGATTTACAAAATTAACATTCATGATCTTTCTACTGTAACACTCTGGAAAATGTTGAAAATCAATCTAAATCAAAAATGTCTTACATGCACTTATAGTCACATTAGTAATAATAAAGCTAACCATGCACCGTGTCAAAACGCCTTACCGAAAAGACTCCGGTAAGAAAATCAAGAGTTTTATACACGTAGCAGAATTGATAAGAGCTTTATACTTTAAAGTTCAGTAGCAACCTTTGTAAAGTTTATCACAGATCTGTAACCTATGTCGAAGTCAGATAAAAGACAGACTATGTCCATTTTAAATGACATATGGATGTGGTTTGGAATGGCCACGTACCAATTCAAATGGTATGTAACATAGACATATCGTGATATATTAATAAATTGCATTAATGCAAGTTAAAATATCAAGTAAATCAACTCTATTAATATAAAAGTATCATATTTTTCGTAAAAACATAAAGTAAAAAAAATTTTATTTGTGAACTTGCATTCATCATGAGAAACTTAGTTACTTAAGACGGTCTATTAAAAGATAAAAATCTAATTTCTTACACTTTAGTGTATAATTATTAAGTTATTAGGAACATTTAATAAAAATGGCTACACAGGGACCCTAAATATCCACAAAGCTCTTTCGCTGAAGCTTCTTGAGGCAGCAGCGTCGTGTGTATATATTATATCGGTATTTAAGACATGTTATTTTGCACGTTATTTACAATGTTGTAGTGTTAATTTGTAATAATTGCAGACGGCTGCTTACAAATCAGAAAGGTAGCAGTTTGAGTGGTTAAACCATGAACGTTGGCATTCATAAATTACCGAATTACATTTAATAAGGTGGATTAATTCACGCACACATGAAACTAATATGTAAAATAAATTATTAATAAGTACTTTATAACGAAATCAAAAAATATTGCATAGTCCTGTTAATTTTAGTGCTTTTATTTTAAAAGCATAATCACATATTTGAACACTTGTGTCTGGTTTGATTTTTATCTATTCAAACAGTAATAAAAAAATATATATTAATACACAATATATATTTAACACAAATGTCTAAGCTACTCATGTCACTAAGTATGTTGGAATATAGTAACTCATTTATTTACATGAATTAAAATCTCTTTTCTTCCAAGTTCGCACTTTTCGCAGTCACAATCAGACGTCTTTATCCCATAAACTGCACCAGTTCACAGAAGTCGATATCGCTCCGAATAGTATCGATACTCGGAATCGAATGATTTACAATCGCAACGTCTTCATTTACCAGATAACACGGAAATAATGGATCTCGTAATTTCGAGTGGGACAATCATAAACGGCTTTAAACCACAGGGTTTCTTATTTGCACCTCATCCTTCTTTCTGTAGCCTCTTAATAACACAGTTTACTTGACAACTGGAATTCATTGGCCATTATATTCGTTTTTTCTCTAGAATTTCAGCCTCCCCTTATTGTAAGGAATATCCGAATGTTCAAATTTGAGAACGTACATCTTTATATTTGTCGGAACCAATTAAGTAAGTTGGATGATAAGATTGGACTCTCGTTTGTAGACAACATTTTAAAATAAATATTAGAGCATTCACGTTCCATGTCATCGATCTGGGGAAAAAATGGAAAATAATTCTCGTGTTAATAAAACAATGGAAGTTCAATAAAAGTTTTTATAACTCAATAATAGCTTGATCCGAAAACTTGCAAAATGGCTGGGACATTTATTGAATAAAATTAAGAAAAACATCTAGTCTCATAAAGGTTACTGTCACTACCAGAAATAATTTCCGTACATAATAATAAACATAAACTTAAAAAATTGCAGCACTCACACGTAAATTTGAATCGCTTGATCTGGTTTAAAGGCTTCCTTGAACCGATCGTGGTCCCATACACTTACATTAACTGCACTTAATGTTTTTGTAACAATCAATTTTGGGACATAAAATCGGAAGGAATGACGAACGGCCAATTTTCTTCGGAGTAATTTATGCGCGTTATTTGGTTTAAGTAGATTGTATGGAGGTTTGTGAGGTATGCGCGGAGAAATTTTAGGAGTAGCTTGTGAACAGGTGTATGTTTGACATAAATAAGTCTACTCGTATGGCTATTATTTTAATTGAAGCCACCGAAACTAGAGTGGCCCAAACCACAAGTTGGATTTTTTAGTTGACTATGGAAATGTCCCCTTTCAAACCTTTTGGTTGGTAGCCAGATTGGTAATTATAGTAAACAATCACAAGTTACGTTGTGATTTTGATTAAATATTAATAGAGTATAGGGGCCCAGATAACTCGGGCCACTCTATTACGGCTCTAATTTTTTCTCATTTAAAAAGTTAAGTAAGTATTTTACTTCAGTCAAAAAATATTCTACTTTTTTAATACTTAGAATTCTAATGTACCTATATTTATAATCATAAAAAGACGACCATGTAAACACGAACGGGGTCTTGAACCCACGATCATGGGCTTTCGAGAGTTTTGGGTCACGATGGGACGAACATTTTGTGCTATTTTCAATCATTGAAATTTAAGATAAAATTGTCGATACAATTTCCACAAAAAAAAATTGTAAATGATGTAGAGTCTAGTATAATCTAATAACATCAAAATAGTTCAATGGAGCGAGATGTAATAATATACGGTTATAATCGAATTGCACCATAAAGTTCAGTATCTTTCACCAATAATTCGTAATGAAAATACCCACGAGGGAACAATCAATTTATTAACCAGTAATACACGCAAGAGCGGGCAGAATTATTGGTTCGGAATATTTTTAATAATATTCAATTAAGCTCTGCTTAAAGAGTGCTTTTCTGGATCGTGTTTTCACCGAATCCAAAAACTGGAGGTATACCAACCTCAGTTATAACTACCGGCACAATATTCAATCTTATGCCAATCGCATAAGAGCTATAAAGGAAATGCATTTGACAGTAGCCACAGTTCACCAGCCGAGAAAAATATAATAAAGTTCGCAGAATTCAGTCGCAAATTCAATTTACGATCGAAACCTCCGATGTTGAAATTGTGTTTTCGGAATTCTCGATCACAAATTGTACCCGTGGACGCGACATAGCATTATCACGATCACGGTGGAACATTGAAGTAACCGAACTTAGGTTGAATTAAAATGAGAAAAACAATAATTACCTACTTACTTGTCTTGATCCAAATGTCAGAGAGAGTCGGGGACTTAAAATCAAAAGTCGAACCGAACCGAACGCAAACTAATTAAAAAAAAACTTTTTAATCAACTTCACGAAAAAGAAGGTTTTTTTTAAATTTTGTTTGTGAGTGGGTACTTACTTTTTTATGCCAGAAAAAATAACAAAAAGATCACATGATGTACTAGCTAGACGACTTTGCAGAAATTTATATAAATGTTTAATCTGGAATCAGAAAATATGCATCCACTTTTTAGCTAATACTGACTAAAAATGTTTTTCCAAGGCGGAATGATAATATTATCTACTGAACGAAATGCCCATGAACTTCAAATTGCGATAGATAACGTGAAATGAGTTCATAAAATCGATTAAATCCGTATTATTACTAGACGTATAAATAATATTTTTATCATAATCTCAACCTCACGATAAACTTGAAAATGTTTAATTCACAAACCGCCCAGATTCTAAAATACGCGCAATGCGATCGTAAACTGAGGAGAAATTACATGTTCCAATCAATTTATTTGCAAATAACAATGGGTTTGCAAATTAAATCCCATCTTATTAAACCCACAAATAATCAGATTAAGCTGGCGAGGCTAATCTCATAGATCAGGTGGCTACTGCAGAGCTGGCAGTGCATAATAAAGTCATAAACGCAACACCGGTAGCCGTGGGGCGACATTAATCAAAGATTACCGCGGCGCATAGATGCGCCATCTTATTGTCCTGGACACCCAGACGCGGGCATAGAGTAAGAAGATGTTGGCATGGTCCGTTATGTGCCTCTACTTGGTCAAGATCTCAGAGACAAAGGGGCTTATCCTCCTTTTAATAGAACAGTCAACAGCGACGTAACTCTTTGGATATTGTGCCGTTCTTAAATCATATAGACATGGCTGTTAATATCTACAGAACGCCAGTTTCCCTAAAGGAAAGAGCAATAAGTATCTTATTTACATTGATGCCAGATTAGCTATCAAGATCACATTTGGTGGTGGTTAATCTGTCACTAAATACTATAGCAGGTCTGACTCTACCCACAATGGAACCCGGTATTTGTTTGGAAGACAATAAAACATTAATTCAGTTTTATTTTCTTCATGTTTAAATTCACCACCTGTAAAGAGAGTACTTAGAATATAAGTAAGATGAAGATGGTACTGACCTATGGTATTTGGTTACTTAATTGGACCTTCTGTATAAAAAAATATTACGATTAAATAATCTCTGGGGATTATTACACTAATAATATATGAGGCGATTCGTCTTCGCCGAATAAGCGTCTTGTAAACTTGAAGTACACGGTTACGTATGACTTCCGGCCAGGGAAGGCCACGGAACATACTTTACTTGTATTTGCTTGAGATATTGCCATTGTGTGGTTTGTAGTGGGAGGCTGAATATTGCGGGGTGTAACGTTTGTCCTTGTAAATTATTATGTTGAGGGTATTCTGCAAACGTAGTTGTGCCTTAGAAATTTAAGTTTAGCAAATATTGCAAACAAAACTTCTTTAATGGCCTCTTTAAATAATTGCCTATTTATAACTGATATACTATTTTAGACGAAATTTTACCTATTAAGAAATTCCCGCATGGTTGAATAGGGCCTGTTCGCCCTAGTTTAGGATAGGCCCGAGCCCCAGCAGTGTAGACGAATGAGGGCTGATGATGATACTATTTATAGGGCGTGTCACTACATAATTACTGGAAACATCTGTAAAAAAATGAATAACAATATATAGTGTGTAGCATGTACTGAGTAGGGATGCTCAATTATTGAAAACTGAATTGGCAATATAATATTGGACAAAATCTTTCTCGTCATAATCATGAACCATAAGTATAGAAGCTTTAACATAATGAGTAAGATAAGTGGGAGTGATAGTGCTAAAACATAATATTTGGTGTACGTTTTTAGTTTTACAGGTATGTTTTGTCTCATCTGTGTCTTATCGTACTGAATAAATTCTACACGATACAGTTTAGAAATAGGTTCCATTATCGAAAACGTGAAATCGTTGCTCACTGCAACGATCTGTAGATATCAATGCAATAAAATGGGCTGATCTTCTTCACGATTCACAGTTACAATTTTATTCGCATTAAGAAGTTGTGAACGAACTTCCAAACGCTGAATGGGATTATCTAGACCCACCCACGAATGATCTAGTACAGTTCAGAAATATCAATTATAATGATCCCACAGTACGGATCGCGGCGGATACGGCACACCCGATTATTAGAAACTAATTAATAACAGAGCGTTGGGCGATATGAACGTTCTCTCACTAAATGGGTAATTGTTATAATTAATCTATATTTTGACAAGCGGACTGTTTAGCGGTTCCGCTTGGGTAAAGGTCGTTCGACAGAATAATGTGCGGTGTTTTATGTATCAGAAATGAGGCGATTCGTCAGAGAACCAAAGTCATCGACATAGCTCATCGCATTAGCAAGCTGAAGTGGCAGTGGGCTGGTCACATCAGCCGTAGAACCGACGATCGCTGGGGTAGACGAGTTCTGGAGTGAATACCGTGTTTCGGTAAACGTAGATGGAGTGACAATCTGCGCAGGATGGCTGGTAAGAGCTGGATGCGAGTGGCCGAGGAGAGAGAGAAGTGACGTGCAATTGGGGAGGCCTATGTCCAGCAGTGGACAGGAATGGGCTGATGATGCTGATGATGATACTACCCCGCACTACCACTCGTAGTTACCTTACTAAGTATCATCATCATCAGCCCATATACGTCCCCATTGCTGGGGCAATAAGGCCTTAGTCAACCACGCTGGCCAAGTGCGGGTTGGTCGACTACACACACAAACTAAGAATTTCTTCGTAGGTGTGCTTGTTTCTCTCTGTGTCTCACGATGCTTTCCTTCACCGTTAAAGCATCGAGTAACCCTACATGTGAATTTTAAGTTTGAAAAACTCAGTGGTACGTACCGGGTTTTGAACTGGCGACCTTTCAAATGGCAAGTAACGACCTTAAACACTCAGCCATCGACGCTATTTTGTTTTGCTTGAGATATGCGATTTATAGTGGGAGGCCGAATATTGCTTGGCGTAAAGTTTTTCCTTGTAAATTATAACTTATTATAACTTAAATATTAAAAACATGCACCCGAATTCAGCCTACCGCCATCACAGCAACAATACCTACAAACAACTACACTCCATACTCCATATTCCGGGGCGGAGTGAGGGCTATAAATCAAACGCGCGCGCGTAGGTGGGCGCGTGGCCATTACCGATTCGACGCGCCTTATCGAAATACGAAATTCAAATTCATTTGGTACCCGCCACCCGAACTGGGTGGACGTCTAAAATGGTACCGTGAAATTTTGACAGCGAAATTTTGCAAGCGATTTGAGGTTGACATGTTAATATTTTCGTTTATGGAGACTATTATTATACTTATTTACGTACTTGTTTTTCCAGTCCAGTTCCAGTTTTCATTACATCGTTATTAAACATAATATTAATGCTTTAATTCTGATAAAGACTGACGAAGTCAAGTCTATCCCGTAGACTAAATATTTTATATAAAAAACAGATGGACTGCGAAACGTACTAATCAGTCGATACTTAAGCAGCTCAAGATGGGAACACATCTCCAATCTGCGAGCAACGTTTCATGCGTTATTTTGGCCATCTAATGAGAAGTGGTGGTGAAAACTTGGAAAAGTTAATCGTCGTTGGTAACTCTGAAGGCAAAATATCACGTGGCCAATCCGACCAGCACGATCGACTGATAACTCCAGAACATAAACCCTTCTCACAAATGTCACGAGGTAGTGAGGTGTGCAATGGACCGCAATCGATGGCGGAAATGCATCCGCACTCATATGAAGAGCATCAACCACGATCATCAGTCATGATGGATACGACCAAGAAGAGAAGAGAGAATAAAAACAGTAATTGTTATAGATGAGATCTCCATTATTTTTGCAGCGATACCCACAGCCACGCATCATTTTGTATTGAACTTGGCTCCCCTTTTTTACATTTATGCTTTTGGTGGGATATTATATTATTAGTATGTAGATTGTAGGTACTAATAGAACAAAGGTCTCCGGACATAGGAAAAGATAACAACGCAATAATCCAACAATTAGTTTTTATTAAAATCTTAAATTTTTTAAATATTTCTCATTTAGACCTTATTGTTTTACATTTCAACATTTAGATTCAAATTATACATCAGAACACGTGACATTTATAAAATTATTGATGTTCATAAGTAAGATATGTTTGAGTAAAATCTTGAATATTTATAATCAAATGGGCGATTAAGATATGGTGAATGCCTGTCAGAATATTTACTCTATTCATTCAACATTAACATTTTATTTTTAGATTTTATTCGTAAAAGCCACTTGAGATCTATTTATAACTACATGATTTTTTACGAGAAATATATTTATTTAGTTTTTACTTATAGAATAAAAATGTCATGTAAGTACTTAACATTCTTTATTTTTGCTAAGAGTCACCAAATAAAAATCTATAAAATATACGTGGTTTGTATTAAAATCATCTACATTTGATAATAGGTGGGATAGCGAAACCTCTATATAAAGTTTTAGTTATAATTTAGCACCAACTACTACTGAAAAACCCTATAACTTCAAATTATTGATTACAAAATATAATATTCATATTTTGCTATTATTAAATGCAAATAATTACCAACTACAATTAGGTAATGTATTAATGTCATGTTTCAAAAAAATCTCGTAAGTATCACACAATTTATTAAGCGAACTATTTACACTAATATTTACAGTAACTCAAATTATACTAAATTACTCTACATTTATACAATTTATTATTTTTGCAAGACAGACAAACTTTTTCTAATTATAATTAGTTACTGTTTCTGTATAGGATAGAGAGATATGATAATACATAATATGATTATTTTGGATGTATACAAAAACTTTAAAAGAATATTTGCATCCTTATATAAGTTACTAATTACTTATTTCTGTAATAGGTATAATATTTTCAAAAATCTACATTTGGCAAAGAAATTTACAATAATAGCTACAACTACGGTCATTAATAAATAATTGTAATAATAAATAGTTTTAGTAGCTATTAAAATATACCCATATAAGATTCAATATTTCTTCTACCATAAGGAAACATTAACATGTTACATAGAAACATAATTAACTATTATATTTAACATTTTAAATATACACTGTACTTATCAAAGAGATTCATCTGAAATATAATATTTTCAAATTTAATATAAAAGTATGTACCATGTGGGTACACACATAATTATATATTAGGCCTCAAAATATTTTAGTATTATGCAGCTATAAGCTTATTTTAAAAATAAATATTTTCTACATAGGTAGGTACGTTTTACTAATTGGTGATAATTATTTTCTGACCTTTATATAAAAATAAAAACGGTATCTAAAACATATACAGTTTTAAGAAAGACAAAATACAAAAATATAATATTTTAGTACAAGAATATAAATTGGTTTCCATGAGAAACGAGTATTGTATAATTTCTATTAAAACACCAAGTTATTTTAGGCTTATTTATGCTTTCCATTATACGAACTACACAATTCATCCCAGTCTATCGAAATCAGTCAAACTGTTTCATTCGATTGTCGCACAAAATAACACATTTTTTACATTAACAAATCACGTTTTAAGAAAAATACTACTATGTAGTTATATTTATTCATCATGATCATACCTGCACATCTTTAATGTACGAGAGCAATAATTGAGAGTAACACTGGAACATTGATATTTGGCCCATATGTCAGCTTTTTCATAGTACTATCTTCACTGGACCTTCCAGAAAGTGGTTTCTGGAAGCAGATAATGAAATAGGGGCTTATCAATGCCAGCAAGTGCATCGTGTAAGATCTACATCGTGTAAATACCGTAAAATTATATTATTTGACTGTGAATAATTTTTCCTAACCGTCTCCGACGATTGCTTGGCATCGTTATCGGTTTGCGGGGGAGTGGACAGCTCTCACCCTTAAAATATTATTTTAGCCTTCGACTATTTTACTGGAGGCTTGGCTTGGCCAACCACGCTACGCTAGTGCCTTGACGGGTTGACACTGTGGACACAATAGGCGTGACGACTGGGTAGTTTATACAAAAATATGGGACACCTTCTTTTGGTTTTTCAATTGAATGAAACATGACAAAATTATGGCTAATCAAAGTTCTGGCTTGTGACGTCACGTTTGGGCAAAAATTGTACCATAGCATGACGTCATCCGAAACTTTTAAGGACTATATCTTTATAATTTCTTGTTTGTGAAACAAAATAAAAAATACGAGTTTAATATTTTCAAATAATCTAACTAACGGACTAATTTGACTTTTTTAGTCGTCTGGCCTATTGGGCGTAAATCATACCAGATAGAAATGTTTACCTACGGCCACTAGTGAGGTCGTCAGTTCAGTTCCCGACGTTGGGCGTCTTGACGAAGTATGTGGTGAGCGTGCCCTTGCCCTTCACGAAGGTCGGGCCGCGGCACTCGCACGTGTAGCCCGCGTTCATTAGCACCCTGGAAATATTCAAATATATATCATAAACTTTATACTTTCATGGAATAAATAAATAAGTAACACACTTTTTAAGCTATTGCATATTTTTTATCGCGGGCTTTGAGCGCGGCGACCGAACCAAGAAATTCCGTGACAAAAAAAACCTCACAATCGTCTAACGTCGTTTCAGTTCCGTAGACTTCGGCACGGTGTTTGTGTGCGTGCGGTTAGACGTATTGTACGACTCTACGAAACTCGCACGAATCGAGACGAGCTGCTCCGAAATCGGACGATGCTATGCAATAGCTATACCGCGGCAGTCCCCGAGTGCCACACGTCTTTTTTTCCTCACTGACTTACGATGAAGGCTTCGAGTAGCCTTGTCATCATCACCGGATTTGCGGGAGAGCGGATGGCTCTTACCCCTAAATCACACTCATTAAGAAACTGAATATGTCCGGGATATTTACCATGTTGTTTAGTTGACCAGTTTCCTGTCGATATTTCGGCACTATTGCAAGTGGTACGAAGCTATCATACCTAAATATCGGGCGCTGGATAATAAAACGACTTGGTAAATATACCGGTCATATTTCATTTTCTATATTTTGAATATCAACATAAAATTTGTATAAAATGGCATACATTTCATTAAGCACTTGAACAGAGTAAGCATGGCGCCTGATTTACGTTTGGGAGCAATGTTACATTGTGCAAACAAAGTGAATTACAATTTTTCGTAGGAGTAGATACTGAAAAATATTTAAGTTCAGAGTAACTAAGAAATCTTTAATTTTTTTGCATAATGATAAGCAAGTAAAAAGTGTTTGGTTAGGTACGGCGCACAAACTCAATTTATATCAGCCAACTACGAACTATATATAGCAAAATAATTGTGCGTTACCAACATTATAATGCTAAATTGTGCGATTAAACACAGGTGCACTATAAAGACAATGTACCTGTGTTAATGAATAGTCCTAAAATATTTTTTGGAAAGCAGGTACACAGTACTTACTAAATGATAAGTGACCTGTCTGTTCATCTGTATCTCATAACTATGCTAGGTAGATAGCTGAAATTTTCACAAATGATGTATTTCCGTTGCCGCCATAGCAATAAATACTAATAATTGAAAAAAAAAAACAAAATACTAAATGGGGTCCCCATACGGAACCCTTCGTGCGCGACTGCCACTTGTACTTGGCCGTTTTTTTATACCAGACCAAGACCTTATGATACTCTACTCTACTCACTTGGCAGTGTCCTCGGTGACCTGGATGCGGCCCATGGCGCAAGGCCCGCTATCACCGGACCGTGGTCCAGACCGAGACATGTCGCTCGTATGACACTCTACTCACTTGGCAGTGT
This sequence comes from Maruca vitrata, assembly GCA_039566165.1. Classification (NCBI taxonomy): domain Eukaryota; kingdom Metazoa; phylum Arthropoda; class Insecta; order Lepidoptera; family Crambidae; genus Maruca; species Maruca vitrata. The sequence continues at coordinate 14,817,017 of CM076922.1, read as the reverse complement.
CCTCGGCGACCTGGATGCGACCCATGGCCCAAGGCCTGCTATCACCGGACAGTGGTCCAGACCGAGACATGTCGCTCGTATGACACTCTACTCACTTGGCAGTGTCCTCGGCGACCTGGATGCGACCCATGGCGCAAGGCCCGCTATCACCGGATAGTGGTCCAGATGGAGACATGTCGCTCGTATGACACTCTACTCACTTGGCAGTGTCCTCGGCGACCTGGATGCGACCCATGGCGCAAGGCCCGCTATCACCGGATAGTGGTCCAGATGGAGACATGTCGCTCGTATGACACTCTACTCACTTGGCAGTGTCCTCGGCGACCTGGATGCGACCCATGGCCCAAGGCCTGCTATCACCGGACAGTGGTCCAGACCGAGACATGTCGCTCGTATGACACTCTACTCACTTGGCAGTGTCCTCGGCGACCTGGATGCGACCCATGGCGCAAGGCCCGCTATCACCGGATAGTGGTCCAGATGGAGACATGTCGCTCGTATGACACTCTACTCACTTGGCAGTGTCCTCGGCGACCTGGATGCGACCCATGGCGCAAGGCCCGCTATCACCGGATAGTGGTCCAGATGGAGACATGTCGCTCGTATGACACTCTACTCACTTGGCAGTGTCCTCGGCGACCTGGATGCGACCCATGGCGCAAGGCCCGCTATCACCGGATAGTGGTCCAGATGGAGACATGTCGCTCGTATGACACTCTACTCACTTGGCAGTGTCCTCGGCGACCTGGATGCGACCCATGGCCCAAGGCCCGCTATCACCGGACAGTGGTCCAGACCGAGACATGTCGCTCGTATGACACTCTACTCACTTGGCAGTGTCCTCGGCGACCTGGATGCGACCCATGGCGCAAGGCCCGCTATCACCGGATAGTGGTCCAGATGGAGACATGTCGCTCGTATGACACTCTACTCACTTGGCAGTGTCCTCGGCGACCTGGATGCGACCCATGGCGCAAGGCCCGCTATCACCGGATAGTGGTCCAGATGGAGACATGTCGCTCGTATGACACTCTACTCACTTGGCAGTGTCCTCGGCGACCTGGATGCGACCCATGGCGCAAGGCCCGCTATCACCGGATAGTGGTCCAGATGGAGACATGTCGCTCGTATGACACTCTACTCACTTGGCAGTGTCCTCGGCGACCTGGATGCGACCCATGGCGCAAGGCCCGCTATCACCGGATAGTGGTCCAGATGGAGACATGTCGCTCGTATGACACTCTACTCACTTGGCAGTGTCCTCGGCGACCTGGATGCGACCCATGGCGCAAGGCCCGCTATCACCGGATAGTGGTCCAGATGGAGACATGTCGCTCGTATGACACTCTACTCACTTGGCAGTGTCCTCGGCGACCTGGATGCGACCCATGGCGCAAGGCCCGCTATCACCGGATAGTGGTCCAGATGGAGACATGTCGCTCGTATGACACTCTACTCACTTGGCAGTGTCCTCGGTGACCTGGATGCGGCCCATGGCGCCGGTGGAGTCCATGCGCGAGGCGACGTTGACGGTGTTGCCCCAGATGTCGTACTGCGGCTTCTGCGCGCCCACCACGCCCGCTATCACCGGACCGTGGTTCAGGCCTGGGAAGTAAGTAAGTAAATGAGATGAGAATGTCATCAAATAGCGATTGTAGAGCCTGCAAGGAAGAAATGGAAGACATGAAACATATTTTATGTGAATGTCACTCACTGACCAGACACAGGGTCAGACTTCTGGGATCCGAAGGACATTATTGCATTAATGCATTTGATCTTCAGGGAATAGGTAGGTGTATAAAGGTGGGGGTAACACAAAAGATCCCTGAGGGTCGACGTAAACTGGTTAGCCGGTCCCCACTACCAGATAATATAAGATAAGTACCTATATCATCATTATCATCATCAGCCCATATACGTCCCCACTGTTACCTCCCCTCCCCCCTCCACTGGGCCTACCCTAAATAAAGGCGATAAAGCCTATTTTTCGCTTTACGCACCTTCACTTCGGGCAGGGGTTTGCCCGGAGCGATGTGTGGGACTCCCATCTTACGGAGACTAGGACTTCCTACAGGCTGCTCTTATGGTGTCTCAGAGGTGTACCCACTTAAACTCCGCTAACCATAAAGCGGTGTAGCGGGAAATAGCATAGCCTTTCATCCACGTTTACCTAACACTGTTGTTTCTGATATCCGTTACAGAAACATACACTTATGCTCATCACACAAATATTTAGGGACTCCATCATAATATAATACGCTATCGAGTCGGACAAGAATATTAGATAATGTCTCAATTAAATAATAAAACTACTTATCCAAACTCATTTAAACATAAATAGCAAGCACCTTACCTATCCTTAGTTTGAACCTCTGGAAGGATTCCCTGTTGATCTGATCCAGGATCGTCATCAATGCAATCGCGAACTCTACCAAGATGGCCACCGTTTGTTCCTCCTTGCGAGTTCTCTCCTATAAATAACAATACAATACACATCAACTTAGATTGGAACGGATTCAGAAACGGTTTCTCAGACACCTTACCTTTACAAGTGGACTACATAAGGGACTCCGATAGACTAGAACACTTTAGAATGGATAGCCTTTGACCCGTAGACAGTTGCACGACCTGACATTTCTTTTTAAAGTACTAAGAAGCGAATTTGATTGTCCACCCTTACTACGAAGTTTTAACTTACGAGTTCCACGTCGTGTGCCTCGGCGTGCAGTCGGTCTCCTGCATCAACCAACAGCTCGCACCAACTTAAAATTATTCGCCCCTGTATGCAGACTGCCGAAGGCCTTTAACGCTATAGGTGAAGGGTTGGATATCTTTAAAGATAGTCTAGCTAGTTTTCGGAAGGCAGCCCTGCTGTTGTTGAGATCTAGTTCTTAATTAAGACATATTGTGAAGTTATTGTTTCTGTTATTGTATTTTGTTTTTTGTGTATAACGATAATTAAATAGATTTTAGTTTTAGTTAGTTTAAGTATTATGTGTTACTTTTAGGTGCATGTTGTGACAACTTAAAATGTTGTACATTTAGCTAAGTTATAACAGCAATATTGTGATATTTATTTAATGTAACAACCATTGGATGTCCTTATAAATAAATAAATAAATAAATAAATATGAACGATTAAGAAGCAAAACTTACACAAATCATATTCAACAAGTGAATGCTGATAATAAAGGTACCCGTCAAATCAGATGAATGCCGATAATAGGTACAGAGAAGTCAATTGAATATTGTCAATCCTGATCAATTAGGCCAATTCCGATAGTGCAAATATTATTATATCAGATGAATTGAAAAAAAATGTGAATACCGATAATACTGATAACTTGCTGAACACTGATAAATTAGGTGAATATCGATAATACGGATAACTTGGTGAATACTGATAAATTCTGGTGAATATCGATAATACTGGTGAATATTGATTGGTGAACTGATAAAATACTTACAAAAGTACTCTATACAAAATAGTACTTACTATTTGTTCCTCTTTCCCGGGCCTTAAGCCCGAAGCGATCATGTACGTGCTGCCTATCGTTTTGATTTTCTCTATACAGCTGAATTTCGGTTTCAATAGTAACTGAAAAAAAAAAACAAAATTAAATATTAAAATTTTAAACTGCCGTGGTTACACACATTAGAAAACGAAACTGTTCGGGATATTTACCATGTTGTTTTGTTTTAATGAGATCCCGATATTTCGGCACTGTTCCCCCGTGATCATGGCGCTTGCAACAGTGCCGAAATATCGGGAGCTCATTGAAACAAAACCACTTGGTAAATATCCCGAACAGTTTCGTTTTCTAAATACTAAATATTAAAAAACCTAAAATCATAGTTGAACGAACATCCAATACATTTACATACAACCACCTTTAGGTGTGAGAGCCATCTGCTGATGATGACGAGGCTACTCCAAGCCATCATCGTATGTCAGTTAAAAAAAAAAGTTAATCAACTACGGAACTAATATTTGTCATGTTAGCCTAACCCCTAAAAATGTAGAGTTTCTGGTCCAAATTGCTACCACGTTAGCCAGCAATAAGTATTTTGGTGGTATTTTTAATATCGTTCCGAGCTCTCTTTACTCGATGCTCTTGCGGCGAGATTTCCTTACGAAGTTTATTAAACCTTCGTTTAAATCTACTTAAAGTCTAAGGCATTATCGTTTCAGTTTAGGATAAGTTTTGTGTAGAGAAAGATGTGTTGGTAATGATTAAATTATTAAAAAATATTACACAACATCACATACATTGTCCTAATCCCATGGTAAGTAGCTTAAGCACTTGTGTTACAGATATCAGAACCAACAGTGAAAACACAAATATACTTAAATATATTTAATATTACACCCAGACACGGAACAGACATCAACGTTCATCACACAAATATTTGTCCCGAGTGGGGATCAAACCCACGACTGTTGGAACCACCAGCCAGGGTCATAAACCACTGTTCCACCGAACCAGTCAAAATAATGAATTATAAAACAATCCTCACTTTATCAAAATCGCAGATGATCTCGTTGAGAAGTCTCAAGCACTCCAGCCCTTGTTTGTTGACGTCGGTTTCATCGTAAAACTCTTTATAGTTCGGTATAGACGCGAACATTACCGCTATGCTTGAGTATCGCTCGTGGTATAAGTCCTCCTGAAAGCACAATATCATCATCATCAGCTCCTATTACGTTACCCATAGTTTAGGGTAGGCATGTCCCCACTGCTGGGGCACAGGCCTACCCTAAACTAGAGCGGTAAGGATGTGAGTCAACCACCCTGGCCAAGTGTGAGTTGGTTGACATAAAGCACTCAATTGAAAATCAGCTTCGTGTTACGTTACATATTAAACCCATATGAGTTATAGTGTATACGTGATTAATAGTTTAATTCAATCGTGTAACGGTACAATCGGCTGTTACTAAAATAAGGTAACTTTGCTTAAGTAATTCAGGAGAAGGGAGTTAACAATAACTAAAGAACCTTGCAACAAATTAAGTAAATGTTATTATATTTAGAACTCCAATCAATTTTGCAGAGATAGCACTTACTTCGGAAGCAACTGACGTCAAGAAATGTTGCGCGACGTGAGCAGGTAAAATGTTTTCCAGTAGGATCTGCAAGCAAATAATAAAATTATTTTTATCTATTTTCTAATTTAATGAAATAGGGGATTATCGATAATATATTTTTTTTAAAAGCCTAACAAGATAAATAAAAAAAAAAAATATTACACAACATCACATACATTGATCTGATCCCGTGGTAAGTAGCTTAAGCACTTGTATTACAGATATCAGAATCAACAGTGGATACACAAATATACTTAATACACACCCAGACACGGAACAAACACCGATGTTCGTCACACAAAAATGTGGCCCGAGTGGGAATAAAACCCACGACTCTTGGAACTGCAGGTAATGAACCTGGGTCACTAACCACTGTTCCACCGAGCCAGTCAAAAGATGACCTCACTCAACCTGATAGTAAGCGGTACTGATATCTACATATGAGATTGACAGGCACAATAGAGATATTGAGCCTGTCTGTGATATTTTCCCAGACCCAACCAGACCTGGCGTCATAGATTCAATTCCCCAGGACAAATATATTTATTGCAAACATATCTTTGTACGTTGCAGAGTTTATTTGAACTAACTAACTAGGATGGTGCATAGTTCTTTAGGGGCGGATAGGGTTGCCAACTTTTTTTAGGAGAAATAAAGTATTTCTGATTTTAAAGCAGGTAAATAAAGAGTATACACTTTTAAAAAAGAGTATCATTTATTTTTATCTTTTATTACAGACGTGCACTAAACATTTTGTAAAAAAGAGTATTTTAGCGTACTCTATTAGTGTTATAGATTATAGAGTACGACCACATGAAATAGAGTACAATACTCTATTTTAGAGTACGGTTGGCAACCCTAGGCGGAGATGACGACGAGGCTACTCCAAGCCATCATCGTAAGTAAGTTAGGAAAAAAAAAAAACGTCCATAGTTGCAAAATGGGTCAAAAAGACTCAACATATTTGATCTCTGATATTATTAATATAAGCCACGTACTTTATTGATCCCCCTCATAGTCTCAACTTCTTCTTGTTCGAACTTCAGCTTGTCCTTCCAGAGGAAGTCGGTTCTTGAAGTAAACTCTATCTGCCGGTCCATGATGTGCAGTAGAGCCGCTAAGAAGACTAGAACCAAGCCGGCGCGCGCGGCGTACGGTAGCATTGAGAATCTGAAATGAAGGTAAGCGTAAAGTAAATAAAAACTAAACTGTCGACAGGGGAAGACCAAGAAAGCCCTTTCATGATCAAATAGGTCAAATCTTAAAGAAAGGTCAAATCAAAAGTACCCGTAATCGACGAGCGTGCATGAAGAGGTTGATGAATGTGGATGAAGCTAAATTGGTGTGCCAGGACCGTAGCACATGGCAGGAAGTGATCTCTGCCTACCCCTCTGGGAAAAAGGCGTGATTTTATGTATGTATTAATAAAAAAAGATTCTGACGAATTGAGAACCTCCTCCATTTTTGAAGTGGGATAAAATGTGTTACAGATTAAATGTGTATTTTTTTTTATATAAATCAAATAAAAACTTTTGTTCATTTTAAGTATCTGCTTACAACTAAACTATATCTTGCGAAGTCTTCATTAAGCTTAAAGCTTGTATTGCAGCGACCAGGCAATATTTTAATTTGGTCTACATATGTACAATAAAAGGTGACAAATACCTAGTAAGTCGGTGCCTGCTTTGTTAAAGTTATAGACAACCTGTTCTTTAATAGGATTTAGTTTGTACCAGCTACCAGCTCCATAGCAAAGTTGAATATGAATGATATAAATATGGGAATATATATATATGGGTAGTAGCATATCATAAATATTTCTCATTTACTTACTAATACTAGTGCTACGTACACAGCTCTTTCAACCTTTCGAAATAAGTAACCTAATTAAACAATCACAAAAAAGGTCAAATCAAAAGTACCCGTAATCGACAAGTGTGCATGAAGAGGTTGATGAATGTGGATGAAGCGAAAGTGGTGTTCCAGAGCTGTAGCACATGACAGGAAGTGATCTCTGCCTACCGCTCCGGGAAAAAGTAACAATCACAATACTCACTCTGTATCCAGATCCTGCCTGTGATACTGGTCGAAGAGCTCTGACATAGAGAAGAGCGATATGTGAGTGACGAGCGTTAACAACATCGCCAATAGTTTGATGACAAACCCGACGCGAAGGAAGACTGATATTGAGGCTAGCGTCAGCACTGAACTGTATAGGTAGCTCTGGAAGATAAAAACTTGTAAGTTTAACGCTTTTAATTAAAATAAAAAAGGAAAGAGTGACGGATATCAAAAAATATAGTTAGACGATCAGTTATCAGAAGTAAGAAATTTTCTTTTTCGAAACTGACATACGATGATGGCTTGGAGTAGCCTCGTCATCATCACCGGACTTGCGGGGGAGCGGATGACTCTCACCCCTAAAAAAATAAGAAATATAATATGAACGTAAGAGCATGCACATTGCACAGTTATGGGTTAGTTTTAAAATTCCATTTTGAGGCAAAATTCGGGTAAGAAAGACGATGACGAAGAGTGATACTCTTAGCTTCATCATCGTCTTATCGTCCATTACTAAATTGAATTTTCCTTTTATTAACTGAGAGGACACGTAGAGTAGAATAGATACAACTGGTTCAATTTGATTCTACGGTGACAAAGACTGTGCCTAACCAATAACGATGTTTAAGTTCGAATGCCTATTAGTTTTTGAGTACATAAATATCAACTTACAGGCGCAGAATCAACATCCGGGAAGTAAGCAATAGTCGTAATATTCACATCAGAAGCGTTGAATGCATCTGAGAAATTCCTCATCGAAATAGGGATTTCTTGAACGAGAGGCTGAAACTAAACAAAACAAAGTTTCAAAAGAATCCACTTTTTTGAACATTTTCACATTTCACAGTTTTCAGTTATATCAAAGATGCAACTTACCAAGTTAATGACTGAACACGCACCGATAAGCAGTACAGAGACTAGGAACATAGTCAGTCTGATGAAACGATTACTGGCTACCACCTGAAAAGTTACGAAATTCCGTATTATACAAATGAGGAACTGTGAAACACAGTTTGAGTTTATTACTAAAATAAGAAAAAATAACTGTCGTCTGGGTCTATGATTCCCAAAATTTCAGTTCATTTCATTATGGATTTCAATGATGATCCTTCATAGGAACTTTGCACCTTTCGTTTTACAAAAAAAAGCCACAGGAATCCTATTTCTTTTCTCCCCTGTTACGAAGGAACATATTGTAGTACTAAGGCGCGCCCGTCGTACCACGACAGTACACGAATACTAACACAGCTATCAAGGAGGGACCGAACGACTGCCCCTTTGGTAACGGTAACGGTAGTGTGTCCCTACAGTATGAGCTACCCACCTGTCCCGGCTTAGTGCAGTTGTCAGCGTACATGTCGTTGGTCAAATGCTGTCCCTCTGGTAACGGTAGTGTGTCCCTTCAGTATGAGCTACCCACCTGTCCAGGCTTAGTGCAGTTGTCAGCGTACAGGTCAGCGCATGCCGCGGCGGAAGGCGCGCCCGTCGTAACACGACAGTACTAGGAGAGCGATCAGGCTGGGACCGAACTTCTGTCACTCTAATAACGGTAGTGTGTCCCTTCAGTAGGTATTAGCCACCCACCTGCCCCGGCTTAGTGCAGTTGTCAGCGTACAGGTCAGCGCATGCCGCGGCGGAAGGCGCGCCCGTCGTAACACGACAGTACTAGCAGAGCGATCAGGCTGGGACCGAACTTCTGTCACTCTAATAACGGTAGTGTGTCCCTTCAGTAGGTATTAGCCACCCACCTGCCCCGGCTTAGTGCAGTTGTCAGCGTACAGGTCAGCGCATGCCGCGGCGGAAGGCGCGCCCGTCGTAACACGACAGTACTAGCAGAGCGATCAGGCTGGGACCGAACTTCTGTCACTCTAATAACGGTAGTGTGTCCCTTCAGTAGGTATTAGCCACCCACCTGCCCCGGCTTAGTGCAGTTGTCAGCGTACAGGTCAGCGCATGCCGCGGCGGAAGGCGCGCCCGTCGAACCACGACATTATTAGCAGAGCGTTCAGGGTGGTACCGAACTACTGTCCCTATAGTAACGGTAGTGTGTCCCTTCAGTATAAACTACCCACCTGTACCGGCTTAGTGCATTTGTTGACAGAAATTGATTTTATGTAATAGGCTAACAAGATGAACTCACTCCACCTGATAGTAAGCGGTAGTGAGATGCTGAGAGCTGATCAGTAGATATAAGCTGCCCACCTGTCCAGGCTTAGTGCAGTTGTCAGCGTACCTACAGAAGGCGCGCCCGTCGTTCCACGACAGTACTAGCAGAGCGATCAGGCTGGGACCGAACTGCTGTCCCTCTAATAACGGTAGTGTGTCCCTTCAGTAGGTATTAGCCACCCACCTGTCCAGGCTTAGTGCAGTTGTCAGCGTACAGGTCATCGCTGAGCGGCACGTCGGACAGCGGGCGCATGCCGCGGCGGAAGGCGCGCCCGTCGTACCACGATAGGTACACGAATACTAGTAAAGCTATCAGGGTGGGGCCGAAGGAAGCGTACACTACTATGCCTCTGGAATTGAAAAATAACACGATTAAGAATCGTGGCCTTAGCTACGAGTGGAATTCAGTAACAAAAATCCTAATATATAAGATTATGAGTAGTATGATTCTCGCACCGATTTGGAATTCTGATCCTACCTAGAAGATTTGGGCATGAAACAATTTGGATAACTCCCTCGCCCCGCAGTAACTAAAAATGTAGGTAAATTAAGATTAGGGTTCGATGGGGCTGACATGTCGTAAGACAAAAGCCTCTAAATAAAAAGCAATTTGGATATTTACTTTTTGCTATCTGTTATACTTTGGAACTTCCAAGACTCGCTTAATCAGCGACTCTGACGTCTCTCCTGTTATTATCTACCAAACTAGGTAAAGTAGTAACAGCAAAGCATTTGCCAATCACTTACAAATTCAATGGTCCAGTATGACACCACATCGAGTGCTCAGGATACAATATCAAAGACTATAAAATTTTCCGTAATGACCATATTATATAGATGTTGGTAACAACAACAAACGAATTTATTAAAAACGATGGTAACAACAAGCTTATAACTTACATCAAATATTTGTCTTTATGGGTCGCGAGCGACCACGATTGGTGTAACCCAGTCGAAACGTCGGGCAGTAAGTAGCTATGTAATTTGCTACTCCTAATAACGCGTGTAGACCCATAAAGACAAATATTTAGTGTAATGGAACGCGAAAGTCTAAAAAATTTTATAACTTACATATTAACAGTGAGCATCTGTATCGCAGCTAGCAGCACGAACAGCAAAGTGCAGCAAGCCACATTGTACTTGAACTGTGCGTCCGCTTGCGCCCGATACTGTTTCTCCTGGGAGCTGCTGGTGAACCAAAGGGTGAGGCGGCTCATCCCCTCCGCCGCGGTACTGGAACAGAGTGCCCTGTGCCTTCCGTGAGGGAGCTTGGTCTAGTCAGGGGAGGGAGGGAACTAGCTAGAGATGTTGATGACGCAAATGAGAGATCGATGAAGGCGAATGATCTAGTGTTGTATGAAACATTGGAAATCTAGAGTCTTTTAGGTCTTGAACCTAGCGTACTGTGCCATCGGTGAGCACAGTAAAAGGCTTACAAGATACATATAGTGAAATCCACATATGAGGTCGACAGACACAATAGACCATATTGAGCCTGTCGCACTGATGGCCTGTTAAAATTATGTTTCACACCCCGCCTGTAGGCCCGATGATCTCGGGCTCTTCAGGTTTTTATCTGATTGGGACTTGTTTTTCATGTTGTGAAATTATTTGGCGGCTTCAATGAATAAGTATCGATTTATGAACCCTGACAACTTTCGCAAAAATTAAAAAAATTATAATAATAACAAACCTGCAATCGCAACAAGTTGTTCTTTGTGGCAGCAAATTTTGTTCAATCATTGCTAAACTCTGAAAAAGATTATGAAAAACGTTAAATTTGTTACAAAATCTTTCATTTCATCTCTATTTAAAATAAACAGGCTAAACTCAGTAAATTTGTAAAGAAAATGAAATCACACTTACAGATATCCCAATGTTTTTAGCAAGTGTGGAGTCAGTGATGTTTGCGAACGGTTTATCAGCTCCCCAACATTCCACATATTTGGTCATCTTACTAGACGGGCGCGACCTTGATGGAACGCCAGGGGTTGCTAAAATTGATAATTATGATTTTAAACTATTGATTTGTATTTAAAAAGTATTACATATCAAAATTTTACGCAATAACAAATATTGTAGCATGCTCGTTTTCCCAGTTCAGAATAGGAATGTCTTTGAAAACGTGTTTCTCACCGGGTATTGATACCATTTTAGAGGTATCATAGTATCTTAATTAGTCACATGAACACTTTGACGACTGATGAAGACTTTGTGACACAATGAGCATAAAAAGAACTAAATTCTGTTTAAGACTTTTAATAAACAAACAATATATGGACAAAACTTTATTGGTTGGTTTAGTGAGGAATGACAATGGACAAAATCAAGTGTTAACGAACAAGGACATATAAACGTAGTTTGTTTAAATAATAACTAACTTATTGATTCCACAGATATTGTACTTAGCATTCTATAGAATAGAGTAGGCTGTAACGTATCTGAAGGAGTTGAAGGTGATGGTGATTCATCAGAACAATCTTCTGTAGAAAAATATACCATTATTTGTGTGTGATAACTAATAGTTTGACTATTCACACGTCAGGTACCTATCATAACAGCTTAAGCTTCAGTTTAAGTTAACTTGCAAATAGAAAGAGATGTCTAAAGTTCATTCTAAGATCGTTTTTGCTTCCAAAGAGTGGCATTATTAAAAGTTTTTCATTGCAACTTTTTTATTTGCCTCTCACTTGTATGATTTTCACTTCATAAATAAGTTTTTAGTATCACGTCAGCTGTCTCGACCAGATTAATAAGGATTTCAGAACGCAAAAAGCTGTTGTATTGTACAGATTATTTAATATTCCTAAAGAAATTTGGCATTGTGACTGTGGGTCGATAAAAATTTAAGTTGTATTGTATCGATCACATACTCGTCTGTACTTGTATGTTTAAAAAAAATGTGTTAAATTTATTTTGCGTTTATTACATACCTGTGCCCATAATAGGACTAATGGCTCCAATTATGGAACCACTGCGACTTTTGGGCTTGACGCTGACGACGGCTCCATTGCCGATTCCATCGCCTGGACTGGTAGCCTGGTTACCAGGTTCGAAGGCAACTGTTTTACCACCATCTCTGACTGATGCACGACGACTTAGGTCTGGAAATGGTACAGGGTTGTCTTGAACATTTCGATTCAATAAATCTATCGAAAGATTAAATCAAAATATCAAAATGGCATGATAAACTCTTCACTTCCACCCAAATGATAGATTATTAAAATAGGCCTAAAACACACAAAATGTTTGTTCTTACCCAAACCCAAAATAATTTGAAAACCTTTGCACTTTAGTATAAGTTGCCAAAACCAGTATTTAAAAATGAGTTAAAGTCAGATGTTACATTTTCTAAAATGAAAGCTTGAATCAAAAGCTTATAAGCAAATACTGTGCTCGCCTTAATTTTAATAGATCATAAAATTATATAAAATAGCCATTCCTTTGATGTGTACCTACCTGATATTACAAAAGCTGTAGAAATCGAGTGATCCCGATTTCAATAATTCATTAAAAGATTTCATAAAATTTTCATTAAATAAATAAAGCCTCAAAACGTGTGATGAAGTAAAAAGCCAAATAAAAATCCACGCTTGTTAGAAATCAAGTGATATTATTTGAATGCCAAATCGAAAAAAAAACGTGCTATGACGTTCCCAAAAGACGTGTTACCTCCTGGACTTGTTCTCATAGACTCTGTCCTCAAAACCCTTGGAAGGACTTCATGAAACAGAAATGGAAAGAGATCACTTTTGATTGATGATATACAGCTTACTGCAGAAATTGGTAGACTGTCACAAGTGATTTGTAAAAACTTATCGTTATATTGTTATAGCAAGAAAGGAAGAATCATTTGAGCAAGAAATCAACAATTGATCTCATAAGATTTTAGACTTTCGCGTTCCATTACACTAAATTTTCTTTTCTAAATCTTCTTCTTCATTACAACAAGTCTTTATGTGTCTAAACAAGATATTAGGAGTAGCAACTACATAGTCAGCTCGCAACTATGATTGGTGTAACCCAGTCGAAACGACAGGCAGTAAGTAGCTATGAATTTGCTACTCCTAATATCGCGTGTAGATCCATAAAGACTAATATTTATCTCATGTTAACATTATTACAAACTTTTCTTTCAAACGCTCAATAAACAAATGCAAGTTCTTACCTCCAGGAGTAGTCCTCATAGATTCCGTCCTCAGAACTCTCGGTAACACATCGTGCTCGTTGAAGCTGTGCTGTGAAGGAGCTGGACTGATGCTATCTTTGGGCTTGGTTGGAGACACATCCTGGTATATGGACGATACGATGCTGGCTTTCCTATCAGTCATGGTGCAAACAGAGAGACGGCCGTTCTCTGAGATCCCAAGTTTCTGAAAGACGTTTATCGTTATTTTTATTTCAAAGTGCTAAAATACAGTTTTAACGGTGATAGTCATGATTCTTGGGATTCTCAGTTAGTGCTTATCGGAAAATAAGTTTATTTCTCACCGTTACCTAAATTTATTTTTGCAATTTGGATCTACAGATCCCAATAATTATAATTTCTAAATGTATTTACTTTTATTCCATTAGACCAATTCTCTCAACATTAATATATCTGTGGTTTCAGTATATTGGACGAGCTGACACTTAATTCTTTTGCAAATAATTAAATACGTGCACAGATTCGTATAATTAAGAAAGCTAACTTTGCAACCATTTCTCATAAGAACGTATTCACCACTTTCAATCAGTGCTAAGACTTTCCAGATGGTTAAGCCACAATAAATTGGTAACACAAGAGCGCACTTCACTCTACCAACGCTACTGAACTAGTCTCAAGTATCAAGTTTCATCCCATGTTGGTCTTAACACTTAACTCCGAGACGTCTTCAGATAATCGATTCAATTAAAATTGTGACTCCAAAGACAATATCTTTCTCAGACACTAGATTATACTAGCTCTAATCTAATCTTTCGATCAAACTTGCACAAGAAATGGGCGACGTAGCCTGAATCAAAGTTATAACAACGAGATGGCTTGACGTTCAACTAAAGTGAAACAGATGTTTTATGTAACAGTTCTTCATCAGTTGATCGATTTATAATAAGTATGTCATTGTAGAGGTTTGAAATCTTGGAAATGTTGCTGGAGTGGGTAAACCGACATAAAATCCAATAACAACGAAACAAGGTTAAGTCCAATAATTTGGTTTCTATCTTCGCGAGCATAGGTGAAAGCTCCATTTCAATTAGTCGTGGAACTACTTTAGTCAACAAAGAAAATGTTCTCTTAATAGAAAAAAATTAAGTACTTAAATATTTTTGTCACATAATAGCCCATTGATTATGAGACGTGAAAATACAAATCCTTACTAATATAATATCGCTACCTTAAATCTCAAATGGCGTAACCGCCAATTTGGTCAAAATGACTTTTTAATTCAGTTTTATTCAGTTTTTTTTTGTCTATCGATCTGTATATTTAAAATCCTCAAATTCGCAAAAAAAAGGTTATTACGACCCAATGTTTTTTATAGATTTGAACACTTTTCATAAGGTAAACAGGTCGTAAAAGGCTTAGTCTAATTTACTTGGTGGTTACGCCCCTAGAAACTATTGTGACGTGAAAAAAATGTCAAAAAAAAAGGGTGTAAGGGACATATTTTTCCGGCGTAACTCGTAAGACACGCTATTTTTCGAAATTACAATACAAAATAAAGGCGTTTACACCCAAAATCGCTGAACACATGATTGTCATTATTATTGTTAGTATTGATGCGCGGGGGGATTAAGATTGCGGAGACATTGGCTATTTATTGCTTTTCCTTGTTTCGGCATTTTAAATCAATGTCCAAACACAAATCAGAATCAAAGACCAATAACTCGCCAAAGTCAACGTGACGGTCACAAAACATAATAAATACACGGAAGAACGTAATCTATGCGCACAAGTACGCAAATGGCTGAATACATAGATAAATGTATGGTGAATATACAGCAGCGGGGGTTAAGAATGACAAAATGAATCCAATTACGTATAACTATAAGTGAAATTTCCCATGTACAAAAATTCTTCATCCTGTTATAAAACTTACAAGGTGAGTATTACCCATTACATCACTATGAAAACGTGACATATGGCGTAACTTTGTAAAAAGCGTAATACATAGTGGAAATTTTACGTTTTCTTTCATTATTAAGTTACTAGCTTTCCGCCCGCGACCTTGTCCGCGTAGAGAAGTTTAACGGGTAAAACATTACTTCCTTATAGCGAAGTCGGTTAAATTGTAGCCTATAACCTTTCCTAGGCTCTGGACTATATCCATACCAAATTTCATTTAAATCGGTCCAGTACTCTATGCGTGAAAGCGTAACAGACAGACAGACAGACAGACAGACAGACAGAGTTACTTTCGGATTTATAATATTAGTAAGGATTTTAAAGCACAAAAGACAATTACTTTGGGGAGATACGACCTTCACCTCTTAAAAATCATGTTTTTTTATGAGGCGTAAACGCCTTTTCGTAATATTTTCACAAGCGTAACCGACTTCTAGTTAGTAAATATAAGATTTAGGTGCAAAGAGTTCTGACTGAAGCCTTTATCTCAAAATTCTAAGAAATTTGATGTATAAAACATTTTCACTGCATTAAAATTGACAAAGTTATATAAAAAATAACTTTTTTTTTTAGTTTTTTTGCTCTCCTGAAAAGTTGCGTTTTGGTGGTTACGCCATTTGAGATTTAAGGTATCGATATTATAAATCCGAAAGTAACTCTGTCTGTCTGTTACGCTTTCACGCATAGAGTACTGGACCGATTTAAATGAAATTTGGTACAGATATAGTCCAGAGCCTAGGAAAGGTTATAGGCTACTTTTTAACCGACTGCGCTATAAGGAAGTAATGTTTTACCCGTTAAACGTCTCTACGCGGACGAAGTCGCGGGCGGAAAGCTAGTGAGTAATAAACAAAGAAACAAACAAAATTCATTACATTCAATCAATACCGACCACACAGAACTTATCTTTTAATACGCGGAAACTACTATGTTACTATACTGGATGTATGTAAGACAATCTACAATTAATATTCGGTACTCGGAGTTTAATCACAGTTTATGAATCTTGCGGCGGAATGAACCCTGGAATTAATAATATAACAAACAGGAGCGCAATGGAACGTGTAATCAAGATGTTATAATCAACCCCGTTGTAATAAGTTTCTCTTAAGTTTCAATTTTACGTGTATTAGTAAACGATAGAGTTTTATGGCGGCAGTGACAAGATTTTGTATCATTATCAGCCATATTTATGGAACATTAGGTGATAAACTTTGACTAGCTCGGTGCAACAGTGGCTAGTGACTCAGGTTCATAAACTACGGTTCCAAGAGTCGTGGGTTCGATTCCCACTCGGGACAAATATTTGTGTGACGAACATCGGTGTTTGTCCCGTGTCTGGGTGTATTATTAAATATATTTAAGTATATTTGTGTATCCACTGTTGATTCTGATACCCGTAACACAAGTGCTTAAGCTACTTACCACGGGATCAGATCAATGTATGTGATGTTGTGAAAAAAAAAAACTTTTGAGAATTTTAGGTGTGTTCATATTCACAAATCATGGGTTTTTGTTGACGCTATAATAAAAAAAAGATGAAAGCAAAATTATAAATGCCTCCCCCCCTTTTAAATATTGCCATTAAAAAAATACAATTTATGTTTATAATGTTCTTGAAAGCAATAACCGAGTGTAATCCAAGTGTAGCTGTATTCAACAAATGAAAATGGTTGTTACTGTGTTAATTCTTTACATTTTCATTGTATTCACTCGGCATTAGTAGCTGTAATCCTTTTAGCTAATCGCAACCATGCTCAGGGGAGATACTAAAACATCGCAAAATTTCTCCGAAATGGTTAACGCTTCAAGTCATGGCTTAATATTTCCTTGGATGAAGCAAATTTTCTACAAGAAAAAGATTAATTTTAACGATATTGTGTAAGAAGTATTGTTTCCTTGTTTTGTTGTCATCAAGTTAAAAAAAGAAGAAAACCAGAAAGAAACATTTTCATTTAAGAATGCGCAGATAACACACAAAAATCCTTCATAATTACGATTAATGTATTTGAATGTTACCTGAACTTGTAGGTTTCTTAAATGAAATAATCTACGTACAATTTTACTTTAGTGTGGTATTCATGTATTTAAATTGTATTGAAAATAAAATTAATTATTGTTCACCACAGATTTGAGAGACATGTATTTATGTTTACATTCGAAACCTAAGTAGCACTGAAACGATAAACAAAATATAATAGCATAAGCAGCATAAGTAGTTTTATTGAAATTTACATAAATATACCGTAAAATGTCGCGCCCATGTTGCCTAAAATATTATTTTGATAACGTTTAAGTGCGCCTTCTATAACGGTATTACGAAAGTACATTAGTATGAGATCGATCTGAATACTTTATGAAGATCGTAAATTGACCTTGAGATGTTGCCATCAATAATTCAAGTATCGGTTAGTGCGGGAGCTCAAGTAAAACATCAGATGACAGCGTCGTGAGTCAAAATTAATTATGTTATATTAAAAATGTTTGTTATGGGTCTACAGATAACACACGGTAAAAGGATTAGCCAACACATAGCTACTGACTGCCCCACGTTTCGACTGGGTACAACGAATCTAACACCGATATAAGTAGCTATGTATTTGCTACCCCTTTTAACGCATGTAGACCATAATTATATCCAGTTTTGAATGAAATGGAACATGAAAGTCTGAAATCGTATTTAATTTTGTTCAATACAAACAATTTAAATGTCTCTTTTTGTTTTTCTATGGCATTTCATTTAGTAGGTACCTACTTCGATAAAGCCACAGTGATATTATGGTGGCCATACCGTTCTAAGGCATTTCTGATATAAATTTTACATTGATCTCTTGTACTACACAGTGTGGACTCTAAATATTTTTCCTAAACGTTTTTAACAAACATTTATTGAAATTGGCAGTATTTTTATTTTCAATGTTTATAATATTTCAATAGGAAAAGAAATTTACCTCAGTTAATAAGCGCTCCAATTTTCCTCTCTGTTTATCCAATCATAAATAAGAAATTAGGTTTGCATTTTTAATATTGATCAGAAAATTATGTTGCTTTACCTACCTACCTACCTATTTTAAATTGTGTAGGTACATGTAAAGACACAACCTTCTGCCTTTAAATTGGATATTTTTTATCATATTCTGTAAACGTGAATTTTGGAAAAAAAAAGACGTGTGGCACTCGGGGACTGCCGCGGTATAGCTATTGCATAGCATCGTCCGATTTCGGAGCAGCTCGTCTCGATTCGTGCGAGTTTCGTAGAGTCGTACAATACGTCTAACCGCACGCACACAAACACCGTGCCGAAGTCTACCGAACTGAAACGACGTTAGACGATTGTGAGGTTTTTTTCGTTACGGAATTTCTTGGTTCGGTCGCCGCGCTCAAAGCCCGCGATAAAAGCTATGCAATAGCTTAATATTGTCATTAATTATTAATAATTCAACAAACCTAGCTTTTACCATTTATTACTATGCATTATATTATTGACAGTGTAATTATTGAAAAAAAGTACAGTAGTACTTGGAAACTGATTGGTACTTTTTTTCGCCTGAAAACTCAATTAACGAAACAAAAAAGTCAACCCTTTCACATGAAACCTTTCCTTTTTCAACTAAATTCTCATTTACGGGAAAAAAATACGTTAAATGAATAGGAAAGTAGATTGCTTTGGTTCCACTCAACCAACAATGGCAATTTGGGGTAAGTTAAAGAGATGGCGAGTAATTAAAATAATGATCTTGATTTCGCTAAGTGGCTCCTTTCTTGGCTTTGTGTGGGACAATGCTCAATTTGTGTGGGTGCTAATAAAAGCATACCTTGTTATCGGGGCCTAACGTAAATTTGTCCTTGTAAGTACTGGGGTTGTGATTAATCTGTTTTCTTAAAACGCAAATCTGCTTCTGATAGGACGTTAGTGGTCAATAAGATGGGATAAAACGGGTGCATGAAATTTCACCCGAGCGAAGTTGGAAATAACAATGAAATCACAATATGATAATAGTACGGTTGACCTTGTATCTATGGTTCCATCAATATTATAGTGAATAACTATACCACAGACAGCGCTATTCCTTTGAGCATTAACCCCATTATTTCACCAGTCGTCGGAGAGTCCCACTTACTACATCCTTCGGAGTAGGGTGAAAGATAAGATCACCGCGTAAAAAAACAAGGTTTTTTTCATCATTATTATTAGTGTACAACACAGTAAACCTAAGTATACTTAGATTATTTTCACCGCCTGTGAGACACCACTGATATTATCTAGGATCCAGATCAAAGTTAAACATTTCCTGACCTTAGTAACGCAACATACCTTAGGTGGCACTATGAGGTAAGTCTCCACCTTGTGATCGGCCAAGTACCCTTCTCTGGAGGCGCCATCTCCGGGTTCCACCTCGAATCGTCCCCCCAGCTGCAGTAGAGTTGCCTTGGTGATGTGCACTCGGCTGTAAACAATAAAATATATTTATGGATCATCATCATCACCCCATTTCGTCCACTGCTAGACATAAGCTTCCCGAAATGCTCGCCACTTATTTCTATACTCGGCTACTCGCTTCCAGGTCCTTGTATTAGTCATAAAATACAGACCTACTTACTGCCCGACGTTTCGACTATGTAACACCAATCGCGGTTGCGAGCGAACTAATATCGCGTGTAGACTACCCATACAGACTAATATTTAGTGTAAGTCTAAAATCTTATGTAAATAAAGGTAATAAAAACCACCGACTTTATATACATTTACATACCACCGAGATGGCGGTGGTATGTAAATGTATATAAAGAAGAACCTAAGAACAGTATATCAATGAGAGTATTCGTGATAAATCCACAAGATGGCAAGAAGTAGATATGAGGTCTAACTGCTACATGATTGGAGAATATAGATATCTGTCAATGTCACCTCAAAAATAACCAATCATGTTGCAGTTGGACCTCACGTCTACGTATCTAGTGAATTTCTCAAACGCAAAAAAACTTTCATTGTGAAAAATGACCAGAGAAATAGACGTCGATGCAAGAACATTTCTTCTCAAAATCGGACGTTACTTTTCTTTTGACCTTGAGGTTTATAACAGGAAAACGAATGACATCTCGTAATTTTATGTCGAAAATTGATTAAATAACCGTTTGAGATTACTGTTTTTGCGCTTCATAGGATTACACATTTTTGTCAGTTTAGGCATTTTAGCTGTAAAAAATATAAAATGGAAACCCAAATGAGCTGGAGTTACCTCCTAACTCCAGCTTTGTTTCAGCAGGTACGCTACAAAATAAACGATACGAAGGGACGTATCGTATATTTTCTTTGTAAACTGTATTTACAGTTAAGATACAAAAGCACATAGACATTTCTGGCACCTTACGTAGATATCTTACAAGACCAAACTAATGAGTAGTTTTCAGGGCTAAACCTGCAATGACAGCTTTGTATTTAGTAGAAAGTGCAAGAACAAGAAGCTTACACTGAACTCTACAAACTTTATCGCTTCTCATCGAAGTTCCTTTTAACGTTTTAATGCACCGACAGTTTCCATATAAGTTCATGATGTCCTACAAAAGCTTTTACCGTTAAACCTGATGGCGATTTTTACTAGATTACGTTCCAAAGTGCTTTGTTGTGCATTTGATATTCCGGAACTAACAGGAGCTTTTGTAACAGCAGATTATTTTAAATCTAAAGAAACAACCTTCATAATCATCGGATATCAACATCTTATTCATTATCAGCATCAGCCCATATACGTCCTCACTGCTGGGGCAGCCGTCACTAATTACTTCGTAGGTGTGCATATTTTCACACGATTTTTTCACACGTACACTTTATCCCAGACATTTATCTTTTTTTAAGCACTTGTTCTATTTAATTGTCATAGTAAAGGGTTCCACGTGATAGGAATCTAAGGAAGTTCCAGTCACATCAATATTGTAATGGGATACATTTTTATGTAACTACAGAGAATTAACTTCATCGTCATGATTTTATTCATGCACTAGCTGTGCCCGCGACATCGTTCGCGTGACCTACAGGATTTTGATTTTTTTAAACTTAAAAATAGTCTTAGTTACTCCTTAACATCAGCTACCTGCCAATTAAAGTCCCATCAAAATCTTTTCTGCCATATAAGAAGTTAGTCAACCGGAAGAAACATTTAAAACAAAATTATTTTGGTTCATATCATCATCATCATCATCTGTTTTTTATCTTATCGATACTTTAAATCTCAAATGGCGTAACCACCAAAACACTACTTTTCAGGAGAGCAGAAAAACAAAAAAAAAATATTTTTTTAATTCATAACTTTATCAATTTTAATACAATGAAAATGTTTTATACATCAAATTTCTTAGAATTTCGAGATTAAGGCTTCAATAGGAACTCTTTGTACCTAAATCTTATATTTAAGAAACTAGAAGTCGGTTACGACTTGTGAAAATATTACAAAAAGGCGTTTACGCCCCATAAAAATCACGATTTTTAAGAGATGAAGGTCGTATCTCCAATAAAAAAATGTTTCTTGTGCTTTAAACTCATTTAATAATAAAAGAAAACGTAAAATATTCACTCTGTATTACGCTTTTACAAAGTTACGCCGTTTGACACTTTTTCATAGTGACTCAACGCGTAATTTTTAGAATTGGATGAAAAATTTTGGAATATGGGAAACTTCACTAAGATTTTTACGTATCTAAATCGATTAATTTTGTCATTTGAAACCCCCGCTGATGTATATTCACCATACATTTATCTATGTATTCAGCCATTTGCGTACTTGTGCGCATAGATTACGTTCCTCGGTGTATTTATTATTTTTTGTGACCGTTACGTTGACTTTGGCGCGTTATTGGTCTTTGATTCTGATTTGTGTTTGGATATTGATTTAAAATGCCGAAACAAGGAAAAGCAATAAATAGCCAATGTCTCCGCAATCTTAATCCCCCCGGGCATCAATACTGTAACGAAACGTTACACATTTTTTTTTATTATGCCTATGTCCTAGTGTCACATATCAATAAAGAAAACAATTTAAAAATAAAATAAATATTAAATAATTAAAACAAATATTTATAATATATATACTTACAATTAATTAAAATAGTAATTAAATTTAAACAATAAAGGAATTAATTTTTTACATTATTTTTTTACAATGATTGGGAACTAAAATTTATTTTCTGAACGCAGTCAATTCCCGTCGCGCGGGAAAGCGTTTGGTCACGTACGCTTTTTTCGTTCTGAGCCTGGCTGCGCGCGGGGGATTTGCAAAACATGTCGCGGTCGCTCCTAGGCTGATGACTGTTGCAAGTCTCCCCGTAACGCTTTAGTCGCTTCTAGACTGATTCTAGGCATCGTACATGAGCGAAAAAGCCTAAACATTTAATTTACACATTGAGCGAGTTAGCTCTGTTGCAAATTGTGTTTGTCGAGTTCCGTAATCCCGATCTAGGGTAAGTTATAGATAGCACATTAAACTCTCTTAACATTATTCTTTATTTTATATAACTTTAATTACCTATTCTTGTCTTGCAATTGATTCACTTTACATTTTAATTTAATCAAATAATATGTGTAATTTTGTTTATCTTCCCCGCTTTGTAAACTCCGTTCTGATCAGTTTACCACCGAGACAAAAACTACTACGTATATGATATAGGTATTTTCCTTGTTGTCCTCGGTGGTGATTGCTTCGGAAGGGAAGAATTTGAGCTTGGCCTAACTGGAGCATCATTCATCCATTCCAGGAATTATAATTATATTTTACACTAGCTGTGCCCGCGACTTCGTTCGCGTGTCCTACAGGATTTAACATACAGAAGTTGTTTCCCAATAACTCCCGTTCCCCTGGGAATTTTGTAATATCGCGTTGCAAGTAAGCTTTACGTCCATTAAGGTACCTGCATGCCAAATCTGAATCATCTATCTTACGCGGTTTAGATACAAAAGGTTTTTCCCTGTTACCCCCGTTCCCGTGGGAATTTTACAATATCCTGTTCGACTAAGCTTTAAATTTATTAAGAAGCTTGAAATTTGGCATGCAGGTATGCATGCCAAATTTCAAGCGTCTAACTTATGCGGTAAATATTTTTCATACAAAAGGATTTTCCCGTTAATTCCTGTTCCCGTAGGAATTTCGGGAAATCCTTTCTTAACGAATGCCTACGTCAAAACATCTACCTGCATGCCAAATTTCATCTCGATCCGTCCAATAGTTTGGGCTGTGACGACTTCGTCCGCGTAGAGACGTTTAACGGGTAAAACATTACTTCCTTATAGCGCAGTCGGTTAAAAAGTAGCCTATAACCTTTTCTAGGCTCTGGACTATATCTGTACCAAATTTCATTGAAATCGGTCCAGTACTCTATGCGTGAAAGCGTAACAGACAGACAGACAGACAGACAGACAGACAGAGTTACTTTCGGATTTATAATATTAGTAAGGATTTACGGCGAAGACCGACCGTACAAGAAGATCGCGCTGGCGTTTCTCCGATATACGATATATACTACGGGCGTTTCTTCATCTGGTGGCGATCACCATCTCCATCTTCTCCGTCCCGGGCTACTACCGCTGGACCTGCAGGGGAGTACCTATATAACCATTAGGAGCAAAAGCAGACGCCCGTACCCACGTCCTTACAAATTCGTGTGCCTCCGAGAAGTTAGCGGCCAATAAATTATATTTTTTATTTACAACCGCCGCATTTTATTTCACCCTAACTTTTAGACTTTCGCGGGGGCGACACTGGCGCCCTCTTACGTGGGTTGTTCTGCTTTTGTTTCCATTAAGTAGTTAGTTTTTGTAAGGTGGTTTTTTTATTTTTATTTGTAAAACGCTTTGTGTTTTTTTTGTTACCTACAGCCTACAGTAACTGGGGTGAGGGTGTTTGTTTTTTTTTTCCTTTCGGTTTTTTTTTGTTAAGAATAAAAATATTTATTATCATTGTTATTTTAATTTTAAATGTTAATAATTACATTGGTTCAATATTAATAAATTTTGTAAGATCATCCTCACACTAGTTACCGATATTTTTTTTTCAGTTCAGTAACGTTTTTTTTTTTCTTTGTTGTTTTTTTTTATTATTCGAATTTTTAGATAATATAGACAACACAGAGCGTTCTGTTAGTTTTTATTGTAACAGAACGGAGTCGTCAACACCATTAGTCATTAATTGTTTTCTGTGCTATTTATAACTAAATTGTTTTGTTTTTTTTTTGCAACACATTTTTTGCAATGGCATACCCCATTAAGTATTTGTCATTACATAAGCCAGAATTGGAATACGAGGTAGCCGTAAGAGGTGAAAACCCTACTAGTACTGTAGCTGACCTTAGGCGACAGGTGGTTAGGCTTAGTCAGGCGTTCCCATCAGAAGATATTTTGTGTTCACATCTGGATCCACTTGATGATTTAAATAGTTCATTAGAAATTTTACACAAAATAAATTCAAACCTTGTTACGGTTACCAAGGATAAAAATGCCTTGGGTCGTATTGAAAACCTCTTTCATCATCTTTACCACAGGCTAAATAGGATCAGTATAGATGAGAAAATTTTAGACGTACATACGGAATGTACAAACCTTTTTAAAAAATATTATGAGGATTTTAGTAATTTAAAATCAAAATGTGTTGATCCTCTAATTCCTTCAGTACCTGCTGTAAATCCACAGGTCTCATCAGAAAAGATTAATGTGGTAGTAACTTGTGACGGTGGCACTAAAGTTTCCGAATTAGCTAAATTAAAATATGATGGCAAAACTTGCGTGAGGTCTTTTATACAGCGGGTTAACGAATTTAGACTGGCTCGTAGTATTTCAGATACCAAAATATTAGCCTTTGCTTCTGAAATATTTGTAGACGATGCATTGCATTGGTTTAGAAGTGTTCGCGAACAAGTATTATCTTGGGACGATCTCGTATCCCTCCTTCAACAGGATTTCGATAAAAATGATTACGATTACCGTCTTCTAACTGAGATTCGGTCTAGAACTCAGGGTGCTACAGAGAACATAACTATTTTTCTGTCAATACTGTCTGGTATGTTCTCACGTCTATCAAGATCTTTAGATGAAAAGGAACAGCTTGAAATAGTACTGCACAATATAAGGCCTTGCTATGCAAGCACTCTTGCGTCGGTAGCAGAGATTAAATCGATTGAGCAGGTAAAAATTCTTTGTAGAAATTTCGAGAAGGTGCAGTCACGAATGACTCATTTCCGAGAACCGTCAGCCGCTACGTCGGAAACATTGGCACCGGAGTTTGCTTACAAACAAAATAGATATACATTTAATAAACAAAATCAAAATTTTAATTTTAGTAAGGCTACTAATAATACAAATAACTTAAATTCTAGCAAACAAAATACAAATAATAGTAACAATAACGTCAATGAAAAATATTTACACGCCTTAAATAGTAACAATTCAGTCAATGATATCAAGACACCTTTTTTGCCCAAGGTGTCGTAACAACTCGCATAGTTTGAGGAATTGCGAGAGTAGGGAACTCATGTGTTTTAAATGCGGTCACAAAGGTGTTAAAAAACCAGATTGTCCAAATTGCAATGCAAAAAACTAGGTTCGCAGAATTGTATGAATGCTCCTGTGTCTGAGAGTCGCTTTAATATAGACGAATGGAATGATTGGTTAAAAACAGTTAGTTTGTTTTTTAACGCGTATAAAATTTGTTCAATTCTGCATGATAAACCATTAGGTGATACGCGACCATATTTAAATATTAAAATAAACGATGTAACAGTGTCTGGTCTCTTGGATTCTGGTGCAGCGGTTACTATATTAGGTAATAATTCTCATAAAATGTTGTTAAGTCATGGTTTTAAATTGTACACTGATGATACTACATCTATAGTTACTGCTGGTGGGCAATCCATTAGAAGTATCGGTTACTTAAACGTTCCGGTTCATTTCGAGGACCAATTTCATATATTGAAATTTTATGTAGTACCAGAAGTTCAGTCATCGCTTATTCTAGGTGTTGACTTCTGGCGCTCTTTCAAATTATGTCCAAAATATTTAGGATCTGTTTCCTTGTCAGCAGACCTTATGATGGACTTAAATCAAAGTGATGAAAAAGGTTTTATTCATTCTTATGATACTTTGGATGAAACTCAGAAGGCTATTGCAGACAATATTGTGGAACAATTTAAGGATATCTCTTTTGAACTCAAAGGCTTGGGTCGTACACATGTCATAACTCACCACATCGATACCGGTGATTCTCTTCCTGTAAGACAGAGATATTATAGACTCTCTCCTGAGAAACAGAGAATTCTAGTCGAACAGGTGGATGAAATGTTAGCTTTAGACGTGGTCGAACATTGCGAAAGTGCTTGGCAGTCTCCTGTTCTCCTTATTACTAAGAAAAATGGTCAACCGCGTTTTTGTTTAGATAGTAGGAAGTTGAATTCCGTCACAAAACGCGATGCCTATAATCTGCCTTACATATCAGAAATATTGGACAACCTACGTGACGCTCGTTTCCTTACTAGCCTGGATTTGTCTAAAGCCTTCTGGCAGATTCCTATTGCTGAAAAAGACAGAGATAAGACGGCTTTCTACGTCCCCGGTAGAGGAACACTAAGGTTCAAAACTACCGCGTTTGGTCTTACGAATGCTCCGGCTACGCAACAGCGTTTAGTCGATAAGTTACTGGGTAACGTAGATCATCGTATTTTTGCGTATTTAGATGATATTATCATTGTTAGTGGTAGTTTTGAGGAGCATGTATCATTATTAATTAGTGTCTTGGACAAGTTGAAAAGGGCTGGGCTTACCATTAACTTGGAAAAGTGTGAGTTCTTTCGAAGTCAACTCAAATATTTGGGTTATGTGGTCGATGCTAGTGGTTTACGAACGGATCCAGACAAGGTTGAAGCCATCCTTAACTACGCAACTCCTACAAATCGTAAGGAACTGAAGCGATTTTTAGGCACTGCCACCTGGTATCGTAGGTTCGTACCCAATTTCAGCACAATAGCGGGGCCACTTAACAAGTTAACTTCGAGTAAGAAGAACTCTCCACCTTTCAAGTGGACTGATGAAGCTGATGCAGCATTTACAAAGCTTAAAGAATGCTTAGTTTCGGCGCCAGTTCTTTCTTGCCCTAATTTCGAATTGCCATTTGAGGTTCATACAGATGCAAGTAGCTATGGCATTGGTGCTATGCTCACTCAGACGGTTAATGGCAAGGAGCACCCTATAGCTTATATGAGTAAGACGTTATCAGCGGCGGAAAAGAACTATAGTATTACTGAGCGCGAAACGTTAGCTGTTCTTATAGCATTGGAACACTGGAGATGCTATTTGGACAACGGAAATAGTTTCGTGGTTTATACAGATCATAGCGCATTGAAGTGGTTTCTGTCCTTGAGTAATCCCACGGGTAGACTTGCTCGATGGGGAGTGCGCTTATCAGCCTTCAATTTCGAGATTAAACACCGTCGAGGAGTTGACAATGTTATTCCGGATGCCTTGTCGAGGGCAGTTCCTGTGGCGTCTCTAGTCACTACCAACTCATTTGCGACTTCTAGTGATGAGTGGTACAAGAGCATCTATAATAACTGCGTCTCTAAACCCGAAAGTTTTCCTAATTACCAAATCAAGAATGGTTCCTTGTTTCGGCTTAGTAAAAATAAATGCATGCTAACTAGTGAGTTTTCTTGGAAAGAGGTAGTTCCATCAGAGCTGCGGGAAAAAGTGATTGAGGAAAACCATAATGAACCTACTGCAGGTCATTTGGGGATTTTCAAGACCTATAAACGAATTGCCCTTAGGTATTACTGGTTAGGCATGTACCGTGATGTAGCTAAGTACGTTGGTTCTTGTTGCACTTGCCTTCAATACAAAACTCAAAACCATGCTACTCTTGGTGAAATGGGCCGCCCAAAGCAATGCTCTCGTCCATTTCAAATGATATCTATCGACTTGATGGGACCATTGCCTGTCACTCGCAAACAAAATAGCTTCATTCTCGTAATAACCTGTTGTTTTTCAAAATTTTGTCATATTTTTCCTATTAAAAAAGCAACTTCCGAAATCATTGCTAAATATTTGGAAGAACATATTTTTTTGTTTCACGGTGTTCCTCAAAGTATTTTTCTGGACAACGGTACTCAATTCGTTAGTGCCCATACTCATGAATTGTTTAAAAGATATAAAATCCCAAACGTAAATTATTCCCCAAAATATACCCCTCAGGTTAATACAGTAGAGCGGTATAATAAAACTATAATAACTTGTATCTCAACCTTTGTTGATGGGGATCATAGATCTTGGGATATATTTATTCCAAAAATCCAATACGCAATTAATAACTCTGTGAATGAAGCCACTGGGTATACCCCTTCGTTTCTAGTTTTTGGACGTGAGTTAGTATTGTGTGGATCTCATTATACTGACTCGGATTTGGGAGACGAGGTTTTATTCCTTCCGCGCGATGTCTATGCGGAAAACCTTGGTTTTCTAAGTTCCACATTCGATAATGTCCAGAAAGCTTTATATCACGCTCACGTGAAGAATACGTCTCATTATAACGTAAGACGTAAAGCTGATGATGTAGTCTATAAACGTGCTTATGTCCTGAGCGATAAGGATAAAAAGTTAGCTCCTAAATATATTAAATGTAAGATTATACAAAAGCTGTCACCTCTCGTTTATGTTCTTGAGGACATGGCAGGCAAAAACTTAGGGTCGTGGCACATAAAGGATTTAAAAATTACAAACTAGAATTAAATACGTTTTCTCGCTTTACCTTCCATAAACTGTAAATCTAATTAAGACCTGTTACAGTAGATCTTGACGTGTACTTGTCATAAGACCTACAAATTTTGCTAGGAAACGTCTCATATTTCATGTAGTATGAGATTATGTTTATTGAAAGGAGTATGAATGATGAAGATTGAATGAAATGAAAGGTTGAATAAAAGGTTCCGTAACAAGATTATCATGCGGATTTTATTTTTAGTAATAAAATCCTTATGAGAGGCCGGCGGGTAATGTAACGAAACGTTACACATTTTTTTTTATTATGCCTATGTCCTAGTGTCACATATCAATAAAGAAAACAATTTAAAAATAAAATAAATATTAAATAATTAAAACAAATATTTATAATTGTGGGATAAAGAATGGACTGTATTATAAAATAGACGAAAGAGAAATAGGAGTAGGTCGGTATGCGGCGTGGTTGTCCAGGTTGAACAAATCCCCAATGAAATGAGAGTACGACTCACCTTTCCTCTGCACGGCAGATTCCCAGTCCCTCACGGAGGCCTCCGGGTAATTGAGGATATGCCGCACCACACACACCACTCTGTCCAAATCACTTTATAGAGAAGAAAAATTCGTAGCAATCTTCAATTGTGAATCGTTTGACACCGACTGTCAAGGGACTGTTTTATTCTTCCGCGCATTAGTCTGGTGGCGTTCTCAACATTCAAAGAGGATAGGTCCAACCACAAACTAAATACCAAACATACCCCCTACCGAAACCATAGTTATGGTTTCTAATATAATTTTAAAGATTATGTCATGAGCCATGAAAATTGACAACTAAAATTATATACTTGAAAGAAATTAAAATACTTAGATTTTAAAGTTTAAGAAACTAGTTAGTTATCAAACATTCTGCGGACAAAGAAGATAACACCTCTAGATGGACTGCTTTTGTAGAAAAACAGATGAATAATGCTAATAGGCATTAGACACTTTAGAATTCCGATTTAAACTAGTTTTAATTAGGAATGGACCACCGAGATCTACTCCTACGTGAGCAAATACTTTGTGAGGTAACAACCTGGTAGGTGGTAACGGTGCCATCTCAGGTTGTAACAAAGACGGTTTGCATTTAAAGCAAGTTTTACATTTGGATAACACGGATCTAATTACGCTTCGAGCGGATGGAATCCAGTAATTTTCATTAATAATGTTTTGTAAGGTACGCGGACCTACATGTAAGTATTTTTTAGGTAAATATTCTATTAATAATCTAGTAAATTGACTATCCTTAGGTAAGAGACGTGGATGCTTAACATTATAAGGAAGTTCAGAATAACCTATACGACCCCCTACCCTGAGAAAGCCAGAGGCATCAATAAATGGAGATAATTTTCGAAGCGAAGCTACGTGTTTATTATTCTCTAATAGCTGTAATTCAGATTCATAATATGCACTCTGAACTAAACGAATTAACCTGTCCAGTGCTTCATTCAACTCAACTGTCGACAAAGATGTGGATATTCTATCCTTATTTTTTAATCTTACAATCCAAGCACACGATCTTTGTAATTTAGTGAAAGATGAAAACAGACTAAACACTCGTATACAAAATTCTTGTTTAGTTTCTTGCAAAGAGCTATTATTTGAAGCTAAATTTACTACTTTGACTTCTGGTAGTTTGCTATTATTTTCGATAACGAAAGTAGAAATAGGCCAATCCTTATAATCCTTTTTCATCCAATCTGGTCCGTATAACCAATTCGGAATACAACTGATAAGTTGCGACGGAGACGCTCCGCGGGAACAAATATCTGCTAGGTTATCTTCACTACTGACATGACGCCAATAATGAGGAGGTAAAACTTCTATTATCTGTGTCACACGGTGACAAACAAAAGTTTTCAATTTATATGGTTCCGTTTGTAACCACGACAACACGATTGTCGAATCTGACAAAGCAGTAATTTTGTTTATTTTTACTCGTGTAAAAATATCACAGACAGATTTTATTAATTTACTCAACAAAACAGCGCCCATTAATTCTAAACGCGGAATTGTTACGGGTTTTATAGGAGCGACTTTAGATTTGGCGGTAACTAAGCGAACTTTAACATTATTCTCACGATCGCGACTGATGACGTAAACGCAGGCAGCGTAGCCACTAGACGACGCGTCGCAAAAGCCTACTAAGTCACAGTCCGATTGCCCCGGTAATAACATATGACGTTCAATGCGTATCTCCGCCAATAATGGAAGCTCTGAAATATAACATTGCCAAGTTTTACTAATATTATCAGGCAACTTTTCATCCCAACCAATACCTAACTTCCAGAGATCTTGCATTATTAATTTAGCTAAGAAAGTACATGGCGAGATAAAACCCACGGGGTCATATATAGACGCTAATAACTTCAGAACTGATCGCTTAGTAGAAACGTTGTCTGTTTTATTTACTGAAAAAATAAAACAATCTAAAGTGGGAATCCATTTTAGACCCAATACCTTGATACTACTATCGATATCATCTTTGGTAAATGTTACAGAACCTTCCCTGTTCTCTTCAGGAACTCTCAACAGTAAATCCTTGCAGTTACTCATCCACTTCTTTAAAGTGAAATTTGCGCTTTCAAAAATACCTATTAATTGGTCCTGGACTATACATGCTTCTTCATAAGACTCACAAGAATACAAAATGTCATCCATATATACACATTCACGTAAAACTTGAGCAGCGAGTGGAAAACGTTTCCCTTCATCTTCCGCTAATTGGTGCAGTGTGCGAATCGCCAAAAAGGGTGAACAGCTAAGTCCGTACGTAACCGTTTTTAATTCATATAAGTCTATGGGATCGTTAGGCGAATACCGAAACAAAATATGTTGATAACATCTATCTTCCTTTCTTAACAATATAGCTCGGTACATTTTTGCAAACATCACTCACTAAACAATATTCAAAAAAACGGAATTTTAATATAATAGCAGTAATGTCAGGATACAACTTCGGACCAATCAATAAATTATCGTTTAAAGAAACGTTGTTGCTACCTTTAGCTGATCCATCGAACACGACACGTAATGGAGTTGACGTGCTACTTGGACGCAAAACACTATGATGTGGAATAATGTATTTACTAGGAATCTCGCCTTGATAACGTTCCATGTGGTCAAGGTTTTCATATTCACGCATAAATTCGTTATACTTCTGATGTAACTCAGGAGTACGCGCAAGTTTACGCTCGGTATACAATAACCTACGTTCGGCCGCGGCGCGGGAATCACCCAGAGGCGCGGGGTCGGTTACAAACGGTAGTGGTACAACATACTGCCCGTTCGATTCTCGAAAATGATTATTAACAAAAATATTCTCAGCAAGTTGGTCCATGGAACTAACGACAGGTGTGCACGGTACTTCCTCCATCTCCCAAAACTTATGCAATATTTTATCTAATGAACATTCCTCATTATCTGAGACACATAAGTGAAAATTTTTGGAATTATTCTCGCTGTGAGGTATTAATTTACCACTTACAACAAAACCAAAAACAGTCTCAATTACGCTTGGAATGTTTGAATTTATTAATGTCGGCTTACCCATGATAAGATCTGGCACTATGTCATTACCCAACAAAATATCAATTCGCGATTTTTTGTAGAAAAATGTATCTGCTAGTTGATAGGAATTATATTCATTAATTACATGTTTAGGAAAATTGACATTAGGCATATCAGATGAGACCCTGGATACTACGACCAAGTTGACATTAAAATGTAGGGCCGTGTGAATGTTTTGGTTTGATTGTGCATGAAATCATCCCTTGATTTTTCACTACGTTCCCACCTAGACCATTAATAGTAAATGGGCATTTTTTACGAAGCAAACCTAACTTCTGAGCACACTCTGTAGTGATGAAAGAACTTTGAGCTCCGGAATCTAAGACTGCACGGCAGTTTAGATATTGTCCATCAATATCAGTAATGTGCATAAGTGTAGTTCCTAATACTACACCGTATTTATTTTCATCTACACATTGAAGTGCGTGATGACTCGTTTGGTCACTCACGGAGTGAGAAGAAACGAGCGCTTGCTGCGTGTGTATCGGAGGCGGTTGCACGGACGAAGTACTAGACGGCACGGCCGCTGCGATTTTACGTTCCGCTTTACCTGCATCTTGATGCAATAAATAATGATGCGACAAGTCACACACTCCGCAAGTAATTGTACTTTTGCACAAATTAGACTCATGATCGGGTTTAAGGCAATTAGTGCAGAGCTTCAATGAACGGACACGGTCCTTACGCTCAACGACGGACAATTTACGAAATTGGTCACATCGATATATCATATGACTTTGTTTACAATGAGGACAAGTCATGTTTAGATTAAAGTTATTATTATTACGATTGTTACTATTTTGAACACGTGAGGTAGTAAGTACTGATCTTGAAGACGATGTCTTATTTACATAATTACTACTTTTATGCGTATTGGTAGGTTTAGGTATTACAGAGGTGTTTGGCGAGCTAGAAAGTGTATGTTCTAGAACTTTTACTTGTTTGTTTACGAAACAAATAAGCTCGGAAAAAGTAGGTATAGAAATTTGATCCCTACTTTCCTCAAATAATTTTCTTGTGTGAGGGTCTAGCCTTTGTAATGCTAAATGACAAATTAAGAAATCATCCAAGTTTTTTATATTCAAAGCTTGAATAGCTTTTAATGAATAGTCAAAAGTTTCAATAAATAATGTGAGATTAGCTGTCGTCTCTCTTGTAAGCGGCGTAAAGTTAAGCATTTTATCAAAGTACCTACACGCTAGAGTTCTGTTATCGTGATATTTATCGATTAAACTTTGCCAAACAACCGCGTAATTAGCAGATGTAATAGGTAGTTGCTTCACTATATTTAAAGCTGAACCTTTAACGCATGACAGTAAATAATGAAATTTATCAATGTCTGAAAAGTTTCGATTATGAACTAAAGATACAAACGTGTCATAAAAGGTTGCCCAATTTTCAATTTGCCCGTCAAATTGAAATAATTGTACTTTAGGTAATGCTGGGACTACTAAATCCTTTTTTACTGAATAATCTACTACAGATTTATCAGTCTTGTATTTATTTACGATTAATTGACACGCATTGTACATCTCGTCGAAACATTCGAGTTCACTATTATTTATTTTTGCCTTCGGTTGTCTCTGTAATTCTAGTTCGTATAAATCAAAAATGGCCGTTTCAAATCGCCTACGAACACTTTCCATATCGGAGAATTGAACCAAAAACGAAGGTAATCGATCTAAGTCGCTCTCAATATTTCCAGACATATCATACAAACGTTGCATTTTAATAAAAAGATATTCTTTTTTTGCTAACAATATATTTATTTTAATTTGCAAATTTTCGCTTTCCGCCATTTTGATGTTCGGCAAACTACGTACCTAACAAACTCGACAAAAAGCAAAATGGTTCAGATCAATTAAGGAATTAAGAAGAAATAAAGAAGAAGAAATCCGGCTCGAAGGACCAGAAATGTGGGATAAAGAATGGACTGTATTATAAAATAGACGAAAGAGAAATAGGAGTAGGTCGGTATGCGGCGTGGTTGTCCAGGTTGAACAAATCCCCAATGAAATGAGAGTACGACTCACCTTTCCTCTGCACGGCAGATTCCCAGTCCCTCACGGAGGCCTCCGGGTAATTGAGGATATGCCGCACCACACACACCACTCTGTCCAAATCACTTTATAGAGAAGAAAAATTCGTAGCAATCTTCAATTGTGAATCGTTTGACACCGACTGTCAAGGGACTGTTTTATTCTTCCGCGCATTAGTCTGGTGGCGTTCTCAACATTCAAAGAGGATAGGTCCAACCACAAACTAAATACCAAACAATAATATATATACTTACAATTAATTAAAATAGTAATTAAATTTAAACAATAAAGGAATTAATTTTTTACATTATTTTTTTACAATGATTGGGAACTAAAATTTATTTTCTGAACGCAGTCAATTCCCGTCGCGCGGGAAAGCGTTTGGTCACGTACGCTTTTTTCGTTCTGAGCCTGGCTGCGCGCGGGGGATTTGCAAAACATGTCGCGGTCGCTCCTAGGCTGATGACTGTTGCAAGTCTCCCCGTAACGCTTTAGTCGCTTCTAGACTGATTCTAGGCATCGTACATGAGCGAAAAAGCCTAAACATTTAATTTACACATTGAGCGAGTTAGCTCTGTTGCAAATTGTGTTTGTCGAGTTCCGTAATCCCGATCTAGGGTAAGTTATAGATAGCACATTAAACTCTCTTAACATTATTCTTTATTTTATATAACTTTAATTACCTATTCTTGTCTTGCAATTGATTCACTTTACATTTTAATTTAATCAAATAATATGTGTAATTTTGTTTATCTTCCCCGCTTTGTAAACTCCGTTCTGATCAGTTTACCACCGAGACAAAAACTACTACGTATATGATATAGGTATTTTCCTTGTTGTCCTCGGTGGTGATTGCTTCGGAAGGGAAGAATTTGAGCTTGGCCTAACTGGAGCATCATTCATCCATTCCAGGAATTATAATTATATTTTACATTTACGGCGAAGACCGACCGTACAAGAAGATCGCGCTGGCGTTTCTCCGATATACGATATATACTACGGGCGTTTCTTCATCTGGTGGCGATCACCATCTCCATCTTCTCCGTCCCGGGCTACTACCGCTGGACCTGCAGGGGAGTACCTATATAACCATTAGGAGCAAAAGCAGACGCCCGTACCCACGTCCTTACAAATTCGTGTGCCTCCGAGAAGTTAGCGGCCAATAAATTATATTTTTTATTTACAACCGCCGCATTTTATTTCACCCTAACTTTTAGACTTTCGCGGGGGCGACAATACTAACAATAATAATGACAATCATGTGTTCAGCGATGTTGGGTGTAAACGCCTTTCTTTTGTATTGCAATTTCGAAAAATAGCGTGTCTTACGAGTTACGCCAGAAAATTATGTCACTTACACCCTTTTTTTTTGACATTTTTTTCACGTCACAATAATTTCTAGGGGCGTAAACACCAAGTAAATTAGACTAAGCCTTTTACGTAATATTTAGAAAAACGGAAAAAATTCAACTGCCTCACCGCGGCCCGGGGATTCGAACACCCGTCCTTCCGGGAATCGCGCCCAGACGTGCATTACCATCACACCAGACCAGCAGCTATTAATTGAAGCCGTCGAATTTTTCCCGTATATGACCTGTTAGCCACAGGTGGCGCCATCTACTATCAGTGATACACACTGACAGCCGTAGACATCTCGTTACAGAAATGTAAACTACAGAAAATGATGACACACTGGCAATTAATGTAAATTTAAAATTTTTTAAGTGCTAAAGCTTGCACTAGCTGTAATAATATTTACCCTAATTTATTTATAAGCCTTTTACGACCTGTTTACCTTATGAAAAGTGTTCAAATCTATAAAAAACATTGGGTCGTAATAACCTTTTTTTTGCGAATTTGAGGATTTTAAATATACAGATCGATAGAGAAAAAAAAACTGAATAAAACTGCATTCAAAAGTCATTTTGACCAATTTGGCGGTTACGCCATTTGAGATTTAAGGTAGCGTTATAATAATTAGTGTTAAAAACTTTTTCAAATTTTAAATTCAAATGTACGTATATCCGACGCTTTAACGGTGAAGGAAAACATCGTGAGGAAAGGAAACCTACACACCTATTTTATGTTTTACCAAATAAAATATGCTGATGCTATACTTTTATATTGATTTTCATACTATTTTTTGAACTCACTATTAATTTGTTCAATTTGATTGAATATTTAATACCCGGTTGGTGCATACAATGTATTAATCGCATTGTGATCATCTCATCCTTTTTTCTGATACCAAACCCTTGAGTAAGTATTAATATCAATGTATTTTTTTTAACAACCATCCTTCTTCAATTCGGCAATTATGGAAATTTGAATGCTCTCGTTAATTTTGGCAGCTTAAAAATATGTCAATTAGATGACACTATTTTGTTAA
Source organism: Maruca vitrata (assembly GCA_039566165.1). NCBI lineage: Eukaryota > Metazoa > Arthropoda > Insecta > Lepidoptera > Crambidae > Maruca > Maruca vitrata. Next base: position 14,779,817 of record CM076922.1, on the reverse strand, counting down.
ATTAAAATAGAAAAAAGGCAACAATCTAGACACGCGGTAGCGTGTCAAGCCAAGTTCAAGAAACAGAACTGGCGAGCCGCACCGTGTGTAATATTACACGAACCATTTGGAACCACTTTTGAACCCCTCATAAATCAAAAACTATTTCACATAAACGTATCAAATTTGGCTCATATATTGTGACTTGCGAGATAAATATGTGTTCTAAATTTCATAAGCTTATCTCAAACAGTTATTTAGATATTAATGTCCAAAAATCCTCATTTTTATCATTGACTGACTGACAGATCAAAATTCTAACCCAGTTCCAAATTACCTAGAGAGTTAAAATTTGGTATGCAGATAGGTAATTACATGAATACAAAGGAAAAAATATAAAACTGGCAATTTTTTAATAATTAGGGTTTTTTTATTTTTTTTATTTTTATAAGAGGCTAACAAGATGACCTCACTCCACCTGATGGTAAGCGGTAGTGAGATCCACATATGAGGTCGACAGGCACAATAGACCATGTTGAGCCTGTCGCACTCACCCTGAAAGCCGTGAAAAAGGAGACCACTGCTGCGGTTAGGTTCTATTATGAACGCTTAACATAAATACCTAATTAGTGCCTAATCACGCCTATATACTGGGGAAGGCAGAGCACTAAGTATATATTTAGGTATACATACTTACTTATTTACAATTAAGAGTAGGTACTTATAGTCGGTTTTCATATTTATTACTTAGGGTTATACCCCGTAAACGTAGGAAAATACAGTAACTGATTCAATTGTTTTATATTTATAAAGTCTAGTTTTAGTTTTGAATTTTCAAAGGACCTACGGCGTTACGATGATATATACTTTTCTACAAAAAGTAATGATATCCAATCAAAAACATAAATGTGAAATGAGAGCCAAGTTCAATATTATGATAATTGCCTTGGTTGTTGACTTCAACGACAAAAGAAGTGACATCTAAATGGGTGCCAAGTTCAATGGTCAACCCTGAAATTTATTTATAAGTAACACTATAACATACCTATCATATCTTCTTATAACATAAGATAATGTATGGTGGTAGCCTATGAAGGTCTGTCTTGGCTAGTTTTCTTTAGTTAGATAGTTAGTAGTCTAGTTAGTTGTCTTGGTTAGTTTGGTATTTGTCGGTATTTATTTTATAATTCACAAAATTTGGATTGTTGGTAGAAACTAGCGAGCGAACATAATAATACGTTGGTAGGTTTATAGAAACTAGCCAAGACAGACCTTCATAGGCTACCGTACCGTACATTATCTTATGTTATAAGAAGATATGATAGGTATGTTATAGTGTTACTTATAAATAAATTTCAGGGTTGACCATTGAACTTGGCACCCATTTAGATGTCACTTCTTTTGTCGTTGAAGTCAACAACCAAGGCAATTATCATAATATTGAACTTGGCTCTCATTTCACATTTATGTTTTTGATTGGATTTAGAATATTTTCGATACATGTTGTCGATTCAGAACCCTTCTGGTAATTTACGTAATTTAATGGCACTCCAAATTTATCAATTCCAAAAGACAAACTTCACATATTTGACGTATGATATACCTACATACAAACTTTTCCACAATATAATATCGAAGTAATACGTAGAGCACAGTGCCATCTTTTGAACTACCAAAAAAACTTATCATGTAGGTACTCATGTTACCTATATCAAACTTGACAGCATTTATGGCATGCTGTACAAAGCACGATGCCATCTATGTGTAATTTTATGAACAATAGCTGACCCAACAGACTTCGTCCTGTCAAAATAAATTGTAAAAATTTTTGACGTTAGGAACACCTACATTTCTTAGATAACAGTGAGTGCTTGTAATTTAATATGAGCTTTATATACTATTAGCAATAAAGCTCAAATTGATTCTACGTTTTAGTTAGAAAACGTTTGTATGTGAAAAAGAAAAGGGCTGTTTTTAGGGTTTTCCCGGCAATTATTCGATTTTTTCTCAACGTAAGAACTATCCTTGGACTTCAACGAACATTTTAAAAAAATAATTGGACAAATTGGTTCAGGCGTTGTTGAGTTATGCGCTTACCAACACATTTTGCGATTCATTTTATATTATAGATTAAAACACTTATTGTGACCTAACTATAATAGTTAGATATATGCTGTCGCGACATTTTTTGTAGATATTAATGTGTTCTACAAAATTGTAGTACATTATATATTTCTAAAATGAATACTTTTCGCAGCGCATGCGATATAAGGATTTTTTTTACATCTTGTATGACAAATTTGGGTTTTTCGTACGGATCCCTACTTTTTTTGAAAATGTAATATAGCCTATAACCTTCCTCGATAAATGGACTATCCAGCAGTGAAAGAATTTTTTAAATCGGACCAGCGGTTCCTGAGATTAGCGCGTTCAAACAAACAAACAAACAAACAAACAAACTCTTCAGCTTTATAATATTAGTATAGATTAGTATAGATTCATTAACGTCACATGTTCAAAATGATTTTTCCAACTGGAGACATTTAAATTCTATTTTCGAGTAAAAAATCGTTAATAGCGCAACTCTCGGAAAAGCAAAGTAAAATAAAATTTAAAAATATTCATGAATGCAAATTATCCTGTGAATGTAAAGCGGCGCCGATTTCGTAGCAGTCTTTTCCAGTCTGTTCAAGGATCTTTCATAATGAGCGTGATTTTGTATATAAAATAGAAAAAGAAAATACTCTAATACGAAAGTCAACACGCTAGACTAACGGTTTCAGGTGCGTTTCTTGAATAATTTTTAGATGAAGCTAAAATTTTATTGACTTCATTATAAAATTGAAAAAAAATCAATGTGATTCCTAAAGTGTTTAAATACTAGGTAGTAACTTTTTTTTATTAAGAAGTAACCAACACCTGTGTTTTATTTCAGCTACAGCATAAAGAGCAAAAAGAGTGTAAAGGAACAGGAAGTGCAGTTGTACTATTTGGGCACACTATCTAGTAGTATCTAGATCAGCTTTATATTGTACTTCTACTAAAAAAACATATATGCATATTGAACCCTACTCTTATGTATCAGTGTTATTATTAATTGTACACCAGAGCCAGAAGAAAGCCAGAAGTTTACCTTTTTGTTTAGTTTAGTTTATAGTCACATAAAGATGTGACTATTTAACCCTAACTCTATACTAAATTTCAACGCTCTGAGTTTATGGGAAGTACTAGTTCTATTTTGATGATCATGAGTAGGTAGGATCGACCAACCCGCACTTGGCCAGCGTGGTCGACTAAGGCCTTATCGCCCTAGTTTAGGGTAGGCCCGTGCCCCAGCAGTGGGGACGTATATGGGCTTATGATGATGATGATGATGAGTAGGTGAGTGTGTGTCGTCAATGCGAAACTTTGCTTTCGTTTAACTTCGGAACTATAAGTCCCACAGATTTCAAATTTTGGATTTTAAGTATGCTACTGCCGTGCCCCCAGATAAATATTGTATTTGATTGTTGTTGGTGTACCTTATGAATAAAAAAATAAAACCAAAACAGATCCTCACCCAGCTATGCCCCCTGACTCCATGTGGTTTGCGAGGGTGACGTCGTCACTCCAAACATCGAACTGCCACTTGCGTAAGCCGAGAACGCCGCAAAGCACGTTGCCTGTGTGGATGCCAATGCGCATGTCCACGTTGAAGCCTGTTGCTTCGCGGACGAACCTGGAAAAGGAAGGTAGATCAGGAGTTTGCTGCTACTTGATTAGGAGTGAAAGTAAACAGCATGTTTTTTTATTGATATACAAGCTGTGCCCGCGACTTCGTCCGCGTGGAATAGTTAGCGGTTTAAATAATTCATACAAAAGTTTTGTCCCGCTAACTCTCGTTTTCGTGAGAATTTGGCAATAGATAGTTGTTGCAACTAAGCTTTAAGTTTACTAAGGTACCTGCATGCCAAATTTCAAGCGTCTAACTTAAGCGGTTTAGATTTTTCATACAAAAGGATTTTCCCGCTAATTCCCGTTCTCGTGGGAATTTCGGGAATTCCTTTCTTAGTGCTCTACGGTACTTAAGCTACGTTTCTTTCAAATTTCAAGTGCCTACATTTAGCCGTTTAGGCTTTGCGTTGATATGTCAGTCAGTCAGTTTCTTCTTTTATATATTACTAGTGACCCGCCCTCGCTTCGCTTCGGGTAAATTTTACATACAAACCTTCCTTAAGAATCACTCTATCTATTTAAAAAAACCGCATCAAAATCCGTTGCGTAGTTTTAAAGATCTAAGCATACATACGGACATACTATTACAGCGAAAGCGACTTTGTTTTCTACTATGTATTGATTGAAGATCCGGCGTTAGGTCGACACATGAAGGCCTATATAAAATACGTTTCACGTTCTGCCTGACTAGCCCTGGCCCAGGATCATAGAAGAGAGTAAACACACAAGCTGGAAGGGCATTCCCTGATTTAATGGCACGAGGCAGAAATGACGCACTTAACTCGTAAGACTATTCAAAATGACATATATGTATATCTTTTTGACGGACTTATTTAAAAAAAATCTCGGTTTTCTTTGTGCAAAGCTGTGTGCGAACCGCCACACATGTCGAGGCATAGCTTACGGATTATTATTTTTTATTTCCGCTATGATTTCGGACCCAAATGCCGAGCTATCCTTAATCCTTGGCATTCAGCGCGCGACTGCATGTCGGAATAGTTGCCGACGATAGAATAGGTGTCGACTAACAGAAACTTATTTGAGGAGGTATTTGCGCTTTTGGGTTCATTCAGATATAGCAGTTTCAAGCTTAAGCTTCTAAGCACTTTTCACAATGCAAATAAGGACAAAGAAGAACGATGTGACGTGAGTAAAATAAAAAGTGGGGTCGAGTGACCACCGGAAGATAAGGTGAGGGTTAAGTGGTAACCCAAGCTTTGGGCTATTATGACCATTCTCAGAAACATTCTCATTAGATTTGTATTTTATAAAGAGGTGGAAGTACTTCCATTATTCATTGCAAAAATAACAAACTAGTTGTACGTACAAAATCTAATAGGTACTATATGTTCATTACGTAAAGGTAGTTTCTTTTCCAACGGTAAATAAATGATTACATTTTAAAATAACGAAAATCAAAAGACTTTACTAAACTAACTTTCTGCTGCGTTACAAGCCATTGTGCCTAGTAGCAGAGTCGCTACGTTATGTATGATATGTATAAGAGGTGATTTTCTATAGAAATAAATAATGTATTATTATCAAACTAACAGTAAAGTAGTTACCTTATAGCGTCTATCATTTGCAGACCCATATTGACGCAGTTGTAGGCATGGTTGGGTCTGGACACAGGTAATCCCGAAACACAATAGTAGCAGTCTCCAAGGATCTTGATTCTCATGCACTGGTTCTCCTGTGAACATTTTTTTAGATTTGAATACACCGTGAAATTTTAGTGGTTGTTTTCCCGCAGTAAAATGATTCTATCTTAGTAGTACAATAGATTTGTGCAGTTCTTTTTTGTTAAAATCAATAAATGCCGGTTTTACAAAAGGTTTAACCGAAACTCAAAAGCACGTTCGAGCCGCTTTATGACTTAGGGCGTCGAGCTTCTGTAGCTTTAAGCATCGATTTCATGCGGCAATCAGCACCTGATTACGTCACATCTTATAAAAAAACGATAGCTTTTCTCGTTTTCGAGTTGGAATATTATTATTTTGAAAATTTAAAAAAAAAATTTTTTTTTCGCGCAATAATTTGCATGATTCGATAGAATTACTAAAGGCAAATCGTTCTGCCACGGGAAAACAACCACTAAAATTTCACGGCGTAGGGTAAAATCCTAGTCAGGATCCAAATTATTTTTACGAATCAGATACTCGTACCATCAAACAATGCCAACCTTCATTTTAATTTTTTCAATAGATTTATTACCGCCATCCAAACCAAGTCAATGTACTATTTATATGTCAACGCAAAATACCTTTTGTTTTTATTTTATTTTTAAACATCCGAATCAAATAATACAATTAAGAAAAATCTTAATTTTATAGCACATTACGTATACTACGCTTACGTATAATACGCTTTACAATAGTGTCTAGTACTTAGCTAAGTCACTGATGAAACCTTCAAAGAGTGCAATTGACAAATTATTAATAGCGGTGTATTTTCTAAACAAGGCAATAACCGCCATGTTCGAGTACAATCTACCTTCCAATGCCCACGTGAATGTTCAGGATATCTGCTATTGACAACTTGAAGGTTTAACTCCGAGCCGCCTATTTCTGTGTAAATTAGAATGCGATTTAATTTACTTTAATCTGCCTACAGAACTTTATGACACCTTATGGTTAAAACAAAATAAACGAACTCTCGAACGAGTTGTCAAGCAATAGCTTGTTAATAATAGAGTCAACATTAATAGATTTAAGTTAATCAATTGAGGTATTAATAATTTTTAATACATGTGGCATAATCGTTATTTCTCTGAATTACGATTAAAACAAGCTATTCTTTTGAACTTTATTCCATGTCATGCGTTTTCTCAAAAACATAAACTACATAACATAAAACTTCAGCTATCTATCTACGCCTTTATTCCACGGTCCTACCATAAAACTTTTTTTTACCTCTATCTTCAACGCAATATTTTCCACTAAGACATGTCTCGCCTGTCTATTCACACAGAGTGTTGAACACATTTACAGGATACTATGTTCCGCTAGTGGCAATACGAAGCGTATTAGTCCTCGATAAGCCTGAAACGCCGACAGTATTGGAAAAGGGAACGGTTGAAATCTCTCTCGATTCTTCATTTTGTTACTATCGACTCGACACGACTTCGAGTTGTAGTGTTTAGTGTGTTACTAGGTTTCGACGGTATTTATTTATTACATTTGCGGTAAATATTTTACCATTTACCAAATTTAACCATTCCATTCCAGTTTGTATGATTTATTTCACGCTATCCAAATGTATACCTACTAATGCACTTTTTTATATTTATTTATGAACGCAATAAACTTTACGAGAATAATCAAATCAAATTAAAATCATTTATTGCAAGTTCCGGTTTTGAAGTTGATAAAATAACTAAAAAAAATAATTTTATGTTTGAAAAATTTACAGCATTTAGACGTCCATTTTGCTTTCACCGAACCTTGAGTATGTTCACAACTTGCAAACTTGTAGTATTATCTGATACATTTTAACATGACTAAATCAGACGAAAACAACGTGGAGAAATTGAGTGACTTTGTTCTACGTTCGTTAAATGCCTGTTACCCACTTCGTTCCTCAATAAATAGTATCTTACATTGTACAATGCATCACCTAGTTGGTGCAAGTTGCACAAAAGCCATTGTACTACATCGATCGGGGTGTGTGCTCCTTTCAAACTTCAAACACTTTCAGATCAGCTGATTGAGGATCGAGTTACAAGTCAACCGATGTCAACACCGTGAAAGGAAAATGGATGAGAATTGAGAACGCTTTATAATGCTGGCTATGCTATCGAGTGAGGCGAGAAAAGGTATTGAAAGTATAACGTTAACCATAGCCTTGGTATGGCAAGCCCTGAAAAGCTAAGTGACTTTTTAAATAAAACTACTTTCACGAATGAAACTCGCATATAATAAGATGTTAGCTGAGTGGATGTTAACTATGGTTGGCATTTTACGTTAAAATGCTACTTGTTTCATTCGTTTAACGCGTATCAGTGATAATAATATCATCAATATCATAAGCATAACAGAACTATTTCAGTTCATTCCGCAAAATTACCTGAGCCTTAGTTATATATTGAAATTTCGTTAAAATACACTGGTGTGTCTATTCCCACGGGGAATTAAGGCTTAAATTTGTATGTTTTTTTATGAGCATGCCTCGAAAGCCCATGGCAGCAGTAAATTGGTATAGTGCCGTATTAAATCCTGCCAAAGTTTGCTCGTTACCAGGCCCGTTTGTTTTGTAACTCGAATGGTGTAGTAAATACAAACAAACTGTGTGACTAGGCCACCTGGGACTTATCGATTTAGTCCTATGTAGGGAAATATATTTTTGAGCGATAGACCACGAAATAGTTTATCACTAACACAAACAACAGAATAACAACTACAAATAGTTGGAGGGTTAAAAACTATAAAAATAAAGACGTGCGGCTGATTTCGGCCATGGCGGCTGCCCAGGACATATTATAGTGCGCAAATATACGCACAAAAGCACTCTTTGTTCCCTTACCCTCATAGTTCGGTGAGACGGCAATCCGACATGACCGATGAGAGATCGGGCATAGGACCACCGGCTTAACGTGCTTTCCGAGGCACGGGCGTGCATCCGCCAACTTCCTGACTCCGGGCTGAGTAATTTATTAACAGAAAAACTCACACAAATATTTCCCGATCCCGGGCTCGAACCGTGGACCTCTCGGCCCTATCGCAGCACTTGCTACCAATAGACGAACGAGGCAGTCAAACTTTATTGTATTTTTACTTCAAAAGACATCAATTAGTAGCGGCAATAATAAATTAAAAAGCAGCTGCTTAGAAAGTTAGTTGAATTGAAATAAAATTTTAGCTTTAGCAAATATGAAACCTGATATTTGGAAAGAGTTTGAATCAATTGCAAGATTTATGTTAGAAACAAACAGAAACCGTAAAATCAAAGACCTTGTAAAAGATAAAGCAATTCCATGTAAAAAGGATATTTGCATTAGTAACTTTTTAATCTGAAATCTATTGAGTACGAAAAGAATTTTCCGATTCTTCGTGGCTTCTTAAGGAAAAAATAAAGTTGTATCATTTTTCTAGTAGCAATTTCCTGGCATATTACAAATCTTCCACGATTCACTGGCTCCGTATTAACTGTACTTTAAACTCATTGGAGCGATATTTTTGCAATAATTCAATAAGCTTTCAGGAATTGCTACCCACGTAGATCAAAATATCGTTTTTGTAATTCATTCATAAAATGCAATTTTTATTCACGTTTTCAGGATTTATGGCACAGAGCTGATATGAACGTAGTATTGCCAATATAATGTAAAAGTTTCAATCATTGAATTCAATCATAATTGAAGAGAATATTTAATTCAGTGTGTCTGCATTGGCTGATTTCGTTTTAATTTCGTTGGAGTGTTCGTTTCATCATTTTATATTTCCGTAAAATGATAAGCGGATACGGATGGGTTGATTAATTTAAAATTATTTGAAGGGTTCTTTTGCAGGCAGAGTTTTCTATAAAATTGTCAATATATTGCAATATAAAAGCAAGTCGCTCTCCGATGTTATCCTGTATATGGCTGGATCTGGTAAACTATACTGTAGATTTTGATGAGCTCCTATAAAAGTATAGATGTATAAATGCATAACATAATATATGTAGTAGAGAAACACTGTGTTGTACTAACAACAACACAGTGTTTCTCTACTACATACGAGTATAGACTACTAAACAACTAAATAATATATTTAAAGTAACGACTTTACTATTACTTTACTAAATGGGTATGAATCTTTATCGGGACGAAAAACCAAAACTTAGTTTAAAAACATTTTGTCTGTCTTTTTGTTTATTCTTGCTAAGCTACAAAACGGCTGGACATCTTCAAATTAAACTGCATCAACTTTCTAATAATAATAACATGAATGTTAGAAGAGTAAAGTTAGTCATAACGAAAATACTCACTATTCAAAACTAAAACTAACTCTAACAACCACAGTCAATATGATATCTAGACTTCGGCCGTCATTCCGTAGATCTAGCCGATTTTATTTCGATTAAAGTAAAATTTTTTTGATAGCTTTAAAGCGTCTGTAAGGTAAAACCGCCGACCGCATGTGTCTGGGAGTAATGAATCCTGATTTTTAATGATATTGTGTGAAATATATGTTAAAATCAGCCATCAGAATTTAAGTGAGGTGAGCAGTGTTTCTATGTACCTTGATTGGTTAATATCTGAAGAATGGCCGTCTGGTCAAGGTAGCAACTAGTCATATGATGATAGTACACCCCACCACTACTCAATCGTATATATTTTGTCCATTAGAAAATAAGTGATGTCTGGCGGCTCTGGGATCTTCCTCTATTAGCATTCCCCTCGTTCCGTCCGAAGTTCGCACTTGGAGCTTTCATTGGAACCTTCAGTAAATATTGTGGGAGAGTTCCCACAATATTCTGGTTTGCATTATCGTATTTGGTTGACGCAGTTCTGTTGAGCAAACTTTTGACCGTGTGATGGAATCGGATGTGTATGTAGACGTGTATCTAATATACTTTTTATAATGAAAGTAGTTAAGGATCTTGATCTACGGCGCCATTTTATTATAAAACCCTGTAACTACCTTAGAAAACTGAGTAGTATTAGTTATCTAATTCCAGACATTTTTGGGTTTTTTAAAGCTTCGTGATCATGGGTCAACTGTAGAACTGCTCCATAACGATAGACTTAGAGCAGACATATCGGACTACCCTCTTTTTGAGTCTTTACCATCGTACGAGCCATGATCATGGAGCTTGCGACAGTTCTGAAACATTTTAAATACCCTGGACATGTTCAGTTTTATATTGTGTGTAACCATGACAGTTTAATACTAGAATTACCTTTGGTACATAAATAAAGGGAAAATGAACACGTTATACACAACGTGGTCACATTTCATCGCAACCACGTAACTTAAAGTTATTTTACCGTATCCTCACACGAAGTTCCAGCCAAGTGTTTAAGTTGCAGACAATACCCATTAGGTGGAGCGTCGCCTCGACTTCACTAAGTCAATTAAGTTAGAGCCACGAACGGCACCTAAGTCCGGTGCTAAACTTAACTTAAGTTATTTCCTTGCGTCCAATGAAATTGTATGAGCTCACCTGCTATTATTGCTTCGCGATTATTTTTACTATGTTTCGTGCTAATTGGACTTCAGTTCAAAGTAAAAGTTTAGTACTTCGTTAGTGACTAAGATAAAGTCTGAGTGGATAATCAACTTGCATAGAACTTGGTTAGCAACAAATGTAATTACAGATCCATCTAATACAAAATGTAACACGATTTAATGAATACAACTATACTACGTGGAGATAAAACTCCTAGAAAATCAGTGAGCTGCTTTTATATTTCTAATACACTGTAGCATCACAGCTGGGATTGATAAAATAAACTGAGTTTGATAGAACTCAAACACAGTTTGTTTTCGTGCTCCTTCCAAATGGTGAATGAAAGTAGTTATGAAGGTGTATAAAACTCAGGCATAGTGAAAGATTTTTCAGAACCTGTTTTCTATACACTACCACTAAATCAGTGTGAGGAATTTATGAGGAAACGTAATCATGTGGGCTTTGATGGCCAGAAAGCTAATATCCGGTGATGACAGGCTTTCAAAGTTGTGAAGTTTTTCACAGATACGTGTATAAATGAGGAAAAAACACTTTTGCTGTACGTATAGGTGCCGGTAAATATTTTGGGTAGGTTAAAGCCTTTAAAGTGAATATAAGACTCAATATTTTGTGAATATTTTAAACACGTTGGAGAGTACTCTCCGAATGAGGCATGCTGTGTGCTGTTTTATGTTCTTAGTGTTGATACAGTGCCCGTTTACAAAATGAGTATTGAGTATTGTTAGAATATCAGGTGTGCTACATACGCTACACTACCTATCGGTACCTTTTACCTACTATGGTACCTTATCCAGTGAAGATGCGTAAAGCATTTTGATGAATGATGATTTCAAGGAGGAATGGTTGTATTGGTTGTCCCCAGAGGTGTGCCGGTCTCACTAACGGTGGCGATATGATGGTAATTTCGGAAATTCGAACTTATTTGGGCAATCTGGTCTGGGCGGATGGCTGTCACCTCTAATAGTCGGAAGCGCTAAGCCTCTTCAACAGCGAGGTGATGTTGACGATGTCAGCGTAGATGATAGACACGTGGTTGTCTCACTGCACGACTGTTTACAAAATGAGGTGATGAGCTCAATACCAATGCGAGACTCCACGCCTTGTCTCGTTGTTGCCACAGCAGTGGTCTCCTCTTTCACGTCCCCCGTCCCTCTAATATCGATGTTCCGGGGGGGAGGAGTGAAACGGCTATCAGGGTGAGTGCAACAGGCTCAATATGGTATATTGTGCCTGTCGACCTCATATTTGGATCTCACTACCGCTTACCATCAGGTGGAGTGAGGTCATCTTGTTAGCTCATTATAAAAAAAATAATAATAATGTGCTACATGCACTAAACGACGGATACTTTAAGACTTACCTGGGCAATCTGGTCGAATCTCCCAAACAGCTCGTTCAAGGTCTTGACCAGGTCGGAAGCGCTGAGCCTCTCCGACAGCGGGGTGAAGTTGACGATGTCAGCGTAGAGGATAGAAACATTGTTGTGTCTTTGCACGTGCATTTCGTGGAAACGCGTCTGTTTGGAGCTGTCTGCGCACGCATCCGCCATTTTCAGCATGATAGATCGCTTCACCTGGAACAATGATGTAATAAGTGTAAACATCTCATAACAACGCGTGTACAATGATCTGATTCCGAGGTTAGGTGATTACGCACTTCTGCTGTATCGCATATCAGAAACAGTTTAGTGCGTTCGCACTTGTGTTATATCGAATACCAGAATCGGCTAAATTGATTTAGCATGTGTGTCTTCATCAGCAACAACACAAAAAAACTAAATATATAACTAAATATATTGTACGCCCAGACACAGGATAAACTATGATTTTTATCGTACTAATATGTTGTCCCGGATGGGGATCGAACCAACGATTTTTGGCGCAAGAGAAGGGGACAGTGTCGAATGCGCAATCCAACTAGCCATGAATTTAAATATTTCATTACAACATAATATAATATAGATAAATGCTTAGAAATAACAGTGGAATATACAATATATATATAATATTTATATGAATAACACACTTAGACACGAAACAAACGTAAATTTCGTGTGTCGTCAATTTTTTACACTTGCACTGCTCTACCCATTTTTTTATGTACAAAATGTATTTTATGTATGGTCACTCCGCAGTAGTCCACTGTTGTATTTTCAAGAATCCCGTGAGTATTGCAAGACCTTAACTTGGTTGTTCAAATGAAACATAATGAAGATGTATAAGTACACAATCCTTGAAAACGTAAGGTAAATAGTTGCCACGGCTCACGGATCCACAACGAGGATTGCGACCTTAAAAATTTAATTAAACGATATAATCTTGACGGTGCCTCCAAGAATAAGTCTAGGAATAGGAAATAGTACGGATACCCTGTCTCTTCAACAGGATATAAATGCAGTTTCGGAATGGAGCAGAGATAATCTTCTACCTTTTAATAAGACTAAATGTAAAGTTATAACATTTTCAGTAAAAAGGAATCCTACTATTGTTGACTATATGTTATATGACGCGCCTTTGGTTAGAGTTGATGACATACGTGATCTAGGATTAATGTTGGACACAAAGCTTGACTTTCATAATCACATAATATCTATTTGTAAGTCGGCTAGTAAGACTCTAGGATTTGTTATGAGGACTGCTGCAGATTTTGACGATATTAGGGTGGCTGTAACTTTGTACAACGCGTATGTCCGTAGTAAATTAGAATACGCAGCAGTTGTATGGGAACCGTACCAAAAAAATATGTTGTCCATATAGAAAGGATCCAGCGTAAATTTGCTCGTTGGCTTTTCAAAAAACGAAATGGGTATTACCCTTACCTATATCCATCTGCATTTATCTTAGGTATGGTAGAATTGGAAACTCTGAGGGTCAGAAGGGTAATGGCAACCTTAAGACACTATCTGTCTGTCATTCACCATAGACTAGACGGTCGATTGGTTTTAGAGGGACTAAAGTTGTTGGTGCCCAGAAGATTGGCACATAATGGGGAAGGGACAGTGGCTCCTCGTCGTGGACCCCGTCTCCTGCAGAGACCAGTGACGCGAACGGAACGGGCGGCATTTGCGCCTACTAATCGAGCATTGCGTCTCATTGGGGACATACTCGCTCAGCACGATGACATGGACATATTTGCTGACAGTCTAATGTGTTTATTGACATCATTTTATCAAATAATTGACAAAACGGTAACATTTTAATTCCCAATTTGATATTTTAATTCTTTTGACATTACATTGATTATTCCATTGACATTATTATTATACCATTGACTTTTTGATTATCGTTTGACAATTTTTTGACATTTTGAATTTTTTTTTTTGTGTTTGCATTATGTTTTGTTATGATATATATTTTTTAATTGTGTTTTTATTATTTGTAATTAATTTTAATTTGTGTACATCTTCTGACATATATGTGAATTTAAATGAATTGAATGATGTGATGTTAAATTTAAACTTGTGTGCGTGTTGGAATTATTTCTGTAAGCCATAAGTATGCTGTAATAAATAAATAAATAAATAAAAGAAGCATGCCGAAATCAGGAGACTGGCCTAATTTTATAATTCTATTTAGAGAGGAAGTTTCTGACAGATGAAAAGTAGGTAATTATGTAAGAGAATCGTACCAGCGTGCTAAAGATACAATCTTCATTGGAGAAAAAGTTTGAGTTTGAATACTTAACGCTGCTTTAACGATTTTTTTATTAATTAAAACTGAATAGTACGTTTGTTGTGTAATATAATGTAAACTTACACAAAGGAAACGAAAAACGAGTAAAAATACTTTATTTAAAAGTTTATTTACAAACATTTGGGACATCCAAATATTTAGAAAGAAAAAAAAAAGTTATAGGTCATACAACTTTGGATGTGTACAACTACATCAAAATTACCTAATTGCTTTACTTGTACTTTTAGTTTATTAAGTTTCAGGTATGTAAAATAAAAAAAATCTGCTATAGGAGTAAAATAAGTAACACCCCAAGAAAACTGTATGGGCAAAAATGTACAAATGTCAGATTGCTATTGGGAAACTTACAGGCACTTCCTTATCGAAGTTAAACACAAAGGACGGATGAGTCAAAGCCTTCTCGAAAAAGTAAATGAGTGTCTCACGACAATCGTTAACGCTATCTTTTCACGTCAACCGATATACGGCACACTTACACAATGTGTTAATTATTATGACCTCATTTTAACGGGCCTTCGAATATTGTTTGCGAAGTGCATCATGTGCAGTTCTTTGTCCTTTTTGGAAAAGGGAAAGAGTTTTGATGATAACATGCAGTATATTAAAGCATACAGTGAGATCTGATATCTAGTGGTAGTTCGAAGTATTTTACTGTAATTATAGGTATATGGGAGGCCTAGTCCAGCAATGGACAAACCTATAGGCGATGATAGGTAAGTAACATTTGCTTACAATACACTAGCTTCCGCCTCCAACTGTGTTTCCATATTATGATGTTGTTTATGTCGTCAAACATTATTTTTAATTGCGAAGCCGTTAAGCAGTCACCAACCACCACCACCAGATGAAGACTGAGTGATGGTTCACTCACTCAGTGCCTAAACTCTATTTACGAAGGTTAGTGTTGATGTGAAATCAGGACAGACTCACATAAGGACGCATGAAACATTTACAAAAACGTATATTTTTAATATTTTACAATTAATGCTGTTTTAGATTCCACGGAATGATCACGAAAACTTTTCAGCTGTACAATGTTGTCAAACAATATTACTTTCCCAGTAACTAAACAAAACTTTCACTATATTTATTTACTATTTCACACATCGAGAAAGTTCCATTTCACTGGCCGAGAAAACCTACCTTGACTCACAAACCTGGACAAACAATAACCTAACCAAGTACGCAATCATACATGGTTAACAGTTGCTGTATATTTTATCAAACTGTAGTAATCAAGACACACTGAAAGAACCTACGTAGGTACTCTAGAACTTCCAATATCTATTATTTTTTCCTAATCAAAGTGAACATAAAAATACGGTATTAAATAGCAATTTCGTTAGAAATAGGCCTAACATGAGACCAACCTACAGACAAGTTTGTGTTTCTTGTTGACCACCAGTACCCTTACATTACTAGACATACAACTAATTTGAACGCTTTCACAATACAGTTATATTTTTCACAAGAAATGCGGACAGAGTCGCAGGCTGAAACTAGTTACAAAGAAATATAATACTAGAAGAAAGGCGATCAGTTACTCAACTTCGTTAATAAGTTAGTATTGTTATTGCTTGGGGAAGGCAGACCGCACAGCTCCTTTGTAATAACCATACGTTCAATACCTTAGGATCAATTGGACTGCAACAGAAGAGGACAGAGAAAAACAGCTCTTATTCCATAATAATAAGAGTTAACAGTGACCAATACTATGAACTGGGAACCCTACTTACTAGAGACTATAATCCGTTAGTGGAATACAATCCGAAAATCTTTGTGAAAATAGAAAGGCGACGCAGTTTCCCCGCTGAAATATGCTTCAATAACCAGGTTTTTCTGTTCTATTACATTCCTAGCGCTCATAAACGTTACATATAAAACGTAATGAAAAGAAAGCCTCATGGCCGGAGGGTAAATGTAGCTAAATGGAGGATATAAAACATAAATATTACGATCTAACAACTCGCACTAGACTTAGCCTGTGGGTGAAATTGTAATTTTTGATTTTACCTCGACTAAATACGAGTGTTGTTCCACTTATGTTATGTAACGTAAATATTTATGATTTTTCACAGCTATTAATACTTATTTATTGAAACTATTAACTGCAGGCAATTTGTATTGCTGTAGTTTAATATGTAAAACATTGTATTTAAAGTTGTAAGTTAACTACTTACTGAAAGTGCAACATTTTTTTTTTTATAAAAAGGAAGTTAAGTATCATTGCCCTAGTGCAATTTGAGTAAAGACTTACGACCGAATAGGTTTCCAATGCATTTTAAAACCTTCGTTTAAACTGTCAATATTTTAAAAGTAATTTCAGTATTTAGCAGCTTTCAAGTTCTATGTTTTAAAAATATGTTCATATGTACATAAATAATGTCACAAAACATTACCTGTCCTGACGCTACTCCAACGACAAATGAATGTTTGGGTGATAGCATTCATTTTCCTTGTATCGTATTGTCTTATATTTTCCTCAATTACTTGACATCTTTTCTTGGTGTAATGTAACCCTCAGCTTATATTTTTTTCTTCTTAATAGCGTTTGTAGAATATGAACATTTCTTCTCCTGATATTTTATGACAGATTATTTTCCTTTACTTGATTTTCATTGTCATCGAAAGCCTTGTAAGATGTAGGGATCAAAATGAAGAACCGTTTTTAAGCTATTATAGCTTTTATCGCGGGCTTTGAGCGCGGCGACCGAACCAAGAAATTCCGTAACGAAAAAAACCTCACAATCGTCTAATGTCGTTTCAGTTCGGTAGACTACGGCACGGTGTTTGTGTGCGTACGGTTAGACGTATTGTACGACTCTACGAAACTCGCACGAATCGAGACGAGCTGCTCCGAAATTGGACGATGCTATGCAATAGCTGTACCGCGGCAGTCTCCGAGTGCCACACGTCTTTTTTTTTAGTTTACAGCAAGGGATGATTAGTTTAATACTGCAGTATAAGGTATTTAATACACTCAATTGTCATTAGTACTCGTGAAAACCTAATGACTAGTCAATAAAGAGTGCATATCTGGCCTAATTATCAGTTAAAGCACACATTGTCTGGAGCTATGTAGACGAATTAATCTTACACATCTTGCCATCTCCTAATGAGTGTTTGATTAAAAGCACGCGTCTCATAAAAGTTACAATGCAAACTCAGATATTGAGCAATGTCTGTGAAATATGACTGAAGCAGTAAGCGGTATCAGTCTTTCAACTTTCGTAGTTAAACTTGGTTTTTACTTTGTAGGTCTGGTCGATGATTCTAGCTTACGATTGCGATATGTTTAGAAGACATAAAATAATATTTTTATTATAGTATTGTCCAATATTTGCGCGAACATTACACATTTGAAACAAAACTAATATTTTAATTGTTGCATTGGATTACTTACTGATTGCGAAATGTTGTCTTATAGATAGAAATATATTTTAAACTAGTGGTCCCGGCGAATTTCATACCGCCAATACTGATTATTTTTCTATATGTTCTTAAATGTGATGAAAACTCAATGAAACCTTCCCTGGACTACGACGAACATTTTAAAACCAAAATTACCTAAATCGGTCCGGGCGTTCTCGAGTTTTAGTCAGACTAACGAACAGCAATTCATTTTTATTAATAAGAAGTTTACTCATAATTTCAAATAAATAGTAATTAACGGTATGGTCTTTGTCTGTTCAACTAACCCAATACGTTATATTAGTTCCCATGAGACCATTAAAATCATCAAACAGTTGTTCAAAGTGTCATCCATCAGAGATCACGCTAGCTAAATGAACCGATACAAAATGAGCAGATATTGTTACTTTATAAAGGGTTAGTCACTTCAATCGTCACGACATTGCGTATTAGACAATAAAAGGGATAAATAGACCACTAAGACTCAGCAGCTGGGTTTACCTCATGAATCTTGACTAAACACTCTAGAACAATGAGTAAAACAAATTTGAATAGTAAAGTGTTAACCGCAGCCCATATCAGAACAGCCTACGTGATGCGGGCCTGGTTCTGCTACTAATTTATCATGCTAATGTAATACGCACTGGAATCTATTGAATATGTCCCTGTGTTTTACGGTCGTCATATTTTTTTATATTGTTTGACGCAGGATATGTGGGTCCCCTTTTCCTGACGGTCATCATCAGTCCATATACGTCCCCACTGCTGGGGCATGGGCCTACCGTTAACTAGGGCGATAAAGGCTTAGTCAACCACGCCGGCCAAGTCCGGATTAGTTAACAACACAACCTAAGAATTTCTTCGTAGGTGTGCAGATTTCCTCACGATGTTTTCTATCACCGTCAAAGCGTCGAATAATAATCGTACATATGAATTTCAAATTTGACAAACACAGTGGTACGTGTCGGGGTTTGAACTGGCACCCTCTCGCATGGCAAGCAACGACATTAACCACTCGACGCTTTTTTACGGTCTTCCTGACGGTAAGAAATACAAAACCCAGCCACAGCGGTAACTACCATCCTTACTGCGAAAATCTGGCTTTGTAAACTGTTTCACCCGAATATTTATTTATATGAGTATTCTATAGAAAATCTTTCATGTATATTTTAATGATTGGTCTATACCTACCTACTTTTTAAAATCTTATCTATATAATTTTATACCTCCAGAAAAAGTTACATAGTCCCATGCCTCTAATAAAGTCAAATTACATAATTAGGTAATAGACAGGAATAATATTGCACAAGTAAGATAAAAACTTTATTTCTTGTCCAAAATCCTCCACCTTCCTATCAGTGAGAGCAGTCGTGTTAACCGTAATCTTATAAATCTCTTTAATTATTAACTAACCTTGCACATACTGATATAACGGGCTAAAATCTGGTATAATCTAGATTACTCTTCAATAAAACTTAATGACAGTTCAGACTTCAGATTACAAGCGAAATCTTATATCTTTGTGTGATATCATACACCGGAATATCAAAAGACACTTTTTAAACTAACTGGTAGAGTTCAAAATCATGCCGCTGCCCTAATTAGGTAGCCTTGGTTTATTGGTAGCAAGCGCTGCATAAAGACTGAGTCCCCGGTTTGAGTCCGGGATTGCGTAAAATTTTGTGTGATTATTGCTGTAAAAAAATTACTGAACTCGGAGTTAGGAAGTTGGTCGGTTGCACGCCCGTGCTTCGGAAGGCACGTTCGGCGTTCCTGCACCCGATCTCCGTCTCCGATTGCCGTCTGACCGAACTATGAGAGTAAGGGAACAGAGAGTGCACTTGTGTTCGTTGGCAAACTTGTGGTGCACTATAATTATGTTCTGCGCACTTGGCTGATCTCAATTGAGATCGGCCGCCATGGCTGAAATCGGTCGGACGCCTTATCTATACTTCTATACTAATATTATAAAGCTGAAGAGTTTGTTTGTTTGTTTGTTTGAACGCGCTAATCTCAGGAACTACTGGTTCGATTTGAAAAAATCTTTTTGCGTTATATAGACCATTTATCGAGGAAGGCTTTAGGCTATATAACATCACGCTGCGATCAATAGGAGCAAAGATACAATGGAAAATGTGTAAAAAACGGGGGAAACGCGAACGAAGTCGCTGGCACAGCTAGTATATTATAGAGTTCAAAAACCATTTCCCATCACGTGGTCGCAATAGAATTACCATAAGTAGTCTAATGAGTTTTAGAATACTGCTCGGATGGCAATTCATAAATAAACCCCTAACATTCATTATGGGACCGCAGGAATGGAATTTGCTTCCGGTATTTGTAAATTCTGAACGTTATAAGGACTGCGCAATATAATAATAGAGGCTGTGCCTCTAGGAAAACTCATCTCCGATTACTATTGAATGATTATCCACCAACACAGTTTGGTATAATGTTGTCTCCATAGATATTGATTGTTGACAAACAAATTATTGTATAGTGCATACCAGTGAGCCCGTCAAACTTAATATCTCGAATACTTTTTTATCATTCCGTGAAATTAAGAACGCTCTCTTCCATAATTGGTGTAACCCAGTCGAAACGTCGTGCAGTAATAAGTAACTATGTATGTATACTGTATACTGCTACCGTTTATATTATCGTGTGAAGATTTAAATTAAATAATTATTATTCAATGTAATAGAACACTAATATCTTAAATCATTGTACAATCATAAATTAAGATTTTGATATCTTTTTTATTAGTCAACCAATTAAACCTTATAGAAAATTCTCAATGCTTTCTGATTATTTATTTTACATCTGATCCAAATTTTCGAAAACGGCATTATGTATAATATATAGCAATGTGAAAATGTCTTCTTTGTCTTATTATCAGCCGTTGGACCCAGTACAGCAAGGTTATTAAACGATAGTGCGCTGAATGCCCAAGATCAAGTACTATATAAAAGTGTTATCATACTCCAAGTAACTGCAAATACAGTTAGATTTATATCAGTAGTTCAAGGATTGTACTTCTCTAGATAGAGCTGTCAGTGGTAAGCTTTCATGCAACGCCTTGTTTATAAAGACTAGTGCACATTAGCTTTTGCTAATACTAAACTATTATCAGCAACTTCAAAAATCCCTTTGGAATATTTACCTAGTAGCATACATACATAAAATCACGCCTTTTTCCCAGAGGGGTAGGCAGAGATCACTTCCAGCGATTCACTTTTCACCTCTGTGGGAAACGTGACGTGACGGGTTGTGGACCACGTCGCCGCCATTCTGCCTTGTGCATTGATTTAACAAGGTCATTCCCACGAGTAGCAGGGATATATGACGGGGGAAGGAAAAAGGGAGGAAGGATACTATCGCCTCGGATGATTTGGACCTAGTAGCATATACTTAGTTACAAACAGTGTTAAACTAGTGGCCGCCGACGACTTTGTCCACGTGGAAATGGTTTTGGCAACAATGTTTTAATGAAATAGCCTATAATATTATAAGAACTTTGTAAAATTTTCTATTTATAAGTTAAAGTCCCGTCAAAATTGGTCCAACCGTTTCGCAGATTAGCGGGAACAAACAAACAGACAGACAGGCAGAAAAAAATGTTACAAAGAGTTTTTGTTATTGGAATTCGATTCATAACCATTTAGAAAAAACTTGTTATTTTGATATTACGAAAAGACACTTCAATTTTATAAAGTTGTATGATTTAAAGATTTTTCGATTCCTGACGCCTCTATCCACAATGTCAATAGTAAAAGTCAAGATCACGCAAATTGAACTTAGTTAATCAGTATGGTTGCTCTTATTGTAAAGTTATTAATGAAAAGGTACTCAGCCGACCACGACTACGGTTAATGGAAAAGAAAGATTGAGTTGATCACTTTATTTAATTGCTTATTGGACTTTATTTGATTTTAATATACTATAGTGACACTGACTGGTAAAACGATGTAGATGAAATAGAGTGTAGGTGAGGACAATTAGAGTAGAATATGAATTGTACACGTGATTAAACATATTATACTAAGGCATTTTTATCGGTATTATTGATAACGCCATATTATAATAGATTATACTGCCCGAGTATGTTCATAAGTAGATAGTTTTCATAAACTACAAAATTAATATCGCTGCATTTGGCAAAAAGACGCAAAATGCACATTCAGGCGCGTAGCATTGAAAGAACTTTGTCATAATGATTACATCGGATGACTCTCATACAGCCAAATATGACTCAGTTAATACAAATGGTATTCCCTCCCTTTGTTGACGTCGACATACAATAGGGTAGTTTCCTATTTTTTAATTTTTACATAGATGGATGAACAACACAATTGCAAAGGTGTTGTTAAAAGAATGGTTTGATATTTGGAAAACTCCCGGAGATATCACAGTTTCAATAGCACATCATTTGGGCGAGCTCAAAACGCTTCATACAAATGTCGCACAGAGCTATGACGTCACCCCTCTGTATACGAGTATGAATATCGTAAGAGCTTTGTTCAGCAGCTATATCAAATGTTGCTTTTACGAATATGTTCTCATAGTGAAAGCTACTACTAATTTTGTAATTTATAAGATGGCATACTATTTTTATTGAATTTTCGCACTTTAAAAATGGACTTTCCCACCTAACTTCAAATGCCTATTATTGTCTCATTTCGTAAGAAATTTTAATTTCGATTTCACTTATGTTATTGATTTACCCATATGTAACTGTTAATTGTGAAATTTTATGTAAAATCAGACTTAGGAAACTAGCCTATTCTCCATTCCAAATTTTTGTATTGTGTAATAAAGAAACATATCCATGACCCATAAAAAGACGGTCTTAAAAAAACAACATAGATGTGACGTCAGAAACTTATTATAATAGCATACGTCATCTTCGGATGCGTGAGTTAAGTGGTACTGTATTCTAGGTCAAACGAAACAGTTAAATAATAAACCGTTTAAAAAAACAATACTTTCAATTAATAAGAAAATATATGCCGACGCATTCAGAACCGCCTCTTTTTAAAGTCGGTTAAAAATTTGTCGTTATGGCTGTAGTTGCGAGCCTTTGGATCTACAATGAAATGTAGGAACTGCTAACTCAAATGATAATAAAGAACGTCGGACATGGATTATGGATGTAGATCAAATTGATAATAAGGTATCTTCGGCATTTATAAAAATGCTTTCTTTATTCAACACGAGACCAAGCCAATTCCTCTAGATAAAAATTCTTAGAAATATGAAACAAATATCTTAATCATTATCTATTTCTGTGATAAATAGTTTAAGCCCTTAATCTACTATATCGCATCGGCACACAGTAATAAAATACGCATACTCATATTGACCCCGTTGTGAGTTTTTCTGTAATTAAATTACTCAGCCCAGAGTAGGCAGTTGAGCGCCCGTGCCGCGGAAAGCACGTTAAGCCGGTGGTCCTGCGCTCGATCTCTCACCGGTCATGTCGGATTGCCGTCTCACGAACTATGAGAAAAAGGGAACAGAGAGTGCGTTTGCGCGCACACTTGTGCACTATAATAGGATCTCAATTGAGATCGGCCGCCATGGCCGAAATCAGTCGGACGCCTTACATTATTATTACGAATATACTGCTTAATCGAGATCATCGTCTAATGCACTGTTATTAAGTGTACTAATTGCCTTGACAGACAACAAAGGCTCGTATCATCCGATGCTGAGTTGATTCCGAAACCGCAAATACAAAATACATAAAAGCATTTACATTGCTTTGTTCATCCATCATAAAGTGGCCTTTGCTACCAAATATGCGAGCTCAGCAAACACAATAAAGCCACGCAGTGCAAAGTGCTCGAAATCGAGTTAGGGAGTCAAAAAGCAATTTTCGAAGACAATTTGTATTTTTTAATAGTGCATGAACTATTAGGGTTAACTAGTGTTTCAATTGTTTTAATTGCATATTATCCTAATCAATGAATAATAATTAATAGGCATTATGCTTCCGTGTTCAAAAGAGCGAATTGGTTTCTCTATTATTCCTTTCAGACAATCTTGTTTCGGGATAAAAAAATAAACATGTCACTGTTTTCTGACTGAAAAACGAAAATATTGCAAACCTCTTTAATCAATAATACAGAATTGAAGAAACAAAGAAAAAATTAAGTTACAAAATTCAGAATAACGCGTTAACCACTTCAATAAAAATACCACGAAAAAAGTTACACCGAAAAAGTGCAAGTCTCAAAAACAAAACCGGCACATTGTGTCAGTATGTTGTACCTGCCACGAGACGCATTGTCACTCCGCGGAGTATGTTAACGAAATACACATAGCATATGTAATCAGCGATAGGTAGCAATGACCGGGTTATATTGGTTTTGAGACTCTATTTATACACACAAACATTGTTATCTTTTCCTTGTTTTATATTCGTGGAAGTACATACTTAACCTTTTGTTCTATGTTAGATAAATTGTAGCGTGTAATGTTGTCTTGAATAACGAAGAAAGGTACGGGAAAAATGTTTAATATATTTAATTGGTGTAGATTTTAGCTGAAACCAAAATTTCTCATAAAACCCAAAACTAGGCCAGAACCGAATGCGACGAAAATGTATAAAAAAATATTATGCATATTGAGGAAACAAGTGCCAAATCACTAAAAATGGATCGCAATGCCTGGTAATTCCCACGGGAAAACAATTGACTACAGAAGATTCAGTAGAAAAAACAAATACAAAGAAAGTTGGTAATAAACAAGAACCATGTTATTATTGCTTAAGATCGATTACTAATACCGTAAGCTGTTCTCATGAGCACTGACAGGAGTCGATTCCAAGAAATCGCTTTGATTTTGCTAAACTAACTGATGTATCATACTTCCGTTGTCTGTGACGCATCCTCGAAAGATTTTACCTTACTATATCGAGATAACGTTTAAGTTGTAAATGACCTAATGTTTGGTTTAGGAATTAATCAAATTAGCAAACTATCTAAGGTGTGATGATATCATGTATAAATCAAGAAGTGATGATGTATTTATAATTTATCTGAAAATTATTGTAGATCAAAGTTGGTATATAATTTAAGAAAATACGAGTGAAATGAGATATGATTCGTACGTTATTTACCTTATTAAATGAACACGAACCATATTATGTCAACTACATAGTATTTTATGCTCTTAGTAATAGATTAGGTGATTTGATTATACAATACCTACTCAATCACATCTTCAGGGAATCAAACAATCAGTAATTCTTGGTAGAGTTTAAAGAGTTTCGTTGAATTAATATTCGCAATATCAAAAGTGATAGCCATTCCCTTGCTGTTTAATACCTTGTACGTTTACAAATACTTGGTAAAATGTTTGAAATGATAATTATTTAATATGTAGCTTATGGGTTTATTTTTGTAATGTAGAGATTATAGTAAAATTATAAGGAACTTCGAATAATAGATTCTCATAGAGCATTTCGAAAGATAAATATGAATAATTTTAGCAATTAAAAAATTAAGAAATTCATAGCAAATGATGAATTAACACAAAAAATATTGTAAACACACTGATAAACTGCTACAAAAATAAGCACGTGGTTTATTTTATAATTCGCTCATTGACATTATGACATTAATTTATATACGAATTAACATTTTATCTAAAGACTATAAGACTTGTTTATTGCTTTTAAACGACCACAAATATCTTAACTTATACTTGATTGCTTTAATACTTCTACGCATCACCATTTTTATCAAAATTTGACTTTATTTTATCAGCAATATTGCAATACCGTTGACAGCTACAGACCAAATCCAGATAATCAAAATGTTGAAATCAATTAGTTACAAAACAAACACGAAGATAAACAAAGATAACAGGGCCTCTGCGCCTACTCGGTGAATCACGAAGGATCGACCGCGGTGGGGCTAGCGAGACAGAAGTGGTCGATGCGTGTGCGCGAACGCACGTATCAAGAGTAAAGAGACGGCCCGGCCTACAACCTTGCGAGACTCCTGTGTTTATATCGTTTGTATTGTGAAGTGGGTGTGTCGATGGTACGAATTTACTGTGCTTCCTTGTAATTCAAGTGTTTAGTGACGTGCCACAAAATGTTTCCTAGGATACAAGGATTGGTGAGTTTTTGTTTTGGTTTATTAGTATGATACGGTTTTATTAGAAAAAATGTTGCTTTAAATAAAACGGTAAAAGAAAGAAATTGTAATAAAATATTAGATCCGAAATAATTTATGGCAATAATATTGTAAAAAAGGAGCGGTTTAATTCCTCTTTTTTACCACGTGACATTAAGGCATGGAATGCCCTTCCAGCTCATGATCCCAGGCTCTTCAAGCGGGGTGTGAAACGGCATTTAAGCAGGCCTTCAGTGTGAGTGCGACAGGCTCAATATAGTCTATTGAGCCTGTCGACCTCTTGAGGTCATCTTGCCTTTTATAAAATTTAAAAAGAAAACAATTCATAACAAATTGGAAAAATTTAAAACGGCAACTATTTTCAAATTTGTAATTACATAGAATGTTTATGAACTCATCAACATTTATCTCTAATTACCCCTATTACATTAGGCATATTTAATGCATTAAATTAGGTAATTTGCAAAGCGAAACCGTGATAGGTCTTATCGTTTCAAAATACGGAAACTGATATTATATGAACACTTAACGCAATATTTTCATAACCTACATTAAGATTAATGTTCGCAAAGAATAACAATCTTTTGCAATACCTTATACTTATTGCTATTCATTAATGAGTCGTTGCTCTACAACTGTAAAAGTGTAAAATACATTAATTTGTTATTGCTCGCTCGTCTTTTTTATTGTAGTCTCATTTCGTGTTATTATTTTTGGGTAACATGTTACTACTGGCAAAAACCATTTTTACCACATGTTCATTCCCATGGGTTAAACAATCTCCGTAACAAATTTCCTTATAATCTCATAGTTGGCAGTTTAAGGTTCAAGCGGTAATAAAAAAACATTTCGAATTGGTCTTCCTCAGTTATAGAAACAATATAGTAGTTTACTTACTACCTTCTACTAATGATTCTTACTTGGTTGTTTTAATTCCCGCCCGATATAAAAACAAAACTCTTACGACATATTCGCGTATTTTGAAGTTTACGCCATAATGCGAGTGCATACGAACCTAGGTCATGAAGCCTGTTCGGTGACCTACACTCGGTCTGCGATCGAAACCTCCATATCAGTCACAAGAATTGACCCAGTTGCTAAATACAGCTGATTATAAGCCTCAACAAATTTGTATCGCAACCAGTGTCACGTATTACCATCAGTACCTGCTGTATTTGTTTTAACTGGCGTCGTTAACGGCCGAATACAAAAAACAATGGAATATTTGATAGCTAAAGCGACAGTTTTGAATTTAAGACCCTAATTTGGTTCCGCAGCAAAGCACCAATATTTAAATATCGTTTTAGTACTACTCCGTCGTAAGTCTACTAACTTCGTGTTTCACTTTCTAGTGATGAATCTGTCTGACTTTAAAATTTGATAGGTACTAGAAAAATTCTTATTTTTGCTTCCTTAGAGTACAATTACATTTTACCATTATAGATGAAAAACAAACCCACATTAACTAAGTATCCTGCTTGAACTGCGTTTAAACATATTTATTATTATTTCATAGGTAAATATGCTATTCCCAAAAGCTTCATTTGATGAATTGATTGTTACATTCTTTTATAGTCCAGTTTTTATTTCCAAGTAATGCCTTTTATAAATTACAAATGCTTTATTAAAGCTACATGGGCCTCATATCATTATTGCATGGTATTATTAGCTACGCTTAGCTTCCTAGCTAAGGCTACCTAAGTTCCCAGTATTACCGAAGGGAACATAACGGGATATACCATTGTTCAAAGGAACAAAAAATCTACGTGTGTTCGACGAAGTAATTCTATACACTTGCATTGCCTGATCTGGGAATGCTACTGCACATTATTCTTTTATATTACTCTTGGTATAAATTGCCAATTTATATTCAACTAGCGACCCGCCCTCGCTTCGCTTCGGGTATATCTCTATCTCTATATAATATATTTCAACCCCGTAAATGATTTTACATACAGAAGTTGTTTCCCAATAACTCTCGTTCCCATGGGAATTTTGTAATATCGCGTTGGAAGTAAGCTTTACGTTCATTAGGGTACCTGCATGCCAAATCTCAATCGTCTATCTTTATCGCGGTTTAGATTTTTTCATACAAAAGTTTTTTCCCTATTACTCCCGTTCCCGTGGGAATTTTACAATATCCTGTTGCAACTAATCTTTTAATTTATTAAGGTACCTGCATGTCAAATTTCAAGCGTCTAACTTATGCGGTTAGTATTTTTCATACAAAAAGATTTTCCCGTTATTTCCCGTTCCCGTGGGAATTTCGGGAAATCCTGTCCTAACGGATGCCTACGTCATAACATCTACCTGCATGCTAAATTTCATCTCGATCCGTCCAGTGGCTGTGACGACTTCGTCTGCGTAGAGATGTTTAACGGCTAAAACATTACTTTTTTATAGCGCAGTCGGTTAAAAAGTAGCCTATAATCTTTTCTAGGCTCTGGACTATATCTGTACCAAATTTCGTTTAAATCGGTTCAGTACTTTATGCGTGAAAGCGTAACAGACAGACAGACAGACAGACAGACAGACAGAGTTACTTTCGCATTTATAATATTATTAGTATATTAGTATTAGTATATTAGTATATTAGTAAGGATTCTCTGTAATTAACTGTTTTATTATGAAGTCTCATCGTACCACATTGATACTTTTAATGATCGTAGGTGGCTCATAATATTCGATTTTTTCTGTATTTACAGACATGGATGAAACAAATACGTTATGTAGCTAAACATTTGTTTTTACGGTACGTAGGTACCATAGAAATCATAAGTTCATTCTACCTGTAAATCATTTGAATACGTCAATATTCAATATTCGTCATAACAGCACAAACAAGTTTAGAGGATATCAACAAACAAAATTTACGCGCAAACTCATTAAGAACTTCAAGGATAGTCAGACCAAAAATTGTATGACAAGCTTTTGTTTGTATGTCAGACATTAAGGATCCTTTGATAGTAATAGCACGTAGCCTGTCTGCACTCGATTTCACTTCGCTCTCGATGTTCTGAATAAACACCACGTGTTTTGAGTCACGTAGTTGAGGCGGTCTAGCGCTCTGGGGATGAGGCATTGTCGGAACTTCGGTCTTTAGGGGACTAACGAGGTCATTTATTTGCATTCAGGTGAATATTATGAATCAAGGTTACAGATTAATATTCCACGCTCGTTCCGGGGTTCGCTAACTTTATGCAAAATTATTTATGACTTTTTTTTTCATATATTAGAAAAAAGCTGTTTTAGTGGATAATATTCACTATTAGCCATTTAAGTTTAGTAAAATAAAAAAATCTCATATTCAAGATGTCAAAACTCAAGTTCAATGGGAAAAATTTACTGATTCTTGGCGTAAAATACTTTTGTGTTATTGCCACATTTGCGTACTTTATTATTGGGATTCAATTTAAAGAAACAAACATTTTTTATTAATGTCCCTTACAGACAACAAAAAGAAAATAAATACAACATGTTTATTTTCTGGTATCGTATCGTCTGCTGACGCAACGTATGACCTTTTTAAGTCAAAACTTAAGAGTAAAAAAGCAAATACCTATTCCATACTGATTTATGGGAATGATTGGATAGCTAGCCAACTATTTTGGCTTCGTAGATTTAGACAGTTACGAATAAATTCAATTTCAGAAGAATAGTGCTCTCAACTTAATGAATTTAGTTTTATACAGTCCATATTAAATTTATCTTAGTGTTATTGACATCAAGGTCCCTAACCTGAAAGAGGTCAATGAGTTCTGTGGAACATGTTCATATCCTTCTTAGTCATATTTTATGCTTTAATTGAGTCATTTTATGGTGTGATTCAAACGGCTGACTAAATCGTTGAAAGCCTTGGGCATTTAGTATGGATAACAAGGCTAGCTATGACATTATATATCGAGAAATAATAACACACGTGAATTTTGCCTATAAAGTTTGTGTGTTTCATATGTGTATTGTTCACATAATTAATAGAAGAAATTATGGGGAAATATTTAGTGTAATGGAACGCGAAAGTCTAAAATCTTAAATAATTTTCAGTAAAAAAAAATTGTGGATGTGCTATTTCGATTCGTTCAATCGAAAATGAATGAACATAAGAAAGTTTAAGTCCTCACAATAATGTCCTTTAATGCTTACTGTGTTGTTTTCTCATCTTCAGTTTTATTACGTGTGTTTGATTTAAATAGGTCGTGTAAGTCAAATGGCATTTAAAATTTGTGTGTTGAAAACAAAATAATCTTTAATATTCCAAACCATTGAAAATAACCCTGAAGTGCATCGTAAAGTGTTTAATTTTATTAAATTTAAAACAGTTTCTGACTCGAAGCTTAATAAAAAAGTCACTTGACAACTTGTCATATTCGTGATATTTAAGATCCATAAGGTGCGTCCTCAAAAGGAAAATTAAAGAAGGTTCAACTTCACTCGTAAACAAGCAAGGGCTGAGGTACAAAGACAATCAATTTGTTGAAAATGTAGACACTGTTACGGGTAAATGGCCAAATAAAAGGAGCCCTAGAGAAGATTTATTTGTAACTTTCCCTTCTGGGAGTTAATCGGATGACAAGTTAAATCTTTTGACGTCGTTTATCTAAATTTTCTCATCTCAACAGATTATTTTATTGTGTTTCACAGATTTTGTACTGTTTCAATTGTTTCATGAAATCGTTATGTTGTCTACAATTTTTTCAAAGTATTACAGTTAGTTTAC
This sequence comes from Maruca vitrata, assembly GCA_039566165.1. Lineage (NCBI taxonomy): Eukaryota > Metazoa > Arthropoda > Insecta > Lepidoptera > Crambidae > Maruca > Maruca vitrata. The sequence continues at coordinate 14,748,984 of CM076922.1, read as the reverse complement.
AACAAATGAAACAAGTGAAGTTCGTCCATGTTTGGATATGTGTTGGTTGAGTCCTGTCTTTCTGATTGAAAAATAAAAATCTAATCGCTAATATTTTCTTAATGGAGAGGAAATTACATCAATGTTTTTCGTTTGCCAGAAATGAAAACTTAATACCTATAAGTATTTAGAAATAACAAAGACAGTAAATTGGAAAACATTTGCAGTGCATTCAATCAGTCTTTTAAAACTATTATGATAAATACTACTATATTGTATTATTAGCTAATGGATACTTAGAACGAATAATAGTTGAACTATTTAAACGTTCTTACAATTAACAACAGTTTACACATTTTCTTGAAAATATTATCAAAAGCCTGCTTAAGCGAGTAGAAGATGGGATTTAAGTATTTATCATAATACCTTGGATTATAATCCAACAATTTTAAACATTCGGTATTATGTGTGGTCCATTGAAGAAGTAACTAGTTAAGTTAATTCTTCAGATACAGAAAACTGAATTAATATGTATTACTTACATAAAACACTGACGATAGAGATACAATCATACTCTACATTAAGTGATTGTTTTAAGACAAATATTGAACCTCAACCAATTACCATTTCCGGTGTATTTTGCTAATATTGCTAAAACCTTATTAACTTCATTTGTACACGTACCGGATCAGCTTTTCCAACTTAAGCCGATAGTGAGAAACGAGTCAACGCATTTATTTAAAAAACCGGTTTATATTGTATTGGAAACCTACCAGTGGCATACAATCCACTTACGTCAATAACAATATAATTGATCCTGTTTAAAATACCTACGTGCAATGAAAAGTCCGTGGTAAATGCATGCTATTAAACATTTGAGGAAACAAAGGCGGATACTTTAAAGAAAATGTTATATATAAGATGCATTGTTAAAAGAAATTGGTAACGTTGTAGGTAATCTTAATCAAACAGACCAGAATTCACAACAAAATGAAGTCTTATAAAAGGATACATTTGTCAATAAAGCACGAAGGAAAGTCATGAGAAAAAATACAAAAAAGTGCGTTTATTCTTTGACACCAGAAATTCAGAAATTTTATCAAGTGCTAGCCTTGGGTAGAGAGCGGTGGACAGGTTCGGAGCCTTTGCCCAACAGTGGGATGATACAGGTTAATAAAAATAAAAGACGTGTGGCACTCGGGGACTGCCGCGGTATAGCTATTGCATAGCATCGTCTGATTTCGGAGCAGCTCGTCTCGATTCGTGCGAGTTTCGTAGAGTCGTACAATACGTCTAACCGCACGCACACAAACACCGTGCCGAAATCTACCGAACTGAAACGACGTTAGACGATTGTGAGGTTTTTTTCGTTACGGAATTTCTTGGTTTGGTAGCCGCGCTCAAAGCCCGCGATAAAAGCTATGCAATAGCTTAAAGCGTTGGGATGCTGACAAGTGCTAACTTTGGATAGAGAGCGGTGGACTAGTTCCTTTGCCCAGCAGTGGGATGATACAGGCTAATAAAAAAAATGTTTACTTTATATCGTTCATTAAACATTTGTTGAGGTAGGTTAAACTCTTTCCCTGTGCTGTGCGTGCCGTATACAAGTATGAACATATTGAATTCTAGTAAACATTTCCGCGTGAAACAATTTGCCCGACCACTTGTTATGTACTGTGTTACAGCGCGCGTTGACGTAAGTAAACAAATTACAGACGGTATTACATTATGTACAATATTATACAGGTCTAGAGTATGTTTTTCTTCGACTCATTGAGGTCATTCTGTTAGCCAATTATAAAAAAAATACTAAGAAAATTATTTCTAAATCTAGACAGATGAGCTATAGATGCAATGTGAGTGATAGTGAAGGACGGATGTGTGAAACCACATCCCTTCCTGCTATCATGGTGACAGAATTTATAACATTGATTACTTACACGGGTATTTGTTTCCATTTTTATTTATTAATTTAAAAATATCTATAAAAGAAAATGTATGGTACTCAGTTATGAGTTCAAAATTAAAAAAACTCATAATTGATATAATAACATAATAAACAACGAGTACTGGAGGATGAATCCAATTGTCATTTATTTAGCTTTGTTCAAAAAAAATATAATATGTATATAGGTATATTTTTTTATTATGAATAAAGAAAAATACCCGAAGCAATTACGATATATTTATTTATATTTTATTGTTAAAAGATGAAGGAAATCAGATAAAAATAAAAAAGGAAAAAAAACTTAAAATATCTTCGCACTCGGCCCGTCACCAAAGCTAATCCCAATGAAAATCAGTCTTTTGTAGCGACAAATGTTTTCGCAGACAGAAATATGGAAAACAGCATTGTTCGCATACAACAGCATAGTTTCGTTGCAAACAGATTCACTCTTCAACGCACACGCATCGTCGTATTCATTGTTCTATGCAATAAGATCGTTAATTAACTCGGGCTATTCACCTTGACTCGTCTAAAGCCATACGAGTTCTAGATATCGTTTTTTTTGTGGCCGGTCTGAATAGGAAAACTGGTCATATGTGAAGCGGGGGAAGCGAGGTGGGATAATTAGTCGCATCCTGTGGGAGAGGTTTGGTCAGGCCGCGCGTACTATATCATAGTGTACCTGTGCTTTAGCATATGCCAGGTGTAACTTGATGATGGCAAGATGTTTTAAAACAGACGCCAATGAAGAATTACAGGTTAAACTTGCAATGATTAGTGTTATTCCGTTCAAGTGTTTGATGTTATATATTCTTGCAAAATTCAAAATGGCCGTATATATCTGACTGCCATGGATTTGATGATATTTGAAAGCAAGAGTGGAGAAAAAATCGAGAGGTTTAAGTCCAGATACAGGGCGGGCCAAAGTATAAGATTATTTTATAATTTTATATTTTTTACGTACGAGTATAAATATCTATGTGACAATGTATCTGATTATAAATTTTAACATTTATGTTTGTACATGTGACGTTGTATGCAGGTATAATGCACTTGTAATGACTAGCAAGTTGACAATTTGGCTACACTGTAAGTCATCACGTAAATAAATAAATGCAAAAAATAAAGAATAAATAACAAAACAAAAATATTTACGCGCTAAATGTTTCGGATATATTTAAAGAAGCCATCAGCTGGTACTGATCGAATATTCATTCAATAACTTCCAAAACATCGGTAGTAATACAACTCGATTCACTTATAGTTACAGAGCCCACGACCAAAATTTTTGTCTCATAGCAATACAGCCAAAACCGCATCAAATCGATAGATAAGATTATTCTGAACTCGAAAATACCAATATCAGACATTTTCCGCGTAGCGTTTGATCTGACCGAATTTTCAAAATTGTCAAAGAATTTTACCGAACTGCATCATAGCAATATGTCTGATTTGCAGACTGTAGTTGAATGATGATTCTGAGATACCGGAAACATATTTTTCAGACGTTAGTGGTGTAGCGCAAACCCGTAAAATCACTTTAAAAGATTAAAAATGAGACAAAAAAATGTCTCATAGCAATACGTCTGAAAATCTTTTTTATTAGTAAATTTTGGTTATTTGATGCGAACAAAACAATTTTCAGACGGAAATGTGGACGCATATAATTTTGAGACCGTTTTGAAAATGTTAACAAATTTTACCGATCGGTATCATAGCAATATGTCTGAAAATTGCTAGACATGATAGAATAAGTTGTCCACATGTGCAAAAAATTTATATCAGACAAATGAAGTGTAGCATCTTCTCTATCAGACAACTTTTCGATACTCAGATATCATTTAAGAATCGTATTGAGGCATCTTGAATTCTCTGTTACAAACCAATGAATAATAGTAAGAAAGGGGCAGGGGAACAAGCGCTGAGACAGTAGAAATTAAATACTGATTGATTTGATAGTTTTGGTTTTATTTAAGCACACTTGTTATTTTGGTTTTGGGAGTATATGCTACACTTATAGTGTCTGAAAACAGGTTTTTGGTAATCATGGCAGCAATACGAAAAGTTAAAAAAAAAATTATCCGTATTGCTATGACACAGGTCGGCAAAATTTTTTGACATTTTCAAAAATGCGCTCAGGCTATGTGCTACGCACAAAATGTCTGAAAACAAACTTTTTCTTAATACAATTATAAAATCTATGTACATTTTCATTATCAGACGTATTGCTATAATACCGACTGCCTTTTTTTTTTGACACAGCAGAAATGGCCTCCCACGCAGTTGCTACACTTTCGACCGTTACTATATACCTAGTCGGGTTCAGAATCAAACGATCTAACGATTTTATAGGGTTTTTGCCGTATTGCTATGAGACATGGTTTTGGTCGTGGGCTCTGTTACTATTAGTACGTCGATAATATTATAAGTATATAATATTTACCGGATTTCGCAAAACATAACTGACATCAAGGATAATATGACGTCAAACAAGGAAAAGGCAAGGACATGCCCAGATGCAAGAAGGCAATGCTACAAGGCGGATATAACACAATGTTTGCCACAAGTATTTGTATTGACTGAGGCTTCACAGCGATTGTATCAACTATTGTTTTAGGAGGAAAAAACTGATGATGATATTTTATTTAGAATTCAAGTAAAGTTTAGATTCTTCTTAACTTTTTAAATAATATTGCAGTATTCTTCTAAAGTAGAGCATTATATATTTGACGATTCCTGTATTTCTTCATGAAAGCCGACGACCAAAGGCATGCCTTTATTTTAAAACTTACTTTACTTTATTTTCTGAACAAAATATTTCGTACTCGATCTCTCTCGATGGTCTCCTGCATATAAATTGCATATTATTATGGCGAAGATAACAGAAAAAAATACACACAGACAATACACAAACATATAATACGTAAACAGGATAATAATAAACCCCGCTTCCATTAACTAACGGTTTCAAGTTACCTATTAGTAATCTCAAGTTTATTACGTCTAATTGGCAGTAATATATTTCATTATCACCGTTCAATTTATTTCTATACATTATACAGATATATTATGTAGTTAACACCTCATTGTTTATTGCAAATCTGGTGAGAGAAAGATTCAGCCAGAGTCCTTAATCTTTCAATTATAAATGCGAAAAAAACCTGTCCAAGCGATAAAGCGTAGTAGCCAGAGAAATAACAAAAGCTACTTTTTAACTGCGCTATAACGGTGAAATGTTTCTCACGGAAAAAGGGATGGGTCAATGTTATATGTGATATACAAGATCTGCAAGCAGAAATGAAGTCTACAAACAACACCCGTAGTTCGATACTAAAGCCTCAAAATATGCAAATATCAATCGCCATAGTCGTATATTTGATAAAAAAACTGTCATTAATTCCAATGCCACCGTGTCTTCCTCGTTCGAAGCACACAAATTTAGAACTGGCATTGAAGATGCATAACAAGATTCAACAAATAGAGACCTTCGGTGAGTTACCACAACCAGAGGTTCTAAACCTCGAAAGAGAAAAAATCAGGAAAAACAAACTTACACAACACCTTGACTTGAGTTGAAGTGAGCGGTCATTTAAGGGACCTTGAACTAGAGATTAGAATAGTTGACCAAAAAGTAAAACTCAGATGAGAAAAGAAACACACACAGTTTATGTTATCAACCCATGTTAAAGTAAGGAAAAAGATTTTGATAAGTCACACAAGACAAAAAGAAAATGACAACAATGAGTTTAAAATATTAAATATTACACAACATCACATACATTGATCTGATCCCGTGGTAAGTAGCTTAAGCACTTGTGTTGCGGAAATCAGGATCAACAGTGGATACACCAATAAACTTAAATATATTTAATAATACACCCAGACACAGAACAAACACCGATGTTCGTCACACAAATATTTGTCCCGAGTGGGAATCGAACCCACGACTCTTGGAACCGTAGGTTATGAACCTGTGTCACTGACCACTGTTCCACCGAGCCAGTCTAAGATGCGACTATGATGAGTACATGCATAGAACTAATGACTTTTCTAAACTGGATGATATCCTGCACGGATCCTCAATAGCTCGGAGGCCTAAAAAGGGTATATTAGACATCTACTTACTAAAATGTCCTGGGTGTTCCTCTTCGCCACTCGCATGGTTAACCAACAAACCCGCCCCTATAGAACTACCTAACTCTTTGAAACTTAATACTCAAGTATAAATTACGTAGTTCACTTTGAATACATACTTTTGGGACGGAGTCCTGTCGCTACCTGTTTTTTGTAAACACCTTGCTACCTGCTCTCGAAACACCTAAAGAATACCGTTGTAAAAGTTTATCTGTCGTTTGGTTCAAATGAGCGTTTTGCGATTCATTCAGGTATATTTTGCAGCAATTGTTGCTCTTAGCTGTTTGGAATATTCCAAGGAGAGCACTAACGTGAAAAAGATAATGACTATTCTCTGTTGAAGTTATACTTATTTCTATTATGCAAGTCTGGCTTTGCAAGCATTTACAGAAATACTGTAGTTCTTTAAACGATCTAAGTGGATGATAATACATCAATTGACACAAAAGGCTATTTATCTGCCAAACAAAGCCTCCATTTATCAAGTCATCGTTTAATCATCTAGTGTTCCATAACGACTTGATATATCGTCAACCAGGACAGGGTATTTTTAGTATCTAATGCTATTGCCAGTACAAGTTTATCTCAAGTATCGTATGTTTGCTAAGCGATATGGTTTAGTTAAATAATAGTTCTATACTTCACCTAGTCAAGTGCATTAAAAGATAATATAGATTATGTTTCCGATCCTTGTTTAATCATCGATCGATTGCGTGGTTGTGTATTCTGCGTCACTTATTTATAATCGCGTAATGTTTTAGTTGGTTCGCTACGAACATCTGTTAAAATTTATATCAAGTTCTTTGATGCTAATATAAATATGTACCTCAATACCTGCTGCCTTTGTCTTGCCTCTTCTATATACAGCTTGCTTTATATTGTATTTTCTTCTTTATATTGTTCTTTATCTTTTTTATATAGGCGTTGCTATTATGAAAAGGTAATCTATTAACCTTATTAAAAATTACTTCTTCGTGATAAATAAAATATGTATATAAAATAGCAACCCACATTTCGTAGTTGTTTATTTATACTTCAAAACAACTTAATTCGTGTATACTTTCATGAGATCAAACACTCACTTCCGCCTCCATTCATTCTTCAAAAATCGTTTATTTATCCATCTCGTCTCTACCACCGAACTGTCATAATATCGGGAGCAACAAACTAACAAACTAAACGTTTATTAGTAGATATGTAAACACGGTGTCTCCGATTCTGATGACACATCCGGTGACTCAGCCGCGTTGTTCCCGAAATACCCCGTCTGTCTGTCCGCAACTATGGGAATGCGGGAGTTATAGATTTTTAATAGCCATACTGGAATATATAATTAGTCACCGTTCGTCATTAAAAGGTTTTCCTCAAAATCAATGCATTATTATAAAACTAGGAGTGCCAATATAAAATATGCTCTACTTTTTCTGTTCCCTTCTGCAACATTGTCAACATGTAATTTTGCGAGATTGTATTAAAACAGATTCTAACTCGGATAAGCTACGGATAATCTAACACATGGCTGCTTTAGGAAGAAACAAAATTTTTTTTTAAACTTTGACCACGGATGAAATGTGATGCACTCTTTGTTTGCTTCTTATGTTTGAGAAGTTCATTAAATGTATCTTAAACTTGCAACCGAAACAGAATTTTAGAGCAAAATTTAGGAACACTACCTAGTGACATTTCGATCTATCACAAAACAGGTTAAAACCAGAACTTTTCAGAACCATATAATCCACTGCAACAAGCGCTCTAACTCCTATACAAATTTGCATTATAAATTGTCATTTACTTGCACGTGAACCATTACTGGGTGACGTCATCAATGCGGAAAGTGCGCGTTTTCCTACTCGCCAACTTATGTAATGAACCGACGCCGGTTTCTTTCCATATGCGAGGAATATTGAGATCGTACGGTACCGGGTGCAAAGACTTCGTAATTGATTGAAATTACGACTCCAATATTAATTAACTTTACTAATTGAAGGCGTCATTTGCTTGTAGGTCAACTTAATATCTACTTTACAATAAATATGTAATGGAAACCTCTAATCTACTTCGCAAAATTAATTTGGATCTACAACTGCGTAAGTATGTACTCGTACATGAACATCGGTGTTTGTACCGTAACTGGGTGTGATTATGTATTTAAGTAAATAAATAAATACCTGGGACATTTCCACACACGGTCATCTGACCCAAACTAAGCAGAGCTTGTACTATGAGCGTCAGAGACTGATATACATACATATATATATTTATAAATACATACTTAAATACATAATCACACCCAGACACGGAAAAAACACCGATGATCATCACACAAATATTTGTCCCGAGTGGCAATCGAACCCACGACTCTTGGAACCGCCAGCCAGGGTCACTAACCAATGTTCCACCGAGCCAGTCAAAAGTATATGTTTATATGTATGTATATAAATTTCTGACGCCGATATTACAAGCTCTGCTTAGTTTGGGGTCAGATGACCGTGTGTGGAAATGTCCCAGATATTTATTTTGTAAACACACGGCAAGAAACACCATAATTTTTTTCTTGGAACCAAAACTCATGGGTTATGTATGTAAAGTCGATGTTAGAAAAACATGAAACAATTCTTGATTTAATGGAGTACGTCAGCGTTACCGAGTAACAAAACATTCAGCCTGTTATGACTTGTTCAGTGTTTTTATTACAACTCCTTTTTTGTTCAGTATTAAAAGTACTACGAAAATAGACCGGCTTTTGACGCACTTACATTTTGTACTTAGATTTAAGTAGGACTAGTTGATAAATTTCGTTTTTTGGTTTTAAATATTCTAGTTTTAAGTTTTCTTGAATAGTTTGAAGAAGTTTTAAACCAGTAAAAGTTTTTAATAGTACAAGTCATAATAAAAACTTTTGATAACTCTATCGAAATGTGGAACAGTAGAATACACAACAATTTTATTATATTGTTGTTGTTGATAGTTGATAGAAATATGTAACAAAAAAAGGGACGTTCAATTATTCGTTAGACAACAATTTATCAAAAATGTGTTTACTGTTAGCAAGGAGAAATAAAAAAAAATATTCCGTATATAATAATGTTTTAGTAACCTAATCGTTCAAGATCTATAGATCAAGTTTCGACATAACTAATTTAATAACTTCATCACTCCAACAATTACGTACATTACTAGCTTTGGCACATACACCGTTGCTCGCATTTCACGTATTTGTCGACGGAAACTGGATTATCAAATGTAAATTTATCCTCGAACGTTAAACAAGACGAGTAAACATATCCTATTGTGTTTTCAATCGCTGGGATACCTATCTTTGTTCCGAATTCAGTAATTGAGCTAAGTGCTGAAATAAAGTTAGAAATGAGGTTTCGGCTTTCTTCAAAATAACGACTCATTGTTCTGTTTGTGAGTGCAATATTAATGTAGGAATGTTGTGATTAGAGTTTATTACCATGAAATCGTTAGCGTTCATTCGAAATGTCAAGAGATTATGTTACTTTGTTTGGTAGATTCTCTCTTCTCTAGTTTAGAACCGCTAAGTAGTAGTTTCGACGAAATATTCCGTCATTAGAAAACTGAAAGTGTCCGGGATATTTACCATGTTGTTGTTGCAAACAGTGCCGAAATATCGGGAGCTCATTAAAACAAAACAACATTTTCAGTTTTCTAATATGTGTAACCATGACAGTTTAAAATGAAATATTCTGTCGGTATATATCTATCTTCTTTTCTACTGGTTAAACTAAGTGAAGATACGCACATAATGGAAAAAGCGGAAATGTCGATCGTATGTCCTTCCTGCAATATGGAAATAGAAACGAAGCGTGAAATTGCAACTTGCCATGGTGTTTGTCAACCGGCAAGACCCAAAGGTCTTGGGTCCATTTCTATAGCAACTGGGCATCGTTTTGGAAAATTATTAGTAAACATGACAGGTAACGTGACAAACTTATAAACGAACTTTAACGCTTGTAATCCTTAAAACCTAATACATATAACATACAGCTGAATACTGGAATTATACTTGAATATTTGACACTCATATCGGCTAAGTTGACTAAGGCTCGATATTTATCTACGGTAATGTTAGTTAAAATTAGCGTGGTTTAGGGTAGGCTCGAGCTCTTGGTAGGGAAGTATTTGGTCTAAAATAAAAAAAAGATAAAGTAGAAGTCTAATACTAAAATTTAGTATTTATTAATCCAACTAGTATGAGGCAGTTCGGCTAAAGAGGGACATAGAACATTTGAGCTCAGTCAATAAAACCTGATAAAATCGTAATCATTGCGAATGTAAGAATAATCCACGTTACAAGATTGCCCTAATTTCGAACGTGCCGCCACGACCAAAGATAAAAGATTGCGCTAAATTCCCACGACTCTTATCGGAAGATAGCGAATGTTTACAACGTATCGATCACAAACCAGGTCAGCGTTGTGAGTGACGTCTTTATGGATGCATTGTTTATCGGCAAATTATACTATACTATCTCGAAGTTAACCTACTTAGGACAAAGGTACGCTGGCAAAGTAATCAATCTTAATAACACGGAATAAGAAAGTACGCAGTTGTTTTGTTACGTTACTAAAACTTATTTATGGTACATTGTATTTCTTTCACTTAAGTAGTAGAGAATAATAATAATAGAATAATACTGAAAGTTGGAAATTTGATGTTGTTTATTTTAAAATAAACTACAATAACAAGTAATAGTAGAATTCTTATTTATACATATTTATATATTTTACTTAGTATGTGTTGACATGTTTAATAGCTAAACATAGCAGTAGCTACAAAATCCTGGGGCGTCATGATACTGGGAATCATCATGCTGGGGCACGGGCCTACCCTAAGCTAGGGCGATAAGGCCTTAGTCAACCACACTGGTCAAGTGCGGGTTGGTCGAAATAATACACGGTACATAATTATTATATCAATTATTTCGTAAATGTTTTTGAAAACATCAACCATAAAATATGTTGATAATGGTCAGAAAATATTGATAACAACGAGTTTGTTAATAGACCCTTGAGAATCTATTTAATCTTAGCACGCTAAAAATAGGATATAATAGGCAAGTTATACCGCTCAGTGAGGAAGTACCTTCGTTGAAATCAAGTTGTTGTGAGAATAATAGGACTTTTGTAATAATGACCAGTTGTTGCCTGGAGTCGGGGAAAATCCGCGAAAAGCTACAAATCAAGGACCGTCAATTGTTCCGAGAATTTTCTCAATCTTTTATTTCTTTTCCATGACACAATTTAGCGATTTACTGATTTTTATGATTGAAAAAAAAAATAACTCGACTACAACAATAATAATAATAAATCCACTGTCGAATGAGTCCTAGTATTTTTGTTTTCGGATAGTTTTACACGGGATGTAATTAATTTATTTATTTCGCACAGCAACATAGTACAAATCCAGGCTTACACAAAATATTTTAGATTTGTTAAGATAATCTGAAGATATCCTTTGAGACCTCCATGCATGTGTTGTTAAATTTGCATTTAATATATACATATAAATTTGTTTTTTGAAGTGAAAGTATTGCATTACATTTACTTTACATCTGTTATTGAAGAGATGTGTGTCATTCGATTGGTCGCGTAACAAATTTCTTCCGATTTGGTTTGGTACGCAACACTATAATCTTTGTAAAGGAATTAGTGACGTGTTTAAGAATTATTTGTTACAAGAATTACTTTATTTATGAGAAATATGCGAGATTGATGCTAAATGGCAGAACTAATGTATTGCAGACTCGCGTAGTTGAAATTCTCAAGAAATGCTTTAGTAATCTAATTCGATTCATTAAAATAAGTGGCTATTGTTTGAAAATGTTTATATTGCTTTACAGTGGCCTAACGAATAACATGTCAATATTATGCATAGGTAGGTGTATATAATTTCTTCTCGACCTTATTATAAACTGAATTGGGTGTATTCTTATCAACATGAATTACAACCATTATGATAATACGAGAACATGACCCCATTTTGCCTGGCACAAGCTGAAGTTAAACTTTTCTAGAATCCACTTGTATTTGTAGTTACATATGTAGAAGTACATATGTAATAATATAAATGTCATTATAGGTCAACGCCTCTTTGAAATCAAATTGAAGGCAAATAATTTGCATCACTTTGTTGTTACATAACAAAACAAACGTGTTAAGTATCTGTTAAGCAAGTTACAAAGAGGAGTAGTTATAATTGCTTTTTCTTATAAAGCACAGTGGGTATATTATGTTCTTAATAAACTGTACCACAGCTAACAGACAACCAAAGCTATTGACGGTTTGGCGTCATAAACGTAGATAACTCGAACGAAAATCACTGTGCATAGTAGCGTAGGCCGTTTCCTCACTCTTCTTGTTTCGTGATATCTTTTCTTAGAATATCATTAGCTACTAAAACCTATCATAAAAAATCGTAGATCAACTTTCCATAATTAAAGGACAGCCAATATCGTCGTCATGGTAAAAAAAAATTAAAACCTAAATCAATCATCATACGGGCAACACTATACAACCTTGATTGTTGATTATATATTTTTTTACATAAATTAAGCACATTGGTAAACGCAACACCCATAAAGAAACACGATTTAATTAAATTCCAGCGAGGCAAAATGGCATGCATATTGCATATATGCATGTATAGTTACTAATGTTATGTAAGATTCATGTCGGGCCAATGTCAAGTATGTTGATTTATTTTGTAACTTTCATCTATCTATCAAAGGACTGGCAAGTTCAAGCCTTAGATCTCTACCTAAGGCTAGAACTTGCCAGCTTACTGCTGAAACAACTGAAACAGCTGAAACTGCCGAACCTTAATGCTGAAATTGAAACAGCTTGTCGCAGAGAGCCGGCTGGATAGGTTTGGAGGAGATTTTTTACCGACAGTGGAATGATATAGATTAAAAGTGCGATGTCAATCAAGTTGCTTAAGCAGCGACTCGATTGACTTTCATTTATTTAAAGTGTTTCTCTCTGAACATTATTTCATTATACTATTCGAGTTCAGTGTTCTCATTAGGTATTTAAATTCGTCCTTTCATTTATATTCGCATCTTTAGAATACAACACTAAGAAGCATTGTCAAGAATCATTCCATTCCGTCTGTAACGATTCCTAAGTACCTATCCATGCGAATAGTGTACCCCGAACTTAAATTTATAAACAACTTCATTCAGAATTAAGGCAATGCGTAGTGTTTAAGAAGACATTTCCGAAACGCGCGTAAACTGTTGAACGATTGCGGAACGTTGAAATACCAAATCATTGTCTACTTCAGGGTTGTCCAAATATCACGCTAAGTATCAACTTGGATAACTTGACGCGGAAGACCATGATGTTTATGTTTACTTAACTCCACTTACGGTACTTGCTTAATTAATGTAGAATTTTAACTATCATAGAGTTTTAAAATTAGAAAAATTCAGATTTATGCGCAAATAGCAATAAGTAAGTATCAGACTCCTAAAAATAAGGCATAATGTTTTTTTTAATTATATAAGCTTTACAATCGAATGTTAACTTTTTGTTACACCAACTGACTACGATGATGGCCTGGAGTAGCCTCGTAATCATCATCGGACTTGCGGGGGAACGGATTGCTTTCACCCCTTGAAACTTGAAAAAAACTTCACATCAAAAGATTGAACGATTCAGTATCACCAACCCTGACTAACACCACAATGAGGCCTGGTTGTGAAACCTTTTTTCGATCAGATCATTCGACTAGTTAACACCAGATATTAGACCACGTTGGTCGCTACTGTCGACCACAAAAAGTGTACGAAAAAGTGTACTGTTAAAGTGAAGTGTGAGCCACGATGAGAAGGAACATAGTGTATTACAACGAACCAATGTCTGACGATGATGAAGACTGCTGTTTCGGACTTAGAGAATACAAAAATTTGAGGCGTGAAACCAAAATGGCTCTTTTCGGAAAACCTGTGAGTTAATTTTTTTTTAATTGAGTCCGATACTTGTATTATATTTGCGATACTTTAGAATAATTAACAATTATAATAAGTATGTATAATGATTAGAAAGCACAAGTACATATTACAAATTAGATTTGTTTGTGAGTGGATTGTTCTGGACTTATAAAGAGGTAATTTGTAATTAATTTTTACATTATTGCAAACAGAAACAATATGTACAATATTCGGTATTATTTGATTTTTTTTAATACAGTTTATTAGTACACAATACTTAAAAGGTTAGATCTAAGTAAATTTGGATAAAATAGTCTCTAATAAGATTTATTCTGTTCGTAGAAAAACATTTATCCTCCATTCGTGCAATAAAATGATCAAAGGAGAGTATAAATACAAGTTTACTCAGACATTATATACCTACACCTTTTTCGCTTAAGTTTATTATTTAATTTCATCAGGTTCTCAGAAAAAAAAACTTTTATTTTCTAACTATAGATCAAAGATCCCTCCTACAATCTCCAGCTTTCCAGGAGGGTCGTGAAACGGCATCTATGCAGCCCTTAAGGGTGAGGGCGACAGGCTTAATAGGGTCTTTTTTGCCTGTCGAACTCATTCCTTGATCTCACGGCCGCTTACCATAAGGTGTAGGGAGGTCATCCTGTACTTCATTTATAACTTCAGAACCCTAAACGAAAAATTAACAGATCTAGAAGCTGTCACACTTATGGCTCGTGTTCACAGGACCAACCGTTAACGTCTCATTGAAATTCCATGATTACATCTTCATGATTTACGCTTTCTATCTAACTACAAGCACACACAACCATCATTACTACACTCGTACTAACTTGCTTTACTTGCTTAATATTTCGAAGCCATAATAGAAGTCGTGTAACAGCAATATATTAGGGAGATGATTTTCTATCACGTATGGACGGTGTGGTCTAACATTGTACGAGTTAGTTTCAACTCCACATGATCATGTCACATTAGTGGTATCAATTGGCATATCATTATAATCATCGTTAACATTTCAATGCCAATTCGTATAGCGATCGGATCTCAAGTGATTTGGGTAAGTGTGCTAATCGATCCGTAGGTACTACATCCATTTTCATCACGAACTGTACCAAGGTTATTATCTGGTTTCAGTTGGTTTTGTTTGCTCTACTACTTTAGATTTAATTTAATGTCAACTCTATTAACACACTTATCAACCATTTCGATTATTGGTTGTAAAGATTTTCTTAAGTTTGTATGTCTACATTAGGCATTTAGCCTAGCTTTCCATCCGTGATTCTGTCCTATACCCTATCTCAGTCTATAGACGTATATGAACCCGTTTTTTTTTATCGGTTTAGTAGATATAGCGTGACCAAAAGATGGTTTACAGTTAAACCTAAGTACTCTATTGAAATTGCAATTGAAAATATAGCTATTGGAATCCATGAATTTAATTCACTTCTCAAGTATGTCGCTAGGGGTATACCCATATGACATACAGCTCTACTTATCCTCCTATATGTTATTCCATTACGGATATAGCGTTCCAAATAATACGGTACAAAGTCATCATCATCTCAGCGTTCTCCCGGTTGCATCCTTGCGGAGCCCGGGGTCCGCTTTCCTGCTCCTAACTCTCCACCTCGCACGGTCTTCAGCATCCTTCGCGGAGAGTTTGTTGGCACGCATGTCATCCACTACGACGTCAAGCCAGGCCTTCTTGGGCCTTCCCCTTCTGCCGGGACCCGGCGGTAGCGACATTGCGAGACACTTGTTCCCTACGTAGTTTGCCGGTTTTCGTAAAACATGTCCGTACCAACGTAGGCGGCACTCTTGCAATTTATCAGCGATGTCTCGGACATGAAGGCTGCCGCGAATACGGGAGTTTTTTACGCGATCTGCTCGCGTAACTCCCGACATCCAGCGCAGCATCTTCATCTCCGTGACCCGCAGTTCTTGCTTGTGCCGCTCAAGTACTGGCCATGCTTCACTGCCATATAAGAGAACAGGCCTAATGATGGATTTATAGACCTGTCCCTTCAGCTTAACCGGCATTTTAGGGTCGCAAATGACGCCGCTCACCTCCCGCCATTTATCCCACGCAGCAGCAATGCGTGCCTTGACGTCGGAGTCGATGTCGCCGTTCGCGTGGAGTACAGATCCCAGATACTTGAACCGGTCCGTGCGCTCGACCGTGTCTTCGCCTATGCGGACGGACATGGGATCTGTAGTGTTGCAGGCCAAGTACTCTGTCTTCGCCACGTTGAGTTTCAGACCCCCGTTCTCAAGCGATTCCTTCCATGTGTTAACACGTCTCACCAGCCGTCCCCTGTCCGAGTCCACCAGCGCGATATCATCAGCATACATAAGCAGCCATGGTGGCTGCTCATGTTGGTCTCTGATGCTGTCTGACAATACGTCTAATATCAGGCTGAAGAGAAACGGACTCAGGACGGAGCCTTGGTGTACTCCGACGGTTATACGGAAGGGCAAAGTGTCGCCAACAGCGGTCCTAACTACAGAATCGGAATCACAGTACATGTCTCTAATGATGTCAACATACGTTTCTGGCACTCCCTTGGACCTCAGGGCCCACCAAATCATCTCACGCGGAACACAGTCGAAGGCCTTCTCCATGTCCAGAAATAGGAAGTGGAGAGGCGTGTTCTTCGTCCTGTATTTCTCCATGATGATTCTTAGGGCAAAAACGGGGTCCATAGTCCCGTGACCGGGGCGGAAACCATATTGACATCCAGAGACAGTGCACTCTGACGGATTCGAGAGTCCACTATCCGCTCGAATAGTTTCATGGTGTGGGACATGACCTTTATACCGCGATAACTACCGCACTCCTGCACTGATCCCTTGCCCTTGAAGACTGGGGTGATAACACTCAGTCTCCATTGGCGAGGAATCCCGCCGGTGCTTAGTATGCGGTTATAAAGGTTAGTTAGGATGCCCACACCACGCCCACTCATTGCCTTCCAGGCTTCGATGGGGACTCCATCGGCTCCGACAGCTTTCCGATTCTTCATGCGGCGAAGAGCCTTCTCTACTTCTTCAGGCGTTACCGGTGGCACAAGTCCAAGATTCGGAGGGAGGTCCGGTGGCTGCACTTCTCTATGCTGTTTGTTTAACAGCTCGTGGAAGTAAGAGCGCCATCTCTCCTTCACCGCGAGGTCCTCGCATAGTAGGTTACCGTGAGAGTCTTTAACACAGCGGCACTTGGAGATATCCTGTGCCGCTTTGACCCTCGAACGTGCCAATCTATAGATAAGCTTCTGCCCCTCAGACGATTCCAGCCTATCGTAGAGCGGTTGTAGGTGGGCTCGCCTGGCTCTGGCAACAGCTTTCTTAGTAGCACGTTTTGCGGACCTGTATGCGTCGCGATCTTCGGGAGAGTTGGACGCTTGCCACTTTTTAAAGAGGGTTTTCTTCACCCTCGTCTCCCTCTGGACTGTGTCGTTCCACCACCAAGTCTCCTTGTCAAATTTGCGTCCACCCTTAGACGTGCCAAGCACTGACTTCGCCGCTTCGGTTATGGTTGCCTGAATCCTGTCCCAGTGGTTCTGAACTGGTTCGTTCTCAGACTCAGCGCACTTGTCGCCGATAGCTGAGACGAACACCTGGGATTTGTCATCGTCAAGCCGCCACCACCTTATTTGACGCCGACAGCGCTCAAAGCTCTTGGCTTTGGGCTTCACGCAGAGATCCATGACAAGTAGACGGTGTTGTGCAGTGAGACTCTCTCCGGGTATGACCTTGCAGTTGACTACTTTGCCGATGTGGTGCCTCCTAGTGAGTAGGAAGTCGATCTGGGTAGCGTGCCGCCCACTCCTGTAGGTGATTAAATGTTCAGGCCTCTTCTGGAAAAACGTGTTCACAATAGCCAGGTCGGCAGCCGAACACAACTGGAGGATGTTCTCCCCTTCAGCGTTGCGTCTGCCGAACCCATAGCCACCATGAACACGCTCGAACTCCTCAGGCTCCTCACCCACATGACCGTTCAGATCGCCCCCAGAACGACTCCCTGAGATGGTGGGATTCCACGCAGCACCTCTCCAAGTCTATCCCAGAATGAAGTTTTTTCGGTGTCGCTGCAACCAGCCTGTGGAGCGTATGCGCTTATCAAGTGGGTCGTAACCCCTTCGATAAGCACCGTTACGTCCATTAAGCGGTCGCTGTAGCGTTTCACCTCCAACACGTCATCCTGCAACTCCCCGGACAGCACTACCGCAACCCCGTTCTCTCCACTAAGTGCTCCTGTGTAGATCAGCTTGTAGTCATTCCCAATGGCCCGGGATCTGCTGCCTTTCCACCGAGTCTCCTGCAGGAACGCCACTGCCACCCTCCGCCTGGTGAGTACGTCGGCCAGCTCTCTCGCGCGACCGGTAAGCGTGCCCACGTTCCACGTCGCGAAGCGGAGTTTCCGTAGGGTTGGGGCTAACTTCTTTAGCCGCGTCCGTCCCCAACGCGGTAGCCCTTGCCCACTTGCCACAGGAGTCGGGCGAAACTCCTGCGCGCCGTTTTGCGGCGGCGCCCTATTCCTGGCACTTTCCTTGATCTTACTTTCCATTGTTGAGTGGCGTGTTTCACTTTTACGGGAGCGACTGCCGTCCGACCACCCAACCCCGGAGGGAAAGCTGGTGCCAGAGCCTCGTTCGTTGATCAGCAGGGGTACGCACTTGCACGTGAGGTTGGCTTGGGCCCAAAGATCTTGGTAGGGCCCCATCCCCCCTACGGTACAAAGTAAAGTGCCATAATTTCCTATGACCCAGAACATTTCCTCACATTACCGACAAAATGACATGAAGTGTACTCTCATTTCCTTAACATCTTAAAACGAAAAAAAAACTCGAGGGCCCATTACAAATGATGAAAGAAAAACTTTTCTCGTAAGAGTACGAGTCACAAATAACAATGAAAATCCAACTTCCTCCTAGCATCTAAAGTTTAGATTATCTCAACTTTATTTACAAACTTTTTTTTTATTCTGTTCAAATTTATATAGTGTCAAATGATTTTTATAAAACGTTTTACGGTGTACATTTATTTTGATAGAGTAGGTATCATAAAGTGAGTGACAGATTACTTATTTTTATGATTGTTTTACAAATTTTAGGATGAGACAACAAAATAACAATAAAGGGAAAAATAATGGGTTATTTTTTCGGGATTATCTGAAAAAAACTAGTAACTGTATACTTTGTAAGTAACTAATGTGTATTTAGTCCTTTAACCAATGCTGCTCTGCTTATAATCAGTGCAGCCACCATATTGTACTAACAAAGAAATTGCATCTACTATTCCAAATATATCGTTACCACAAACCCACTAAACATCACATGTGTTTTACACAGTTTTATAATTGCACTTTAGAAAAACAGGTATTCCAGCTGCTTGCAAGGTGACGTTATATTGAGTTCAATGACAGTGTCGCAAAAGTAGCAAATACAGGTTCTATTCCGCGTTCGGGTGTTACAAAATGATTTGCATTAAATACACGTGACTTGTAGAGTAGCGACAAAGATAGAGTCTTAAGAATTAGCTAATAAGGGTTATTATGTCTGACAGTTATTTAAAAAACATTGCTACTTGGAATCTCAAACTTTTATAAGTAAAGGTCAATATTTTATGAATATATACGTAGAAACGTGTTACGACTGTGAAGGTTCTTGATGGCGTTATAATGTCATCATGTTACATATTTTGAGAATTATTGTCGACTGTTCGGCGTAAAATTAGTAGGTACTTGGTTTTGACTGCGCTAGGGACACTTACAAATGAAGAAACAGTGGATAATTCATCTTTTCTCAAAAGAACTCTACCAATATGCATCTCTACCTGTTCAAAATCCGTAACTGCCAACAGCGAAACGAAAAAAAGTAACCATAACAGTCATCGTTACATTTGCTAACTAACTAGGTAACAAACACAAACTGCAAACAAAATCCACTATTAATAAACAAAAACTGCAACTGGGCTTAAGCCGGTTTGTTAACACAGCTGCTGATAAACGAGCGTCACGCGAATATGACCTTTATTGCGTCGTGTGTAACATATTGCAGGCGGAGATCAATGACCCGCGGCTTTATCGCAAGAGATATTACTAAGGATTTTGAAACAGATGCTAGTGGAGAAATAAATTTATTTATAGCCGGCCGAGAAAGTTGTTTCACCCTCTTTTACCTTAGCGGTAGCAAATATAAATAGTACTTAGTTGCTATCTTGGTTTACATACAAATAAATACTTTTTTACAAACGAAGGACTTTTGAAAGCCTCGACAATATAAAGTTATACATACATATATTGGACACCGATGAACCTATAACGATAGATAATTTTAACAACGAAAAAAAAAATATATCAATTGGTACTAATATTGATTAATATTCATTTGTTGATGTTGTAGTTAAAAGGTTTTAGTAATATAAGTAAGTTTAAGTTTTAGTAAGGTATTTTTAATTATTACCCTAAATCCGCTCGATTTTCTTTATCAGAAACTTGACTGCAATACTCATAAATGTGTACCACACGTCAGCTCTGTAACGTAATTTCTTTGTTTGAAAAATATCATCATACTCGTATATACGTAGCATTAACTGTTGCCGCTTCAGAAGGCTGTATAACCCAGTTTATTTTCTGCGTAATATTTAAAAACAAAGAGCCGAACCGGATTTGTGGAACCAAAACTGGTGGCTCAAGTTTCGAGATTTCTTTCACACGTGTCATTTCAAGGACTCATTATAAATGACTCTGAATCCAACAAACAAGCTGACTTTAGCCCTTTAAGAAAACTATTTACTTGATTCGCGGCTGTATTACAAAGGAAAAGGATTTAATTTAAAGTAGCAAATTTTCTTCTTAAGCAATATAACCGGCTTCAGTTAAGTTGAATACATGAATAAACGCGGTACTGTATTACACAAAGTTTTTGCTGAATATTTCAAAAAATCTAGAGACAAATATAATTAATAATTTGGAAGAATATTGTATATTACCTTTTCCCAACTTTATTTCACTTTTGAAACCAATTATAAATTTTCACATGGCTAACTCATTGCGCTATTTAAATTTAAAATCAAATCTCAATTTGTATGAAATAAAATACAAACAATATCATAATTTCAACAATTGAAGGACATACTTCGAAATAGATAATAACAATGGATCATTTTATTGAGGCTTTGCAAAACCGCTTAAGTATTGGCAATGCTGACTTCTTGGGTAAGCGCATTAATGTGTAACGAGAGAGGTACAAAGGCTCTATAGAAATCTGTGTTTGTCAGAATATACTTTACCTACCATTTGACAGTCGAGTATCATTTATCCGAGTAAGAACATTGAAATAAAACTAATTTTACGGATTAAACTCGCCTTTATTGTTATTTTAAAAATAATTATATATTTTGAGATCCGACAAGCCAAGTCTTACCCGTGACCATGAGCGCTGTAGAGGGCGCTGTAATATAAAACGTATCAAACATATTATTTAGAGATCCGACGTTCAAAACGTCGAATCTCCAAATAATATGTTTAAAATAACCAACGACTTCATACCCAATAGACACCTAATAAAGGACAAGCGTTTTCAGACAACACATCAGATAAATAGATCTTATATTAAACCACGCCCACTGATGCTTCGTCAGTAACGACCAGATCTGAGACCCGTGAACATCTCTGTGCTCGCTTACAGAAAAAAATTAAAAACCTTGTTGCCATGGCTCCTTGTAGCATAAGATGGTGTGGAAAAGATAGCAAGAGCTCAACTTTTAAAATTGATGGCAATTCGTTTCACCGGTTAGTGTTTTTAATCAATTAAAACTAATATTTTTTTGGCTGACCGGAGGCCATCTTAGATGGCCGGTCGGTCGACGTCATTAACTGCCCATCTCTTTCTTTGACATGCAGTTTTATATACTTTATCCTTATCGTTCTCCGTGCACGTGTACGTAGTGCTGTACCGTACCAAACACTCAGAATCGATCGATTTCGATTTTTAATTGGATAATTCTTAATTATATTTTGCTAATAAGAGTTGACTTTAATTTATCATATTTTTTGATCAAATAAAATTATTATAATTTTTTTTTTTCTTACCATGTGATGTCAATTTATAGATTCCCAAATCAAATCTCAGAAGCTCCAAATGCTAGGAGGTGCTAGCTAACCTAGCTAAGGGTTATCCCAGTTATCCCCTTTGGAAATCCCCATCAATGGGGATAAGTAAACTTTTTGTCCACTAATCCCTATTGATGCCTCTGATGGGGATTTGTGAAAAAAAGTTGTTGATAAAGTTCACAAATTATTATTTAAACCGACATATTATTATTATATGTATAAAATCGCGGAGTACAGGGATGAGAAGGTGCCCTAGTTTATTTAGGTATACACCGTGAAATTTTAGTGGTTGTTTTCCCGTGGCAGAACGATTTGCCTTTAGTAATACTATCGAATCATGCAAATTATTTCTCGAAAAAAAAATTTTTTTTTCTTCCATTTTTCAGAATAATAATTTTCCAACTCGTAAACGAGAGAAGCTATCGTTATTTTTAAAGATGTGACGTATTCAGGTACTGCTTGCCGCATGAAATCGATGCTTAAAGCTAAAGAAGCTCTACACCCTAAGTCTTAAAGCGGTTCGAACGTGCTTTCGAGTTACGGTTAAAACTTTCGTAAAACCGACATTTGTTGATTTACCAAAAAATAACTGCACACATCTTTTGTACTACTAAGATAGAATCATTTTACTGCGGGAAAACAACCACTAAAATTTCACGGTGTATAATGCAGCACTTTTGTCCAGTAGTTTCTAGTCCATTTAAAAAAATTACTTTCGATGCCTATTTGTTACTAACCTAAAAATCTTAACTGATACTGTAAAATCTTCGTTATGTCATCTTCAGCGAACTTATCATTTTAGGTATCCCAAAGATAGTGAAGTGAAAGAAAAAAAAATCAAAGCTGGCGGGAACACTGGTTACCATCAGAATAAAGCGTAATTTGCTCTCGATATTTTACTCAAGACTGCTTTATTAATATGAAAAAACGTTGGAGACTCCTCACGTTTGCCATATCTTCACTGTTTTTACCACTATTGGTGGGATAATTATGTCTACACTAATTAGAGGGTTCCGTACCTAAATCAGTTTCACTCGGAAGACACCAATTATGTCGTTGATCTGGCAATGAGTGTGATGCAAAAATATGTATCAACAAGACTTGCATTTTTATCCAAGTCCGTCGATCGCAAGCCCTCAGTCTGACGAATATTTACAAAATTAATTAATTTTAAAAACGATTAAATAAATTGTTATACGTAACACTACAATATATTCTCTTATTTCACTAATGTTATTCACACGCAATAGAAATAAAACAATCTTTTAAATTTCACCCAGCTATCAGATACAAAGAGTGACAGACAGACATGCTTTTCGTTTATTTATTACCAAGTTAGGCCTCTACCACGGATGTTCATCACACGTCCATCAACAAAGATGGCCTCTCAGGTTTAGGGCCCATTTTTACCGTTTGGATATGGAATATATAAACAATATAATGTAAAAGAAATAAATCAATCATGTATTCCAGATAGTAATAATCTACATCTTAAATCAAATCAAATCCATTAAATGTAGGTAAATATAAATTACATGTCCAAGAAAAAGGTAATTAGGTATCTTTTATAATATTTTTAAATTATGTAACGAACTGCATCAATTTATCGATTACCTATTTTCAAAGAAAACTTATGTACCCCATCCCTATGTTTTGTGATGATTTTATTGCGACCAATTAGCATTCAGCACCCTCCCCCCGCGTACCTCAGGTAGTTGACTGAAATGTTTGCATTGCGAATAATTGACATGAGGTGTCTATTGGGTATGAAGTCGATGAAAATAACATTACACGCGAGTTTAATCCGTTGACGAAGACATAAACCATTTGCTATATCGACCGATTAAGACTGTCTAATTACTAAAAAGTATACCTACTATCCTAAAAACAGTTGCAATATTGCAGTACTTATACAAACTAGAACTTTCTTTATCAATTACGGTAATAAACTCTCGCATAATACTTATGTACTTAGCTTAAATTGCCCTGAAGTCAAGTGTTAGGATAAGATTGATTTATTGAAATGTATCAATATATTACGTAATCAACACTTAACTCTTATCATGAAGTTGTAGTAAATATAAACAAAATGGAGCATAATATTTATTTAAAGTGATTGTGCGATTGATCTAAGTCTTATTGCATACTTCAGTATTGTAGAAAACAATCGATGCTTTCTATAATAATGAACTGTCCAATGATACAGTGATTGATGATCCAATTACATATATACAGACATACATAGAATCACGCCTTTTTCCCAGAGGGGTAGGCTGAGATCACTATCTGCCATGTGCTACGGTCCTGGCCACCACCAGACCACTTTAGCTTCTTTCTTCCACATCTATGAACCTCTTCATGCACGCTCGTCGATTACGGGTACTTTTGATTTGACCTTGCTTCAAAATATATAGGTCATATTTGGTCATGGAAGTTCTTTCTCGGTCTTCCCTTGTCGACACTAACATTGATATTTTCCTTTCTCTATATAATCCTTTATCAAACTAAAGATAACAAATACAATTTCAGCATATTAAAATAGGTATGTCACGTCATGCTTTGTATAAACTTAGTGTAACAATAAGGTTGAATGAATAAGCACTCTGAAGTCTGAAGTTATTTGTGTCAAGAGATAAATTCAATCACTCTTTCCAAAAAAAAGTAATGAAACGTCTGTATAAAAATCCTTAAACAAATGTTCTTAAACGAAATCTAACTAGGTATAGCAAAGAAATGCGAAGTGTCCAAAATCGTTTCTTATTGTTTCGAAGATCTTAGAAAAGGTCGAAATGAAACTTATATTGGCAGGAAGAATTTGTGTAGAGGATTTATTTTATTTCTTTATTGTCCACAGTTCCATTCGGTGACCGACAAAAGATCTCACGCAACTGAATGTGGCGAGAACAGTCTCACGATAGTATCGGAGAAGAAGATTGAAGATGACTCCTCAGACTCTTCTAGCGGGGAGAATGTAGAAATTGAAGGTTCGTTTTTAATTACATCTTATTAACTGCCTCGTTGATCTATTGGTAGCAAGCGCTGCGTTAGGACCGAGAGGTCCCCGGTTCGAATCCGGGGTCGGGCAAAATTTGTGTGAGTTTTCACACTTGTGCACTATAATATGTCCTGCGCACTATAATATGTCCTGCGCACTTGGCTGATCTCAATTGAGATCGACCATGGCGGTCGGTCGGTCGGCTGAAATCGGTCGGAAAGCTTATTATTATACGAGTATATGTGTCAATGTTTGTCCACTTGAACTAAAACATCATGTTAAATTTCCCAGCAATACAGGTACAGAGCTAACTAGATATTTTATTTTGACTGGCTCGGTGGAACAGTGGTTAGTGACCCTAGCTGGAGTTTCCAAGAGTCGTGGGTTCGATTCTGATTGCGATGAAACAAGTTCACCAACTTTAATGGCTAATATTAATCAATCTTACTTGTCAATGATAAAAAAGTCACAGAATTAAGTTTTGTTCACTGTAATTAACGTCCATTAGCGTACATAAAATCTAAGCCTTTCAAGCATACCTTACCAAATAGGCGAGACTAAAATAAGACTAGGTCTAGGATTGACCTAGCATAAAAGACGTTCACTTCTTAATTTATTTTATCCATCACATGGTCGTGTATAATTAAGGTCTGGCCTTCACATTTATTCCATCACAAGTCTGACCTAAGCGATTGCTAAATGTATGAATGAATTGAAAAAACAAAACATAAGCTATAACTATGGAAATAGGTATGTATGTATGTGAAAAGATATAGATTATCAAACTACAAAATTGTCAAAAATAGTCAAATGACGTACAAACGCAGCAAACGCATACGTTTTTAATTAGACTTGAAAGGTTTTTCTGTGGAAACAATAGCCATTGTGTTGGCACGGGCGATAGTACAGGAAAATAATTAGAGAACCGATGTTTGAGGTGTCGCTAACAATGATGCTTTTAAAACTTTTTTATTGCCGCGTAATTTACTTGACATGCCTTGACACATTGCGTCGATAAACTTAACTTTCAATTTGAAGTGACTAGGATTCTTACGTGTGTCAATTAAGATTCTTGTCCCTTATATGTGTAACTTTAAGAACTCGCTACTATTTTTACAAAGTGATGGTCTCTGATCTATAAAGAAATGATTAATATGATAAAAACAAAACAGAACGATGACTAATAAACAATAACCTATTTGTAATTCTCACACAATTAATAAACCAAAATGGTTAATAATAATGGTTTGAAATTTATTAATAATTGTTTGAAATATTTGTATCACAATGGAAGGTTATTTTGATGACTCCATGGGTCAAGAAGTTGATGTTACAAGAACCAATAAACCGATGTTTATTTACTAATTGCTTGAAATAGGTAACTTTCACCGCAAAATTACAAATTTATTATTGTCTCTTATATAAATACTTCATTATTACTGAAACAAATATTGGAACACACTTGTATGACACAATAACGAATAAGCTGGTACCAGAAAGGTAACGTTGTGTCAGAGGCTTACGCCAGTGAATCACTTTGCAACTTGGATCACGCGACTCAGACAGTCAGAGAACACTACTGGGCGTTCCCAGTTGGACTTTATGACAATGCAATAAGGTATAAGGATACAAAATATCGCGTAATGTACAGGTTGCAAACTTGCAGACATTGCAACATTAACGAACGGAAGAAATGGTACAAGTATATGAATTTAGTGATTTTGTTAAGCAACTTATCCGATGTTAAGCCTTATTCTTAAAGTAATGTATCCTTTGTTGATATTTTATTGTGCTGCGTATTTTGGTTCTTTTATAACTGAGAATTGTCTCAGTTGGTAAGACTAGTATTGACTAGTCTTACCAGTTCGATAGTGCCATATATCAAGGCTGAGAACAAAGTATACATGTGAATTAAAGTACCAAATTAAAGTGATGTTGTGTAATATTTATTTATTTACTGATAACGCTGGTCATAATGATCATTATAAAAATGAGCACAAATATAAAAAACATTGCAGTTATGAGAATAAGTAATAAGCACTCATCGCAAAAGGTGAATCACAATCCGCGTCGTCCTATAATATGGTTTTTTGTTTTCCCCAAATTACGTGTTCATGTTTGTCTTTCTTAGATTCATTCATTAGGTCATTATGAAATTTAACTATCTAAGATGACATTTTGTTTGCTAAATGACGCTAACCTTGTGTCGTGATTTTTCGCTTGGCAATATTACTTCATAATATGGGCAATTAGGGACCTAAATATTTTGGGTTCCACCGGCCAATCTGTAGTCGTAGTATACATTTTGCAAGATTTAGAAACACAAGTTAAAAATTCTATGGTTCATTGTACGTACAGTCAGATATCTAAAAATTTTTGTAGCATAATTTTTTTTATTTTAACATGTAGAATATTACTAATGCAATTTCATCCAATACTATGATCTTAAGGGTTGTGATGTTTAAAGTTTTTCTTTATGCTTTCATTCATTGATCTTTCTTTCATTTATAACAAAAATGACTCATTGGCTACTCTTATGAAATATTCATTCGCAACACCCATTCCCGCTGATTCTGCAAACTCTGTGTCATCAAAAGATTCACGAGTCACATGTCCAATGCAAAAAATAACAGTATTTATCTTCCGCGTGCGAATCACAACAGTTTGAACATTTTGATTAGACAGAAGTACTTTGTATTTCATTCAAATTGCATTTTCTTGTGTCGAAATCTCAAACAAGAATACCTACTTGAGATATAACGTGAGATCAAAATTCATCTTTCACCTTCATCATTTCTATTGTAGGGTATCCACTCCTAATATAACACCATCATTAAAAACTTATATTTTATTATCTTTTGCATTCTATCATAAATACAAATAGGAAGCAACGTCTTTTTGTTTAATAATAACTTGTAACAATACTTATTCATAATTATTGATACAAATGACATCAGTCTTCACACAGATATTGTAGGTGGTGATTTGTTATTGTGAGATTATTTAGTGCAAAGCAAGCTAATAATACATCAGAAATACAATTCAACGCTAGCCAACTTGACAACTTTACTGGTTTCTAAGTGTGACAAGGGTGAATTACTAATTTGTTTTGGGGCACCACATGGGAGTGTATTAAAGCCAGTAACTAAAATTTTGCCGATTTATTCAAAACTTTGGGAATGCAGTTCGTAGTGACCTCATATAAATTAGCCGTCAGCTAATGTCGTACTGCATATTTTTGAGATATATCTGACATTGGACGCCTTCAAGGTCGCTTTAGTAATAAAGTTACGCAGGAACATGATTCCGCAGCTAGCATCGTTATAGAGCCTTGACACTAATATGGCTTATATGTGTTTATATCATTTTTATTATGTCATTGCGCTCTTATATAACATACGTTAGATTATTGTTATGACGGATTTGTTATCTTTAAGTAATTTTTTTGCTGTGTATGTACGTCAATGGTATTTAATTATGTATCTATTTTTAAATTTACTATAAATATTTTGAATAAAGTAGATAAATTCAATTCCCTCAAACGTAAAAAATAACATTCAAAACAATCAAAAACTTTAAATCATCCCTAGAAACTTTTTTCAGGAAATACTTTGAGTGAATCAGTAATAAATATCAGATCAGTAGTACAAAAATCACGTTATCTTACAACATACAATGTCAAGAGCATTTCCGAGCGATTTGCTACAGTTTCCATTTTTGTGTGAACAAACTCCAGTGTAACTGTTCACCTTTTTATGTGCCAAGTTAACTGGTACGCGATGAACGGGTTTCGTCTGAGCATAAAAGTAGACCCTTTACCAAGCAGTGGGATATAGAGGAATATAACTACCATAATCTGGACTTTACTCCCTTGATATAGGGTCTAAAAAGAAAAGTTTCAATATTGTCATGTCCGTTAAAGGGTTGAAAAACTGAACTACAACTGTTCTGATCGAAGACATATTTGGACATGGTGGAATTCCCAACCTTGACAGTCATGGAGAATTTTACGACGGTAAATAATAAGACACTTATGTTAACGACGCGCTCAGTGTTTCGGCTATCGTAAAAATGTAGTGACTATTACGCATTCAAATGTTAGTTAAATTAGCTGACAACAGCCGGTATATTCCAAAAATACCGCTCTTACTAGCCAGATTTCAATAGCGACACCTTTTTATTCTAAGAAACAAACATTTTTTTTATGATTGATGTTTATTTCACAGATCTCTTGTGCAGTTCTATTATAAAACTATTTAATATACTTAAGTGAAAAATAAATAAATATCAAAAATTCTGCGTGCAACTAAAATTTTTATTTTTAATCATTTCTGTAATAAAGTACACAATGCTATTATGCCCTTATGAATCGACTCAATGAAACATAATAGTCGGTTGCATCGTTAATACTTAATATTATAATCACAACATGACACTCGTGGTCGGACTCCGTGGTACGGGATTGATTAGCATTGTTTACTTGATTAATATCATTAATAACGTCACAATTGCTACAAGTAGAAATAATTATTTTGCCCATGCCGTCACCATAGACCGGTTCAACTCTGCAGCCAGACCTTTCACTTTCGGCGTCTGACATGGTTGAAACTTCAGTCTTGTGCAATTGTTATGAGATACGTTTAACTACGATGCTCACGCGTAATTGTTTTGGATCAGATTGCGATGATTCACATCCATAAGTGGGTTATTGGACTACTAATTTGTTATGAACTGTTGTTCAAATTTGGGTCGTATTTTAATGAGCTCACGCATAACTACGAGCATGTTCGTCTATATTTTATCGGTCTAGTTCATTTTGTTATTTACCTAAAAAATTATCAACGGACCAACGTCTTGTATAAATGTTTTGTTAGATCGACACACCTACTTTGGAAACGAATTTAAACGACCTCGATATTAAATAATTCATATTTATCAACTATTCGATTGACGGCCTAGATAATTGACGTTACACAATCCTAATCTATTGGACCCACTCAAATTACAACTAAAACAATTAACATGGAATCGATTATTCTATTTTTATCAATACTTCGTGAACAGCAATATTTCTAAAATATATTAATATTTGTTAAAAATATTATATCTACACTTGAATAAGCGATGTCCACAGGCCTATTTCTGATCAGATCTTTCATGTCCATATTGTCCATCTTCATTATTAAAGGCTTTATAAATGTTTTATGACATCAAAGATCATAATCAATCTCCACCGATGTTCCCTTGTCGCATTCCGTGTATTGACGGTAATTGAAACATTATTTGTGCTCACTGAAGGTATAAATCTCTACCACTGATTGATTTTCTAGCTCTTGTAACCATTGACCAGCATAAATTAATTTTTACCATCATCTTCACGAGGAACAAATTTTCGTGACAACCATCATCAGCCTATTGTTGTCCACTGCTTGAACATTAGGCCTCTTCCAAAACCTTCCAGCGCGACCGATCAACGGCCACCTGCATTCAACCAAACTCAGCGATGTTTACAGGTCGTCGGTCCATAGTGAAACAAAACTAACAATAAATTTTTCCTTTTCCAGATAAATCTCTACCGTTGGTAGATGCCCCAGCTCTTGTGCCTGAAGAGGGCCATGCTGCGCAATGCGCGTGCCCCAACTGTGACGAGGTGCTGTCCAGGTTCTCAGAATGCAGCATTTGCTTGGAACCTTTACAGGTGAATACAATTTTTTTAAATGGTTTTTATTTGTTTGTTTTTTTTTTTGTGATGCTTAGAACTGTATTGCGCACATGAATGTGCATTATCCCATTTTAAATGTTCAGGAGGTATTTGACTCCTCAATTTTGGAGACCGATCATAAAGATTCTCCTGAAAGACTTTTGAGATTACCTGAGAGACTTAGAAGATTAAATGAAAATAATATTTGTTATTCATGTATCGTGGTAACCTCACAAGTTTCTATCGTTTTATCTTAATTCAGATTAACCAGATCATTTTCTTTATTAACTTGTAAACTATAAGAAAGTAGTTAATTAGCAGGCGTTAATCAAATAAAAATAAGGCAAAAATATAAGGACCAGACCAGTAACCGTAAAGCCTACCAAACGTATTTCCAATAAACCAGACAATATTATTATCATTAAACAAGCAGTATTAAACCTCATAATACAATAATAAAAAATATTGTATGTTTCAGCATAACCTAAATATACTTTAAAGAATGTTACTATAAAAATTGTCAGTTTGCAAACCGCAATAGGACTAACAAGCCTCGTAAAATTTAATTAAAATTATTAAATTAAAAATTAGCTGGAGGAAAATGCGGTTGGCGTAAGCCGCATTTTTGTAGGAGAAAAATATACGCTGGAATTGCATGCACGTAACCAGCATTCTTCCCATATTTAGTAGTGAAAAAACTACACGACATCCTGAGGTAAATATTAAATTAACTATTCATATACTATATTCATGCTAAGAATGTCCAAAATTCCATACAATACCAATTCGACTTCGAGATAGATATAGATTTCCATAGAGATACTCTATGATTTCGAATTAACAGCCAATACGATAAAATTGTGCAATCAGCATGATACACGTTATTAAAATGATACACGTTATTGCTTGCAACAGACTGAATTTTATTTTCGGTTAAAATATGAACAATGACAGACCACAGACTATGTAAGGTACAGGGTTTACACAAGTATACCAATAGATGGCGTTAAATGATATTTTGTTATACACAATTTATTTATAACACCCTCCCTTAACAAAATATCCCAACAATTTCACAGAAAAAACTCAAAATTCAAAAGTACAATAAAAACAATTTCAGTAAACCACATAAGTAGGTACTTAATTTACTATCCCTATGCCCATCAGATTCATAAATTTGTAATGTTTATCTGCACACAGTGCTTTAGTAAATATATCTGCTGGCATAGAAGAGGTAGGTACATAACTAACACTAATTTTATTATTCATAACACACTCCCTAGTAAAATGATGGCGTACATCAATATGCTTAGTACGCTTGTGGAAAACCGGATTAGCAGCTAATTTTAAAGAACTTTGGCTATCACTATACAATTTTAAAGGTTCAGGTTTTTCACACATACTAAGCTCAAACATTAAATTTTTTAAATATATGGCTTCCTTGCAGGCTTCTGCAAGTGCCATATACTCGGCCTCAGTGCTTGACAGAGCGACTGTTCTTTGCTTCCGAGATTCATAACTTATTACACAACCTGACATTACAAAACAATATCCTGTGTAAGATCTTCTGTCAATGTTACAAGATGCCCAATCAGCATCAACAAAACCATGTAAAACATTACTATTTTTCTTAAAAATTAAGCCAACATTTTTAGTTTTCTGCAAATATCTTAACAATCGTTTCAAATGTTTCCAATGTGTTTCATTATAACATGTGTTATATTGGCTGAGAAAACTAATGCTATAAGAAATATCTGGCCTTGTGAGAACTGAAAGATACATAAGTGATCCAACCAATTGTTGGTAAGGATAAGTCTTACTACAGTTATCACTAAGAGCCTTTTCTAATTTTAAATTTATTTCCATTGGGGTATCTGAAGTTTTGCAATCCATCATATTAAATCTTTTCAAAATATTATCAATAAACTTCTCTTGGTCCAAAGTTACACAATTGTTTCTCACATTTACATTCATGCCAAGACAAGTTTTTATTTGACCTAAGTCTTTAATTTTGAAATTGGACTCTAATACACTTTTTAATCCTTTGTAAGTATTATCACAGTTGTAAAAAACAAAAAAATCATCAACAAACAGAGCTACATAAACCTTTACATTTTTATTACATTTCATAAATAGACATGGTTCAAATTTAGATTTCCTGAAGCCTAAGTTTAACAAACAGGATTCCACTTTGATGTACCAGGCCCTGGCTGACTGTTTCAGCCCATATATGGCCTTTTTTAACCTCAAAACTTTATTATCACAATTTTCAAAATTAGAATTTTCTGGTATTTCCATAAATACACATTCATCAATATTACCATTCAAGAAGGCTGTTGGTACATCTAAGTGGTTCATTTTCATATCTAGTTGAACACTTAAGGCAAAAAGTAGTCTCAATGTTGAATAACGCACAACAGGGGAAAAAGTTTCATTATAGTCCATACCTTTGACTTGAGTGAAGCCCTTAGCCACAAGTCGGGCTCTATAGCGCACATTACCACTACTGTCACACTTTTCTTTGAACACCCACTTGTTTTTCACTACCGTGCCCGCACTTGGCCTATCCACTAAGTCCCATGTGTCATTGTCCCTAAAAGACTTTAGCTCTTCTTGCATAGCACTACACCAATGCTCCCTATTAGGTCCCGTGAGAGCATCCTGCACAGATATTTGTTCACTAGTAAAGTCTTCAACGCACATATTGGAAAAGCCGTACCTATCTGGAGCACGACGAACACGCTTCTCTTTTTGAATGACTGCATCACTATGAGCAGTGACCAAACTGTCATCTGTAGTTAGGCACTCACTATATTCATCATCCTGATCACTAGATGAATCGCTTGGTATATATGCTGGATCTTCTCTGCTTGGTTTCTCATTTTCTTCAAAGCTTATTGAACTTTCCTCTTCTACACTTGTATTCTTTTCTATACCTTTGTCTGGCTCTTTCTCTTCAACCACAACTTCTGCTGTGTCTTTATTTATATGACTCTCCATGACTACAACATCCCGTGCCACTGTTATTTTATTTGTTTTCTGGTCATATAATCTGTAGCCTTTGGTATTTTCTGAATACCCAACCAAATGTAACATATGTGATTTTTTGTCCCATTTATTCCGTCTCAATTTTGGTATGTGGACCATCACTGGACTTCCAAACACTCTGATGTGTTGTAGATCAGGTTTTCTACCAGTCCACATCTCGTATGGGGTAGTATTATTGTCCAAAGCAGCTGCCGGTGATCTATTTTTCAAATAAACAGCTGTATTCACAGCCTCTGCCCATAGGTGTTTATCAAATGAAGCATCATATAGAAGACAGCGTGCTTTTTCCACAATTGACCTATTGTATCTCTCACTTAAGCCATTCTGTTCTGGTGTATAGGCCACTGTCTTTTGGTGTACAATCCCATGTCGCTTCAGGTAATTTTCCATCTCCGATGAGCAGAATTCACCACCATTATCAGATCGCAATATTTTAATCTTCTGTGACTGCTGATTCTCAACCAGCTCTTTGAAATCACGAAAACACTTAAAGGTCTCATTCTTTTCTTTTAGAAAGTATACAAAACACATCCGGCTGTAATCATCAACAAATAACAGATAGTATCTAGCCAAACCAAGTGATTTCTTCTCCATGGGGCCACACAAGTCGGTATGAACCACTTCTAGGACCCTGCTGCTCGTGCTGGTACTAGCAGAGAAAGGCAGCCTGCTTAGTTTACCTTCACAGCAAACCACACAACTTGATTTGCTTATATTCTGTTTTTCTTGGTAAGTTACACCTTTAACAGCTCCAGCTTTCATTTTATCCAGGTCATTCATGTTTATATGACCCATTCGCCTGTGCCAAGTGTTGCATGAAGTCTGTGCAACTGCCGCTATAAGCTGCTCCGACTTTTCTATGTTTAATCTGTACACTTCATTTTCCAAACTCGCTTCACCAATACAAACATTCTGTGTATTGTAAATGTAACATCCATCTTTATTGAAGGATACTCTGTTACCATTTGCAATCATTCTGCTGACTGAAAGCAAATTTGTGGTGAGTGTTGGTATGCACAAAACATTCTTGATTTCAACTTCATGTGTGATTGTTTTCACTCGCGTAGTAAGCCGAAGATCCCCGGAGCACACAACTGGAACTTTCGTGCGATTAGCGACAATTATTTCCTTAACTTTCGGTTCGTAAGATACATTCGTCAACATGTTCTTATTTGACACCATGTGCGCACTTGCGCCAGAGTCGACATACCAGTCGTTTTGATTGAACTCTCGCGCAAGAAAAACTGCACTTAACACGTTCGAATTTGATCTCGGTTTGTCTTTATTATTTAAAAAACGGCACTGACTCTTGAAATGTCCGATCTTTTGCAATGGTAGCAACGAATTTGTTTTTTGACATTGACATTTCCACTGACAGGTGATTGGTTCATCTCACTTTTGCCACTATGCGCCTGTAGGTGGCGTTTCTGTACCTGTGCAATTAGCGCACCTTCCGATTTAACCTCAAATTCCGAACACATATCTAATAATTTAGTTTTTATAGAATCAGCACTGATCTTCAATCCTGAATGCTCGATTGCCATTATCATCGGGCTAAATCTTTCTGGCAGTCCTGCCAGCAATAGAGAGCCAATCCACTCGTCATTTATTTCAAAACCGGTGCCCTTCAAGCGTTGAGACGTTTCGACAATCTGATTAACGTAGCTGGTCATACTATCACAACTCTCCAGACGTATTGATATTAGGCTTCTTAAGAGAGTAATCTTGCGTGTAAAACCAGTATCATCAAATAATGATCTCAGCTTGGCCCACAAATCTTGTACCGTGGCTTCAGTTTTAATATGGACAAACAACGACGGATCAATTGTCATAATGAGCTTTGCCCTCGCCTTCTTATTTTCAGCATCCGTCAGCCCCGTAGTGCTGGTAACATCCACGCCTTCCAGGATCATGAAGTTTTCGGCGGCAAACGCCCAATCGTCGTAATTCTCACGACCTTTTAACTTGGGAACGTTTACTGCGTAATTTCCTGACATTTTGCACTGATAGTCTATAAAAACAATACCGAAAGTCTGCAAACACTATTTTTCAAAAAATGGGTCTGGGCCCATAACCTATTAAAATGATACACGTTATTGCTTGCAACAGACTGAATTTTATTTTCGGTTAAAATATGAACAATGACAGACCACAGACTATGTAAGGTACAGGGTTTACACAAGTATACCAATAGATGGCGTTAAATGATATTTTGTTATACACAATTTATTTATAACAGTAAACATATAGGTAAATTCGATCTTCTATTAGTTTGTTAAGCTCGAAAAACAACAAACTAATTCCCAAAGAACCTGTCCAAAAAAGAGCTTTGGAAATTCCGTCAATATCTGAATGAAAATAAGATCAGAGGAAAAACTTCCGCAAAGTCACTAAGTCATTTCCAACACATCCTTATGGGGCAGAATATTCAATAAATCTTAGTTCATTGTGCAATTCATATTGAAATTCAAGTCAGGTCTCCACGTCTTGCGACCCGAAATTTGATCAAAGTTATAACACCATTTTATAGGAGCACATGTCTCGATTGAGTTTTAGAACCGAGCGACTGAGACATACAAGTTTTGAAGCAATTTGATCGTGCGATATACGTAGGAAATTGAATGATAACCGTGTCACGTAAAGATAAAACTAGAATGATAAAAACAATATCATTATTTCTGGGTAAAAAAATCGCATAATTATTTCTCGAATTGCCTTTGTGAATTAAATGCTAATATTTCCTGTGTATCAATTAGTTCTTTTTACTCTTTGAATTATTTTTTGTTGAAAAAAAATTACATAATAAGACTTTAGTTTAATTATTTTGACTTACGCAGTGTCTCATTTAAGTACCGTCAGTCTGGTGTTTTAATAGCTTTACTTGAACCAAAGCAGACTTAATTTTATAGGCTTGTGACAAGCTGTCCCTTCTAACATTATTCAATAGAACCTGAGCCTTTGAACATCTATTTCGTGGCTAATGTTTAGAAATACACTGAAAACTTATTACTTGTGGTAACTAATCTAATTATGTTTTAATTAGAATCTCGCAATTTAATTCGTTTTTGTACATGTCGTCATGTGCTCATTCTCTATATTTATTTATTCCTATACTTGTGACCCGATCTTGCTTCGCTTCGGTATATTATACACAAAAACCTTCCTCTTAAATCCCTCTATCTATTAAAAACCGCATCAAAATCCGTTGTGTAGTTTTAAAGATTAAAGCATACGACAAGTGTCGATGGCCGAGGGGTTAAGGTCGTTGCTTGCCATGCGAGACGTCGCCAGTTCAAACCCCGCCAGGTACCAATGTGTTTTTCAAGTTAGAAATTCATATGTACCATCATTCGACGCTTTAACGGTGAAGGAAAACATCGTGAGGAAACCTGCACACCTACGAAGAAATTCTATGGTTGTGTAGTCGACCAACCCGCACTTGGCCAGCGTGGTCGACTAAGGCCTTATCGCCCTAGTTTATGGCAGGCCCGTGCCCCAGCAGTGGGGACATATATGGGCTGATGATAATGAGGGATAAACAGACGCGGGATGCAACTTGTATACTATGTAGAGAAGTATTCTTGATCGATAAATACGACATACGAAAATGATTCGACATGGTAGCAAAACTAACGGGTTTATAAGGATGTAAAAGAACGAAATACATGGCATTGCACTTTTTATCATAAATGAGCAGTTTAATTAGGTTGCACGAAAAGATGTCAATCAAGATAGTGCACTCATTCAGTTACCGGGCTTGGTATAATAACTGATGGCCTTTGCTTTGCAAATGTCAAGTACACACTTTGTTGTGTTCAGGCGTTTTTTTTAGCCTTGAGCTTGTTACGAATGCGCCTTTTATATTATGCTAAAGTGAAAAACGTTTTTCAACGGCATTTTCCACTCAAACCCTTTTAAGGTTCATTTACATTTTATCGAACAACATAAATGCAACACATTAATTACAAGAATGCATGGAACAGTATTCCTTTACGTACGAGCAACGCGTTTAGTAAGAGCTACCCTGATGTAGCTAATGCCCCTTCCGAAGTTTCTCTGATAATAAAATAAATGATGTTGATAGCTTCTCATTTAATAATGAACCTTGACGTATAATCCTTTCGCCTTTCATTATAATTAAATATATCAAAGGGACTTGAGCGTCATTATTTTACAGTGCAAAAAGCTTACTGCCCGACTCGATTAATAGGACTGGGATCGATATTTGTATTGGGTTACCCCAAAAAGTGGTCTGTTTGTCGGGTTTCTAGTTGTGACTATACCTTTTTTATTCTATGCGCCTTTATTACTATCATTTTGAATTAGTAAAGTAATCCTGATGATCCATTTAAGACTTCCGTGCCCGAAGAAAAAATGGACCGAATAGGGCGTTCC
This sequence comes from Maruca vitrata, assembly GCA_039566165.1. Lineage (NCBI taxonomy): Eukaryota > Metazoa > Arthropoda > Insecta > Lepidoptera > Crambidae > Maruca > Maruca vitrata. Next base: position 14,710,696 of record CM076922.1, on the reverse strand, counting down.
TTATGTAAAGTAGCCAGCCAGTTAATTATTTTCTTATTGATTTTATCCCTATGGTTCTGTAAAGTAACGCACATGAAGATGATTGCAGGGATCTAGGGATATAACTGCCTCGTTGGTCTAGGTCCCCGGTTCGAGTCCGGGATCGGGCACAATTTGTGAGATTTTCTGTGACGAAATTACTCAGCCCGGAGTTAGGAAGTTAGCGGTTGAACGCCCGTGCCTCCGAAAGCAAGTTAAGCCAGTGGTTGTTGGATTGCCATCTCACCGAATTATAGGAGTAAGGGAATAGAGAGTGTTTCCGCGCACACTTGTACCCATGTCCTGCGCACTTGGCATTTGAATTTAATTTGAGAGAGATCGGCCGGACGCCATATATATAGTCTAGGGCTAGTTCTTGACCACTCTTACCCCTTCTTCTGAGACATCGCCTCAACTAGCTACATAATAAGGATCCTTATCCCTTGACCTGAGTATAACCAAAAGAATGAACCATTTAACAACAACCCCCCTTGTTCCAGTGCTACGGCCCCTGCGTTTGCCCGTGGTGTGGGGGAGTGTGGTGCGCGCGCTGCTCACGCCGCATGGCCCGATGCGCATGGTGCCGGGGCGCGCTGCGGGCCCCTGCTGCACCCTGCCTGGCTCTACAGCGGCTGGTGAACGACCTGATGCTGCCGTGTCGGAATTACCGGTACGTTGTGTTTGGCTTTGACCAATGGTCAAGTGCATGGCTCGCGATGGATGGATGGGATGGAAGTGGCTGGTGAACGACCTAATGCTGCCGTCCTTGGCACTGGCTTTGGCTTTGAGAACAAATATATGACCCTATGGCAACATCGTTAGTCAATATACGTCCACAACAAAAGGCTCCAGCTAACCCTAATTAAGTGAAGGAAATGCCTTAGTCAACCGCGATTGGCACTTGTGCAGCACTTGACTAGGTTGGTCGACCTAAAATGTACTGTTTTGTTGAAAAGCCAGCTATATTTTGTATTAATATGCAATGAAAAATATTAGAATGTAAGAACTATCGCCAAACTGGTAACTACTCGTGATGTCAGGGGAGCAGTGGTGGCAAGTTTCAATATTCGCCACCATTCCTTTCGTGTTAATATTTAAGATTCTCATTGTTTAGCCGGATGAGCCAAAAGGCGCCTGATGAAATAAAACTAATTTTACGGATTAAACTCGCGTGTATTGGTATTCTAAACATTATTTAGAGATCCGACGTTTCGAGCTCTTCACAGCGCTCGTGGTCACGGTTAAGACTATGTGCATCTGATGACTTTCAGTAACAGTAGTTAACCAATCCTCTGTAATTGATGTAATTATCATTTTTACCGTAAAATTAAAGACTACTGATTCAAAGGAATACGGAGCAATAACAGATAATTACACATTACTAAAGGAAAAAGTATTACAGCTGTTATTGTCAACGATAAGTCTATGCTTTTAAAGCACGGCATTACAGCAATTAAAATACATCCTGGTTTCTTCAATTGAGGATCATTGACAATATTATACAACTCTCTAATTATATAGAATAGAGTATTTTCCCTTTGTGCTTGCAAAACACCATAACATTTTCTAAAAATAAATAATTAATCAATTGCATACTTAAATTTTCTTTGAATAAATTGGCTTCTAATTAACCCTGCTTGTTTTGTTTGTGTAAACAAACATAGACACAGTTTAACATACTATAATCGAACATTACAAATATCGCACTTACTCAGGACTCGTATAAATTAGCAATAAATCTCGGTCTATCAGAACACCTACATGCAGATAATTAATTTGTACGTGTTCAGATTATTATCTGTATCTGAATGGTAATGACGAACAATAAAACAATAGACTTCCTTGATCCATTTACTAACATCTCGAGTGTATTTGATCGTGAACAACAAACTGATCGTGAACAACAAATCGGTTGTTTCAAAATACAACTTTGAAACAACCTATTTTATTACAGCAATCGTCACATTTTTATATGCTACCATCAGCTACAAATGGGCTACTCCTGATTCTAGATAGAAGAAATTCTCCTCTGATTTTCTAAGAGTATAGTGCGCCTTTGTATGTTAAGTCTTATTATGTATACAATCATCATTTCAATACTTTCGATCCTCTTTTCTGTATCTTCAAATAAAGATTTATCGTTTTATTCAAGCAATTCCAATCATTAGACAGTCAATTAAGATCAAAGAGTTTATTTGCGTCATAATGTGCTTTATGTTAAATCGCATGGCCTATATTTTTCAATGCATCTAAATCATCTTAAAACACTCTTAGAAACACGCATTATGGCTGAAAATGCTGAACTAATTTAATAAAAGATCGTGAATAATTTATGAGATGTTATTACAAAACTGTTTTAAAATACAGCAATTAAACGCTAAATAACACAATTGCTTTCATTTCTACAATACGTCTAATTTATTGTCAATAAATAAAAACTCAAATATTTTCACTTTATATTTTATACCTACTAGCTTTCAGCCCGCGACTTCGTCTACGGGAAGTCGTTGATTAAGTTATGATTTTAAAAATGTTCAACACGGGCTAAAAGCCTTTCAATCAACTTTATTGATACCTAAAATAGATGCGTCTGATTATAGCTAATACCAATGTGATTCATTGTCTGTGTCGAACACTTTTACGCATGCAAATACCTACATCCACACCAATTCATTACCATTAAGGTCAACGAAAGGATTACCAATTCCTATTGTTGTACGACATCTAATTTACACCAAATGCGATCCGCTGATAAGTTCGTCGCTCTAAATCAAAGATACGCGTATCCACAAAGCCGCGACCCGATCGTAAAACTTTATTACGCCCAACAAGTTGGCCGCTTCCATTTAATATCACTCAAAGCGAATAACTTGGGATTATGGGAACATCTGTTTGTTCTGTTTCTTGTTGCTGTTCTTTGCTATTTTGCACTTGGAGATAGATATTCTTTATTGCACGAGAGGAAGCAAAAACTTACAGAGAGTCGTGACAAACAGAGGCCATATTTAGTGAAATTTGGTACAATCTGCAATGAGACAAAGGCTGAAAAGAGAAGCTTTTCCAGTAGAGAAACAGAACTACTACTTTACAGAACAGAACAAAACTACTACTTACTCCTTTAAACTAAAATATATGCAAACATTTTTTTTTTCTCTTCTGACGCACGTCCCTATGGATAATATACGCCATTTGATTACAATCTAGTCTTAAAGAGACTAATGAGTAATTTATTTTTAACTTAAGCTGCTAAAGTAATTGTTCATGTAAGAATGTATCCATTAACACTTTTCTTATTGTCTCTATTAAGGGGAGGACACTTTGTTCTTGTGTTCATATTGAGTGGCACTTCAATTTTTGTCACATATTTGGCTGTATTTTCGTAAGATACAAACACATTTGAAGAAAGGTCTTTTCTCTAGCCATTATGCCGCTCTTCCGTTAAGAATAGTAATTGTGTTCTAACGATTCTCTTCTCTCTTTCCAGACGAGGCTGCACAGATCTCCTCACAGCGACCATCAGAGCCAAACACGAGGAAGAATGCAAGTACGACACCATGACCTGCCCCATCACCGCCAACTGCTGCTCGGTCCCCTTCGAAGAGCTCTCCGCGCATCTCCAGACCACACACAACATCATCGCGGTCTACTCCCAAAAGATCAAAATCCTCATCGAAAACTTCCAAACGAAACTCAAAAAAACCGCCTGCTGCAGAACCAAATACAAAATCATCCTCCTCCACCAAAAGAGCGCCTTCATCATCAAAGTCTGCATCTACAACTACCACGTGAGAGTTGAAGTCATGAGACGGAAACTGGGCTACATAGCTGACACCAAGTCAGAAACTAAGAAGAGCGAATACTGCGCTCTCATAGAATTCCAAAGCAAAGCGTTGTGCACCAAATCTGCTATACTTATAGAAAATGAAACTTACGGCAAGAAAGCCGAAGTCCAATGGAACGATGTGATACTTAAATCGGAGAACGATGAAGCCATCACAATCCATGTGAACATTGGCAAATCCGACACGGATCCTTCAAGAAAAGATTCCGTAGAATCATAATAGTATGTAATTTTAATAAATCGAATAATACTGAGGACTGCCCATGTTATTGTGAATCGAATGAATAGTCATAAAGTTGTCAAAAGACAATGAATGTTGTGGCCAAAAGTGACTGATCTAGAATTAATTTTAGTTTAAATTTAATTATTTAAGTTGTCTAAAGTTAAAGAAATAAACGCTAGTATTTTCATAATATGTATTTGCATTTTTATTGACCAATTATAGGTGATCGTAGTAAATATCGTGTTTAGAATTTTCATCACATATGAAGTAGTTTCTACAATATTCATTAACTATTTTTAGTCGATTGTCTTGCAAATGCGGTCTTTATAAATTGTTTCACGTAGTTACTACTACGTAAAACGCGCACTTAAAGTTATATAAACTTGATCTTAATGGGTGTGTTTACTTGCGTCTTTAAATGTGAAAAAGTTTCTTAATTAGTATATTAAGCCTTACATTCAACACTCACAGTAAGATATTTAATGAAGTGAAGACATCGTTGAAATTAAACTCATTCCCACAATATTTGAGATCTTATAAAATTTTAAGATTTTCTCTTGAAGAAGATTTAAACATCATATTTTCCAACGAAAAAATCATTACAAAGAAATAAATTAGTATTTTGTAAGATCAAGTACGATAGCTAATGCTGCTTACACCTAGTAGTCCAGGGTTCGAAAAATATTTGCGAAATAGTCCGGTCAATTTAGACATTCGAAGTTACATAAATTCCCACCAAGCTGAAAATCGGTAAGATTGCTTAAAATATCATTAAAAACAAAATTTGAAAGTTCCCCATCTTTCCCCTGTAAGGAAAAAATGTTATTCAAGGTCAAAGGTAAAAAAAATTAGTTTTTCGCGATTTTTAGCAAAACGGTAAGTTTAATCATAAAAATATGTATGACAAAATTACTTATCATCTAATTATCTATAAAAATTGTCTTTACACTTTGTTCCTAAGATTCACCATTTCAGAGATACAGCGATGCACAAAGTTGAAATGTTGTATTTTCAAATGCTTCCAGGCCCCCGTGCTATTGTGCTAGACAGATAATTTTTTTACGAATGATGGATTTCAGTTGCCTCTATTATCGCTAATACTAAATACAACATAAAACCATCACTTAAAGTGGGCTCTCATACTAACGCTTTTTTTTATTTGCTCGCACTTGGACGGTTTTTATCGTGGTTACCCTAGTAAACCTATTCGACATTAACGTGGTGACCATGGCTTAACGTGGTTACCAAGTTAAAAACCGGCCAAGTGCGAGCAAATAAAAAAAGCTTTCGTAGAGAAAAGAAAAAGAGTGATAGTTTAATGTTGTATTTAGTATTAGATGTTATAGAGCCAACTGAAATACATCATTCGTGAAAATTTTAACTGTCTAGCACAATCGCACGGGGGCCTGGCAGCATTTGAAAATACAACTTTTTCAACTTTGTGCATCGCTTTATCTCTGAAATGGTGAATCTTAGGAATAAAGTGTAAGACAATTTTTATAGATAATTAGGTGATAAGTAATTTTGTCATACATACTTTTATGATAAAACTTACCGTTTCGCTCAAAAGTGCATAAAACTGATATTTGTGACATTTGACCATGAATATTTTTTTTTGCACACGTCGGATCGATGGGGACTTTTGACATATCATTTGTAATGACGTATTCAAGGCCTGCACAAAAATCCAGCTTGTTGGGAATTAATGCAACCTTACCCATAATTTAGATGCTAATTTGACTGGACTAAAAGGTTTTCTCAAGAACAAGAAAGAGGGGCACGTCTTGACTTTCCTTTTCAAGTCTAGTGCTTTCATTGTTAATTAGAAATTATTGAGGCGCGACAAGAATAATTTATAAAGTTGTTATTAGGTAACAAAACTCATTTCGGTAAAGATTACTTCCACGAAGCCCACTTGATGCCAAGAAGTAATTGGCCAAATAGGTTTCTGTTTGCAAGAGCGGTTAGTATTGAACGAGTTTAATGAAATGGGAAATATTGTAGTCTGCTGTATTAATACATTGGAGAAATAAAGTGACATTGCAAAATTGTATTGATAATAACAAGGTCAAGCCCACTAGTCTCAGATATTGCATTCCCTTGATTAAATGAACTAAGCATCCGACCGATTTCGGCCATGAGGGTCGATCTCAATTGAGATCAGCCAAGTGCGCAGAACATTATTGTAGTGCGCAGAACATTGTATGCGCGTAAACACAAGTGCACTCGCTGCTACCTTACACTCATAGTTCGGTGAGATATTCGCCAACTTGATTGAATAAAGCAGCTCTGAATGGACATGCCTGAAAAAACCTCTCCTATGAGTGGGCAAAAATAACAGTAAAACATAATTTAATCATCTCATTTGAAACGCAATTCACCAAACACACCTAGATCCCGAAAGATCCTTCCACCCTAAATTCCATCCTATCGCCCACACCTTTCCAGACAATGCTAGGGACAAAACAGCCCTTCCTACTTTACGATGGCTTATTTATTCATTGTTCGGGAAGCATCTCCGAAACATAGCGGCCAATGCTACGTGGGCCAAAACCTCCCTCGTGCTGATCTATTCGAGAGAAGTTTAGGGTAAATGTTGGATGAAATGGGAGGCCCATTTATACTACTGATAAATTGGCAAACGCGTTTTATACAGATTATAAACAATCTATGCCTCAAATGGAATAAATAGATTAGGGTATATACGGATAGGGTTAAGGATTATGACCGAATATTGAAACGATTGATACATTTGACATTTCAATCAAAACATAAACCGTCAACGAGTCAACTGACTGGATGCTTATGGCTTATAGGTGTAGCCACTTTGCATTTATTACATAGCCTTGTGGCTATCTACCTCTTTCACTACAAATATAAAAATAAATAGAAATAAACAAGTCCAAAAACGTAAATAAACAACCAAGTACAGAATTATTTTCCTTTAAACATTTTTAAAAATAGATCTTTAACTACTTTCATTTGGCCTCTAAATACCATTACGTCATATCCGTAACCGTAGATAAACTCTATAAATGTCAAATTGTTCACTTGATCCAGTTTTATGACGTACAAGTTAACATTGGATAACAACGAATTGCCTGTCGAATCTATGAAGGATTTTTGCTGACTAACGAGATGAGATTTTGTATTTAAGCTTTATCCGTAGTAATATCGTAGTAATCCAATGCATTATTGGGTTGCCATCCCTCTGAATAGTGAAGGTGCTCCTGCGTCATTGGTTCTGGCGGAATCAAATCCCATGGAATTATGAACCAAAAATCGGTTAGAACACCAACATCGGTTGCTTTTAAAGTCAAACAACATCAATGTCACCTAATACAGTACTTCCGTCCGTGACAATAATACGCAACTCGTTACACCCGTATTATCTTTGCCGAATTACTCATTTGTCTGCGTTAAGCGTAGAGGAACACAAACAACGCACTTGTACGCGAAATGTAATTATCGCCAGGGCATACCGTTGGCCCCTTTTTGAATGGTAATCGGTGAACTGTTTCCATTAGCGTTCGATAATACGATTTAATGTTCTTCGTGGCCAATGATCTGAGAAAATCGTGCGATAACTTTTTGGGTTCAGGGGGGCGCGTATTAACGTTTGTATTTAGAGTAATGAACGTATGAAATTTTTAACGGATTTCGCTAACGAAATGTTATTGTACAGGAGTTTAGTAAACATACCTCAAATTCGACAACTCAAATGGCTCAAACTCCCACAATCTTAACTGACGAAGTGATGGCCTAAATCATTTTTCATATTCTCCATAAAAAAAATAGTTTGATAAATTGTCATCCTCTCCTTGAAGTCAGTTAAAAAAAACAAAAGTTACTACATCGTCGAAATATGGAAACAACATAACATTTTATCCCTTTATCATCCGGTGAAACAGTAACTATTCACCCTCACGTCTACATACGGCAATGCCGTACCGTGTCCAACAACGTACACAAACTAAAGGCTCGTGTACGGCATGGCAAGGAGGCTCCAGTTACCGTTACTCCGTCCCAGTTAACAACACGAGTTAGCACGTCAGACATCGTCTACGTCCTGCCCTACTCCGAGGATTTTCTATGAAAGCCATGACTCATGAACATGAGTTTTCGGTGAAACGATTCGCTTTCATTTCTAATGTCGCTTTCCTTTCGTTTTGGGCGACGATAATCTATTTGTGGAGAACTAGGTTTTACACGCGCCTTCCTTGTCGTGGAAAATTGTTAGAGTAGTGGCGCAATGGTGTATTGGATAGTGCCCCTGGCTCTTACGCTAAGAGTTGTAGGTTTGATTCCCTCGGGACAAATATCTGTCCGAGTCTGATAATTTTGTTGTTTATACTGGATAACCCAAAAGGGTAGATGTATACCGAAATAAATATATTTGTGTGTTCTGTTGTTTCTGACATCCGTTACACAAGTGTTTAAGTCTCTTGTTAGGTTATGGTAGGGTAAAAAGCGTCGATGGCCGAGTGGTTAAGGTCGTTGCTTGCCATGCGAGAGGTCGCCAGTTCAAACCCCGCCAGGTACCAATGTGTTTTTCAAATTTGAAATTCATATGTACCATCATTCGACGCTTTAACGGTGAAGGAAAACATCGTGAGGAAACCAGCACACCTGAGAGATTTTTCTACGGTGTGTGAAGCCATGTCAGAGGCCTACGGGCGGCTTAAACTCTGACACCAGGTTGTTCATCAACCACACGATAAGAAGAACTATGTTTTACAAGTGACTTGTTAATCGTGTAAAATTAGTCGGGAAATTTGTAGCCAAAGACAATTTTCAGGGTGCAAAAAATCTTCAGTTATGTAGTCATGCATTGAAAGCGTGAAGGAAGTGGATTGTTACTCAATAGTGTAAATATTAATATACTTTCAATATTATGTATTATTATTGTCGCCGAATCATAAGCAGCATATAACCAAGTTTGTTGAACCAACATATTATTATTCGTAAAATCATAAAATCGGTCGACATTACACACGTGCATAAATTTGCACACTCAAAACTTTTATGACTCCGTATCCCTTACAAAGGTTTATAAACCGTAAATCTGCGCAGGTAGTACCTATGAGAGCATGAAGACTCCTTTATTATTCCCCAGGAGTTATGTTTGGCGAATGAGAACCTTTATAACCTTCTTGTAGTTTATTGAAGTGTCCTTAACGCATGCGATTCAAGAAGATTAAAAATATATATTGAGGGTGGGCACGTGAGCATGTAGGTTGGCCCATTTTGCGCCATAATATTTATGATTTGATGGTCTCTAAGATCGTGTTAATTCTGAAAGGGTGCACTGTATTCTGGGTTAACGTATCGTGAAAGTATTTTTTTTTAAATTATACCATACGTCTTCAACCTACAATTATGTTGGTCGAAATTTAGTGTCACGCCTTAATTTTTTTTTCTCACTGACATTGATGAGGTCTTGGAGTAGCCTCGTCATCATCACCGGACTTGCAGAGGGAGCGTATGGCTCTCATCCCTTAATAATAATTGCTGAATTTAGTAACTTTTTCTAGAATTTAGTACCAGGGAATCATCGCTCACCTCAGCAGCAATATAAGCCGGAATCACTGACAAGAGCATCACCGGACTTGCAGGGGGAGCGGATGCCCCCTCCCCTCTAAATAACAATCGCTGATTTTCGTAAGTTGCTTACAAAATAACACCAGGTAATACATCCATGGATAGGTACCAGGGAATCATCGCTCACCTCAGCAGCAATATAAGCCGGTATCACTGACAAGAGCATCAACGGACTTGCAGGGGGAGCGGAAGTATTTAGTAACTTAAAAAAAAAACACATCCCTTGCCAGTCGGTACCAGGGAATCATCGCTCACCTCGACAGCAATATAAGCCGGTATCTCTGACAAGAGCATCAACGGATTGGCAGGGGGAGCGGATGGCTCTCACCCCTAAATAATAATCGCTGTTTCTTTTTTTCCTAACTGACATGTAGTAGCCTCGTCATCATCTCCGGACTTGCAGGGGGAGGGGATGGTTCTCACACCTAAATTAGTAATCAATACAATTACTTTGCATATAAAAGAAATCACCGGAAATAGTACCAGGGGATCATAGCTCACCTCAGCAGCAATATAAGCCGGTATCACTGACAACAGCAGTCGCTCCTGTTGTTCCCTCTCGCACTCCAGCTTCACCCTCTGCTCCAGACACGTCCTGGTCCCGGCAAAGGTGTTCCTGTGGGCGCGCTCCGTGAGCGCCCGGTAGTACAGACCGATGCCGGTAGCTGAGAGGAGCAGTGCCATCTCGCAGACCACCTGAGGAAAAGATGACATGGTCGATTCAGAATAAAATACTACTTTTAGTCGTGTGTTCGATTCCCACTCGGAATAAATATTCGTGTTGAACATCGGTATTCGGTACGTGTCAATGTGTGTTGTTCATATTTATGTTTATTTGTGTATACCATTTATTTTGTGAGTATGATTATCTGTTTTTTTAATAACTGAAACACAGCTACTTAGGAATCACCGAAGCTACTACCTACTTAATCTGGAATCCGAAAAAGAATGTATGTTATGTGTTATATACCTACCGTCTATTTATTTGAAAATATGGCGTTATCCAGTAATAAACCAAATAATTATATCAACTAGAAAGAAGGCTAGTGGAGATAGTGTTTTTCAGTCACCTTCAACGTTAGATTAGCGACAGGTGGTTGTTGAGAACATAGCGAAGTATCGGTTGCCTAGATCTACTTCGGGTTGCTGATATTTAGTAAATTGGTAAGTTCATATTTTTTCCATAGATTTTTATTGCACGGATTGCCCTACCAGTTCATGTTTTCCCTCCCTCCTATAACGTTAGGCTCTTAACAGTTAGACTTAGACTCAATAGGTCTGTTGTGCCTGTCGTTCTCTTATGTGGGCACGACCGCTTACCATCAGATTGAATAGGTATTGTCTCTTAATAAAAAAAGATGATGAATCACGTGACTACAGCATATTCCCGACTAAATGTAATACATTACCTATAAAAGAGAATGAACTGTCTATAGGCGACAAGACCCTGCCCTTTATATTGGTTCGTTGCGCCTGCCGACTAGTCCATAGCAAATAAATCGTTCTGCTTATTACCATCAGACATGAAAGTTGGAGTCGGTAGTAAGGCTTGTAAAGCTTGTATCGATAATAAATGAACAAATACGTTTCCACATTCTTTTTTAATTAAAGTTTAATACACTTAGTTCGATTGTTAATCATTATAATCCATAATATTTAGAAAAACACTGTTCAGTTGAAATAAGTATTGAAATTCAATAATATTTTATTTATTAGCGAAAGAAGATGTTAATAAATTTGATCATTTTAAGCTTATAAAAAGTTTCGCAGATTCAAATATCTATAAACCATGATAAGAAATAAAAATCTTATTTATACCTACAAGTTATTTAATAAATGTTTTTAAAAACAACCATGTATTTGAGATATTTTTAGAATTGTACATAATTACTCGATAAAATATAGCCCTCCCTGGCTTGTCACAATAACAGACGGTTCAGACGTATCCAAAACAAATAACACGTATAAAGTTATTGTATGACAAAACCTACAACATGATACGACTGAAATCATATTATTTTAAAATTACATTTAGCTAGCTTTAGGCATTACATTCGTCTAATCTTTCGGGTCATATTTTCAAAGAAAACCTAAGGCAAGTATTAAGTTAAATATTATAGTTGTGAATCGAAAATGAATAATTGTTATAACTAATGATTTTATTTCTTATAAATTTGTTTTATCTGTTCAAACATTTTTATCCAGACTGAATAACGCTAAATCAATTTAATTGGTTAAACCTACCATAGCAAATAAGAAACTAATAGCATTCTATGTGCATGACTTCTTCACTACTAGTCATAGACGTAACAAATATGTCTTTATAACTTCGTATAATAAGATTATGTTACACATAATAACGTTCTTTATGTAACCGACGATTCGAGTATTTTGTGGCACTTAGCATCTGAGCACAGCCTTTTTATCAGAGAATACATCTGCTACCACTTTAGCTAAAAGAACTTAAACATCCTTTGATACACTTCAAAGTTCCACTTGCATTTTAGATGGAAGTAATTTCATTTGATATTATTATAATGAAATATTCAGTGTAATAAAGAATGAGATTGCTAAGAGGCTTTAACTTAAACGAAATTTTAACGTTATTATATTTATGTTCGCATTTCTTATTCTCTCCATTGGTGAGGTAAATCTTTCACAGAAATATATTTCACAGTAGTTGGTATTTTTATTTACTTAAGTCACGACTGTAACTTCAGTCTGTTTAGACACTTTAAAGTTTCAATATCAAAGGCGGTAAAACTAGAATTAGTGAACTATATGACTGGCTCGGTGGAACAGTGGTTAGTGGCCCAGGTTCATTACCTACAGTTCCAAGAGTCGTGGGTTCGATTCCTACTCGTGACAAATATTTGTGTGAAGAACATTTATTTATATATGTTTATGTTGCGCCGAACCCCACTTAGCGTTTGAAAAGGGCAGGAGAATGACGATGTTTTATAATGATTTGATTTCGGAGTATCATGAGAAGAATTATTGATGATCCATCTTTTTGGGGTTGTATAGAAGTACTAAATTAACATACGTGCTGAATTCCACACTCATACCTACAAAGTGGTCCAAAATCTAACATCACTGTGCCTAAGGAAAGTTACAAATACCTTTAATTTATAATAATATATATCAAACAAAACCAAATTATGACCTCTGTATCACAAAGCAATCACCACTAAAATCGATTTAGCACATACGATGTCATAGGCAGACACAACAGCCTTCAACTTATAATTTGCTTTGAATATATTGTTTTGAATATTACGACGTATTTTTGTTGTTATTGTTCATTCATGTTATGTGTTTGCTTAGTAGTGTAAGTAAGGTACGTGGCAATATAATAGCTAACATCGTAATTCACATTGGAGTCGGTATAATCATATTTAATGTTCAGGGTACATTTTACGACTAGTTTCAGTATATTCAGTTCATTATAACATCGAAGTAAACATACTAATTATTAGAACATGTATTATTTTTCCTACTTGTTTGTATTAATTTGTGTACTAAAAATGTAAGTACCTATTTTTCAAGTAACTGTATAAACGAAAAAAATGGCTCATAATATGCAGTTATATTTTCATAAAAAAATCACTATAACAGACAGCTACAAGCGTTTTACAAAAGTGCTCGAAGCCCCTGCCATTTTGAAAAGGCAACAATTCACAATTACACAGCGTTGCTTATCTAGCCCCGTCAGGCGCTCTTGTTATAACTGGCTCGAATGTTTTACGGCAGATTAACAAGCAAATGTCTATGTAAGAGAAAATAACTAGAGCATGATACCACTGGTCGAGTGTAATGCATCCAATCACTAAATAGGTAAGTTTAGTGTGTTTATATTTCATTTGTTACTAAAATAATCCTTCATGTCCCTAAAACAAATGAAATAATTACGACGTCGTCAATACAGCTCTCACTCATTGGACGCTATTCTCGTTATTAGCTGATATATTATGTACTAATAAAAATTACTTTTGTGTAAGTGAAACTGGTCGGCCTTGGCTGGAGATCGACAGCTTTGGAGTGAATTGGGGGAGGCCTTTGCCCAGCAGTGGGACAGTATAGGCTAAGTAAAAAAAAAAAAGTGAATTTTAAATATTTGTAAGATGTCAATGTCCTAAAAATATCTACACCTACATAGTTGTATTTTTATATTGACAATTATAAATGAAACTTGCTGTATAAAAACGTTTCTTAATTTTTAAATAAATTTGTGAGTGTGCTTAGGATTAAAGTAGAGAATAACAAGTTACACTAGTATTAGTTCGGTCATTGTCTAACTTTTATTTTAAGAGCTTATAAAGTACTTAGCTGTTAAAATTTAGTGGTCTGCGTTTTCCACCTGAGCTCATAATGAAACTGAAACTTTGGTGTCAAAATTAAATTGTAGCGAACATATTTTATTGCTTCATTCACTTTAAGAGCCTTTATTTGAATATGTGGTCAGGTTTATTTGAAAACAGAAATTTATTTCAACAGATAACACGACTCTTTAACATATTTTTATGTGAATGGCTTCGCAGTCTAGCATGTTTAATTTTATGTTTAGTAATTTCTAATGTCTATATTTTCCTTAATCCATATTCATTCTTAATTCATTTCAGTAATTTACCAGTTAGAAATAAAAAAATTTGACGGATTAAACTCGCGTGTAATGTTATTCTTAACATATTATTTAGAGTCCCGACGTTTCGAGCTCTTTACAGCGTTCATGATCACGGGCTAGGCCCCTTCTATGGCTGGACTGGCGATAGGTGACTGAGAACAGACTAGGAGTCCAAGATCCACTGGGGGTCATTGAACCAGCGTAAGTAATGAATAATATCTTAGATACGATTTCGACTTAACAATTTAACTTATTTTTGGTGGCGCTTGAGTATGTTATATATTAGCGTAGTGCACTGTTCTTTCTGACAAACGTAAATGTAAAATAGCGTAATGCACTGTTATTACAGACATATTATGTTACCCAAGGGCTTAAGCTACTCAGCAAGGAATGAGAAAAATACATTGTTCTTATTCCTTGATAATGATGCTACGAAAATACGTTTTTTAATTTAATAAAATATTATTGACTCACCTGCTGATAGAAGTGGCTTTCTTCCCGGTCAGGCCTCAGGCCCAAGGCCAGGCCCAGGTAGGCCAGGGTGAGAATCACCGACATGCCCAGGGATATCGACCGGGATATTGGCATCATTGTGTGCACCATCTGTTAACAAGAAATCATATTACAAATCGGGTAATGAAATCAGTAGGTACCTACTTTATCCCAGTTATAATAAACAATGACTGCAATAATTATTACATTAGATTAGGTCCCGTTACGAAAAAATAACTTAATATTATAGATATTAAGTTTTTTTGATATGACATAATGTACAATTTTACTCGTCAAACAAAAAGTAAACTAACATTTCAGGATCTGCAGGTTCATAATTTCATTTGAAAATGTGTTCAAATTTTTGAAAACGTTACCCGATATTTTCACCAATTCGCTTGTATTCAAGTAAAATCAGCTGTCATTCTTCATCTACGTCCCCACTGCTGGGGCACGGGCCTACCCTAAAAACTGTCATTAGAATTATTATAAGTTGAATTTTTCTCTGTTTTCAATCAACGAGTTGGCTAGCTTAATTAAAGCGACATTTACACAGTGTATTTATCGCTGCTTAGTATAGTCAGACAGAACAGAAAATCAGAATACTGGCGGTTCAGAGTCATGCTGACAATAATATGTTTGGCTACTGAACCATTCTGTCGCAGCTTTTGGAGCGAAACTTGGAGTTACAAAATCAGCCACTGACGGTCAACGATAACACACAGCATACGTAATAGCGGATTTTCATTTCGGTGTAAACGAACATTTTAATATTTATGACGATCTAGGTGCATTTGAGGTGTTTTCAACAATTGTTTAATTTTGAACCGAAATTACAATTTTAATCTAAATTGAACGTTAGAACCTATACTAAAATATATGTGAATATCTTTAATTACATTAAATATTTTATTTCTATTAATTTTTGTTACAGATAAATAAAACATCATATAGTAGCCGATAGGTATTTAAAGACTCAACATTTAGTTCGTTAATCATTTACTTAATAAAATGAGATATACATTTACTTAATAATATAAGAAATCAATATAAATCTGTATAAAACATAACATGCACTGGCATTTCACTGTCATAACCAAATGTTTAAGAGTTTGCAACAAGCTAACAGTATGATGGAAAACACGGAGAAAAGCTAAAGTACTTTGTACTTAGTCCGTAGCAGCGGATCAGTCTGGATAACCCCGCCTTATGGAAAAGCGATAAACTACGATACGCGCGGTCGTAGCATCCGTAGCAAACGCCAAATCCGTATTCGTAGGCTACGTAGCGTAAACAATGCTTTAGGGTCATCATTTGTTTCCGTAAAATACAGTGACGAAAACCCGGAGTAACATTTCAATAGGGAAGCAGATAAGGTCAATACTCAATGGTTCTCCCAAAATTCTCATTGGGAACTATTGAAACCAGAGCGGCGACCTGTAAATGGAGCACGTGCCTCCAATCAGTAGATTACTCTAAAAATATACTGACACGATATTTTTATGTCACTAACATTATGTTATTGATTCCGTATGATGTATATTTTCCTTTGATTTTATCGAGGGAGCTTGCTAAACAACAACGGAATGTCAAATATACTAGTAGGGCCTCTCTTGCATCAAGAGTCGTGCGTTCGATTTCCACTCGGAACAAAATAATTTTGTGATGAACATCGATGTTTGTTTCTGATATCACACATGTTTTTTACCAATTTACTACGGAATAGGAACATTGTATGTGATGTTGTGTAATATATTTTTATCAAGCTTCGAGTACTAAACATGTAATATTTTAGTAAGTATTCTAAGGACTGAAAACTTAATTTAATGCTGACGGCGGGCCTAATAAATATTTAACTACTAATTAACCGATTAAGAAGTTCTAAATGCAATTAACATTACACATTTTGAATGAAAATTTCTTTAAAATGTCAAATATTTAATCATCATACATCCTTTCGAAAGAACAATAGTTCTTTCGAGTGAAAGGTGGATGTATAGTAGAATACTACTGCTAGAGAATTCTATTACATAATCTAGTACAGCAACTGAACACTAGTGATGTTTATTTCCGATAGAAAAAACACAAACTAACAAAGTAACAACTTCACTGCGTAGGCCTGAATTCGATTCAATCAACTGACTTCAGACTTCATTCCATTTTTAAATTGGCAACACTTTTGCGAGTCGACGAGGGACCAATTTCCTCCCACTAACAGGGAGCTTATCTGATACTCATCCAATCACATGGGTGCCTTCACGTTGCCTATGATAGATTACACTTTTAACGCAACACTGCCATGTAGAAACTTAGCAAGAAAAATATGGGATGCCCTTATCTATGCCATTATGGCTTCAAAATTCGGTTCGGGATATTAAATATTAATATTTTGTATCGTTACTGAAATGAAATGAAATGAAATAATTTATTCTGCAAATAGATTTACATGAAATACTTTTGCACGTCAAGTTGTAAATAAATTAATAACATATACTTAGAAAATATCTAGTTCTAACGTTAGTACTTAAAAAAGAAATCAAACAGACTGACTTAATAAGGTCTGTTGTGCCTGTCGACCTCATATGTGGATCTCACTACCTCTTACCAACAGATGAAGCGAGGTCATCAATTAATTCATTTATTTTTTTTCTAAACATAAGCATAGGTTGAATTTTGTGCAATATATATGCATGAAGAAGGGAACGACTTTCTAATTATGTCTATTTTTCAACCTAAACAGTGTAATTTAACAAACAGTGAGAATATTTATACTGTGGCGTACAGTAAAATAAGTACACTGACAACCTAAAAACCCGTTACCCGTACCGTTGCCGCAAATTTAACTCTAAGTAGGATTTACTTACCCACAATACCTAAGTTAACATTGTACTAAATCACATTCAACGCAGACTAACGTTATGAATATCGAATACGCGTGACTTACAAATTGCATCACCGAAGGTACGAAACTTCTCACAGCCGGGCTCATTGCAAATTGGATTCCGGCACATTTTCCTTTTTCCAACGTTCCATTCGACAAATTGTGGCGCGCTATGATTGCTACCATTCGATGGCAGTAACATTCGATTTTGAAACAAGTGAATGTAATTGCGCATTCGTTAAAAACTGGCCACTATGATATGAGGTTTCACTGAATCTTAAAAACAAAAAGTTAATCATAATTTGTTCCTTTTTTTTTAAGAAAAAGGAGCCATCGTTGATTTTGATCATCAATACAATTTTTATTCCATTCTAATCTCTGTTATGCAGTATATAAATAATATTAATATCACGCATAGTCCATAAATTTTAATTTCGTATAATAAAAACATTGTTTTATCCGCACTTCGAATGCAACATCGAATAAAATTACAATTTAGATGTCTCCTTCGACTAGACTTTTTTAAATGTTTGATGAGTTAGTTGACAATTATTTCAACAATAAAGTACTTGTAATCATGAGCAGCCATCGCACAAAGCCAAACAAAGTTCACCCCGTGTGGACCTGACTGGGCATAATCGCATCTAATTATAGTGATGGGACAATTTCGAGTCAAAAGCTGTATTTATTTGTTAATTTACCTTACATACAAAGTCGGACACTGGCCACTATAGCATATTTTTCCAACTTTTTGAAATTCCTCTGTATCGACAGCTGTGGTGATAAATTTATTAGAGCATTGAAAACATTAAGGGCTTTAACTGTTTGATAAGGAATATTAAGTACCTTTCATATTATGATATAGTAAGGATGATCGGCTATCGCCTTTGACAAAAGAATAATGTTAGCCCCTAAGTAAAATTCAAGGCTCGAAGACTCGAAATTTCCCAAACCGTCACATTAGCATACCCCTCAGTCCGCTTTAATAAAGAAAGGTGTTGCCTAAAGTTCCCATTTTAATCAAAACCAGAGGTGAAAGATTTTCAAAACGAGTTTTATTCAAAGCGAGAGGTCAAGCGCAGTAATGAAACTCGAAATGAGACAAGTTTATGTTAAAAAAGTTTCTCAATTACGACCCGCCGCGATAGTTGACTGATACTTTTTTATAATTATAAAGTTTTTATGGAAAAATCAGGAGATAACTTCATCCGAAGTTCCGACGAAATGTTACACGTGAAGAAAATTTTGTCGGTAACATCAGCGACAGAGATAACTGCAAAAATTATATTGATATTTTTATATGTTGACGGGAATTCTTCAGAAGCAACATAAATTGTCTTTCAGAAACAACATAAACGAAAACAGGATTGTTTTCTTTTGTAGATGACAATGCTATACTGATGATATAAGTCTTCGCTTTAGTATGTCATATCGATGTCATTGCTACGTTTTTTCAATATTTTTTTGTATTAAATTACAGCCATGTCATAAAGTGGGAACCAAATTAATAAATCGGTACGAAAGAAGAAAGCGAGTGCCACCTGATCTGTCCATAGTGTCCATCTAAGGCCTTTGCCTTATTCTAAATTGGTCTGGATACTTTTATCCAGACCAATTTAGAATAGAAGTTTCACAAGGCACAAACCTTTTAAGGTTTCGTGATGTTTTCTTCACAGCTTAAGTAAAAAAGAGTCCTAGGTAATAAACTTTGTTTTTAAAGAGCAGTATACCTTTCTGTAATACTATGCCTTAATCCAAGCTACTTCTGCACATTGAAATACATTCACGTTCAGTGAGGCTTTGAAATGTTTTTCTCAAACTAGTTATTAATTGTTAGTTATGAAAAGTTAGTCACCACTTTAGTAGCTGACTGTACGTTCTAGCAATCTTTTCCATTGAGCGTTCGCCCTTAATTTAAATGGCTATGATACGCAACTCGGATCATAATTAATCATACTGACATTTAGTTCTAACTTCCATCACTCAAGAGATCATAAGATTAATTAGTCGTTAAGTGTTTGCATATTCCAAACCCGAAACTAATTGTGAATTCCCATTAATTTAAGCCTCGGCTGAAAGGTAGACCATCAATTGCCGACGTGAGGACGAAAATTAATGACTAATGGTACCTATTCGCAAACATAGTCTTACTGTATAAGCAGGAGTATATTAAACATATAACAGGTGGTCAATGTTCGCATACAGACTCGAAATAACTTAGTGATACTAAATTTTACATATTTATTAAAACGAATATTCACGTTTATGCCTTTGTTTTTAAACGACTTAATCCGACATGGTTTGTGAAATGATGAGTCATTAAATATGACATACAACCAATGGTTTTGGAGTACATTTTCATGTTTTTCAAACGAAACCCACGTAGTCACTATAATTAGCTCCCACAATTCCCATGCCGAATAAATATACATTTTAGATAGACGAGGTCAAAATAAATGTAACGCGTTCAACCGAAATCTTCATTACACCATCCAATTAATCCAATCTGTCACACACTATCCCCAACTCTTTTAATTGGTCGGGGCTAATTCCGTTTGTAAAGCCAATGTCCAACAGACCAAAACTTTGCCTTTCGGCCTGAAATTAATCCGGGAAAAAATTGTCAATCAGGGACTAATAAAAGTTGGCCAATTGAAAAATTGGCGGCAGATATATCCACTCAGGAGTTAGAAAAGGGGTTGGTTGGATTACAAGTAATTTGGAGTTCGTACTCAGATGTAAATTGCGGATATGATATTGGATTTAATCCAATATTCGCAAGGTGTGCTCATTTAATGCGTGTACCCATCATCTTTACTTAAAGTCGTATTATAAATGTGAATATAACTTTGTTCGCGTATTAATGGGTTTAGTAGCAATTACTGTATTAAAATAGCCTACATGCGCCTTGTAGGAAATTTGTTATATATTTTAGTGAAAATTCCGTCAACGTTCTCCCATAGTCAATTCCGTTTTTAGATCAAAGTTAATTATAAATATTAACTTTGGTCTAAGGACAAACGATCTAAGCGTAAGTGTGTAAGACTGGTGTCTTAAATATGTTTCTGGACCTGTGCTAGAGGTCACCAGGCCCCACTCTCTGGCCTTACAATGGATCAGATATCTCGTGTGAGAGAGTATAAGTTTTAGGAAGTTGTATAATTAAACAAATGAAACACAATTGTTTATTACAGTATGTTTTACACGATAAGCGACTCCACACAGAATCGTGGGTGGAAAGCTCTGCTTAGGTATATAAATCCCTCCTCGGTGACCTCGGGATACATTTTTAATTTTCTTCCATAAGTCTCCGTTTGTTTTGTTTTTAAACTTCAACTGTTATTGTCCTTACATTTGTGCAATTCGATCAAATCTAGACACGCGGTAGCGTGTCAAGCCAAGTTCAAGAAACAGAACTGGCGAGGCGCACCGTGTGTAATATTACACGAACCATTTGGAACCACTTTTGAACCCCTCATAAATCAAAAACTATTTCACATAAACGTATCAAATTTGGCTCATATATTGTGACTTGCGAGATAAATATGTGTTCTAAATTTCATAAGCTTATCTCAAACAGTTATTTAGATATTAATGTCCAAAAATCCTCATTTTTATCATTGACTGACTGACAGATCAAAATTCTAACCCAGTTCCAAATGACCTAGAGAGTTGAAATTTGGTATGCAGATAGGTAATTACATGAATACAAAGGAAAAAATAAAAAACTGTCAATTTCTTAATATTTTTTTTTTTATTTTTATAAGAGGCTAACAAGATGACCTCACTCCACCTGATGGTAAGCGGTAGTGAGATCCACATATGAGGTCGACAGGCACAATAGACCATGCTGCGGTTAGGTTCTATTATGAACGCTTAACATAAATACCTAATTATTGCCTAATCACGCCTATATACCGGGGAAGGCAGAGCACTAAGTATATATTTAGGTATACATACTTACTTATTTACAATTAAGAGTAGGTACTTATAGTCGGTTTTCATATTTATTACTTAGGGTTATACCCCGTAAACGTAGGAAAATACAGTAACTGATTCAATTGTTTTATATTTATAAAGTCTAGTTTTAGTTTTGAATTTGTCCTTTTCAAAGGACCTACGGCGTTACGATGATATATACTTTTCTACAAAAAGTAATGATATCCAATCAAAAACATAAATGTGAAATGAGAGCCAAGTTCAATATTATTATAATTGCCTTGGTTGTTGACTTCAACGACAAAAGAAGTGAGATCTAAATGGGTGCCAAGTTCAATGGTCAACCCTGAAATGTATTTATAAGTAACACTATAACATACCTATCATATCTTCTTATAACATAAGATAAAGTATGGTGGTAGCCTATGGAGGTCTGTCTTGGCTAGTTTTCTTTAGTTAGTTAGTTAGTAGTCTAGTTAGTTGTCTTGGTTAGTTTGGTATTTGTCGGTTTTTATTTTATAATTCCGAAAATTTGGATTGTTGGTAGAAACTAGCGAGCGAACATAATAATACGTTGGTAGGTTTATAGAAACTAGCCAAGACAGACCTTCATAGGCTACCACCATACATTATCTTATGTTATAAGAAGATATGATAGGTATGTTATAGTGTTACTTATAAATAAATTTCAGGGTTGACCATTGAACTTGGCACCCATTTAGATCTCACTTCTTTTGTCGTTGAAGTCAACAACCAAGGCAATTATAATAATATTGAACTTGGCTCTCATTTCACATTTATGTTTTTGATTGGATAATATGTTTCTTGTGATAGGTTGTTGTTATCCTGAACCAGGCCAGATTAAAAAAAACTATAAAACCATAACTAATACGCCACTCGGAGAATACTTAAAGCTGTTGGTCCCATCATGCCCTTGCACCATATTACATCTCTGAAATTTACTGCCTACGACGAAGGACGATATTTTTAATATATAGGTTAACTTCGAATACTCGTATATTTTCGATAACCAATTTCAGATATCCCTAGGGAACCATACATTTTCCGCTATTTGAATAAAACGGGAGCCTCGTCGACAGGCTTCTCTATTAAACCAAATTTACTGAGCTACATAGCGTAAGTAATTGTATAGTCACTATTTTATCAATATAGTAATAGCTTACCTCTACCGACAGGTGTTAGTTAGGTCAGATATGTTTCTATCAAAATATAAGATATGTAATCTGATATGATGTATTGCAATGGATTGCATTGTGATCACAAAATTCGCAAAGTACACATTTGTATATGAATATACATACATATCTTGTTTTGAATTAAGACTACTTTAAAGTTTTCCCATTTCAACAAAAGGCCATGAATAAATAATTCTTAGCTCACACTAATGGACACTTATATGTACAAAGATTTGAAAAAATCTAACTATAAACTGCTTCGAACAAAGAAAAATAGTGTCCAATTATTCTAGAATTATTCTTTAAAGTAAAAAGTAAGGTAGTAATTTTTAAAGTGATAGACCATTACACCGACCATTAACATTATTGTGCCAAAAAATATTTTAACAGTAAATATATATAATAAAATATAGTGGGTACTTGTACTACTTTATCGGCAACATTAAGATATACTTCACAGCACTCTCTACGCGCTGTAATAAGAAAGTCGATGAAATATGAAACGCCATTTTTCACTCAGCGGATAAAGAGCAATAATTCATAGAACTCTCTCAAGCCTAAAACATGGCGGCAAGCAGTCTATACCTCAGGTGTGTTTAAAATATTTAATACCTACGCCTCTGCTTTTAAGCGGCCATATAATTATGTATTTTGTTTCGTCCCCATCTTTGAAATGACATTGCAAAAGCTTTACGTCAGAGGAGTGATTTCCCGTCAACGTAAGTTAGTTTTGACTATTGGTGTAACCCAATCGAAGCTTCGGAAATAGAGTACCCATGAATTTGCTACTAAACTTAATACCGCTTTAAGCGCGTAGTGTTTATTTATTGTTTTATTTATTTATTTTAGGAAGATCAGGATTTACATTTTTAACATAGGATAATAATAATAACAATTAAGAAATCACTTATAGATCTTCACAGATAACAGACAGGTGTTTTATTGATTAAAATAGAAGGCTTAGATATTTTATCTCAGATAACATCAGTTCCGACTCAAGCTTTTCAAAGGCGTCTAAAATAGTTTTGTTTGGTATTTCATTAAACTTCAACAAATTATTTCCACACTCTTAATCCAACAAGAGCTTTGACCCTAAAGATGAACTTAACTATTTGGGCACTTAAAAAGGTAGCGTCGTCTGGAAGAACCCTTCTCACTTATATCTTAAAAACTCCTATGTGAAAATGTATGTACATTAAAAGTTCGTGCGTCTAGACATAATGGAATGCTGGCTATTAACTAGTAATTTATCATAATAGCTATGCGCTATTTGCAATTCAGTTTGAAAGCTATTTTAATTTCCAATACACGAAAATGAAGATAAAATATTTGAATAATTTTAATTATAGTTACTTTAAATTATAGATAAAATTTATACCTATTTGAGACAGTTTTCACTAAGTAAAAAATATTTTCGATAAATATTGTGAAAAATCTCCCAACTGACACGCTGAAATATTAGTGGTGGCATAAGTCAAGCGGCCATTTCAGGGATTACGCGTGGATGCACTCAGGATTACGTTTTTGGCTCGTTATTTCTATTTTTGTAGTTATTTATTAAAAGCATGACTGTTATATATAGTTACTAAGCCTATAATCCCCTATGGTCCGTTTTCATAGTGCAATAGGGTCAGTCAAACTCGGTCGGATGAAAAATTTCGGTAATAGTAACAAAGTGCCTTGGTACACAATATTTTATATCCAAGACATTATGAAAGTTTAACGTGAAGCTGAGACTACCTACATCGTAAAGTAATTTATTGAAGATAGGTATTGAATTGATTTTAAGAATCTAGATAAGTTCTACTCTTACTTAGCAAAGCAGAAGCTTGACTGAGAAAAATGTAAGATACGTTTGCACCTGTATTTTTTGCAAGAGTGGCAACGGCGCTTATATGCAAGATTACCAAAAAAACATACATACATACATTTTCCCAGACGGAGGGGTAGGCAGAGATCACTTCCTGCCATGTGCTCCAATCCTGGCACACCACTTTCGCTTCTGTCGCATCCATCAACCTCTTAATGCATGCACGTCGATAACTACTTTTAATTTGGCCAAATAATTATCCAAAAACAATATCTCACCAGTATTATCGCGAAGAGCGGCAACGGCGCATGGTAAGTCGCCATCAGAGTCACCGCGCCCAGGGTAACGGTGACAAGTATGGACCCTGTCAACGCGAAGGCCTCCCACTCTGGCGCGGCGGGTAGCAAAGCCAATGCTAGCACCGATGACAGGATGAACGTCATCACTGAGAGCGATGCTATCGACTTCACTTGGCTTGACAGTTCCTGTAACAAAGTAGGTATGTACATTATTCTCGGTCGGTCAGGCGTCCAAGGTACCGCTGGGAGGACGAGGTCGCGAAGGATCTGCGCGAGCTCCACGCGGATTACTGGCGAGAAGTGGCACAGGATCGGCCTAGGTGGAGGTCCTTATTATCGAAGGACAAGATTCGTTTTGGGTCGCTGCTCCAATCTAATTAGTTTTAGTTAGGTACATTATTATTTACTTAAATTTTAAATAGTAAATACATACATACATAAAATCAAGCCTTTTCCCCAGAAGGGTAGGCAGATATCGCTTCCTGCCATGTGCTACCGTCCTGGCACACCACTTTCGCTTCTTCCAAAATAGTTTATTATGTAACTTAACTCCAATACAATTGCGAAAGGACAGTTATCATGTCGTCAATATTTTCTGCAGGATACGTTCGGTTCATGCGACCGGTACACTTCTACGATAAATAATATGTATACGTATCTTTAAAGAAAACCTATAAAACACAAGTTTTTATAACATGTAACGAGACTTGAAATGAGAAGGTGAATTTTGTGTTTGTAATTCCTTATTGGCTCAGTTTATGGCCATCCTTAGCTTCCTCCTTAAGGATGAAAATCCTTACAGACCCTAAGGCCAACACATAAGGTTCATGTTAAAAAGTAATAACACAAGAAAACTCCGCCATTCGAAACAGACATAGCAATCTAAGGGTTATCCTCATTCCTTCCAAGCCACAGCTGTTCTCAGTAATGAGGGCTAGTAAATCAAGACAACCCCCTAATCTACAGATGTCTGTGAAAAGTTTTCCAACGTCAAAAAGGGGCAGGAACCGTTATTTTACTTTCGTACGTACGAAAGATTTAGGCAATCAAAAAATACAAGGAAATTGCAGGTGTTTGTATATTCAAAATATTAAAAAAAACATAGCGTGTGTACCTACGTTATGAATTGTTTTAAAGTATTGTTCTTGTCTTAATAAACATTCAAATGTAAAGAACATTAGGCCGCGATAGTCCAAGACCGTGGGTTCCGCTCTCGTTCTCTGACATTCGAATGATATTCCAAACTGACATAAAAACACATACAATAAGAAGTTTAGCCTTACTTAGATCCAAAATTTACCATTAAACCTCTAACTTTTTGTAGTCAAACGTCTATCAGTACCTACTCTTTCCCTTTGAAATAGATAACGCTCGTTTGTCGACACACAAACCGCAGCTGGTCTCATTAATGAGTACGAGAAAATCCAGAATACGGTGCAAATGTTGCCGCGAACCTTCTGAAGGATGTGTAATAAGAACCAAAAGAGGCTCAGCCACCCACTTGGGGTACGATGTTTATAAATGTACAATCTGGGACATATTTTTTATTTGTGTTTGTGAATTTATTTTTGTGTGATTGTTTATATTCAACTAGTGACCCCCTCGCTTCTTTTCGGGTATATTTTTTCCTCTATCTATTAAAAAAACATCAAAATCCTTTTCGTAGATTTAAGATTTAAGCATACATATAGACAGACACAGGAAGCGACTTTGCTTTATACTATGTAGTGATATGAATATGCCCGCGCATATGACCGTCCCAGCAAGGTGATTCTTTAAATGAGTCTAGATCACATTTAGATCGGATAAACTGTTTTTGAGATTAGCGTGCATAAACGCATAGACAATAAATCCAAAAATCATTGTTTATTTGTTCATCAAAAATCATTGTTAAAAATCATTGATACGTAGATAAAATACATACATACATAAAATTACTTCTTTTTCCCAGAGGGGTAGGCAGAGATCACTTCCAGCGATCCAGTTTTCACCTCTGTGGGAAACGTGACGTGACGGGTTGTGGACCACGTCGCCACCATTCTGCCTTGTGCATTGTTTTAACAAAGTCATTGCGTTCCCACGAGTAGCAAGGATATATGTCAGGGGAAGGAAAAGGGGGGGAAGGATACTATCGCCTCGGATGATTTGGACTGAGTCGATAGTAGCTCAAGGAGCCGGGGTCGCTTACCCGTATACCGTTCACTAACCACCGGACAGATAGTTGTGACTGGTATCCCCTGACAAATAGAAAAAATATTGCAGGAGACATCCACGTCATGTACTGACAACGATCCATTACATTTTTATTGTGTAAATATTTACATATCATAGTCCTTAAACATATTTCAATAACAATGCTTCACTAAATCCAAAATGTACAGCTTACTTCAATATTCAACAGGACTGCGTTACTTAAATTAATTAAACCACTCCTCTTCAAAGCAATCATATCAACTTCGCCATTAATATTCAAAAGCTTATTGAAATGCCAACAATACCCTTTCAAATATCGTGTTAAGCCTTTGCTTGTACAAAACCGTAAGTTACGATGGAAAAACTTCGCTAAATAAAGAAAAGCTTGGAATTAGTTCAACAAAAAAGGGTTAAAGACAAAAGTACGGACAAATGGAATTTTAATGACTTCGTATAAGTTGTTCCTGAAAATGGTGTTATAGCTGTGAATTATTTTGTGCATCTCAAGGATGTTTACTTGTTTAAATTTGATCTAGACACGCGGTAGCGTGTCAAGCCAAGTTCAAGAAACAGAACTGGCGAGCCGCGCCGTGTGTAATATTACACGAACCATTTGGAACCACTTTTGAACCCCTCATAAATCAAAAACTATTTCACATAAACGTATCAAATTTGGCTCATATATTGTGACTTGCGACTTCTATAAACCTACCAACGTATTATTATGTTCGCTCGCTAGTTTCTACCAACAATCCAAATTTTCGGAATTATAAAATAAAAACCGACAAATACTTGTAGGCTTAGAACTTGCGACGGCTTTAATTCATATATGAAAACTAGCCAAGACAGACCTTCATAGGCTACCACCATACATTATCTTATGTTATAAGAAGATATGATAGGTATATTATAGTCAACAACCAAGGCAATTATCATAATATTGAACTTGGCCCTCATTTCACATTTATGTTTTTGATTGGATCATTATTTCAAAGTTAAAGGCTCAATAAAGATATTATCTTCTTGTCTTGGTCCTTGTCAGTGTTTCTTTGTCCGATACTCGTAATTTATAATATTTATGTATTTATTTATTTATAATATTAGTAAGGATAGTAGTTCCTACTATCCTTACTAATATTATAAATGCGAAAGTAACTCTGTCTGTCTGTCTGTCTGTTACGCTTTCACGCATAGAGTACCGAACCGATTTAAACGAAATTTGGTACAGATATAGTCCAGAGCCTAGGAAAGGATATAGGCTACTTTTTAACCGACTGCGCTATAAAGAAGTAATATTTTACCCGTTAAACGTCTCTACGCGGACGAAGTCGCGGGCGGAAAGCTAACATGCTTATAATTGAGACCACCAGAAACAGAGAGGCCCAAGTGACATGAGCCTTAATAGCGTGGCCCGAGTGATCTGGGTCCCTATACTCTATTAATATGAAATAAAAAATTATAACGTCACATCTTTTTTTTAACGTCCCTTGTGATCGTTTACTAAAATTACCTTTGAACCAATCTGCTATTAACTAAGGGGTTTGAAAGGGTCTTTTCCATAGTCAACTAAAATGCAACTTGTGGTTTAAGTCACTTGTTCAGTGGGGCTACCATGAGTTTAAAACTTACGCGCTCGATATCGCCTACGTAAATATGTCTATAAAAAACTTGTACAGCGCCGCCTGGTGGTTACGCGAAGAACTACAATCGGCCATATGAAAAAAACAACTCGATAGGTTTTTAACGTACGTAAGTTTACGATAGCCAACTCATGGTAGCCCCTCTGGTGGCCTAAAAAAAGACATCATCATACAATCATAATGTACAGAGTCTATTAATCTATCCAACTTCTTTCCCTATCTGAATAGATAAGTCGTTTCAGATTACGTGATTTATTTAATTACAGTCACATGGTTCACAATGATGGGAACAAATGATTTCACACACATTTCTACACAAGGCACCCTGTAAGGGCACTGCACTGTGGTACAAAATCCTAATTAGTCGGCGCCTCTTCTATAAAATAAGGATTAGAGCGAATGTACTCGACGTACAATTCTTCCTATCTTGTATACAAAGTCATCATAATCGGTCCTTACCGATATAAACCAGATTTAATTGCATGTATCGAATATAACCTACAGTGTATAAATGACCACTAATTACTGGTGCGGTTTTATTTCTAGCTACACATATTATACACATTGTGTTCATTTAATGATGAAACCTGAATGAAGTCTAATAGTGGACTCGCTTTAGCGATTATTAGGTACCGAAGAACAGTATTATGATTGCATTACTGCATATTACGTAACACATGTTCATTATTATTGTAACTGGTAATGTATTATGACAAGTATAAAGTATGTGTTGCATTTTAAAATGTTTAAAGAACAAAAGATTCCTTTGGGAATTCAAATATTTATAGCAAAGTGTAAGTACAGCGTTTGAGTATAGGTGACGATTTTCAGGTTATGACTAATTAACACGTACCTATCTTATCTTCTTATAAATAAAAATGAATTGCTGTGAGATATTAAAATAAACAAAGACGTGTGGCACTCAGGGACTGCCGCGGACCGATTGCATAGCATCGTAATTTTGGTTTTAAAATGTTCGTCGTAGTCGCAAGAAGGTTTCAATGAGAAAATATAGAAAAAGAATAAGTATTGGCGGTATGAAATTCGCCGGGACCACTAGTTTATAATAAAATGAAGGTATTTTGTAATTTTGTAAAAATATATGTATAAAGTATGAGATATTAAAATAAACAATAAAAAAATCCGTTAATTTTCCTTGCTGTCCACTTTGAATAGCCAGTAAAATTTAAAAATTTACTGACTAAAATACCAAGACCGAAAAGATTATTGAGTAGTAAAATTTAAAAATTTACTACTCAATAATCTTTTCGGTCTTGTGTGCACGACTACTTGTAGTTAGAAAAGAACGTTTTTCTGAAGCATAACACTAACTTCAATGGCCCACAATATCAGATTTGTCCCTATAAATACAAGACCGAACTTTGTCCGATAACACGATAACAAATGGCACTAATAAAGGTATTCGGAACTGTTGGTGTTAACACTTTCCGGAACAGATTTTCCTTGTAACATGTGGGGACATTTTCCGAGACTGCGGGAATTCCCTATTGGATTATCCGCGAATGCGATGGAAAAAATGTGTTGCGGTTAGATAAATGTCGAATCATTTCTTATTTTAACCTGCTCCATAAAAAGAAGTTCGCAGTTTGACGTCAAAATACCTATGTATAAACGGGCGTTCAACCGCCAACTTCCTAACTCTGGGCTGAGTAATTTCATCCATCGACGACTGGCTCGGTGGAACAGTGGCTAGTGACCCAGGTTTACTACCTACGGTTCCAAGAGTCATGGGTTCGATTCCCACTCGGGACAAATATTTGTGTGACGAACATCGGTGTTTGTTTCGTGTCTGGGTGTATTATTAAATATATTTAAGTATATTTGTGTATCCACTGTTGATTCTGATACCTGTAACACAAGTGCTTAAGCTACTTACCACGGGATCAGATCAATGTATGTGATGTTGTGAAATATTTATATTTATATATTTAATATTGTATCTACTCATTCTGTCCTACTAAAACTCTGTAATAAGTAATGCATGAGTGAACTTTATCCGTGTTTCATTATTTATACTCACTAATTCTGTAAGGCACAGATGGAGTTCACAGCGGGTCTACCGTATAAATAACTTACACGGGTATATTATACACACGTGAATCGTATTAATTTAGTTGCGTAAATAGATATTGCATGCTGAATGCTTAATAGGAAGACTAATTATTGTGAAATCAGGAACTGTCCTGAAGGAAATAACCGAAATAATAATGATTTTAGAGGTTCTCTGATTTCTCCGACTCTTGACAGCCTGATTACCATAAAGTATAGGATTGCGTTGTAAAAACTTTGTCTTTGTCGAAACACGGAACTTTTAAACTTTTATAGAAATGTCAAAGGTAACAAAAACGAATCAACCCGAACCAGCTTAATTTGATCTTACATTCTATTGAACAAATATATCAACAAAAGTTAAGCAAATGGAATGATTTACTACGAAGTTTCTAAAGTGCAATAAATATCACTTAACGTGTAACAGAATCATTGAGAAGATGAATTGATTGATCTTTTCAAGGGTCATTGACCTTTCACTTGTGAATGGCGGCCAGTGGCCGTCAACCCGGTCCTAAATCAATCGCAAACAAGCCATCCTTATACCACTATAAGAAGGGATGAAAGGACTCAGATGATACGTAAGTTTACAAACCATTTTGACGTATAACTGTAGCTCTATAAATAGGCTACTTTACAAATGAGTAATGATGCTATTATACCACTATAAGAAGGGATGAAAGGACTCAGATACGTAAGTTTACAAACCATTTTGACGTATAACTGTAGCTCTATAAATAGGCTACTTTACAAATGAGTAGACACGCTAAACGAACTAATGATAGAATAATAAAAATTAAAAGGAATAACTCAAGTATCTTCGGATATTACTAGCATGTGGACTATCTATTCACAGAACCATATAGAAATAAAATGTGATATGGCACAATTACAGTCAGACAGAGAAACAGTTGGTTTAAAGTATTTTCGAGGCATAATACATATAACTTCTTATAAAAAAGTAGCAAAAGGGTCGCCAGTTACCCTTGTATTTATCAGCTATATTAAGAGAAAAAGTATTTACTAATAGCAGGTAAAACAGTTCGAAGTTGATACAAAACGAACATGTTCTGGATGCCACAAACTGTATCTTTTCGCTATCACGCAATCCGTCAATCAGTCATGAAAATAATGGGACTAATGCTGAAAAACTTTAGTATACGAAATCGAAGTTGTACCTTCTTTAAATTAGAGTAGAAAATAATCGTTAGATTGCTATTTGAATATTTTATGAGTTGACTTTTATCATAATTTTCAGTCACTACCCAAAAAACTTTACGTCTTAAATATCCATAAGTTATCATCAAGCATTGAAGTTTTAAGACTGCGAATCCTTATCTTTGGAACTCCACTCGCTATTCACAAACTTAGCATCCATATAATCATACTTTATGTTCCGAAAGCTGCAATAGAATCACATTTTCCCCCAAAAGCTTCGTTTTATTTTCCATTTTCGGGATAAATGGTAATGGTATGTCATCACTATTTATTTACTGCTAAAGTCGCTATAGCACAACAGAACTAGTATCAAAGTCTATAGTATTGTCTATTACATTAAAAGTATCCGTAAAATTAGTTTTATTTCAAAGCAAAATCTATCGTAGATTATTAGTACCAGAATCGATCCTATCTATTCGTCAAGGCTAAGGTATCCAATGCGCTCCATTCAATGTACACATATGATGCTACTTACTTAACCGCTCAATAAACAATAATATATGAGAGACAAGACTAAAGAGATAGCCTTTTAGTCAATAATCAATACACAACTTTACTATAACCCCATATCCGCCCTTTGAACCCACACCATTAAGTCTCTTCCTACTTCTCTTTGCCACCTTTACCTCGATGTACCGTTCACTGATAATAATTTTGTGAGATAGATGGTCATCACTTCACATCCACATGTATGAACCTATTTACCTACACTTCCCTCCCGGTTATACCCTACGGCGGATACCCAAGCCAGCTACACCTCTATGTACCATACTACATCCAGTTCCCTCCTAGTTGCCCTTCAGCGATACCCAAGATGGCTACTAGTTACATAAGCACCTCACGTATACACCCCGGGCTAATCTGAGAGCTAACAGCGTTACCGGACCGGAGACAGCCTAATGCGATTCAAGCGCATACATTATTATGTTACAGACAGAACAGCGGTCCTGGCGATCATTATACATGCTGATGGACTGCAGTAATGGATCCACCGGTATAATCATGATTGCACTGAAAGCAGCAGTAATGCACGTATTAATGAAGGTCTAATGCATCTTGTGGAATGGAATAGGCTTTGTATTTTTGGCGTTGACATTAACATACCTATTTTGAGAGCCCTCATCACTGTCTAGATTTCGTGCACTTACAATTTCGACTAGATTAAGGGACCAACAGATTGGTTTACTGCTCGACAAAAACAAGGCCAAGACTTACAGCGCCTACAGATAAATTTAAGCCGGATACAGATGTACACACTTTTCGAAAAATAATTCCAAATAATTGGAAAGGAAAACAAACTATTTCTGTATTAAATAAGTACACGAGCATATACCGACAAATTCCTGTCAAAATGGTCGAAAAGTTATAGGAAAAAGAGTGACTTGAAATTACTTGAAAGAGGGTGGGTGCCTAAAGATAGATTCGAGCTGGACACAGATGTACACCACATTTCAAAAAATAATTTAAAAAAAATTACAGAAAAAAAAAACTATCTCTGTATGAAATAAATACTTAGTCCACGTATAAATGGTCAAAATGGAGAAAAAACAGTAGTAAAAAGAGGGATGGAATAGTTAGAACGAAAGTATCAAGTCCCCAACTTGATATTTCTTTTGCAATAGTGCATTTGGACTTTTACCAAATATCTATCCCTATGAAGATAGAAAAATAACAATACGGGATCAATCTGTCTAAAAATAGTAATTCTATTCACTTCACTACTGATATGATGTATAGATACACCTGACCTACCATCCTCAATGAAGTATACGTTTCGATCAGTGATGTTATGATGTTATAATTTCGGATCTGGATATGGATTGGATACGGATATTTGTAAATTGTTATAAATAAATTATATCGGATTATCTGATTGTTTTGCTTACGGATACGGATATTAGGTTTTCAAGGAAGTGTAAATACATTAATCAAATAGATTAAGCGCGTGCGCGGTTGATATGTAAGTCGCCTCGGACGGACAAAAACAAAAACTTGTTACACCATGTCATCTTTAGTCAGACTCTGCCCTATACGAAACTATCCGAACCCTTTGTATCGGTTTCGGTTACGGTTACGGATAGATTTTTACTTCGGATATCCTATAGTTTCGGTTACGGACATGGAGCTCCATAACAACACTGGTTTCGATATCGAGCAGGTTGTAGCTCAATCTCATCAAAGGTAAGGTCAGCAGTTCATTTGCCCGTAACAGCGTCAAAGGGGATGCCGATCAAAATGTATAAGACAATCTTCGGTGAACTCTAGTCTAACACGCGGCTTTGTGGACATATTGTGACAAGACACAAGGTCTTACAGATGGTTTAGTTCGAGCGTCCATAAGAGCCTCGATAGTGTCGTATAATTGCCTATATAGCATCAGTTTATTAAGATTGCCTCGTTGGTCTATTTGTAGCAAGGGCTGCGTAAGGACAGAGAGGTCCCCGGTTAGAGTCCGGGGTCGGGCAAAATTTGTGTGAGTTTTTCTGTAATGAAATTACTCAGCCATGAGTTAGGAAGTTAGCGGTTGAACGCCCGTGACTCGGAAAGCACGTAAAGCCGGTGGTCCTGCGCCCGATCTCTCATCGGTCAAGTCGGATTACCGTCTCACCAAATTATGAGAGTAAGGGAATAGACTGCGCACTTGTATTTGCGCGCACACTTATGCACTATAGTATGTCCTGCGCACTTAGCTGGTCTCAATGAGGTCGGACGCCTTATTATTATTATTAAGATTTATTTAGCCAATACACCATGAAGTTTAAGTGGTTGTTTTCCCGCAGCGAAACCTTTAGTATTACTATCGAATTATACTAGTTATAAGAATAAAATATAATCATCTAACTTGAAGGCGTAAGAAGCGATAGTTCTTTTAAGTGATGTGACGTAGTCAGGTACTGCTTGCCGAATGAAATTGATGATTAAAGCTAAAGAAGCTCCATGCCCTAAAACTGGTATTGTTTGATTTAAAGAAAAAAATGCACAAATCTATTTTACCACTACTAAGATAGAAATATTTTACTGCGAAATTTAGTGGTTGTTTTAACCACTAAAAAAGGTTAAACAACTCCAACCAATAAGCTCGAGACTACTCTAAATTAAGGCATAAATACATAAAAGCTTGTAAAAATTCAAATCACAAGCAACTAAGGGCAAAACAAATGATTGCAAATCGCTTCAGCAAAACAATTTTGAGCTTTTATGATCAAATCTAAGATTTCCTTACAAAATATTTTATGAAATCGAACAGAAGTTAAATACGAAGAAACATTTAATGTATCATAACTTATTGTAAAAGAAACGACTGCAATCATTCCTAGCACTCCCAACGGAGCTTTTGAGTCCGTACTTTTCTGCTTCTTGCCAAAATTTATAGACAGCCAATGTTGTAAGTATAGGTACATACATTTTCATCATATTAACCCAAAAATCACTACGATCGTTACGAACAATAGTGTTAATGTGTAAAATGTTCTTATCCTCATCTCACAGGTGGAAATGAGGTTTTTAAAAGGTTAGTTTTATTTGGCTAACTCCGTTTGTTTATTTACTTAATTCATACTAAACGTAATAATAGAGCTTACATCTCGGTATTTTTCTGTTTAATCCCATGAGGATTGCGTAGAACGTACAAATACGTTTGTCCTGTGACTACGAGCGCTGTAAAGAGCTCGAAACGTGTCTAATAATATGTTTAGATAAACAATACACCCGAGTTTAATCCATTAAATTAGTTTTATTTCAAAAGACTGACCGAAAAACTTCCTTCAAACCAACTTCGCCAAATTTTGATTTAAAAGCGCAATGAAAACCTTAATGAAAACGAAACGAGCCGTCAGTTTTCGTGATATCTTTGTGAGCTTTACACCATGTGTAATTAATCCTTCAGAGATTGCGTATCACATACAAATAAGTTTAAGATGAAGCATTACAAACTTAAAAACTTCTTTCAAACCAACTTCACCAATTTCGATTTAAAATCGCAACGAAAACTTCATTATATAATTTTAAACTGTCATGGTTACACACATTAGAAAACTGTAACTGTTCGGGATATTTACCATGTTGTTTTGTTTTAATGAGCTCCCGATATTTCCTACCTTAGACCTACCGTCATTCTCGCAGTCCTACAGTTCACCCGTGATCATGGCGCTTGCAACAGTGCCGAAATATCGGGAGCTCATTAAAACAAAACAACATGGTAAATATCCCGAACAGTTACAGTTTTCTAATGTGTGTAACCATGACAGTTTAAAATTATATATTGAGCACCGGTACGGGCCGGATATTGCGAAATTAGTGAAACACCTTGAGCGCGCGCGGAAAAAGTGTGAGTGTTTATCGGAATCCTTACTATTTTTAGTGAAGTGTCGTGACAATGACTTGATTCCGGTATGTGTGCGTATAAAACCTCGCCCAGACATTTACGGCTCCGCGAGCGTTCTTCGTAACGCGAGCATAAAATTATTACGTAAGTCGATTAGAAATTGCCGTTATCGACTGGACAAAATTCAGTGTGAGTTATATAGTATACACCTGGAATGCAGTGCTGTGTTGTCCGTGAGTGATTTTGAAAAGTGTGATCGTATAACGTACTTACAAGCACAACGTTCGCGAGAACTAAGTGCTTTGAAACAGAATGGTAAGTTTGAGTCACTATTAAGTAAACAGAAGAGTGTCCCCTACCATGATAACTCACCGAAGCGACGCACTGTGATAAATCATTCGGATAAATTGTTGACTAACGCAGCATTACAAATACTGGAGAAAGGGCTTAATTACGCTCCCACATCTAATCGCATCCCTTATGAAGGAATTATAGGCACAGTTGAGGAGGTAGTTAGACGTAACAGGATTCCTGCGGCGGACGCGGAAACCTTAAGGCAAGATGTCGCCGTTACCTTACGTCATGCGAAACCTCCCAAAGCAAATATTTCTTCTGAAGAGCTTTCCGCACTGAGAGACCTCCGAAATGATAAGAGCGTAATAGTGTTGAAGGCGGATAAGGGCAATGCGACAGTACTTTTAAATGTCACTGATTATGATAAGAAAGTCAGAGACCTACTAAGTGACATAAGTACGTATGAAAAAGTGAGCTATAACCCGACGAGTAGGACGAATCGGGCAACCCAAAAGCTCATCAAGGAGTGCAAGGAGGCTATTGGTGATGATATTGCTACGTATCTCCTACGACCGAGAAACCTCCAACCTCCCAAATTGTATGGACTACCAAAGGTTCATAAGCCAAATGTACCTCTGCGGCCAATAGTGAGTCAAATTGATTCTCCGACCTATGAATTGGCAAAGCATGTAGCCGGTATCCTACAGCCATTGGTGGGTGGCACCACATCGTACGTGAAGGACTCCAGACATTTTATTGACATTCTGCGACTTAGTAATATCAATAAGAACGAAGTGATGGTCAGTTTTGACGTAGAATCACTGTTCACAAACGTTCCCATTACTGACTGCATGGAAGTAATTAAGCGTAGAATGGAAGAAAATGATATTCCTGTGGAATATGCCAAATTGGTGCAACATTGCCTTTCGACTAATTACTTCATATACCAAGGCGAATACTACCTCCAAATAGATGGTGTGGCAATGGGAAGTCCTGTGGCCCCTGTAGTTGCAAACTTATGGATGGAACATTTTGAAAACAGAGCCATTGCCACGGCCCCTTATAGTATTAGAATTTGGAAGCGGTACGTCGATGACATTTTTGGTATTGTAGAGGGTGATGAAAGTACCGTGCAGAACTACTTGGCACATTTAAATAGCATCCATAGGAAAATGAATTTCACGTACGAAATGGAAAAAGAGAGGAGCATTGCCTTTTTAGATGTGCTGGTCAAAGTTCGAGATGATGGTTCGTTCAGCCATTCAGTATACAGGAAGCCAACTCATACTGATCGCTACCTACATGCAGAGTCACATCATCATCCGCGTCAACTGAACTCTGTAGTGAAGTCGCTTACAGACCGTGCATATAATCTATGTGACGAGGAACATATTAATGATGAGATAAAACACATAAGCGACGTCTTACGGAGGAATGGATACAGCGGGCGAATTTCAAGACCGACACGCAGTAAACGCCTGGATTATAGGGTAGATCGGCATCCAGCATATTTGCCGTATGTAAAAGGAGTGACAAATAAGATCTCGAACTTATTTAAAAAATTCTCAGTTAAAACTATCTTCACTCCTCTTAAAAAGCTATCACAGTTTCTACGCTCCCCAAAGGATAGCTTCCCTTTGGAAAAACCAGGCGTTTATAAAATTGACTGTAGCTGCGGGAGCTCATACATAGGGCAAACGAAAAGAACTATTTCGTGCCGTGTGAAAGAGCATATCAGGGCAGTCAAGAACAATCAAACACAAAAATCGGCAATTGCTCAACATCTTATAGATTCGGGAACGAACCACTGGATTGAGTTACATAACCCTAAAGTACTTTCTACAGAACGCCATTATATACCACGACTGGTGAGGGAAGCAATTGAAATTAAAAAATTCAAAAACTTCAATCGTGAGGATGGGTTTCAACTGTCGAATGTATGGCATCCAGTGATACGTTTATGTAAAAATAAAAATAAACAAGTGTCCGTTCTCGAAAAAAGATGTGATACTGTAAGTGTAGTGTGTTGTGATCGAATTCGGAGTGACAATATTGTGAACGAGGGTAGTGGTGTCGTGCGTAATAAAAGACTTAGAAAGAGGGTAGACCGATATGTCTGCCCTTAGACCTACCGTCATTCTCGCAGTCCTACAGTTCACCCGTGATCATGGCGCTTGCAACAGTGCCGAAATATCGGGAGCTCATTAAAACAAAACAACATGGTAAATATCCCGAACAGTTACAGTTTTCTAATGAAAACTTCATTGCTAGCGAAACGAGCCGTCAGTTTTCGTGATATATATTTGTGAGCTCTACACCGTGTGTAATTAATCCTTCAGAGATTGCGTATCACATACAAATAAGTTTAAGATGAAGCATTCAAATTGACTTAAAAACTTCTTTCAAACCAACTTCACCAATTTCGATTTAAAATCGCAACGAAAACTTCATTGCTAGCGAAACGAGCCGTCAGTTTTCGTGATATATCTTTGTGAGCTCTACACCGTGTGTAATTAATCCTTCAGAGATTGCGTATCACATACAAATAAGTTTAAGATGAAGCATTTCAAACTTAAAAACTTCTTAAAACCAACTTCACCAACGCCGATTTAAAATCGCAACTAAAACCTGATTGCCAGCGAAACGAGCAGTCAGTTTTAGTGATATATCCTTGTGAGCGTGTGTAATTAATCCTACGGAGATCGCGTATCACATACAAATGAAACAAATAAGTTTAAGATGCAGTTCAAACAAACTTCAACACTTCTTTCAAACCAACTTCTCTAACGCCGATTTAAAATCGCAACGAAAACTTCATTGCTAGCGAAACGAGCCGTCAGTTTTCGTGATATATCTTTGTGAGCTCTACACCGTGTGTAATTAATCCTTCAGAGATTGCGTATCACATACAAATAAGTTTAAGATGAAGCATTTCAAACTGACTTAAAAACTTCTTTCAAACCAACTTCACCAACGCCGATTTAAAATCGCAACTAAAACCTGATTGCCAGCGAAACGAGCCGTCAGTTTTGCGTGATTTCTTTGTAAACTCTATACCGTGTGTTCGAATAACTAGTTAGGGTTCTGTGCCTGACGTTCTTTGCAAACCCGTTACCTAGGTCCGAACGTACCTGGCTATGACGTTTGACGAAGTCTGCCGGCGAACAAGCTACAAATAAAAGCATTGGCTCCGTATTTTGTTTCCAGCCAATGTCTGAACGACAGCCCTTTTGAACCGTTACCGCTCTTTGAACAGCACGATTCGTTTAAAGGTTAACGAAGGAAATTGATTTTATTTTAGTCTGGGATGGAGGTAGTTATTTTTGATGAGAGGCATTGTCGATCGTTTAAACACTTTTTTCATATAGGTTTGTAGCGTATTTTGGTTTTTATGTGAGTAACGTTAATAATATACTTAAATCGTTGGTTCAACTAAGTAATAAATAATAATAATAATAATAAAATCCTTTATTGTTCAAATACATACAGTGCATTACATATTTTAAAAACTTAAGTACCTAAACTAGGTCGAACCTGTTCTTATAGGCACTTATGCTCTTCACCTATTGAACAGGTATGTATTAATATGTGTATATATATATATATATATATATATATATATATATATATATATATATACATATGTGTGTGTGTGCGTGTGATTTGTGTTTAGTTTGACTTCAGGAATGTTTTAATATTATTTAAAAGATAATTTTTGTTTTATTACCCGTTAGCATAAAATTGTTAACATATTCTCTGTTTCATTGTAGTTTTGTGTAAGTAGCCATTCTTTTAATATAGTTTTAAATGTATGCTTAGTTGTATTTTGTAGGTTTAGTTTTTTATTTAGTTTTTTGCATAATATTGGAGCACTATAAGGAGAAAAGCGTTCAGAAAATTTTGTTTTAGATGGTACATGCGGGATTTTTATTTGTTTATGTCTAATATTTTCTCGTGTTAAAAGTTTTATATCTATTGAAGAATGAAGTTTGAGTGTAACTTCAAGGTAATAGAGCTGCCGTACAGTAAGGACTCCATATATAGTAATAATATCCTGACGCCTGTTTAAATAAATGGACGCTCACAATTTTTTTGAGCCTTCAAACGCCTTTGTCCTTGGACTAGGGCTGTCATAATATTCGAGATATTAAATTTTGTGAGAATTTTTACAATCCCACTTCATGAATACTGTCACCAAGTCTAGAAGACTAAGTATGTAAAGCCTACGTAATATTCAAATTACAACGGCATTGAACAAGGATCTGTTGATTGACTTAAATAATTTCTTGTCTCGACTTTCCATCCGAATTTGCATGATTTACTTATTACAAATTCAAAGTGCCTAATTAAAATCAGGTTGAATCCAAAACACCCTCAAAATTAATAAAATCAGAGGTTAATGAGTTCAAAAGTTGGGCAACTGGGCTAATTTGCTGAATAAATTTATAAGATAAATGTATAAAATTGAGGCTTTAGTTATCCCAGATTAATATCTAGTAATAGTCTATCAGAGGTTCAAGAGTGCTGTTACTGACTTAGTTAGAGCTGAGCTGGCAAAACCACCATAATTATTATTGGTCTCTTTTTTTTGTATTGTTCTTTCTATAGTTTAAACTTATTGTATTAGCTTGTAAAATAATAAATGGTTCATGCTGTGTACGCTATTTATAGATTGCTGTCTAGTTTATTATATCTATTGTACTAATTTTATGTCTGTAAAAATGACAGTAATCTGTTTATGTACCTATTTCAAATGAATAAATAAATCAGAAATCTAAAAATCTATAAAAATAATAAAACCTGGATGTGAAAAAGCCATGCACATTTCATAATTTATTATTTGTTACTTACGATCATAGATTCAATTCAAACTTATTTATTATTCTTTTCAAAGACAACATCCTATTACCTAAATTTAGGACCACTTGTACAAAGAGCTACACCAAATTAGAAAACTGAAAGTGTCCGGGATATTTACCATGTTGTTTTGATTTAATGAGCTCCCGATATTTCGGCACTGTTGCAAGCGCCACTTTCAGCCGCCACTTCGCCGGACACTTTCAGTTTTCTAATGTGTGTTTAAAATTATATGGACTGGCTCGGTGGAACAGTGGTTATAACCTACGGTTCCAAGAGTCGTGGGTTCGATTTCCACTCGGGACAAATATTTGTGTGACGAACATCGGTGTTTGTTCCATGTCTGAGTGTATTATTAAATATATTAAAATTTAAGTTTATTTGTGTATCCACTGTTGATCCTGATTTCCGTAACACAAGTGCTTAAGCTACTTACCACGGGATCAAATCAATGTATGTGATGTTGTGTAATATTTATTTATATATTTAGCTACACCAAACCCTACTTAAGGCTAAATGTAATTCAATCACCAACGTCCATATTGCAAGTGGGTGGTGGTGTTAACTCATATAACTTAATAAAGCGTGATTTACGAGCGCATAACCTCATATTTGCTCCCACAAACACGACACACAGGATTATGGCAACGAAACGTGTGTATCTTATGTATGGATATGCATAACATAACATCTACCTAAACTATTAGCTTTCTACCTCAACCTTTGATATGCTACTGGGTTGTTTTATTTTAATTAAATACAAAATTGTAACAAATACTTTTCTGAAAACTGTATAAACTGGCCAAGATCGACATCATGATATTTTTGTAGACCATTAAAAGATAACAACTCACACTTACATAGTAAGCGTAACAGTAAATTAGCAATATCTTCCAAAAAGGCACGAAAAAAAGACTTTACAATACTTACATACATTTATAAATATGTAACGTTACAGGTTTCTATTTAAGGAACCAGCTTAACACTCAATATACTCAGTAAACTACCATGGTTGTACACACGTTAGTAAACTGAATATGTTCGGGATATTTACTATGTTTTTTTTTAGTTTAATCAGCTCCCGAAATGTCGGCACAATTGCAGCGAAGTTGACCTGTTGTCATGGGGCTTGCAAAAGCGCTTACAAAAACACTGTATCATATAGATGTAACAAAGTTTTTTACAAGGTCTAAGTACCTATTAAGGTATACCAAGATCCCGGTTTTCTCGCATATGTTACCGGAAATGTATGAAATCAAGGAATTGTATACAATTCCTAGGAAATGTGTACAATTCCTATACTACTTAGGAAATGTATAAAATATTGTTTGAAAAACTATTCAATGCATAGATATCCTAGGAAATGTGTACATTTCCTCGGAATTGTA
Organism: Maruca vitrata; assembly: GCA_039566165.1. Classification (NCBI taxonomy): domain Eukaryota; kingdom Metazoa; phylum Arthropoda; class Insecta; order Lepidoptera; family Crambidae; genus Maruca; species Maruca vitrata. The sequence goes on along the minus strand of CM076922.1, from coordinate 14,667,788 downwards.
TAAAATTCCTATATCGTATTAGGAAAAGTGTAAAGTGAATGCTTTCTATAGTAAAATACGTTATTAATAATAAAAATCCCGCTTTCATTAGGTTGACCTGTATTAATGTAACTATGTTATCAAATCTAAGAAAACAAATTTAAACATCTTCGAGATCGGAGGGTTATGAAAATTTACAGTCGTATGTGATTTTGATGACGATTTGATGATATGAACTGGATTTTGATGGATGATCGTATCATAGCCCTATTTGGACTGGTTAGAAAGGTATTTTAATACTGTGAGCAAATACTATAAAGTATAAAATAAATAAAGTTTAAAAAACACTATTAAGCACCATATTATTGGTGCACGTAAAAGTCAAAAAAATAATTACGAGTCGTTCAAGTTGTCTCTATTTCTGGGCTGGGGTGTAAACTATGTGCTTTTAATTATAATTTTTGATTGTAAAAGCAGGAAAGACTTTCTTGTAAACAAATACACGAATAATAAATCTACATTTTGCCCCTGTTGACTGGTATTTTGAACAGATTGATTAATGTAGAGCCTCTTCTTAAATCCCTGGCCGGTTCCAGTGTATTACAAGTTGGCAACTTACCGTAGTCCAACTCAGTACTCGGTACATCGTTTGCATCAAGAAGACCTTTTTACACTCATTATTCTGAGATCGAGAATATAATTGTTTTAAGATACCGTTCTTGGTACCAATCCCATAGAGTTCATCATCGGATTTAGTCCAAACTACACCAATAAGAGGCAATTTCCCCACGTCCCGCTGTCGCGTACCCACTAATATATAATATTTTTTACATTTCCGATTGCTATTTAGGAAATGTATATGTTATAGGCAATGTGTATAATCCGGTATTGTATAGAATACCTAGGTATTCTATACAATCCCTAAAACGTTCAGGCAATGTGTATAATACGATTAATTTCACACATTGCCTAGGCATTGTATATGTAGGATAGCGGGTAGTGGGAGCGGCGCTTTTGAATAAGTGTCTATGATCTTCGCTAGATGGCGCTTGGTAGCAAGACGTTTAGGTTGATTTATGAAATTGTATTATGTAGTGCTAAATAATGTTGTAATATTATTGTAAATCCTAACTTGATTTTAGGAAGTCATTAACAATGATTACTTGATTAAATGATGTTTGTTGCATTCGAATAATACTGGCCGGTCACTCAAACGCAACTGTCAAAAAGGTGACAGTCGTTCGTTTGGACATGGCCCGTCACATTTAGTTTGAGTTAAAATGATGGAGTTGAGAAGACGGTTACGATTTAGATTCAGATTCGATTAGGTCGTCCCTGGGACTTGTCTAGTGACCGGGCAGTATTGGTTATCGTGATTATATCGACCATAATGTTATTTCGTTCGTGTAACTTACGATCGCCGAACAAGAATAAAACTGTAACTATTGTATGTGGTGTTATTCATTGCCTGAAGACCCTACGCAGCCCACAGAGTGAAGAGTAGTGAACCTAACGATAGTGTTAACCCTCTGATGTCGCCGCCGGCCACCCCCGACGCCGATATCAGAAGTGGGATTCACTTCGGGCTAGAAGAAACACCACGAGTGTACCCGGATTAGATGAATCTTTCTTGCGTGTACTTGGAGTCGCAGAACCCCAATAAGATGAGCCTGATCGATGCAATCAAGCCTACTGCATCGGTGGATGAGATTTCACTGCCCGAATTTGACCCGGACAAGTCTAACAACGACCTGCGTGCTTAGTATGACACCGTTGACCTCTGTATCGCTGCATTAAGACGTCAGCTGCTACACTTATTAACTTGCAAAATGACCGTCTAAAGGAGGGCGAATGCTTCGACATTTGCGCTTCTTGTCTGATGACTTCACTATCGGCGAATTGACAAGCGACCTGATAAGAAGCGTACCAACCGCGGCCCCTCGACGGAGCCTGCAACTACCTGCGGACGTGAAAAGCAGGATGTGACATGCTTTAAATGTGGTGGCAAGGGACACTAGCATCAAGTCGTCGTCGTGCAACCAATGGCGGCCAGGGATTGGCAAGAATAATTGTGAGTCTTTTTCATACTGTCGTGATTTTATTGATGAGTCAATATAGTCGGTTTCAACTGCCTGCGTGTGTGTATGTATGTGTAGTGCTGCGTTGGGACCGAGAGGTCCCCGGTTCGAGTCCGGAGTTGGGCAAAATTTGTGTGAGTTTTTCTGTAATTAAATTACTCAGCCCAGAGTTGCGAAGTTGGCGGTTGAACGCCTGTGCCTCGGAAAGTTAAGCTGGTGGTCCTGCGCCCGATCTCTCATCGGTCATGTCGGATTGCTGTCTCACCGAATTGTGGGAGTGGGGGAATGGAGAGTGCACTTGTGTTTGCGCGCGCACTTGTGCGCTATAATATGTCCTGCGCACTGAAATCAGTCAGACGCCTTATTGTCGGTTTCAATGCAGATATCTCTTATAATAAGAGTAACGGCTAAAATAGTGTTTTGGTAAATTACTAGCAGCCACATGAAAAGTGTGAAAGATTATGTGAAATGCCTACCTATTATGTGCCTGATGCCACTAAGTGCTGAAGTTTTAGACCTCAGGCAACTTGTGGTGGCTACTGACAGCTTAGAAAAACAGGGAGTGTGAATCTGTGTGTGTGTGTGGGTGTGTGGGTGTGTGTTGGTTAAAATTAGTAAAAATAAATCATAAAACTGAAGATTTGGCTGTATGATCTTTGTCAAGGCCGTTAAACCAATATGAGACAATAAAAAATGTCAGAGCAAAAAAGCTCGCTTGTCATTAGAAAGCAATTAATAATTTTAGTCTCTCGAACAAGTAAATTAATTGTTGGTTTCACTTCAATTAAGATAGGTAATTGAACGGTGATTCTTAACGCTTTACCAGTCAGTTGTCTACTGTGAGAAATCATTGTTTCAGATGCCATGCCTTGTACTTCATATATCTGTGGAAATAACTGGGAATTGAGCGGCAGGACAACAGACGGCTACTACGGAGCAGCCGCAAGGGGAGCAACAAATTCCTTATACCATGAACGCAAGACAGATGCTGAGAGGATATCTTACTTCAGGTGCATTGTTTTTATGTTTTGACTTTAGACATTCATCGTGGTCGATTAACGGTAGTGTGATGTTGAGTCACAGTATGTAGTGATCTCTGAACATAATGTTTGTCCTTGAAAAATGAGACAATGTTGCCACAGAAGCGTGTGGGAAATCTAAAATGAGAAATGGAAAGAGTGATAGAAAGGTATGGATGGATAAAAGCGTACAAGATGTGATCCGTATAGGATAAGCCGTGTAGGATAAGATGTTGTAAATAGAAAGAAAGGTTTGGCAAGACTGGTTAGCAATCAAAGCTAATCACCGAATGCAAAAAGCGACGAATGATGATATGAGTGAAGCAAGAAAGGAATATAAACGGGAATAAACGGGGGGAATGAATGGGGCATGCACTGATTGGTTTAACATGAACACGAAAAAGGTGTTAGATAGGGATGTGTAGCGTCACCATGGCTGTTCGACCTATTCTTAGATAGTTGCTTGATTAGTCTGAGAGAGTCTGAGAAAGGTTTGAGAATGAATGAGTCAATCGTCCAGTGTCTCCGTTACGCTGATGATCAAGTCCTTCTTGCTTCATCGGCTGCGGAGTTGCAGGAGATGATGACTGTTCTATATGAATCTTTAAAAGGGAAAGGAATAAATGCGAATGTCAGTTATGATTGGAAGTGAAAAAGTAGAACAAGTGAAAGAATTTGTACATTGGGGATCCCAGCTCACAAAAGATGGTAAGTGTGATAGCGATATTGAAAGCAGAGTGAATGCTGGTAACATGGTGAACGGAGCGCTGCACACCTTTGTGAGCAGTCAGAAAGTGTCCAAAAAGGCACGTCTGGCGGTTCATAGGGGGGGTGTTGGTCCCGACACTAATGTACGGAAGTGAAAGATCGGTATGGCAGAAGCAGCACGAGTAGGATAAATGCAGTGGAGATGCGATCACTTAGAAGTATGCTAGAAGTAAAACTAAATGATAGAATAAGAAACGAAATAATTAGAGAACGTTGTGGTGTGAAAGAAGATGTAGTGACTAAGGTTGAGATAGGTATGCTTAGATGGTTTGGTCATGTTGAGAGGATGAGTGAAAGACGATTAACGAAGGGTATATGAGGGTGTAATGGGAAATGTCGACAGGGGAAGACCAAGAAAGACCTTTCATGACCAAATAGGTCAAATCTTAAAGAAAGGTCAAATCAAAAGTACCCGTAATCGACGAGCGTGCATGAAGAGGTTGATGAATGCGGATGAAGCGAAAGTGGTGTGCCAGGACCGTAGCACATGGCAGGAAGTGATCTCTGCCTACCCCTCTGGGAAAAAGGCGTGATTTTATGTACATACAGTATGAAAATGAGGAAAGAAATCAGACCAAGTTAGACCCTAAGTTTAAAGGCCCTATTAAAGTAATTGAGGTTTTGGTTTTGGTTTTCCCTATGCAAATGCGATAGATGCTTTTTGACATCTTTGAATTCTAATAGAACGATAGGTTCCCAAATAGTTGGACAATGCTAATGATAATTACTTTGATGATGATGATGATTGTTGGTTTGTTTAATGACACATGTTGATGGTACGGGTATCCGATGGACTGGATAGTAGTTGTAATTGTGGTTGAAGAGACAGCGTCGTCCGGGCCATGCAGCTGTAGGCGGCTGGTTGAGGGGACACGCTCGTTTGGTCCGACTGATGGTCATGTGTTCGGTTGTTGAAATGGTTGAGAGGAAAGTGTCATCCGGGCCATGCACATGGGGCTGGTTGAGGGGATGCACTCTTCCAGATTGTGAAGTCACCAAGGATCAATGGAGTTTGTGGGTCGAAGGGACACAGATGTCGTCCGGTCCAACCTGGTCGAAGGGACACACTGGTGTTGTACGGTCACTGTGAGTTGCTTACATGACTGGTTAAAGGGACGCACTTGGTTGGAATTTATGAGACTTATTTCAAAGTGGGAGGAATGGTGTTGCTCGATGCAGTAGGCTGGTCTTAATTGATCACTGCATGCTGATCGAGCTAAAACATTTGTCCGGTCTTTGAATAGAGAGATATGAGATTGAGACATGGAATAGAGTATTGCAATCGTCAGGGTGGTGTGTGTCTAGACTTGTGTTATTAATGAATTGGATATGCTGAGTAAAGCCTTAGTTGCAGATTTGAACTTGGGAACTTGTCGGTCAAACGTTTCAATGTTAAGTAAAATGAAATTTTGTAAGCTCAGAAGCTCTTGAATAAGTTTTAGCCGGGATGGCCGAACGGTTTACTCTTTTGGTTTCATTTTGTTCTCAGGTACAACACCCGAGGACGGGTGAAACGTCAGAATGGCCGTGTAGGATAGCGGGTAGTGGGAGCGGCGCTTTTGAATAAGTGTCTATGATCTTCGCTAGATGGCGCTTGGTAGCAAGACGTTTAGGTTGATTTATGAAATTGTATTATGTAGTGCTAAATAATGTTGTAATATTATTGTAAATCCTAACTTGATTTTAGGAAGTCATTAACAATGATTACTTGATTAAATGATGTTTGTTGCATTCGAATAATACTGGCCGGTCACTCAAACGCAACTGTCAAAAAGGTGACAGTCGTTCGTTTGGACATGGCCCGTCACATTTAGTTTGAGTTAAAATGATGGAGTTGAGAAGACGGTTACGATTTAGATTCAGATTCGATTAGGTCGTCCCTGGGACTTGTCTAGTGACCGGGCAGTATTGGTTATCGTGATTATATCGACCATAATGTTATTTCGTTCGTGTAACTTACGATCGCCGAACAAGAATAAAACTGTAACTATTGTATGTGGTGTTATTCATTGCCTGAAGACCCTACGCAGCCCACAGAGTGAAGAGTAGTGAACCTAACGATAGTGTTAACCCTCTGATGTCGCCGCCGGCCACCCCCGACGCCGATATATAAAATGCCCGAAGTGCATCAGGTAATGTGTATAATGAACGACCACGGGTAGGACCTTAAACAATTTTATTTACTTATTATTCAGACAGAGTTAATCAACCTTAACCTGGGAGTGTAATTAAATATATTTAAGTAAATTTGTGTATCCACTGTCGTTTCTGATTTCCGTAACACAAGTGCTTAACCATGGGATCAGATCGATGTATGATGATGTTGTGAAATATTTATTTATTTATTTATTTTTCATACAAAAAAGATTTTCCCGCTAATTCCCGTTCCCGCAAGAATTTCGGGAATTAATTCCTTAATGCACCTCTACGGTACCTTAGCTACGTTATTTCCAAATTTCAAGTGCCTACGTTAAGCCGTTTAGGCTGTGCGTCGATATGTCAGTCAGTCAGTCAATCAGTCAGTCAGTTTCTCCTTTTATATATTTAGATGTTACCGGACAAACCCGATTTCAGGATAAACTATGTAGTACTTGCGAGTTCGGGACTTCCTGGCACCCTAGACTGAGTTAAAAAAAGAGTCCTCTTTGTGTTGAATTTTTTTTAACCACCCATATTTGACGGAAAACCACTCGTGACGGAAAAACTAGTTTAGCTTAGGCCAAACTAGTTTGTCCTAGAACTCCTATGTGACAAACGCTCAATACGCAAAAAATACGGCATATACGGCACCAACCGATAAAATGCAATAATTATGTTTGATCAGCGCTATCTGCTTGTGACAGTTAAAATTAGGATAAGCTCTCAAAATATCAGTAGGTACCTATCTAACTAACCAAATTACGGAGAAGACAAATCGATTAAATACATTACCTAAGCTTCAACCGGCATTCTATACAATGCCTAGGTATTCTATACATTTCCTAGGTAAAGTGTGAAATATTTAAAACATTGAGTATTATTTCATACATTGCCTATGCAACCTCGGCATTCTATACATTTCCTAGGCATTGTATAGAATGCCTGCATTATACACATTGCCTATAACATATAGATTTCCTAGGAAATGTGTAATTTATTTCACACATTTCCGTGCGATTTTAGGAATTACATACATATCCTAGGAATTGTATACAATGACGGATTACATACATTTTCGGTAACACATACACCAAACAGAAATCTAGTTAAACAATCTAATTAAGCTGTAACCAAAGTTCGCCGAACGAAGTGCTGGTCTCAAAGCAGATTTGTTTATCAAGCTTGTAGACCGTAGATTATTAGATAAATACAGTTCGCCAATGTTACAGTTTCAAGTCACGCACAGTGTACTTGTGATGTTATCTTGACGTCTAGTGACTACTGAAGTTTCATTTAGTTAGATTAAATAATTCGTCGCTAACTGGGGCTTCCCCGGAACCGTAGTACTTAAGAAACAAAATATGTCGTATACTGTCGACGTCTTTATGAATACTAATAAGGTAGAGTGTAAGATTTATGTATTTGTTTTCTTACGTAAATAAAAATAAGATTATCCTTTTCAGGGGGATACCCGGGAGCGCCTAAGCCTAATCGTAAACGGTAGTTGAATATATGTGTAATATCAGCTCATTTATTTCTATCATATTGTGAAATCTTCACAATATGATAGAAATAAATGAGGTTCACTGAAGCCAATGACCTTTTCATCATTATATAGATCCTGCAAGGGGCTGCATAGCCCCTTTAATTTTATTTATATACACTTTGTTTTACAGTAAAATCAGAAGTACTCGTAATCGACGAGGATGCATTAAAAGATTGATGAATTTAAATGAAAACGTTGGATGTGGAAGAAGCGAAATCGGTGTGCCAGGATCGTAGCACAACACAAGGGGAAGTGATACTTACCCTTCTGGGGAAAAGGCGTGATTGTATGTATGTTTATTGTTTTTTTAAATTTGTCAACTTGTGAAGACTACTAATTCGGAAAAGTCCAGGGCCGGGCCCCGCAGTAGTGACTTTAGTAGGCTAGTAAAAAATAAATACTTACATTGGAATGCAAAACGCAGACAGCGGATAGCAGCGCCAGGCTGCAGAGTAGCGTGACGCACAGAGCCGACACGAAGAGGGCATGCTTCAGCCGCACGCAGTACCGACGGTACAAAGCCTCTAACTCCAACTCTGTGCCTTCCTCCTCTGTGGACAAGAGAAGAACAATCAAGAGTTAGATCTATATATCTTGGTCTAGGATTAGTTGGTAGAGCAGATGTTGGTGAGTTATAATAATTACCTCAATATTTCGGTTTTAGTTAGAACTCTGATATACACCTTCAGACTCCTTGAGTATAATTGGTAGATATTTACAAGTTCTAATTATCTCTATTATATGTTATAATATGTATTACATTGTAACATGTCGTAAGAATGATGACTTTCTCTGTTAAATAGAAACAAGAGAGCTGTACTGTTTTGTAATTACCTCATTTACCAAACATTACCTTCGTTACAAAATGCATTGAAATCTCTTTTGTTTAATTTTCGGGACAATAATAGCCCGGGGCTGTTCATGTTACTTGTGAACGAGTCCGTTTTGATGTCCGTTTTCCGTATATGTCACTCGAGTCATTTCCTTAACGACCGCACAAGGCAAATAATGCCCCTAATTACTCGCGCGACCAATAAAGACTATAGCTTTAATTTGTCTAATTGTTTAACTGCTACCGTTGAAGGTCAAAGGTTTCTGCCGTGACCTTGGGCCGTGTATGTCGCGTAGAAACCATTTGTTACACCCAAATTTTGTTGTATCAAAACATCCGCTTCTATTTTTATGAGTTTTGTTCGAGTTTTCCGGTTTTGTTAAAATTCTTTAATGTAGGTAGGTAGAGCAAATTGCTTGTACGTGGAAAAGTAGAACATTATACATTTGGTGCTATTATTCAAGATTAAGGTGATTACCAATTTCTATGAAATCTCCAAAACATTGGAAAAAACTAGCATTTCCTATGAAACCTTTCCTTGCAAACTATGGGTCAAAAATTGTTTACACAAGAAGATCATGACGTTGAAAAGAAAACAATTAATTTTTCACATAATATAATATTACTATAGTAACAATAGTATTTATTAGTATAAAGTATGGATGGAGCCTTTAATGCCATTCTCCGCATATCAATTATATTCTCTCTCACTTTAATCAGCCAGACAACACGGTTGACTGTACTTTAATCCCAAGTTGATGTTGTACAAAACCTAGATTATACCTAAGTACTTTGAGACCTCCCTTCGTATCTGCCCACTCGCTTTAGAAAGGAAAATTCTAACAGGAGGTAAGCCATTACCTGCTATTTTCAGAATCTTATATAGTGTACAGCTGCTAGGGATAAATAGAAAGGTTTATCGCTTTCACAAAAATGTTATAAAATCAATAATGGAATGTCCGATTGCCTTCCGAGAATTCCTACAAACTCCCACAAAAAGATTCGACTTTATCTGTTTCAATAATAAAATTATTGCCCCTCCTATCGGAGGAAATCGTAACAACGACTCTTATCTTGGAAATATTGTTCTATCAATTTTCAACTAAATAATATTGAAGTCTCTGTTTGTACTATTAAAATAACGATTTCAACTAAATGGGTATGAATCTATGTAAATCGGGTACCAATAACAAAAACTCAACTAGAAATATTTTTGTCTGTCTGTAAGTTTGTTCCCGCTAATCTCCAAAACGGCTGGACCAATTTCAAAGGGACTTTCACTAATACATAGCCAATTTTTTACAAGGAACATTGAAGGCTATTTTAATTTCCACATTTCCACGCAGACGAAGTCATGGGCGGCAGCTAGTTTAAAATAAATGTTATCATTTAGAGTGTACATTCCATTTGTACATAAAACATAACAAGTTATGTTTTACGTTACTTACTTAAATGCATACCTACTAAAGTTTAAAAATACATACATAACCACGCCTTTTTCCCAGAGGGGTAGGCAGAGATCACTTCCAGCGATCCACTTTTTACCTCTGTGGGAAACTGACGTGACGTGTTGTGGACCACGTCGCCGACATTCTGCCTTGTGCATTGTTTTAACAAGGTCATTGCGTTCCCACGAGTAGCAAGGATATATGACGGGGGAGGAAGGATACTATCGCCTCGGATGATTTGGACTGAGTCGATAGTAGCTCGAGGAGCCGGGGTCGCTTACCCGTATACCGTTCACGAACCACCGGACAGATAGTTGTGACTGGTATCCCCTGACTGAAGTTTAAAAATAAACATTAAAAGTCAAATGAAACACTAACAAAGCTGACAAGACGAGATAAATTCCGTTGAGTTGAGCTGACCCTTAAAAACGGATAATACACAACGCTAATTTAAAGCCGACGGACCAGTTCTAAGAGGCTTATGTAAATTGAACTATAGTGAAATAAATAAACCATTTCTTTGATGCAGCTTTTGTATGGTACTTTATGGTTCTTTTGGTGTTTTATAGCAAGATAAGGGAAAAAGCCGGTCAAGTTTCAAACAAAAGAGTAGGTTTATTAAGTTAACCTTACTTAACTTAATAAACCCACTCTTTCACGTTTATTCGTTTTTGTTATTTATATGGTAAATCATCTTTCTTAAAATGTAATGTTCGTAATATGTGGTGTTGTGCAATATTTATATTTATTTATATATAATATGTAAACCACATTATTTCCGCTCTACAAGTGGATATAATAATCTCTCCTACTTATTATTATTGAAATTAAATGAAAAGGAAAAATTAAATATAATCCATTTGGCGTATAAAGAAATAAAAAACAAAACTACTGCAAACGAAAAAGTAATAAAAACTTAGTGTAACAAATATTACATCATAAATTAAAAGGACAATACATAAATTATAACGTAACTATGAGTAAAGTGGTCTATTGGTATGAATACCAAGACTGGATTTCCGGTTAATCTTCAGATTATAAAGTTCAGCATTAACTGATTTCATAACAAATGTAGAAATACAAGCAATATTTTAAAACATCGAACAAAATTCATAATTCCAATACGTTCAAATAACGCTGCGACAACTCTCCTTGTTCGGAAGTTCGCTAACTCTGTTTACCCATTATAACCTAAACAACAATTGTTAAAACTTGGACACTTCTCAATAAGAACATTGAAGGGTGCGTTCACATGAGTGAGTTCGGGGAAATTGGGCACGAAGCACGAGCTAAGTTTTATATTCGATAAATGTGTAAGTTGGAAGAAACGATGAAATGTTTGGGAATTTTCGTGTCCATGTTCATTCTGGTATAAATAAAATATTTTCACTGACCACTGACTGTGATATTTTTCTTGTAAATTTCACAAAACAACATAATTGACTAAATGTTGACATAACAAAGGTAAGTGGTCTTTAGATAACTCGTGTTACATTTAAAGAGATAACTAAAACATGTTTTACATGGAGAGTAGAAAAAAAATAAGCATGCCTTCTCTATCCCTCTATCAGAAACATGCTGTTTTTCCATACAACACGGAATTGAATTCACATCACACAAAACATCTGATGACAAAAGCGAAAAATCATATCGTCAAAAGGTAGTCGAGTCGACAGTACGTGTATGTCGGCAGGAGTCATCGCTCGCCTTCATTATAGAATGAGTAACAAGCTGCACGTGCACGGGTCACGTCACCGACCACCTGCGTCGTTAGTCACTCCCCCTCGCCGCTCGACTCGACTATAAAAGGCGCTCACTTTGAACAGTGCAGGCAGTCTTGGCTCTGGCGTGGCACGGAACACTCGTTGTACCGTTGCAATAGCTTATCCTAGACACCTTTGGATAATTAATTCGATTGTCGAATTAATTATTATCGTTAATTATAAAACTGCTGCTGTGCAATTTGTAATAATTAATCAAACTCTAATTGTAGTTTATGTCTTAGGCATTTGCTACAATTGCTATGGTTATACTTTGATAAATGTGATAAGTGATGGATATGGTTCTCATTAAGAAAAGTAATAAAGTATTAGATCGGTTTTGATAGACCTGACGTCTCATTCATTGTTAATTATGTAGTTACATATCCCCGCTTTCTACATCAGAAGTGGGATGAGATCCACACCCACTACTTGGTCAATAAAAAAATGTGTCACAAGAAATATTTTTGAAGGGTTTATATGGTCGTAAGGTATAAAAAAAAGAGAAAAAAAAGAGAGTTAAAAAAAAAAGAGAGTAGAGTTTTCAAGGGCTGTTTGCCGGACCAAAACTGGTATAAAAAAAAAAGTAAAGTAAAAAAAAAAAGAGTAAAGTAAAAAAAAAAAAAGAGCAGAGTTTTGAAGGGCACGTGGCCGGACCAAAACTGGCTAGTGTTGAAGGGTTCTTTAAAAAAAAAGGAGAGGGAACCGGACCAATACTAGTGCCTGAAGGGTCTAATTAGGGACCGGACCAGAGCAAAGTGTGAGATATACGAAGGGTCGATGTGGACCAGACCAGAACTATTGTAATATATCTGAAGGGTTAATTGTAATATATCTGAAGGGTTAATTGTAATATATCTGAAGGGTTAATTGTAATATATCTGAAGGGTTAATTGTAATATATCTGAAGGGTTAATTGTAATAATATTTCTGAAGGGTTCATTGTAATACATCTGAAGGGTTAATGTAGACCAGAACAGAACTAATTGATTTGCAGGGTCATTATAGACCGGACTAATTAATTTTGTCAGGATGATCGAACGATGCTTTTGTTACAGAAATCTAGACATGCTTTAGTTGAAGCGTTCGAGGACGACCGCTAGTCAGGTTGGCCGTGTCGGCAGGAGTCATCGCTCGCCTTCATTATAGAATGAGTAACAAGCTGCACGTGCACGGGTCACGTCACCGACCACCTGCGTCGTTAGTCACTCCCCCTCGCCGCTCGACTCGACTATAAAAGGCGCTCACTTTGAACAGTGCAGGCAGTCTTGGCTCTGGCGTGGCACGGAACACTCGTTGTACCGTTGCAATAGCTTATCCTAGACACCTTTGGATAATTAATTCGATTGTCGAATTAATTATTATCGTTAATTATAAAACTGCTGCTGTGCAATTTGTAATTAATAAATCAAACTCTAATTGTAGTTTATGTCTTAGGCATTTGCTACAATTGCTATGGTTATACTTTGATAAATGTGATAAGTGATGGATATGGTTCTCATTAAGAAAAGTAATAAAGTATTAGATCGGTTTCTATGTACCTGAAGTATTATTCAGTATGTTGTAATATTGTACCCCCGCTTCCTACATGTACATCATTTCATTCAGCCCACGTCACGGAAACGTGTAAGTCAACAAAAGAGTATCCCGACTAAAATGTTTTTGCGTTTTTTTGCCGTCGTTACCCGGGTCGTGGGTCACCAGTGATTAGCCAATGGCGGGCGGTCATTCATGATTTCGGGTCTGGAATGTAGGGTTGGCATATTTTATTGCTAAACCCGGTGTGTGTACTTGGTGAGCTTAATATTTCTCTTAATAGTTTATTCAACCTTACTTATAATAAAAATGTGAATGTAACTCTGGCTGTCATTCACCTTCAGGCAAATCAAATGACCAAAGGACAATGGGCAAAAATGTATGGAGCTTGGTCTATTTTTGAAATTGAGTGGCAGTCTCCGGAATCAGTATATCTTGCGAGGCACTATTAAACTACACTATTTAAAAAAAAAATCGTGAGCATATACCGGTTAGTTTAGGAAATATAGAATATTGTTGTCTTTGTATATTTCGATGATTCAATGCAAAAATTGTTTTATTTTTATAATATTCCTATTGTTAAGTGTATATTATAACTATTAAAAAGTCTAATATTTTCAAAGGTTTACAAGAAAATAAAAAACCGACCATATTTTAAGATTTTATTATGATAAATACAATCACATACAAAAGGTACAATATAAAAACGTCCAAAGAAGTTTTGTCGACCGGTTGCTGTTACCACCATACAGTTGCGTAAAACCCGCCAAGTGACTCTGGCCTCTCTCGGTCAGGTCGCGTTCCGGGATCAGCACTGTACGAACCGGAGCCAGGGGGGACCATTTTTGCGGCAAGCGCCGGACCAGTGGAGTCTTAGCGGCGGCATTGTGCGGGCGGAGCGGGTCAGCCCGCCTGGCAAGGAGACCCGTAGAAACGGGGGCCCTTCCGTCCGGCGGACTGGCCAACTCCGACCCGCACAGCTCAATACCAATGCGAGACTCCACGCCTTGTCTCGTTGTAGCAGTGGTCTCCTCTTTAAGCGGGCTTTCAGGGTGAGTGCGAAAGGCTATTGTGCCTGTCGTCCTCATATTTGGATCTCACTACCGCTTATCATCAGGTGGAGTGAGGTTATCTTGTTAGTTTAATATTTATTTATTTATTTATTTAAAATATTTGCATTACATATGACAAAATTGCTTTTTTTTATAACTTACTCGTCTATAATAATAGTGTCTAAAAACGCAGCAGGTAATCGAATTTCATCTTGGTATCGTGCCGTGGCTGGGTGATTCCGTCAGACGAGTTTAAACTATATAAAAAAATGTCACTTTTCGTAGGCGCAGGTTTATTGTAATTCTGAAATATCCTATTTAAATAAAAAACCGCTGTTTGCTTTTACATAATTATCAAAATAAAATAGTTATGTAATAATACGTTAATGAAATATAACAATCTTCATCACTCTATATTTCTATATCTAACCATGACTCGAAGTAACTGCCATATAATAAGTTTTTATTTATGACACGAACTATGATATGCAATTGAAATTTGAGACTGCCACGCGATTTTTATTTTAGCCCAAAATGCCCATTGTCCTTTAAACGAAATTTGGTATGAATGAAGGTAGCCTACAGGCTTAAACCACATTAGAACCAGCTTAATAAGAGAATAATTTTAATGTAATAAAATAAATTTGCGAACGGATTCGCTAGTGGAAAGCTATACACACAATTAAAAATCGAAGTACCCGTAATCGACGAGCGTGCATGAAGAGGTTGATGAATGTGGATGAAGCGAAAGTGGTGTGCCAGGACCGTAGCACATGGCAGGAAGTGATCTCTGCCTACCCCTCTGGGAAAAAGGCGTGATTTTATGTATGTATGTATGTAAAAATCGAACTCTCCTTTTTTATGTTTAATAAATCTTTAAGAGTCTGCTAATAAGTACGTAACGTCAACAACAAGTTACGTGTAAAATAGTCATTTCGACATTAACCCCGTACAACCAGAAAATAAGAAAGGTACAAATTCTAAAGTTGAATCTGACGAGCCGTTGACGGCACCTTACTTAACCCAGCGAGCATCAATGACTACAATTTTTATCTAAAATCGTTAATCTCCATTTTCGGGGTTTTTAATCATTTTAATGAAAAACGAACCCCACAACCCTGCCCAGGGCGAAATGTTTGAACTTCCCTAATAATGGCGACAGAAGGTTATTTCCGAAGTCGGGCACAAATGACCCATTTGGTCTTTCAAAGTAAATATTTATGGCTTTTTAAGCCCCGTTCGCATATAAATACAGAGCTTTTTATTAAAAGGATAATGGGACTTTTTATGTGGGAAACCAAGTTCTAAGTTAACATTATAACCGCGTAAATAACTGTCTAACTGTTGTTCTTTCACATCAAAACTACTGAGAATTGAGAATTGAGGTTTATAAAATTTAGCACATAAATAGTTTAGATGCTGTGAAAGGACGATGGCTGCATTTTAACCGATTTCACTTTATGGGAGTAATGGTTTACGCAATAAATGCG
Source organism: Maruca vitrata (assembly GCA_039566165.1). Taxonomy (NCBI): domain Eukaryota; kingdom Metazoa; phylum Arthropoda; class Insecta; order Lepidoptera; family Crambidae; genus Maruca; species Maruca vitrata. Next base: position 14,652,141 of record CM076922.1, on the reverse strand, counting down.
GAAAACCTGGCCGGAGTTGAAGGCGGAAGACTAGTAACTAATAAAGTTAATAACACAACTTTTTACTGTATTAACAACGAGATAAGCTATATTATAATTTCCAACACAACGCAAACCATTAATTATGAAATCAAAGTTGATAAAATGAAGAAACTTTTATTATTGAAAATGAAATAACTTTGACTCGGTATAGGGGAAATAATACGATCCGACTTTATTTTAGAACTGCAAGCTTAAAGCTCCCAAGTAACGAAGACATAGAAATTCTCTCTTTAGAAATTCGAGATACAAATATTCACTCGTTGTACGGTTATCTTGTTCTAGTTAGTTATGGCATATTCCGTAAATCCAACATCACATTCAAATTTGTACATATCTGAAATACGTATCTGTAATACTGATCCAAAAATATGTAACGACTCTGCATCGTATTTGCTTTTCAGAATTGTATCCGGATTATTTAATGTGACCTAAAAATGGGACGGTTTTCCAGTTAATCTAATCCTAACTAATATTATAAATCCGAAAGTAGCTCTGTCTGTGTGTCTGTCTGTCTGTTACGCTTTAAATGAAATTTGGTACAGATATAGTCCAGAGCCTAAGAAAGGTTATAGGCTACTTTTTAACCGACTGCGCTATAAGGAAGTAATGTTTTACCCGTTAAACGTCTCTACGCGGACGAAGTCGCGGGCGGAAAGCTAGTAATACACATATCACAAATTATAAATACATATCATATACTGTAATGCATAATGCATACATGCTTGAATATTAAAACGCCATTGACCTAAAGATTTTTTAACTTCAGTAACGTCCAATTTTATTACATACTTAATTATACCCCCTATTGTTTCCACACCCACTTAGTTCGCTATTTATGGATTTAGAAGGTGCTGTAGAAAAAGTAAGAGTTTATAGATCATAGTAATTTTAATATTAAAATGTGTTTTGAGGAATTGAGAAACCTGATAATTTTACCCTTAACCCTAAAATACAAAAACAATCTATCTTTTAAACGCAATATATGCCTCGAAGCTTGAAATCTTAGCAAAGACTCGCTCCCACTGGAACACAACCATCCCACCATCAAATACAATTCCGTCAATCTGTTTGTTTGGCACGAGCGCGGATTACCCACACATTAATTTACGACCTTACCCCAATCGCCTTTAGGGCACTTATCGGGTGTACGGGTATGTGCACGATTATATTTGCGTTGGAGATTGCTTCTATGAGTAAGTTTAGACGAATTGTTTGATATGAGTGTGTTTTGTTTGTTTGTATTGAGACGCAGTATTTAACTTGAGTTTTTGCGTGTTACAACATACGAACTTATTTATACCCCGATAGCGTAATGGAGATGTATGAAAGTTATCACGAAACCGATTGGGTATTAACAGACATGTTGATAAAATTACCGATTAATCATAGCAAATCCAAAGAAATTCATAGAATAAACTCGATCAAATTGTTTATATCTCCAATCTCTAACAACCACAGGGATGTTATACTTGCCATTTTTATGATAAGCAGTAAGATTTAAGTAAATCAATATAATTAATGAAATCAAAACTTATATTTTTGGCAAAATGGGACAGCAAAAGACATTTAAAGTTGGGTGGGCAAGTCCATTTCAAAAGTGCGAAAATAATTTAAAATTTGGTTGTCATCTTATAAATAACAGAATTAGTAACATCTTTCATTACAAAAACATATGCGTAATCAAAACTTTTGATGAACCAACAAACATCCTAGGCACTGCATACAAAAAACTAGCGTGTGACGTCACACGCCAGTGGACGTTTGTACGGAGCGTTTTTGAGCTCGCCCAAATAATGTGCAATTAAAATTGAAATATCTCGTCGGGTTATCGAGATATCAAATTGATACTTTTGGGCTTTTACAACTAAATGACTTTCCTATGCACATATTGAGCAAATTCATACTCTATTATAATCAGTGCTCCTGTATTGTCACACAATCTTGTATCTTCTACACTAATATACCCTTAGTACAGGATTATGTTATGTGCAATTGATATACTTAATTAAACTGGTCGTAATCGTCAAATTAATTTCAAAGCACATTCTACACTCAGAACAGTATGTACGTACATATCTCAAATATAATTATTAATACGTCGCCAATCTACTTGACCTAACACATACTTATCAAGTATTTAATAAATTCCACTGGAAACTAATATACGCTAAGGGTTCGCCGCAAAATTGCGCAGAGGAATCTATAATAAAAGCCTCCCCAATGTAAGCTGTTTGGGACAAAGAAATTTTCATAATTATTTTCCTACAATAGTCGTATTTTTTGCTGAATAACAGAGCGCAAATTGCTGTTTTCAGGTGACGTATTGTTTACACTATTTCACTTGACACGTACAATTTGAATAAAATTAAGTCTTTCAATATTATTTTATAAATTATTCTTCATGTATTCGAATACATTTGAGTCCCAACGTATTTTTTTAAAATCAGATACCTACCTAATAAATGCTTTAAAAAATGTCAAATTAAGAAATGTGTAATTTCTTAATTTGTATGATTTATATGATGAGATGTTTGTAAAATCTAAATTAACTTCTCTTGCTACACAGCCAAGCTTAGGTATGTTCGCATAAACAGTGATTATAAAAAAGAAACATCTAAAAATAAATGCTTAAAGTTTTAACGGTAAATTTCACACAGTAATTCCGAATAAAGCCTTTTTTGTATATTCTGGGGCACAAAAGAATTTTTCATAACTATTTTCAAAGAGAAATGTCGCATATTTAAGCGTGCATGCCTTTACGGATTTTTAAATGTTCTTTGCATTTTTCTGCCCCACTTTTGAATACTAATTATATTATCATTCTCACCAAAAAAATTTAACGAATAATTAATTCATTGTAGTTTTAAAATGAATGTGTCAAACATATACTTTTAGCGAAAAGATTTCAACTTTAAATATTTTTCAGGTTTCATTCTTGGTAGGTAGTTTGATTAATTATATGTATCTTAAGTCGGTATAACTGTAGGTTACATACCAGATTATAATAATAAAACGCCTTGTTTTAAAAAAAATCCTCTTGAATCCCTCTATCTATTTAAAACCCTATCAATATCCGTTGCGTAGTTTTAAAGATTTAAGCATACATACATACAGACAAACGCGGGCAGTAGTGATGCGAGTGTAAACAATAATTAGTAGGTTATTATATTTACATGAAATTTGAATCAACATTAGACCTATTAGCAAATATTACACGTGAAAGCCATTTTGATCAGGTTAAAAACACAATAAACCCTATTTTTGCCGAGCTGACGAAATTTTGTGGATATCAATAGGCGCCCAGAGACATTCATACGTTGTCTAAACGTACATAATGAATATCGAGTTTTCCGAGTAATATCGATACTCTCGTATCGTTCAGTATCGAGATGATCAATCGCACACAATCAGCGTGTTATCAGGTGGAGTGCGCGGTCACGAGCCTCTGTCATTGACCTTCATGTATTACATGATATGATCGATGTATCGTTCCGTGCGTATATGCATACATTATAGTAAATTTGTAGAATACACGATGTTACAGCTGGGCCGCCTCTCATGGTGTTATGGGAATAAGGACTGGTTATGGGTGTATGTACAAAATATATCTATGTACCTAGTAATGTTATTGTAATGAATATGCTCTATCCAAATACGCATTTGTGCATATAGAATAAAATATAATAGAAATAGTTTTGATGCGAATTCCCACGGAAACGGGAATCGTTTTGAAATTTGGCATGCAAGTACCTTAGTAATCTTAAAGTTTTAGTTGCAACAGGATATTGCAAAATTCCTAAGGGAACGGGAGTAAGCGGGAAAGAACTTATGTAAGAAAAAAATTTAACCGCGTATGATAGATGAATGAAATTTGGCATGCACGTACCCTAATGAACGTTAAGCTTACTTGCAACGCGATATCGTAAAATTCCGACCGGAACGGGAGTTATTGGGAAAAAACTTTTCTATGTTGTCCACGCGAACGAAGTCGCGGCTAAAGTGAATACTAACTAATGACGATGTATGGTTATTCGCCTTAGATCGGAATCAAGCCACTCAGTGGGGACGTAAATATGCATTACAGTATATATGCTAATAACTATGATGATAAAGAGAAGTCTATGATAGACCTGGGTTTCAAGTAACTCTGTTTTTAACACTGAAATCGGAACAAACTCAATAATATAAAGTAGATAAGCAAATGATTTATCCGATAATAGGGCATCAACATCTAGAGTTTTCTATATTTAACATACACATACCTACACCATTAGCAATCAGAGCAATCGCGCATTAAAACGTCACATATGTTACTAAATCGCCAATCCACTGCAGAAAGCTAACCGGAAGAAGTAGTGTGATGGAAAATTCATCACATCTCATGCCAAAATTAACAAACGGGTCGTCTCAAAATGCACTCTATTACAAGAGCAGTAAGGGCATCGTAATCTGACTCTAATGTCATATTGGTGATGTTCCAAGTCATGCCAAGGTCGTTGACCGTGGGTTCCCTACTGTACTATGTGCATTAACCATTCTCACCTTGGGAGACAATTGAAGTGTCAAAGAGGCTATTCAATGGAATCCGCACGATATTCGGTGTCGTGTTGCTGGTGCCAGTCTTGTTTATATAATATGTACTATTATTATGCAAGTTTGAACAGGCAACTTGATACATAATCTTACTAATATTATAAATAAGATTGTAACTCTGTCTGTCTCTCTGGTGAAGACGGCAGTTCTGGCATAACACCAAACCTACCGACTTTGTCTAGTATCAAGATACCTAAAACAAAGTAATAACATAAAAAATATTTACAAAGTAAATGTCATTTTTGTATTGGTTTGTCATCATTACATAGTATAAGAAAAAGTCGCTTCCTTCTGTCTGTCCCTACCAATGTTGAAAATTTCAAACGGATTTTGTTGCTGTTCTTTTAAAAAATAGAGTGATCCAAGATGAGATTTATATATGTTTCATAACCCGAAGTGAAGCAAGGGGAGGTCGCTAGTTAATAATACAAATCAAATTCAAGAAAAATCTCCGTACTACAACTAACCGTACCGTAGCACATGGCAGGAAGTGATCTCTGCCTACCCCTCTGGGAAAAAGGCGTGATTGTATGTATGTATGTATGTACAACTAATCTCCAAAACATGATCCATTGTCTACTTACAATACATAATTAGAGAATAATGAACATTTGCCTGATTTAGTATAATAATGAATAGAAACTTATATGATACTATTGATAGTACTAATAGGCGATCGTTTTTGTCTAGAGACCCTAATCAAACCCACATCAATGTGTAATTAATATGATTCTCATCAAACCACCTGTACATAATAGGACGGTGTAATAGTTTATTATCAGAAGACGTTTAATATTTGTTTCAGTCCTAAAGATAAGATTTATTCGGTATTCACAAAATAAATACGTGTTCAAAGAAGTCTTGCGATCATCATACTTAGCAAAAAACTGGACAAGTGCAAGTCGTTTTCGTAGAGCAAGAGTTTAGTATAAGCCACCTATTTTATTTTATGATAGCTTTCCTTATGCAGAACAGTGTCACTAACAACTTTAACATCGCTCATAACGCAATAAATTAAAATCGGATCAGTTGTTTTGGTAAGAAAGGGCGACAGATAGAGGCAGAATTAACGTCATGTTACAAAACTGAAAATGTCCGGGATATTTACCATATTGTTAGTTTACTCGTGATTATGGAGCATGCCACAGTGCAGAAATATTGAAAACTCATAAAACTAAACAACAAAGTATGAATCCCGGACATTTTCAGTTTTCTGATGTGTGTGTGTGTAACCACGTCGTATTTATAATGGTAAGAATTTAGTTCGTTCAATTTGTCCGCCGAAGCCGCCGAAGACCGCCAAAACATTGCCTAAATGAGTCTAGGTGACGCTTTATTACCTCATTCGTAACGGAAGTAATCATAACAAATAATAAAACAAGATACACACCATCAGAACATCATAACACTTGACAGTTATATCACGTAGAAACAGGGTCGGATTTAGGGGAGGGCCACCAGGGTTCCAAACCCGGAGCTCTGAAAAACAGAGGCCCCCTAAATAGTGACTTCAATAAAATAAATTTAATTTGTTATTTCTTACCCTCGCTACACTTTAGCTAGAGTTTATACTCGTACAAGCCTTGTATGCTCACACATGAACAAAATAAATGTTACAGAAATGTATACTCTCACATTGTATGTCGTTCATGAAGAACCCTGCAGGAAAAAAAATATGGCCGGTTTTTGGTAATCATTTCAAGCCACAAGGCCTTCGGTTCTTTTTTGCCCCGAGGCCTCCAGAGCTCTGAATCCGTCATCGCACAGAAACACAATCACAGGTAATGGATGAGTTCGCTCGGCTCACCAGCCCTCAGTTACTGGGAAAATAATATCTGCCATTGCTAATAGAGACACGTGTATCGTATGAGAGGAGCGTAAATAAATAAGTATTATTCGATTGCCAGGAAGCCGGCCAAGCGTGAAGTATGAAATTAGGCATAATACTTATAAACCAACGTTTAGGGCACGAGCTCAATTCCTAATTGTTGTTTCGATCTCTTTGATTTTTATACCCTCTGCTATCTTTGAATAAAACATAATTATAAATATCATATACATATAGGATTCCGGAAAAAATTAAGCTCTTGTCCAGAAACAAGAGTGGAATAAATTGTAAATATACAGACAAATATATTTGAATAGAGAAATAACATATTCAGGCACTGAATAAACGGGTATGTTGATCGTACAACTAGGTGGTGAAGTTTAGTAACCTAGGTCTCCTAGAAAGAGGAGACAATGGCATTAAAAATGCACGAATGATCCAGTGACATATTTGGCACGATGAAATGGTTGATCAGAAAAATGAAATGCTTTACCCATGCACGACCACACTAGATAGCTGACATAAACATTTGGTAATTCGGATACAGTTTTGGCATAAGTTAATGAAAGACAATTTACTTGAGTATCCAAGTAAAATGCCTTCATTTCATTGAAGATAACACGCAGACTCGACTGGGTTGGTTGATTTTAAACAGAACAATATTTTGAAGAGAAATAAATAGCCACTTAAAGCAATTCGCTAATGTACTCAAACATAATCGCCTTATAACTAGCAACAATTTGTGATGTGTATTAAAAATTAGAATCATAAGAAAAATACGAAGTAAAAAGGTTTATCACTACATAGTATAAATGCAAGTCGCTTCCCGCTTCTGTCTGTCCCTATGTATGCTTAAATCTTTAAAATAAAAAAAAATCAAAATCAAAATGTCTTTATTTATACACCGTGAAATTTTAGTGGTTGTTTTCCCGCAGTAAAATGATTCTATCTTATTAGTACAAAAGATGTGTGCAGTTCTTTTTTGGTAAAATCAATAAATGCCGGTTTTACGAAAGGTTTAACCGTAACTCGAAAGCACGTTCGAACCGCTTTATGACTTAGAGTGTAGAGCTTCTTTAGCTTTAAGCATCGATTTCATGCGGCAAGCAGTACCTGAATACGTCACATCTTCAAAAACAACGATAGCTTCTCTCGTTTTCGAGTTGGAAAATTATTATTCTGAAAAATCGAAAAAAAGAAATTCTTTTTTTCGAGGAATAATTTGCATGATTCGATAGTATTACTAAAGGCAAATCTTTCTGCCACGGGAAAACAACCACTAAAATTTCACGGTGTATAGGCAATTTACATGCACTTATAAATCGTCACATTAGTAATAATAAGATTCTACCACCGGTTCGGAATGCCACACGATGGATTATGATGCGGTTTTTAATAGGTAGACGGATTTAAGGGGAAGGTTTTTATATGATATACCCGAAGAGAAGCGTGTGTGGGTCACTAGTGCATAATAAATTTCATTTGCTGCTCTTTAGCTGAGATTCATAAGAGATCCTAAAGTTTCAGGCACGTTAAATCGCTACAGCACATGCTGAGGCAAAACCTACTGATCATTTTATTTGTATGTAACTGTGTTTAAGTGTTATAGAGCAAAATTATTTTCTTTCTTAATATAATATGTACTGCCTGCTGCTGGATCGGTGTCGGTTCAATATAGAGGATTTCAGGATAACCTAAGGGTAAATAAACAAAAATCTTCTCATTGAATTGATATTGTTGCGGGAACGGGGTACGTTAAATTCAAGATACGCCAAAAGTCACCAAAAGACAATTAATTTATTTATCGACTAACAATTACACAATTAAACACTTAAAAACACAATTAGAAGCACTTAATTACAACACTAAACACGGAACACTAAATTACACTAAAGCACTGAATCACACTAAAACACTGAATTTCACTGACTATTCGCAGGTAACGCACTCGATCACTTCTAGTTCGCAGGAGACTGATTCGCTTCGCTTTCCAAATCGGAACTGTCCCGTCGCGTCGTACATCCCGCTTTTATACCCAGTGAGGACGCAGCTCTTCGCGTGGCGTCGAGAATCTTCTCGCGGGGATCGAAATTTCTAGAACTCGCTGGAGCTCGCTCCGACCGACCAGAGTGTGTGACGTAGTATCGTGCAAGCGAATATAGACCTTATCCATACGACGATAAGACTAATTTCGCTTGCACGGTCTCTCAAGGTCGTAATATTATTATTACTTTAGAACACTCTAGAGCTCGCTACAACCTACCAGAGTGTGTAGCGTAGTATCGTGCAAGCGAATATAGACCTTATCCATACGACGATAAGACTAATTCCGCTTGCACGGTCTCTCGTGGTCGTAACATTATCCCCCTCTTAGTCATGCTCGTCCCGAGCATCATTTGACCCATGGTAACGAGCCAATCGATCAATGTGAACAATTTTCGGCTTGCCTCTTGTCCCTTGTTTGATCCGATAGGTTAAGTCGTTCAGCCTAGTGATGATCTTGTATGGTCCTTCCCACCTTGGCTGGAACTTCGGTGATTTGCCCTTCTTCCTGAGTGGGTTGTGTAACCAAACCAGACTCCCTTCATCGAAACCGTCGGTGTTGGCTTTGCGGTCGTAACGGGTTTTCATTCTTTCGCTGGATTTTAGACTGCAGTCTCTGACGAGAGCATGTACTTCATCCAGGCGCTTCTGTAGGTCAGCCGCATATTCGGTTACTGGTTTCGGAGCTTCTGGCGGTGTCCCAGTCAACGCGTCTACCGGAAGCCGCATTTCTCTACCGAAGTTTACCATTGCTGGGGTTGAGCTGGTGCTATCGTGGATCGCAGATCGGTAGGACAGCAAGAAAAGCGGTATGTACTGGTCCCAGTCTCGTTGATGCTCGTCCACAACTTTGGCCAAGTGGTTTTCCAACGTTTGGTTGAATCTCTCGACCATGCCATCGGATTGCGGGTGTGCTGGTGTAGTACGGGTCTTATGCATACCCAACAGTTGACAGACCTCCTGGAACAGTGCTGACTCAAAGTTTCTTCCTTGGTCAGAATGTATCTCAAGAGGCACACCAAATCGGCAAATTACCTCGTGGACTAACTTCTTGGCGACCGTCTTTGCTTCTTGATTAGGCGTAGCGAAGACTTCAGGCCACTTTGTGAAGTAATCTTGGACCACAATGATGTACTTGTTTCCCTCATCGGATTCTGGAAAGGGGCCAGCTACATCTACTGCGATTCTTTCCCATGGAGCGCCGACGTTGTACAGCTTGAGTTTGCCCTTACTTCTGGTTTGTGGGCCCTTTACTGATGCGCAAGTCGTACATTTCTTGCACCAGTCTTCGACATCCTCCCGACAGTGTATCCAGTAGAACCTCTGTCTCAGCTTCTCTAGGGTCTTCTTCACGCCTAAATGTCCCCCGGATACCCCATCGTGTATGTACCTCAGTAGCGAAACAACTTGTTTACGGGGTACAATCAGCTGTAGTGTCGTTTGATCCCCTTTTGGTGTTTCCCATTTCCTGAAGAGTACTCCATCCTTAATCTCCAAACTGTCCCATTGTGCCCAGTACCTTTTCGTGATGGGGCTTGATGATGCTACATGGCTCCAAGAAGGTTTTTGACCTACTTCTTTCCATTCAAATATTTTCCTCAGGTCACTATCCTCTTTTTGAGCCTTTTTGATAGCGTCTTCGCTCCATTCATTATCAAGTCCCTGGGTGGTAATCATCCGGACTTCTTCTTTAGTCTCCGTCTTAGAACAATGACTGCAGGCCACAGGACAAGGTCTCCTTGATAGGGCATCGGCATTCAAATGCGTTCTACCACTCCGATGTTCTGTTGTGAAGTTGTACTCCTGTAGTTGCTCTAGCCACCGCGCCACTTGTCCTTCAGGGTTCTTAAACTGCAAGAGCCATTTTAACGCAGCATGATCTGTCCGCAGGGTAAACTGTCTTCCAACGAGGTACTTATTGAAATGCTGTAGAGTCTTTACTACTGCCAACAGTTCCTTACGAGTCACACAGTAGTTCCTTTCCGGTTTTGAAAGTGACTTACTGAAATAGGCGATCACCACTTCCCGTTCACCTTGCTCTTGCGATAGAACTCCGCCTATGCCAGTATTGCTGGCATCGGTGTCCACGATAAACCTTCCTTCTCTGTTCGGGTAGCCAAGTATAGGACTGGTGCAGAGGTGTTCTTTTAGTCTGACGAAGGCTTGATCACATTCCAAGTCCCAGGCGAATACTCGTTTATCTTCCGTGAGCCGATGAAGAGGTTTCGCTATATCAGAGAAGTTCTTTACAAAGCGCCGGTAGTATGCGCATAAACCCAAAAATGATCTCACGTCGGTCTTGTTAACTGGTATAGGCCATTCTTGAACAGCTTTTATCTTCTCTGGGTCTGTCTTTACACCTTTCGATGAAATAATGTGGCCTAAGTAGGCGACTTCCCCCTTGAAAAACGTGCATTTCTTTGGGCTGAGTCTCAAGTTTGCTTCTCGTATTCTGGTGAAAACCTTCCTCAGGTTACTGACATGCTCTGTGAAATTTCGACCCATGACAATGATGTCATCCAGATAGACCAGGCATGCATCACCCAGAAGTCCAACCAGTACCCTTTCCATCAACCGCTCGAATGTCGCCGGAGCATTGCAAAGACCAAAGGGCATGACGTAGAACTGCCACAGCCCATTCCTAGTTCCGGTCGTAAATGCCGTCTTCTCCTTGTCTACTGGATGGATGTCTACTTGCCAGTAACCACTCTTAAGGTCCACTGTTGAGAACCACTTCATGCCGCTCAACATGTCCAGTGTGTCGTCTATACGGGGCAGAGGGTAGCTGTCCTTCTTCGTTGCATTATTCAACAACCGGTAGTCCACACAAAACCTGGTGCTGCCGTCCTTCTTCTTTACCAGGACTACTGGCGAAGACCACGGGCTTGTTGAAGGTTCTATGATGCGGTTCTTCTGCATCTCGGCAACCATGTCTGCTACCTCCTTCTCTTTGGCAAATGGAAGGCGTCTAGGCCGCTGCTTTATTGGTGGCGCGTCTCCCGTGTCTATTCTATGTTTAACGAGACCTGTCCTTCCCAAATCATGGTCACCCTTCGAAAATATGTCGTTGAAATCTAGCAACAACCTTTTGGCTTGGTGAAGTTCCCGCTCAGATAGCTTGTCCTTACAATTTGCTAGGAGCGGCGTGACGTCATCACGTTGACAAGATTCCGGTTCCCGGGCCCTTTTCAGCCTTCTGATGGATTGACCTGCATCGCACCGTCCGATGACACAGTTTCTCCGTAGTTGCACTTCATCTCCGCTAAGATTGATGACTCGCACCAGCGCCCCTTTTCCGGTCATTGCCAGAGTTCTTGCTGTGATCCAACTCGGATGGTCGCCGCAGTTTTCTATGACAACGCTTCGCCCTTGGCACGCAGTGTAAGGGAATCTAACTTTGACCAGAGTTTCAGATCTCGGCGGTAGGGTCGTATTTTTCAGGCAGTAAACTGCGCATGATCTCGCTCCCTCTAGGAATACTTCTTGTTCGGGGAAACTAAGTACTCCTTTAGCGACGTCTACCACACACTTCTGGTCTCTTAAAAAGTCCAATCCGATGATGCAATCGTCCGTGATGTCTGCTATGAGAACGCCGTATTCAAAGGTTTGTTCTCCAATGGTTATCTTCGCCATCGTCTCACCGAAGACGGTAACTGGCTGGCCTGTTGCTGTTTGAAGCTGAACGGATGGTCTCTGATTCCACACAATAGTCCTTTTCAATAGCTCCGGACGCACTATTGTTCTTGAAGCACCGGTGTCAATAGTAAAATGACACGTTACGCTGTTCAGCTGTCCAACCACTGTAAGGTTGTTCCCATTACCAATTTGTGAAACAGTGACGGTAGGGGCTCGATGTTGACCAGCCAGCGCCCGCCCCACGGCCCTGGCTTCTTCTAGTTTAACGACAGCTCTTCTGCGTCCACCTGTGTAGAGGACGCTACTGTCGTTCTACGTGGCCATCTTCGCTTGGGGCAACTACTCCGAATATGGCCCCTCTCGCCGCAGCCGTAGCACATCGGACCCAAAGAAGGTTTTTCCTTCACCACAACCTCCCGAAGTCGTTGAGTTCTAGCATCTTGACGCACGGCTTCCACCTCCAAAGCATGGGCTAAAGCTTCCTGTAAGGTCTGATGATGGCTCAATTTCACGGTGTGTCTGACGTCTGCGTCTCTAATTCCATCACAGAAAGCTTGCGGGATCATTGATTCCACCATTGTCGGGCATGACACGTACGCACGTCTGACTAGCCTTTCGATTTCCGTTGCCCATTGCTGCAGACTCTCACCAGGCTTCTGCTGTCGATCGCGAAGTTGTGCTCTATACGCGTGTTCCAGGTGTTTGTCGCTGTACCTGCCCTCTAATGCTCTTTGGAGAGCACCTAAAGTTCTGTTATCCGAAGGCAGGTTTTCCAATGTGAGCAGGGCATCTCCACGAAGAGCCAGAGTCAGAGCTATCAATGACTCTTCCTCGTTCCACCCCTTTCCTTTAGCCACCGTCTCGAACTGGTACCAAAATGCTGCCCAAGACGTCGTTCCATCGAAGTGGGGTACTTCGATTTTCGGAGAATCCGACACTACCGTAGCACCCCGGGTCCCCACTCTTGCCATCTTGGTATGCAGCTGTCGCATCTCAGCATCTACCTGGCTCAGTCGATCCTCGTGTTGGGTGAATCGATCTTCATATTGGATGAATCGATCTTCATGTTGGGTGAATCGATCTTCATGTTGGGTGAATCGATCTTCATGTTGGATGAGTCGATCTTCGTGTTGGGTGAGTCGATCTTCGTGTTGGGTCTTGACGCTTAGCACATCATCCTTGAGAGCATCAATCTGCTTTTCTAATACTTCGTGCTTCTTCTCAATAGCCCCCAACAAACTCTTGCTTATCTCCTCCAGGTGGCGGGCTTGCTCCTCCTGGCGAAGGTCTTGCTTTTCCTGGCGAAGGGCTTGTTCTTCCCTCAGCTTAGCAAATTGTGCTTCCTGAAGTCGGGCTTGCTCCTCCTGGCGAAGGGCTTGTTCTTCCCTCAGCTTAGCAAATTGTGCTTCCTGAAGTCGGGCTAGCTCCTCCTGGCGGCGTGCTTGCTCGCGGGCTTGCTCCTCCTGGCGGCTGGCTTGTGTCGTCAGCATTTTAAATAAATCTGCAAGCTCCACAGGCCCCAACGGTGTTTGGATTGATCCCTCCGTTGAAGTACCTTCACCCTCTTGCAGGGCCGCGGTTTGACTCCTTGTAACTCGACCCTCACTGTCTTCTCGTGGTGTAAGAGGCATCTTGAATCCCACTTCTGACACCAATTGTTGCGGGAACGGGGTACGTTAAATTCAAGATACGCCAAAAGTCACCAAAAGACAATTAATTTATTTATCGACTAACAATTACACAATTAAACACTTAAAAACACAATTAGAAACACTTAATTACAACACTAAACACGGAACACTAAATTACACTAAAGCACTGAATCACACTAAAACACTGAATTTCACTGACTATTCGCAGGTAACGCACTCGATCACTTCTAGTTCGCAGGAGACTGATTCGCTTCGCTTTCCAAATCGGAACTGTCCCGTCGCGTCGTACATCCCGCTTTTATACCCAGTGAGGACGCAGCTCTTCGCGTGGCGTCGAGAATCTTCTCGCGGGGATCGAAATTTCTAGAACTCGCTGGAGCTCGCTCCGACCGACCAGAGTGTGTGACGTAGTATCGTGCAAGCGAATATAGACCTTATCCATACGACGATAAGACTAATTTCGCTTGCACGGTCTCTCAAGGTCGTAATATTATTATTACTTTAGAACACTCTAGAGCTCGCTACAACCTACCAGAGTGTGTAGCGTAGTATCGTGCAAGCGAATATAGACCTTATCCATACGACGATAAGACTAATTCCGCTTGCACGGTCTCTCGTGGTCGTAACAATATGTATAATTAACAGGTATCATTATATTATTGCAAGTACTGTTTTTTTTAGATTCATTATGAACACGTTCTTTAAAGTAATAGATTATGTTTCTGTCATATTGTAGTAGGCGATATTTGCTGGTTGGAGTTACTTACTTAAGTAATTTTTTTCATAGCATTATTTATACTCCTAACCAGACCAGTATAATATAACCTTATTTATATATAAACGATTTTAATATAAAACAATATTTTTTTAGTTTATCCGTTACAAAAACACACATGTAAATCTCTCCTCTCTATATTACCAGTACCGATATGCGGGCAGATAAAACCTAAGCAATTTCATGGCTGAAGTCTGTCAGTTCTCATCTAGGGTAGCGATGCGAAAACGTAATCACAGGTAATGGATACGTTGTCCCTTCGAGTTATTTATTCATTCCTTGTGTGAATGGCTTCCAAGGGCATGCCCTAATGGCCGACCGCAATGGAAGGGAACGATTGGAATGACCGGTGTCAATTATGTTCCCTCGTTGATAGTCCGTTTACTTTCGCATGAAAGTATTCTTTGATTTGTCATCGTGAATACACTAGGTAGGTAGAGTATCATTCACTTTCCTAGATGCTGCATTTGGAAGACCTGTTTATTCTCCACCAAGAGTCGTGTGTTCGATGCCCACTCATGATGGGCATATGTTTGTTTGTTTAACTTTATTATATTTGTGTATACCACTGCTATTTTTGATATCCTTAACACAAGAGCTTGAGCAACTTAGCATTGAACCGATAAATTTTATGTGATTTGGTGTAATATTAAATAATATTTAGTAATAAACACACCGGAAACACAGATAGCTCGTGACTCTACAGTCACGGGTACTACACTACAGTAAGGTCTACACCTCAAAAGGATAATCGGAATCATATTAGAATCACTTCGTTTTATTTCCGTTTGTCATTACGCTACGCTAACTACCCTTCTTATTAATAGCGCGTACAATCTTCTTCTTCTCTTATAAATAAAAATGAATTGCTGTTCGTTAGTCTGACTAAAACTCGAGAACGCCAGGACCGATTTAGGTAATTTTGGTTTTAAAATGTTCGTCGCAGTCCAGGGAAGGTTTCAATGAAAAAATATAGAAAAATAATCAGTATTGGCGGTATGAAATACGCTGGGGCCACTAGTTAGAAATGAATATTTAATCTTATACTAAATTAAAGTGGTTTTAAGTTAAAACCAAAATAGTAATTCAAAAACAATACTAAAACGGAGTTGATATCGGTTTAACACCGAAAACGCCCTATTCGAATTTCCTTTCAAATTATTCAGATCAAATTAAATAATTAAAATAGACTAATTTGAGCCTTCGCTCAATAGATTAAAGTAATTGAGGGGGCCTTTAATCAGGCTCAATTAGCCTGTAAATAGAGGTGCCTAAACGTAAATTACGTATAATCTGAAGTAATGCCTCTAAGTCCAATGCCGTACCTATGTACTCGTAGAACAGACCTTTTTAGGGTTCCGTAGCCAAAATGGCAAAAACGGAACCCTTATAGTTTCGTCATGTCCGTCTGTCCGTCTGTCACAGCCGATTTACTCGGAAACTATAAGTACTACAGTGATGAAATTTGATGGGAATATGTGTTGTATGAACCGCTACAAAAATATGACACTAAATAGTAAAAAAAAGAATTGGGGGTGGGGCCCCCCATACATGTAACTGAGGGATGAAATTTTTTTTTTCGATGTACATACCCGTGTGGGGTATCAATGGAAAGGTCTTTTAAAATGATATAAAGTTTTCTAAAAAACATTTTTCTTAAAGTGAACGGTTTTTGAGATATCAGCTCTCAAAGTCGTAAAAAGTATGTCCCCCCCCCTCTATTTTTATAACTACGGGGTATAAAATTCTAAAAAAAATAGAGGTGATGCATGCTAATTAACTCTTTCAACGATTTTTGGTTTGATCGAAGTATCTCTTATAGTTTTTGAGATAGGTTGATTTTTATTATATTTGCTGCTACGGAACCCTTTGTGCGCGAGCCCGACTCGCACTTGGCCGGTTTTTTTATTAACATTTTGGTTAATTTCTGAGGTACATTTATAAGTATTTATGTCAAAGCACCCTAAGTATTCACTTATCTGAATACTAATTAGAAGTACATAATTCGTTTTCTTCACATCCGCCTATAGAATCTCATTTTTTTTTTACCACAAAACCTTATGAAAATAAAACATATCGTTATCCAAATTGTGGTTCCTTAGTAAGATCCAATGAAAACTACTGCTCAAAAAAGCTGAAAATCATACGAGTTTTAAAAATATTAAATTGTTGTCAACCTGCCATAGCACAATTTGGTAGTTATTTTACATACATTTTGTTTGAGTTGTATTTATTTATTATTAAGCATGCCATGCCAACTACGACAGGTGACATGATATTTTATTTATGAAAAAGCATAGGTATAACTCAGTTACTCGAATGAATTAGCATTGAATATAATACATGGTCTAAGATCCCAGAGCTGCCAGACGTCACTTATTTTCTAACGGACAAAATATATACGAATGAGTAGTGGTGGGGTGTACTATCATCATATGCCCACCACTACACAATCGTATATATTTTGTCCATTAGAAAATAAGTGACGTCTGGCAGCTCTGGGATCTTTCTCTAACAGTACAGAATCAGCAATCTTGGTGGCATTTAACTCGTTACATTTTGTAGCATAAGGCAAGTTAGCTAGATGAGATAAATTTTAGGACTTGAAACTTAGACTTGAATCCAATTCGTTCACGCACTGTTTAATGTCATGATCTGTCACACCAGTTTGATTAGTTTTGTAACTAATTTGTGACAAATTGTGTTAATCAATAAAGTACCTACAAACGTAGATACAAGATAAGATTATAATTATCTTGTTAAGTACTTTTAATTATACCTTTAATTTTATTTCAAGTAGTGGCTATTATTTATTTTATAAACTCCTCCTATAATAAACGCCCTAAAAAATGTAAATATACATATTTAACTAACTTTTTAGACCTTTGACATTATTTAAAAAATTTACATTCTGTCCTAATTACTAGAGTAAGTTTTATGTATGTATTATGTACATCATGCCAAAACTATGGTAAAGTCAGGGTAATTGAGTAATATAACGTGCTGAAATATCGGATTATAGGTATATAAAAACTTCCAAAAAAAATTCTACTTACCAGTGCTCTTTTTTTACATAAATTAACTATTAATAACAAGAAAATAGCTTTTGTATTTTACTCTACTACATCTACTTCATTAAAGAATAACACTTACGAGTAACAAACTAACTTACAAGCATCACCATGAATAAATAACAACAACATACCCTCAATGTTCTCCTCATCCAATTCCGTCATGGTTTATGAATTATTCAAAACAAAACACACACGAGGACATTGTCCAAACAACAATTAAAAATAATAAAAACAGAAAACAGCCTACGTAAACAAGCGAATATCAAATCGAAACTTTGTCCGGCGCGGGAGGCGACGGGCGACGCGTCCTTCCCCCACCGAGTGTCGCGGGAGACTGAATGGGCTAATGAAAACTCGTGGGAAAGATAGCGCGGGAAATTGTGTAAAGCTCGCTTGTAGTGAAGTGTCTTCGATGGCTGACTAGGGGTGTGAGCCTTCCGCTCCCCCGCCAGCCCGGTGAAGTTGTAGAAGCCATCTTAGGCTAACAGCTTGGTCCTTTCGAAAAAACAAAAAAAAAAAAACTTTGATGGCTGAGTGGTGCATTGCGAGAAGTTGAGGATCCATCCCATCCCGGGTGCAATCTACTAAAGGATTTACAACCTGTTTAACTATAAACAATCTCTATGGTCGTAGTTGGGTCGTAGTAATTAATTACTTCACTATTTTTTATAAGCTAATTACAATTCGTATCCCAATTACAAACACAAAAGGTGTAGAATGTTAAAATCACACTATGTATTAAAAACAATCCGCAATAAAATCCGATCTAAGCTTTAAAGATCTCTACACAAATAGGAACAGTCAGCGGTAAACGACTTTGTTTTACTACTACGAGAATATATATTTTACGTTATGATAAAGCCAAGTCTTCACGCAACTTTCCTACAATGTATTCACAACAGGTATGCAGATTTTTTCACCATGTGTCATTCATTTTAACGTAAGATCGCTCTTCAACTTATAATATAAAAAATCTGTACAACTTATAATATAGAAAATCCGCGATTAATTTTTCATCAATGGAAAACTTGACATATGTTGTCGAGTCACTTAATTGATTTCCGTGAACTGTGTTGTTTCCAAGTAGCCACTTATTGTAACTAACATTTGTTTCTGCAAAACTGTGCAAGTATGTAGTTATTATTTTATCGAGAAAATTATGAAAAGTTTTTTTTTCCTACTGATATACGATGATGGCTTGGAGTAGCCTCGTCATCATCACCGGCCTTGCAAGGGGAGCAGATGGCTTTCATCCCTAATTATGAGAAGCACGTTTTGATATGATATCTTACTAAAGTAAAATAATTTTAGTTGAATAGAAGACGAAATGCACTGTTAAAAAAAATGTTTATCTTCATTCATGAATTTGTTACTGAGAGTGGCAGTGAGTGACATTTGTAAAAAAGTTCGTTTAAAGAAACTTTTAAAAGTGATCCCAGACAGAAAGCTGAAGATTCAATCTTTATCAGATTACATTTTTCATGCGCTAATGCGCTATGTTGACATGAAAAATAAGTGGCATATGACAATATACACACAGTCTATAGAAATGATGACAGCATAACTGTAACAGGCATGAACCGAATATATTGGACACTTTTTTATCCAATATTCAAAATAATATTCGAATAAAATGCGAAAATTTCCTAAAGACATCTCTATCAGTCCACAACAACGTTTCAAAGAGATAAATGTCTTGCGTGATGTAAATAATTTGAGCATTTTATATTTATTAATCATAGCGTATGTTATTCTTATATACTAGCTGCTTTCTGTCCGCCACTTCGGCCGCGTGAGGTTGCTTATCGAGCAAAATTTCCGTCTTTATAGCGATGTCGGCTCTAAACCTATCTACCTAAACGGTACCTGGCGGGGTTTGAACTGGCGACCTCTCGCATAGCAAGCAACGACCTTAACCACTCGGCCATCGACGCTTTTCAATTTTTCGCTTAAGCCATCGTATGTCAATTAGGAAAAAACAAGCTTCTCATAATTTACTCGATAAAATAATAACTACATACTTGCACAGTTTTACAGAAACAAATGTTAGCTTATTCCTGTTATTTTGCCGACTGCACAAAACAATAAAGTGGTTATAATGTGTAATGAGTAGAGGATTTTCCAAACAGAACATAGCGAGCTAGTTGAAATAAATGTAGTGATTTTCTTATCTACATTATACGGAGCGGAAAATCAGGTCTCTGTACAATGATACTGGATTGTCTGGGCATTAAAAAGGATGTACAATTGTAGTCGAAGTAAAAGCAAAGAAAAAAAACTATTTTCAAAGTCTTTACGTTGTCTTCAAGTCAAGTCAAGTCAAGCACGGTCGTAATAGACGTTTGATGGTTTTATGAATACATTTATCGATACCCAGAGGTTTAATAATGATGATTGGAAATTTTGGAATAACAAAGGAACATTCCATTTTCCTCTGAAAAAACTGAGGTCATTGGCCCTTGGTCCCTACGAGTAAAATTACACTTTTTAAAGATTTGTGATTCTTATGTCTTTAAACACAAGATCTATTTTGATTAAATATTTTAGCTACATTATTTTGTAGTATTTTGTAGACTGTTCCTACCATATACTCATTTAGTTTAGACGAGCTTTATCGGATTTATTTAATTGTGTCGTCTTTACTTTTTTCCAATTTATTTGCTTTTGCTTTTTCATTGTATTTGTAAACATTTTCGTTATTAAGAAAAACAGCGTTCATACATTTAAATCGGTCCCGTAGTAATTCGCGAGCGGTATTCTGCAAATAGATTTATTACATACTAGCGACCCGCCCTCGCTTCGCTTCGGGGATATCTCTATATACCTAATATATTTCAACCCCGTAAGAGAAACCTATACGGTGAAAGATTTTTTCAAATCGGTACAGTAGTTTCGGAGCCTATTTGAAACAAACGAACAAAAAACAAAAACCTTTCCTCTTTATAATATTATTATATTACATTGATTCCCCCCGTATCCCAAGACGCTTACACGGAGCCTACATCGCATGCTGATTAGCTGAGCGCGGTAGCGGCAACCACGCGACTTTTTTCTAATACTTGCATTTTTAAACTCGTGATATCTTCAGAATAAAATGTCCGAATTGAATAATTCAAAAAGTTATAAAATGGTATTGAAGCCGTCTTGAATATAAAGTTACTTATTTTGATAAGGATTAATATCAAGGTACAAATAAAGGGCCCTTTCAAGCGGCGGCATATAAATTAAATTTTTAGAATAAAAAACCGCTTACTGTGACATAACTATAATATGTAGACATATGCTGTCGCGACACTTTTTGTAGATAATGATGAGTTCTGCAAAGTCTTAGTAAATGATTTTGTTCTATCTTCAATAGTTTTCGCAGCGCAGGCGACGTAAGGAATTTTTCAGGTCATTTTTTTACACCTTGGGTTACATTATTTGAGTTCTAGTAAGGATCCCTAATTTAAAAAAAAATATAATATAGCCTATGTTACTCGGGGATAATGTAGCTTTCCAAAGGTGAAAGAATTTTTGAAATCGGTCCAGTAGTTTCGGAGCCTATTCATTACAAACAAACAAACAAATCTTTCCTCTTTATAATATTAGTATAGATTAGTATAGACAAATCTTTCCTCTTTATAATATTAGTATAGACTAGCTGTGCCCGCGACTTCGTTCGCGTGGACTACAGATTTTACATGGAAAACTTTTGTCCTTATAACTCCCGTTCCGGTGGGAGTTTATTAGGGTACCTACATGCCAAAATTCAAGCGTCTAACTTAAGCGGTTTAGATTTTTCATACAAATGTTATGAAATAATATTGGATTTTCTCGCTAATTCTCGTTCCCGTGAGAATTTCGGGAATTCCTTTCTTAGTGCACCTCTGTGGTGCCCAAACTATGTCTCTTCCAAATTTCAAGTATGTACTATTAGCTGTTTAGGTTGTGTATTGATATGTTAGTCAGTCAGTCAGTTTCTCCTTTTATATATTTAGATATGTTTTCTTTATTTTTAGAAGAAAGTTATTATGTTAAAAATAAACAATAAGTCAGTAACATACAATTTCTTACGACATATTTTTTATAACATTGTAGTCGTGTATTCACGCGTAACATAAAAACTGCTATCAAAGTAACAATGTAACACAAAGGGCAACAAAGTCAGAACAAACAGATTTAAATCAATTAGACATTTACGACAAGATTGTCTCTATTGTAACATAGACCCTAGAGAGTACGATTATATACGTGGAATATAATTGCATCAATGGACAGTAACCATAC
Organism: Maruca vitrata; assembly: GCA_039566165.1. Classification (NCBI taxonomy): domain Eukaryota; kingdom Metazoa; phylum Arthropoda; class Insecta; order Lepidoptera; family Crambidae; genus Maruca; species Maruca vitrata. Next base: position 14,630,229 of record CM076922.1, on the reverse strand, counting down.
CAAGTAACTTCAATCAACAATATCACATTTTTGTATCATCATCATCAGCCTTTTATAATATCCCACGGCAGGCCTCCTCCGTAGAACGCCATGCACTTCGGTCCTGCGCCAGTCTTATCCAGAGACCTCCCGCGGCTTTCTTGATATCGCTTGCCCATCTGGTCGGAGGCCCTCCTCTTTTGCGTTTTTGTATACTCTATATAAATTAAAAAATAAAACCAGCCAAGTGCGAGTAGGATTCGCGAATGATGGGTTCTGAAATAAAAAAATGAAAAAACACGGTTTTTATAAGAGAGCTCCCTTAAATTTTATCCAATCAAAAACATAAATGTGAAATGAGAGCCAAGTTCAATATTATGATAATTGCCTTGGTTGTTGACTTCAACGACAAAAGAAGTGAGATCTAAATGGGTGCCAAGTTCAATGGTCAACCCTGAAATTTATTTATAAGTAACACTATAACATACCTATCATATCTTCTTATAACATAAGATAATGTATGGTGGTAGCCTATGAAGGTCTGTCTTGGCTAGTTTCTATAAACCTACCAACGTATTATTATGTTCGCTCGCTAGTTTCTACCAACAATCCAAATTTTCGACCGACAAATACCAAACTAACCAAGACAACTAACAACTAACTAACTAAAGAAAACTAGCCAAGACAGACCTTCATAGGCTACCACCATACATTATCTTATGTTATAAGAAGATATGATAGGTATGTTATAGTGTTACTTATAAATAAATTTCAGGGTTGACCATTGAACTTGGCACCCATTTAGATCTCACTTCTTTTGTCGTTGAAGTCAACAACCAAGGCAATTATCATAATATTGAACTTGGCTCTCATTTCACATTTATGTTTTTGATTGGATATCATTACTTTTTGTAGAAAAGTATATATCATCGTAACGCCGTAGGTCCTTTAAAAGGACAAATTCAAAACTAAACTTGACTTTATAAATATAAAACAATTGAATCAGTTACTGTATTTTCCTACGTTTACGGGGTATAAACCTAAGTAATAAATATGAAAACCGACTATAAGTACCTACTCTTAATTGTAAATAAGTAAGTATGTATACCTAAATATATACTTAGTGCTCTGCCTTCCCCGGTATATAGGCGTGATTAGGATTAATTAGGTATTTATGTTAAGCGTTCATAATAGAACCTAACCGCAGCAGTGGTCTCCTTTTTCACGGCTTTCAGGGTGAGTGCGACAGGCTCAACATTGTCTATTGTGCCTGTCGACCTCATATGTGGATCTCACTACCGCTTACCATCAGGTGGAGTGAGGTCATCTTGTTAGTCTCTTATAAAAATAAAAAAAATAAAAAAAAAACCTAATTATTAAAAAATTGCCAGTTTTTTATTTTTTCCTTTGTATTCATGTAATTACCTATCTGCATACCAAATTTTAACTCTCTAGGTCATTTGGAACTGGGTTAGAATTTTGATCTGTCAGTCAGTCAATGATAAAAATCAGGATTTTTGGACATTAATATCTAAATAAGTGTTTGAGATAAGCTTATGAAATTTAGAACACATATTTATCTCGCTAGTCACAATATATGAGCCAAATTTGATACGTGTATGTGAAATAGTTTTTGATTTATGTGGGGTTCAAAAGTGGTTCCAAATGGTTCGTGTAATATTACACACGGTGCGGCTCGCCAGTTCTGTTTCTTGAACTTGGCTTGACACGCTACCGCGTGTCTAGATTTTTACTTTGTTTTGAGTATTTATTGTTTTTATAGCGGCATTTGTTATACATCATTTATGAAAATTTCAACTGTCAGGGTTCTAAGATACTTTTTAAAATTGATATTCATGGCGTGTAGTCATAGGTCGCGGAGTGACGCGTAATAATATTTATTGTATTTATTGTCTGCCTTATTGAGTCGCACATTAAAGGCTAGAATGAGCGATTACTGCAAATGAGTTCACGACCACGACCAAGATGCCAGAGACGTGATCTATATAGGGTAGTAAATGGTTATTTGTAATCTCATATATTATAAATTGTTCTCAGTACCTATGTGATGTCAAGTTTTGGGATGTTTGACAATTTATATATACCAAAATTTTGAATTTTTCCTGCTTTATTTACAAATTATATGAACTAACCTAGTAGTTACTTAAAAAGACGCAAGTTTTAAAACTGTATTGACATTATTATTTCCATTTCACGAAAAAATATTTCAATACTAATTGACAAGCATGTACCAGGTACTTTTTTAAAGTAATGCATTTTTGTAAAGCAAATCGTTCGTCATTATAAAAAAATAACGATTACAAAACAACTTAGCAACCGTATGAACGAGATAATTTTGTTTACAGTCTGTTTCTCGTGATATTTGCACTTCTCTTGCCTCAGAATTCAAAAACTTTTGTAATAAAATCTCAATCCAAAATGATTTCATTCAACATACATTTATAGAAGGGTTATTTGCAAGACACACAATGACATATTTCCAAACAAATGTAATAATACCGGGCCAAAAATACTTTTGGGTTTTTGAAGAGGACTTGGTAAACATCGGTAATTTTAAAAATGAAGGATTGTTACATTATGTTTACCGTGTTGTCAAGATCAAAGCACATCTTTCATATGTTGCCGGGATTGTAAAACATACTTATGATATATGGATGCGAACGTATTATTTCATTGTGATTCTGAATCTTTTGTATTGTATCCTGGAAATGTGATATTTTTGACTGTTTCAGAAAAAGGTTTCTCATTTGAGAATCCACTTCGATAAAGGAGGAGGGAGTTGTCAACTCAACTGAGTGTTTTTTTTATGAACGATAACCATTATCGTCGTACATCAAATGAACATACATACATACATACATACATGAAATCACGCCTTTTTCCCGTAACCGATGAGCATGTATGAATGCATGCAGGTGGATGATGGATTTGGAAGTGTTGTGCAAAATTAAAGTGCTTTCAATTATATTGTTTGTTTAGTCTGGACACGACAATGACTACGATTAACCTATTTTCCTCTATTATCGACCAATAAAAATACAAACAGGTTTCATACCCTGTCTACATTGAATTCCTATTTATATTTGCTTATAAAACTGTAAGAGCAAATGCAGGCTTAAATCTTATAACAAACGTCATACTATTTCTGTGTAACCTTAAATAATCACAACTGAAACTAAAAGGATTCTATATTTTAACTCACAATGTAACATTTTCCTTAAAATAAATTTATATAAAAATTGCCACTCTAGAATTCACCGCCTCCCAACATATTAGTTTCCAACACAGGTCTTGGAAAGAAAAGGAATGTCTCATATCCGTATGTGAATTCATATTTCGTTACTCAGTAGTATTACTGAGCTTATCTCGTATATTTATTTTTAACTTACAGCTTCTAGCGATTTCACGTTAGACTTATGATGATCATTATGATGCTCGTATATTTCTTAAAGTTTAAGGTTTAACCAGGAAGAAAATTTTATATTCTTTTTATTTAATTTTATATTAATCATAAATTATAATCTTTTAGTACCCTAAAGCTAATAAACCCTAACTTAAAAAGTAAAGAACAAACGGAATTTTTACTTTACATTTTATGCGATGTTAGCAAAAAAAATGCAAATTAAACTAGCAATGATACGATGCACGATGATGTGAAAAGAATGAATAATCTTTTTCAAGTTTCAAACTGCTCGTTCAAGTCAATTTCAAACAACTCACAAAAGAGGGTTTTGCGAAAACTCTAAGTATTTAGTCCAACTTAATATTTAAAGTCCTAGCATAACTTTGCATTGAAACATTGTTCGATTCGTCCGTATACTCCAATTTCGTCGTAGCAACGGTTGGTCGGTTGATTTTCTGCATAAACATAGTTTATGGAGCGGAGAGCGACAGCCATTGCGGTAGTCAATAAACCACGGTTATTCGAGAATTGATTTCAAACATCTGACCCCTTATTCACAACGTCTCAGAAATGCATTCGAATTCGGAGACTATGTATTTCCTTAGCTTAAACAATTATTGACAGTACCATAGACGTAAAGTCTGTTAAAGGTTTAGATAGGTAGATACGAAAGACCTCAAAGTACCACGAATTTACTTATGTTGTAAGATCTACGTTATTCCGTATGCAACGAACCCCGTGCAATGCACTAATGGGCCACTCTTGTACGGGAGTTTTATTAACTGAATGCATAGAATCTAAGCTCAAGGTACGGCAGAGTCCGGTACTACTGGAAACGAAAATCTCTTGGAAATGGAAGCAACTTTTGCCTTACAACCCAAATGATTTTTCGCCTAAATGACATACGATGGAGCGATGGCGATACGAGCGTATGGCTCTCACCTCTAAATCAAATGAGTGAAAGCTTAAGATTATTGGTCCTAGAAAATGGACGGCGGAACGTAGAGTCAGCAAAGGGGAAATAGTGAGTTTATTCAAAGGTACTTTCTTGAGCGGAAAAGGGAATCCGGAAGGGACCTGTCACACAAAAACTTACCAAACCAAATTAATTCCGCGCATAATCAAAGAAATACCTCTGACTTGTGCAACATTTCGGGAAAGTTGCCTAATAGTACAGGATCCGTGGTGTATTTTTTCACTTGATTACTATCAAGCTAATTTTCCGTGAGTAGCTTCATTTTGATAAGACGCCCAAAAAATTCCTGTGCGAAAATTTTTGATTGTGGTAGCTAACAGAGGTATCAATGATTAAATATTTAGGACCGTAGGACCGGGACAAAGTACCACGGAATTTGTAGGACAATATGACCGTTACATTATATAAATATTAACTAAGTAAAATAATAAAAATCAGCTGGTTAGTAATCATTTTTGGTGATCTCCTCCCCCTCCAACTTGTATCGATAACGAGATCACCAAAAATGATTACTAACCAGCTGATTTTTATTATTTTACTTAGTTAATATTTATATAATGTAACGGTCATATTGTCCTACAAATTCCGTGGTACTTTGTCCCGGTCCTACGGTCCTAAATATTTAATCATTGCTACCTCTGTTAGCTACCACAATCAAAAATTTTCGCACAGGAATTTTTTGGGCGTCTTATCAAAATGAAGCTACTCACGGAAAATTAGCTTGATAGTAATCAAGTGAAAAAATACACCACGGATCCTGTACTATAAGTTTCTGAAGTATTTTCTTCCGTCAAAGAGACCCCGTGGAACTATTTACACTTCGTAGTTCATTGGGCGCGGGCTACAAAAGGTTACGGAACAAACGACTCGAAAACTTGACTTCAATGGACGAGTTTTAGGAAGATTTGACTCACGACATCGTGTGCAACTATAGATAGATATATATTTAAGTTGATTACTTCCGCGTTCTTTTACGATTTTTATTCGTAACAACACTAGTATAAAACAAAATCGCATTCTCGTTCCTATATCCCTTTGTATGCTTAAATCTTCAAAAATACGCAACGGATTTGGTGCGATTTTTATAGATAAAGAGATTAAAGAAAAAGGAAGGTTTTTATGTAAAATTCACCTGAATCGAAGCGAGGGCGGGTCACTAGTCATATTATAAATGTGAAAGTTGTCTGTATGTTTGTCTTTCAAGTGTTCTGTCTAACCGATTGATGGACTAGAATAAAATTTGTTATGGAAATAGTCTACAGATTGAGAAATGACATAGATTACTTCTTGACCAAAGCCATGAGAGTAAGGTAAAGCGATTTACATTACTAAGTACAAACTACTCCATTTTAGAGTAAGCTAGCAGTATGTGCTAAAACTTATATTCATCATCATCATCATCATCAGCCCATATACGTCCCCACTGCTGGGGCACGGGCCTACCCTAAACTAGGGCAATAAGGCCTTAGTCGACCACGCTGGCCAAGTGCGGGTTGGTCGACTACACAACCTAAGAATTTCTTCTTAGGAGTGCAGGTTTCCTCACGATGTTTTCCTTCACCGTTAAAGCGTCGAATGATGGTACATATGAATTTCAAATTTGAAAAACACATTGGTACCTGGCGGGGTTTGAACCGGCGACCTCTCGCATGGCAAGCAACGACCTTAACCACTCGGCCATCGACGCTTTTCCTTAACCACTCGGCCATCGACGCTTTTACAACTTATATTAAAGTGGGAATATTCTCAGTGAAAAATTGCGAACATTTTAATATTCGCAAACGACCGGTAAAAATAAACCTCATATCTCAATTCTATCCTACGTCTCTGACAGAAATAGCGGTTTCATACAATATCATTCCACGTATTCCACAATAAATTTGTTTGTAGTTGTCCATTAAACCAAGTTTTTAAATAGATTCAAAAGCTTTTAATTCCAGCTCGCACCTTTATATGTTGTGTTGTAAATGGGTTTATTTATCATCTGTATCATCGTTGCTGGACAAATGTATTAAATAGTAGATAGTTTATTTATTTTAACAGCGTGTTCACACCTAGCGATTTTCAGGCTATTTCCATCGCGGCGATCACGCTGCGATTTCGCGGCGGTTACGCCTCATCCAACCTTAGCTTAGCGCATGCGCCGCATTCTACAGCGCAGGTTCATTCATGTTGGAAATATGCACGCGGCGATACCGCCGCCATCGAAATCGCCCAAAAATCGCTAGGTGTGAATAGGCACTTAAATAAATAAAATAAATAATAAATAAATAAATATTTCACAACTTCACATACATTGATCTGATTCCGTGGTAAGTAGCTTAAGCACTTGTGTTACAGATATCAGAATCAACAGTGGATACACAAATATACTTAAATATATTTAATAACACACCCAGACAAGGAACAAACACCGATGTTCGTCACACAAATATTTGTCCCGGGTGGGAATCGAACCCACGACTCTTGGAACCGTAGGTAGTGACCCTGGGTCACTAACCACTGTTCCACCGAGCCAGTCAAACTTAAGGTAACACGATATCGTACAATTCTAGGATTTCGCGTTAAAAACTATTATTGGTTTCCAGGCGATAAAAGCAGAAGCAAATACATAGCTAGTTACTTCCCGACGTTATTGCTCCAGCTATGGCATACGAAGACGGGCTTTCGACCATGACTGGTGTGACAATATTTATTAATATTGCATAATAGTGAGCTTTTTATATTTTTAAAGTTTTTCACAAGCTCGTTAGTATGCTGATGTGGTTCTATGAAGTTGTTTGATTAATGTTCGAGAAAGGGGCATCTGCTGAAATGGATAATACAATTTTATGAAATTTTCTATTTGGTATGGCTATGTTGGAATATAACATCATCGTTGTCACAGACATTGTATGAAAAAAAAGTGTCCGAAACCCTTGAATCATCAAATTCGCACTTCACAATTCAGGCAAGAAGTGATTCAAGCATCTGTGTCTTTTGTATGGAAAGTGGTTCTTATGTAAGATGGAAAATCGCTCTAACAAGAATTCCGACTGTTTGAATTACTCCATTTCTTTTTCCCCAGTTTATTTACACGTGGCCAATCCGGTAATCGCTCTATCTAAATCAGTGCTATTCCGACAATCCCTGGCCCATGTCACTCCTCGAAGGCCGGCGTTAGCTTCCTCCTTCCCGAGAATCAAAGTCAACACGCGATCAAAGAGTTGCTAAGAGATTCGTTCAATTTTGATGTAAGGATAAAAGTATTCTTACTTGTTCAGTGGAGGTACAAATTAGCTGCAAATGGTAGAAGTTGTAACTAGAATTATAGATGCAAAAGAAACTCTTTATCTGTCTGTCGCATTCCCGTTAAAAATTTGAATAGTCTAGAGCCTGATTAAGTATGTCCTTTCTTGACTCAACACTATTGGCTCTAGCTGGGCTTTAGGTAAATTTTTAACCAACTTCACTATTATGAATTAATGTCAAGTACTATTTACGATATCGCGTAAATCGCACCGATAGAGTTGCGGGATAGCTAATAATGTAAACTACCTTTTTTCTGTTATACAAATATCAGAAAATGTATAATTTGTAAGCATCTTATCTCGGTATTGGATCAATGTATGAAATGTTGCATGATAATGTTCGGGCGCCAGTGGGAAATGCTTCCATTAGATTGAAGTGATGGTGGTCTAATTGATCCATAATTTAAGTTCCAACGCCTAGGTAACTTATTATTCAGGCATCGAAATATAGCATACAGATTATTCGGGCTAAGCACAAAGTGACACATGTACAGAGTAACTTCAAACGCGAAAACATCCTTTCAAAGATTCACGAATACTCATTTGCCTAGCAAAATCCGTTTCATTTGGGGGACGCTATCAACATTTCATCATATTTTAATCAGTTTTCAAAAGGGGCACACATTGAAAGGGCTACTATTACGTGCATGATGAATGTCTATAACACTTCGCGTGACCCAGTCGTTCGTAGGTCAGTGACTCCCTAAAGAGTTATTCAGGTGAGCGCCTCTAACGTCCATGAAAAGTTCTTAACAACTTAAAAACGAAACGCTTTGATACACAACTCATGGAGAAATAAAAAAATATGCTACAGTACTTTAGAATGTTGTGTCATCTTAATTTTGTTAATCTACTAAACGGATTCTATGTATTTTTTTTTAATTCAACGTCAAGCGCATAAAGATGGGTTATTTCTTTTTTATTTTGACTTGTGTCTGTATTATACTTTTAGGTACTCGAGTAAGAATAAAAATGGAAATGAGATTCGCCTTTTATGTGATGGTACAGCAGTAAAACTTTAAAATGATTTGAATCTAAACTTCTCTGCTTATCCAACCAAGCATCCACAAACAGTATTTTGCAAACGCGTCAACTAATAAATACTCATTTTAGCTTCAAATTATTTACTTTAAAACAACGCTCATTACCTCGCCTTCCGCCGTTAAAAATATCATATTTCGTCAAAAATTCGATCGATCTATAATTATTTAACGACAGACAGTGAAGCCACCCCGTGTCCGGCGATAAAGTCAACAAGGTCGTGGCTTGACTGATAGAGAATTGCGCAATGGATACTAAATCCACTGTTGAAATTGTTTAAACTAAATTTTAGTTTATAATCAAATGGCGCATTGATAGAGTCTTTTGTGCTCACCACTTCGGTGGGTTAAATCTCCATCCGGTACAAAGGGCAGTGTTTTTCTTTTGTTGGGTATATTATTTTTTATTTATCTTTAAGCATTGGTGTACAATTACTAATGTTTTGTAAGATTTTAGACTTTCGCGTTCCATTACACTAAATATTAGTCATTATGGGTTTACACGCGTTATTACATACACACACACAATCACGCCTCTTTCCCAGAGAGGTAGGCAGAGATCACTTCCAGCGATCCACTTTTCACCTCAGTGGGAAACGTGACGTGACGGGTTGTGGACCACGTCGCCGCCATTCTGCCTTGTGCATTGTTTCAACAAGGTCATTGCGTTCCCACGAGTAGCAAGGATATATGACGGGGGAAGGAAAAGGGGAGGAAGGATACTATCGCCTCGGATGATTTGGACTGAGTCGATAGTAGCTCGAGGAGCCGGGGTCGCTTACCCGTATACCGTTCACCAACCACCGGACAGATAGTTGTGACTGGTATCCCCTGACTGTTATTATTAGGAGTAGCAAATTGTATAGCTACTTACTGTCCGACGTTTCGACTGGGTTACACCAATCGTGGTCGCGAGCGATCGTGGTCGCGAGCCTAATATTTAATTACTGACCATAAAGACTAATATTTAATTACTATTGTGGTTTTTGATATCCGTAAGGCAAGCGCTTAAGCTGCCTACTTACTTCGGAAACAGATCCAGGCCATGTTATGGGTTAAAAAAAATTAGGTTTGAATAATATTTTGATTTCGTGCATAGTAATACAAAATATAAGCACTAGGACTGTGAATTTGTTTTTACAACTTGGAATTTAAGCCAATTCAAATTGTTTTAAAGCTTTATTTACATTCATTTCATATCTTCGTCCAATATTCCCTGATTAAACCACATTTACTTTACAGATGAAACTGAGACACTATTCAATTGAACGGAACTCCGACGCTAGTTTCTATTATTTATTCCATCAAGATCGCGGTCGTCTTAGACTAACAACGTGAAACTTAAAGCCGCAACTGCAACGATTCAATCAAGACGGAACCAATTCGCTCAATTGTTGTTGTATTACGGACCCTCTAGTTGGAGTCTTCACGGCGTCCCTAAGGAAACGGCCAATAAATATGAGTACCTATAGTCGATGTGTTATAATAAGCCTAATACAGCTTACCATAGAAAATAATCTTGAATAGTGTAATCCAATCAAAAACATAAATGTGAAATGAGAGCCAAGTTCAATATTGCCTTGGTTGTTGACTTCAGCGACAAAAGAAGTGAGATCTAAATGGGTGCCAAGTTCAATGGTCAACCCAGAAATTTATTTATAAGTAACACTATAACATAGCTATCATATCTTCTTATAACATAAGATAATGTATGGTGGTAGCCTATGAAGGTCTGTCTTGGCTAGTTTCTATAAACCTACCAACGTATTATTATGTTCGCTCGCTAGTTTCTACCAACAATCCAAATTTTCGGAATTATAAAATAAAAACCGACAAATACTTGTAGGCTTAGAACTTGCGACGGCTATAATTCATATATGAAAACTAGCCAAGACAGACCTTCATAGGCTACCACCATACATTATCTTATGTTATAAGAAGATATGATAGGTATGTTATAGTGTTACTTATAAATAAATTTCTGGGTTGACCATTGAACTTGGCACCCATTTAGATCTCACTTCTTTTGTCGCTGAAGTCAACAACCAAGGCAATATTGAACTTGGCTCTCATTTCACATTTATGTTTTTGATTGGATATCATTACTTTTTGTAGAAAAGTATATATCATCGTAACGCCGTGGGTCCTTTGAAAAGGACAAATTCAAAACTAAAACTAGACTTTATGTAGGTACCTACCCTAAGTAATAAATATGAAAACCGACTATAAGTACCTACTCTTAATTGTAAATAAGTAAGTTAGTATACCTAAATATATACTTAGTGCTCTGCCTTCCCCGGTATATAGGCGTTATTAGGCACTAAAAATTAGGTATTTATGTTAAGCGTTCATAATAGAACCTAACCTAATTATTAAAAAATTGCCAGTTTTTTATTTTTTCCTCTGTATTCATGTGATTACCTATCTTCATACCAAATTTTAACTCTCTAGGTCATTTGGAACTGGGTTAGAATTTTGATCTGTCAGTCAGTCAATGATAAAAATGAGGATTTTTGGACATTAATATCTAAATAACTGTTTGAGATAAGCTTATGAAATTTAGAACACATATTTATCTCGCAAGTCACAATATATGAGCCAAATTTGATACGTTTATGTGAAATAGTTTTTGATTTATGAGGGGTTCAAAAGTGGTTCCAAATGGTTCGTGTAATATTACACACGGTGCGGCTCGCCAGTTCTGTTTCTTGAACCTTGGCTTGACACGCTACCGCGTGTCTAGATGTCTATTTAAAATAACCAAACATACAAAAATAATAATAAACCAAATCTATTCCTGACTAGCGTCGATGGCCGAGTGGTTAAGGTCGTTGCTTGCCATGCGAGAGGTCGCCGGTTCAAACCCCGCCAGGTACCAATGTGTTTTTCAAATTTGAAATTCATATGTACAGTCGGGAATTTTGGCGGTAGTACACTTTCCAAACAGATTTCTTTGAACGCCATTAGCCCCGCCCACTAGTTATTTCCGCCAATAGAAGAGCACTTCGACCCTTTGTTTCCGAATACGTTCCAATAGTAGGAGAGCTAGCAAGAATATTTTGGTAGGTATTTAAGGCAAGCTGAAAACTTATCCTGTACCTCTCCTATTATATCCCAGCACGAAACTGCAGACCTGGCTGGTGAGTAGCGGGGCTAAAGCAAACCCCCAAAAATATTTTTCATCTTTTTATTTATAACTAAAAAATAAGACTCACTAACACAAATTATTTCGATGGAACTTCTACCTGTCAGGTGAACTGACAAATTATATTTTTTTGGATTATAAAATATATTTTTAAATAAAAAAAATTGGGGGTTTGGTTTAGCCCCGGTACTCAGCCAGGTCTGCGGGTTTGTGTTGGGATATAATAGGAGAGGTACAGGACAAGTTTTCAGCATGCCTCAAATATCTACCAAAAAATTATTGCCAGCTCCTTGACCACAATTGGGCGGGGCTTGCTCTGACAGACGCGAAATTGCCAAGCGATTTTCACCTTATAGGTGGTCGACCGCCAGCGTTGCCGATAGTACCATCATTCGACGCTTTAACGGTGAAGGAAAACATCGTGAGGAAACCTGCACTCCTAAGAAGAAATTCTTAGGTTGTGTAGTCGACCAACCCGCACTTGGCCAGCGTGGTCGACTAAGGCCTTATCGCCCTAGTTTAGGGTAGGCTCGTGCCCCAGCAGTGGGGACGTATATGGGCTGATGATGATGATTCCTGACTAATAACAAAAAGCTTATTACACCACCGTTCCTAGCCATACGAATAACGACTACAAAAAAATGGCTGTGACATACGGACGGACAGAGAGACAGGGTTCCGTTGATTTAAAATTTGAAAAAAAAAATTTTTTTTTCAGATTTTTAAGCTATTGCATAGCTTGTATCGCGGGCTTTGAGCGCGGCGACCGAACCAAGAAATTCCGTAACGAAAAAAACCTCACAATCGTCTAACGTCGTTTCAGTTCGGTAAACTTCGGCACGTAGTTTGTGTGCGTGCGGTTAGACGTATTGTAAGACTCTACGAAACTCGCACGAATCGAGACGAGCTGCTCCGAAATCGGACGATGCTATGCAATAGCAATACCGCGGCAGTCCCCGAGTGCCACATGTCTTTTTTTTTCAAATTTTAAATTAACGTTGGTTTTGGTTTTTTGTATTAGAAAGGAATAGATCAATAAACCAAACAATTATTTCTGAAAACGTGTGTGCTAAAAAGGGTCCCACTTAGCATTGTGTATTCCCGTGGCGCGGGGGAGCCCCGACGCTGACTTTCAGTGGTTACCCTATTTTTGGAGAATGAAAGCGCCAATTCATGAAAATACACAGAACATATTTGCTCTACTTTATAGTATCCAATCAAAAACATAAATGTGAAATGAGAGCCAAGTTCAATATTGCCTTGGTTGTTGACTTCAGCGACAAAAGAAGTGAGATCTAAATGGGTGCCAAGTTCAATGGTCAACCCAGAAATTTATTTATAAGTAACACTATAACATACCTATCATATCTTCTTATAACATAAGATAATGTATGGTGGTAGCCTATGAAGGTCTGTCTTGGCTAGTTTCTATAAACCTACCAACGTATTATTATGTTCGCTTGCTAGTTTCTACCAACAATCCAAATTTTCGGAATTATAAAATAAAAACCGACAAATACTTGTAGGCTTAGAACTTGCGACGACTATAATTCATATATGAAAACTAGCCAAGACAGACCTTCATAGGCTACCACCATACATTATCTTATGTTATAAGAAGATATGATAGGTATGTTATAGTGTTACTTATAAATAAATTTCTGGGTTGACCATTGAACTTGGCACCCATTTAGATCTCACTTCTTTTGTCGCTGAAGTCAACAACCAAGGCAATATTGAACTTGGCTCTCATTTCACATTTATGTTTTTGATTGGATATCATTACTTTTTGTAGAAAAGTATATATCATCGTAACGCCGTGGGTCCTTTGAAAAGGACAAATTCAAAACTAAAACTAGACTTTATGTAGGTACCTAACCTAAGTAATAAATATGAAAACCGACTATAAGTACCTTCTCTTAATTGTAAATAAGTAAGTATACCTAAATTTATACTTAGTGCTCTGCCTTCCCCGGTATATAGGCGTGATTAGGCACTAATTAGGTATTTATGTTAAGCGTTCATAATAGAACGTAACCTAATTATTAAAAAATTGCCAGTTTTTTATTTTTTCCTTTGTATTCATGTAATTACCTATCTGCATACCAAATTTCAACTCTCTAGGTCATTTGGAACTGGGTGAGAATTTTGATCTGTCAGTCAGTCAATGATAAAAATGAGGATTTTTGCACATTAATATCTAAATCCAATCAAAAACATAAATGTGAAATGAGAGCCAAGTTCAATATTATGATAATTGCCTTGGTTGTTGACTTCAGCGACAAAAGAAGTGAGATCTAAATGGGTGCCAAGTTCAATGGTCAACCCTAAAATTTATTTATATGTAACACTATAACATACCTATCATATCTTCTTATAACATAAGATAATGTATGGTGGTAGCCTTTGAAGTTCTGTCTTGGCTAGTTTCTATAAACCTACCAACGTATTATTATGTTCGCTCGCCAGTTTCTACCAACAATCCAAATTTTCGGAATTATAAAATGAAAACTAGCCAAGACAGACCTTCATAGGCTACCACCATACATTATCTTATGTTATAGGAAGATATGATAGGTATATTATAGTGTTACATATAAATAAATTTTAGGGTTGACCATTGAACTTGGCACCCATTTAGATCTCACTTCTTTTGTCGCTGAAGTCAACAACCAAGGCAATTATCATAATATTGAACTTGGCTCTCATTTCACATTTATGTTTTTGATTGGATATCATTACTTTTTGTAGAAAAGTATTTATCATCGTAACGCCGTGGGTCCTTTGAAAAGGACAAATTCAAAACTAAAACTAGACTTTATAAATATAAAACAATTGAATCAGTAACTGTATTTTCCTACGTTTACGGGGTATAACCCTAAGTAATAAATATAAAAACCGACTATAAGTACCTACTCTTAATTGTAAATAAGTAAGTATACCTAAATATATACTTAGTGCTCTGCCTTCCCCGGTATATAGGCGTGATTAGGCACTAATTAGGTGAATGAAATGAAATGAAATGAAATAAAATCCGGTTTGGAGTCGACCGGTTGCTGTTACCACCATACAGTTGCGTAAAACCCGCCAAGTGACTCTGACCTATCTCGGTCAGGTCGCGTTCCGGGATCAGCACTGCACGAACCGGAGCCAGGGGGGACCATTGCTGAGGCAAGCGCCGGACCAGTGGAGTCTTAGCGGCGGTATTGTGCGGGCGGAGCGGGTCAGCCCGCCCGCCAGGGAGAGCTTTAGAAACGGTAGTGCCTTCCGTTCGGCGGATTGGCCAACTCCGACCCGCACAGCTCAATACCAATGCGAGACTCCACGCCTTGTCTCGTTGTTGCCGCAGCAGTGGTCTCCTCTTTCACGTCCCCATTTCCCTCACATATCGATGTTCCGGGAGGGAGGGGTGAAACGGCTTTCAGGGTGAGTGCGACAGGCTCAATATGGTATATTGTGCCTGTCGACCTCATATTTGGATCTCACTACCGCCAGGCCCGCCAGGAGCGGGCGTGCAGGGCGTGCACCGCACAAGGGCGCCATTATCAAGGGGGCGGCAAAACCAGATTGAAAAAAAAAAAATTACATATTTTGAAAATAATAACTTTCCAACTCGAAAACGAGAGAAGCTATCGTTCTCTTATAAGATGTGATGTAATCAGGTACTGCATGCCGCTTGAAATCGATGCTTAAAGCTAAATATGGCTTCGGTTCGAACGTGCTTTCGAGTTTCGGTTATACCCAATGTAAAACCGGCATTTATTGATTTCAATAAAAAAGAACTGCACAAATCTATTGTGCTACTAAGATAGAATATTATTTTACTGCAGGAAACAACCACTAAATTTTCACGTGGTATATGAAACAAAGTCCAAATATCATCCTAAAAGAATAAAAAAATAAATAAATTGACTTTTACGTTAAATTTGAGTTAAACATTTTGTTTTAAACAAGTATTTACATAACTTTTTTTTATCAATTAAAAAGAAATGAAAGTAATCTTTATTTAAGTCAATTAATTAACCTTTATTTTAATACTAATAATCAAGTCAACAATGCACCAGCAAAAATTAAGTAATTTAGCTTTGGTTTCGATTGAACATGAAATATTGGACAGTTTGGATACGAAAAAGTTGATATCAGATTTTGCAAACACAAAAGCAAGAAGAGTTCAATTTATGTAGAAGAATATTTAAGTACATTTTGGACAAAAAAAAGACAAAAGTCTTGTGTAACAAATTATTTAAGTGAGTAATACACACTGTGTTCAAATTGTGACCAATTTATGTAGGTATTTCTACATTTTAATTAAGAATATTAAATAATAAAAGAAACAATTTATATTTACTCAAATATAGTATTTTTTGTAAAATATTTTTTTTCTCATGCTGCTGATACATGCTGGTTTTAGACCAAAACAGTCCACGGGTGATTTTCTAGCGTACGTTTCACACCTCTGGGGGGAGGCTATGGAGAAGCGTGGTGAATGCTATGGCAGTTAGCCTCGACATCGCTAAAGCGTTTGACCATATATAACATCATTCGCTTCTCTCCAAGCTCCCGGCATACGGTCTGCCACTTCGCTTATGCGATTGGGTTACGGGATTTTTGGAAGGGCGCAGGATTCGTGTCCGACGCATTTCTTGTTTTCACCCTATAAATTCCGGTGTTCCTCAAGGTTCCGTTCTGTCACCGACTTTGTTTCTGCTGCATATGAATGACATGTTGTCACTAGGCAATATCCATTGCTATGCAGACGACAGCACTGTCTATGTACGTTATTTCGGAATACCTGGGGTAAAGCAGACCGAAACCGAGGAGAAGAGGAACCTTCTTGTCACCGAGCTTGACGGGGTCTTGGACCGCATTTCCGAATGGGTTACATGCAATCTTGTCGAGTTCAATACCAAGAAGACACAGGTGTGTGTATTTTCTAGCAAAGTGTCTCCTTTCCTTTCCCATCCTACTCTACAGAGCAACCCCTTACCAATACAGGATAGCCTTAGCATCCTTAGCATCGATGTTCGCCGCGACCTGAACCAGTGGGATTACATCGAGAGCGTCATTAGAACAGCCTCCCTTAAACTAGGGATCCTGAACAGAGTGAGGCGATTTTTCACACCGGTGCAGCTCTGTCTTCGGTATAAGGCACAAGTTCGCCCATGTGTGGAATATTGCTCTCATCTCTGGGATGGCTCCGCAAAATACTTACTCGATGCCTTTGATAGGTTGCAGCGACGTGCTATCCGTAATGTCAGTGATATAGAGGTGTCCGAGACCCTGGAGCTTCTACAATTTCGTAGAGACATTGCCGGTCTAAGTGTTCTCTACCGTCTCTATATTGGGGAATGCTCTGAAGAGCGATTTCAGCTAGTCCCTCCCTCCCCTATCCACTCCCGAAGGACACGTGCCGGGCAGCGCTGCCATCCACATACAATTCAGGCGCTGGTGGCTCGTACTAAGAGGTTTAGTTCCTCTTTTCTGCCATGTGTCATTAAGCCATGGAATGCCCTTCCAGCTCATATTTTCCCTTCCTCCTACGATCCCGGGCTTTTTAGACGGGGCGTGTAATGGCTTTTAAGCAGGCCAGGCTGAGTGCGTCTCAATATGGTCTATTGTGCCTGTTGACCTCATATTTGGATCTCACTACCGCTTACCATCAGATGGAGTGAAGTCATCTTGTTAGCCCAATGTAAAAAAAAGGTCTTATAGGACAACGGCTCGAATTCAATTTGATACTTGAAATCGGAAAAGTAGATTTGAATATGGGGCGGCTTAATCGGTATTGCACGCGGGCGTTCGACGAGCTAGTGGCGGGCCTGACTACCGCTTACCATCAGGTGGAGTGAGGTCATCTTGTTAGCTCATTATAAAAAAAAAAAGTTGCCAGTTTTTTATTTTTTCCTTTGTATTCATGTAATTACCTATCTGCATACCAAATTTCATCTCTCTAGGTCATTTGGAACTGGGTTAGAATTTTGATCTGTCAGTCAGTCAATGATAAAAATTAGGATTTTTGGACATTAATATCTAAATAACTGTTTGAGATAAGCTTATGAAATTTAGAACACATATTTATCTCGCAAGTCACAATATATGAGCCAAATTTGATACGTTTATGTGAAATAGTTTTTGATTTATGAGGGGTTCAAAAGTGGTTCCAAATGGTTCGTGTAATATTACACACGGTGCGGCTCGCCAGTTCTGTTTCTTGAACTTGGCTTGACACGCTACCGCGTGTCTAGATAACTGTTTGAGATAAGCTTATGAAATTTAGAACACATATTTATCTCGCAAGTCACAATATATAAGCCAAATTTGATACGTTTATGTGAAATAGTTTTTGATTTATGAGGGGTACAAAAGTGGTTCCAAATGGTTCGTGTAATATTACACACGGTGCGGCTTGCCAGTTCTGTTTCTTGAACCTTGGCTTGACACGCTACCGCGTGTCTAGATCGTATCGTAATATCGTTGGACCATTGATAGCAAACGTTGTATAAAGAACAAGAGGTTGCGAGTTCGAGTACCAGGTCGGGCTAAAGTTGCAAAAGTTTTTATACGTATTGCAAGTAAAATAATCTTGATAGACGGGTGGATTGTCAACAAATTCGCATAGAAGTACGGTGCCCTAAGAATAAACAAAAACATAACCAATTCAAAGGCATCGTGACATCAGATCAGATAAAATATAAAAGACCTCAATTTTCTTTATGTACAAGGAGTTGGCCATATCAGGACGGTTCAAATGTAAAATAAAACCATAAAAAGATTTTACTACGCTCCTTTTAGTGCCACTCAAACGGTTAAAAAGATAAACCCAGCATTGTTGTCGGATTTAAGTGCTGTAAAAAATGAAACCACAAATTTATGTTTCAGTACTAATACTTTTTGGGATTTTAATTAAAGTAAAGTCTTTTTTATTGGTCGCAATCAAGCTTCTAGCCAAGATAATTAGCGGTATCGTTGAGTATGATTGTATGACTGTATGTGCTACTTTATCTGATACTGACCTGGACAAAAGGTCGTGGGTATAACATTTAACGATCATAACAAAGTATATTTTACTTATTATTGGCAAATATAGGTTTACTCTGACAAACTAGAACCCCTAATTTTTGCTTCGCTAAAATGATGTATATTACCTACGTAATGTGTTATTTAAGCACATTTAGTAATCAACATATATCTTTGGATTTTTTTGGATAATAATATGTCAGAATTTTTTTAGCACTAGTCTTTTCGACTCACACTTGGCCGGTACTCTTAAATCACGCTTTTCCCTTCTAGAAATCCCACAGTCGGTACTTACCTAACGGCTGAAACAATGTTTTATTAGACCTACGGGAACTTGACCTTGTTTTTTTCTATTTCTGCGAAGAACCGTTCCGAGCAATAAACTCTAACTAAACAAGTCATCCCCGATATAAACCCAACCGCTTCCTAATTTCAACGTACGGTCGACAAGAAAACTAACTAACGGAAAAACCGTTTTGATACTCGAACAACAAGCTGGTATTTTCTGCTATTTAGTGTATTCAAATGCTTGTCAAAATCATACATACATTTATGTGTCTACATACATATCTTACTAAATAAAAACGTTATTAAGTTTATAAAACGCCTGAAGTATCCGATAGTATTCATTAGAACCGAAACAATATGCCAAACCATAAAATTGTAAACAAAAAAAAAACCGCCTTCAAAAACCCGACTCACTAAAAATTACAAAATAATATAATACGAACATTAATCTGGGTATGAATTTGATATGTTGTTGAAGGCGGTGCCGTTTATATTTCATGCAGATTTCCTCAAAAATTTAAGTGGCACCGCCTTCAACAACATATCAAATTCATACCCAGATTAATGTTCGTATTATATTATTTTGTAATTTTTAGTGAGTCGGGTTTTTGAAGGCGGTTTTTTTTTTGTTTACAATTTTTTTTTCATCCTTTTTAGTGTAACATTTTTTTACACCCTATTAGTTCAGCTCACCTATAATTCTACTGATATTATAACTAGTAGTATCAATATGTACACAGATTTGAAAGAATTATCCCTTTACTCCCAATTATTAAGGAGTTGACCTTCCATCATCAGCTCAGCATCATAAAATTATGATTTCCAGAAGCAATGCCAATATCACTTCAGAAAATATATAAAACGCGGTACATGTGCCTATAAAATTTGAGGGTTGCCCTCGATTTCTCCTGGATCCCATCATCAGATCCTAGACTGGTCACCCTATTAGTTCAGCTCACCTATAATGCTACTGATATTATAACTAGTAGTCTTAATATGTATACAGTATTGAAAGAATTATCCTTTTACTCCTAAGTATTAAGGAGTTGACCTTCCATCATCAGCTCAGCATCATAAAATTATGATTTCCAGAAGCAAATGCCAATATAACTTCAGATAATATGCAAAACGCGGTACATGTCCCTATAAAATTTGAGGGTTGCCCTCGATTCCTCCTAGATCCCATCATCAGATCCTAGACTGGTCACCCTATTAGTTCAGCTCACCTATAATGCTACTGATATTATAACTAGTATTCTTAATATGTATACAGTATTGAAAGAATTATCCTTTTACTCCTAAGTATTAAGGAGTTGACCTTCCGTCATCAGCTCAGCATCATAAGATTATGATTTCCAGAAGCAAATGCCAATATAACTTCAGATAATATGCAAAACGCGGTACATGTCCCTATAAAATTTGAGGGTTGCCCTCGATTTCTCCTGGATCCCATCATCAGATCCGGGACTGGTGAAAATGGGACCACCTCGGAAGTGATCTGTATCCAACCAAAAAAAAAATTTTTGAAATCCGTCTATAATTGACGAAAATATCGGTGAACATACATAAAAAAAAAAAAAAAAAAACAAAAAAAAAATATTATACATACAGACGAATTTTGAGAACCTCCTCCTTTTTTGAAGTCGGTTAAAAAGACTACCTAACTCCACCAAAATGTTTAAGTCATTATTAAGTACTAACTTTTTTATAGATTTTCGTGAGACAAGATCTGAATGGAGAATGCTACTGTGTCTCAATTTCACAATGGGATATTATATATTGGCAGGTTGCATGTATTTGTAAAACGAATTTATATTCTAGAATGTAAAATTACGAAAAAGTTTTTCTTGCAATGTACTGGATGTTGTGGTGTGACGTCATATCACAGCGCTCTTTGTATGAAAGTGCAAACGATCAGAACTTTTAAACACAATCTTGGTTGTATGTCGAAACTAATTACACATGTCGATTCAGATTATCAAACACTTTAAAGATACCTAATTATCTAAAATCATGAACATTCTCCATTGTGAATAATGTTCATTTTGAATACGATTTCATAACAAAAATTCAAGACACGACTGCAAAAAAATTAATAATTACAAAAACAACTGTCATAATATGAGTGTCAAGGCGACAGGAATAGATACGACTAATCCGGAGCTTCACACTTTACCGTCCATCCGTCAAGGTTTTTATTACGGCAATATGGTTGAATAATCCGCGCTAAATACTGGACGTTTTCCAAATATCATCCAGATAGAAAAGTAAACTGACAATATTTCAAAACTTTTTCAAGTAGATTAGTATTATTGAGTGGTTCTAACGATCGGTTACATTTCTACAGAAATTATATGTGTAATAACAGTCTGGTATAAATAGAGTTTGTTAGAATGAATATTGCTCTAGATCACGAATACCTATGCATACCTATTCATGGGACATCAAACGGAACTTAAGCAGGATAAACAATAAAATTCTCCATAAATAACACGTACTTACGCACTTCGCTCGAATCCGATATATAAAGGTCGTTTTTTATTTTAAATTGTAAATTCGGGGTTACTTCGTTTTCTTCGTTTTCTGGGGTTAGTTAATCATTCTTTAATAATTGGGATACCGACCACCAATACAGTACCCACTCTTGTAAGTAACCATGAGAATTCTTTTGGCAGAGAGCATTTAATTGCCTTCTTTTACTACCGCAAACAAATGCTATGACGCTCAACATTAAAGAATGGTCTGTTACCAGTATGTATGCTGACGTTACATGGGGAAATAAACGTATCGGAGAAACCACCTGTTGCTAATAAATCTTTATGAGGGCTTTATCGTAAACATCAATCAAATTAACTTGTTTGAGTACAGTCTACCATCCCGAATGTTTGAAGCGTGTGCGAAATGCTAACGACTCTAAATGAATCATCAAATCAACACTTTGGTTATGATCTTTGGGAAGGTAGTAACACTTGTAGGATTTTTAACAATCATAGGTACCATAAAAAAATACATAACAACGTCACACTCATTGATTTCATCTCGTGGTAAGTAGCGAAGTACTTAGAATACGTAACCTAAATCGCATTATTTCTGATATTTTACACAACTACCAATAAACATAATCAATATGACTCCCCCAAAGACGGGACAACCAACAATGTTCATCACACAAATATTACTCCCGAATGGGAATCGAACCCACGACTCTTGGCCATGAAACAGGGTCACAATGCAATGCACAATCGTGCCAGTCAGTCTTATGGTATGTTCAAGGAATCCGGGCTAAAGAAGATCCACACTACGTCACTGCCCAGCATGTTCCGATCGCAAAAGTAAACCAGTCACGGCTCCTAGACAATTGAGTCCCATGAAAATTAAATCAACTCCACATGAGCAGTGACCTCCTCTCCAATCGAATTAGGTTAATTCACGTAATATACGACAAGTGAGCCGGTAGTAAACACACAATAACACCGATGTCGTCTGCGAGTGTGCCAAAACGAGAATAAACTGGACTATTATTTGACTTTCGTTTTTATTTCGCTACTACAACTTCTTTATAGCTCAGAAAAGTTTTCATATACAGCTGTATCGAGACCACTCCATGGTTTTGAGGTGAGAGCCATCCGCTCCCCCGCAAGTCTGGTGATGGTGACGAGGCTACTCCAAGCCGTATATTATTGTATATCTGTTAGGGAAAAGACTGCTCCATGGTCCTTCATCACCACTAGGGTATTAATGATCATTACAGTAGTTTAGAGTGCACTTGACCTCAGATTATTATACTCCAACACCTTTATACCAACGCTCTGAGTAATAATCTGAAGAAAGCTCAATAAATGCGTCCCTCTGTTCAAGCTAAATAAGATATTCATGGAGCTTTTCTATGTCTAATCCATTTAAAATATATCGCATTGTGTAATTTATTTGCGTCTTGAAGTGTTATTATAATATACTAAGATATAATTTTAGTAAAGCTTAAAGAGACAGAACAACAATTGTAACAAAGGACGCATATATGTTGAGCAAAGATGTCTGATAAGGAGTATCCCTTAATCCTACGAACCTTAGAGGACGGACCAAAGAACATCCCGAGAAAATTAAGTTGAACGTGGCAAGGTTAAAGCTGAATAAGAGTCGCCTACAATCGTAATAACAAACAATCAAAAGGATATAATATTATTATATATATCATTGCATGAGCATTATGTAGCACTCACTTTTACTGATCAAACTCATTTATGATAAGATGAATTAAGAAAGCGAGACAGATTCACAGAGATCGCGGTCGATCGAGCGCTAATCGGTTTGTCTTCTTACACTTATGCTAGGTTTATAAATAGTCTGCAAGGACAAATCATGACACTAATGAAAGTATCATTAAATTTTAATAGCCTATTAAAAATACAGAAACTACAACCAATTTTTTATTTATCCAATTTTGTAATGTAGCTAATCGTATTTATTTTATGTAAATATTAGATCCGACGGTAAACTGGTTTGTTAGTACAAGTAATTTAATTTGATCGCTCAATTTAATTTCAATTCCAAACCATAAATCTGATATCACTTTTCTACAAAATGTATTAAATAATGACTTTCTCTAAGAAGCCAGTTAAAATCCAAGAAAACTTTGTACAAATGGAATAAAATTTGTGAACAAACGGAGCGTTTGTAAATGTACCTTCTACAGTATTAAGGCGTAGTACTAAAAAATATTAACAATTGTATCTCTTCTGAGGAAAAGAGGTAAATGTAACGCGACTTGGCTTCCAATTCATTAAGATATTATGTTATATTTTGTGAACATAGATTAAAATGCGAATAATAACAATTATCGCGTTGAAACCACTTGAAAAAGTAAAATACTAGAGAATCAAAAATCATCCTAATAACGCGTGTAGACCCATAAAGACAAATATTTAGAGAATCAAAGTCAAAGATTGATTTTATTGCGAGACAAGTGTTGCTACAGGTGTTACTGTTAAAACAGGATCTTAGGATCTTAGGATCAGGTGGGAGACATTTTGTCGACCGGTTGCTGTTACCACCATACAGTTGTGTAAAACCCGCCAAGTGACTCTGACCTCTCTTGGTCAGGTCGCATTCCGGGATCAGCACTGTACGAACCGGAGCCAGGGGGGACCATTGTTGCGGCAAGCGTCGGACCAGTGGAGTCTTAGCGGCGGTATTGTGCGGGCGGTGCGGGTCAGCCCGGCGGCCTGGGAGACCCGTAGACACGGGGGCCCTTCCGTCCAGCGGACTGGTCAACTCCGACCCGCACAGCTCAATACCAATGCGAGACTCCACGCTTTGTCTCGTTGTTGCCGCAGCAGTGGTCTCCATTTTCACGGCTTTCAGGGTGAGTGCGACAGGCTCAATATGGTCTATTGTGCCTGTCGACCTCATATTTGGATCTCACTACCGCTTACCATCAGGTGGAGTGAGGTCATCTTGTTAGCCTTTTTATAAAAAAATAAAAAAATCTTAACATACTTAGTTACCGTTTTTGGGTACTGCAATATAAATATCGATAATAAACAGTGAATAAATGATTTTTTTTTCTTAAAACATAGGTACCTATCAAAAGCTTTGGCTCTAAAAACTCGGAATGAAAACTGTAAGAATCGAATCGTTTAAACGCTAACTCATTTACCGCTTTATTAGTGATCAGTTCGGGTAACCTCGCCTTAATGCATATTACCAATTACGATCCTGATTCAATTACACAGATAAAATTTCTATTGAATTTTCGAGTTACTTTACTTTAATATCTTGTTTCAGTTTAACTATTGTGCTGGCGTATTTTATTTTGCTTTTGAATATTATACTTTTAATAATATTTGCCTAAATGAACTTAATGATCACAACAGCCAAATTCTATCGATCTTATACTGAACCGATTTAAATGAAATTTGGTACAGATATAGTTCACAGAGCAAGGACATAGGCTACTTTTTAACCGACTGCGCTATAAAGGAGTAATGTTTTACCCGTTAAACGTCTCTACGTTACTACGCGGGCGGAAAGCTAGTAATATTATAAATAAGAAAGTAACCGTGTGTATCCGTCTACCTGCCGTGAATGCACCCAAAACTAACGAACTAATTTAAATAAAATTTAATACACAGTTTCGCAACATTTATCGTCACACATCTCTCGAAACACTTGTTACCTATATTTCACTTAGTCCTATTTTCACGCGTTACTCCAAAAATAAAGCAATAAAGCAATCACCTAATTATCCTGAGGTGTGACAGTTTCCGATCTATATCAGTCTCAGACGTCACTGAGTGCGCCCAATAAATCATAGACGCTCCTAAGTGCCGATAAATATGTAATAATAATATGGCACGGTATCTCATAATGTGGCACTTACATCAAATGTATTATCGTTCAACGTTCCGAGAAAATCCCGGAAGTAGGCTAAATAATGAATCCACATGAAGGTTCCTGGATATATAGCGTCGATTTGTATTTGTTTCTTTTTAATATTGAAGACTCTACTTTTTTTTTGCAAAAAAAGTTGGTACATCATTACAGAATTTAGTGCATTTTTTTTCCCTAAGCCGTCTTGCTTTATATCTGTACAAGTAAAATATGATCTCTGCTTACAATATAATTTTACGAGTATGTCGTCTTTTTTACCCGACTTCATCTAGCTTTGATTTGCTAAGCCAAATATTAACTATTCAGTTCACATTATCTTGTTCTTGTTAATGAATAGTCATGAAAACCTTCCATATTTTCGATTGCGTTAATGATAATTTATCTTCAGACAGGCTTCCAGTATTTCAGCGTAATTCTTTTGTGAGAACACTCTCGTTCATATGAATATCAAATTGTGAAAGATACGAAAGATTTGAATAAAACCTCAAATCGCCAGTTAGCTCAAGGATGCAATCCCAAGCAGAGATATAAAGAAAATAGAAGGAATGTGGTCGGTAGAGCTTCGGGTCAAACGTCCCATAAAGCGGACGCTTCAAGACATGATCAAATAAGTTTTATCTTTCTACTCGAGTTGCGAGGGTTGGCGAAGTCTGACATTATTGTGTTACGTTACACAGAGTTAGGTAAGTAGGTTCATAGTACTCATACATACGCCTATGTATACAGGAGATGGTACCTAAGTAGAATGTTACCAAAACAATGAAGCAATTTAAATTAAATTATACATCATCATTATACATTACGCTAGCTAATATTACTATTCCTCAGTGTATCCAGGTGAGTTTTTTTTTATAAACAAATAAACATAGATACTTTGGCGTTCACGCTACAATTTGGTACGATATGGTCATGGTAGTGGATATGAATGTGGCCTTGGTTCACAGATAGTGTAGGGGCCAGAAATGACACAGGCTCCTTTTCACAGTCGCGACTTCACTAGGGGATAATATTTTACGCCAAAAACGACTCCACGCGTACGAAGTCACGTGCTGAAAGCTACCTTGTTAAAAACTATAGAAAAGTAACAACGCTCATTATCAAAGATCATATTAACAATGGTACCAGCCCTAAATGCAGGAGCCACTTACTATCTTGGTATTATATGATTATAGCTTGACAATGTTAAAATACTAGTATAAATAAAGAAAAGATATAAAGCCCTTATTTTATTTTATTAATAATATTACTTATTACTATCTATTTTACTTAACCATTTTACATTCAAGGAGCTCTCGTAGTATATGCAATACAAACTAGCTATGGATCTAGCCATCCTACGAATACGCATAAGTTATAATGACACATTGGTAGGTATTATGCATATTCATTTAATACATACATACATACATAAAATCACGCCTTTTTCCCCGAGGGGTAGGCATTCATTTAATACTACAACAATAGCGCAAAAGGAGTGATTTGATTTGTTTTGTGCAAAACAAACACCACAAAAATTTTAATGAATTGAAAAACGTTATCCCACAGTCGCCTTCTAATCTGAAAAACGCGTGAAAAATACAAAAACAGTGAATCCCCGATAAATCCCATTGTTTGTCCACACGCAGAGGGAATTCCAATTAACTTTGATGAGATTTTTGGTTGGTATTAATAAGATTACGGTCCAATCTAAACAGAATAAGCTTAACAATCCCTATAAATCGCATTGGGCCTTCAATTATGAATAATTTAATAGATGTGAAACGTACACACAGTCCTGCTGATCTATAGAGACAATTGTATTATTGTAATCAGCGTCTATTTTAATCGCGGAAATACTATTTTGGAAGAAGCAGCCTAATTATGATTATATCAAGGTTTATTTTCAAGTGCATTTGTTCTGAGTGCATACGTGTGCGACGTTAAGACTATTCAGAGTGTAAATTCTAGAGATTTCTTTTGATTTACAAAGATTTAGAAATTCTTTAAGTTCCTTATTGGTGTATTAATGACGGTAAGCTATTAACATCGTTAAACTATTATTATTTCTGACATATCTTTAACTTTATTAATCTAGTTTCATAATAGAGACAATCGATTCGGATTTCCCTTTCTCCCATACAATTACTATTAATTAGGAAATTAATATTTTTAACGTTGTCTTCAAAAAATCCTTACTTAATAAGTCCGTTTATCTGTCTATCAGGCCATCACGCATTCGCACCAAAGCCTAAATGAAATTTGGTGGTTAATCTAGCTAGAGCCTATAGGGCATAGGCTACATTTTAACTGACCCAACTATAAAAAGTTATGTGGTTCGCGAAATCACTCGAGTCCCGGTACAATAATGGTCTATAATCAATGGCAAATCTAGTTTTATACACTTGATTTACGTACCAAGGCTCGCAAGTCCCTGGCGACATTCATCATGCCCTCACAAAGGTCGTATCGCTTAAAGTTCAGACACACTCGTCCGCCATTCTACTATTCATTGCGTCTTTGTACTGCGGATGAGTGGGGGATCGGCAAGTTGCAGTTAGCCTATAATAGACTGCAATCTGGATATCCTGGGGTCGTGGTCACTTTAGTTCTATTGTAGTATTATTACAATTTAAATAGACAATCACACATTTGAAGTGATAACATTTGTTTTTTTTTTATATAAGACTCCGAGGGTGACCTCACTCCACGTAAGGTAAGCTGTCGTGAGATATACATATGAGGCCGACAGGCACAAAAGACTCTGTTCCACGCCTCGCCTGCAAAGCCCAGGAATAGTGAGGAGGGCCTAAAATCAGCTGGAAGAGCATGCCTTGGTACGGGGCAAAAAAGCGGAACTGAACATTTTGGTACGGGCCACTAGTGTCTTGGTCAGGACAATGCAAAAAAAATCTCAGAATGTGGAGCTTTTCTTTCTTTCTTTCTAACCTGTTTAGGTTAATATTTAGTTAGGAGAAGATAGGTAACCCAAGTCATGACATTTTAGAAAAATAATGATTGTAAAAAGTGTAGGATTATAAGATCAATCATAGAATATAATAACGATAATGTTTATAACGCCTTTAATGCTTAACCTTAGCCCTTTCTATATTCCACGTCAGCCTAGTATTGTACTGCATGAAATAATTGTAAACTTGCACGATCGTCGCCGGATACAATTTATAGCCATTACCTAGATTCTAAACTGGTTCAAGATATTACATTCGGTTTCTGTATTAGTATAATTAAATTATCATTTAATGTTATATGGTTATCAATGTGACTGGGAAATAAGATAAATAATCAAAGTGTCCGTGTTTCCGTTACATTATCAAATAATACAGAATGACTTAGTACCTACGTAGATACTTCATACAAATGACTTGCTTGACCATCGTTGTTGTCAAAAACGTAACAAAACAAAAAAAAATACTAATGTTCATCACAAAATTAAAACTAAACAAGAGACCACCACGACCCCCGGTATTGGACGATGATGAACTAATCGTGTTTTAAAGTACTAACTAGCCTTATGGTTCTACTATGTACGTACACTGTACATTACTGACCAAAGTAAATACAAAGTAAAATAAACACAAAGTTCTTATTTCTTTCTACGGCGACGAGTGATTTCATTCTCTCACCTAAATTGAAACACGAGTATTGCTGCTACTCCAATTTCCAATACAATTCAATACACAGTACATTGAACTGCCGGCAAATTGGATAGGACAGTCACCTTGATGAGAAATTGTGGTCGAAAAACACTTTGACACAGTAATTTATCATGCGAATCGTCACATGAAGTATTGATAAAGGTTATACGGGCACCTTTGGTTGATCGAATTAACCAGAGGACAAAAATTTATGATGTAAATGTACGTATAATTACCCACAGTGATATCAACCACTGTGGCAAATACAACTTTATGTCTGACGATTGCCTGGAGTCTTTTGTCATCATTAGCTAATTATCTGTTGGCATATTTTTGGCAACTTCACTTTTTGAACGCCTTTTGGACTCAACCTGTCATCCGAAAAGATGAATAATGCCATCATACTTCAGTATTCAGGTCATCAAAACATAACCTTAAAAATGTTACAAGAATGTTTACAGAAAGTGTCTGTAAACTAATCAATAGGTATCCACCGTTTCGCCCGCTGACAGGGTTGGCAACGATTCAATTATTTTTTTCAGTTACAGTAAAAACGTGTGTCTAGATTTATAAATGACTTGACGTGATGTAAAACAGTGTTTCTTTAATGCAAGAGAGGCTATCAGATGTTGTCTGTCACTTATCTACAAGTACTATCGGCAACGCTGGCGGTAGTACACTTTTCAAATAGATTTCTTTAAACGCCAATAGCCCCGCCCACTGGCCAATAGAAGAGCACTTAAAGAAAATCCGTCAAAATCCAAGCAAAAACGTTCCAATAGTAGGAGAGCTAGCAAGAATTTTTTGGTAGGTATTTGAGGCAAGCTGAAAACTTATCCTGAACCTCTCCTATTATATACCAGCACGAAACTGCAGACCTGGCTGGTGAGAGCGGGGCTAAAGCAAACCCCCAAAAATATTTTTCATCTTTTTATTTATAACTAAAAGATAACTTCTACCTGTCAGGTGAACTGACAAAGTATATTTTTTTGGATTATAAAATATATTTTAAAATAAGAAAAATTGGGGGTTTGGTTTAGCCCCGGTACTCAGCCAGGTCTGCGGTTTTGTGTTGAGTTATAATATTAAAGGTATAGGACAAGTTTTCAGCTTGCCTCATATACCTACCGAAAAATTCTTGCAGGCTCTCGGACCACAATTTGGGCGGGGCTTGCTTTGACAGACGTATAAGCGCCAAGCGATTTTCACCTTATAGGTGGTCGACCGCCAAATACTCCGATAGTACGTCGATCATGGAAGTAATGTGCTACATTTACCGACAACTTTTTAAATCCTATTTTTTCTTTACGTCTATGTAACGTGCTAGAGCGTTATGTTACATTTTGCTAGTTGTCCTTTCAGTAGCGCTTCCATAGGTTTAAAAGTGACAGCTATGAAAAAATTTAGGTACAGCGCCCAGAAATAAAATCGGTAGTATGAAAAAAACAATTCGATAGGTTTCAACGTATGTTAGTTTTTGACGTGACAACGTCTTAAATTAGGTTGCGGCTGGGAGTCACTTATGAAAAAGTGTAACGCTCGGTAACGTTACGATGAGTCACCGAACGAGAGAGAGGCCCGCCGAATGCCTTGCGTCTCTCTCCCTCTCAACTATGATCGGTCGGTTAGTTAAGTTTAAGTTTACATGTACAATGTTTTAGTAAACAAAATATATTTCTATAGTTAAAATTTGTGCAATTCTTATTTTCATTCAATTCCTTGTTCCTATTGTGCAATTTAATTATATTCATATTGTTACGACCACGAGGGACCGGGCAGGCGGAATTAGTCTTATCGTCGTATGGATAAGGTCTATATTCGCTTGCATGGTCGTAGCGAGCTCTAGTGTGTTCTAGAGTAATAATAATGTTATGACCTTGAGAGACCGTGCAAGCGAAATTAGTCTTATCGTCGTATGGATAAGGTCTATATTCGCTTGCACGATACTACGTCACACACTCTGGTCGGTCGGAGCAAGCTCCAGCGAGTTCTAGAAATTTCGATCCCGGCGAGAATATTCTCGACGCCACGCGAAGAGCTGCGTCTCTGGGTATAAAAGCGGGATGTACGACGCGACGGGACAGTTCCGATTTGGAAAGCGAAGCGAATCAGTCTCCTGCGAACTAAGAGTGATCGAGTGCGTTACCTGCGAATAGTCAGTGAAATTCAGTGTTTTAGTGTGATTCAGTGCTTTAGTGTCATTTAGTGTTCCGTGTTTAGTGTTGTAATTAAGTGTTTCTAATTGTGTTTTTTAAGTGTTTAATTGTGTAATTGTTAGTCGATAAATAAATTAATTGTCTTTTGGTGACTTTTGGCGTATCTTGAATTTAACGTACCCCGTTCCCGCAACAATTGGTGTCAGAAGTGGGATTCAAGATGCCTCTTACACCACGAGAAGACAGTGAGGGTCGAGTAACAAGGAGTCAAACCGCGGCCCTGCAAGAGGGTGAAGGCACTTCAACGGAGGGATCGATACAAACACCGATTGGGCCTGTTGAGCTTGCAGACTTATTCAAAATGCTGAAGACACAAGCCAGCCGCCAGGAGGAGCAAGCTCGCGAGCAAACCCGCCGCCAGGAGGAGCAAGCCCGCGAACAAACCCGCCGCCAGGAGGAGCAAGCCCGCGAACAAGCCCGCCGCCTTGAGGAGCTAGCCAGACTTCAAGAAATACAATTCGCTAAACTGAGGGAACAAGCCCCATCACGAAAAGTTACTGGGCACAATGGGACAGTTTGGAGATTAAGGATGGAGTACTCTTCAGGAAATGGGAAACACCAAAAGGGGATCAAACGACACTACAGCTGATTGTACCCCGTAAACAAGTTGCTTCTCTACTGAGGTACATCCACGATGGGGTATCCGGGGGACATTTAGGCGTGAAAAAGACCCTAGAGAAGCTGAGACAGAGGTTCTACTGGATACACTGTCGGGAGGACGTCGAAGACTGGTGCAAGAAATGTACGTCTTGCGCATCAGTAAAGGGCCCACAAACCAGAAGTAAGGGCAAACTCAAGCTGTACAACGTCGGCGCTCCATGGGAAAGAATCGCAGTAGATGTAGCTGGCCCCTTTCCAGAATCCGATGAGGGAAACAAGTACATCATTGTGGTCCAAGATTACTTCACTAAGTGGCCTGAAGTCTTCGCTACGCCTAATCAAGAAGCAAAGACGGTCGCCAAGAAGTTAGTCCACGAGGTAATTTGCCGATTTGGTGTGCCTCTTGAGATACATTCAGACCAAGTAAGAAACTTTGAGTCAGCACTATTCCAGGAGGTCTGTCAACTGTTGGGTATGCATAAGACCCGTACTACACCAGCACACCCGCAATCCGATGGCATGGTCGAGAGATTCAACCAAACGTTGGAAAACCACTTGGCCAAAGTTGTGGACGAGCATCAACGAGACTGGGACCAGTACATACCGCTTTTCTTGCTGTCCTACCGATCTGCGATCCACGATAGCACCAGCGCAACCCCAGCAATGGTAAACTTCGGTCGAGAAATGCGGCTTCCGGTAGATGCGTTGACTGGGACACCGCCAGAAGCTCCGAAACCAGTAACCGAATACGCGGCTGACCTACAGAAGCGCCTGGATGAAGTACATGCTCTCGTTAGAGACTGCAGTCTAAAATCCAGCGAAAGAATGAAAACCCGTTACGACCGCAAAGCCAACACCGACGGTTTCGATGAGGGGAGTCTGGTTTGGTTACACAACCCACTCAGGAAGAAGGGCAAATCACCGAAGTTCCAGCCAAGGTGGGAAGGACCATACAAGATCATCACTAGGCTGAACGACTTAACCTATCGGATCAAACAAGGGACAAGAGGCAAGCCGAAAATTGTTCACATTGATCGATTGGCTCGTTACCATGGGTCAAATGATGCTCGGGACGAGCATGACTAAGAGGGGGATAATGTTACGACCACGAGGGACCGGGCAGGCGGAATTAGTCTTATCGTCGTATGGATAAGGTCTATATTCGCTTGCATGGTCGTAGCGAGCTCTAGTGTGTTCTAGAGTAATAATAATGTTATGACCTTGAGAGACCGTGCAAGCGAAATTAGTCTTATCGTCGTATGGATAAGGTCTATATTCGCTTGCACGATACTACGTCACACACTCTGGTCGGTCGGAGCAAGCTCCAGCGAGTTCTAGAAATTTCGATCCCCGCGAGAATATTCTCGACGCCACGCGAAGAGCTGCGTCTCTGGGTATAAAAGCGAAGCGAATCAGTCTCCTGCGAACTAAGAGTGATCGAGTGCGTTACCTGCGAATAGTCAGTGAAATTCAGTGTTTTAGTGTGATTCAGTGCTTCAGTGTAATTTAGTGTTCCGTGTTTAGTGTTGTAATTAAGTGTTTCTAATTGTGTTTTTTAAGTGTTTAATTGTGTAATTGTTAGTCGATAAATAAATTAATTGTCTTTTGGTGACTTTTGGCGTATCTTGAATTTAACGTACCCCGTTCCCGCAACAATATCAATAAATATTCTACCGAGAAAAAGACGTTGTCACGTAAAATCTTCGCCCGTAAAACCGACTTTACAGGCAACCATTTTTTTTTGATAGCTAACTTATGGTAGCACCACAGGACGTCACCATGTAGATGTCATATTTAACATTTTCGTATGTCACGTAATTAAAGACTTTGTATTTGTTGATTTGGACATCTTCCTTACTTTTTACTTCTAATAAACAATATTCAAATAAATTACAATCTAACGTTTGGAAACAGCACACAGCAAATTTACCACCCTTATTATTCGTCACCCTAAATTTCATAAGACATCCATAAATATGTTTTGAATTATAACAATTAGATAGAATATTCGTTTCATTCCATTGCATCAACAAAAATACGTTTTTAGTACGCAACTACGATTTTAAAAACTCAAGCATAATAAACGCATTAAGTTGTCACAACAAAAGAGCAATAAAATGGTAAAAATAAAGAAACGAATTTCCCACTCCCACTTTCAAATCGTGAACCCTATCACAGTTTCCCTGGCTCGAGTCCAGATGTCTCCTGAACTTGATGTTATTCTTGTAAGGCGAACCCTTCAGACGGAAGCATGGGAACCATTTGATGGGTCTTTCTGAAGGGCGCCCGTGAAAATCGTGAAAGATATTTATAGAGCGCCGTGACACATTATCGGAAGTACCTTGGCCTCTGGTCTTGAGGATATTAGTAGCTATTTATTAAACTAGCATTCCGTTCGTGTGAAGTATGTTGTTAATCGCAAAAATAATTAAACTGCCTAATAGTATAGTATTGTCTATTTTTATTTGCGCGAGCACTACACATTTGAAATAAAACTAATTTTACGGATTAAACTCGCGTGTAGTCTTGCCCGTGACCACGAGCGCTGTAAAGAGCTCGAAACGTCGGATCTCCAAATAATATTTAGAATATCAATACACGCGAGTTTAATCCGGAAAATTAGTTTTATTTCAAATGCCTAATAGTAACCTTTCTCAGTCTCTAACTATTACTCTTTCTCTTATCTTTGTACCAAATATTATTTTAATCATTTCAATAGCTTTGACTTGAAATGACAGACAGCGTATAGAAAGAATTACTTTCGCATTTATTTCTTAGTTATCATTATAATCAATACAGATTTCTATAAAAATGTAGAGATGGTGGAGTTCTCCAGCTTCTAATTCAAACAAAGTCTTGCTTTACAATCTCTGTAGCAGTCAAAATATTATTCACTTTACTGGCAATTTACGTAGATAATGTTATGGAGCAACATTCGAAATATCCAGGCACGAGTTATTAATTACATCTAACATTTTATTAACCCAGGTATCCAGCTACCCACATTTTTAATCTGACACTGTATATTGTGGAAATTTTCCTAAAGTTTCGGTTTCAGGGTTTCCCGTGGGAAATTCGCTTGGAACAACAGACCCAATCAACGTTAAAACTGAGGATTAAAATTTAAATTGATCATTTAATGGAAACGCCGCGACCACTTCGGGGACGCAATCGAGTCAATTGTCAATTTAATTATCTGATGAGTACCTACCTTTTTTTTCCTAACTGATATACGACGATGGCTTGGAGTAGCCTTGTCATCATCACCGGACTTGCGGGGGAGCGGATGGCTCTATCCCCAAAGGCCTAAACTGATGAGTACCTATTGTTTATTAATTGCGCGAACTCTCTCTCTTTGTCTCATATGATAAAAAATATATTTTACGAATGAAACTCTTGTCTAATCTGATTCTTAACATATTATAAGCCCTACCTTTGGAGATCTTTACAAAGCTATTTACTATTGACTCCATTCATACCTAGTATAAACATTGTCATAAATCACGAGGGTATTAGACGAGCAAACATGCTTAGGTAACAATTGTAAGTAATGTTTCTGCGTCAAACTGATTCAAGACTACTATCTACTTATTATAAACCTACACGCGACCAAATTATAGCCATACTTACTGCCCGATTTTCCGGCACCAGACATCGCCGGAACCCATAAATAATAATCAATATGTGTAAATATTTATTTATCTACTTAAACTATAAACTCAATTACCAAAAATAAATTACATATATAACATGAAATACGCCCTGTCCCGTAAAAGTAAGCTGATTCTGCATATTAACGTTGTCCTAAAAAATGGAAAACATAACTAGATATTTTCACATTTTCGTAATAATACCTAAAGCTCTTAAAAGCTCTTTAACAATAACAACATTTAAATTCAGTGTTTATGAAATAATATCTAGACACGCGGTAGCGTGTCAAGCCAAGTTCAAGAAACAGAACTGGCGAGCCGCACCGTGTGTAATATTACACGAACCATTTGGAACCACTTTTGAACCCCTCATAAATCAAAAACTATTTCACATAAACGTATCAAATTTGGCTCATATATTGTGACTTGCGAGATAAATATGTGTTCTAAATTTCATAAGATTATCTCAAACAGTTATTTAGATATTAATGTCCAAAAATCCTCATTTTTATCATTGACTGACTGACAGATCAAAATTCTAACCCAGTTCCAAATGACCTAGAGAGTTAAAATTTGGTATGCAGATAGGTAATTACATGAATACAAAGGAAAAAATATGAAACTGGCAATTTTTTAATAATTAGGTTTTTTTTAATTTTTTTTATTTTTATAAGAGGCTAACAAGATGACCTCACTCCACCTGATGGTAAGCGGTAGTGAGATCCACATATGAGGTCGACAGGCACAATAGACCATGTTGAGCCTGTCGCACTCACCCTGAAAGCCGTGAAAAAGGAGATCACTGCTGCGGTTAGGTTCTATTATGAACGCTTAACATAAATACCTAACTAGTGCCTAATCACGCCTATATACCGGGGAAGGCAGAGCACTAAGTATATATTTAGGTATACATACTTACTTATTTACAATTAAGAGTAGGTACTTATAGTCGGTTTTCATATTTATTACTTAGGGTTATACCCCGATAACGTAGGAAAATACAGTAACTGATTCAATTGTTTTATATTTATAACTAGTTGACCTGTCGGACTTCGTCCTGTCAAAAAAATAGGAAAAAGAAAAGGGCTGTTTTTAAGGACAATTATTCGATTTTACATCGAGTAATTGAAAAATAAGATATTTCGTAAATTAAACTTGAACACCACTAAAATCGTTATTGTGGCTAAACCTTAAAGGATAGACATATACTATCGCAGACTTTTTTATAGAACTTTTTGAGAAGAATAATTCCCCCATACATTGTTATTCTGTATTTTGAGTTATTTCAGCAGCGCACGCAATGCAAGCCTCCAAAAAGCTCGTTTTTCTTCCGTCCGTCTGATAACTGTTACGATTACTCTAATAATTTCTAAAGTAGGTAAACCTATAGTACTTTTTGAGATCCTAGGTAACAAACACATTTTGGGCGCCCTTCGCAACTTCATTTTATACTACGTATAGAAGAAGTCTAGTTTTAGTTTTGAATTTGTCCTTTTCAAAGGACCTACGGCGTTACGATGATATATACTTTTCTACAAAAAGTAATGATATCCAATCAAAAACATAAATGTGAAATGAGAGCCAAGTTCAATATTATGATAATTGCCTTGGTTGTTGACTTCAACGACAAAAGAAGTGAGATCTAAATGGGTGCCAAGTTCAATGGTCAACCCTGAAACTTATTTATAAGTAACACTATAACATACCTATCATATCTTCTTATAACATAAGATAATGTATGGTGGTAGCCTATGAAGGTCTGTCTTGGCTAGTTTTCTTTAGTTAGTTAGTTAGTAGTCTAGTTAGTTGTCTTGGTTAGTTTGGTATTTGTCGGTATTTATTTTATAATTCCGAAAATTTGGATTGTTGGTAGAAACTAGCGAGCGAACATAATACGTTGGTAGGTTTATAGAAACTAGCCAAGACAGACCTTCATAGGCTACCACCATTCATTATCTTATGTTATAAGAAGATATGATAGGTATGTTATAGTGTTACTTATAAATAAGTTTCAGGGTTGACCATTGAACTTGGCACCCATTTAGATCTCACTTCTTTTGTCGTTGAAGTCAACAACCAAGGCAATTATCATAATATTGAACTTGGCTCTCATTTCACATTTATGTTTTTGATTGGATAACTAGTTGCAGAACTCACGGGTCCAGTAATAATGTACACTGTATTTGCATACAGCGTAACTCGACAAACTTCCATGACGCAAGCATGAATTCAAAACTCTGTTAGTCGTGGTTAACTGTGAAATAATTTTGCGTGCTTATGATTTTAGACTGTTGGCTAGACTAACGAAGTAACTAGTGAATAATTAGGTGATTGTTACTCCTGGTTAATACAGAAAAAGCTTGGCACGTGCATGAACATCTCTCGAGTAAATATGAAAATGAAAAATTTAAAATACCTAAATACATACCATTTGGAATTTCTTTTTTAAAGAAGGAAAAATTAAAAATCATACAAATTGTATTCAAGCAAGGTCAACGTTTCATAAATGACGCTTTGCTGACTCGCACATTTTAAACTAATTTAAAGCTTAGACTCTCCGAAAATCCCCTAATGGCAATGTCACAGTGCGGTTGGGATAATCCGTACAAAGAGAACGATTAATTATGTTTTTAATAAAAATGATTTTGACTCTCGAGGCGTACAACATTGTTAAGTATTCAAATCGCTTCGTTAGAAACTGTCTATGTATTCGTAATATCGCTATCTCGGGTTGATAGCTCCCCGAAGGAAGGAAGTCGAGTAAGAGAGTAAAAAAACAATGAGTGCACATTTTGTGCACATACTTGTGCACCATTTTGGTGGTAGTTTGTGGTGATTGGACGACATAATTACCATTGTTTGTTGTTTTGTTTGGGATCATCACCGAGGATTCATCTTCATAAATGTGTCGGTATTAAAAGGGACCTAATAAAACTATGACGTATTCGGGCCTCGTGCAAGCATACTTCGCGAGTAAATAAACTGACTTCAAAGGACTGTTGACTGGCCTGCCAATCCTGTTTACTTCCATTTCTATAACTCGATTTCACTAATATTGACGGCTGATAAGCTATTTTCGGTTTAAAGTCTGCTTAAGCCCGGATAAGCGATGAAAGATTTTCGTTTCTAACTTTTTCCTGGTATCGAAAATTATATTTATTGCCTAAAAGAAAAAAATTGTTGTTTCCTGGTATCGAGAATTGCCTAAAAAAAAGAAAAGTTTGGAAGAAAAGTTTGGTCAAATACTAAATTTAACTTTTTCTAAACCTAGAGCAGGTATGTGGTGTATATGTTATAGGCAATGTGTATAATCCGGTATTGTATAGATTACCAAGGTATTCTATACAATGCCTAAAACGTTCAGGCAATGTGTATAATACGATTTATTTCACACATTGCCTAGGTATTGTATAAAATACCCGAAGTGCATCAGGCAATGTGTATAATGAACGACCACGGGTTAGGACCTTAAACATTTTTATTTTATTTATTATTCAGACAGAGTAATGTTCCTGTTAATGTCAAGTTCAAAATGTTGATTTTGAACGGGTTAATCAAACTTGACCACGGTAATATGTTAGCATTGGTTTGAGTTCGTCCGTTAACCCATGAATGGTCCGTCCGTCCATCTGTCACCAGACTTTAACTCATTTATTTATTTATTTTGCTAGTCACACTACATAATAATACATAAAATATATAATTAGGTACATGTGACACCCTGCAAGGGCGCTGCAAATAATCTTACATTCAATGTAACAATGAATATTATGTTCTATTAAGTTATTCTTAATTTATTATGAAATAACAATTTATAAATATATATAATCACAATTTATATCATATTATACTCAAGAACAGTGATAGGAACAGTAATACGTATATGTAGTTGCAATTTGTTGATCATAAACATACATGTCCCCGACTCCTCGACACATGCTGAGCAGATCCCTTTTCAGTTACCTACTTTGTTTTTATTTTTTCTGCAAATGTATGTCTGTTTTTAAGTGTAACTGAATAAATACATTTATTTCTTTCTTTCTTTCTTTCTCTATATGTTACCGGACAAACCCGATTTCAAGACAAACTCGTTTGGCCTTGGATAAACGATGTAATACTTGCGAGCTCGGGACTTCCTGGCGCCTTAGACTGAGTTAAAAAAGTTTTTAAACCATCCATATATACCTGTGACGGAAAAACTATTTTAGCTTAGGCCAAACTAGTTTGTCCTAGAACTCCTATGTGACAAACACTTTCTACGCAAAAAACACGGCATACCAACCGATAAAATGCAATATGTTTAATCAGCGCTATCTGCTTGTGACAGTTAAAATTAGGATAAGCTCTCAAAAGATCAGTGTGTACCTATCTAACTAACCAAATTACGGAAAAAAAAAATCGATTAAATACATTACCTAAGCTTCAACCGGCACTCTATACAATGCCTAGGTATTCTATACATTTCCTAGGTAAAGTGTAAAATATTTCAAACATTGAGTATCATTTCATACATTGCCTAAGCAACCTCGGCATTCTATACATTTCCTAGGCATTGTATAGAATGCCTGCATTATACACATTGCCTATAACATATATTTTTTTCTCAGATGAAAGCTTGATTTTCGTGTCACAGGTCTGGTGGTTCAGATAGAAAAATAACTTAATAATACTGTTGCTAAAACACAATCGATACATTAAGTTGTCCTCTCAAATGGGCATCATTATCGCCGGATTAATAATTTATGTAATCTGGGTTCAACAATCAGTAATCCCTAAGTCGACGGTATTAAATTCGAATTAAGCGGTGTCGTGGATAAATTTAGCTAATTAGTGATGTTAATCGCATTTCGAAGACTGATCATTTCCCTTCCTTAGCATGTATTGGTATCTATCTTGAAGCTAAATAGCGTTGTAAGCTTTTAAGCTTCTTATGTCAAAGGCAGTCTAGACAGGCACTGCACTTCGATCGACTCAATTATTCCACTTCACACTAACTGCTCCGATGGATCGGCGTCGAACGTTCATTTTTAAGTGATATGTAAACGATATACCTACCTGGATTAAATTCATCTGATAATCGTGGTCATTGAAATGGCAAATAAATAATAATGCTACGCTGGAAAAAATATCATTAACGTAACACTAAATCTATATACACAAAGACACGAAGTCGTTAATCAAGCAAAGCATTACTTCCATAAATTTAATTTATTACGGTTCCGTAGTTTTGCCGTGAAAATACGACAGACAGACAGACTAGAGTTACTTTCGCATTTAAAATATTAGTAAAGATTTAGCTAACTTTTACCACCAACCCGCACTTGGCCAGCGTGGTCGACTAAGGCCTTATCGCCCTAGTTTAGGGTAGGCCCGTGCCCCAGCAGTGGGGACGTATATGGGCTGATGATGATGAAAGATTTAGCCCATAAACGTCCCCAACACAAGGCACGAACCTATCCTAAAATTAGGGGATCAGGCCTCAGACAACCACGCCGGCCAGCCA
This sequence comes from Maruca vitrata, assembly GCA_039566165.1. Classification (NCBI taxonomy): domain Eukaryota; kingdom Metazoa; phylum Arthropoda; class Insecta; order Lepidoptera; family Crambidae; genus Maruca; species Maruca vitrata. The sequence goes on along the minus strand of CM076922.1, from coordinate 14,589,079 downwards.
AGTTCCAAAAACACATTTTTCTTATTGAACTGGCTTCCTCTTGCATGGAAAGCAACTGCATTAACCACTCGGCCATAGACGCTCATCACCAGCCCATATACGACCCCACTGCTGCTGGGGCACGGGCCTACCCTAAACTAGAGCTACAACGCCGACCAAATGCGGGTTGCTGGACTACACAACATTAGATTTTATTTGTAGGTGTACGTGCAGGTTTCCTCACGATGTTTTCCTTCACCGTTAAAGCATCGAATAATAGTACATTGAAGTTCAAATTTGAAAAACACATTGGTACATGGCGGGGTTTGAACTGGCGACCGCTCGCATGGCAAGCAACGACCTTAACCACTCGGCCATCGACGCACAGCCCAATCTCATCTTGCCTCACATCCAAGCTGGATTGGCAAGTAAACACAGTCTGACCTACCACATTACTAAACATAGTACTTAGTGTAGTTTATAGTTTTATCTAGGTTACTGTCCTGATTAACTAGTCGAGTATTATTCCTAATCTGTACTTGGTATCGGACGTTAATCAATAGGCCAGCCTCTTACCCTTGTATGGAATGTTAGCCGGCTCACTGTGATGTATTCATGCGAACCTAGGCATATAAATGTTGAAACTTCCTCATGTACCTACCTATCCTAGTTACCTTCATTCAATGTTTTAAATTTTTTTTAAGAATGATTTATGAAATAAATAACATTTGGAACGGGCATTAGGAAACGATAATAATAAAATAGTTTAATTCTAATGAGACCACCATATTATTATTCGAAATGTGTGAGATGTATCTACACTCGACCGCGCTAATGAATCCGATAAATCGTTGGCGACGAAAGTTAATTGTCAAGTGATTCAAATTTCTTACAACTATCTTTTCAAAACTATAGATCTAATTAAATTCTAAAGAGATTAATGATTCAATGGCTAACATTTACATACCTACTTACATGTTGTACACACACTTAGGTATTTTCATAAGTGCCAATAAGTAATTACTTACACTTTGTACTGTTAGGCCGGTAAATATTACAACACATTATCTACTTACCACGTTTTTTACCAGCCGAGTGACTATTCAGTTATAGATAAATGAGTAGTAATGCACTGTTACAATATAATGAAATATTGTTCAAAGGTTTATATTTAGTAATCGTAAATAATACCGTTGGTTTTCCACACAATAAACACACCTATCGTAAAGAATTTAAGCTAATTCCGAAAACAAATCAATGAAAATAATAATTAAAAACAAACCTTCAATATCTTTATTCTCCATGGCCAGCATTTTCCTACACAAATCGCAAGATCACTAACGAAAAAAAAACACTTTAAACACACACAGAATCAGAGTTGCTTCTATTTGTCACCCGCTATTAAATTGCCCCTAAATCGACCTTGTCACGCATCGCTTCTCACAAAACACGCTAATTTTATAACATCAAAGAACCTAACTGATTTTTTCACTCTAGCGAATTTAAAAATTCACCTCACTGCAACTTTCTTTTGAAACATTCAAACAATTCCACAGATAAATAATTATTCTTGTGCAAAATTTTTCGCGCGCAAAGTTTTCTTTTTTAAACCATGGCATACACGTCGTTGTGCCAGTGGAGTCGAACACAAACTGTTCTATTTTTACTGTGCGACCAAATGAAAAGATTTACACATGTGATTTATCCGCATGTGCAATTTGTGGTTGGTTATTTTGTTTATTTTGGATTTAATTGCTTGGCACTAATTTGAGCTATGAACGCGTTTCCGCCACTGGATCATACCAAATTTTCATAACATTATGAAGTATTTGCAATCGTCTGGAATAAACAGGTTAGATAAGTTGATATAAATTAATTTTGCATTCAAACTACTCAGTGACCTAACGATTATGCTAAACGGTTGCAGACTCATAAGTGACAAATGAATTTGCTTACAATAATATAAAGTGAAGCATAAAACTTGTCAATCAAATCAAAAATAGTGGTTGGGTTAATAGTGGTTTTTAAGCAATGATGAAACATAGCACGACACATTTTTATTTCAAAAATAAATAGGCTTTTTGATTTATCTGAGGTAATTTACAAGACAGTACGCACGGATATTTTTATTTTTAGGTACTACACGAAGGTACTGACTAGGTACCTCATCGTCAAAACACTCAAATGAATCTGATGATGATCTGTCATCCCTAGGTACTCAAAATTACGACTATCTTATAAATTAAAGATCAAGGACGATTTTATATTACATTCATTTTTAATAATCTTCTGTTGTCAGAAGTTCGGATAAACCAAGGCTTGCAATAAATACAAAATGCTCCCGAATCCGACCCAATATGGCATCACTTGGTTAACTTAAGTCAAAGAAAGTGCTGAAATTCAAGGGTGCGTGGATGGAGATATCCAGGCCCCTCTTTCCCACTGGGCACTATGGGCACGTGCCCAGGGCCCCGCGATCGAATGGGGCCCCCTAGTTCCCGCCAGATTATCAAATGATAACCGATATTTAGGTATTACCGAAAAACATTAATTTTGAAGAATCTAATTATAATTATAACTAATAGTGTTTTTTCAAGGTTAAGGGGCCCCATGATCCTAATGTGCCCAGGGCCTCAAAAAGTTTAAAGACGGCCCTGGATATCATTTACTATGCACTAAGTAGATACATAATGTGTTACCAGATTGTTTCAGTACCATCTAAGGAATCCATCTATCTACCTACGATAGACGTTATAAGTAGGTACCTAAACCTAACGTAATTATTGGCAGTGATCCGAGTGAGTTCGCGACACTCTGATTACTGTTCATTTATTTTATACCAAGCTGTCGTGTGCTATTATCTGTGACGAGAAGAGACCAGAATATTATGGTGGTTTCAATAATTAACCAACCGTAATATAATCTCGTTTATTATTGTCAGACTAATCCGTCTGTCTAATTAATATTGTTGTTAAGTACACATGCTATTTAGTCGAATGGCACATCTAGCGATTAGCGTTGTGCGATGCTAGAGAAGCATGGTGATCTGCGTATATCGTTTGGCTTTGATTCCATTGACTGCATGTTGACTGTGGTTAAAAATTGTAAACAAAAAAAACCGCCTTCAAAAACCCGACTCACTAAAAATTACAAAATAATATAATACGAACATATAAAATAAAACCCAACTACGACAAAAAACGACGCTGAAAAAGTATAAAACAAGACTTTTAGAACACTGAACTGAACAAAGTTGCTTATGTAGTTCCAAGTAAATGGACACAGTAGACTCTACCAAAATGCTTATGTTGAAAATTGACAATAATGTCATACAATACTATTTTGAAGTATGCAATATTTACTATGTAGAGATAGGTTTTCATGTTTGGAAAACCGCAGTCACACGTTGTCAAAGTGCTACGGTAGGTAGGTACTTGTGTATGGAACGTGTGACTACGCCTTTCCAAACATGAAAACTTATCTCTACATAGTAAATATTGCATACTTCAAAATAGTATTGTATGACATTATTGTCAATTTTCAACATAAGCATTTTGGTAGAGTCTACTGTGTCCATTTACTTGGAACTACATAAGCAACTTTCATGAATATACGTAAAGTCACATGCAAATGCTAGTAATATATATATATTTAAAATGTACAAGTAAAGCGCTTTCCAATGATACCAAACACGGCGTATTTATCTTAACTTTATTTTTTTACTCTGTATGTTTTGTCCGCTAGTGGGCGCCACATTAGATTTTGTGAAACCCTATATAGCCTATAACCAGCGGACAATTAAGACGCTTCTAATGATATGTCATTTGTCGAATTCTGACAAGCAATTTAGAAGTTATGTGGAAACAGATGAACATACATACATACATACATACATACATACATACATAGCCTGTCAAAATCATAACCCTCCTTTTGCTTTGCCGTAGTCGGGTAATAATCATCTGGGTATGAATTTTATATGTTGTTGAAGGCGGTGCCAACCAAAATTTTGAGGAAAATGAAGCACTCTGTGCTTGTTTGTATGAAATATAAACGGCACCGCCTTCAACAACATATAAAATATATATATTTTGTAATTTTTAGTGAGTCGGGTTTTTGAAGGCGGTTTTTTTATGTTTACAATTTTTTTTCATACTTTTTAGTGTTACATATTTTTTTTCACCCTATTAGTTCAGCTCACCTGTAATACTACTGATATTATAACTAGTAGTCTTAATATGTATACAGTATTGAAAAATTATCCTTTTACTCCAAACAATTAAGGAGTTGACCTTCCATCATCAGCTCAGCATCATAACATTATGATTGCAAGAAGCAATGCCAATATAACTTCAGAAAATATGTAAAACGCGGTACATGTGCCTATAAAATTTGAGGGTTGCCCTCGATTTCTCCTGGATCCCATCATCATATCCTAGACTGGTCAACCTAATAGTTTAGCTCACCTGTAATGCTACTGATATTATAACTAGTAGTCTTAATATGTATACAGTATTGAAATAATTATTCTTTTACTCATAACTATTAAGGAGTTGACCTTCCATCATCAGCTCAGCATCATAAGATTATGATAGCCAGAAGCAAATGCCAATATGACTTCAGAAAATATGCAAAACGCGGTACATGTCCCTATAAAATTTGAGGGTTGCCCTCGATATCTCCTGGATCCCATCATCAGATCCAAGACTGGTGAAAATGGGACCACCTCGGAAGTGAACTCTATCTTGTCTCTTCTAACCAAAAAAAAAATTTTGAAATCCATCTATAATTGACGAAAATATCGGTGAACATACATAAAAAAAAATATATATATATTATACATACAGACGAATTGAGAACCTCCTCCTTTTTTTGAAGTCGGTTAAAAAAGAAAACCAACCCGCACTTGGCCAGCGTGGTCGACTAAGGCCTTATCGCCCTATTTTAGGGTAGGCCCGTGCCCCAGCAGTGGGGACGTATATGGGCTGATGATGATGATGAAAAAAGAAAAAAATACTGAAAGTGGCTTAAAATAATCGATTTATTAAAGTTTATGACATTTTATCTCTCTCCATTGGAGAGTGAGAAGATGAAGTAAAACCTTCTACTTAAGTACATTTATCTAAACAACATTACACACATTGTATTTTATACATAAATATATAAATAACACATCCAGACAATGTTCATCACTCAAATATTTTGGTCCGAGTGAGCAACAAACCCGTAACTCTTCGCGCAAGAGAATTCTTCCTTATGTAGAACTAGCTTTCCGCACGCGACTTCGTCCGCGTAGAGACGTTTAACGGGTAAAACATTAGGTACTTCTTTATAGCGCAGTCGGTTAAAAAGTACCCTTTATCCTTTCCTAGGCTCTGGACTTTATCTGCACCAAATTTCGTTTAAATCCGTTCAGTACTCTATGCGTGAAAGCGTAAGAGACAGACAGACAGACATAGTTACTTTTGGATTTATAATATTAGTAAGGAAGTAAGGATTAGTAAGGATTAGATGCAAGATTCAATACCTAAGTAGGTACTTCAAACATTCGACTCTTAGTTAAATTCAAATATGTAGTACCTATAATTACAAGACGTAAGTCAAGTTGAAACGTTCTTAATATTATGAGCTGTTAAAAAAAGTTAAAAACTAAAACCCAACTACGACAAAAAACGACGCTGAAAAAGTATAAAACAAGACTTTTCGAACACTGAACTGAACAAAGTTGCTTATGTAGTTCCAACTATGTAGAGATAAGTTTTCATGTTTGGAAAACCGCAGTCACACGTTGTCAAAGTGCTACGGTAGGTAGGTACTTGTGTATGGAACGTGTGACTACGCCTTTCCAAACATGAAAACTTATCTCTACATAGTTGGAACTACATAAGCAACTTTGTTCAGTTCAGTGTTCTAAAAGTCTTGTTTTATACTTTTTCAGCGTCGTTTTTTGTCGTAGTTGGGTTTTAGTTTTTAACTTTTTATTATTTGTACTATTTTGGTGTTAAAGTGTATTTGTGGCGCATAATATTATCAAAAGTTAAATTGATGAACCAACATGTTTTATATTTTAAGGGGACGTAGTAAAGAAGCTATGAACGAAAAGATGTGAACTATATGCAATCAGTCCATGAATATACGTAAAGTCACATGCAAATGCTAGTAATATATATATATTTAAAATGTACAAGTAAAGCGCTTTCCAATGATACCAAACACGGCGTATTTATCTTAACTTTATTTTTTTACTCTGTATGTTTTGTCCGCTAGTGGGCGCCACATTAGATTTTGTGAAACCCTATATAGCCTATAACCAGCGGACAATTAAGACGCTGCTAATGATATGTCATTTGTCGAATTCTGACAAGCAATTTAGAAGTTATGTGGAAACAGATGAACATACATACATACATACATACATACATACATAGCCTGTCAAAATCATAACCCTCCTTTTGCTTTGCCGTAGTCGGGTAAAAATTGAGCGGTTAGGTCTAGGTTTTTAGAAGCAAAATGCCCCTATTCAAATCATTTAAACCGCACCACATTGTTCTTTTAAAAGCAACCTACATGTCTAAGACATAAGGCAGTATGTTTTACTGTTGGTACCTAACTAATACCTATTCGCTTCGCTTTATTATTAACATTGCCGAGATTAGGTTTGGGCTTGCCTGCGCGCATTGGGTGAAGTAATAAAATATTTCACGTTTGCGAGGAATACGGTGTGGGTGCTAAGATTTATGGCCAAGTATGTTGTTATTTGCTTATTAAGCCCTAGAGCGAATATTTGCAAAAACTTCTTCTTATCGTATGGTTGATGAACAACCTGGTGTCAGAGTTTTTAAGCCGCCCGTAGGCCTCTGACATGGCTTCACACACCGTTGAAAAATTTCTCAGGTGTGCTGGTTTCCTCACGATGTTTTCCTTCACCGTTAAAGCGTCGAATGATGGTACATCATCATCATTCTCCTGCCCTTATCCCACGCTAAGTGGGGTCGGCGCAACATGTGTATTTCTTCCACTCGGGCCTATCATTCGTCAGCTCTGTGTCTACTCCTTTCACTCCCATATCATCTCTCACGCAATCCATCCATGTCTTCTTCGGCCTGCCTCTACCGTTACGTCCATTGAAATTCATACTCATCACTCTTCTAGTACATGGCTTTCTTCTCTCCTCATAACATGCCCGTACCAAGCTAACCTTGCACTTCTCACCTTTTCTAAAATAGGTGCAACTTTCTTTCAGACTTCCCCTAATATATTCATTCCTAATCCTATCCAACCTTGTTACTCCACACATCCATCTCAACATACGCATCTCATTTGCATGCACCTTCCTCTCTTCAGTCTTTTTCATTGCCCAGCACTCAGATCCATACATCGCGACAGGTCTGATGACCGTTTTGTAAATTTTCCCTTTAAGTTTGAGGGGCATTTGTGGGTCACAAGTTGTTCCCGAGACCTGTCGCCACTTCATCCATCCAGCACTCATTCTATTCTTGACGTCTCGATCAATATTGCCGTCGTTTTGGAAAAGTGAGCCTAAGTACTTTAAGTCGGAGCAGACCGGTAGGGTTACACCATCTAAGGCAATTGAAGAAAAACTGGAAGAGTCGCCAAAGCCGCAAAACAGATGTTCTGTTTTGGTGCGACTTATTTTCAGGCCAACTCTCTCTAATTTTTCTTGCCATTTTCCCAGTCTGCTTTGCACCTCAGCTGCATCTTCTCCGACCAGAACAATGTCGTCGGCAAACAGCATGCACCAGGGTGCCTCCTCCTGTATGATGGTACATATTAATTTCAAATTTGAAAAAACACATTGGTACCTGGCGGGGTTTGAACTGGCGACCTCTCGCATGGCAAGCAACGACCTTAACCACTCGGCCATCGATGTTTTTATAAAAAAACTATTATAACAGAGTTTAGCACACTCACGTCAATTAATTATGTACTTGAAAAGTTTCATGGACTATTTTTATATTCATGCTCTTATTTTATTATTTATTTATTTACTTAGTTATTATTTTTAGTTGGGGTAGGTATTCAAGGAAGAATTTATACTACTGTAAAATCAATAAGCGAGTGAGAGTGGTAATGGTTTTTGTTTATTTAAATAAACTAATTAAGTTTAATAAGTTATCGAGCGAGAAAAATTTGTATTGCTTACCAATGGCATTACAATAAATCTTTACTCAATGCAACTCTTTAGCATATTTGTTGTTGGGTAAAACAATTTGTTTTATCAAATTTATCTCATCAGGGAAAGGAAAGGGCGCGTACAGCCTAGTCTAAATAGTTTCTTACAAAGAAATCACTACGTTTTCAGAGTCGGGACTCATGTACTAGTCAATAGAATCAGTTTACATGGCATTTCAATACCAACATAAAACATTTTAAAAGTCAAATGGCAGTAGTGCCAATATGACGGACCAAATAGTTATGCGTTTTGTATTTATTTATCGATATCGATTGCAGTCGCAAAAAGCTATCAGTTTTAAGAAAACGCAATGTATTCAACTTTGCTTTATAACTTCTCCATAATTCAATGTGGTTTATTTTTCGTGATACATTTTGTCGTTGGTTTCTGATTATGTCCTTTTGTGACGCAGGGCCATTAGTGCAATCAAAAAAGCGATCGAAATCTTCATAATTTGTGCCGTTTCTAAGATTTCTGTCTTTTTATCGTCTCTGCCATAAGTTTCTATATAGCAGCAACAGTATTACTCAACACTTGAGCAGCCAGCTTGACTTTCATTTTGGATCTATAAGTAGGATTTACATGCAAGGCTGTAAATTTTTTGCTTTATTTACCGTCCATTTCTACTACTCCGCCACTGCGAAAATTATTACCTCATCTCTTCAAATCACTTAGGAGTGATATCGAACATTATAAAGATTCTTGTCATCTAATACGAAATAATTCGAAGTATTTGTACTGCCAGACCACTTCTTAAGCATATTTAGACTGCCAATGTTTGTGGGACCCTGGTCATAAACTGTGGTGATGATAGTGTATCCAATATTATCAACTGCTTCAAGTGTATCCTTAATTATAACTGCAAGACTTTGTGATGAAATGGTACCTTTGACAAAGTAGTATGCTATTGGTTGTTTTAGTTTTTTGTGAAGGCCTTGTAGCAAAAATACTAATGCGTGGTTCGGTATCTCTGAAGAAGTGTACTGATTTTCGCACAAGTTAACGAAGCCCTCTACTTTATCTGTTCTTGTATTGAAAATAAGACGCTTTTTTAAAGAGCAACTCATCGAATAGTAAAGCACACAACTTATCTTTATCATTTAATTTTGCAGCCTTCTTTTTTAAATGATCCATGATAGTATTTTCCATTTTCCATTAATTGTTATTACTATATTTTTTCCTTATTTTTATTTTTCTATGCATTTCGCGATGCCCCCAGGCCAATGTGGGCGGGCCTCATTCAACAAAGTGCTCCCTTAGATTGAATGTGATCTTTATTTATTCTCACAAGTTATCGATAGTAACATACAACACTAGTAGGTACACAATACGAATAAAAAAATATTTTAGCTTAATAATATTCAGCTTAATAATATTCAGCTCAATAATTTCAACATATTATGTTTGTATTTGGCTTGCTTACCTAGTAATTAATTATCAAAAGGTAGAATGTATTTGATGCTATGCTTACCGGGACTCATCCAATAGAAATTTTGCCATAAACATCCTTTTTTCGCAGTTTGTACGTTAATAGCACGATCTCCACAAATTTCACACGTCACAAACCGCTTTTTGGTGGCATTTTATAAAATGAATGCAGTAATACTGGATTCAGCTTATATAATCACGATTTACTGTAAAAAAATCTTATAAATTTTATATTGAAATGTAAAGAAACTAAATCTCGTTTTACATTCAAATAAAATTCAACACAATTCAATTCAATTCAATTCATTTATTAATTCAGATAAACAAGATCCAATTATGGTTAGTAACATTTATGCTTATAACTATGTTAGTAATTTATTAAATTTCATGTCAATTACAATAAAATATTCTATAACAATTCTAAAACAATAAAACAATACTAAAACAATATTTTGACGGTCTGTACATGCATCATGTTACAATGATTTATGTACACACCGTCAAAACGCTCGGCAAATACTCGCAGGATACTGTTCGGGCTGACCCGCACCCTGCGCACCAGGGATGTGCACCGCTTGCGCATGGTTGTGTAGAAACAATCTACGCGCGCTTCAGCAAACATCCCTGACGCGCTGCAGAAGCGGGAATGAATGAAAGAGAAATCGTACTGAGTGAGTAGGATATATATATCCGCCCCGCCATTATTTGCCATGTAAACTCCATATTGTACTTTTTTGTTCGTAATTTGCTAGGTAGTGATTATATTCTCTTTGGTTTCTTAGGTATTGCGACCGGAGTTAATCATATTTTGCTTTAATATTTTAAGACCAATTTGTTACCACATCGTTACAAATAAATATTCTTTCTTTCTTTCTAGAATATCAGGCCTAAGCCATGGCTAGTATTTAACTACTTAAAAAAAACTGTCAGTGTCAAAATGACATTGTCATTGTGACAGCAAGCTGCTGTCCTGCTACAAATGTCACGCACGTTTATTTTGATCACGAGTTGGCGCAATGTTTTGCAATTCTTATTAGTTAAACAATAAAATAGCAAAAAGAAAACCAATGTGTCCTTTAGTTTGCACTTTAAACTTTTAATTAGTGTTACTATAACACTGAAACGATGTCGGAGGACGATAAAAGCCTGCATCGTTTGGAGGGCTCGTCGGGTGATGCCCCTGGTGGATTGATCATCAAAAAGAAGGAGAACCCAGGAGAGTTTCAGTTCGCGAAGCCGTCCTTGTTGGGGTTGGATAAACTTGCTGCTGCCAAGAGGCGGCAGAAGAGCCTGATATCATTTCAAGATGATGTAGACGAGGATGAAATAGCGGAGAGTAGTAGCAGCGCCAGTGGCTCAAAAGAGCGTAAATACAGGAGGCACAATGAAGAAACACCGACGTACACTGGTGGTATATCAGAGCAAGCGAGGGAGCGCATGCTGGAGCGATTAGAAAGGTAGATTTAGGCATTTTAATGTGTGAAATGTGAATATCCTTTTAAGAAATTTGTTACTGTTGTTTATTCGTGTTTGTTTACGTCTTGGAGACAGAATAATTATATCCTGAGATGTCACAAAAACAAATGAAGGATTTAATATCCTGTTTGAAAGTTGTATAAACATTAAGTGAGGTTATGTTTAGATGCTGTTTGTTTATTAGTTATTTAAGGAATAAGCACAAAGTTTATATAACTATCCAAAAATAATTAAATTAGCTATGATACTTTCTTATGGGAAAAGAAATGTCTAATAAATAGCTGTATTACTTCATATTGTGTTTTACAGGAATAATAAGTTGAAAGAGAAAGGAGTCCATCATTCAACCCAAGAAGAAAAGAAGTCACGATCAAAAGATGATGAAGATGACCGCTACTATCGTCAGCGCTATGACCGCCGAGACAGAGACAGAGACCGAAAATATGATTCTTACAAGAGGGACAAAGATAAAGATAGAAGGAGAGACAGAGATGACCGCTCCGATAGAAGGGATCGCGACTCTGATAGACGAGACAGGAGAGATAGGGAAAGTGAGAGAAGTAGGGATAGTTCTAGAAGAAGCTATTATGAACCTAGATTCAAGGATGAACCTAGGACTCCTAGGTAAGCTCAGTTTTGTTTATAGATTGTTAGTTAAGAGTTACTGTCTTGTTCATTGACATTCTAGTTTGCAATCATTTTGTGAACAAACTATTCCTTGCAAAAAAAAAATATTTGAACTTGACACAAAAGTAGAAAATTGAAAATCATCATCAGCCCATATATGTCCCTACTGCTGGGGCATGGGACTACCCTAAAGTAGGGTAATATCGCCTTAGTCAACTGTTCCACATAATTTGGCACTGTTGACATGATCCAGGTTGAATATTCTGGTCAATATTTTCTACAATCCAACAACAAAAATTTTCAATAATCTAATTTTAACCTTGTTTGTGTGTATTGTTATTCTAAACATATTATTTAGAAACCTGATCAATTTCACCTCATTGATACTTTTGTATTCCAGTATGAAAGTGTTGAAGCCAACAGACAAGACAGCTTGGGATGATGATGATGATGATCCCAGAGGTCCCATCCGCAAGTCTAGCTGGGACTTCCCGACACCACTGCCTCGTGATGGAGGCCCTGATAGGTCCCAGAGGAGTGAGAAGGGGAAACCTCTAAGGGATTATAAGGGAAGACCTTATGATACGTCTGAAAGAGCTACTCCACACAAGTAAGTTGTTTGTTCATTAAATTAACCATATTGTTTACAATTTCATAATTTGCTTATATGCCAAGTTGTTTGTATTTTTCATAATAACTACATGAACCCTATGTTTCCTTTATTATTTACCCGGTGAAATGCTTTGCACATCGGGTTCTCTCTGGCTGGTGCATCATGCTCGGATGGTAAATGCCGGCAACTTCTGGGCGGACTGCAATAGCCGACTTAAACACCTCATCGCCTATTGGCGGTGTCATGGTACCTGTCATAGCCTTACAACACTGCCGGTAACTCTATGTTACCTGAATTGGATATGAATCGGCATCTAAGCAGGCCTTCAGCGTGAGTGTGACCGGCTCAGTAGGGTCTATTGTGCCTGTCAACCCCATATTGGGACCTCATGACTGCTTAACAATCAAGTAGAGTGAGGTCAACCTAAAAGTGATAAAAAAAACTATTTGTTTGTATTGGTAACTAAAATTTACTTAATGTTTTTACTAATCTTACAGGTTTGCTACATCTAAAAGAGGATTGGATATGGATGATCCTGAATGGGAAGAAGCTGAGAAAAAACTTGACAGGGCTTGGTACAATATGGGAGAAGGTAAGGATTATGTTCTCATTACATTTTTATTGTTTCATATTTAGAAAAACGGAAAAAATTCAACTGCCTCACACCGGCCCGGGGATTCGAACACCCGTTCTTCTGGGAATCGCGCCCAGTCGTGCATTACCAACCACCAGACTAGCAGCTGTCTACATAGTACTATGTAATAAAATAAAATATAATGGCGTCCGACCGGTTTCAGCCATGGCGGCCGATCTCAATTGAGATCAGCCAAGTGCGCAGGACATATTATAGTGCACAAGTGTGCGCGCAAACACAAGTGCACTCTCTATTCCCTTACTCTCATAATTCGGTGAGACGGCAATCCGACATGACCGATGAGAGATCGGGCGCAGGACGAGGCAGTTATGTTTAGTACTATGTACCAGACCAGCAGATAGGGTAATGCATGTCTGGGTGCGATTCACAGAAGGATTAAGTTTGTCAAAAACTTTGTACTTAATTATCATTACAGATTTGAGCCACTATTGCTTGGAATTTGTCTATTTAATAAGGCCAACTCTGAGGTCGCGGAACGCGGGCTCATGCAGAATTGACTCTCAGCGAAGAATTTGTATGACTCCATGTTGGTTCTTATATTGCAAAGTTTACGTTATCCCAAACTCGTTAACGATACTACATTAATAAATCACTCCTTAAAAAAATAACTAAGTAACTAGATTGGTGCAGGGGCCCAAAACGGTCTTGGCCTCATTAAAAAATACTGTAGCATGAGTTTTAAATTGACAGACACGATATCGCCTACGTAAATATGTCTATAAATAACTTGTAGGTACAGCGCCCCTAGCGGTAACGCTGAAAACTAAAATCGGTAGAAAAAAACAATTCGATAGGTTTTTAAGTAAGTTTTCATATAGTCCCTCCTATGATCCCGGGCTCTTCAGGCGGGGCGTGAAACGGCATTTAAGCAGGCCTACAGGGTGAGTGCGACAGGCTCAATACGATCTATTGTGCCTGTCGACCTCATATTTGGATCTCACTACCGCTTACCATCAGGTGGAGTGAGGTCATCATGTTAGCCTTTTATAAAAAAAAAAAAAATTCATGGTACCGCTACTGATCACGATCACAGGAGAGGCGGACGAATCGGACCCGTTCGCGGACACGAGTGCCGACTACGTGGCCCGTAAAGAAGAGCAGATCGAGAAGAGAAGGAACCGGAAGGTGTCCGCACAGAGACAGCAGATAGACAAGGACAACGAGCTGTGGGAGCGGAACCGGATGTTGACCAGCGGCGTGGTCCACTCCATCAATGTTAACAACGATCTGGATGAGGTGAGATTGGGGTTTGTTTGGTTGGAAATATTTGAGGCCAGCGGAACCAGAATGGCCCAAAAAAAAGCAACTTGAGGCAAACCACATGTTGCTGTTTTATTGCCTAACTAACTTATGATGATGGCTTGGAGTAGCCTTGTCATCATCACCGGCCTTGCGGGGGAGCGGATGGCTATCACCACAAACCATATGTTGCTTTTTTTTAGTTGAATATGGATATGTCCCCTTTTAAACCCCTTAGTTAATAGCTAGAATGGTACAAAGTTAATTTTTAAACAGTCACAAGTGACGTTAAAATAAAAAAATATTATTTTTATTTTAACGTCACTTGTGACTGTTTTTATTTAATTATTATTTTATTTACGTCTTTTTAGTATGATACCAATAATAATTTTATATTTCACCTACCTAAGAACATACATACATACATAAAATCACGCCTTTTTCCCAGATGGGTAGGCAGAGATCACTTCCAGCGATCCACTTTTCACCTCTGTGGGAAACGTGACGTGACGGGTTGTGGACTACGTCGCCGCCATATGTCTTGTGCATTGTTTTAACAAGGTCATTGCGTTCCCACGAGTAGCAAGGATGTATGACGGGGGAAGGAAAAGGGGAGGAAGGATACTATCGCCTCGGATGGTTTGGACTGAGTCGATAGTAGCTCGAGGAGCCGGGGTCGCTTACCCGTATACCGTTCACCAACCACCGGACAGATAGTTGTGGCTGGTATCCCCTGACTTACCTAAGAACACTCGGGCTTTTAAGACAAATCTAACGATACCTCAAATGTGAAAATCCATTCTTCGGTTCTAGTGATACAAGGTAATAAAGAATATTACATACATACAAGATACGCGCTAAACACATAACCCTCCTGGCAGTCGGGTAAAAATACGTGGGCCCAGATTTCTCGGGCCACGCTATTACGGCTTATGTCATTTGAGCCATAAAATACATACCTAACATAGATTTCAAGGGACAATAAAACTTGGAAATATCAACTTTAGATGATAGATGCACTATTCCAAATTTCCAAACCATCTTCAAAATTGTTGTCTCATTTATTAGTTTGTGTATCAAGTTACTATTAGCTAGCTGTATGATTAGAAGTGTGAGCTTTATGCTCTTCTGCAAACCTGGCACTAGTGATGTCATTAGGGTTTCCAGATGGTAACTTATCAAATTCGGGACAATTCTACTAAAACAATGTTGGCTCGTGGTTATAATAGAAAATATCTTAAATGTCTATACTAAGTACATAATTAACTATAGTTATAATTATAACATAAAATACTGTGGTAGTTAATAAATAACTTTGGTAGACAATGAATACCTACTAAATGACAAATTGAATAGTAATAAACTAAAAAAAAGTTTCCGAAATCCGGGACAATAAGCGCTAATTACTGGACACGGGACAAGAGGCAAAATTCCGGGACAATCCCGGATTTCCCGGCGGTCTGGCAACCCTAGATGTCATGGATCTAGCATCGCATAGCATTTAGCGTAAGGACGAAAAGCATTTTATTAGGGCCGTTTTTACCAGGTGAAAGGAGTGCGGTGCACCCGGGCGCCGGAGGGCGCCTGTTGGGCGCTGATTAAATTGAAAAAAATGTCATGAACAAAATTTTATTTAACTTTTATCACGCTTTTTATGTGAGAGCCCTTCCGCTCCCTGTCCTGCCTAAAAACCCGCACCCCGGCGCAGAATATACTTAAGATGGCCCTGCATGTTGTTTAATCATGTTGTTAATTGTTTTCAGGAAAGTGTCGACCGCGTTCATCTTTTGGTGCACAATATTGTGCCTCCCTTCTTGGATGGTAGAATTGTATTCACCAAACAACCTGAACCTGTTATACCTGTAAGTATTAATCGGTTGCTTTATCCTTACTAATATTATAAATCCGAAAGTAACTCTGTCTGTCTGTCTGTCTGTTACGCTTTCACGCATGGAGTACTGGACCGATTTAAATGAAATTTGGTACAGATAAAATCCAGAGCCTAGAAAAGTTTATAGGCTATTTTTTAACCGATTGCGCTATAAGAAAGTAATGTTTACCCGTTAAACGTCTCTACGCGGACGAAGTCGCGGGGGAAAGCTAGTTCTTAATATTAGTCTTAATGGAACTACACGCGATTTTGCATTTTCCGTCTTCATTAGTTTGAATCTTAAAAATTGGTTCAAACAATCTAAGTGTGCAAAGACAGGAACATTAAAATAAATCTAACAGAAACAATAATGAAAAATGAAAATGAAAATGCTTTATTACTCTCAGAATGTTACTTAGACTAGGTATACATTTGAAGGTTATACATGTACTTAAACTAGACATGGGTTAATTGCTGCCTAAGTAGTGTCGAGTACTACAGGGGATCCCAAACTAGGCTTAGCCTGTATCTTGGGTAACCAAATTCGTATGTTTTTAATGTAAAGAAGCATTGGAATACAATAATAAAAATAATCTAATATTGTTCAAAATAACGTTTTAAATAACATAAAAAAACAGAAAAAGTGCCAAATGTGGTGAATGAATGTGTCTAATGAAGAAGAGGAACAAGTAAGTAGTATTCAGAGATGTGAAGTTTTTAAGATGGTAAGATATATTCAGTTGCCTGATAGTCTAGAGTTTGAAACCACGCAGATAATGTAGCCTTAGTCTGGTTCAAAGAAGAAGATTTTATGTCACAAAATTTCAAGATACGGTTATAAATGTCAGGAAATGCGAAAGCGGAAAATCTTTTTGCAAAGCTAGTTCTCACTGCGGGAATTGGAACTTTGAACACACGTCTCTTGAGTAAGCCGGTATAGTTGTCACTATTAAGGATCCTTTTATGTGAAACAAGACACGCTTTTGCTATGTAAAGCTGCCGGACACGAAGGACCTTAGCCTCCAGGTATAAAGCGTCGGTGGAAAATCTGAAAGGTTTATTCAGCATTGTCTTCAGAACTGACCGTTGAGCTCTTTCCAATCCGATGAAATTTGTTTTTGCCGCACAGCCCCAAACCCCAATGCAATAATTTAGAAGAGACTGGCAGATAGCCTGGTAGACTGTCCTTAAAATATCAAAATCACATAT
Organism: Maruca vitrata; assembly: GCA_039566165.1. Classification (NCBI taxonomy): domain Eukaryota; kingdom Metazoa; phylum Arthropoda; class Insecta; order Lepidoptera; family Crambidae; genus Maruca; species Maruca vitrata. The sequence continues at coordinate 14,571,789 of CM076922.1, read as the reverse complement.
GTTTCGTAGTCTTTTCATGACTCCTATAATTTTTCGGATACGAGCTGCGAGCGCTATGATATGACATTTGAAGTTAAGTTTTTCATCTAAAATTACGCCCAGATATTTAATATCAGTTGTTTTAAGAATGTGTTTACACTTGCAGCGTGTATCTAACGAGCCGGTGAAATGTTCGCAATTGTGAATTCTGATTCCCTCTATCGGAGGTGGACTGGAGGAAGCGGTCTTGTGAAAACAGATGAACTTAATTAAATATTAATTGAGTATATTATGTTCATTTACCAAAAGCACATTAAATTTCGTTACTTTTAATGGTGCTTATTGTATAATTTATAGGACAAAATGTTTTATTTTTTTTAAACCGCTATCTCGCTGATCATCGCAAAGAACTCTTAGAAAAAGCCTTTGTTAATTTTCTACATTATGTTTTTCCTCTGTCTTCAGGTGAAAGACCCGACTTCGGACATGGCGATCAATGCTCGCAAGGGCTCTGCGCTGGTGAAGGCGTTCAGGGAACAGAAGGAGCGTAGGAAGGCCCAGAAGAAACACTGGAAACTGGAGGGGACTAAGATTGGTGATTATACCTTGCTTTATTGAAGTTGTGTTATACACCGTGAAATTTTAGTGGTTGTTTTCCCGTGGCAGAACGACTTGCCTTTAGTAATACTATCGAATCATGCAAATTATTCCTCGAAAAAAAAAATTTTTTTTTTTCGATTTTTCAGAATAATAATTTTCCAACTCGAAAACGAGAGAAGCTATCGTTGTTTTTGAAGATGTGACGTATTCAGGTACTGCTTGCCGCATGAAATCGATGCTTAAAGTTAAAGAAGCTCTACACCCTAAGTCATAAAGCGGTTCGAACGTGCTTTCGAGTTACGGTTAAACCTTTCGTAAAACCGGCATTTATTGATTTTACAAAAAAAGAACTGCACACATCTTTTGTACTACTAAGATAGAATCATTTTACTGCGGGAAAACAACCACTAAAATTTCACGGTGTATAGGCGTGAGAGCCATCCGCTCCCCCGCAAGTCTGATGACGATGACGAGGCTACTTCAAGCCATCATCGTATGTTAGTTAAGAAAAAAAAACTAAAATACATACATAAAATCACGCCTTTTTCCTAGGGAGTAAGCAGAGATCACTTCTTCCCATGTCCTACGTTCCTATCCTACGTTACACATAGATGTTGAAATACTGAAATGAATAAGTCCAGCTCCCTATTTATAGTCATTCTGACGGTCGGATTTGTAACACCTCTGCTTTACACGATAAGAATAATCCTTTCGGTTGAGAAAGAAGCAGAGCATAATTTCCGCATCAAAATCTAATTCCGGCATGTATTGAATAGGCTGCAGTCTTTGGAGGTCTCCAATTATAAACTAAATTGTAGAAAATGCGTCAACCGTGTTTTATGTATTTTATTTTCTTTACAGGAAACATTATGGGTATACAGAAAGAGAAAGAAGACTTAGAAGATGGTCCAACTAAGGAAGCGTATAAATATGCAGAGCACTTGGATAGTCAAGGTAAACCAACATTAATTCATTTCTCTTAGTTATGTTTTTACTTTAAATTTTGCGTACAATAGAGGAGTAGACACAGAGCTGACGAATGACAGGTCCGAGTGGAAGAAGTATACATGTTGCGCCGACCCCACTTAGCGTGGGACAAAAGCAAGAGAATGATGATGATGATGATGAATACGGATACAATAGGGGTAAGAAAAAAAAAGACGTGTGGCACTCGGGGACTGCCGCGGTATAGCTATTGCATAGCATCGTCCGATTTCGGAGCAGCTCGTCTCGATTCGTGCGAGTTTCGTAGAGTCGTACAATACGTCTATTGTGAGGTTTTTTTCGTTACGGAATTTCTTGGTCCGGTCGCCGCGCTCAAAGCCCGCGATAAAAGCTATGCAATAGCTTAAAAACTGTCGCTATAGCACATGCTTTACCCTATTGCGGTATCCAACTGTGCGATGTGTAGGTATTTATGTAATCGTATGTCCCTTAATGATCTCTCCTTTTTATCTCCTTTAAACAATTCGGCGAAGTTAAAGTCAAACAAGTTGTTTGCGTCATGTTAACAGCGAAATTTTGAAGTGCAAACTTTTACTAACTTATATTTTTTTCTTATCTAACAGAGGCACAAGAAGAACCAAAATCGAAGTCAGATTTCGTCAGTAAGTTGACCATAGCTGAACAGAGGCGGTACCTGCCGGCCTTTGCAGTGAGAGAGGAGTTGATGCAAGTCATAAGGGAGAATAACATTGTCATTATTGTTGGTAAGTGGACCGTTTAGTTAGGTTTGTATGGAATAATTGTAGAAGTCTCTATGTTTTATTCAAACTTTTGTATCGAATTCTAGGACAGACAGAATTACTATATCAAGCTCGCATTTTATTACAAACTCACACACTCACACACACACATTTACGCCTAATAAGAGAGGCGAGAGGTCCCCGGTTCAAGTCCGGGGTCGGGCAAAATTTGTGTGAGTTTTTTTGTAATGAAATTACTTAGCCCAGAGTTAGGAAGTTGGAGGTTGACGCCTGTGCCTCGGAAAGCACGTTAAGCCGGTGGTCCTGCGCCCGATCTCTCATCGGTGATGTCTGATTGCCGTCTCACTTATGAGAGTAAGGGAATAAAGTGTGACCTTGTGTTTGCGCGCACATTTGTGCATTATAATAATATGTCCTGCGCACTTGGCTGATCTCAATAGAGATCGGCCGCCATGGCTGAAATCGGATGCCTTATTATTATTATTATTATTATTAGACAATACTAAGTTTTTTCTTACTTTTCTTCTTGCAGACAATAGGCGTCACGACTGGGTCAAAATCTTATTATTCTATTTAGTACGTAAGTTAGTTTATACAAAAATATGTGACACGTATTTTTTTCTTTTTCAATTGATTGAAAAATGACAAAATTATAGCTTATCAAACTTCTGGAGTGGGGGCTTGTGACGTCACAGTTACGCAAAAATTGTACGTAAACGTGACGTCATACGAAACTTCTAAGCACTATATCTTCATAATTTCTTGTTTGTGAAAGAAAATAAAAAATACGTGTACAATATTTTTAAATAATCTAAATAACGGACTAATTATATTTTTTTTGTCGTGTCGCCTATACTAAGAGTTTCTCCCTTTTTCGTATCTCAGGTGAGACCGGTAGCGGTAAGACGACCCAGCTGACCCAATACCTGCACGAGGAGGGCTACAGCCGCTCCGGCGTCATCGGCTGCACGCAGCCCCGCCGCGTGGCCGCCATGTCGGTCGCGAAGCGAGTGTCCGACGAGATGAACACCAGACTTGGTATGTGTTACTTGAGTTATGTGGTTTTGGGTCGCAGGATTTGATTATGAAATATCTGTATAGCATTTTTTTTCAAATTTTCATCATGTTCAGGCGGGGTCATGAATGTGAATTTACAATTTTTTATTTACATAAGAACTTTAAATAGCATTAAAACAACAAATAAAAAAAAAGAAAATGTATCATTATTATTTTGTAGTGATCAATTTTCATATCACTAGAAAATTGAATATGACCGGGATATTCACCATGTTGTTTTGTTTTAATGAGATGATTGTTGTTATTACTTCTTCTTCTTATCGTATGGTTGACGAACAACCTGGTGTCAGGGTTTTTAAACCGCCCGTAGGCCTCTGACATGGCTTCACACACCGTTGAAAAATTTCTCAGGTGTGCTGGTTTCCTCACGATGTTTTCCTTCACCGTTAAAGCGTTGAATGACAGTACATATGAATTTCAAATTTGAAAAACACATTGGTACCTGGCCGGGTTTGGTTAGGCAGAGGTTTGTATTAAGAGAGTTTGGTACGGCCAGACAGAGGTGATATTCGCTATGTGCGCGATGATAGCGCCCCTAGTGGCGACAACTATTCAGGACTTGAGATCTGTCAAATCCATAGCAAGTAGATGTTTTGATATGTCATATCATAGCAACTAGATGTTTTGATAAAGATTTTCGACTAGTTTTTCATCACAAAATAAATAAAAATTGTATAAAGTGAGTGTGTATATTATACCAAGTGATTTTCTTACTCCACAAAAATATGAATATTATTACAAATATTGAATTTGCATCGTTTACGTTACGCACGTAACGTTTTTACTTACAAATACAAGGGAATTTATGAAATTAAAGCAATTTGATACATGAAAGCTCAGAATTATATCACATTTCTGTCACATCGTGCGCTACGATCGATTTGCCGTCCCCCACCACCCACTCCGCACATAGCGAATACACCCACAATAATTTTGCCCTGTTACAACATAAAGATGAAACATTTCAACATGCTTTTGCTGTTAAAGGATTAATATTAATTTTAGAATCAGATCATAATGTGATGTTTTGTGACATGTATACTTATTATGCCTACTCCAGGTGACGAAGTAGGCTACGCGATCCGTTTCGAGGACTGCACCTCACCGAACACCGTCATAAAGTACATGACAGACGGAATACTCCTCCGCGAGGGTCTACGGGAACCAGAGCTGGACAACTACTGCGCCATCATCATGGATGAGGCCCACGAGCGCTCCCTGTCCACTGACATGCTGTTCGGCCTACTGCGGGAGGTGAGTGGGATACAGTACATTACATACATACATAAAATCACGCCTTTTTCCCAGAGGGGTAGGCAGAGATCACTTCCAGCGATCCACTTTTCACCTCTGTGGGAAACGTGACGTGACGGGTTGTGGACCACGTCGCCGCCATTCTGCCTTGTGCATTGTTTTGACAAGGTCATTGCGTATATTGGGATACAGTACGTGACGGGTATGATCAGTCATCATCATCAGCCCATATACGTCCCCGCTGCTGGAGCACGGGCCTACCCTAAACTAGGGCGATAAGGCCTTAGTCAACCACGCTGGAGCGATGTATAAAGTGAACGTAGGACTATATACCAACATGAAGTAGGCATATGATAAAAAAAATGTTTCGCTAACTAGTATATCAATTATTTTTAAAAAAATCTAAAATTATAAAATTCCCATTCATACCCGGATGGACGGGGCCTCGAAACCACTATCTTGAGGTTAAGTACCTTACGTTCTACAAATCAGGTTTTTCCAATTTAAAATTTACATTAGAGCTCTAAGTAGTACTAAAACACAATCAAAACTATTTATAAGTGTAATTAACTAGTTCAGTCTCCAAATCTACATATGGACTGTGAATTTTGAACCGGTTAACATGTCATACATAATGTCCTATTTTGTATTGAGACAGTTACATTCCCAATTATTCTGCCATTTACCTCTTAGGCGCCACTAACCGATAGTGATCTACACTATTTGCATAACAATGCTAACTGAGCATGTCTATTGAATCAATGATGCATTTCTAAGTGATTCGATACCTATTTAGATTTAAATATACACAGTGCATGCTTGATACTGAAAAACAAGATCGTATTGGTATCCTGTTCGGTCTACAAGGAAAGGTAAGTAAGTGATGTTTGCTAATAACTTGATTTCAATTTTTTTCGGGTGTGTCTTTTCAGAAGCGTATTATTAAACTATCTGTATCAGAATGCGGGAATTAATAATGTTACGACTCTTTATTATTAATGGTTACTAGTGGTCCCGGCGAATTTCATACCGCCAATAAGTACTGATTCTTTTTTTATATTTTCTCATTGAAACCTTCCCTGGACTACGACGAACATTTTAAAACCAAAATTACCTAAATCGGTCCATGCGTTCTCGAGTTTTAGTCAGACTAACGAACAGCAATTCATTTTTATTTATAAGAAGAAGATAAGATCTTCTTAGTACTTTTTTCAATGGAAATAACGAGTTCTGTCGCATTTTACGCGTACTATGACAATCAATTGTTCAAATCTATTGAATATATGTATTGCGCATTTCTGAGATTTTTGCGTCTTACTTCATTTTATTAGGAAGTAAAATAGTAAGATAACATTCCTATTGTTATTATCTGACTATCTATAGATCAATTGAAAGATGAAATCTTGTTCCGTCGTCTTTATAAAATACATAAGTATACACTTATGTAGGTACCATGGATCATCAATTGGCTAGTGAATACTGTATATAGATCTAGGAATAGCATTTTGACTTCTAACTTATCTTATTCTAATAAATCTGCGACAATGTCGTAAAAAAAAGGATTTGTTTTGAAATGAAACCCACAAAACTTATTACTTAATCATCATTTATTTATAAAAAAAAAATGCTTTATTATAAATAGAACATTTAACTTACGAGTACAATACTCTCACAAACTCAACATTCTTTTGTCACAAGTAATTTACGTTAGGTCGTAATTACATTAGTATACATAGATCAAAATACTTTTAACATATCAATACTTTGTATCGACTACGAAAAAATATATTAGACATATTATTATATAACATTCTTTTACAACAACATAATTCCATATTTATGTCATTCAACTGTTTTTATTCAATAAGATAAAATTTGAATTTAAATTTTAATTCAATTTTAAATTTTAACTCTTTGTAACATTGCAAATAATTAAGTACCAATAGTAGGCGTTTTTAAAGTTTTCGTAGTCATCTCGTGTCATAAATATCATAGAACAGTCTTATTCAATAACAAATCATATAAGAAGAAATACATTAAGACTAGGGTGTCACTCTCAGACCATAAATCAAGATTTCGCCTTAATAGTTATCGCTTATGTTACGATAAATAGTGATAGTTGTAATATCGATAGATTAGAGCATTACAAATAAGTTTTTAAAAGTACGAGCCGAGGGGCGTCTTTTTTCTTATCAGTTAGGAATGTTTGAATTAATTTGTCCAATCACGTTAAAGCTTCAAAACTCAAGACCAATCGGAGTGAAAGAGAGACGAGAATACTGTAGTAGAAGCGACGAAATGGTGGATTTCGTTATTTTGATATTCAAATAAGGAACTTTGAATGTGCAGCTCATCCGGAGTCGTTTGAAAGTCGAGATTCGCGTTTGTTTTTGACGAATCCCGATTTAGACGTAGTCTGCGGTGGTGGGCAGCCAGAAGCAAGCGTAGCAGTTGGTGCCAGCAGTGGAACCGCTGGCTGACGACACTCAAACCGATTTGGCCTTCTCCCTGACGTGCGATTGGTTGACGAGCATCACTCCCATGTTCATGCCGATGTTGCCCCATTTGAGCGAGTCGCTAATCTGCAACAAGAGAATTGGAACATGAATTATGGGACGGAGGTGGAATAACGACGTGACACAATTTTTGCAAGTTGTAGAAGAATAACGTTCTAAGACAAAAAAAACAATTAAAGTTTTTAATTTTTCATCGCAAGCTTCAAATTATTCATAGAAGTTTGCGATTAGTATCAACTTGGGAAATGCAAAAATTTAATCACGCTGTTTTCTTATATATCTAAAATTTCACAATCGCACTCAACACTAATATAAGACAAGACAAAATATCACACACCGTGTTAATTATAATATCAATATTAGAAGTTAGATTGGTGTTATATAAATGGTATACTGTTACTTTTATTATACTTATATTGGTCAAGATAATATTTTTTCTATAAAGCCTATCAATTATATTTCCATAGCTATATTGATATCATGGCTGTTTTATCTTAATTGTACCATAATAAATAGAACGACTGATAAAACACGTAAAGGCAAGGTCATATCAATGTTGTACTAAATATTACGATAACGCACTAAATATTTACTGATAATATAACTACACATTACAAAGATTAAAAGCTAATCATTGATAATACGGCATAACTTGGAAAAAACTAACAGATAGCCTGAAAATTTAAATCTAAGACGAAATCTTAATTAACTAACAGCTCTTGTAAGATATCTAAATAACTTATAAACAAACACATAGGCTGCAAGAAAAGATACCCTTGACCGGATATGATAAAGCTTAAATAACATAATTGTCAAAACATAATGTTTTGGCTAAAAACTGACATAATGATACTATGATTATGTCAGTGTTAATACACAAATAATAGTTTATACGTAATTGGTAAGCAGTGATACGACAAAATATATAAATAACGTCACAAATGACTCGTTGGCGAACAGTGTGTTTATTGTTGATTAAATAAAACATAAGCCTTAGATAAATATATGTGTAAAAAGTTATAACATTAGAATGAACTTGACATTGTATAGTGTGGATGTTGTGTGTCCTAATATGACTATGACTGACTATAGTATATTATACATGTACTAGTGAATTTTACATAAAAACTTCATCTTAAATCCCTGTAGTATTAAAAAACCGCATCAAAATCCGTTGGATAGTTTTAAAGATTTAAGCATAATCAAAATCAAAAACGGTCGAATTGAGAAACCTCATACTTTTTTGAATTCGGTTAATAATATTTATATAATAAATAAAATTAGCAGGGTTATGGCTCTACAAAATGAATTGCTATTTACATTTTTATCGTTGCACGTTTAACATTATAATGTCTTTCCGTTTCGTTGTAAATGCTATCTAAATAATTTATTGCTTGTACTTTAAACTTAGTTATCTTGTTGTTTCTCATAATTTATTAACTTTTAACCTTTTGTTCAAAACTTTAACATGGCGTTCTATTTTGGTAAATTTTATTGAATGTATAAGATTGTTGCTATATGATAATAAATAATGTTTGTTTTAGTATGTCAGAATTGATGATATTATTTGCCTGGGACATGTTTTTATTACGTTCTAAAGTTCAGTCGCTCTATTTATTAAACAATGTAGTATCTCTAATCACTTGAAAACAAAGATCAATTTTCCACGGCGCAGATCCTTTTATAACTTAACACTTAGATCACCTATTGAGGTACAATCCGCATTATAAAGTCATTAAATCATTATTTTGCTTTGTAGACAATGTTATGTCTGAGTAGACTGCTTTTCTAGGCGGTAACGTGAAGTTCAAACAACTTCGATTGTTTTATTGAAGGGCTGCAATAATGGTTAATGATATCATTGCTTACACAACTGGTGCAATCCGAACTAGTTTATTTTGAAATATTTTTTTTATTATGCATCTAGAGTTTAATATACATTCCTTTGATTAATTTTCATGAAATTTTAGATTTGATGGTGTACCTAGTTCTAATGTGAAAACAAAAAAAAGACGTGACATCTTCTACGCTTATTTAGCAAATGCGTGACTTTAAAAAGTACGTGACACATTTTAGCGTCATGTGAAAATCGTGACTTCACAAATCGTTAATATCACGATTGCGTCAAATCTCGCGTTCAACGCAATGGTTTCCTACATTCCTATTAAATGGGTAATCGTTTTATTGTGTATTGACACGTGTATGCTAGTGTGTAATGTAGGGTTGTGCGAACTACGGAAAGTACACATAAATTGAACAGGGGCACGTTTTCCGGCGTAAACTAACACCGGTATTTAAAATAGAAAGCCTCACCGGTATTCGTACGAAGCCAGCAGTAAGGTCCAATGCGCCAGAACGATTACCATCAAAAGATGATTATCATAGGTGTTTTCGACGTGGTTAAGCTGATCTGTAACAGAATTTCTGCGTTGCGATCTCTCGGTATTGAACGTGGTTCAGTGTGCATGCAGACACCGTCGCGATGGTCCCCCGATGCCACTTGCAACGTGACATCCTCGCTCCTCGAGCATTCTTGATGAGCCCCATCGAAGGAGTATCTATGCTTAGTGCTTAGTAGAGTAGTTTAAGCGCAAACAGCGAACACATTCACAGTAAGCTTGAATGAATCGAAAGAAAAACGGGACAAATGTCTTAAAACTGCCTTCACAAGTATTGCAATACTCGCGTTGTAAAGTTTTTTCTGATATAAATGAGGACTCGTTGTTTTCTTTGAATATTTTACATAAAGTTATAAAATACTGCATTGCACCGTTTTGTTATTCTATTTATAAGTGTTAAAGACGTTGTAAGGACAGTTTTTATTGTCGTACGTCATGAACATGCATCAAAAAAAGAAAAAAAAAACTGTAAAAAATTCTAGAACGCTCAGGCTTAAGCTGGATTTAAATTACACCGGGAGCCGTCTCGAATGGACAGACTAGTAATACGCGTTCTGTACCGTTACAGAGAGTTCTAGAGTTTTTTGTAGAGTTCGTTGAAGGAATTCCAGTTGTAGGATTGTTTTACATTCTCAATAGTAGCTGTACAATTTAACAGCTGTTGTCCCTTATCCGTTTGGTTAGGGTCAATTGACTGTCAAATTGTGCAGTCACTTGTTATTCGTGTTGTTGTTTACCTGTCTCATGCGAGCCTCTTGCGGAGTTTCCCCGTATCGACACCAGTGGACGAAATGCAGTGTATTATGCCAGTTCCTCTCGAACCTTGACTTTGTAGCCATATCCAGCTGCAATCAGTAGAAGCTCCTTAGTAGACGTTCCACTGTGTTACTGTGTCCACAGTGGCCACAGTGCCCTCAGAACGAAAGCCCCACGAGGCTATCGCAATCTGAAACGAGAGGTTTCCAATTCTGACGCAAACCTACGTTACGAAGAAGTGACGTTCGGAATTGATACACCATTGAAGGCTTGAATCGGCATGCATTAAAGTTTAACAAGCGAAATGATTAGGACACAAGTCCTATTCCAGAAGTTAGTGGAGCGTAAATTCAATCGAGAGGCGATTAATCACAACAATTGGGGACATGTCTGAATCTAAATTGAGGTCACAATATTTTACATGAATGTGTGCAAGGCTGTTTATTAATTTATCGGGGCTAAGCCGTCTAGATCGTTATTACAACACTGCAGTGGCTCTTGGCAGTGTTGCGATATGAAACATGTAACGGTCCATACGATACTATTTATCGGAGTCGACAGAATGCCGTCTTCGAGTTATGTCATGCGATTTTATTCTCAAGTGAAACTTGTTTGGATGTTTACAAATCAATGCTTGATTGTTGTGTCATTAGCTTTGTTACACGCGTATAAATCATTTCTCTTCCTACACACGATTGATGTTTTATGTACTTGAGTAATTTATTGATTGCATGATTCGAAATTTTAATGAATTGGAAACTTGGTGTTTTTTTTGTGTTGGTTTACCTTGGCTCTTATGTCTTTCTCGCTGTTCGGAGTCTCCTGTTTGTCATCAATGTTGTTGATGCGGATCACAGAATCTTTCTTCCAGAAGGCACTCAATGTTGTCCTGACGACACGTTTGCGCACTCCTTTCTGTTGTACTGTGTAGATCTCTATCTGTTCCGGGTTCTTTGTTTTTTCTGTTGACAAATCGAATAACTCTTATCAGAATACGCGGACTAACTGCTTAAACGATTAACACCGAGCCGAAGACGTGTTATGTTACTGTTTGAAGATTAATCTTAACGGCCGAGCAAACGTACGGATTACGGCACAAATACCGGATGCAAAGTTCATTGACGATACATCTGTTACTTAATTACAAGAACTGGCCACGCGCGTACGCTTGCATGAATTATTTACAAATCCTATTGTGAACTGGTTCGGACGTGCGACCGTGGGTAAACGGTGCCAACTTAATTTAGTGTTGCTATTGACGCCGCGCGCGGCGAACGTTATCTACGGCCCACTTATGTGTTACGAGACGATGTTTTCAGACGTTTTGCAATACGCACCTTTACCCTTCTTCCACATGGCGATGGCGTACATATGGTAGTCAGGGCATAGAGTGGAGTCGGGTGGGAGTGTGTCTTCAGCTCGTACTTCGAGTACGAATCCGGATTCGAGGACAGCGCAGAGGATGTTCTGTTCATCGTGTTTGAACCACTTGGTTTCTCTGAGTTTGTGGATGGCGACAGACGAGCCGAAGCGTGGTTTCTTCGGCGCGAAGAGCGCCTGGGCCTGGCTGCCGAAGCGCGACAGCAGCCCGCGGACTGTGGGCTGCGGCGCAAGGCTCTTCTCCGGCGGCTTGATCTGCTGGAAACTCCGGCAGGTCACGAACCTCGCTTCCATTGAACTACGCCTCTCTAAAATTCGCAAAACAATGCTTCCACCACTTGAGTTGAGGTTTGGTTGGGCGGGGTGCTCTCACTTTGAGAAATCGCGTTTAGTTGGCGACACTTTCACAATTTGGTGCGCGTGGTACACGGTAGTGCGGTAGAGTTGTTCGCGGCGTGCGGACGATAGACGCGGCGCGCGTGCTGTGCCGTCGTTTTATGCGATGGGGGGGTGGCGCGGGGCGGGCGGACTGCGACGCCTCGCCGCTAGACATGCGACGGCGGGTAACGGGTGACGATGCGCAACGATATGTTGGGTTGCGCAACGGCTATTTTTCTGGAACGTTGTGGCGATGAATGTTTGTGATTTTAATTTCAATTGGCTAGGAGTTATGCTCTACTTGAGTAAAGCCTTGTCTTTTTTAGATTGGTAATATAAATTATGTGCTATCAATTTGGAAGATAGCCTTATTTATTCGCTGCATGATTACTACGTATCTTTGAACTTCATCACAATATACTTGAAATTACAAAATATTTGACAACATTATCTTTACAGTAAGATTATTTTCCTGTCTATTGTTAAGACAATAGACAGGAAAATCAACATCCTAAAAATTAGTAACAGTGCGTCTATTAACGTTACTCCTATCCTTAATCATATTTGAAACGCCCTCTAATGCTAACAATAACGTTACTCCAATAACGCGTTACCGTTACCAGTCTCGTCGCCTCCTTGCCGCGTTGCACCGAGCTTGACCTCACTCAAGCTGTCACACCTCCCTCTTATCACCCAAGGGGGGCCCCCCGCACCCCGGCCCCCCGGAACCCCGGCCCCCCACTCCGTTCCCGCGACACGCCGGCGCCAACCGGTGCAGGTAGGTTTTTTTACTCTCGCACAATAATATCGCGAAAATGATGCACTTTAATCCCGATCGACCGGTATCGTTGGGTAATAACAGAATCTTCTGGCGCTTGTAGGTATGGCGCGGTTTGTATAGCAGGTTTTTGGGAGCTACATACAATGTGAGAATGACGAGTTTGGATAATTTTAACTGGCTGTACTGAGAACGAAGTTTGGTTGCAGCGAAATGGAATTTAACGGTTTCTGAAAAGTAGTTCAATTTGTATAAAATTCTCTGGTTATTAGATACATACCTACGTACTTATTTCTATTCAAACGAAAATTCTCAAGAATAAAGCTTTTAAAAATATTCATATCTTAGAATTGCATTCATAGTAGGTACGCGGTGGACTTTTCTCGTTGCCCGATGATGCGCTATGACTAGTAGTGCCAAAGATAACAAATACATACATACATACTATATGTCTTAATTCTCTCGTAGTTTTTAGATACGACTTGTATGCGGCTTTAATGTAGATATAGTTGTAAATACCAGTAATAGTCACTAATAATAAGAATAAAGACTTGAAGGTGGCTACAATATATCGTTTAACTAAAAGTTGTAAGGCTATATATAAATAAATACGTTTTATATTGAATAATTTTAATTAGTTGCAACTTGTAAGTCAATAAATGCATTTACTTATCACATTTCTGCGTTATCTGATAACAATCAATGACTACAATTATGTTCATAAACGCTCAACCTTGATGACTATTATTCATCGTTCAAAAATATACAGAAAGTTTAGAGTATGTATACCTTATGACGCAAAACATACTAACTACCTAGGTATGTGTCGTATGAAGGACATGGTTCATATTAAATTATTCACTAAAAATATTTACCCGACATTTGCATGTCTGTAATAATGTACCACAAACTGAATTCTAGAGTGATTGTTAATCACACGAAATACCTATTTGAAAATGTCAATACTAAATACTACCACTAGTGAGCTTACGTGACTAGAAATAAAGCTTTTACTTTGTAATGAAAAACGTACATTAAGGGTATATGTGACCATTTACGTTTGAAACTGTAAGCTTCTTTTTCCTAACTGACGTACGATGATGGCTTGGAGTAGCCTCGTCATCATCACCGGACTTGCGGGGGACCGGATGGCTCTCACCCCTGTAAGCGGCGCTTGCAATCAGACCAATGAAGTCGATTTTCATGATTGAGAATTGCATTTATGTTGATGAGTGCAAAACAGATGAAATCTTATAAAATCAGTATTATGTAAATTTGTTTGCTTCATATCCTTGAGTTTTGCATAGGCTTAAAGTTCAAGGCTAGCGAAAATTTTAGTCGTTAACTGTGTTAGAATTTAAAACATTCTTGGGCATTGTGCATAAACAGTTTTAAAGTAAAAAGCACTCAACAGAAATTTTGTTTATCGGTGTTGTTACATCGTGAATTTGCATTAGGAGAGTAAAGTTGATTATATTGTTTGTTATAACTTGTTCATGCTAATTCTTATCACTTACGTTGCCTCATTTTCGTTAAGTGTATAAACACGCTGAAAAGCCTCTACTTGTTTTTTTTATATGTATGTTACTTGTAACATACATAAAGAACTGTTATGCTTCATTGGCTTCTCGTCTTTGTGTCAATTGGTAATCAGTTTTACATGAAAAATGTCTCTATGGGTGTTTACATATTTTATATGTTGTTTTTGGAGTATCAAATAAATTCAATGTTTCAGATTACATCAACTAGGCTTTCTTTCTAGCGTATCATAAGGCGTGTAACTCTCGGCACTATTGCGTATCATAATTTCCATTCTTTTCATTTAATATTTTTTATTTTGACTTTTCTTTCAAGGTGTAACAGCTTTATGGACTTTGCCTATAGCATTGTTCGTCATGTACACGATTGATTACGAATTCGGCTTTGAAAATATGCATGACACTTGCATACGACATTCACTTGTGAAAAATGTTGACCCGTTCTTAACCTCTTCGTACTAATACTTTGTTGTGCTGTAAAACTTTACCATTCTCTACGAACTATTTTAATGTTTGTACGTGTGTCACAGTTCGGGTAATTTCACCTTTAACCTCTAAGAACTGGAAAGGTTAGGAACATAAACATTTTCTCAGCAGATATAAACATTCTTTAGTGTCACCTTTCAAATGAGTTAGCTCGTATATCTCGTGTTGCAAAAGTTAAGTTTTTCTGTGATCGGATAAATAGTAGTGCATTTTTATGATTTTACATATAAAGAAAATAATAACAGTAAAGTAAAGTCATAAAGATAATTTTTTTTTGTTGTATAAATAGATAAGTACTCTTAGAAAATTACCGTATCCTGAAAAGAATCCAACGATAAGTAATATCAGCCAGTGCAGCCAATGTATGAGTTAAAAGCTCATTGAAAAACCTGCAAAAATGCCTGCTTTATTTCTTTATGTTTGGTGTATTGTTTTCTAATTTTTTTAAATTTTTTTCGTGCTGTCAATCATGACATGTCAAAAGAGGTGTGTGTCACTCATAACAGGTCATCGTATTTTATAGACATGAGATCATTTGTGTAAACGGGTAAATGATATTATATCTATATTGAGGCTGAGATTGATATCATAATAAGGTTTCTATCTATTAGTTCATAACAACTGTAGTACTTCCCTATATGTCGCTTTTCAATGCCTTATCGTTTACTTCGTTGCATCAAGTGATAGTTTAGATTACTAATTGTCGTCAGTTTATTTATGCGCACAATCATAAAGTTCAATGACTCCACATTTCTTCAAAATTTAGTTTTACAGAAACATCGTATAAATTGATGGAGGGATGGAGAAGGAATATAATTCAAAACATGCAAACAATCATTGAGAAAGATTGCGCCTCTTTGCATTCAGTTCTAAATTATCATAATTCCTTTTGTAATCTTTGTTCAATCTCATACTACAATACATGTTAGACATTTTATTTTATTATATTGTATGGTTTGCGAATTTTCATCGCCTAACATTTACAAAGGTGCTGAAACCTTCGGAATAATAGTATGGTCTATTGTTATCCTGCGAAATTAGTTAAATAACATGTAAATTGTGCTAAAACTCGAGATCAAGGTCTTTATCTTCCTTTATGTGTTTACTTTATGACGTCCTTTGACTATTTGTATTCTACAAACATTTTAGGTCACGAAATCCTGAACATTAATACGTTAGTTTCGCTTGACTTGAAAATGCTGCGATTTTAGCTTGTATTTCAACACCAAATATTTGCAGAGTTAACAGCGTTGCTATTTTTGGGAATTATAGTAAGGATGTTAGCTTTATATTTTAAAGTGCTTAAGCAATTAATGAACTGTTTAAATATTTAGGGAAATATAACAAAATCAACTGCTCCGCAGCAACGGGGATTCGCCCTTCTGGAAATTTGATCGTATTATAGTAAGCAAACCAAAGAGACCTCCCGGCTCTCTTGTTAAATGATGATAAATTTATTCCAAGCAGTAAATTGTAGGGTATATACAGAGAGGGTATAATTGGAGATGTCGACAGGGGAAGACCAAGAAAGACCTTTCATGACCAAATAGGTCAAATCTTAAAGAGAGGTCAAATCAAAAGTACCCGTAATCGACGAGCGTGCTTGGTGCGAGGTTGATGAATGTGGATGTAGTGAAAATGGTGTGCCAGGACCGTAGCACATGGCAGGAATTGATCTCTCCCTACCCCTCTGGGAAAAAGGCGTGATTTTATGTATGTATGTATGTAAACTGTAAGCAAAGCGCATGTAAATCTCTTCAACCGTTTCAGACCTACTAAAAGCAGGCATACAATCTGATTGAACGAGAGAGCAATCTCGTTTCATGAGGAGTTTAAAAAAGTGAACGCTACGTTAGAAAAGTTTAACGCTATATAACGTTGACAGCCATCAATGTCACCACAGACAACACAGTACGAAAAACAAAAGTGCAAACACACCCACAGACCAAAATTCCTACACCCAAGGCCGTTAACCGCGTGACGTCATATGCGCCGGCCGGCACAGGGCGCCCGTAAACGTGCGTCGCCAGACGTAACTAACGAACTAATCATTAATGGAACGTGCTACCACTCATGCCCCAATTCGTTTGTTATTCAAACACGTGCAAATTTGAGCGTTCTCAAACAGACGCATGATCTTTACACTGAATGGATAAAGACGGTCACAAATTGAATTTGTTTCGTGTTTGTGTGTTCGGTGGTTTTTCATTACCGCTAAAAATACATTAATGGTTTTCACAGTTTGTACTGTTAATATTCAGACCCCTTCTTTACTTTCCCAAATAATTAAATTCGAGAATATTTTTGGTTGCGTATCTAGACACGCGGCAGCGTGTCAAGCCAAGTTCAAGAAACAGAACTGGCGAGCCGCACCGTGTGTAATATTACACGAACCATTTGGAACCACTTTTGAACCCCTCATAAATCAAAAACTATTTCACATAAACGTATCAAATTTGGCTCATATATTGTGACTTGCGAGATAAATATGTATTCTAAATTTCATAAGCTTATCTCAAACAGTTATTTAGATATTAATGTCCAAAAATCCTCATTTTTATCATTGACTGACTGACAGATAAAAATTCGAACCCAGTTCCAAATGACCTAGAGAGTTAAAATTTGGTATGCAGATAGGTAATTACATGAATACAAAGGAATAAATAAAAAACTGGCAGTTTTTTAATAATTAGGTTAGGTTCTATTATGAACGCTTAACATAAATACCTAATTAGTTCCTAATCACGCCTATATACCGGGGAAGGCAGAGCACTAAGTATATATTTAGGTATACTTACTTATTTACAATTAAGAGTAGGTACTTATAGTCGGTTTCCATATTTATTACTTAGGTAAGGTACCTACTTTATTAACTGGGATTAATTATTATTTTTATATTTAGCGCCCATCAATAGTATAAAATTCGGCGTTACGATGATATATTCTTTTCTACAAAAAGTAATGATATCCAATCAAAAACATAAATGTGTAATATCATAATATTGAACTTGGCTCACATTTCACATTTATGTTTTTGATCAATATATATCGATATATACGTTCTCCACAGAGGTGAAAAGTGGATCGCTGGAAGTGATCTCTGCCTACCCCTTTGGGAAAAAGGCGTAATTTTATGTATGTATGTATCAATATAAGAATTTTCTTATTTTTGTACTGGTACACCAGTTCCGCCATTTATTATTAAGTTAATGCTTAAGCAGCTATTCCACTAGTAGAATTTAATGACTTTTTTTATATACCAAAACTTACTCAATATGCCAATGCACCCACGAAGAAAGTTCATGCTAATATCATGTTGATATAATTGTGTTCAACATCCGTGGTTTGCGTTACCTCATATGTTATTTTTACCCGACTACGGCAAAGCAAAAGGAGGGTTATGATTTTGACAGGCTATGTATGTATGTATGTATGTATGTATGTATGTATGTTTGTATGTATGTATGTATGTTCATCTGTTTCCACATAACTTCTAAATTGCTTGTCAGAATTCGACAAATGACATATCATTAGAAGCGTCTTAATTGTCCGCTGGTTATAGGCTATATAGGGTTTCACAAAATCTAATGTGGCGCCCACTAGCGGACAAAACATACAGAGTAAAAAAATAAAGTTAAGATAAATACGCCGTGTTTGGTATCATTGGAAAGCGCTTTACTTGTACATTTTAAATATATATATATATTACTAGCATTTGCATGTGACTTTACGTATATTCATGGACTGATTGCATATAGTTCACATCTTTTCGTTCATAGCTTCTTTACTACGTCCCCTTAAAATATAAAACATGTTGGTTCATCAATTTAACTTTTGATAATATTATGCGCCACAAATACACTTTAACACCAAAATAGTACAAATAATAAAAAGTTAAAAACTAAAACCCAACTACGACAAAAAACGACGCTGAAAAAGTATAAAACAAGACTTTTAGAACACTGAACTGAACAAAGTTGCTTATGTAGTTCCAAGTAAATGGACACAGTAGACTCTACCAAAATGCTTACCTCTACATAGTGAATATTGCATACTTCAAAATAGTTTTGTATGACATTATTGTCAATTTTCAACATAAGCATTTTGGTAGAGTCTACTGTGTCCATTTACTTGGAACTACATAAGCAACTTTGTTCAGTTCAGTGTTCTAAAAGTCTTGTTTTATACTTTTTCAGCGTCGTTTTTTGTCGTAGTTGGGTTTTAGTTTTTAACTTTTTATTATATATTATTATCGATGAAATCAGTCACTTGGTCATCGAACTCTACTTTGCACAATAAAGCTATTGAAGTGTTCGATATTTTATTACGTACCTTAATGATTCTCTAAGAATGATGTTTGTAGTACTAAAATATATGTCAGTAATAACATTGTCTGTTTGTTGTTAGAGACGTCCCATTCGTTCCGCCTGAATGGCCTACAAGTTAACGGTGGTTTTAAAATGTTTATGTTTCTGCAATAGATGATTCACATAATCTATTTTAGTTTCTTTACCATTATGTACTTTTTGTGCATCGTTTTTACTTCTCCATTTATCTTGACATAGCCAATATGACTAATACTTTTATATAGTCTACTACTGCAGCTATTTATAAGATGTTGTCTCTTTTGATGACTTGATTGGACTTATAACTATGTGGAGAGATGTTATCGTTTCATCCAAAAGTTTCATTATAAATTATTTCAATGTAGTACCTAAATCAATTACGATCAATGGCAAGTTCATATTTGAATACGAAAGGTGATTGATCGACATTAGTTGAACACAAGGACTGGGTAAAATCGCAAAAGTTTATTGCCCAGTAACGGGACTGAAAATTTACGTAGAACTTGTTGTTTTAAGCGCCCTTTAAGAATAGTTTTAATTAGCCACATCAACATTTACACTACATCACATTAATTGATTTGATCCTGTAGCTTAAGCATATCAGAATCAACAGTGGATACACAAATATACTTAAATATATTTAATACCACACCCAGACACGGAAATAACACTGATGTTCATCGCACAAATATTTGTCCCGGGTGATATTCGAACTATTTTGAACCAACGACTCTTGATACCGTAGGTAGTGAACCTGGGTCACTAACCACTGATCCACCGAGCCAGTCATTTACGCAGCATTACAATGATATACTGGCAATCATTCATAGAGATGAAATAAAAAACTATTCGACCGACGAAGGTCGCACTCAGTACCTATTTGATTCTTTTAAAGCAAGGTCGACAACTTATGCCGACTTCCGACGTGCACCCAGGAAAAGATTCATCTCAAACTTGAGAGCGAAATGTGAAAAACTTCTTAAGTACCGTTTTATTGCTATGACTGCTTCCTATGGTTCTGATACTTCTTGCTCAGATGCGCTACGCCTTTACTGAAGAAGTCATTGGCAATCTACATGTTATAACCTTTTTGTTACTCAATGAAATGAGTATAGACACTTCAATGGTTCCGCAGTTTGAAGGTATCAATCCTTTTATGTTGTAAGCGAAAACCCTCCCTCGTATCGGTTAGTAAGCTACTTAAGAAACGTGATAAAAAATCAAATAGAATACATATATTGTTAGTTAACACGACGACGACTCTTGGGCTTATTGTATTAACCTACCATTAAGTTAAAGGAAGCTTTTGCACCTTTCACGAAACATGATAATGCACTGGTAACGTTTCTAAACATATTTCGACGAAAATGGCTATTTGACATTAGAGAATGAATCGTGTCAATGCCAACGGAATGTTCTCGAAATGTAAGTTTTTTTAACGCATCCTTCGAACAATCGCAGCCTAAATTCTGTTTGTTGACAGTTTTGTGGACGTCAAAGATAACGATATCGTTTTCATGCACCATATGATAATATAATCAATGCGCATTGGAAAAATAAGCAAAGTGCAGTTGATAGTGAATATCCCTGATTTAGATACCTAGATAGATAAAAAGATGTTGACCTTGATGTCAGTCAATCATACATTTCTCTTTAACAGGAAAAAGGTTAATAATATAATATATTATTGTTTAAAACTGAAAACATGAATGAAATATTTGTAGTTTTTAGTTTATACGTATTGAACCCTTTTATGAAAAAGTGAATGTAGAGTTCATGTATTGTGTAAATGTATTTATCCTTACTCATAAATTATGAGCGTTTTGTTTTATTTAGGGGTGAGAGCCATCCGCTCCCCCGCAAGTCCGGTGACAATGATGAGGCTACTCCGAGCCATCATCGTATGTTTGTTAGGGGGAAAAAAATGAGAGTTTCGAAAAATCCTAAAATGACAGAACTTTACAGTTATGATCTTCTTTTTCTATATATGTTCTTTCAAAAGGAACATTTACAGTATTTAGGTAGCGTGATGTCAACAAAATAAATAAATTTACGTCATGTTTTGACGGTCTCTTATCAAATGCATGATGCCATACACGCGTTCTAGTTCATTTTTATCATTATCAGAGTTAAAATCTATGGTTTAGCTATCTAATCTGGTTTGTCATCAACGAAATATGTAAAGTATGCTCAATTAATTTACGACGCAATATTATGTATGATTAGAAATTCAATTGAACCTTGGTATAGATATTTTGAAGGCCCTTTAAAAGTGTTCCGTATAATAATGTCAATTATCTTTATCGTGATTAAAGTATTTGAACCGTTATAGATAACGTTTATCTTAAAGAAAGGTCAAATCAAAAGTACCCGTAATCGACGAGAGTGCATGAAGAGGTTGATGGATGTAGAAGAAGCTAAAGTGGTGTGCCAGGACCGTAGCACATGACAGGAAGTGATCTCTGCCTACCCCTCTGGGAAAAAGGCGTGATTTTATGTATGTATGTGAATGTGTACTTTTTTTTTTTTATAAGAGGCTAACAAGATGACCTCACTCCACCTGATGGTAAGCGGTAGTGAGATCCAAATATGAGGTCGACAGGCACAATATACCATATTGAG
This sequence comes from Maruca vitrata, assembly GCA_039566165.1. Taxonomy (NCBI): domain Eukaryota; kingdom Metazoa; phylum Arthropoda; class Insecta; order Lepidoptera; family Crambidae; genus Maruca; species Maruca vitrata. Next base: position 14,549,974 of record CM076922.1, on the reverse strand, counting down.
CCTGTCGCACTCACCCTGAAAGCCGTGAAAGAGGAGACCACTGCTTGCGGCAACAACTTCATCATCATTGCCCATATACATCCCCACTGCTGGGGCTCAGGCCTGCCCTAAACTAGGGTGGTAAAGCCTTAATCAATGTGTACCTATCCGAATTATTGTAGTTTCCCTATTGGTGGGAGAAGTTGGGCGTCTTCTGTAATAGCCACGTATACTCTTCTGTATACGTGGCTCTGAATCCATACTAAGAAACAAAGACCGCATTAACGTAAACTTCATTGAATTGAAGTAAGATACCTATAAGTACTGTAATGGCAAGTCAATGTCCTTATTGCAAGTTTCTCAGAAAATCAATACAGGCTCTGCGTCAGACCAGTGCGGGGCTTTCTAGAAAATGTATGTTATTTTTGTTTATTAGAAATGCAATGAAATTGTACTGTCTTTCGTAATTGAAACAACTATTCCTCCTTCGTCATGATATCACAGAAAAGCTATGATGACTCATATTATTTTTACTTTTTATGGCACGAGTGTTTTATTATGTATTATGATTTTAAATATTGTTTCTTTAAGACAGTATTCAATGTCAATTTCCTATTTGTCTTCGTAGCTGCATTATCGTTCAAAGCAAGCTAATTACACATGCACGACCTTCAAAGTCACACGCGGGCACGGAGTAAATATTGATTGCATTTTGTTTAAATAAAATGTGCGAATTTTAGTTGCATTTCACACAGAAATGTCAAAAATGGTTATATGATTGCAATATGGGTCGATTGCAAGATAGTCTCGGGAAAAGATTAGCATAGGATATTATCTTAACGTCGACCTTCAAATTGAATTTTATCTGCATTTTCAATGATTCTGCATTCTTGATTATACCAAATTCTGGTTTCAGAATAATCTGTATTTGATATCAATAAGTGCTAATATGTAGTAATAAAAATACCGTTCATTCGAAATTGGGTCACGACCTTGTCTCTCAAGTTTAGAAGTAGTCAAACACAGATCACTTTATTTTCTTTCTGAAATCACAAAGAGTCCGACGAGGTCAGAGTAAAAAGCCTATAAGATTTTTGGATTAAAGCAATAGGGAATACTTAATCAACAGATGCAAAAATATGTAATGATTTTATTGAAAACAGTATGAAGGCTTAGGTTATCGATTACACAGGGAGGTCCGTCTCCAATGGTGGCGACGTTAACTGACACAATCGAAAAAAAAACATCAAGACATAGCTCATGCATATTCCCTATTGTTTACACTTGTTCCGAAATTCGAACGACTTTTGAATACGACGCAGATCCTTTCATTGTAATGTGTAACGCACTTCCCGAGACAGCTCCAGGGGTCACATAACACTGGTTCAATCTTCGGCTCCACTATGAAGATAGCGATCGTTCAACTGTGATACCCGGCTCGGTTTTGGGGCCAAGGTCAGGCGTACCCCGTTGAGAGGAAGCAAGTAAATAACGAAGTAACAATTGTGTTTTAGTCTTGCCCTCAAGTATGTAGTTTTAAAAAAGTTGGATTAATAAAACTCTGTAATGAATCGACATCGTACGAACTTCAAATGTTTAGTATTATTTGTATTAAAGTCCCTACTGCATGGATCACTGTTCGGAATCGTAACGTAATGTAGGGATCTTTACAACTGTCTGTGTGCTGCGTTACTAGTCTTAAGTCGCACGTAAGTTATAAAAAAGCGGTGGTAGCTTATTGATTATACTTATTGATTATACTTATTGATCTACACCATTCGCTTCTGAATTTAATATCCGTAAAACGAGACGCAATATCCTGAGTCTGTAAAAAAGCGATTGAAAAATAAATATAACATAGAACTCCTAAAGCTAAAATGATATGCGCAACGCGTTTCGCAGGGCATAAAATACTTCATAAAGACAAAATATGGCTCTGTAAAAGCAGTAATAAGTACTTACAATTTAAATTATTCTACAAACGCTATCAATAATGTTATCTCTCGCCGGCGCCGTAATAATTCCCAATACCCACGTTTACTTGATGAATTATTGATAAGGTTTTCTTGGTATTTTGATCTATTTTATCTGCCAGTTGTTTCTTATCTTAATAAATTCTTGGCTCGAAATACCATGGTCCTATATGCGGATTACTAAATGTTCAGTTAGTTAACTTTAACTTTAGGTTGATTGATTCGGATGAATGTATTACTTCGATATATATACATACATACATACATAGTATCAAACTGTTTTTCCCAGAGGGGTAGGTAGAGATCACTTCCTGCCACGTGCTACGATCCTGACACGCCACTTTCGCTTCTTCCACATCCATCAACTGCTTGTCGATTACGGGAACTTTCATTATATTGAATGAATAATATTCATTGAATATACTTAATCATTTTAGTACGAGCATACATGTATAAATACTAATGCTGTAATCTATCTCATGTAATCAATTTGTTTTTAAATTAAAATCAAAAAGGGTTTAATTTAAAAAGCAAAAGGTGATGAATGGTACATATATAGATTACGTTTGACGTCAATGTACAACTATTCAAGCCTTACTTATCGATACGAACAATAATATTATGGGAATTCAGAAATCAGTTATCATAATCGATTGTGGTATTAATTCTTATAACATAACGTTTGTGGATTTAGTAAGATTGATATGTCTTAACTGAACATTTGCCTGTCACGATTGTTTCTTCTAGTACCTCGTAATAAACTACTTTTATTAAGGCCCCATATTTTTCTAAAATCCGTTATTTCCGAAAGATAATTTTTTGTATTTTGTAATTGGTTTTAGCTACGAAAAGCTGTTGAAATTGAAGTGTCATTTTTCTTCATAAAATTATCGCCTCCTTATGCCTGCCAGCCATTTCTGTCGCTAATAGGCAATTTGCATAATGTGGATTCTGTTATAATTCTTTGTTAATTTATGTTATATGTAATTTATGCATAACTTAGTATACAAAAGCTGTAACAACACTTTATGTTTACCCATTCGTTTCCACATTATGTATGTATATAGCAGCATGTTTCTTTCAAAAGTTTGCTGCTAAACGTGTTCTCAAATAATTTCGACACAGATAAAAAAAAATCTTTTAATTATGTTTTAATACATTTGTACTTCAGCAATCCCCTCATAATAAGAAAATCTTTTACGCTGAAGCTACCGAATCGATTATGATTTTAAATTCTAGGATATACGTTTTCACACAGCCAATTGAAAAACCTTTTATTAACCGATTTTAGATGAAAGCTAAACGAGATTATATATTTTTAGGCATACATACTTACTGTTTCAAAATTATATCAAAATTGTTTCGGTAGCTTCCGGATGAACGAACAAGTGAAAAATAGTATGCAACTATGACATTAATGTAATAAGTAGGAATGTCCTATACATTCATACAAAAGGATTTTCACGATTATTCCCGTTCCCGTGAGAATTTCGGGAATCCCTTTCTTAATGCACCTTTACGGTATCTAAGCTACGTCTCTTCCAAATTTCAAGTGCCTAACTTTAGCCGTTTAGGCTGTGCGTCGATACGCCCTCAAGCTTGCACTCACAGGGAACCTTTGAGGCGTCTGGCTGAATAATTGGCCCATCGGATTGGTCTGGCAGCTTTACAATTCGTCTGGAAATAGTACCACGTAGTTATATATGTCAAATTTAGGCTTTCTAAAATGACGTAGGTTGCCTCTGTTTTGGGACACCTTTAGTTCGCGCTACCTGTGAAACGGCCCCGCTTTCGAGCAAGTGAGTACGCGTATTCTTCTAAGTACATACTAGACTATAAGTCATGGAAATTCTAGCTTTGCTAAAATGACGTAGGTCTGGCGGCCCTGGGATCTTGGTCCATAGTCGATGTGACTCATTCACGATCGTGTAGACATCGAATTTCCCAAAGTGGTTTACCCGAAAGGAAATGTATTAATAGCATGCATAGCGGATATTATACTGGTGTAACTGGTAAAATACCACCTTGGTTAATACCAGTGATTCTAGTTGTCTTGAAGTCGATTAATTATATCGCTTTGACCCGTAGACGTGATAAAATATGCCTGACATTAGATAACTATCTATCAAACTAGACTTGGATTAAGTGATTCTTAGATTGAGTTAATTTGTATTGTATTTTCTATTTTGAATTTCATAAATTAACTTTAAGCTAATGCGATGAGCTATGTCGATGAAGGTCAAGACGGATCGCCTCATTTCTGATTCCATCCCGCAGAGAAACTCCGAGCATAGCTCTTTCCATAGCCCGCTGAGCGACTTTTAACTTGTGGACCAGCCGTGCCGTCAGTATCCACGTTTCGGCTCCATACGTCATGACGGGTAGGACGCACTGATTAAAGACTTTCGTCTTTAGGCTTTGTGATTGACGATGAGAAGACTCGGCGTAGTTTCCCAAATGCTGCCCAACCCAGCTGAATTCTTCTATTCACCTCGTCCACAAAGTTGTTTCGACACAACTGCATAGTCTGCCCGAGGTACACATATAACTTTAAGAGTAGACAGAATGTTTAATACATTCACGTTAGTAGACTCTACTTTCCTTGACCTACCGATCCTTACAATCCTCTTTCTTTCCTTAAATCTTAATCTTATTTATTCTCTAAAACCTCGAGCTCAATAATAATGAGCACTCAAATTTCTAAAGTACTGCTTCGATAAAGTAAAATACAGCATTGCCTTAAATATTGCCTTAAATCGCTAAGTAGGTTCTTATACACGTTTAACAGCCGCTTTCTCAGTTACACGCTTAATGTTCACATAATTTTCCTAGCTATAAAACATAAGCGTGACCTTGTTTCCCGCTAATTGTTCTCCCAAATGTACCAAAAACGGTCATTTAACTACGCACTAAGATATTATACACACTGCGTGCCTTTTGTCACGTAAGCAATAACTGCTTCGATCTCCGTTCGTAGCCCTTTTCTTTGTCATCAAAGGAAATTAAACCTTATGTGTATGAAAGTAAAGCTTTATTTACCTATATCAAGATTTCGACCCACACAGGTGGGGTCCATAATAGATTAATCCTTTTCAAATGTCATAATGGGTTTGTTTATTCGAATGTCGTTGGTAAGTCGATAGTTAGTTGCATGTTAAACTATAGTTAGTCACCGTTTACGAGTTAAACTGTTGGCTAATTAAGGGTCATTACGAATGGAAAATACTTTCCACTAGAAAATGAGCGTTATTCATGGTTCCGGTGGAAAAAAGGTTTTCTAAAGGGCTCAAGGTACATAAAGTACCGATATCTTCTTCTTTTTATAAATAAAAATAAATTGCTGTTCGTTAGTCTGACTAAAACTCGAGATCGCCCGGACCGATTTAGGTAATTTTGGTTTTAAAATGTTCGTCGTAGTCCAGGGAAGGTTTCAATGAGAAAATATAGAAAAATAATCAGTATTGGCGGTATTAAATTCGCAGGGACCACTAGTTTCAAATATTATTCCCTGTAGTTATCTTTTTTACACGATCTTAGACTTTTTGCGTTCCTTAACATCAAAATGTCGCTTATCGAATTATCGCGTGTTGCTACTAATTTATAGTTATTTTTTTAACTTATTTATACATAACCCTTTAAGTACAAAAGTTTTTGAAAATTATCTAGATTCTGGTTAGTGTGAATTAATGAAGTGAATATATCCCTGAAAGCACACCATTCCGAATATTTGCCAGTAAAAATTGGTATGTTCATCTTAGGTAACTTAACATTACATATAGAACTTTTGTTACAAATACTAGAATTATTTACATTGTGGGGAGCTTCTTCTAATTTAGGACTTAATAAACTATACATACTTTAAGTATTTCACAACTTGTATTTAATTGGCTATTTTCCGTCATCGCAGACACATTTAACTCATTGACAAATAGTGTTTGTTTACCTTTTGACGTAAATCGATGAGTTTATTAGGTACTACTGTTAGTCATGCTAAAACAAAGATGTTGTGTGTTGTGTTTATTAATTATGATATTTTCCTGTTCATTGGACAGGAAAATTTGATAATTGACAGACACTGATTTGGACTTCATATTTGATAATTAATTATCTATTATGTATCTTCTTTCGTAGTCATTACGTATCACATTATTACAGCAAACATTTTTGAGGGAATGATTTACTTATACATATACTGACTGCCGGACTCGGTGACTGGCTCGGTGGAACAGTGGTTAGTGACCCGGGCTGGCGGTTCCCAGAGTCGTGCGTTCGATTCCCACCCGTGATAAATATTTGTGTGACGAACATCGATGTTTGTTCCGTGTCTGGGTGTATTATTAAATAGATTTGAGTATATTTATGTATACCACTGTTTCGGATATCCGTAACACAAGTGCATAACTTACTTAGGAATCAGAACAATGAATGCATGTAATAAAATTAGTATTTATGGGTCTACACGCGATATTAGGTCGCGAGCGACCACGATTGGTGTAACCCAGTCCAAACGTCGGGCAGTAAGTAGCTATGTAATTTGCTACTCCTAATATCGCGTGTAGACCCATAAAGACCAATTTTAGTGTAATGGAACGCGAAAGTCTAAAATCTTACAATTAATGTAATGCTGTGTCAGCAATGTCGTCCGCGTTTCCCCCCGTATTTTTTCGCTTTCTCCATTGTTTCTTTGCGCCTGTTGGTCGCAGCGAGATGTTATATATTATCCTAAATCCCTCCTTAATAAATGGTTTATCCAACGCAAAAATAATTTTCAATTCAAATTAGTAGTTCCGCGCGTTCAAACTCTTAAGCTTTATAATATTAATTTAGATTTATATAAGAAAAGATATTCAGATAAGACATTCAGAAATTGCAAATACAAGTTAGAACACTCACGCTTGTTAGACCTTTAAGGATAAAATATAGAAAAATACATTTCTAAGTTTATTTACCTCTTCGTTGCAATTATAAGTATCTTCTTGCTAAGGTACATTTGTCACAATAAACGGGAAAAAACCTTTGGCCGGTCTTACATCGATTATACCATAATATTACACTTCGACTAGAATAACACTTCATTTTATTATTTTACTACTTGTTTCACCTTGGACCCACGTAGATTTAATTATAATTTACGTTTAAAGTCTGTGATTGTATAGTAAATAAATATTAACAATGGATATTTCACAATTTACCACCATTATATGATTGCAAAATAAATATACTCTTGGAAAACTGTAACGTCCCGGGATATTTACCATGTTGTTTTGTTTTAATGAGTTCCCGATATTTCACGGGAAAACAAAACAACATGGTAAATATCCCGGACAGTTACAGTTTTCTAATGTGTAACCATGACAGTTTAAAATTATATACTCTTGGAAAATTTGTACCTATTCAAAAATGGTTTTCCGACAATTTTGAATTATTAATAGCAATGAAGTTGAATGAATATTTTCCCACAGAAATTAATGTTAGAATTTAAATCCGTTAAATCCGTATTCCACGACAACGATTATTTATCGTTGTTTAGGTAAAGGATGAAAGTTAAACGTAAGTTTGATGGATAATATTTAAAGCGGATGAGCTGTGATCGTTAGGAAACACTAAAATCACTAAAATGGATGAATTATTTTTTTGTAAACAAAAGAGACTTCGAAAATTTAACAAATTCCTACCCAAATATAAATGTGAACAAATGTTCTAAATTATTTTAAAAAATTAACCAAGTCGGGTTTTTGAAAGCAATTCTCATTTTGTTATTTTTTATCTGGAGTTGTTTAAAAAAGTAACAATAAAGCAACGTAACACTCACTGTGTAAAAATATATATCGGAAGTTGTAAGAAACACATTACGAACAAAAAGAATTCGATTTACGTAAAGCTGTTACGAAAAAAGTGGACAAAAAATTAACAACGTTTCTTTATTTCGTAATCGATATCTATTATTGGCTATCAATGTCCATTTTAATGAGGTAACTTTATTTTTAACTCATTTCAAATAAAATGCCACTTATTTTTACTTATTTATTATTTATATTCATAACTTTAGTTATGAATAAATTGATTCGACTGATTAGTACACAGATGTTTATCCCTCCCATAGTACGTTCCCCCCCACCCAGGTCGAATTTTGAAAAAAAAAGTAGCGCTGGTGTCTTTCCAGTGTGTCCGCTACCTCCATACCAAGTTTTAACAACTGACCAACAACATTATAAGTTCTCCCATACTACGTTTCACCTTTATAATATTAGTAAGGATGAGTTTTATAAACTTAGTTCGGGCTCAATTTTTTATGTGGGCTCTTCAGGCGGAACGTCAAACTTCAGGATGAGGGCGATAAGATTAATAGGATCTATTGTGCCTGTCGATCTTATATGTGGAACTCACGGTCGCTTACCATCAGCTGGATTAAGATCATTCTTTTCTATTTAATTATACCTATGTTTGCTGAATATGAAAATGATTTCAAATATAAAAAAAAGAGTAACTATCGAGTTTCTTGCCGGTGTCTTCTCGGTAGAATCAACTTTCCGAACCGGTGGTAGAATCACTTATCTTTTACTTATTTATTTAATACTAGCTTTCCGCCCGCGACTTCGTCCGCGTGTTGACGTTTAGCGGGTAAAACATTACTTCCTTATAGCGCAGTCGGTTAAAAAGTAGCCTATAACCTTTTCTAGGCTCTGGACTATAACTGTACCAAATTTAATTTAAATCAGTCCAGTACTCTATACGTGAAAGCGTAACAGACAGACAGACAGACAGACAGAGTTACTTTCGGATTTAAAATATTAGTAAGGATAATGAAGATTTGTAAGTGCGTGTAAATGCCTATATAAATAAAGAAATTTTGACGTTGACTTTGATTTATCTTAAAGCTATGCTATATAAAAGAAACCAGAGCAGAAAATCATACCATACTCGTATTCCTAACATTAACTCTAAGCACTCGATCCGATTTCTCCATCCGTCCGTAATGTCTCTAATAGATATTACTGACATTAGTAGATTGACCATTTCCCAAGGACTCACAATCTGGGTCGTCCGATAATAGCGGTGAGGGACACGCGATCCCATCCGTGTCAGGGCTAAGATGTAAACAAAGAAAACAGTCGTAGGCGGATGTTGTGATAAAAAGACATTGAAGGATTTTACTTTTCCGTCCATAATAAGTTGTTAAGTTTACATTTTAAAGATTTTAGACTTTCGCGTTCTATTACACTAAAAATAGTCTTTATGGGTTGGGTAAGTAGCTATGTAATTTGCTATTCCTAATATCGCGTGTAGACCCATAAAGACTAATTTTACATTTAAAAGGCCGAAACTAACAAGTATGATTTGCGTTATCGATAAAATATTATGGTGACTGATTTTCATAATTCTATTGTTTTCATATAAATATCCTCACATACTATTCTATCAACATTTTGTAAAAAGATCCAGGTCAAATCAGCTCTTTCTCACTTCTAAAAGAAGTTGATAAAGCAGTGGCACATCATTTTTTTTTAAAGGGTAACGTGCTTATTGTTATGTTTTTATTATGCTTTGTAAGTGCATATAATGAAGAAAAACATTTTTGTTTTAAAAGTTAACGTCTAGTTCATCATGTAGTACCCCTGCCTGCCTCTGAGATACTTAACAAATAAAGGCCAATTGTATTGCATATTATGTTTTCGTCCACCACAGTTGAGAAAAATACCTCTAAGGTATCTTCCCTCTAGGATTCCTCTAAAGTATCTCCCGCAACGCTGTATTAGACACTAACTATTCCAGAAATTACGAGTTGAACAGTTAAACAGAGTACTCATGAAATATTACCGACAAAATCGATTGACCTAGAAAGGTCCGCCAGCGATTGTTATCCGACATATATGACGTTTTGGCCTAGAAATTTTATAGGTTGTTATTAAATATTCTAGCGTGGCTCCGATCATAACCGAGATCCCTTCCCGACGATTTATCATATGTGCGGCCTATTTGGCTTAACTTTTTTGGCACTTTATGGAAAAAGTCCCGGAAAAGAGCTAGTATAAAAAATATGTAGAACAAAGATATTTTTTAAGGGTATCAATATATACGTGAATATACCAGTCCTTCCTTAGTTTATTTAATGTGTTATTGGTTGCATTATTTTATCATGAGTACATATATATACTCGTACATATTGATATTGTGAAAATCGCTGGAGCTGTACCTAAGGGTAAATCCCACTCTATTACAAAATAAAATTGAACATCATAGGAAGCAGCAACTAGTTATTCGCCTATGTTGTAAGACATAATTTTTACGTCCCATTCAACATGGGACATCTTACTTTAGGAACATTATTAAAAATAATAAAAAGACTCCGCAAATAAAAGGTTGCCGGCCCGTGTCTAAAATGCAACAAAACAAGTAGATAGACACTTGTTTTTTATCGCCATTTTCATGACACCTCTAACTAATACGTGACATTGGTTTATTTAAAATTTCGTATGATAAATGTTATTTCTTTGTAAATTCTGATCATGTAGGTATATCGTATGGCTTATGAGTAATATATCCGTAGTGTTTGCAATCGCGGTATAAATAGTAATGTTGTTTTATTTCGATATCCTTTGCACGTACTCTCTTTCGGAGAAAATGTATTGCAGCTTGAATGATGTTTTTATTGTCTTTGTGATTTAGATTACCCATTTCCCGCTTGCGTCAACGATTTTCTGTTATTCTGGTTTCCGAAAATGTTATCAAAGATATATATCTATTTTTGGATAATAGTCATACGTTCAATATAAACCAGTCCAACCCAAATGCATTACGCATTTATGAGTAACATTATTGTTTCGCTATTACCTAAAATTAACAAGTGAATTGATGAGACTATCCATTTGTTATTTATCTCACGTGCAAATATTTGTTGATTGATATCTGAATGTACAGACATGCAAATAAAAGATGTAATTAAATATTTATAGACATTTGGCGCACCTGTTTTATTGCTTTTATAATTTTCACTTGCCAGAAAAGAACTCTGCCACTAAATCATGTTAAGATAAGTATCAAAACATTTTAAGATTCACAGCTGATACTTAGAACTTTGTTTTTTTTTAATCTTTGACTTAAAAAACATAGTTTAACTTTAGCCTATTAGTCCAGTCAAATTAGGAAAAAATCTCGGAATTCGAGATACCCAGCTGTAAGTCTGTAAATACTTAGATATTGACACCCTAAAAGTGTTCTCAAAATCTACATATTGTAGGGTGTACGCAACTATTAAATTTTCAAGGTCAAATGTCACAAATATCAGTTTTATGAACTTTTGAGCGAAACGGGAAGTTTTATCATAAAAGTGTGTAGGAGAAAATTACTTATCTTCTATTTATCTATAAAAATTGTCTGTACGATTTATTGCTAAGATTCACCATTTCAGAGATACAGCGATGCAAATAGTTGAAAAAGTTGTATTTTCAAAAGCCTCCAGGCCCACGTGCGATTGTGCTAGACAGTTAAAATTTTCACGAATGATGTATTTTAGTAGCCTCTATAACATCTAATACTAGAAAAAGCTTAAAACCAATGTTTTAGTGTGTTCTCATACAAAAACTATGGTTTTTTTTTTCTCACACTTGGCCGGTTTTTAACGTGGTTACCCCAGTAAACCTATTCCAGACGACACCTTTTATACATGAAGAACACGTTGTTTATAAGGAAGCCTAGTTAAATAATTGTTTTGTGTTGTTTTCAGTATTCAGAAGATTTAAGATTTCTGCGTTTCATTAAATTAAATTTGGTTAATATGGATCTTCACGTTCATAATCGAGTTAGATGGGCAGTTAACATTTTTAAAATGTATTTTTTTTTTCAGTTATACTTCAAACATAAATTCTAATAATTGGTTATTTCGTACTTTTTGACCCATAATAAGCAGTTTAAATGTACTGAAACGTATATGTATAGTACTAAAAACAACATAAAACAATTATTTAACTAGGCTTCCATATAAATAACGTGTTCTTCACGTATAAAAGGTGTCGTCTGGAATAGGTTTACTGGGGTAACCACGTTAAAAACCGGCCAAGTGTGAGAAAAAAAACCATAGTTTTGTATAAGAACCCACTTAAACATTTAGGTTTTAAGCTTTTTCTAGTATTAGATGTTATAGAGGCTACTGAAATACATCAGTTGTGAAAATTTTAACTGTCTAGCACAATCGCACGGGGGTCTGGAAGCTTTTGAAAATACAACTTTTTCAACTATTTGCATCGCTGTATCTCTGAAATGGTGAATCTTAGGAATAAAACGTAGAGACAATTTTTATAGATAATTAGATGATAAGCAATTTTTTCCTGCACACTTTGATGATAAAACTTGCCGTTTCGCTCAAAGGTTTATAAAACTGATATTTGTGACATTTGACATTGAAAATTTTATAGTTGCGTACACCCTACCATACGTAGGTTTTGAGACCACTTTTAGGGTGTCAATATCTAAATATTTACAGACTTACAGCTGGGTATCTCGAATTCCGAGATTCTTACCTAATTTAAGCTTAAATGACTGGACTATATGGCCTTTAACGTCTATTAGTTAATATTGATTTTTTTTACTGAAAATTTATTTAAGTCTCAAAATGTCAAACAAAATATCAGACTAAAAGAAATAATGGTATAAAAATGTTGGAGTGTTAATATTGATTTTTTTAATCTCCTGCACATACTATTGCAAACAGGATTTTCGTTTGATACGATACCTAAGTAGAGCTTTTTTTTTCTGTTACAATAAACTGATTAAATTAAACTGTTGCACGCTACCAACTCGTGCTAGATTCCGTTAAGACACTCAATCTTAAAATATCGCACTTATTCTAATTGACAACTTAGTCTGCTTAAACGATTCATTTAATTAATCATCTACATATTCTAGATTAGCAAGTGCAAGTAGCTGATAAAACCATTCGGTAGTTTTCCACGTGGAGGTGTTTATTTATCAATATCCGTTATCTTTGCAAATGTTGACCTCTGCGTCTTATCGTTATCGTTATCTTGACTCATAAAAATCGTGTCATTGACTTACTTCTGAGTTTGTGTTTAGTAACAGAAGAAATAACTATTTACTTACTATACTGACTCAATAATTAGAAGTGCATATTGGATGCATCTTCACTCAATCCAGTCGTCGAAAAACAGAAAGAAATATCCCACCAATAACATCCTGTAAAAAAACTAGCCAAATCTCGTCGATGTAGCAGCTTGCTCATCTCTAAAAAGTAATGAAATCTAGACAAAATCCTGCAAAGCCTAAGGTTCCTTACTGCGATTTCTTCATTATTATAGTTAGTGTTGTGTGACTTGGCCGTTGAAGGGAACACAAGGGTACATAATCAGGTGCTCCGTAACAATATTATACCAATCTGTCGCCAGAACCTATTGACGATGAACAATTGCCAATTGGACAACGTTGAATGAATAACAAGTGAAAATTAAAGCTTGATACTGGTTTTGTACCTAAAAGCCTACTAAAATGCTCGCCAGTGATGATGATGATGATGAATAATTACTGATTCATACAAAATTCCACGCCTGAATGACTGACTGACCCATTTTGTATGTATTTGAAATAAAACTAATTTTACGGATTAAATTCGCGTGTATTGTTATTCTAACCTTAATTTAGTGATTAGGACTATTAACCTAAGCATTACTGCTACAAGTAAAACCCCGTCCTCTACCAAAGTGTCTAATATTTACTAAACAAATTAATACTTTGATAAGAAAAGGAAATGTACAGATAACTTCATATCCGTTTGTATGTTTCTGTGATCTTACTATCACCTTGTGAAAGAGGATTCCCCGCTTAAATTCCAGAAGTCAAATGTCGCCATTATATAATAATAAGGCTCTAGATCCGCATAGTAAATAATAATAATTACTATTAAATTCTCATCATTAAAAACCCCAATCATAAATATTTACTCGTATAGCACTAATAAATTATATCATCACATGCTTTGCTCTACGTAGTCCATTATCAATCTCCAATCTTTGTATTTTAACTCCTGCCAATCCCATCCGTATTATATGTACCACATATACATATCTACTTCTTATAATATATTGCATAACCTCAACAATTTGACATTCTGAATGCCAAGCATTACCACGTGGTTATGTTTCCTGGCAACTAACAATGTTTTGGTAACATTTAGTAAATTTTTCGATTCATTTTGAACTCTACTGATTGACATTAGAGTTGTAGGTAATTCTTTATTACTATTATTACTATTAGGAACTATAAGCGTAGTATTTGAGTGTATTTATATCATGGAATCTAATTATCTGTGTTTATTTACACATTGATATATGTTAGAGATTATTATTGCTCGACTGTGCCGTAAGGAAGGTTGGGTATGTTAGATTGTGTGCAGTTTTATCAAAGGTTGTATGTATGAAGTGAACCAATCACTCGACTAGAGAAAATACATGGGTTTCATCTTTATTTTAATTATCGTTATTTTTAAATGTAGTAAATATTGAACCCAGTCACCCAGACTGTATGACTTGGCTCTTTTACATTTTGTAACATGATTGTCGTTAAAAAGAGCAACTATCGAGTTTCTTGCCGGAGTCTTCTCGGTAGAATCGGCGCTCTGAACCGGTGGTAGAATCTTGTTATTAGTAATGTGACGATTTATAAGTGCATGTAATTGCCCATATAAATAAAGACATTTTTGATTTTAATTTTGATTTTGATCTATCGATTTGTCCTATTGAGAATATTTTTTTAGAATGTACGTTTAATTACTACTGCTTTTGACCATTGGTAATTCGGATTAAAACTTGTACTAACGTTCAAATTTTAATGCAACAATTTTACTGAATTTAAAAAATGGTACCTTCTACTTTCGTTATGTATGTTATACCTACTGTACAAAGTGTAGGTACTTATAAAACTATATCATGTTACTATAATAAATAACTCTAGTAAATCAACGGTAATCACCCACGTGCTATAAATATTTCTATGTAGCAATATTATGCAACAGAGAGTACACACATTTGTTTACATTTAGAACTATGAATCTTAATGCATTAGCATAAGGGTCTTTATACTTGAACAAAATGATGATATTGATCATGTACTTGTGATTTCCTCATGTGTTGTTTCAATGTCAAGGTTTTGGGACAAAGTACATTATCTTATACTTACCTACGTATATACTGTACTTGTTCTACCTACAGTGGGGCTACCATGAGTTTAAAACTTACGCGCTCGATATCGACTACGTAAATATGTCTATGAAAAACATGTACAGCGCCGGCTGGTGGTTACGAGAAGAACTACAATCGGCCATATGAAAAAAACAACTCGATAGGTTTTTAACGTACGTATGTTTACGATAGCCAACTCATGGTAGGCCCTCAGATATGCTTGAACAAATAATAGTGCAGTCATTGAAGCGTAAAATACGGTCAAACCTCCGAATTTTTTTACTGTGTACCGATTTGCATGATTTTTTTTTATTTAGGCTCATATTACCCTTAACTTCAAAAGTGAAAATGATCTGAACCCCGCCAATTATTTTTAAAGGGTGAATACGAACCCTTAATGGAAAAATTTACATTAAGCCATTTTATCGCTAGAAAACATGTCTAATAATATGTGGTAACATTGTAAAGTGTTTTCTAACACAATTACCTCATATTAAAACATTTTTCAACCCCTTAAATATCTTACAATCCTTGCAAACAACCCTGAAATTGAAAATCACAACGAAATACTTTGGTATGACATAAAAATATGTAAGTATAGAGTAAGTAATATTTTATATTCTCTATAATAACTATGACACTTCAACCCCCTTTGAACCTAGTAACTATCCCTTAAAACCTTAAAAATTACCCCTTGAAACCTTGAAAAATCTTTGTATGAAAAAATTTAAACCGCTTAAGATAGATGATTGAAATTTTGCATGCAGGTACTCTAATGAACCTAAAGCTTACTTGCAACGCAATATTGCAAAATTCATACGAGAATGGGAGTTATTGGGAAAATCCTTTTGGATGTAAAATCCTATAGTTCACGCGAATAAAGTCGCGAACACAGCTAGCTATGTATATTTATACACATAACAGTAGTTTTGGGTCTCTATTATACTATATATACTGCGTACTTTCACGTTGCTCCAAATATTCACACCCCGAAAATGTTCAGTAGAAAAAGAAAACTGAGTAGAAAAATATATGATACGTTTTTGGACTGTAACTCCTTAAATTTTTTTGCTATCACAATTTGTAAATTACCATTGTAAAGGTAATTAAGAGAGCTACAACATCCTGTATTGCAATATGTAGTAAAAAACACTTTACACAAACGGGGAAGGGTTAAAGGGCTCAAGAGAGGCTGTGATTGCGCTGCCACGCGCTCTTTAAACCATCATATCTCCGTCAATTTTTGTTCGCTTGAAAAATCAAAAAAACCAAATTGTTTGTTAGAAAAATACCAATTTTTTTTATGTCTACACTTTCATACGTATCTGTCGTAATTTTTGAGATATTATGAAAGAAAGGATGGATTTTTAAAAAATTGAAATTTTTACTATTTTCTTTATTCAGTCTTTTTTGAACAGTATGTGTCCTTAAGCATCCAAACTGATACAATCTACCAAACTCTTTATTATAATGATGTTTCTAGACGGAATACGATTAATTTCAATTTGGTTGAAAATGGCACTTATGAAACCCATTGATTTCGGAGAAAAAATCTTAGATGCTCCGCTTATTTGCAATACAGCTCACTTATTTTAGGTGCAAAAGACTTTAAATAGTACTCATTCGTAAGCTTATTTTATGGACTACCAAACCCTTTTTTATTAGAACGCATAAAATGCATTTCCTTGCCGCTAGGTGGCATTGACCACATCGATAAAAGTTCAGACAAAGTGAAAAACGACTTTGATCTTTAATATCTAGCTTAATATTGCACTTAGAATACTTTATAAATATCCAAATTGTTCATTTATTTACCTGCTCTAATTTTGTATTTACGAAAATTTTCGATAGATCGTATATTTTTGGAGATATTTGCTAAAAACCGATGAAAAACGTGCAAAAATTGCGAATTTTCAATGGTCAATTACTTGAAAATTATTGGATTTTTCGAAAAACATTTAACATGATTTTTGCTTGAAATTAGGCCTTCTATCGATATCTGAGGTTATTTAAAAAAAAAAACCATCCACCGCCGAGAAGGGTCAGCAACCACCCCCAGGGTGGTTGCGGGATCCAAATCATTTTCACTTTTGATATTAAGGGTAATATGGACCTAAATCCGAAATTTCATGCCAATCGGTTCACAGTAAAAAAATTCGGACCTAAAATGCTTCAATGACTCCACTATAAGTCCGGACGAAAAATTGTATTCTGCGCAATAAGTTTATGCACAGTTTTTTAACTGATTTTAAACTCGGTGCCTAAAACGTAAAGTTTGATATCGATTGATCTGTTCTACGGCATTTGACGCACTTAATATTGTAATCTGATTCGCTGTTGCAGGATCGACTGTAATATCCAGGCAAGCATACACGCATTTTTATTTTAAACTAGCTGCCCCGACAGACTTCGTCTTGTCAAAAAAATGTGAAAAAGAAAAGGGCCGTTTTTAGGGTTTTCTCGGCAATTATTCGATTTTTTCTCGCCGTACGAACCATCCTTGGACTTCAACGAACATTTTAAAACAAAGAATTGGCCAAATTGGTTCAGGCGTTGTTGAGTTATGCGCTTACCAACACATTTTGTGATTCATTTTTATATTGTAGATAATAAAAAACTTTAGACGGTAATGGTAACACACATTAGAAAATGTCCAGGATATAAATCAATACAACATAGTAAACCATTTTGTGTTGATTTACTGAGCTCCCGATATTTCGGCATTGTTGCAAGCGCCATGATCAAGGGTGACCACCCTGTCGGCTGACCCGTGATCATTAGTTTAGTGTTCTAACAATAAAAATTAACTGACTGCATATTTATTTACCGTCTTGTTTTTTTATATTTATGGTTCATAGATAAAAAAGTGGCATCTATAGCACAAACTCGTCCCTTAATGCATATTGTTTCAATTAACGCCGTAATAAACTGTTATCTTTATACCTCATTACCATCGCAGACTATTAATCATCATATCAGACGATTTTATTAGCCGTAAAGCCTAAGAAATGACGCAGTTTCTTTGATTTTGATTTCAAATACTGTACTTCCTCGAAGTTGATGTAGGACAATACTGTTTTTCGAAAAAGGAGGAAAGAGTATTTATGAAAATAATAAACACTGTTCAAATCAAATAATGTTTTAATGTTTATTACATACTTTGTATTTCGGCCACGTATAAATTTTTTCTGCCTGCTATTTTAATCACTTAAATGTTGTTAGTATCACGTAAACATTTTTGTTTTAACGGAAAGGAGCATAATAATATGTTGTTAAAATAATAAATAATTAAAAATACTTACGCACTTTGAAGTTCAAACGTTCATGTATCGTTCTTGAGTTTCGTGTTGTGTTCATGAATAGAAAATACATAAGATTTTAGACTTTCGCGTTCCATTACACTAAAATTAGTCTACACGCGATATTAGGAGTAGCAAATTACATAGCTCCTTACTGCCCCGACGTTTCGACTGGGTTACACCAATCGTGGTCGCCAGTGACTAATTTTAGTACAAAATACATATTTGAGAAAGAGCCATATTTGATTTCTAATATGATCACTATTACTGTAGTATGATATTGAGAAGTGACAAATCATTGGAAACTCACATACGATTCCTTATCAAAGACCATTCAAATGTCAATAAACCTAGCCAGTTGACCTAATACCAATTATCTAAGTACTTGTTACACTGTAACTTTCCGTGTCCTAAATGAATCGTAATATTAATACGCAGTGATTCAGAAACTGTTTAATTAGGTATTGATAATAAATCAATTTGTTCGTGCGCTTTCTAGAAATTACCATATCCATTGATGACAGATTCAGTGTTGTGCAAGTTACCCTTTCATATATTTGCATCATTTATATATTTATCTATATATTGTGCATTATTTCGAACCCAATAAAGGCCACCATTAAACCGATTCCTTCCATAGTTATAATATTTTAAACTCGTATTTATTTTCTGTTAATAACACAAGTAAATGTAAAAATACCAAAACACGTCACGTAAAAGGATAATATATTAGCTCGAAGTCATTAACCAATATTACTATTATATTCATTTTCCGTCTTGTGACTAGTGATTATAGTATAAGTGATTTCTGTTTACATTATGCGAAAAAATATTTAAAAAGAAATAATATTACACATTACAAACAGTTCTGATCCCAAGGTAAGTGTATATGCTATGTAAGGATAGAAAATATTTTGTTGATAAATAAATAAATACATTTTTCCACTCTGAATTCCCTCCTTTGTTTTTCCTAACTGACTACGATGATGGCTTGGAGTAGTCTCGTCATCATCACCAGAATTGCGGGAGCGGATGACTCTCACCCCTAAACTGAATTTCCACTATTATTTTATTCCGTAACCGCAAACAAAGATCGTTCCAATAGGCGTAAAACACTCGGAACTTAGATTAATAGTATAACAGAAACTTTACGCTCTACATTCGTTGGTTAATGTTAGAGATTCATTGGGCAACCTTCACTCAACTAGTATCCAGGAATTGGCAGGCGTTACGCTATAAACGCGAAGAGCTATTGGTACTAATTCCGCTTTATACCACGAATGTAATATTCACTTAGTCGTCTATATTTTATGATGTTTTGACTTCCTTTTCATCGTTTATTGCATTTCAACACATTATAGACAATACTTTAGTACATATCATCATTATCATTTTTCTAGTCAATTTTACATTGTTAGTTAGTACTAAGATCGTGTAACCTTAGTAGGTTGCACGATCTTAATATGTACTTAGAAAAACATATCTCTCTCTCTCAATATCAGGACAAATTGGAATACATATTTTGTTTATGGTGCAAAGTTTGTAAAGTAAGGCTTTGTAAAGTGCGAAACTTGCCTTTTCATAAGGTCCACTTACTTTGTGGCAGTGCGAGTTATTTTTTCTCTTTAACAACATTCTTTTAGAGGATCAGACATACATGTCTAGCTTAGTTCATAAGCAAAATCCGATCAGTATAGACGCAGCTCGTTATTATCAGTTTTTAGCGTCGCCTGCACTTCGCACGGTGAATTTGGCACAAACAATGGCTGACACGTTTTAATGTGCGCTGGCGCAGGTGAGAGACGGCCGCTTCCGTAAACTGTGTCAGGTATTGCATTCCAAGCTGCAGTGGTGCAGCTAATGTGGGAACGGTGAGGTATCGCAACTCTGATAAGAAAGATCAACATACGATTTTAGACTTTCGCGTTCCATTATATTAAATACTTACAATAATTCTTGTATGAGACACATAATATATAGTTTTTAAAACAAAGATCAGACCAATGCTTAGGGTGGTGGCCTTATGATATATGTGTAACTAGTTTTTGAGATTAAAAAACATAACCATCTTTTTGACGCTGTCCGGCTTTGACTAAGGAAGTTCGTGCTTCGCCTGAAGTCAGTTGATCAAATCAATATATCACAGCATGATTTACATCGCCTTTATTCCAAGATGACCAATGACCATCACAAATATGTGATGTTCAGGTTCCGGTTCAGGTAGGACAACAACAACATCAACAACAAAATTAAAACAAAACAAAATAAAATACAATAACAATGCTACGAAAGTCAGAATGTAATATCAACACTGTGATCAAAAATATGCACTTTCCTCAATTTCCTCAAAAGTCACTTCACTGTTTTAACATTCACGGACTGTGGTCAGCGAAAAGTCGAGTCATCGTATATTTTTATCAGCTAACGGAACAAAAGGAGGGTAATGATTTTACCGCGGTATGCATTTCTTCTTAACTATTCAGTTTATGTGTAATTGATTACATAACTGCCTCGTTGATCTATTGGTAGCAAGCGCGGCATAAGGACCGAGAGGTTCTCTGGTTTGAGTCCGGGGTCGGGCAAAATTTGTATGAGTTTTCTATTATGAAATTACTCAGCCCGGAGTTAGGAAGTTAGTGGTTGAACGCCCGTGCCTCGGAAAGCACGAAAGAATTCTCATCAGTCATGTTGGATTGCTGTCTCACCGAATTATGAGAGTAAGGGAAAAGAGAGTGCACTTGTGTTATTTCCTGCGCACTTGTCTGATCTCAATTGAGATTGGCCGCCATGGCTAAAATCGGTCGGACGCTTTACTTGGTTACATAAATGCACTCAATATTGTTAATCATGATAGGAAGTTTTGTTCTATATTTCTTGTACGACCGACAAATAATTACTTCCTTTCAATAGTTATACAATGCGGATGTAGTCCATTTATACTTATACCAGTTAATGCCTGCGCTCTTGTAATATAAACTCATGTGGACAATGTTTGTCGTAATACATACTATAAATAGTATTTAAGATGCGAAAGTAACTGTCTGTCGGTTTGTCGCGCTTTTGTAGCTGAACTGCTAAACCGATTTAAATGAAATTTTGTAGATAACTGTCTTCCAAATTTCATTAATTTTCATTAAAATCGGTTGAGACGAACTAAAGCTTTTAAGTCTAAAGCCTTAAAAGGGGATCGGTTACTTTTAAACCATCTGCGCTATAAGAGAGTAATATTTTATGAGATACGGCTCCGAATAACGGCTCCATACGGAAGGGAGTCATGTCCGGAAAGCTAAAAAGTGGAAACAGCAATTTTTGTCCCGCTTTTGAAAAAAACTTGTACAGAACTTTCTAATATTTAACCCCTTAATTAATAACCCCTTTCTCAATTTAATTTGACACACAAACAGATCACTGTCATTACATGATTATGTAGGTAGAGTGTAACAATTGAAATGAGTCTAGTCAGTAATTCCAAATAGTAGGAACACTGCAGATTCTTTATGATAGAGCTTGTATACTACTATACTATTTACATATTTCATCATCACCTTTTAACAAGCGTTTAGATACGTTAATTTCGTAATCGGTGTCATGAATTCCATTCTATTCGTGAGTCATCGTATGTTTTCTCACTTGTAAGTCGAAGTTTATAGTTCGTTTAACCTAGAACGATGATCGTTGTTGCTTTCATTTAGTTCAGTAAACTATTTTATCTCTACTTTCCCAATACACCGGTTGTTTTCCCGTAGTAAAATGATTCTATCTGGGTAGATTTGTGCAGTTATTTTTTATTAAAATCAATAAATACCGGTTTCACGAAAGGGATAAAAGTAACTCGAAAGCACACTCGAACAGCTATTTTGCCTAGGGCGTAACGCTTATTTAGCTTTAATCATCAATTTCACGGGGGAAGCAACCTGATTACGTTACATCACGTCATCATCTTTATGTGTAAAAGAACTATCTTTACTCACGCGTTCGAGTTGGATGATTATTTTTTTGAAAAATAATGTTACTTTTTATTTTTCATGAAATACGAGTATCTAAAGGTAAATCGTTCTGCAACGGAAAAACAACCACTAAAATCTTACGGTTTACATGTAAGCACTCCCTCTAAGAGGGAAGGGAGGGAGGGAAACTCCCTCTAAGATACTTAGGTAAACTTAAATATCAACAAACAAAAGAAAATAATAAACAAGTACAGTTTATTCTCAGACGTAGTATTTTGTTCATTATCTTATCACATTTAATTACGGAATAAACATATTTATCAATTAACCACTCTCAACACACACCCGTTTGACCATGTTTGTAAACACAATTGATTTACAGTCCCTCCAATACCCAATGACAGTGTTCTAGTGTTCTATCTTTTGGCACTAAGTCTAGGTGTATTTTAGGACTTGCTCAATGACTACATTGTTTGATTGCAGTCTCTACGCATCCTTTATCACGTAGTACTGGCGTAGTTGGCAGTGAGATCCTTTTATATTGTAATGGAGAAGCTTTCCAATTGTGACTTCATCCAATAGGTATGCCTACGCTTGTTTACTTTCAAATTTCGAATTATCCTGACAATAATGGACATAACGGCTAATAATAAATAT
Organism: Maruca vitrata; assembly: GCA_039566165.1. Taxonomy (NCBI): domain Eukaryota; kingdom Metazoa; phylum Arthropoda; class Insecta; order Lepidoptera; family Crambidae; genus Maruca; species Maruca vitrata. Next base: position 14,526,932 of record CM076922.1, on the reverse strand, counting down.
ATAGACCATTTCGCACCATTCCCCGCGTCTTAAATGATCGTCCCTATGCGGGAATATCATTTGTGTCTACTGTAAACAACCTCTACGGATTTGTTTCGACTACTTTATCCGTGCTCAATACATTTTCGATTTAGGGGTCATTCTACCAAAATGAAACGTCGTTCACATAAAACGTGAGTTTTTCTTCACACAACGACGGTACTTTAAGCCATCATCGTACGTTAGTTAAGAAACAAATATAAGAAAATATTTACAGTAGAAATTATCGCACTGAAATGGTTGCATACGAATATGATTTATTCTGGTATCATATTCCTGCGACCCAATAAATAAGCATTAATTATTTTATAATAGTGAACTACTTTTCTTTACAAGGCATGGTAATCAGATAGTTGTTGGATAGCCTCGGTCTGGTTTCGAAGGTTTACTTAAATGCCATTCTGAATATGCCAATATGCTATTGAACTTTTCAATTTAAATAACTTGTTCTATATGTGGACACTGTTGCTAGATGAGTCAGAATAATTTTTTTTAACATTTTATAATTGGCTGAGGTTAATTCTTCCGTGAATCCGCTTGCCTACAATATCACATCAGATAAATCTATTCAGCACTCAATCTTTACATAGTTTATAGATTAATTTCTACACTTGCTTCATTGAGGTAGTTAATATGATTAGAAAACTGAAACTGTCCGGGATATTTACCATGTTGTTTTGTTTTAATGAGCTCCCGATATTTCGGCACTGTTGCAAGCGCCATATAAAATCCGGGTCATATAATGTCCGGGTAAATATCCCGGACAGTTTCAGTTTTCTAATGTGTAACCATGACAGTTTAAAGTTAATATGATTGTCTGGATAAATATAGTTCTAGATTATGTATTGATAAAACCAGGAAAATTCCTACAGGACAAGGCCTAGATAGTGTTTTGTTGTCTTCAACATTATTTATAGCGTTTAACAACCAATAAGATAGGTCCGGACCTCATGTGATAATAATAACAAGGTTTTGTTTTTATAATTGACGATTACAAGCCTATGTTACACAATTTGAGATCTTATCCTCTTTGGAATAAAGGTAGAGACGCGTCAAATGTCGCATGCATGCGCTTTTGTGCAGTGCATAGATAAATAAAGGAGATGTTTACGATGCGCCGTGAAGCATAATTGATTCTAAGAATGATGTAAGATATAAGGATTGCCTTGTAATAAGTGTAAAAATAGACTGCGGTGCGGGGCGTAATGCAAAGATCAAAAGACCCGTTCCAAGGGATCTTTTAGCAAGGAATTGCTGTGGACAATTTTCATAAATCTTGTCTTATCTAAATTAATCGAGAGAAATTTGCGACTTAAGATATTCTGGAGTTTTTTTATGAAATAAATTTTAGGAAATTTCTTTGTCCAAGAGTTGGTTACATTTCAGCGTAATATATTTTCGGTTTCGATTAACATTAGGTAAAGTTATATTGTGTTCCTTGTATCTCTTGAAACTTATTTATAGTATGTAATAAATTATGCTGTTTAATTGCGATGAACTAAATCAAACATTAGCGTGTTATGTGACACACTACAACTGTAGTGACGTAGGAGTTTGTGTAATATAGTGTATATGATTATATTAATGCTTGGTAGGTATAGTCTATACTGATTATATTCTTAGGCATAATCAAACGAAATGGAAGTACTAAATAAAATAACTGGTAGAAATGCTTTTGTATAATTTATATAAGCCCAAAAAAACCTGAAGGTTTCAAGTAGTAATAATCAATTGCCTAAAACCTGCTGGGTTTTTTTCATTTAATACAGTTTGGAAATTATCTTGATATTTACATAACATTGTAAAGTTTAACCCCTAGAAATGGATAGGATAATAGCGTGTTGCTAATTAATAGGCCACTTCAGTTAAAATTAAGCGTGAAAACTAGGCCCCATTATTTACGGTTCGTGGTGCAATTCGATTCGGTTCTGAATGCACTATTTAATGCAATTGTCAATAGTCTAGTAATAAATAAACTAACAAAAATGCAGTGGCGATTTTAGCGTAATTTGGTGTTTTCATAAAATAGTTAGTAGGTGTTTTACTGTTGAGTACTACATAATGTCACTAGATTAGAGGTGAAACAAATGTGAAGAGTCAATGTATTGGTAAAACATAGAGTTAGTTATCATGCCTTAATTTAATATCATGGTTCAGAATTCGTTTCATTCCCCTATTGTTTCAGTGTAGTCTTGCGCAGGCAAATCTCATTAATATAAATTCCCCATTAAAAAAGTTTAGTAGCAGTACGTAGGTAAAGCGCAAGCCACAAGACGAAATATCCCAACTCTACCATGATTTAAAGCAGTATAAGTTTTTTTTATAATACGTTAACAAGAAGGCCTCACTCCACCTGATAGTAAACGGTAGTGAGATCCACATATGAGGTCGACAGGCACAATTGACCATATTGAGCCTGTCGCACTCACCCTGAAGGCCTACTTAAATACCGTTTCACGCCCCGCCTGAAGTGCCCGGGATCATAGGAGGGAGGGAAAACATGAGCTGTAAGGAGATTCCATGCCTTGATATCACGGGGCAGAAAAAAGGAACTGAACCAGTCCACAGCAGCGGCAGCGTTGTCCAGCATGTGTCCAAACTACTGACGAGTACTATACAACTCCTGCGCTCAAACCGGCCTGTCTGGTAGGTGTATGGGGAAAGTGACCGGATCAGATGTAACTCAAACTTGTTGTTATTGATACAGCTTAGAGTAAACATAGAAACCATAGTTGTTTGTACCCAGTGGTACAAACAACTATGGTTATATATAGTATATGGTTATATTATAGGTATCACTGGCTGCTTTCTGGGCAAATGTTGCTTGTTTAAGTTGAAAACGAAATTGCGGCATCTCTACCAGATCATCACACTCGAATTCATTCTTTCTAAATATAACTTTATGGGTCTACACGCGATGTTAGGGGTAGCAAATACATACTTACTTAATGCCCGACGTTTCGACTGGGTTACACCAATCAGGGTAGCTTCATTCATTTTGTTGGTTTGTCATTCTTACTTTGATGTATTTTATCGCATATACAAACTGGGTTATTATGTTATCATAACTGGAGTCGATTATAAAAATATTGAAATCATAATCTTGTGCCTTGTATCTTTACTTCGCTTCTATTACTTCCAGATTTACAAAGTATTGTAGGCTCTACTCCACAATGTAATATCATGATAGACGTTGGGAAAAGAAAATATCGATAGCTGTACGACAATTGTTTCATAATAATAGAATCTATCCAAAATATCATCGTGTCAGCATTTGTTGCACGTAAGAAGTATCTTTACTATATTCATGATTATTATTATACATGGCATTCTGCGATTATTCGCAGAGCCACCGCTAAATTGGCTTGGCTTAAGTAGAGTGCGTAAAGGCATGAATTCCTGCAGAACAAACCGGTCTTCTTGGACCTCACAGCACTCGTAAACAACAGTTAAGGCCACGCTATCTTTGAAGTTATGCATTTAAAAAAAAAAAAAAATTTAATTAGTACACACACATAAAGGATTCGAGAAATACGGGGTATACGAATAGTCTATATAGATATTGATTATGATACTAAAGTTTATGATATTTATCTATATATCATTTTAAAAGTTTTGTTAGGTCAGACTCGGAGTTTTGTCAAATGCACAGAAAATGATCACTTACAAAATAAGTATTGAAACCAATACATCAATTATGTATATTGTAGATAATATGTAGATAACAAACTGAAAAACATTTTCCTAGAAAAGTTCAATTAAAATAAAATAAAATCTTTCTGAACATGTATCTTTTTATATTACATTACTCAGGAATAATTCCGATATCAGTAGCGCATTATACAACTTGTATTATAAACGTAAGCTATTTATATAAGGTTATTTATTTATTCTTTATTATCTAACTCTTAACCGATAATGAAGCAAAATAATGTATTTTCTACTTTAAGTTCTAGAATTATCAGCTTGTTAATTGACTTGCTAATAAAACCGTTTAACCTGTTATGCGCCTTAAGTGCGCTAGTAGTTTCTAAGTTATTTATAGTCGAGTCGATGTGTTGTATGTCTAATGGCAATCTTAGGATACCGTTAATCTCGTAAAGCTATATTTACGATTTAAAACAATAACAATAGCGTAGGTATTTCGTTCTTCGGTCGTTAGGTCAAGATTTAAAATATTACTATGACAAACGTTATTGACTATTAACTTTTTCTCAAATTGACGGATGAATATATTCATTTTAAAGCATAATGTTAAATGCTAGTTATAGTAGTTAACGAGACGCATCTACCATATATTCCAAATTAGTTAACTGCCTCGTTGGTCTATTGGTAGCAAGCGCTGCGTAAGGACCGAGGGGTCCCCGGTTCGAGTCCGGGGTCGGGCAAAATTTGTGTGAGTTTTTCTGTAATGAAATTACTCAGCCCGGAGTTAGGAAGTTGGCGTTAAGCCGGTGGTCTTGCGCCTGATCTCTCATCGTTCGTGTCGGATTGCCATCTCACCGCGTGTTTGCGCGCACACTTGTGCACTATAATATGTCCTGCGCACTTGGCTGATCTCAGTTGAGATCGGCCGCCATGGCTGAAATCGGTCGGATGCCTTATAGCCTTATATTCCAAATACTTATGTATAATAAAACTTACTATACTTACAAGATATAGTTATGTTAACCTGTAAAATGTTACCAAAAACTTGAGTCTCTACATTATTTTTTCTTTTAATCTATGATTAAGACTAAAATATAAAGGCTCCCTACTTTCTTTTATTCTTAATCATAGAAATGTATTATTTACAGAGTAAAACAAAATAAGGTCAAAGCATTACTACTCAGATCCACGTCCCGGGAACTAATCCAGAATGTAGGCCGGGATAATTTACCGTCTGTTCTGCGAAAGAAAAGGTTTTTCTGCATTGCGTCAAGCCTTCACAATAAGCGCAATGTGCCGTAACGTTATTGTACACGCAAGAGCTTACGAATAATACCTAAACATTTTATATTCAGCTAACTGAAAATGTACTGGAAGGGGTATAAGTGTTGTCACTTTTCGGCACGGAACAAAATGAAAATGAGAATAACAATACACTCGAGTTTAATCCGTAAAATTAGTTTGATTTCAAATGTGTAGTGTTCGCACAAAAAATAGACAATACTATGGAATCAAAATCGTTTTGGACGGTTAAGGACACTGTACTGAACACGGTACTGACAACGTGCATAAAAATAGCAATAGTAAGCTTTTTTCCTTTTCTCTCGAATTTATTATAAACTAGTGGTCCCGGCGAATTTCATACCGCCAATACTGATTCTTTTTCTATATTTTCTCATTGAAACCTTCCCTGGACTACGACGAAAATTTTAAAACCAAAATTACCTTAATCGGTCCGGGCGTTCTCAAGTTTTAGTCAAACTAACGAACGGCAATTCATTTTTATTTATAAGATTTTCAGTATTTTCAAGGTAGTTTTCTCCTGCGCTGTGCTGAGTAAGGCTTTTACGTCATTAAAATGGTCACCAGATTGTTCACTTCTCAATACCCCGTCGCGTCTTTACCAATCTGAATTAGAATCACTTTCTTCGTACGGTAGTCACTAATTGTAGAGACTTAGCGTGCACTATTGCATAACGCTGGTCTGAGCATAGAGCGCTTATAGATGGTGACTGAGACTAGCATTCTGTTTGACTCTTTTGCGGGATTGTCTCACTGAGGTACCCACTCAAAGCATTGGCTGAATGTTAAGCTAATCACATGATTGACACCTAATTTTTTGAGAAGTATGTCAGTTAAGTGTTTACGCAGCCAGAAGATAAGAACTGAAAAATGTTTACTCGTGCCATGGCAACCTCGTCAAGCATATAATTCTGTGACAAATCTCTCGGGTTATTACAGAATAGAAAGTGCACCTATTTGTACGTATATATGTGTACGTACACAAGCACACGTTACTCAACATTATGTCCTTTGTAGTTGGCTGATCTTCATTCAGATTGGCCGCCATAGCCGAAATCCGTTAAACATTATTATTAGTACTCACTCAGTGTTACCTAATATATTTTAATCTAGTAACCCGCCTTTGCTTCGGTTCGGGTATATAGAAAAAAAACCCTCAAAATCAGTGGCGTAGATTTAGAGATTTAATCATACATACATACAGACAGACGCGGTAAGTGGCTTTGCTTTATACTGAGTAGTGAAGTTTTGAGATTTGATTAGCTCCTACTCTATAAAACAGAACACAGGTAAGAGTTTTCATAGATCAGTAATACTCCTTGATCCAATTAAAATCGATAATAAATCTGCAAACAACCTCACTGTCACTTACCACCGCGCTGCTATGGTCACCGAGTGTGATCTCCCATACATTCATTTACTTGTGGCCTTGTATGGCCAGTAGCTACGTCTAAAATAGCCTAGCTCGCTTTGCCACTTAATATGGAGGAAAGTGACAATCCACCGGCGGAATTTTGAAATACGACTCGGTTAGTCGTTAGAATCGGAATCGGCTTGGACTTTCAATTTTATTTGTCGAAGCCTCTATAAATAGGCACATTTATCGTAGAAGGTAAATCGTAAAGCTTTCTAAGGCAGACTTTACTTGAGATTTAAGTATACAATTTTTTTTATTTATTAATTATTATTAAAACGGAATATGTTACAAACATCTATTTAACATTATGCCCCACAAGACAGTTTACACTATCTGACTGCGGGACTGGTCGAAGTGATTCTATACGTGATATGATTCTATACATAAAAAACATAAAAAGTAAGGTTGAAAATAATTAAAGTGTGATATAATGTTAGGCTATTGATTCGAGAAGGTATTTTTTAAACATGCTTTTAAACTTATATTTATTAGTTTCACGTCTTAGTTCCACTGGCAAAATGACAACAACGATTTTAACACAATGTGTTAGAAAAAGTTTGTTTATTTGGTGTTTTACTTAGTTTATACTGTTTCCAGCACATCACAACATCATTCTTTTTATTGTGAAATATCTAAGAGAATAAAAGATGTGCACAGTTTTAACCATACAATTACTTTAGTTCCAAATAGGTCACTTATTACTTGGTCTTACTCCACTCTCGAGTATTTTTGTACCGTGACGTCACACGCGCTAGTTGTTAAACCAAGCGAGTAGTCCAGTAAAAGGATTTGTAGTCAAGGTGGCTAATTGAATTGCAGCGACAGTGTTGCCCTTTTGTGTACTAAAAATACTTCAAGCTCAGTTAGGTGCAGGTTCAGTGACCGGAGGGAAGGTCTTTCTGTACAGATTGACTGATGAATCGGGAATAGAGATGAGACAGTTCTGAAATGTGTTCATTTCTTGCGGTTGTTTGGTACCTACTACTATGGTTGTCTAAAGGATCAGTGCGCTATCAATCTATCGCTTTTGCGCGCACGTATCCTGTAATCCATAATCTATGTCTCGTAATGCTGATAAATAAGTTAAAAAGATTTCATAACTAGCGAAAGAGGTAAATAGAGGAAGATCCCAGAGCCGCCAGACATCACTTATTTTCTAATGGACAAAATATATACGATTGAGTAGTGTTGGGGTCTACTATCATCATATGACTAGTTGCTACCTTGACCAGACGGCCATTTTTCAGATATCAACCAATCAAGGTACATAGAAACACTGCTCACCTCACTTAAATTCTGATGGCTGATTTTAACATATACTTCACACAATATCATTAAAAATCAGGTTTTATTACTCCCAGACACATGCGGTCGGCGGTTTTACCTTACAGACGCTATAAAGCTATGAAAAAAATTTTACTTTTACTTAATTTTACTTATTTTGTGATGTTTGATTTTTATAAATGTTATTCAAACAACTATTTTAAAACGTTTTGCAAACGGACAGACCGATCCAAGGGACCAAACATTCACCAGACCCAACTGTTATAGATTTTTTTAAAAAATTGAATTTAGTTAAGTTTTTCTAATAAAATAGTTTGTAAGGTACAATTCTATAATTATTGCGGTCAGATGAGCACTTTTTAGTTGTTTGAATAACATATATAAAAATCAAGCATCAGAAAATAAGTAAAAGTAAAATTTTTTTCATAGCTTTAAAGCGTCTGTAAGGTAAAACCGCCGACCGCATGTGTCTGGGAGTAATGAATCCTGATTTTTAATGATATTGTGTGAAATATATGTTAAAATCAGCCATCAGAATTTAAGTGAGGTGAGCAGTGTTTCGATGTACCTTGATTGGTTGATATCTGAAAAATGGCCGTCTGGTCAAGGTAGCAACTAGTCATATGATGATAGTAGACCCCAACACTACTCAATCGTATATATTTTGTCCATTAGAAAATAAGTGATGTCTGGCAGCTCTGGGATCTTGGACCAAAAGGTATTGATAAACGTAGTATAGAAAAGGCCACTATTCTTCAAGATAATCAAAAATTCTAAGACACTATGGAAGAGATCACGTGACGATTGGTTGTGATGATCATAAAAGAAGGTCTTTGTGTCAATATGATTTCCCGCTGGTATAACTATTATCATGATAAGGTGCGAACACACTAGAACTGTTGCATATAAAATTTTTACGAATTTACGACAAGTGGGATCTATTGTGTAACAAGGACAAAAGTAAACCGAATAGTAAATAAAATAGCGGTTGGGCAATAGGCCAACAAACTGCATACGCGTTATACGCACTTCGACGCACGTAGGCAATGCGCATACGCACGTCCTGACACGTACCAACCTCTGTTTTGTGAACCTTAACTCTATAGTGTTAAGAGCGAGAATTGCAATGGAACTTTAAAAACTTTCCATTAAAATTTTTTTTTGGGTTTACAGTGCAAGCTGTTGTAACAGATGAGATGTGTTCAGTGTCGTTCAGCGCAAAGCAGCGGGTTTGTTTTCTCGGTTGTGAAGAAAAATATTTTCAGTACTTACTTGGGGTAGATGGTAATACTTGTAAATGTGAACTTACCTATCCTTTTATGATAATATAATAAAATACTTTATTTACATCATAAGGTGAAAGGAAGGTCATCACACATCATCATTTTTCATATACTTAATAAATCTCCAATACAGCAAATAAATAAATAAATTAATATTTCACAACATCACATACAATGATCTGATCCCGTGGTAAGTAGCTTAAGCACTTGTGTTACGGGTATCAGAATCAACAGTGGATACACAAATATACTTAAATATTTTTAATAATACACCCAGACACGGAACAAACACCGATGTTCGTCACACAAATATTTGTCCCGAGTAGGAATCGAACCCACGACTCTTAGAACCGTAGGTAGTAAACCTGGGTCACTAGCCACTGTTCTACCGAGTCAGTCAAATTGGGCAATTGTTATTCTACCACCGATTTAGAATGCCGATTCTATTGATTCCGGCAACAAACTTGATCTGTTACTCTATTTAATCAAAAAGTCTAATAAGCAGTTATATTTGCTATGGTGTGTATGGTTGTTTTTATTAAGTGTAATCAACCCGACGGAATTTCTAGTTATTCGATTCGTTAGAGCGTAGGCGTTTAGGCTTATCGTCGCAGCGCAGCTCACTATGTTTCTACGCAGTTAGGCTGGTATATAGGGCATATTAAAATACGGCTAAAAAGATATACATGACACTTAGAACACGCGTCAAATCATACTCAATCTTGTAAAATCGAATCCCACCAAAAACAATAGGACTTGTCAAAAAAACAAGTCTCGCAACTCAGTTGTTCTACAGTAAAAAGTTGTGAGATGCGTGTAATACCAAGTCGGCTATTAATTGTCAAATGCTAAGCTGACGTGCTTTGTGCGTCGTCGTCCATTCATCACTAGTACATGTATAGTGTATAGCTATATTTATCGGCTGTCTGTCCATAAACAACGAGGCCCATATGTCTGTCTGCCGTGTGGGTGCACTTCCGACATTCATACTTCCTCGTGCGCGCGCCATTGTTGCAAATGCAAATGCATTGCCTACGCGCAACGCCGAATTGTTTTATTTGTTGTATCTTCACTTTTCTCTCATCATCATCATCTCAGTCAATTGCTGCCCGCTGCTGAGTATAGGCCTCTTCCTTTTTTTCGCTCATAATTGTCTTCATATTTATAAAAATACGTGCAAGTCTTCCAACCTATGCACCAAATTAAATTATTTTTTATTCCTGTTTTTTTGGATAAAATAAAATTGTACTTTCTACTGGGTCCGATAGTTATGATTAATGTCATCATAATAACTTATATACCTCTTAAAAGTTTCCGTATGGACCAGTCTAGGCAGTTGCCACTAAGGGAGGTTTTCTATTGACCAAATCAGCGATCTACCTAGTAGGATACCTTACCATTGAGAGTCGTCAGTAAATACAAAGAAAACTACTGTGATTCACAACTACTTCCTTTTTTCATTACGTCAACATCGTTTTAGAGCTTAAAATGTCTAGCTTCCGCATAATATGTTTTAAAGATGTACAAACAACGTGTGGTAGGTCAGAAGCTTCCGAACTGACACAGAAAGCGGTCGTTCGTTCGTTGCATAATTCCGTTTATCGTCGCATGCGCGCGAACTCCTATAAATAGATGTTCCTTCCGGAGATATCGCGGCTTGACGCGATTCTGAATGGCTTTGTTGTGTCCACAGAAGAGGTTTATTTGTTGTCTGTGAACATATTTATGGCCGCTTTGTAAATGCTGTAGTAAAACCTTTATCATCATCAGCCCTTATACGTCCCCACTGCTGCACGGGCCTACCCTAAACTATAGCGATAAGGGTTTAGTCAACCACGCTGGCCAAGTGCGGGTTGGTTGACTACACAACCTAAGAATTTATTCGATGGTGTGCAGGTTTTCTTACGATGTTTTCCTTCACCCTTAAAGCGTCGAATAATAATAAATTTATAATAATAAATTTATTAATCGAACATATGAATTTTAAATTTGATAACTTAGTGGTACGTGGCAGGGTTTGAACTGGTGACCTCTCGCATGGCAAGCAAACCACTCGACCATGAATGCTTTTTATATTCTAATAAGGTTTGCTTAATGAAAGTTGCCGACTTAAAGACGAAATTTGCTTTTTTGCCTCATTTCAATAAAAAAAATACTGGCCAGATAATGTAAACATTCGTATTACTGTTTTCCATTCCATTGCATTTTAATCTTGATTAAAAGTTCTAGAAACACTTACACATATCTAATCGCTATCGTTCCATTGAATACATTTGTGTGATAATGGATTATAAGAAAAGATTTCATATTCTTGACGCATATACGCGATGCATCTATCGAAGTAAACCTTGTGTTTAAAACGAGCATGTCTGTCTGCATTGTCTGTTTATCCTGTCTGTATTACTCCAAGATCCTATTGCTCGATTCTGCAGCCTACTTTTGCGATAAAAAAAAGGAGGAATTGCTTTCGCTATTTATATTTTTTATTGCGTAACAAATCTTACGTAACGAAAAAAAATATTACGAAAAAGTGTAAGTAGTACAATGTAAAAGAAGTGATCTTACAGTTTTCTAAACTCTTTCGTTTTAAAAACGTTCAAAGGAAATCCGTAATATAAAAAAAACCGATTGTAATAATGATACAAAATGTATTTACTACTGTCATCAAATACCTAAACGCAAAAGTACACATGAAAAAATGGTATCCATTTTGAACTATTATTATGTTCGTAATGTTTCTTTTTTTACATTCAATACACTACACTTTATCTAAATTTTTGCGAGGTGCAAAGTCGAGCAGTGGGATCTTAGTCTATAACAATATGATAGGTACACAATAGAATCGACGTTGAGACATGCCAAAAGCTGTCCACATTGATTCCTATTGCCATATGTTATTCATCTTTACACATACAAATGGTTATATTCTATTCTTCTAAGACTACAGTCTAATAGTCTTTGATACTTTATGTCTTATGCCATGGAATTTTAAGTAAGTACGTTCAATAGAGTTGAGGGTTTATTTTTAACCGACTGCAAAAATTGTTAATTAAGTCGATTGTGTTTTATTAATAGTCAGTTGAAAATGTAATATAGAAGAACAGGAACATCTGAAAAACAGCATTATCTGGTTTACTAGATAAGTCAAGCTGAGATGTTTCCTTTTGCTCACCTTTATTTTAGTATTTTAAAATATTATGTAAAAATTATAAAGCACAAACGTTTTTTAATTTTATTTATTTAAAATAATTTTTCTGATGAATTGTTAGGACTCAACAGAATAGCATTGGCATATGCATTCAAATATAAATACTTACTACTGAGTCATTTTGCGTAACCATATGCAAAGCTTTTGAGAGAAGCTAGCTTAAAACTAGTCGCTTTATTTTGTGACACAGTAAAAGTTCCGAAGAGGACAGACACGTAGAAACTACGAGGCTTGAATGAATAATGTCGAGGTCGGTGCAAAGTCAACGTTTGAACAAAAGGTGCTGGAATTACTGACTAATAAAATATGTAAAAAAAATGTCTACAGCCCCCTTGGAATAGGTAGAATAGGTATGTAGTTCACGAGGCTGTTAAAGCCTTTTTAATAGCAATAACCTTAATTATAATTTTAATGTTAATGTCACGCGAGCTCTGTAAATTGTTGTGTTTTAATAATAATTCAATAAAGAAGATCTACCTATCTTGACAGTTCAGGATGTTCCGTTTGTTGCAGTCTTGGCTCTCATTGTATTTTGTACTTAGTTAACAACAAAGACACAGTAAACTTTAATTGGGCATTGAGTGAACAATAATCTCTACGTCCTAAGTTATTGGCCAATAACTTACATAGACTTATTTACTTTAATACTGCGCAAATAAAAAAAAAGCTTTGAATTAAATTCAAGAAAATAAGGCTTATTTTAACCCATTTGTAAGTAAAATCCACTCGGCGTAATTACGTTACTCTTAATTTGCTCGCATATTGTTCACAGCCTTGACAATTAAAGCTCACAATTATACACTTTATATAAAACATTTTACCCGTTTTGTTTTTCTCACCGGGTAATTGGTGATTCTTGGCACATATTCCACCAACCAGAATTTGGCAACGGACACTTTTAAATCACTGTTAATACCCAAGCGCTATTCCTGAGTTAATATCCATTGTTTACGGATCATACACTACAAGGTAATATGAGACGTAATGTCATATACGTAGAATTTATTTTCAAATGTTTGTACGACTCTTGATTGGTACTTTAAGGGAGCTTTCCAATTGTAATTTAATTGTGAGATCTCTTTTTGCTGTTGTCAATATTTATACCAACTGCAAGCGATTGTAGACGTTAATTCAATAGTAATAAGATCGTTTGAATTAGTATATGGTGATTCACAGATGTCTCCGACCTTGAATTGCCTTGGAATGTAAACAAGAATAAGGAATGTCTTTCATTGTAATATTAAAGGCAAGGCGTGCGATTTTAATGTTCTCTAGTTTCGTTATCTAATTAATACCGGGAAATAATATTATTTATAATGTGATTTCTTTTTTCTGCTACACCTAATAATATTATTCACTGCTTCATTTGTATACAGCTCGTTTAAAAAAATTTTTTTTTTCAAAATTTTCTCAAAATTAGGTATAGTCCTGGGTAGTCGACTATCTCCTTCATTTACATTAATAATGACATAAAACACATGACGGCTGTCAAAAAGTCATATGTATAGTCCAAGCTGTCGTCGTTGTCTTCCACCTGTTTTGGCAAAACAAAACAACATCTAAATTGGCGCCCAACGTGTGGCTTATATAGTTTGTAATGTAAATAATGAAAAAAGTGAGATGTTGTATTAACAATTAGCGTATTAGTGCATTATAATTATTTTTATATATGTTGTATCGATGCGTGAATTAATTTTAATTCCATCAACATTTTTAATCTATTGCATAACTTTTATCGCGGGCTTTGAGCGCGGCGACCGAACCAAGAAATTCCGTAACGAAAAAAACCTCACAATCGTCTAACGTCGTTTCAGTTCGGTAGACTTCGGCACGGTGTTTGTGTGCGTGCGGTTAGACGTATTGTACGACTCTCCGAAACTCGCACGAATCGAGACGAGCTGCTCCGAAATCGGACGATGCTATGCAATAGCTATACCGCGGCAGTCCCCGAGTGCCACACGTCTTTTTTGTTTTTTAACCCATATTACCCACTGCTGGGCAAATGTCTCCTCCTAACCGATCCAATGCTCTATCGACTTCATTTCATTTAAATTCAAATCCGTTTAATACTCGTAGTAAACACCCACGTTGTTTCTATCCCTAAACGGTCACTAATTGTAGAACGAACTAGAAATCCTTAATTTCAGTTTTATACGCTCCGCTTTGCATATGCGTTACATGCATAATGCGTTCAAGAACACATTCCATATTGCGATAAACTCATTAAACGTGTTGTTTTCTCGCGCGACCAGTTGCAGATTACATCACAGAGGCCGTTAATACTCGTTTCTATATAGATTAGCTAACAACCGATACTGGAAGGTCAGGGTGTGGTCAAAAGTTTGCCGTATCGAATGAAATGTTATGTGTAATGATACTTATATGATATCTTAGATGACGTTTATATTTCTCAATATAATCCAATTAAAAACTTAGAGTTTCTAAGAAAGCACATTCTCGCAACGCGGTCTTGTACGTACAAGGAAGTATGACCAAACATAGATATTATTTAAATACATAATCATACAAGACACGAAAAAAACACCAATGTTCATCACACAAATATTTGTCCCGAGTGGGAATTGAACCCACAACTCTTGGAACCGCCAGCCAGGGTCAAAAACCTTTGTTCCACCGAGCCAGTCAATCTCACTATATTCTGTCTATGACTTAGTCCATGCCCCTCTCTTACAGCGTACTCCTAACTAGCTAGCTATGTTAACTGGTAAAAATAAAATATAAGCACCCTTTTCGACAATATATTTTATTTTAATCGGTTCAGTAGTTTTATATCGTGATGAACTGAAAGATAGAGTTTACAAAGTAGAGCAGATTCTTATTATAAGAAATTACTATCTTTCTTTTCGAATGCCTGTCTCTGTTAATGTATTTACATTTATTTGGCAACCTTTCACAACATTACGAGTACACGCGCACTGGTAAAAAACAAATGCAACAACCATTCAACTGTGCAATAAAATGCACCTACGTTGAATTGAAAACATTGCTTTTTATCGGGTATCAGCAATACGCCTTTAAATAGCGCATACAACAAATTGTATGCCGACTCTATTTATAGTTACGACCGAGTCTCGCGACAAATAACACAAGTACATGTAGCTTACAGCCTGAATTATTTTACACTCGCTGGCTCTCGATAGTAGATAAGTAGGGAGATATTGCAGTGTGAGACAACTGGTATCCCGATTTCTCTTTTGTTATGGGAAAAGCAAGCTTCAATAAATCACTTGATTTCAGAGACACGGGATGTAAGACCTGAACTTTTGATTTCTGATAAATTGTGCAGAATGCCAATGCATAAAACTTCAGTAGTTCGGTAGTAGTCAGTTACTTAAAACCTATTAAGACTCTTACTAGCTACTCTTTACCTATTTGACTGGCTCGGTGGAACAGAGGTTAGTGACCCTGGCTGGCGGTTCCAAGAGTCGTGGGTTCGATTCCCACACGGGACAAATATTTGTGTGATGAACATCGGTGTTTGTTCCGTGTCTGGGTGTGATTATGTATTTAAGTATGTATTTAAAAATATATATGTGTGTATATCAGTCTCTGACGCCCATAGTACAAGCTCTGCTTAGTTTGGGGTCGGATGACCGTGTGTAGAAATGTTCCCAGATATTTATTTATTTATTTATTTACTAATACTATAAAGCAGAAGAGTTTGTTTTTTTGATCACAAAAATTGGACTTGAAAAACTCTTGTGGTTGATAGACAATTATCGAGAAAGGTTTTAGGCTATATAAAATTACGCTGCGACCAATACTTATAAGCGAAGAAACAGTGAAAAATGTGAAAAAAACTTGGAGTCGAATTCGCTGGCACTAGCCGAGTTTTGGATATGCATCGCCCACTTCTTAAAGATTTGGTGTGCTATTCTTTTGTCCCATACAAAGATTTTGGTTAACTTCGGTTTGCTTCTGTATTGCAACTTGGCGAGTAGTTTAATGGGAGTTTTACAGATGCTTGCAGTTGCGCACGTATCCAATATAGTATGGTATGTTTCTTGTGTCGAGTGGAAAGAGACAGAACTGTGTCAAACTAAGCGGTAAATTTGCATTCAGCCCTTAGCTAGTAGAACAATTTGTCAATAGATAAGCGCGAGATGGAAGCTTAAACGAGTTACTTAAAAGACAAGATTTTGCACATTTATTTGTTTGACATAATATATCTGTTCATCAGTGCTAGAAGAAAAAGTGATTGCCCAAATCAATCGCCTAATATGCGCAATACAAACTTAAGCCACCTTGTTCAATAAAATTCATAAAGCGTTAGTCCTAAAAGCACACTCTCTAAAAATTTAATACTATATTCTATCCTTTCAATTTTTCTACTGCCAAGATTATGTCGACCAAACATTCCTCGCTGGAATTAATTTTACGCGCACAACGAATTTTTTGCGCCTCCGCCGCTTACTAGCGGCCGTGCGTCTATTTATAGCACGTTTGCGACAAGACGCATACACGTGTGCATGTACGAGTATGCATGCATATGCAAGCCGGTGCACTCATACACATATGCGAACGCATAACTGTGTTTGCGCGCCGATAAAAGTCAACGCACACATTCCATGTTTACATATTGATTGCTGCATAAGTAAATGATACGGTGACACCTATTTAAAACTTTCGTTTTCCGCTGCACAAATGTGAACATTTGACGTATTTGCAGAGAAAAGAAGCCTTGATATTAGGTAACTGGATAATAATAGGAAGGTGTCAAGTGTCCTCGTGTTATTTTGTTTGCCGATAGGCAATCTATTTCCGGAAATAGCTATCCTTCGAGGATATATATGTTATGGGTTATGAAATGTGTTAAACTATATAACGTCAAAATAACTGTTTGTTATGTATGATTTTAGACTTTCGCGTTCTATTACACTAAATATTTGTCTTTATGAGTCTACACGCGTTAATAGGAGTAGCAAATACATAGCTACTTACTGCCCGACGTTTCGACTGGGTTACACCAATCGTGCTCGCGAGCTATGTATTTGCTACTCCTAATAACGCGTGTAGACCCATAAAGACAACTAATTAGATCAAAATAACTATTACATAATATTTTATATTCTTTCTTACTTATTTCTTACCAAAATACATAAATCATAAACAGCAAAGGTCTTTATTGATTTTAACATCTACGAAACTAAATCTGAATCTGTGACTCGAACGATGTGTAACTTTAACTTTATTCAGACTTTGTCATTTAAGATGTTTGTAAGTCGATTCAGTTCTACACGACGCAACCACAACTTACCGGCACACGACTGAATGGGACATTATCTTCGCTCGTAAAGATAAGTCTCGTAAAACTTAATTTTATGAACCCTTTGTCGTTGAGCTTTTATCTTGTGTTTCCTTGTGTTGTGTTTAATATTCGCAAGAATGTGGGTGTTATTGCGTTTTGTTTCGTTACAATTTTGCACTTGAGAGTCCTTTTTAAATTTTTGTACGAGTGATACTGAAAATATTCAAGATATCATCAGTATTTTACTATAGAGGTTACTGTGTAGTATGCTAGTACTGCTGGGAATAGGTCTTCTCCATAGAACGCCTTGAAAGACATATTATGTATGATGTATGGACGAGTATTTACATATCAAAGAAACCTTAATTTTACTACTTAGTTCAAAACGAACGAAGTCGTTCTCTTTGTCTGTCTGTCCTTATGTATGCTATGATCTTTAATAAGCACTTAAATGCGATTTCTTTAAAAAGGTACAATAATTCAAGTCAATGTATATAATACTCACGACCCGGATTCTTGGCTAGTATAAAATACAATCAATCAAATGCGAATAAATACTGTTATCAATTATTTATTCAGTCTTTAATAATAATTCAAACACAATAATTCATTTCAAACATAGTAGACAAAACAAAAACACCTGTGCAAACAACAAATGAACAAAAGAGTCTCATTTGTCAGTGAAGCTGAAAACATGCAACTACGCACGTCGCTTGTACATAGTGATAAAGTTAGTGGGCCTCTCTGTTACTTAGCAAAATGTATAGTACTGACTAAAAATGTATAGTACTGCCTAAAAATTTATAGTACTGCCTAAAAAATTATGTAGCGGGTCACCAGCACGATGGACCGACCAGATACGTAGATTTGTATGATGGTAGCGGCATGGAAGACTCACGTAGCGTTGTGTGTGTAGGGCCTTACCGTCTGGTGTAGTCCCATGAGTACTCTTAATCGTAAAGACCAAAATCGACGAGTTTTGCGTTAGTCTCCAAAGACTTCAATCGTAGAATATTTAGACTCGTAGCCTTGTCACCTACGTAGATTTGAATGATGGTAGCTACATCAACTAAAATCTACGCGTATCAAGGACTCTCGTAGCGATTTGAATGATGGTAGCGATATAAACTAAAATCTACGAGTATCAAGGACTCTCGTAGCGTTGTGTGCGTAGGGCCTTACCGTCACGTGTATTCCCATGCGTCCTATTGCGACGCGGTCACGCTCGAACGGAATGGAACATTTTGGAGTAATTGATTTTGTGCCAGGCATAAGGCTAATAATTGACCGATGTAACGAACTGTATGGAATATTAAATTGGTTCTTATATTGGTGGGTTTATAAATGAGTTTCGTGACCGTTTGAATTTTGATCAAAGCTTTGTAGAAGTTAATAGGGAATTTATTAATTGAAACATTCGACTTACATAGTCTAATTGGGCAGACGGCAGACCCATCATATACCGAAGCTTTTTTCAAATCAATTTTTGACTTGATACGTTCAGTGTAAAGGCTAAAACTTCTTTTAGTTCACAACTTCTAAAGCAATTCTCAAAATTATTTGCGGCTGAATCCTAAAACTAATAATAAACCAATTGTCTTCTACATACATCAATAACTTTACGACCAATCACATTGCACAACTGTTAGATCTACACACCTCCTTCACGCTTGCCTCATAACTTAATACAAGTCATCTCATTGAAGTTAGTCATCGTATGTGATTCATGCGGAGCCTCGAGATCCTTTAAAGGCGTCTGAGTAAGATCAAGTTGCAAGGATAAAGCGCTGCGTTTAGAACCTAATGTCGCACGGTGGAACGGTCTGAGGCAGGGGTGGTAAACATTTATTAACATCTTTTCGTATTTGGTTAAATTTTCATTTCTTATATGGCAAGACAGTCAAATCTGCTATTTTACACATTTGTGAAACGTAATTTGCGTTTTAGAGAAAAATATGTAAAGCTAAATTATAATATTACACGTAGTTAGTTTAGTTCCATACCAAACTCAATGCAAGAATTTGCTTTATATGTGATGTTCATCTCCGAATCTTATTTTGAAACATCGTACAAGTATAAGCTTACCTGAATAGTACTATCCGATTTCAGCCTCCGACTAGCGACTACGGTCATACAAATCCACGTCTCTGGACGAACTTCAACTAATTTGTCTGGCGATAGTCAACTGGTGACCTAAAAGTAATAGGGGTAAGAGCCATCCGCTCCTCCGCAAGTCCGGTGATGATGACAAGGCTACTCCAAGCCATCATCACATGTCAGTTAGAAAAAAAATGTGAGTATTGTTTGCTGCACACAAAACTACGTTCATTGTTCATACTTGTGAAAATTATTTCCTTTACTCTTGCGACCCACCTATTGAAACAGTAAAGATACAGTCGCAGGTTCAGTACCTCTGTAGCGCCTAGTACTCTGTGCGAGGGCGTGGACTCACGCATGCGTGAGCGGCGCCCGCGCCGGCGCCTCGCACCACACGTGCGTGACACGCAGTGTTAAGACGGTACATAATACACACATCAGTAGCGCTACCATGAGTTTAAAAGTTACGGACTCGATATCGCCTACGTAAATATGTCTATGAAAAACTTGTACAGCGCCCCTGGTGGTTACGCTAAGAACTAAAATCGGTCGTATGAAAATAACAACTCGATAGGTTTTTAACGTACGTAAGTTTTCGATAGCCAACTCATGGTAGGCCCTCTGAGGGCCAGAAGAGAGAAGTGTCCAGTAGCGCTACCATGAGCTAGCTATCGAAAACTTACGTACATTAAAAACCTATCGAATTGTTTTTTTCATACTACCGATTTTAGTTCTTAGTGTAACCGCTGCGCTTACAAGTTTTTCATATTTAAATAGGAGATATCGAGTCGTAGTCGACTTTTAAACTCATGGTAGCGCTTCAGGTCCGCTTCTATAAAGTTTTCACTCGCAAAAATATCGATATATCGGGGACCAATAAAAAAATATTTTTCTTTTTGTTTTTAAATATGTGTGTTGTGTATCTAGTATTCAAAATGACAAATACATGAGAGATAAAAATTGTTGAATCGACATTGGCTACTTATCGATAGGATGATTAATACTAATGACATCTCTTAACGGCTATCGATTGAGGTCGTAGGACAGCCGTCGCCGGATCAAATGTCTTCAGTCTGTAGTCAATGGGATCTATCTACTTCGATTATGACCAAATTGTGTCACAATGTTTACATCACCAGAAGATTTGGCTGTTACTTTCATCACTTCATTCAAAGCAGTCTCTGCTCCTATGTATGCTTAAATCTTTAAAAGTTTTAAGTTTTAAATTAAAACCATACAACGGATATTGATGCGGTTTTGTGTTTTTGAAGTAATGATATAATTAGTTGTTTACCTATTTGTTTATGTTATATGGTCAATAAATGATTTCTATTCTATTATTTTCTATTAGATAGAGGGATTTAAGAGGAAGGTTTTTAATAATATACCCGAAGTGAAGCGTTTCACTATTTAAAATGTGTATTTTAAATATGAAATGTTTATTTTACGGATTAAACTCGCGTGTATTGTTATTCTTAACATATTTTTGGGGACCCGACGTTTCGAGCTCTATTTTTATTGCAAACTAGTGGTCCCGGCGAATTTCATACCGCCAATACTATAAACCTTCACTGGACTATCACGAACATTTGAAAACCAAAATTACCTAAATCGGTCCGGGCGTTCTCGAGTTTTAGTCAGACTAACGAACAGCAATTCATTTTTATTTTTAAGAAGATGTGTAGTGTTCGCGCAAATAATAGACAATAGAACACACCATACACAAAGATGTTAACAATCTTTATTCTCTCATTCCTTCTAAATTTCTTCTACATATACGATTAACTTAGGTAAAACAAACTTACCTATATTTTTATGCGTTAAGACATCTGAGTATGTTCTGGTCATGGTCATAAAATTTTAGGTCATATAAAAACTGCATGCACGTACTTGTTTGTTTATACAACCTACAAATGAGTGTGTTCATCATATAACCTGTATAATTAACTGAAAACAACTAGACCTCGATCGGCCTGACAAGCAGTTACGTAAGCCCTATTATTCTTATAAGCACTATTATGCTAAGTGAGTCGAAACGAATGCATTGAGACATTTTCCGCAAGCGAACGGTGTTTGTGTTTACCTTCTGACGTCTAGCTACTTAATATATTATTAGCAAACGCATGGAATTCACGTCAGAGATAAAACCTGATGATAAAATAGGTTGTTACTTGGCTTAATTGCCGAATCAACACGTGACTGTATTGCATAGTAGCTCTTCGCCTTCGACTTTGCCTTCATGAAGTCGTTATTCACGCATAACATTATTCCCATAAAGCGAAATTGACTATAAGTAGTTTAGGTCCTTTCTTAGGCTCCAGACTGTTTACTAAATTTCATTTAAACCTTAGCTGTTCTGACGTGCATGCAACTTGGCGCAAGATAGAAAGATATAAAGACTTTCGTATTTATATACCTGTATTAGTAAGAATGTTTGTATTGTACTATGTCACGTTTTTGCAGGATATTAATTAGTATGTGGCGTATTCGCCACTGTGTACATCTTACAATCTAGTACGCAAATAATAGGCAAATAAATGCTCATTAGTACACCAGTTACGACTACCATCAGGTCGGTCTATCCATCCATTGCCACTACACAATACACAATGCCAAAACATAAACAATGTAACGTTTTCAGTCTTCCCTCATATATCTTAATGACACATTAATAAATAGCGCAGTGGAGACAATCTCAAACGGAACAACAGCTCGCACATCTCAGGTTACAGACGGTCTAATATTCGCATTTGTGTCAAGGCTGCTTCGGCAAGCTTATAGCAGCGATTGCCAACCTTTTTGCAGACATGGGCTACCAAGATGGCAAAATAAATTGGTAGTAGTCCTAGACTATATAGAGACTCGGAAACGCGTTTACTTTATTTTTGAGATTCAGTTCATTGAAATTAACCTAACATTTTAAACGGTTTTGGAGATTTGCTTTACCGTCATCATCGCATTTACGACTATACAATGCCAAAAGTCTCTCAACTCTTACCTCCGTTCGCCAATGGATAGACGACAGCTGGCTTTCAGCAGTGATAATGGGTTGTATTATCAAAATGTTGAGTACCACTGACTCACAGCATGGCGAACTACATATCATTGACCTAACAGCATGATATCATCAAATCTTCGGATGCTCACAAATCAGATCTTTGTATGGTGTCAAGGCTGCTTCTAGTTAGCTTATAGCAGCGATTGCCAACCTTTTTGCAGACATGGGCTACCAAGATGGCAAAATAAATTGGTAGTAGTCCTAGACTATATAGAGACTCGGAAACGCGTTTACTTTATTTTTGAGATTCAGTTCATTGAAATTAACCTAACCTTTTTAACGGTTTTGGAGATTTGCTTTACCATTATCATCGCACTTACGACTATACAATGCCAAAAGGCTCTCAACTCTTACCTCCGTTCGCCAATGGATAGACGACAGCTGGCTTTCAGCAATGATAAAGGGTTGTATTATCAAAATGTTGAGGACCACTGACTCACAGCATGGCGAACTACATATCATTGACCTAACAGCGTGATATCATCGAATCTTCGGATGCTCTCAAATCAGATCTTTGTATGGTGCGCCTAGTTTTTATATTAGTCAATTATATTAGCAAACTAAAATGGTTGCTACCATAATTTGCATCCTATGTGCATGCCCTCGAACTCATAAACTAATTTAAATAAATACTGTAACTATTGGCGATGATTTTTATTATCCAATAAAAGATTGATAGATAAATTTATTATTTATATTGAGACAATTATATTATTATGTATTACTTCCCTAATTGATTTATCGATAAGCTTACAAGAGGCAATGCGGAAAATCTTCGTAGTATGATTATTCATGTTAAGAAGAACACATAGCTTGTAAGTAAGGTATCTCACTACCTACATATTCATCACGGTAGTAAAAACACATCTTAATTGCTAGCATTAATAAATGTAAGTTTGTAAGAAATAAGCACTTGATTGTGAAAAATACAATTTCCTTCACTCTCTCGTCATGTTTTTAAATAGACCACCGACGCAGAGCAAGTTTATTATGTAAATTGATTGTTTTCTTCGAGGAAGTCATATTTACCGGCCATCAGGTATCTTTGCGCAGTCGGTAATGGTCGTTTGTGTAGTAGAAAGGGCACCGTATTAATTTCACGTCTGAGTAACTTGAGACATATCAAGTTTTACTTTTGTACTTACATGGGATTTTATGTAATAGCCTAGCCTGCTATTTGTCTATGGAACTATTATCAATATATACACCGTGAAATTTTAGTGGTTGTTTTCCCGTGGCAGAACGACTTGCCTTTAGTAATACTATCGAATCATGCAAATTATTCCTCGAAAAAAAAAAATTTTTTTTTTCGATTTTTCAGAATAATAATTTTCCAACTCGAAAACGAGAGAAGCTTTCGTTGTTTTTGAAGATGTGACGTATTCAGGTACTGCTTGCCGCATGAAATCGATGCTCAAAGCTAAAGAAGCTCTACACCCTAAGTCATAAAGCGGTTCGAACGTGTTTTCGAGTTACGGTTAAACCTTTCGTAAAACCGGCATTTATTGATTTTACCAAAAAAGAACTGCACACATCTTTTGTACTACTAAGATAGAATCATTTTACTGCGGGAAAACAACCACTAAAATTTCACGGTGTATAAACAGTACCAAAAGGCCGAATAAAGCTAAAAAAATATATCTAATCTATATTAGATTTAAATAATCTCTTAATGTACTCCTTATATTTGGTACATTTGCTGGGAATCGTTTATTACAGTTTCTTAATTATTTCAATACCAAACTATTTACATAAACTTAGTGTGTTGACTGTTGCTTATTAAGAATTGTGCAAACCTACATGTATTCAGGTTAGAATTTCTACACAGCTTACTTACCTACATGCATACTACTATTAATACAAAAAAATGTTATATATAACTAAATTTTTATTTTTATTTTCACTACAAAAACCGCTGCGTCCTCCCACACTATCCTCTAACAGTTGATAATACTGCTCGGTTGGTGGTAAATTGACAATGCTGTCATAGCGGCCACAGCTGCGAACTTATGTAATGGACTGAGTGCCTGTAAATATCTATTTAATGGATCTTACAGATAGTCTATGGGAAGATATCAAGAGCGGTAGCGGGAGAGTAAAAAAATAGATTAAAGTTCAAGATTCAGTTACTGCAGTGAGCAGTAGCTCACCGACATTTTAGTGAAGTGATGAGGTGACAAAAATAATTTTACTGAATATGCGGCGCGTACGGTGCGGATAAATAAATATACGAGGTTTCATATCATTGCATAGAACGAATTCTAAAACCTGCGGTGCGTGCGTTACTGACAAATGTACGATCACCTCAATAGTGCATAAATAAAACAAGTAATTTGAAATAAACGTAATGGACAAAATATAATAAACAGTACTACAAAAACCGATATTTACCCTATTAAAACAATAATGGTTACACTTCAATTATCGAAACAGCTTCCGCTTGTCACTTGCACCACAGTGCAGTACAGGAAACGCAGCGAAAGGAAATATATCAAGTGTAATGATGTTAGCTTTAACATCGGGCTTTTATTACTGAAAGCCCGACCAACCGCAGTCCGACTGAGATAAGTTTCATCGTATGTTCGATTTCTAAAGGTTCTCGGATAGACAAACGGATTAGTTATTACTTATTACGAAATAAAAAATCGATCACGTCCGAGTCTGACATACGCAACGAAGATTCCGTAGCAACAAACTTAATTATAATACCTGCTATTTTTTTTTTGTCAACAAATTAAATATTAATTCCTCTTTATGTTGCTAGTTTTGGATTTCCTTGCCAATTTCATCAACGGCAAAGAACAACGGGAAACAATCAAATCTTTCGTATGTCTGTCTCTTCTTAAGTCGAATTTACAAATCAACAATATTGTCAAATCAAGTATGTTGAACATATCATGTAATGCTAGACTCTAAATTTTTTCTATAATTTACTCACAAAGTGAGCTTTACATTATAACTACAATAGATTCACAGCCAAGATGAATAATAAACATTCAATGCCAATCTAGGGGTGAGAGCCATCTGCTCCCCCGCAAGTCCGGTGACGATGACGAGGCTTCTCCAAGCCATCATCGTAAATCAGTTAGGAAAAAAATCAATGCCAATTTATATTGCGAATGTTTGTTGCTAACCAATTGGCGCTAATTTAATAGCCCCAATTGTTGCTAAGGTCATTGGACTACATTGTCTTTAAATACGTCGATTAAATAAAACATTCGAATACGATTCTATTATTACGTGTGTCTGATGTCACAGTTGCCATGCGTTTTGTGCGCGGGAGTGTGTAAAATGAAATCTGTCGTTTGATATAAAGTTTGTACTATAATTTTGTTCAGTACAATAGTACAATTATTATTCAATAGAGAATAGAATAGATGAATTGTTTATTCAGTACAAATATGTACGCATGATTCTAAATATAGCAACTTTGATAACTATCATGTAATTCTTATGTAAGTAATAAAGTGTCTTACCGACCTGAATGAAGATCAGCCAATATGCAGGAAATATTGAGTAGTGCACTGCTTTATAGTTCGCTGAGACGACAGAACTAAAATTAATGACAGAAAAGAGTTTAGATGCAGGACCACCAGTTTAACGTGCTTTCTCCGTGTGAATCCGCCAACTTCCTGATCTCATGCTGAGTAATTCCAATTCCTCCAATTCGACAGTTTCCCCCTATAAACAAACGAAGCAATCATATACGTAAAAAACTTGTTAAAATGGAATGAATGAATTACGCCACTCGATAATTGTTCTCCATAAACACTTAATTCAAATTGACTACTTAACGAAACATTAAGTATGGTCATCAAGAATATCAATAAGAAAGCGAACTTATTGTTGTTCAAACTAAAGGACAATGAGTGCGATAATTAAGGTCCTTTTATAAATAAAAAGAGCCCGTCTGACCTTGCATTGCGTTATCAGTTCACTGGACTCATACATGGTTCATGACCGGTCAGTCACATATTTATTTTTTCCTTCACATGTGTGTATTGTGTACACTGCTATTAGATATCCATAAGGAATTTGATGATTGATTGATAAAAGTTCTTAAATAGCTTAAACATTTCGTAACACGAGCATCCGTTCATGTAAATACTTAAATAACAATAAGTACAATATGTGAAAATTAAAGTAAAGCTACAATATTTTTTTTGTATTTGATTGATTGATTTAGGTACATATTTACTTGACAAATCAGCACCCAAAGATCGAATTATTGATTAAATATTCGGCTGATAGAAGCTTTGAATAGAGTGGTTCGAATAATTATTAAAAGTAAAAATGTATAGTAAATTCTTTCATTAGTTTGAGTTTGTAACGTAATTTGCAGCAATCAAAACAGGAGAACATTTATTTGAGTACTGTATTATGATGACAATATTGTGTTAATATAAGTAAGGCAATAGTAGACAAGCACTTTAAAAAGGCAAAGATATCCCCAACAAGTGTACATCACTTAATACAAAGCTCTTAACGAGGAAGCAAGAATCAAGTAGACACATTAACCAACACAAGATCCTTTGACCTATCCATCAGATCGTTGTCGTAAAACCAATCTCCATGCTGACATGTCAGGCCCATAAATAATTCAGAAGGGTGAAACGGAAGCGATAAATCTTTCACTTCGTGCTGACAGCAATCCTTATCGAGCGAACTTGAACTCTTGATCAAGGTAAATGCAGAAATGCACTTCCCCAGTGCAACAAACAACAAAACAAACATAGCTACCATGAGTTTAAAAGTTACTGACTCGATATCGCCTACGTAAATATGTCTATGAAAAACTTGTACAGCGCCCCTGGCTAACGCTAAGAACTAAAATCAGTCGTATGAAAAAAAACTCAATAGGTTTTTAACGTAAGTAAGTTTTCGATAGCCAACTCATGGTACCGCTACAGGGCACTGTCGTTTTGTTGTGTTTGTACTGAACTTACTTAACTTGAGCGTCGATGGCACAGTGGTTAGGACTTAATAAACTTAAATAAATCCTCAGGTCACAATGGAGTTTTTAAACTAATTATAGCGCTACATAGAGCTTCGACGAAACGTTGGGTCTCTAAAACTATGCTTAAAATAAAGACAATACACGCGAGTTAAATCCGCAAAATTAGTTTTATTTCAAACTAGTGGTCCCGGCGAATTTCATACCGCCAATACTATAAACCTTCCCTGGACTATCACGAATATTTTAACACCAAAATTAGCTAAATCGGTGCGGGCGTTCTCGAGTTTTAGTCAGACTAACGAACAGCAATTCATTTTTATTTATAAGAAGATGTGTAGTGTTTGCGCACCTGCCTCGTTGGTCTATTGGTAGCAAGTGCTGCGTTAGGACCGAGAGGTCCCCGGTTCGAATCCGGGGTCGGGCAAAATTTGTGAGTTTTTCTGTAATGAAATTACTCAGCCCGGAGTTAGGAAGTTGGCGGTTGAACGCCCGTGCCTCGGAAAGCACGTTAAGCCGGTGGTCCTGCGCCCGATCTCTCATCGGTCATGTCGGATTGCCGTCTCACCGAATTTTGAGAGTAAGGGAATAGAGAGTGCACTTGTGTTTGCGCGCACACTTGTGCACTATAATATGTCCTGCGCACTTGGCTGATCTCAATTGAGATCGGCCGCCATGGCTGAAATCGGTCGGACGCCTTTTTTTAAGTGTTTGCGCAAATAAATAGTTAAATTTGTATGTATTGATGTGAATTAGTTAAAAATGTTTTGGGGGTGATAAAGTCAGGGACGGATTCAGGTTTTTAGGTCAGGGAGAGGTCATAGTCGTAGGTAGAGACTTAGCTTTGCGAGAAATAATAACTGTTATCAACAGGATAATTATCTATCATTATTACCATATTAGTTTCTAGGTTTTACTAGGGCTATAAAAATTATAATTGCCAATCAAAATGTTTGTTGTCTCTTAGTGCCAACACAGGCACAAGCTACTCTAAACTAAATTAAACATAAACTATCAGAATTAATCGTACTATCTTACCATAGGGAAGAATTGAACTGATACCTGCTCCTTAGAACAAGTTAGTTTTTTTTTTACCTAGACTATTCGTATTCGTGCTGACTGACTAAATGCAAACTTTTCATATTTGTTTATTGCACTCCACAAAAGGTTTTACATTTTTAGATGGTTTTAGAATTATAATATAATCGACATTGGTATTCGTGTTACGCGTGGTTGACTAAGGCCTTCTCGCCCTAGTTTAGGGTAGGCCCGTGCACTGGGGACGTATATGGGCTGATGATGTATGATGATCCATGTTACCCAATATCGTTTGTATATTTTTTTACTGTAGAACATTTAATGCCTGGTACTCTACTTCTAATGTAGGCAAATGCTCGCAAATAGTAAGCATAGTAAAGGCCACGTCACGAAACGTGAACACAACGTAGACCCACGTGTTTTACCAATATTTAAACACGTGATCAGTAACGATCTCCACATTATATGACTTACGGAGCCACTTCGTGACAGAATTATAGCATTCCCAATTGATTTACATCCGCAAACAATGATGCGTACTCCTATTATTTGGCAACGATCGGTGGATAGTGTATGATCTTAAAGCTGGGTATTGACTGTACTCTCGAAACAACTGCGCGCCGCTATTGTCAAGATAGGATAGGATAGGACTGTTCTACATAGTAGATTTATTATCCAGTGACTTTGTAACATCAGTATTTGGAAAATCTAATCGGATGTTAAAATTTTTTTTTATTCCGAAACCGAGTCAGTTTACGATCCCGTTGCGAATAAAGATAAAGGTCGTTGTACACATATCAACACGGAAAGGGATCGTCACCGTATCGCTTCGCGTCTCGGGGCGAGACGATTACGTTACGATTCCGTTGCAGTTTTCATACAAAGAACACTGAAAGCCAGATTTGATAAGTTTACATTCGGTCTACGAGTCGATACGTGTGCTACGACCTTAAGGAGTTTGGAGTATGCAACCACAGTGCAACTCTTCATGCTGGAGATGGGAAATAATTTATAGTTTTAAGTTATAATTACAGCAGCCAGCGAATTTCCTTTTTTTCCGATCAGTGCTCTAGATCCCGAAAGAAAAGGTTTTTTATGAGCTTTACAATGAAAGCGAATGATTTATTTTTACTGTTTTGTACTTTAAGTTTATTTTCTTACACGGTTA
This sequence comes from Maruca vitrata, assembly GCA_039566165.1. NCBI lineage: Eukaryota > Metazoa > Arthropoda > Insecta > Lepidoptera > Crambidae > Maruca > Maruca vitrata. The sequence goes on along the minus strand of CM076922.1, from coordinate 14,497,167 downwards.
AAGTGATTTAGGTAGTGAGTACGGTAGTGATTAAGTTTAGTACTTATATACCCAGCTTTACATTGACCGAAGTCCAAGGCATTTCGGTTTCACCTGACTAATTCGCACTATTAATTAGACGACTATAAAGAGCGCGGACACGTGTTTTGCCGCTAATGTGTTAATTAGTTCCGTTCATGTTCGGAAGCACGTTCCGTTACATGGTATTTGCGCCACCAATGAAAGTTGTTGTGGCATTGTTGATTGACTGAGTCTTTCTTAGTGTTTACTATGTTGTGTTCAATTGCTAAGAGAATGGAGTTGCGCGCGCGCTACTTATTCGTTTCCTATGCTCTCAGATCTGAAATGTATTAAGCAAAAACATGTGTGTTACGCGTATCACAAACAATAATCTTATATAAAAAGCTTGTAAAAAAATTATACTTTGGGTTAAAAGAGTAGCAAATACCTATGTATTTGCTACCTATGTACTTAAGTACTGCCTGACGTTTACACTAGGTCGCCAGGGAACGAAGACGGGAGGTATCAGTTCACGTCCAACCATGGCTGTGGTAGTTCAGGTGACCCATAGTATATTAAATAAAATATAAATAAAATATTTCACAACATCACATACATTGATCTGATCCCGTGGTAAGTAGCTTAAGCACTTGTGTTACGGGCATCAGAATCAACAGTGGATACACAAATATACTTAAATATATTTAATAATACACCCAGACACGGAACAAACACCGATGTTCGTCACACAAATATTTGTACATTTGTGTGTAGTGGGAATCGAACCCACGACTCTTGGAACCGTAGGTAGTAAACCTGGGTCACTAACCACTGTTCCACCGAGCCAGTCATATAGTATATTATATTGTTTAAAATGTAATGGAACGCAAAAATTTGTAAAACAATGAAATATACCGATAAATAACATACTCAGACACAGAACAAACACACATATTGTGGCGAGACAGAGACTCTACCAAATGGGGCATCGAGCCTACCAAAACAACTAGATTATGTGTTGATGACTTGATATGATGCATGGATTCTGTCACTCCTAGCAAAATTAATTGTTTGCCTAATCTATAAACCAAATCAAATGCAGACCAATTTGATATGAATCATAATTGTTGATTCGTTGAATGTCTGGCATAGTTAAGAACAATACGCTTGCCAAATACATGGCGCATCTTTAATATTATTTGCTTGAGATGTCTCCTGACTACTCATTTTTGTATTTTAATACTTATAAATCGTCCCTTCTGATATGCGATATATAAAAGCAAGCAATATTGAACTACCAATTGATGAATCATTGTGCAATCACTCGCGTAATCCCAGACCAATAAAAAATATTTAATAATGATATGATACGTAATGTCAATAAAAAAACTTAAATAATTTATATTTTTATAAAAATACTTGTCTGTTTTGTTACATAGCTGTTGTATAACATAGCATCCGACCAATCGTGTTATCATGTCAACTCTCTATCCCTATGACGGTACCATAGTTGTTCCCATTCATCCTCTTAGATTATGCAACGAGACCAATATAAGCCCATACATCCAATGCAAGTACATAACATCACTTGTCTATAAGTTACACCAGCTGTGCCAGCGATTGTTGTTATATAGCCTAAAGCATTCCTCGATAAATGGTATATCCAACACAAAAAGAGTTTTTAATTCTACCCAGTACTTCCTTAGATTAGCGGGTTCAAACAAACGAACTCTCCAACCTTATAATTTTAGTGATAATTTTTTCGTTAGGTTTATTCCCACTCGGGACAAATATTAATGTGATAGACTTCTATTGGAATCAGAACATTGTATGTGATGTCATGTGATAGTTATAATGATCGTTTCGTAACTAGACTAGTACGTAGTTCAGTACAATAACCTTATCCACGTCGTCGGATATCTACCCGCCCACATAAATCCTTCCCACTAGAGCTATCCCATTTCTCTCCGAATGTCAAGGCCTCCGCGTAATCCGTTGAAACGAGCGGATCTGTCGATCGTAACCAGATTTACCCCACGCAGCTGTGACCAGCGGCATCCAATTAGATTAACGGGTGAGGATTAGTTAGCCGTTAGACGTATCCGTCTATATCTGTCATGCATGCATGATGATATTGACAGGTTCGCTGCCTATTCCGCAGACCTGTGGGGGGTGAGCGATGGTGCCGTAGGGCCGCACAAATTGTAGGAGTCAGTGCGTGGCCGGCATTATAGTACAGGATCCGTGGAGTATTTTTTACTTGATTACTATCAAACTAACTTTCCGTGAGTAGCTTCATTTTGATAAGACGCCCAACAATTTCCTGTGCGAAATTTTTTGATTGTGGTAGCTAACAGAGGTAGCAATGATAAAATATGTCGATTTGATGATTCTTCAATATTTATTACTAACTGAATTGTTTTTATTATATCTTATGATAATTATCTAAATTATTTGAAAAAATATTTGTCCTACAAAATCTATGGTTTCATCAAAGAGTCCTCCCCCTCCAACATGTATTGATAACGAGATCACCAAAAATGATTACTAACCAGCTGATTTCTTTTTATTTATTTAGTTAATATTTATATAATGTAATGGTCATATTGTCCTACAAATTCCGTGGTACGTTGTCCCGGTCCTACGGTCAAAATCTACCAAAAAGTCACATTTTTTTTTCTCACGCATTTGAGAAATGAATTGATTTTTAATTTCATGACTTTCCAATATATATTCAACTGGTGCACCGCAATAGCGTACCACGCTATTTTTCATCAAGGATCTGTACTACTACTTTTGACCGTAGGACCGTGACAACGTACCACGGAATTTGTAGGACAATATGACCGTTACATTATATAAATATTAACTAAATAAATAAAAAAAAAATCAGCTGGTTAGTAATAATTTTTGGTGATCTCGTTATCAATACATGTTGGAGAGGGAGGACTCTTTGATGAAACCATAGATTTTGTAGGACAAACATTTTTTCAAATAATTTAGATAATTATCATAAGATATAATAAAAACAATTCAGTTAGTAATAAATATTGAAGAATCATCAAATCGACATATTTTATCATTGCTACCTCTGTTAGCTACCACAATCAAAAATTTTCGCACAGGAAATTGTTGGGCGTCTTATCAAAATAAAGCTACTCACGGAAAGTTAGCTTGATAGTAATCAAGTGAAAAAATACTCCACGGATCCTGTACTATTACGCTTGGAAACAAAAATAATTCGTCTTTTTTTTATTCGTCTATAATTCGTATTCTTCTTCTTCTCATAAATAAAAATGAATTGCTGTTCGTTAGTCTGACTAAAACTCGAGAACGCCCGGACCGATTTAGGTAATTTTGGTTTTAAAATGTTCGTCGTAGTCCAGGGAAGGTTTCAATGAGAAAAAAATAGAGAAAAAGAATCAGTATTGGCGGTCTGAAATTCGCCGGGACCACTATTTTGCAATAAAACAACATCGGATTTTTCAAAGAAATCTCTGTAAACCGCTGTCTATCTGTATATAATAAAGCCGGCAGCGAACCTGTTATGACGAGCTGACTGAGATGGAGATACAGCCCTGTCCCTCGAAAAGAACCTTTGGTAACCGGCTCCCATTTGTAATAGGTGAACAAATTGACTCTTATCATATCAAATTGCTTTATGGATCTCCCATTACCTAGATGTCCAAAAAAACTATCAAATAGCTAGCTAGATAACTAGAGATTAATCCTGATATTCTTTCCTGAGTCCGGTATCATCTATTTAACAGTCCGCGAAAATATACTACGAGACTAGGGTGGCCAACTATACTGTTTTAGACAGACTTTATACTGCTTTCACTCAATTATACTTTTTCCTGTTGAACACAAATAAAGTATAAAAAATACTGTTTTCATATCAATATCGAAACATAAAAAAGATTGTTAATTAGTAAGATGTGCGAAAACCTGAATATATGTACTTTATGTCTTGTAAAATAAGTTAGCTACCCTATACGAGACTAATACGTAGTACAAAACGATAACGAACGTTACGAACCGTGTAATATACGGAGTAGACCTTCTACTCAGCTGTATCTTCATTATTCAGCTCACCAGACCCACACGCCCACACCAATCCTTTCCGGCGGTGTTAAAGCCATCCCATTTCTCTCCGAATGTCAAGGCCTTCCCGTAATCCGGCGAAACGAGCGGATCTGTCGATCGTAACCAGATTTACCGCGCAGCTGTGACTAGCGGCTTCCAATTAGATTAACGGGTGGACATAGGTTAGGAGATGGTGGCGGATGGAGGCAGACTGGTGCCTTGGGTGACTGCAATGAAGGACCTTTGATAGTTAATTGTGACGAAGCACGTCAAGTACCTGGTTCAAATATCGTTCCACTACTAGTTCCATTATTCAGTTTCACTAACAAAATTTCAAGTATTGCACTGAAACTGCGTAATAATTTGTCTTTCCTACAAACCTACACTTATACAAATTCTTCTCGAACTCTACATACATACCTACATCCGTCAGAAATACGAAAACGTAAATGTTATCACTATCATCTTCAAGTCCAGTCTCTTTTATAATAGGCGACACGACTTTAGTCCGTTATTTAGATTATTTAAAAATATTGTACACGTATTTTTTATTTTGTTTCACAAACAAGACATTATGAAGATATAGTGCTTAGAAGTTTCGTATGACGTCACGCTTAGGTACAATTTGTGACGTCACAAGCCCCCACTCCAGAAGTTTGATAAGCTATAATTTTGTCATTTTTCAATCAATTGAAAAACAAAAAAATACGTGTCCCATATATACGGACTAAATAGAATAATAAGATTTTGACCCAGTCGTCACGCCTATTGTCAAGAAGGAGAAAGGGCAACATCGAAATCAAGAGTCACTAATCATAGAATTAGTAGTGTTTCAAATATGTACATCCATCTGAACAGTTTAAGTTGTCATCATCAGCCTATATACGTCCCCACCGCTGGGCTAGTTAATGGTAGGCCCGGCCATTAACTAGGGCGTAGTCAACCACGCTGGCCAAGTGCGGGTTGGTCCACTACATAACCTTAAAATTTCTTCGCAGGTGTGCAGGTTTCCTCACGATGTCCTGTTCATGTTCCTGTGATCCTTCACCGTTAAAGCGTCAAATAATCGAACATATGAATTCCAAATTTGAAAACACAGTGGTACGGGGTTTGAACTGGTGACCTCTCGCATTGCAAGCAACGACCTTAACCACTCGGCCATCTACCGACTCGACCATTTTAAGTTGTCTCCAGGCTTATTATAGTTCGTGCACTATGAACTGGTCTGCGATCTCCGCTGATGACGTAAAGAATGACTGATACACTCAACTATATTGTCTACTATTTGACCCGACAGACTTCGTCCTGTCAAAAAAATATGAAAAAGAAAAGGGCTGTTTTTAGGGTTTTCCCGGAAATTATTCGATTTTTTCTCGCCGTAAGAACCATCCTTGGACTTCAACGAACATTTAAAAAAAAGAATTGGCCAAATTGGTTCAGGCGTTGTTGAGTTATGCGCTTACCAACACATTTTGCGATTCATTTTTATATTATAAGAAGATTATCTACTTCGTGCCAATCTCTCATAGCTCAGACCGCCTGTCCGTCAGTAGGCGTAAGCGCATAATGAACGTCGATCGGCATCGCATAACTCGTCGCCGACAACTGAACGGATCGCCCAACACGGTGATTGGTGTATTGCATTTATCTCGTTCCCATTTGAATGCACTCCGAATGGTCTACATTTCCATATACTAATATGCAATGACCATTAGATTTTAGACTTTTGCGTTCCATTGCAGTAAATATTAGTCTTTATGGGTCTACACGCGATATTAGGAGTAGCAAATACATAGCTACTTACTGCCCGACGTTTCGACCGGGTTACACCAATCATGGTCGCGAGCGAATATTTTATGCAATGATCATGTACTATCAGCAACGCTGGCGGTGGACCACCTATAAGGTGAAAATCGCTTGGCGCTTACGCGTCTGTCAGAGCAAGCCCCGCCCAAAAAACTTGTCCTATACCTTTAATATTATAACCCAACACAAAACCGCAGACCTGGCTGAGTAGCGGGGCCAAACCAAACCCCCAATTCAGGGTATTTAAAAATATATTTTATAATCCAAAAAAATATAATTTGTCAGCTCACCTGACAGGTAGAAGTTCCATCGAAATGATTTGTCTTAGTGAGTCTTATTTTTTAGTAATAAATAAAAAGATGAAAAATATTTTTGGGGGTTTGCTTTAGCCCCGCTACTCACCAGCCAGGTCTGCAGTTTCGTACTGGGATATAATAGGAGAGGTACAGGATAAGTTTTCAGCTTGCCTCAAATACCTACCAAAAAATTCTTGCTAGCTCTCCTACTATTGGAACGTTTTTGCTTGGATTTTGACAGATTTTCTTCAAGTGCTCTTCTATTGGCCAGTGGGCGGGGCTAATGGCGTTTAAAGAAATCTGTTTGAAAAGTGTACTACCGCCAAAATTTCCGGTTGTACTGAAACAATTACTGAATACTGAACTTCCATTAATAGAGGATTAACAAGGTTCTAAATTAATTCTAGACCTAGATATAAAGCATTCAACTAGATCTAGATATAGTTCAGTATTCTCCAAAAAAAAATTAAATTAAATTCGTTTTAAAATAAAAAATAAATGGACGTGTGCATATAAGTTTGTTCGTAACCCTCGGATACTAATAAGTAAATTAAATATATAGTGTGTGTGTACTAAAGAAATACAATTATTTATTTATGAAATGTCCGTACTTGTGCTAACTTATAATACTTATACAGAAAACGCTATATCACATACGCACACTAAAAAACACCTCGCATTACTTTTTGTATTTTGTTTCAATAAACTAGATGAAGCATCAACAGTTATAGATACAGAGTTATTTCCAAGAGCGTCTTCGAATACAATTAGCAGCCCTTCTACAAGGCATTTGATACGCACATTTTTATATTACATTATCTCTTAATAAAGAAAACTTATCAATGAAATAACAGGTTTTTCTATACTTTTGTTTTTTTTTTTACTGTACACGTTGTTTTTTTAATGATTTTATTTATTCTTTATCAGTCATTCAAAGGTTCAACCAGAATATCCACGATGTAGCATCATAATATATGTATATTCGCGATAATACATACAGAAGTAGTTCCTCTTTATGTATTTATGTCACTTTATATTACCAATACGATTATTTACTTAGTTTCTTTAAATAGAATATCGATGCTTTCACAAAGATCATCGATATAAATAGTTTCATCGGGGAGGAGTCAATGTCACGACTGAAGATGTTTTAAACATGTCAGAACATAAAGCGCATCGCAGCTTGTATTTAAAAATACTTGCTTTCAATTCTACCTGTGTGCATCGATATTTCTGGGATCTTTTTTTTGTTAGTACTTGGAAATCCCCCAAATTACAATAAGACTAGATATTAACCTAGTTTTGAACTACGTGGGATGAACGTTAATTTCCAAAACCTTGATCTTGGTGAAAATATTTTGGCCGCGTTACTATTTTACCTACGCACGCATTCTTAATACTAGTGCATTAACAGATAACGTCAGAGAAAATTAATGCTTCTGTCAAGTTTACACATGTTTAGGATTAAAAAAAAACGTGCTATGACATTTTCGCCTTAAAGCATTGAAGATAGAGACGATATTAAAAACTCCCGAAAAACATTCTAAAAATGTCTTCTCCAACTGCTCAGCTATTAATTAACCAATCAGACGCCAGGGATTCGAGTTTCGATCGTTGTGACCGTTGAATTTGTAATCGACGTCACGTGGTTGGGGGCTTGGCGCGATCTATTTCGAGGTTTTTGTATTTGATACGACGTGTTTAATTCTGCGCTATAGTTAAAACGTTTTGAGCTCAACTCTCTTTAGATGCACCTGGGTACAGTATTAGGAATGTGTGCAACCGACCAACCTGAATTTCGCCATGAATCAAAACGTCGGGTCTCTAGATATGTTTTATGTTTAGAATTGTAATACACGCGAGTTACATTCGTAGTCTAAGTTCCATTTCAATGTGTAGTGTTCGCGCAAATAATAGACAGTACTATTCGCCAAGGCGGTTGACTAGGGCCCTATCGCCCCCTTTAGCGAAGAATGCGTAAGTGTACCACTGTCCCCTTACCACCAGCGGTGAGCAGGAAGATCACGTGGGTATAACAGCGTGTTCACATAGGGTTGCCAACTATACTGTTTTAAACAGTATTATACTGTTTTGCCCTCAATTTAACTTTTTACTGTTGAACAAAAAAAAAGTAAACAAAATACTGTTTTCCCATCGAAATGGAAACACGAAGGGCGCTCACACAAATTTATTTTTATTCCGTCAGACGGTACTCACTGCTCAGAGCAGCGCAGCCGAGAACCAGGAACAAAATTAAAATACTGTTAATTTTCCTAAGATACTGTTTATTATTCTCTACCGATCTGAATATACTTTATAAAATGTATGTAATGTAAAAATACATGTAAAATAAGTTGGCAACCCTAACACCTAGCGATTTCACGAGCGCGCGCGTACACGCTGCGAGCTCGCGGCGATATCGCCTCACCGTAAAGTCGCCCAAAATTCGCTAGGTGTGAACAGTAGGGCTACCATGAGTTTAAAACTTACGCACTCGATATCGCCTACGTATTTATGTCTATGAAAAACTTGTACAGCGCCGCATGTGGTTACGCGAAGAACTAAAATCGGCCGTATGAAAAAGACAACTCGATAGGTTTTTAACGTACGTAAGTTTTCGATAGCCAACTCATGGTAGGCCCTCAGGAACTTAACCGGTAAAAGTCTGGCATAATGACAGCGTTTCTCAGCGCCGTGGTATCCGTTAGGATTTCCCCCGGGTGAAAAAAAAAAGTCTTATGGCACCCATTTAGGGTTCGCTTGATTACCTCAATGGGGAGACATTTAGGCTGTTGATGATTATACTCACCTGCTCTGTTTCTGTTATTGTTTCCTTTTATTGACGCAATCTCCTTATTCGTAGGTACTTGTTTCGACGTCGATCGACTCAATCGGGAAAATTTGATTATGCAACAATCGCTTACGTGTGTACTTTTGTTATTGATATGTGATTCTGAGTGATGATCATATGAATCATGTTTGCGCTGACGCATACAATACATATCTACGACAGACAAACTTCAATGTCTAGTAGACAATTGAATTGTTCAGACACAATTGTCTCGCAAAATTCATCTCTATACAGGGTGTAACAGGAGGGGTGGATCATCGTAAGTCAATCGATGGGGGACTTTAATACCTATCGATATAACCCCCATGTATGTTCAGCGATTTTCAATAGTTCCAAAGTTATTGAGATTTTTGTGAAATTTTTGTTAGAAGCCGGAATTCAGTATAAAAGTCTTCACTGTAGCTTAACTACTGGACCTGCTTGTATGATTTTTTTTCTAGAAGTAGTTCAATAGTGGGACTTTATAATTACGATACCGATTTGAGTCATAACCCTATCATATTGGAGTAAAAAAATAATTCTTCACAAAAGTTTTACGAATCGAATTGTGTCTACCAACTTTCAAAGCCTCCAGTGAAAAAAAAGTGCCTGTGTTATTTTTCTAGAACTTATTTTAAAAACTACCTACATTCATGGATAGTATACCCTGAAAATTTCATACCGCTACTACCAGAGCATCAAAACGAAAATTGAACGCGAATGGCACAGGTGCCATAAATCAGTGTTTTAATTTTTCATGTAAAACTTTAATTTCAAAAATAAATCGATATGTTTCAGCAAATTTATGCTATGTTAGTAACATTAGTAGCAGTAATTTTACAGAATTGCAAATTAAAGGGGTGAAAATCAAACAAAGAAAATTTACATAATGTTTGTTAATAATTTTTTTTACAGTAAGTGTTCATAATGGGCATTATTATTGGCTATGCATAGCTTAGACCTTCTTAAAAAGCTTTTTTGGAGGTTGTGGAATGCTTGTTTTTTGTAAAAAATTTCAGGGGCCCAAATTGTGACAAGGTAGTAGTAGCATTTTGCAACATCCGAAAAACCTTAGTAAAAAGGTGTCGTACTCGTTTATGCATAGCCAATCATGGACCCCATTATGAACACTTACTGTAAAAAAAAATAATAAACATAAATTATGTAATTTTTTTTTGTTTGATTTTCACCCCTTTAATTTGCAATTCTGTAAAATTACTGCTATTAATGTTACTAACATAGCATAAATTTGCTGAAACATATCGATTTAATTTTGAAATTAAAGTTTTTCATGAAAAATAAAACACTGATTTATGGCACCTGTGCCATTCGCGTTCAATTTTCGTTTTGATGCTCTGGTAGTAGCGGTATGAATTTTTCAGGAAATACTATCCATGAATGTAGATAGTTTTTAAAATAAGTTCTAGAAAAATAACACAGGCACTTTTTTTCACTGGAGGCTTTGAAAGTTGGTAGACACAATTTGATTCGTAAAACTTTTGTGAAGAATTATTTTTTTACTCCAATATGATAGGGTTATGACTCAAATCGGTATTGTAATTATAAAGTCCCACTATTGAACTACTTCCAGAAAAAAAAAACATACAAGCAGGTCCAGTAGTTAAGCTACAGTGAAGACTTTTATACTGAATTCCGGCTTCTTACAAAAATTTCACAAAAATCTCAATAACTTTGGAACTATTGAAAATCGCTGAACATACATGGGGGTTATATCGATAGGTATTGAAGTCCCCCATCGATTGACTTACGATGATCCACCCCCCCTGTTACACCCTGTATATAGAGTAAACTTAATAGAAACCATTACAACTTTCCTATTATTGCTGTAACATCTCATGTGCAAAGATGTATATGTATGGTTTTATGTGTCTTCATCCACATTGTATTTTTTTTTACGTATAAAGTACTTAAACTTGCTTGAGCTGTTTTAAATATGTGGTAATCCAGCCTGGTTGTTAGCTACTAGCTTAGTGTGATGGAATGCACGTCTCAACTCCGTACACAGTAGGATGTGGGTTTGAAACTCTGAAGCGCGATGGGGCAGTTGATTTTTTTCTCATTTTCTAAATATATATCCTAAATATATAACCTTATACCCTTACTTAATATAATAAATACAAATATATCTCTTGTCTGTCTGTAAGTAATGCAATCATGATAAAACTATGGATTTAAATTAATTTAGCACAGATATTTTCTCAAGCCTCATAAATGATATCTACAGGCTAGTTTTAACCGTCTTAGCTATTAGGGAGTAATGATTCGCGCAATGAAAGCTATTTGCCGTAAATATAATTCCAAATAACAACATTAATTTCAAAAGACAATAGCTGTACGAGCTGTCGTGTACCCACGTCACACGGCCCTATTAGATTAACTCGTGGAAGTCGATGAAATGCTTAACGTACCTCAACCTATGTAACGAAGTGCTTCATATTATGTGACGCACGTGAAATACATACCATTAGCAGTGACGTCTTAGGCCCAAGATACAAGATGATCGTAATAAATATTCAGAATCTTTTACACTGTATCTCGGTCGTAACGCAATTTGGAAGATTATTTTGTCTTTTTTATTTTATTTTCTTTAGTTGTAGTGTATAAATAAAGAATAAATTGCAAATGTGTAACTGATAAGCAATTAACTGTAAAATGTAATATCTACTAGCAATAGACACATTCTGTAAAGACTTAAAGTAATTGTGTGGAAAATCATATGGAAAATGTACACATACAATTCTCAAAATATCAAGTTTTTGAAATACTTTGGCTTCGCATTGGCAAGACTGATAGACACAATTTTCTGATGTAAAAAACATTTGAACTGTCTCTGAACAAAAAATGGAAATTAACCAATGGTAGGTGGGGTTTACATGTGTTTGTGGCCTTTTCATGTAAACGCGTTATCTTTAACAGTAAAATTAAATGACATTTAATTATCCTCCACTTTTTTTTCATTACAAACTCGAAAATAAAGGTGATTTTTACCTGGTAATTTAGAAAAACACATAGTACAGGATCCGTGGTGTATTTTTTCACTTGATTACTATCAAGCTAATTTTCCGTGAGTAGCTTCATTTTGATAAGACGCCCAAAAAATTCCTGTGCGAAAATTTTTGATTGTGGTAGCTAACAGAGGTAGCAATGATTAAATATTTAGGACCGTAGGACCGGGACAAAGTACCACGGAATTTGTAGGACAATATGACCGTTACATTATATAAATATTAACTAAGTAAAATAATAAAAATCAGCTGGTTAGTAATCATTTTTGGTGATCTCGTTATCGATACAAGTTGGAGGGGGAGGAGATCACCAAAAATGATTACTAACCAGCTGATTTTTATTATTTTACTTAGTTAATATTTATATAATGTAACGGTCATATTGTCCTACAAATTCCGTGGTACTTTGTCCCGGTCCTACGGTCCTAAATATTTAATCATTGATACCTCTGTTAGCTACCACAATCAAAAATTTTCGCACAGGAATTTTTTGGGCGTCTTATCAAAATGAAGCTACTCACGGAAAATTAGCTTGATAGTAATCAAGTGAAAAAATACACCACGGATCCTGTACTAACAGTTCTTCCTCGTGAAAACAAATTAATTAACAAAATACGATAAAGTTGATTTAATAAATTCAGTCTACATAATCTTTAACGTCTGTCAAATTATACAAACGTTGTTCCCAATATGTCCAACATAACATTGTTTTTTTGAAGTCACGAGGTGTCTATAATGGGTGTCCTGTTTTAAGCGAAACATAATAATACTTACGTAATTAAAGTATTTTTTTCGACTACAATTATTTGCGTTTCTAATTGCTCGTTTGTTGCGGGATTCAGTGATAACCGTTAGTATGATGTAGATGACCGTTGAGAGTATTACTCCTGGTTTTAAGTATTAAGATAAATTCATGAATCTATACAACCAGGGGAGAAGTAAAGAACATAACATTTTAGCCCAAATATTTCGACCCTATTAGCTCTACTTGTCTATTTTTAACTGCCTCGTTGGTCTATTGGTAGCAAGTGCTGCGTTAGGACCGAGAGGTCCCCGGTTCGAATCCGGGGTCGGGCAAAATTTGTGTGAGTTTTTCTGTAATGAAATTACTTAGCCCGGAGTTAGGAAGTTGGCGGTTGAACGCCCGTGCCTCGGAAAGCACGTTAAGCCGGTGGTCCTGCGCCCGATCTCTCATCGGTCATGTCGGATTGCCGTCTCACCGAATTATGAGAGTAAGGGAATAGAGAGTGCACTTGTGTTTGCGCGCACACTTGTGCACTATAATATGTCCTGCGCACTTGGCTGACCTCAATTGAGATCGGCCGCCATGGCTGAAATCGGTCGGACGCCTTACTTGTCTATTTTTCCACATTTTCCAATCGATACAACATCGCCAATTAATTACACCCAATAATAATTAATCCTGGTAGATCAAATATCATCCGGGATTGATAGCGATGGCGACTTGGCAAAAGAAATCAAGGAGCCAACCGCGTGACGCCTTTACGTCACGATGCTACCGAATCACATGTGAGTGAACTATAAATACAGTTTTACTTTTCGATACGTCATTCCTTCATTTTGTGTACGGTAGGTTGTTGACATTTAAGGTTCATTTACAATTCGCCCGAGTAATTAATTATTTATGGATAGCCCGCGACTTCGTCCGAGCAAAGTCGGTCATAGCTCAAAACATTACTGCCGGTCGGTTAAAAATTAGGCTATGGTCATTCTTAGTATGATATAAGAAACTATGAATATGTTACCTCCATTATAATCTGAGTTTACAATCTGTGCCCTGCAATTGTTTAACACTTTACTGACATATGATACAAGAGATGCAAAAAACCGGCTATATTGACGAAAAATATCGGTGATCATACATAAAAAAAATATTATACATACAGACAAATTGAGGACCTCCCCTTTTTGAAGTCGGCTAAGAAGGCACGCAAATGAAAGAGATAGCTATTTCACAAGGTACCCTTATTAGGAAAGATGTGTCTCACATAGTACGCGGTTATAACATCTGCCTCATGTTTATTACAATATCATTGCCTTTCTGCGTACCAATTTAGATTAAATTGGTTCAGTCGTTTTGGCGTGAAAGCACGATAGAGTTACATTCGTATGTAAGTAAACTCTAATATAAGTAAACAAGAAAGTATGAATAAGATTTTAACAACAACAGCAAGCCCAGCATTTCATACTTCTTTTTCTTTGACGCCATATAAAATTTAGTATCATACATTATCTTCTATTCTTCCATAAAGATCTTACTAGAGAAAGCTATTTACTGTAGGAGCTATTTTAGATCTACTCTCAGTCGAGTCAATATCATTCCAAAAACCGCCTTAAGTGCTATAAAAGTATCCGAGGTTTGTCTAGACAGAAATAACACACGGTTATTCCCATTTTATATCTGGCGCCCCCGCCCCAGAACATGACGTCACAGTATTGTATTGCTATTTTTACTATCTCAGTTTTCGAGGGAAAGTAGTTGTTTCGAATATTAATATGATTCATGGTTATGTGGTGAATACTTAATCACATTAGAGAAGATAATCTAGTCTGAAGTTTTTTCACACTTATAACAGATATTATTTGTAAATTTCTCAATTGACCAAAAACGCCGAAATGTTACGACAATTCGGGTTTTGTTAAGCTGGCCCCAAAATTTCGAAGGTTGATCCAATCGATGGATGCCACTCTTACAATAAGTGACTTCACGAACGTCAACTGATTCTACTAACCCCAAGAGCAGTACAAACGTAATAATATCTCCACATTATGTAACCCAGGACAACAAAGCCGCAGGCAATCGTTCCGATTCCATCTTAAGAGGCATTAAACAATCTTATACAATTGCAATTTACAACATTGTACAATCGTAGATCAACCTTTCCCCAACACTTATTGAAAACAAACTCTTTCATCTGATCCATCGAAACTATTATTGCTATCTGAACAGTAAATAACTGCAATTGTGTGATTAATCTTCTTGCAGATATGAAAGCGATTTCCAGCAATCCAATATAGAACCAGTTCTCAAAAGGATTGAGTTCATTTTCGCAAGTTTCCGTTAAAACATGATACTTTATTGGGATCTGCACTCGTCTGTATTAATGCCGTTTGTCGATTTATTATTGCTAGATTGGAATAAGTGGATTTACAAGTAATGTATTGCGTTGAATTACTGCTTCGTTGTTATATTGGCAAGCCAATAAATGCAAAGCATAAAAAGAAAAATCAAGCGGCTCTGTGCTCGGTTCCCCAGTTAGGGATATAATGTGTGTTTTACTACAAAAGAAATTTCTTAGTCTAAACTCAAGAACAAGGTTTTAAGAATTAATTTGAATGCTTCAAACGCAACGGATCAATTCCACTTCCTAGCAAAGCCTGGTGTCCTGGTTTAAAAGAAATCATATTTTCAACCGACTTCAAAAAAAGGAGGAAGTTCTCAATACGACCCGTATAGTAACAGAGCCCACGACCAAAATTTTTGTCTCATAGCAATACAGCCAAACCCGCATCAAATCGATAGATAAGATTATTCTGAACTCGAAAATACCAATATCAGACATTTTCCGCGTAGCGTTTGATCTGACCGAATTTTCAAAATTGTCAAAGAATTTTACCGAACTGCATCATAGCAATATGTCTGATTTGCAGACTGTAGTTGAATGATGGTTCTGAGATACCGGAAACATATTTTTCAGACGTTAGTGGTGTAGCGCAAACCCGTAAAATCACTTAAAAAGATTAAAAATGAGACAAAAAAAATGTCTCATAGCAATACGTCTGAAAATCTTTTTTATTAGTAAATTTTGGTTATTTGATGCGAACAAAACAATTTTCAGACGGAAATGTAACCGCATAAAATTTTGAGACCGTTTCGAAAATGTTAACAAATTTTACCGATCGGTATCATAGCAATATGTCTGAAAATTGTTAGACATGATAGAATAAGTTGTCCACATGTGCAAAAAATTTATATCAGACAAATGAAGTGTAGCATCTTCTCTATCAGACAACTTTTCGATACTCACATATCATTTAAGAATCGTATTGAGGCATCTTGAATGAAACCAATGAATAATAGTAAGAAAGGGGCAGGGGCGTAACAAGCGATGAGGCTGTTGAAATTAAATACTGATTGATTTGATAGTTTTGGTTTTATTTAAAGCACACTTGTTATTTTCGTTTTAGCATATACTCCATATGCTACACTTAAAGTGTCTGAAAACAGGTTTTTGGTAATCAAGGCAGCAATACGAAAAGTTAAAAAAAAAATTATCCGTATTGCTATGATACAGGTCGGCTAAATTTGTTGACATTTTCAAAAATGCGCTCAGGCTATGTGCTACGCACAAAATGTCTGAAAACAAACTTTTTCGTAATATAATTATAAAATCTATGTACATTATCACTATCAGACGTATTGCTATAATACCGACTGCCTTTTTTTTTGACACAGCAGAAATGGCCTCCCACGCAGTTGCTACACTTTCGACCGTTACTATATACCTAGTCGGGTTCAGAATCATACAATCTAAAGATTTTATAGGGTTTTTGCCGTATTGCTATGAGACATGGTTTTGGTCGTGGGCTCTGTAACTAGCAGTGGCGAAGAGTCCATATAACCCGATTCCCATCGGCTTCCCTTCGAAAAATCGAATCCATGGGCCAACGACATTTTTCTTTGTTAAATTATTAATTTACTTCATTCAAATTCCTAAAATTGACAAAACGCCTACAAAATTTCATAGGCAATGCAAATAACGCCAAATAGAAGCCGATAAAAGCCCGGCTTACTTCTTCATACAAAAAAAAATCTCCTGTCCTTTTCATTTCTATGAACTAACGTCGTGCTTTGTCTCGTTTTAGCACGCGTAAATGTACTAGGAAATAACTCGATGTCCACCGGGTTGTGATAGAGATAGTTAATTAGAAAACCTACATGTGCAAGCGAGAAAGAACACTCGTGACGTAGATTCTCAAAAACGTTTTTTAATACAATTAAATTATCCCATCAGTGAAAGGCAAAGGCATCTAGCCCGTACAGCCTAGTTCCGAATTACGTTAATCCGTGTGTGCATTATTTTTTTCTGGCTGGTGATTAATTATTATCCGTGGCTTTTTAGTTTTATATCGTGGCTCTGGCCTTGAAAATATTGCTCATTTATGAACACAAATCAAAGAAGACATGGCTCCAGCCGAAATATTTAACAATTTACTGTAGGCTAGGCTGTACGGACTAGATCCCTTTGCCGGTCCTTGATGGAATGAATTAGACAAAAAAATAGTTTTACATATGGCGGATAGTGCGAATTGTTTGTAAACAACTTGTTTTGTTTTGTCGAATTTTATTTGTTGTGTTGCTGAAGTGAGTTGAATTTGTATTGTATGTTGTGGTGTATGTCGTCGTCGTGTAGTTGTTCGTTCGTTAGAAATTGTTATTGAAAGATACTTCGTTCTCAAAAGTAAGTTTTGTAAACAATAAAAATGATTAACTATAATTAGATAGAATTTGATAATTGCAAAAATAGATTTTTAAACGTTTCCATACATCAAATTTACGACAAGTATATGTGGATGGCAGACGCAGGTAAGTTAAATAAAATGTTTTGTTGTTTATGTTTACTTCTTCGTTGGGAATAAAGTTCAGTTTGGAGTAGCACAGGTTTTACTGATATGTGTTAATGACCAATAATTATTGGTCATTAACTCTTATATTCCGGCTTATATTCCGGATATTTTATACTCCGGCTTCCCTTCTGAAAATATTCACCCTTCGCCACTGGTAACTAGTATGTTCTTTTACGTATTAAACTCACGAATAATACTATTGCAAACATATTTAAAGAGCCAAAATCAAGCTGTTAAAAAAGCTCGTGGTCACTGAAGCACAACACATTGTCGCGCAAATAATAGACAATACTACGCCTGCTATTCTCATATTCTTCGCAGAATCGTTCCCTAAAGATCTCATTAACATGTCCAACTTTCCAATCCAGGCTCAGGAAGGCGCGTGGGCAGTACAGGTGCTAAACGAAAGTAGTCCTCGGTAAATGCACTAATACCAGCGCGGATTTGCCGTCGTCCCACTCAATTGTCTATTATTCATTCGGACTTTCCCTTGAAGGGACGTGATAAATTGATTCAGGTCGCTTTCCCTTATAGCCACCTCGCATTGATCATAGAGCTTTTGATTACATTAGTGCCATTATAGAAGCAATGAACATGCTTTTAAAAAATCGTTTATATTTCGATATTGACCCATCCAGTCCACTCGAAACCAGCATATCAATCCTATTTTCCCAAAAATCCACCCCCGGAAGATCTGTTGTTACTGGCTCAAACATTTAAATTGTCAACAAATTCACCTTCTGTTCTCATATTATCGTAAATTAATATTTGAATCTCATATTATCGTAAATTAATGTCCGAATGAATTTATCTTTTAAAGATTTTTGTTTGGTTTTGTGATGTCCTATTTCTGTCCTAAATTGCCAAATTTTTCAGATCAAGTCAAAAAATATAATTAATCATGTAAGTCTCTTCCAAAAGTCATTCTCTGCCACGTATGACATTGAAGTATAAATTATAATTTTAATTTGGCTGACTTTTTTGTTGCTCAACTACCCAATATACACGCATGCGGGCCAATTCCGCACCACAATAATACAGTAACATAATGTCAACATCATCATCAGCCCATATACGTACCCACTGCTGGGGCACGGGCGTACCCTCAACTAGGGCGATCAGGCTTTAGTCGACCACTCTAGCCAAGTGCAGGTTGGTCGACTACACAACCTTAGAATTACTACATAGGTGTGCCGGTTTCCTCTAGATGTTTTTCCTTCACCGTTAAAGCGTCAAATAATCGTACATATGAATTACATAGGTACTTGAAAACACAGTGGTACGTGGCGGGGCTTGAATTGGCGACCTCTTGTTTGTTTGTTTTGTGTCTTGCATGGCAAGCAATGACCTAAACCACTGGGCCATCGACACTTTTTGTAAAGAAAAATAATGTATTCCACAGTGCCTTTGCACCAAGAGTCTTTGGATTGGGTCCTCATGTCTGAGATAGTGTGTCACATATTGTGAAATATTTAATTTACTTTTCTTTCACAGGTCGTCGCCCGCCGTTCGGACCTGAAACTCATCGTGACGTCAGCCACCATGGACTCCACCAAGTTCTCCACGTTCTTCGGCAACGTGCCCACATTCACCATACCGGGGCGAACCTTCCCCGTAGAGACGTTCTTCTCCAAGAATGTGTGCGAAGACTACGTGGATGGAGCGGTTAAGCAGGTTAGTTTTAGAGCCGTGGTTGTTAGGCTATGCCAGGAACCATGGCGTCGCCAAGGCGATGGAGGTACATCGCGGTGTTTATTCGGTAGACCTTCTTGGCATTGCACTCCGCCTAGGAGCAGCAGGTGGCATTTACACCGGAGTCCGACACACCACCGCATTTCACGGCGACAAATAAAAAGTCAGTTTTAGGGACATGTATTAGGCAAACAGCAGTAAGACTAAAGTTCGGATACTGGATATATTAACAATATTCAATTATGTGGAAACAATAACACATTTTAAAAATAGAATTAATCCCGGGCTCTTCAGACTTGTGAAACAGCATTTATGTAGACCTTCAGGGTAAGAGCGACAGGATCAAGCAGGTATACTGTGCCTGTCGACCTCATATTTGGATCTCACGGCCGCTTATCATCAGGTGCAGTGATCCTGAACGTATAATATAAAAAATATTATATATCTCAGATATGCGGTACTAAGACTAATGCTCGTCGAATCGTAAAACGAAGCTCAATTGTTTCAAGAAAACAGAAAACTGCAAAAATATAAGTGGCGCCAATGAACATACATAAACTGGCGCCAAAAATATGCCACTATGTTTTTTTTATGACTCTTGCACGGCGAAATGACATCTCGCATGCCAAAATCCAACTCGTTCAGGGTTGTAAGGCGCGTTAAAGATTACAATATACAAACATTTGTACGCATGAAAATCAACTGCCATCGTAAATAGCTGATAAACTAATTTTTTTTATGCAAGCTTCATGCTACGAACTTAGTTAATCGTTAAAAAGTTGTGAAAAATGCGTGTAGCGTTACATCATTCAACCATTAGAATATAACAAATTTCATCATCATCATCAGCCTAGATACGTCCCCACTGCTGGGGCACGGACCTGCCCTAAACTAGGGCAATAAGGCCTTAGTCATCACCACGCTGGCCAAGTGCGGGTTGGTTGACTACACAACCTAAGAATTTCTTCGTAGGTGGCTGGTTCCCTCACGATGTTTTTTGACTAATTTAAATACCTAAGAATTATTTTAACATAAAATTACTTTTACTTGTGAAATTCGTATGTAATAAATTTAATGAAATACGTTATTATTCAAAACCCGCATTGCGCTCGAGTCACCCGAGATAATCTAATACGCACCGCTACACCTCTTCTTACATTGATGAAGATTTATTCTTTCACTTAGGCGTAATCTAAAATTAACCGAAATAAGAAAAATCCCTCGACTGTGCGGGTGACCGGGGATTTGAACCCACGACCTTTCTATTGTCTGTCGTACTCATCTCTTACTTTCGTTTAACCTCTGCCGCCGCAATCTGCCACCTTCACAACATCGTTAGTATTTTGAAATGTATGCTAAGTAAAACATATATATGTTACAGTGAATGTGATTTAACAGCTATTAAACATAATGACTGGTTATACATAATAACATAGTTATCTAGTCAATGTGATAAATTATTCACTTACAATAAAATAGCTGTTTAATGTTATTAATTTATCTTTATTTATCACTGTGGCTGAATTGAGCAGACATTACGAATAATGGCTGGATGGATAGTATTTATAAAATCAGGATTTATTACTTTGGCTGTAACATATACATAAAAATATCACTCAGCATCACATACATTGATCTGGTTCTTGGCATTAGCAAAAAAAAGCTTGCTTTTTTTTTAGTCAGGTTATCTTGTTAGACTATTAACAAGATGACCTGACTCCACCTGATGGTGAGTACTGAGATCCAAATATGAGGACGACAGGCACAATATACCATATTGAGCCTGTCGCGTTCACCCTGAAGGCCTGCTTAAATGCCGTTTCACGCCCCGCTTGAAGAGCCCGAGATCATAGGAGGGAGGGAAAACATGAGCTGGAAGGGCATTCAACGCCTTAATGACACGTGGCTGAGAAGAGGAACTAAACCTCTTAACGACGGGCGGCGCCAGTTCGCTCGCGACCACGATTGGTGTAACCCAGTCGAAACGTCGGGCAGTAAGTAGCTATGTAATTTTGCTACTCCTAATATCGCGTGAAGACCCATAAAGACTTATTTCAGACTAAACCTCTTAGTCCGAGCCACCAGCGTCTTCATTGTATGCACACACATATACACATATCGCTTCGCGTTTCGAGGCGAGGCGATCACGTGACGTTTCCGATAAGGGTGCGTTTCAGTAGGGAAATTCATACAAAGAATACTGTACCTAAGCCAAAGTTGGTACATTAATGTTTATATGTGTGCTGCAACCTTGCTAAAAATTGCGATTACGAGAAACAGAAGTGTAACACCTGCCCCATTCCTATCATTGTCATTTCTATACCTACATAGATAAATTAATAACAATGATAGAACATTGTTTCCAAATCCGCATTCGCCTTAATTTAAAACAAACAATTTCAGTTAGAAACGCTGGGAAAATCGAGTTGGCATTTATAACAATTGCAAATGCTTGAGGTAATTCTTCGCTTCCTCAATTTTGAAACGCGATAATGCAATGAGCATTGATTTTTCGCATTATGCCAATAGATCAAAGGTGAGAAGAGTTTAACTTTCGAGTTGCGTTTTCTTATTACATTTTTGCGTAATTGAAGATGATATAATTTTACCAGTTAATACAAACTATGTCAATTGAATTACTGCACAAAAAGGCCACTGATAAGTGGGTTTTATAGTTAAGTCATACATATTCATTCGGGATTTAAAGATTACGGTATTCATTGGATTTTAAAATATTCGTTAGATTTATTATTTCAATTTGACTGGCTCTGTGGAACATTGGTGAGTGACCTAAGTTTACTACATACGGTTCCAAGAGTCGTGAATTCGATTCCCACCCTGGATACGTTTTTGTGTGACGAACGTCGGTGTTATTTCCGTGTCTGGGCATTGTTATTAAGTACAATAATCGAGTTTATTTATGTGGCCACCGTTGCTTCTAATATCCGTAACACAAGTGTTTAAGCTACTTACCACGGGATCAGATCAATGTATGTCGTGTTGTGTAATATATATATTTTTTATTATATATTCATATATATGTAGTTTTTCAACTCTCTACCCTTTGAGGTAGGTACAATCGTCAGATATGCGGGCCTTAGCCAAGCATACCTGAGGTGTCAGTGGATAATTTTTTTCTAGTTAACCTGCATGTGTTTTTATAAACATTTGATTGCTGAAACCATTCAATTGTTCCTATGCTACGTTTTGTCAATACGTTTACTGAACGACAGAAGCATATTTGTAGAATTTATGATATTTTGGTCCAAGTAGACAACATGGAACAAAAATATTGAATAAGTAAAAAAGTTCTTGTCCATTCTCAATGTCGAATGCCGAACTGAATTCGTCGCGTTGTCGCATGCACCCTGCCGTCTGTGACTCAGTGCATAGCAATGTCGATTCGCATGTGTGTCGATTCGCATGTGTCTGATGCAAATGTCATGTCCTTTTGATTGTTTTAGTCATAATCGTGTGATCTAATCTCTTTAATAAGCTAAAGATACTGTATTATAAATTCTTAATTTCTAGAAAATATACTGTTCTAAATTTTCATTCTGATGTGCGACGAATATAACTCGATGCCTGTTTTAGAGGCGCCTCACAACTTTTAGGACTACCTCTGT
Organism: Maruca vitrata; assembly: GCA_039566165.1. Classification (NCBI taxonomy): domain Eukaryota; kingdom Metazoa; phylum Arthropoda; class Insecta; order Lepidoptera; family Crambidae; genus Maruca; species Maruca vitrata. Next base: position 14,474,156 of record CM076922.1, on the reverse strand, counting down.
CCATGTGATACATATACATACTTTTGCTATTTGCTTAGTTTCGCCATATATTTATTTCTTGATACTAAAAATAAATAAGAAGTTATCAAATGCAACACAGCTTCATATACTTTTATCAGCCCCATCGCAATGTCATTTAATAAATAAATAAATATCTGGGACATTTCCACACACGGTCATCTGACCCCAAACTGAGCAGAGCTTGTACTATGGGCGTCAGAGACTGATATACATACATATATATTTTTAAATACATAATCACACCCAGACACGAAACAAACACCGATGTTCATCACACAAATATTTGTCCCGAGTGGGAATCGAACCTACGACTCTTGGAACCGCCAGCCAGGGTCACTAACCACTGTTCCACCGAGCCAGTCAAGTCAAGTTAGTCGAGTGTGGTGTGTTTTTCGCAAATGACCCAATGTGATTTTATGGTGGGTTTTTCTCTGCGTGGGAGACCTGCACAAACTTGTTTTACATGCGCCATCGATATGGGGTAATCGTGTTTTGATTTTGAATCCTACTTAATCGACTATTCTAATTACGTCTCAGTAAGCGGTCGTGAATTTATTTGATTTTCTTTGCTAGGAACAGTTTCTGCGCGCACAAAACAATCTAATCAAATACGCCGTTTGCAGTGTTAATTTGAAAATTTAAAAAAAAACAAAGTATTCGTTTAGAAATATACATTCAAATCTCGATTCCTTGGCTCCCACATTATCTCAGCGGTGTTGCCGAATCGCATTGCGCCGCGCGGTCGACGACCCGCAACGCAACTGCGCCGATTGCGTTTCGCAACACGCAAATGTCGCGATCGGTCAACACACGTGTGATCTGATGAGGGTTCTTTTGTTCTGTGACGTCATCGGGATGAGATAGGACAACAAAAGAGGTTTTGCAATTTGGAACGGTTTCGACGAAGTTCAAAACAGAAGACGATCGCTCTAAATAAGCATATTGCAATGGATGTTTTAGCTCTATGATATTGCAGCTCTCTTCCCGTGTCTATTATTTACGGGAACACAATTTGAAACAAAATGCACTTGTAATTAGGATTTAGACACCCAATGTTACGAGTCACTCTTTACAGAGTTCACTGGAGATGTACAATTATTAATTTACAACGACTTCATTGCCCTAATAGCCCTAAATGTTGCCCTAATAACCCTAAAATAATGGGTGTGTTTATACCAGACTAGTACTAGACTGATTCCTACCGAACTGTTAAAACTCACGGTTCACACACCGGCCCCTGCATACTATTATTGTTAATTTCATGTCAACACAAAGAACACTTAATCATCAGCATTCTTCACATTGTTTTCGTTACCACTGAGCCAAAATATACATTGAATTATAACTCAGATTCCTTTCCAAATTACCAACGCTTTTTCGCTAATAGGGTTAAGTAAACAGGATGTTTTATGGTATTGTGCTAATAAAATGACAAATGTCATGGAACAATGTCCCTAATGGTATTGCGAGATTAGCACCATTAGCACCATTTACGATACTTACGGGGCACGCGTATGCGAGAGAGAACCAGGGAATCATGTTGAAACGAATTTGATTAAGGAAAGTAAATTCCTATAAAGAACTTCTTTACAAATAAATGTCTGCTTTATATAAATTCTCGTTTAAAACAACAACAAATCATTCGTTGAAATCATTGACAGACGTTACTCCTCCTTCTTAAAGTATGTCAAAGTTAGGTATGTTAAAATTATAGAGTTATTTAGTTAGAAGATTTTTATTCGAATTAAACTTTTAGTAAAGTTTATCACAAAACATACAACAAATTCGAAAAGCTTTGAAGACTAAATATAAATATTACACAACATCACATACATTGATCTGATCCCGTGGTAAGTAGCTTAAGCACTTGTGTTACGGAAATCAGGATCAACAGTGGATACACAAATAAACTTAAATATATTTAATAATACACCCAGACACGGAACAAACACCGATGTTCGTCACACAAATATTTGTCCCGAGTGGGAATTGAACCCACGACTCTTGGCACCGTAGGTTTTGATCCTGAGTCACTAACCACTGTTCCACCGAGCCAGTCAAAAAGACTCTTTAAACATGACTGCTACAACACGTTAGTAATAATAACATTGTCTTAACACGGTATTGCGAGATGCTACATAAATCATATTTTAATAATAATAATAATAAACGTTTATTGACCACATAACATACACAAATAGGTATACAACAGATTATATGAAAACAAAACACAAAACTTAAGCAAAAACACACATATACATAGACAGACAAAAGAAGTACAAAGAATTAACACGAACAGATAAGGACAGGATGTGGTCAACGAGGTACAGGCCTCAGCATGTGCTACATCAGCCTGAGGGCAGCTGCTGCGCTGGTATTCTGGCCGTACCCCGAGTGACATAATAACTAAGTTTAAAAAAATAATAATAATAATACTATCATAAATAATAAAACAATAAATAATAATAATACACACATTTAAAATTACATATAAATATAATATACACAACGACTAAAACAACATATAACATAGTAACAAAAGGATTGAAACAAGAAAAACAAGGACAACAGAAAAAAGGAATAAATTACAAATTACAAACACGTAAGTTTAAAAGAAACAAAAAAAAAATAATAATAAAAAGTATGAGACTGAACGCTCCTCTATGTGCCACGTTTTATAGATGTAAAGGCCTTTATTATTGACACGATATTAGAAAACTGAAACTGTCCGGGATATTACCATGTTGTTTTGTTTCAATGAGCTCGGGAGCTCATTAAAACAAATCAAAATATAAATATAGTTTAAAATTACGATATTTATTATTTTAAAGCTTTGAGTACTGATATTTCTCTGTTACATAACACCATCCGAACAATTCGATCAGATAAATTGATAGGCGTGTCGGGCACTCCGCTTGACCATTGCTAATTGAATTTGCTAGACCTGCCGAGCAATGACCTGGACGGTGTGATCTAGACTTGCTCAAGACCTGAATCAATTGGTTTGTTTAATGGCGAAACCGTGAGGCTGAAAGTCTAAAACAAATTTAGATATTCCACGATTGTATAACAGATTTTGTTCCAATGCTATTGAATGACAGAGATGACTAAAGTTTATTGCAAGGAGTATTTTTTTGAGGACGTATCAGTAATTTCTTTATTTTCTTTTAATTTTACAATATTATCTTTGTCAAAAATGTAAATCCTAGTCTTCCTAAAATAAATCTTATATATAAAATTCTCGTGTCACAGTTTTCGTTCCCGTACTCCTCCCAAACGGCTTGACCGATTCTCATGAAATTTTGTGAGCATATTATGTAGCTCTGAGAATCGGCTAACATCTATTTTTCATACCCCTGAGTGATAAGTATTGTCCACGCGGACGAAGTCGCGGGCACAACTAGTAAATAAAATAAATTTTAAGCACTTACACTTTTTTGTCTGGAAAGGTTGGCAAGTTATGAATTTAAAGACTTTTGATCGTCAAATTAGAGGTCTAATGTTCAAAATTTCAAACGAAGGCATAACCTAGGCATACCATTTTGATCTTCAACTTCAGCTTATTGCTGAAAGTCAAATATTTCAAAATGCATGATATTTTCTAAAATATATGTAAGAGCTGACCGGTAATGACAGCTAGGTGGAAGTCCTGCAGCTGGAGGTGATGGTGTGGCTATGCGTGGCACTTCATCAGATGGTGATTGGGATCGTTGCCTGGGGCGCATAGCGCCAGTAAAACGATGACTCATCTTCACAATAATTTATTCAATGTGTACAGTTCGGAGTTTGACACAAGAATGAATCCAACTCGTCCGGCTTGCCTGCTTATAAACGATTCTCCCCACTGCCCCCACCTCCAATTACATCGTCAGGTGCGGTGCAGGTGCAGTGCAGGTGGTGCTTACGCAGCAAGCCGCACGTGTTGGCTTTGTATTACGTTTTACACTCATTTGCCTTAATAAATTAACAATAGGAACCAATTATTTAAAAATCATTAAATGAAATAATTAATGGAATATTTAGCAAATTATTTGCAGCTGCGCTATCACGGCCATACTGACGAGCAGCTCGTGCTCGAGCTAGCGGCTTGGTTCATCTGTAACAATTACTTGATTTATATCTTGTTCTAATTATTTAACTAATGATTTTCATTATAATTGGTGTTCAGACTCAGAGGCTTGTAAACAAGCTTGTTCTGAAGGTTTTAACTGGTGATTTTCATTTTAATCGGTGTTCAGACTCAGTGGCTTGTAAACAAGCTTGTTCTGAAGGTTTGTCAAACTCAGCGGCCAGCAATATAGCTTGTTTCAACAGCACTTGGAATAAAGAGTGTTTGCCAAGCTCAGAGGCTCTTGGCTTGGATTGACAACAGTTCTAACTCCAGAAATACTTGAAGAACTCAGAGGCTATTTGTAGCTTGTTTTGACAAATCATTTGTTTTTCTTCGCTATCACGGTTCATTCCAGATTTGGATTCGGCACTATTCTTATATTTTCATGTGATATTACAGTATTTTTTTGACCAGGACGTAGACTTTGCACCTCGTATCGATCATTAGCAAGAAGTTTTACTATTTGATATGGCCCCAAGAATTTAGGACCCAGCTTATTAGCACACCATTGTGTATCTTTACAAAGTACAAAGTCCCCCGGCTGAAATAACTTAACCTTAGCACATTTGGAATCGAATCGTTCTTTGGTTTTAGATGACTGTTCGGCCATTCTGATACTGGCATTTGCTCGAATAGTGTCTCTATCAACAACATTGGATAATAAACACATTTGTTCAATTGCGGGAGCAGATCCTTGTTTGCCTATTAAAAGCTCTAATGGGGAATAACCGGTTGCTTTACATTTTGTACTGTTTATTGATAATTGAAGTTCACCAAGTTTAGTGACCCAGACTCGTGCTTGATTTTGAGCAATTACAGCCAAATGATCTTTTAATGTTCTCATCATTCTTTCTATTTGTCCATTGGCTCGAGGGGTTCCACGTGCAATGGCATGGTGTTCTATATTGCCTTCTATAAAATAATTTTGTATATCGGTACCCATTATAGCAGATTCTCGATCGGAAATAACTCTCGATGGAGTGCCAAAAAGATGAATTAATTCTTGGAAACATTTGAGAATCATGTTTGAACTCTTATCTTTTAATGGACGTAGAAAAAGAAATTTTGTAAATGCATCTATTGCCACAAAAGCATAAGCTTTGCGCGTGGAACCGGTCAAATTACCCATTAAATCGACATGGATTGTGTGGAAAGGCGTATTAGTTTTTTCAATAGGGTGAAGACAAATTTGTTTTTTTCCTGAATGCCCTTTTCCAATTTTACATGGAAGGCACCTATCGCAAAAAGAACGAACCCTTTTGGTCATGTGGCTAAACCAAAACTGTTCCCTGATTTTTTCTAACGTGCGTTCCCAACCTGCATGTAAAAGAGCGTCATGGTATCGATTTATCATTGGTATTATGAGTGAGTTAGGTACCACGGTACGGGTGAGAGATTTCCCGAATTGAGTTTGGAATGTTATCATCAAGAGGTTATTTTTTAAACGATATTTTTTATCAAAATCCCCATTATTTTTTATTGCGTCACGTATTTTTGATAACTCTGGGTCTCTGTCTTGCTCTACAATTATCCAAGACGGATCTTTTGCTAAATAATTGATTTGAAGATTTCTACTAAGAAAGTCCACATGGGCCATCTGTTCTCCTTTACGGTAAACAATGTCAAAATCATAATTTTGCAAAAATGCCCACCACCGATGGACACGTGGAGTTAATTCTTTTTTGGTACTGGAAGCTTTAAGAGCATTACAATCTGTGTGGATGGTAAATTTACGTCCGTAAAGAAAATGTCGGAAATGTTTGAGGGCCCTAACAACAGCTAAGGTTTCGAGCTCGTACGAGTGGTATTTTTCTTCAGTATCGGTTGTACGCATACTAAAATATTCTACGACTTTTTTGCGATTATTATCCACCTGTATAAGCATCGCTCCTAACCCTTTAGAACTGGCATCTGTATGGACTTCTGTTGGCAGATCTGGATTGAAAATGCAAAGGATTGGTTCGGAAGTTAATAATTCTATGACTTTTAGTCTAATCTGTTCGTGGCTTTCAGTCCATTCAAACTGAACATCATTTTTAGTCAATTTGTATAATGGAGCCATCAACAGAGAAAAATTTGGAATGAAACGTCGGAAATAACTTGCAAGACCATTGAATTGTCTAAGTTGTTTTAGATTTTTAGGGGGTTCACAATTTTTTAAGGCATTGATTTTTTGAGGATTGGGTCTAACTTGACCATTTTCAATAACATTACCAAGATATTCAACAGATCGCCTTAAAAATGTGCACTTGGAAGAGTTGATAGTAAAACCTGCTTCTGAAAGCCGTTTAAGGACTAAATCAAGTCGTTCAAGTCCTTCTTCTTCGGTATCTGAAGGTATAAGGATGTCATCCATATAAACTAAGGCAATTTTGTCTCTATAATCCCCTAGAGCAGCATTTATAGCTCGCTGATAGACGGATGGTGCATTACATAGGCCAAACGGCATAGTAACATACTCGTATTGTCCATCAGGTGTTACAAATGCCGTCTTTTCTATGGACTCTTCGGAAACAGGAATCTGATGAAATCCTGATTGCATGTCTAAGCTTGTGAAATAACGGGACTTGCCTAATTTATCAATTTGATCCTGTATTAATGGAAGTGGGTAATGGTCACGAACTGTATTGGAATTTAATTCCCGATAATCAACGCAAAGTCTGTCATCTCCGTTCTTTTTTTAACAAGTAGTATGGGACTAGCAAAAGGAGAACAACTTTCCCTAATAATGCCTTTAGATTTTAAATCTTCTATCATAACCTTAACCTTCTCTCTTTCTATGGGGGCAAGCCTATAAGGACGCCTTTGGACGATACGGTTGGGGTCTTTAAGTTTTATGTTAAGATAGCCAGTAGTTACGCGTTTTTTTTGATTAATTTTAAAGGATTCTGCATATTTATCTAGGATATTTTTTAGGGGTTCTACATTTTCTAGATCGGAATTAAAGCAACTGGGCAAACGGGGAGACCTCTCACAAAAAAGAATATTATGTTCTCTTTGTATGGAAACACCTTGGCTAGAAATAGAGACTTTTAAACCCGGCACACGTAACGAGTCGATTCCAAGAATTATATCATAGCTTAGGTCATCTACAACATGTAGTTTGATTTCAAATGTTACATCATCAAGTTTTGCTGTTGTTTCAATAACTTCATTAGAGATAATAGAGTTTCCAGAAAAACCATTTAATTTGACTATTTCTATTTTACGTTTGCCTTTTATAGATCCAGCAATTTTATTCTTGACGAGGGAACATTCGGCACCCGTATCAATTAGACAATTCAAAATTACATCACCTATTTGTAGTCGCCTGTGGCTGGGTGACGAGCTCTGGATGGTGTTAACGCTGCGCTGGGTTGAAGGTGGAGCTGCGGCTGCAGGGTTGTTCTTGAACCAGCAGTGGTCGGAAGGATGTCCAATTTTCTTGCAATTGCCGCAGGTTTCTTTGTTTGAGTTCGTTGTAGTTCTCGAACGGCATTCCCTTGCTCTATGTCCGATCTTCCCACAATTATTGCATTTAATCTGGTCAGCGAATCGAGCTATTTTAGCTCTTGGTCCTTCATCTTGGGTTGTAGCATAATCTGCATGTCTTTTTCCGATAATTTGCAAGTGTAGCTATCAATTCAGCCTGAGACTGGGGTGCTGAGCGCAATAGTTCCGCTTGATAGAACTTTGGCCTCACTCCAGATATGACGGCTTCTATTATTAAGTCTTTTGGCGCATTTGGAGAAATCCTGCTAAATAATCGCCAGGCTTCAGTCACAAATTCTGCATACGATTTGGCGTCATTAGATGTGTACTCACGAAATTTGTTGACGAAAACTATGTGCCTTGTCTCGCCACCAAACTGTGTTATTATCTCGTTTTTAATATCTATCCAGGTAGCAAGAGAATGTGCTTGTGCATCTGCCCAGTCTTTGGCGCGACCTTTTAAGCTGGATAAGGCCTTCATCATAGCCACAAATTGGGAACATCCTCGAAGAGTTATCAGCGAATCGACTTGATTACACCATTCTTCAATAGTTAGTTTATTATCATCCGGATCGAAGGTTGGCAGGTAAATTTCATTCAGTTTGTGACTAGCTTGTGAATTCTGAGAGTTGTTGAACACCATTTTTTGCAGTAACTCAACTTGTCTGCGGAGAAGTGACACCTCATTGCTGTTTCTGGAGCTTGCAGTCTCTTCTAGAATAGGTGAACGTCGTCCAGGGATTTCCTGTTGCGTATATGGGCGGGTGGTAGGTCCTTCATCCCACTTCTGATGTAAGAGCTGACCGGTAATGACAGCTAGGTGGAAGTCCTGCAGCTGGAGGTGATGGTGTGGCTATGCGTGGCACTTCATCAGATGGTGATTGGGATCGTTGCCTGGGGCGCATAGCGCCAGTAAAACGATGACTCATCTTCACAATAATTTATTCAATGTGTACAGTTCGGAGTTTGACACAAGAATGAATCCAACTCGTCCGGCTTGCCTGCTTATAAACGATTCTCCCCACTGCCCCCACCTCCAATTACATCGTCAGGTGCGGTGCAGGTGCAGTGCAGGTGGTGCTTACGCAGCAAGCCGCACGTGTTGGCTTTGTATTACGTTTTACACTCATTTGCCTTAATAAATTAACAATAGGAACCAATTATTTAAAAATCATTAAATGAAATAATTAATGGAATATTTAGCAAATTATTTGCAGCTGCGCTATCATATATTAAACATGAAAAGTTAGGTTTCGTTTCTCTAGAATTCATTAAAGTTGTAAGCTCCAGCGCAAAAGAGGCGTTTGGAGTCTAGCTTCGGAATAGAAAATATATATCTAACCTAGTTTGCTAAATATTCCAACTTGAATTCACTCAAGAAATTTCTAGTCTGCCAGCGGTGCTCGTTTAGTATTCCCTCTGCTACTACATAATACTAAATTATGTATTGCAATGCCTTCGAACTCATTACTTATTGAGTGATCCATTTGTATTGTAATTATATTTTAATGACTGCCTCGTTTACTAGTGGAAAATGCCGCATAAATACCGAGGGGTCCCAGGATCGGCATATAAATATGTTTTTAGGGTTTTGTATTATAGTAATTAATATAGCACAAGACGGATAATTCCACTTCATCAGAAAATACCTTAAGTAATTGATCCAGGATCATTTTCTGTATGAAAACTAAGAGGTAGTCTTAGGCGAGAGAGCCATCCGATCCCCGCAAGTCCGGTGATGATGTCAAGGCTACTCCAAGCCATCTTCATAGTCAGTTAAGAAATAGAGATAGTTTCAGTCCGCGACTCAGCTCGCGTTTAAGTGTTTATTTATTTATTGCACTCCAAAGTAACAAAATGTTTATCGTGTAGATAAAACAAGTCTCGGTTTGACTGATATTTGGCACTCACATAAATTTGAACATTCAATAACATTAACTCACAATTAGTCGTGCACCGATTTACATGTTATGTCGTTCAAAATGTTTGTTTATTGGTAAATAAACAATGCGGCCATTATTTCTCAACTGGTCTAGAGTTTACGCACATCAAGGCTATACAAAATTTGCACACAATACGTTCGTTTGCAATATCCTTTGGCGGCCGATAAAGTGCAGCTTGTTATTAACAACGGTAGACTTTGATTCTGGTTTAGACTTTGTAATGTTCGTAATGAACGAGGGCGTTGCAGATCAAGCCTAACATCAGATGACGAGTCGTCGTTTAACGTATGAACTGTTATTGACTCATTTTGATACCCATGATGACAATTTGACGTTCCTTGTTGATAGACTCTATAAAAATATCACGATTTCCACTGCCAGATTTCAAAATGAATTTTCACGATTTATCTCTGCAACAAAACATTTACAGAACTATTCGCGTGTAAGTTGGCTGATTGTTTTTCGTTTGTTTTTTTCGATATCTTAATATATAATCTTTACGATAAACAATAGAACATCTACATTTCCTTGTTGCAAAAACACTAGATATATTATCTATCTCGCGAAATCCTAAACTTGAGAAACGTGCGATACGAACCTACCCATTTACAAATGAATTGCTGTGCTGAAGTAAATCAGACTTAACACAATGTAACTGGCACACGGTAATTGTAAATTGCCAAGCTCAAGACACCCAGCCGACTGAGCCAGTTCACAAACAATCGGCTGTACATAATAGCACACGTAGTATGTACACAGGTTGATATTAATATGTAAATACTCGTGACTTAGTGGTTCGTTATACATACTTATAACTGCAGTCTTAGACTTTGAATAGCTCCTAATCGATGTGAGACCATGCGGTCCACGCTCCTTTAAAAATCGCACCTAAATCGGTTCAACTGTTGATTCCCGATACATACATACCTCAACACCCATTTATCTGCCTTCAAATATAATTTTAGGTCTAAAATTATCGTATAACTTTCTTTGGGATCCAAACATAACCTATAATTTATTTATCAAAAACCAATACAAAAAAATATCATTGTTAGAAACATACAAATGTTATAAGTGGTGAAATATTTCTATATATCATCCGTATAATGCAACACCCATGAGGCTGGTTGCAGTAAAGAATCGAGATCGCAGTTCACTCCAATTATACTAGTAGGTGTCGTTCAATTAATTTAATTGAACCACGACTAACAGTGGCAATGTGACCTGTACAACCTTGCATGCATAGTACAAACGGGACTAGTAGACCATGCCAGCGAGCCATCGCTGACACCAATGGTGAAAACAATTGAATTGTTTATAATGTGTAACTTTTCCAAGATCAAAATCCAAGGTAGGCTTAAAAGAAAGAAAAAACATTATATACAGAGCTTATGAGATTACTCTGATGTTACGTTAAATAATAAACATTATTGACAGACTCATGCCTGCCTTCCTATATTTCTCTTCGCCTACTTCGCCAATATGTTTTCAATCGTTTAAGTTTGTGTAAATAAAAAGATTTTAGAGAAAAAGGCACAATTAATATCTATGTATCCATCCCAACACAATACTTCACACAGTAGTTTCATTTCAAAATAGTTATTTTATCATTTTGAATTGTAATTGGTTCATGCATACTGCCAATGTAAATGACTGCAATTTAAACCTAAACATTAGAAATGCTCAGAGCACCATTTTCAGAATTGGTGCTAAATCGTTCACTACCTCAAATTAGGGATGGATTCTAAAACGAATTATTTCTCTTTTTTTTGTACTACGTCCGGTAGCAACAAGTCTTCAGCTAATCAACTAAATGGTGTTTTGTTCTGAACTATAGGTATTTATTATATTATCTATGTTCTAAACAGTGCTAGCTAAGTAATTGCATTTAAATATATTTCCTCCGTTGCTATTATTATCTATGAAATTCTTGTACGATGCGAAACTTTGTCCATTTTGAAATTACGTCGCAGTTATAAAGCCATTTATAACATGTATAAACCATTTGTAGTCACGCGATACAGGTGTCTACCTATAACGTTTCATCAAATTACAAAGGCATTTTATTTTGTCAGTATATTATAGCTTCATATTGTTTGTTGGCAACGACAGGGCAAGATTCACGTGGCCAATATTTATCCCGTTTACATTACATAATCTGATAATAAAAACTTCAACGTTTCTTCAACATTGAAGTAAAATGTAATATGTGCAATCTTAGTCCAGTCAAAATAGACATTTAACCTAGGAAAAATTCGCATAGAGCTGAAAATTGGCATGAATGTTGGGAACACTATTACAAATAATCTGTCAAAAGTCCCCATCGATCCCACGTCTGCAAAAAAAAATAATCAAGGTCAAATGTCACAAATATCAGTTTTATGCACTTTTGAGCGAAACGGTAAGTTTAATCATAAAAGTATGTATGACAAAATTACATATCACGTAATTATCTATAAAAAATGTCTTAAACACTTTGTTCCTAAGATTAACCATTTCAGAGATATAGCGATGCACAAAGTTGAAAAAGTTGTATTTTCAAACGCTTCCAGGCCCCCATGCGCTTGTGCTAGACAGTTAAAATTTTACCGAATGATGTATCTCAGTTGCCTCTATAACATCTAATACTAGAAACAACATGAAACCAACGTGTAACGTGGGTTCTCATACAAAACCTATGTTTTTTTTCTCACACTTGGGCGGTTTTTAACGTGGTTACCCTAGTGAACCTATTCCAGGTCATATATCGATCAAAAACGATATCCACAGATGAATGCATATTATGTAAAATATGAATGTTCTAATGATTAAAACCACGATATCTCGCGAATGGTGAGTCGGAAAAGAAAAAGTGACTGGACCATTTTTGTAGAAAATTGTATGATCTACAACTTTTGTTTGACCTATTTTTACGATAATACTTACTGTTTTCGAGAAAAATGGAAAAATCCTTAATTTTATACTTTTGACCTTGAATATTTTTTTTTGCAGAAGTAGGATTGATGGGGATTTTTGATATTTCGTTTATTATGATGTATTTAACGTCTCTGGCAATTTTCAGCTCTATGCGAATTTTGTCTAAGTTAGCACTTATTTTTGTCTATTTTGACTGGACTATCTATTGTCTTAGGTTTCCGTATTTGCAACTTTTTCTTTTCTGTATGTTTTTAGAACGTTTACTTACTATCCTTGATAATGGTGGCAATGTCCCAAATATTATTTATTTCACTTTCAATTACTAAATATTGTGATATTTACTAAAAAATCTATTTTCTGATTCAAGCATTGGACTTAACACGAGCTTTTCATAACTGTATTAAGTATAGCAATAAAACTTTTCTGAACCTAAAATAAGAGACCCGTTCCGTGGCTACGAGCTCTGAAAAGGGCTTGAAACATTGGGAATCTAAATAATCATGTTAAAAATCTTATTACACGCGAGTTTCATCCGTAAAATGAGTTTTATTATAGTTGTGTTGTTTAATAACGAATCGAGAGCGAGCCAAGCTCTACATCCCAGGAGCAAGCGACCTTGAGGCGTTCCCCAAGGGAACGCTTTGACCTTAGTTTTGTTTATTGGATATGTGAACTTCAAACGGTGCATCGGAGACGAGTTACAATATATAAATTGTTGTTTATCGTGTTTATAAGGAAAATGTTGGAAACAACGTGATACCTTTGTTTTTTTAAGTAAAAGTTAATCGTTATATTTTTGAATACGTAGTTATTGTTGTTTCCAGTTTCGGTCGAACGATATGTGCGGGCTTTTTGCTTCTTACCTTTGTGTATATTTGAAAATTTTACCACGTATGTACGTATAGGGGTGCGATAAAATTATTTTTGCACACACATGTATTTCGTTAATCTAATCGAGTAAACAAGTAATCTAGCTTTTTTTTCTAATATAGCATTCATAAAATACTTAGCAAAACTTAATATAAGTAGAAAATATGCAATTGATTCGCGTAAAATTGTTTTGTCATTAATATATTATGATGTGAGTAATTACTCACATTGAGAGTATGACACAAACTAGATGCATATTGCAAAAACCGATGCAATTAACTAGAATCGTCATTGCATATATTTCATTATTTCAATACTGCTACAGTATGGGGTCTGCAAACTGCAATATTTGTCGCGTTCGATATATCTAATCTTGTTATTAGTTAACTGGCTGACGTCAAGAAATACGCAAAGACACAGGCAACATTGCGCTTTATCATTTTGTATGTTTTATTAAATAAATATCTCACAACGTCACACATAGTTTTGATTCACGAAACACTTGACATGGATAGTAGAAATAACAGCTTAGGTCGATTAATGGTTTCACTGTTATATTTGTTTATTTATTTAAAACGTACATAATAATCCTTACAGGCTACCGAAAACGATAATATAGAACAATAATGCTCCCGTATAAGGGAATATTAATCCTTGGGTCGAATATTTATATGCGAATCACATGATAATTACAAATGATAGGAATTAATTACAAACAAGATTAATCATGTATTACGTAAACTAGATAATGGTGTTTTATAAGGTTGTTATGTTTGCATGAATAATTCGCATCACATAACTGTTCGACGGGTAGGTTTGCAATCGTATTTGTATTATGATGATAAAGCAGGTTATGTTATCTAGTTTGTTGAATTTACTTTAGATTCTGAGTTAACCTCTTGTTTGTTGTACCAAGTATGAATGGCGACTAATTTACCCATAGGGCTTTCTCGTTTATATGATAAATTATAGTTAGGGAGACAGCATTTTACCTAAAGAAGGCATTATGTTAAAAACGCAATAGATTAGCTACTTCTTCTTCTTCTTATCGTATGGTTGATGAACAACCTGGTGTCAGAGTTTTTAAGCCGCCCGTAGGCCTCTGACATGGCTTCACACACCGTTGAAAAATTTCTCAGGTGTGCTGGTTTCCGGACGATGTTTTCCTTCACCGTTAAAGCGTCGAATGATGGTACATATGAATTTCAAATTTGAAAAACACATTGGTACTTGGCGAGGTTTGAACTGGCAACCTCTCGCATGGCAAGCAACGACCTTAACCACTCGGCCATCGGCGCTTTTTATTAGCTACTTATTTTCTCTTATTTATTTTAAACGATAATTTTCAGGCGCTGCATTTCCTTAAAAAACCAATTTTGACATGTTTCAGGCTCTACAGATTCACTTGCAGCCAGACGAAGGTGACATCCTCATCTTCATGCCGGGTCAGGAAGACATCGAAGTCACTTGTGAGGTAATTTGATGTTTTGGTTGCTTCTTAAGATTTTTAACCTTTAATACCTTTTAGCACTCAGATATGCTAGAGGTATGTCAATACAAATCTTATATTGGCATAAGTACTCATTTTACCTGTCCCAGAAAAAATATAACATGTGTTTTTTTTTCTTAACTGACTTACGATGGCTACTCCATCGTAAGTCAGTTAAAAAAAAACATCCAGCCTTGTCATCATCACCGAACTTGTGGGGGAGCGGATGGCTCTCACCCCTAATCACACCTGTGGAATTATTATTCCACTAAATTATCTAGACCGTTTGTAAATTAAATCATACCTTGGGCAAAAAGTGCTATAACTAATGAGAGAAAGTGCTGAATTTTTATCAATCTGTTATTTCTTCTTTTACAGGTCCTGACAGAACGCCTAGCTGATCTGGATAGCGCGCCTCCACTCACAGTGCTGCCCATATATTCTCAGCTTCCGGCCGACCTCCAAGCGAAGATCTTCCAGCGCGCGCCGCCCGGGCAGAGGAAATGCATCGTCGCTACCAACATAGCTGGTGGGTTGGCTTTTGAACACTTTTACAGGATAGGGGTGACGTACCTTCCGTTTGTTAAGGTTCCGGATAAGGTAAAAATTACTAAGCCTCCGCCGTCCGTCTGTCTATCTCCAAGCTGTATCTCATAAACCGTGATAGCTAGAAAGCTGAAAATTTCACAAATGATGTATTTGTTGACGCTATAAAACAAATAAAGAATTTAAAAAGATAAAATATTAAGAAGGGTTCCCATACAATAAACGTGTTTTTTTCACATAATTTGTACGGAACCCTTTTTGGGCGAGTCCGACTCTTTAATTTTCTATATTAATATTTGTATTTAATTGATAATAAGGAGTAGTATTGTATTGCCTTGTGCAAGTACCAATGTGATGATATACCGCAAAACTTATCGAACAACGTACGAGTGTATATGAATATGGTTATTCATCAACTCGGTAATTATTCATCATCTGGTTTATTCAAAGGTATTCAATGGACCCACAGTGTAACTTAAATGAATCACTTTAAAAACACATACTTATGTTATGTGTCGAGTTGTTGAATAAACCGAGTAAGCTTGTCATCGATATTGGAGCCTAATAAAAATATGAACGATGATATTATTTTCAGAAACGTCACTTACTGTAGACGGTATAATGTACGTCATAGACTGCGGATACTGCAAGCTCAAAGTTTACAATCCTAGGATCGGTATGGATGCTTTGCAGGTGGGTACATGCATATCGTATTATTCGTTATATTATACACATTTGAAATCTCTAATGAGTACTGTGAATCTTAATAAATAGAGATTCATGAACTTTCACATGATAGGAACAAATATTTACTTGATACCATGATGCTCTTTTTGTTCACTTTCCTTATCGTAGGGGTGCTGAGAGCCATCCGCTCCCCCGCAAGTCCGGTAATGATGACGAGGCTACTCCAAGCCATCATCCTATGCCAGTTAGAAAAAAAATCTTTCCTTATCTCCTTATCAGTTTAGAACCTTTAATGTGAAATTGCTTCTCATTTTTCCTACTATATAACAGGTCGACCCTAATTCTCAACCTCTATTTTATTTTAATCTTATAATATACAGTACGAACTTAACGCGTTATAAGTAACGATAGCATAGAACATCTTGGGGGTGAGAGCCTTCCGCTCTCCCGCAAGGCAAGGCCGGTGATGACGAGGTTACTCCAAGCCATCATCATATGTCAGTTAGAAAAAAAAAGCACTCAAAGAACATCATAGCCCGTTAGTGTCATCGTAAAATATTAAAACAAATTTAACCAAAAAATCTTAAACCTTTCCAGATCTACCCAGTAAGTCAAGCGAACGCCCGCCAGAGGGCGGGGCGCGCCGGGCGCACGGGCCCCGGCAAGGCCTTCTGCCTCTACACGCAGCGCCAGTACACGCACGAGCTGCTGCCCTCCACCGTGCCCGAGATACAGCGCACCAACCTCGCCAACACTGTGCTGCTGCTGAAGTCCTTAGGGGTGGAGGATCTGCTCGCGTTCCACTTCATGGACCCGCCGCCACAGGTAGGGATGCTCATTTGAGCACCTTTACAGAGCGCTCTATGATGCATCAAGATGATGTGTCTCAGATACAGCGCACGAACCTCGCCAACACTGTGCTGCTGCTCAAGTCGCTCGGAGTGGAGGATCTGCTCGCGTTCCACTTTATGGACCCGCCGCCACAGGTAGGGATGCTCATTTGAGCACCTTTACAGAGCGCTCTATGATGCATCAAGATGATGTGTCTCAGATACAGCGGACGAACCTCGCCAACACTGTGCTGCTGCTCAAGTCGCTCGGAGTGGAGGATCTGCTCGCGTTCCACTTCATGGACCCGCCGCCACAGGTAGGGATGCTCATTTGAGCACCTTTACAGAGCGCTCTATGATGCATCAAGATGATGTGTCTCAGATACAGCGCACCAACCTCGCCAACACTGTGCTGCTGCTCAAGTCCTTAGGCGTGGAGGATCTGCTCGCGTTCCACTTCATGGACCCGCCGCCACAGGTAGGGATGCTCATTTGAGCACCTTTACAGAGCGCTCTATGATGCATCAAGATGATGTGTCTCAGATACAGCGGACTAACCTCGCCAACACTGTGCTGCTGCTGAAGTCGCTCGGAGTGGAGGATCTGCTCGCGTTCCACTTCATGAACCCGCCGCCACAGGTAGGGTGACCCTCTTGAACACCTTTACAGAGCGCTCTATGAGGCATCGAGATGATGTGTCTCAGATACAGCGGACTTAGCTAATCCTATGACTATACAAAAAATAGAGTTATGACTCCACAAAAAATTCTTAGTATTAATAATATCTAAAATGACACCTTTTACAGCAATCAGCAATTTTGATTTAGCAAGGTACGCGATTTTCTTCTGACGACGAATTCAACTGATATCATGGATATGTTATTTTTTATTGTGTCACATTTTGTTTTAATTCCAAATTCCTAATTATGTGTTTATATATTATATTATAAGCTGTTTCTTCCAATGTTGTGTCTATAATAGGTATATTATATAGGAACTCTACTTCTATACTTTACATGTAACTTTTGTTTTATATATAAGCTGTTAGTGTACTTGTAATAAATAAATAATATTACTTAAAAACCCCTTTTACCGGGCCAAACACCTTGGATCTCCAGGATCGCTCAGCGAGGCCGCCCGCAGCGTGAAGAAGCTGCTGGCCTTCCTCAACGAGCTGGGATGGTTCAAGTGATTCCCACCCCACGCAAAATAGGCGCTTTGACGTCGAGTTGCGGATATCAGCCCGTTGCACCAATACCAACCCCTTTTACCACTCTCCCCAGGACACGATCCTGAACTCGATGTACCAGCTGTGGATCCTGGGCGCGCTGGACGGCACGGGCGCGCTGACGGCGCTGGGCCGGCAGATGGCCGAGTTCCCGCTCGACCCGCCGCAGTGCCACATGCTCATCGTGTCCGCTGAGATGGGCTGCAGCGCTGAGGTGCTGATTATAGGTGAGTTTGTAGCATTCAATAATAGGGAACTGGTCACTAGCATTATTGGTGTGTACACTGACGAATATTCAGAAAAAAATGAGATAATTTAACGTTTATAGTATTGTCTATTATTTGCGCAAGCACTACATACACGTTTGAAATAAAACAGAAAACTAATGTTACGGATTGACTCGCGTGTATTGTTATTCTAAAGATTATTTAGAGAAAATTAAATGAAATAATTTATTCTGCAAATAGATTTACATGAAATACTTTTGCACGTCAAGTTGTAAATAAATTATCACATATTACATAAAAATTCACAAGTTACATAATTCATTGATGTCCAAGCGAGCAGCTCATCATGTCCATGGATTTTTATCATTTAAGTAGTCTTCTACTTTATAATATGCTTTTTTCACAAGACACGACTTAATAAAAAGTTTGAAATTGTAAAAAGGTAATTCAATAACATTTTGTGGGATCTTATTAAACAATTTTGTGCTTAAACCTAAGAACGACTTTCCAGTCTTTTGAAGCCTGAGATCCGACGGTTCGAGCTCATTTGCTGTTAAGAGTTTTTTTTATTTCAAATTTAATGTTTTGTATATGTTCTGTTGGTGTACCTTGTTATAAATGAATAAATAAATTTAAGCGGATATTTGCAATAGCAGCTAAATTTAAGGGTTGATTTAGCCCCGCTACTCACCATACAGGTCTGCAGTTTCGTGTTGGGATATAATAGGAGAGGTACAGGACAAGTTTTCAGCTGGCCTCAAATACCTATCCAAAATTCTTGCCAGTTCTCCTACTATAATGGATGGGTCCTCGTGTCCCCAGTATCAATGCTGTCGGTCCCTTCGGTGTTCTATCGGCCGCAGGGCCGCGAGGAAGAAGCCGACGCCGTCAAGGAGAAGTTCCAAGTGCCGGAGTCAGATCACCTCACGCTGCTACATCTGTACAACCAGTGGAAGGCTAACAAGTAAGTTGAGCACTTACATTTCACTTTATATGTTACATCCTGTCCGTCCACGACTCCATCCAATCGCGTAAATGAACTCTAATGAACGCGAAATATGACGAAGTATACCTATAAAATCATACCAGGGTCGTATTAAACTGATATGTGCCTTCACAAAGGTCTCGAAAGATTTTTTTTTCTTTATTAGAGGAAAACGAACAGCAATTCTACAGTTCACTTAAAATTAACACACATATGTAACACACTCGCCAAAAAAGTTTCCACGACAGAAGTATTACATGCCTTATCGCCCTAGTTTAGGGTAGGCCCGTGCCCCAGCAGTGGGGACGTATATGGGCTGATGATGATGATGATGATGAAGTATTACATGGTATCTTAAAAAGTAGCTTGGCTAGCCTAGTAGTTAAAGCGACAAACGTATAAAAATAATCATCTTATTACTAATACTTAACTAAGAAAAAAATAATGTTAGCAGCTGTAATATCCCCCCTATCTTCCAGATACTCAAGCCAATGGTGCACAGAGCACTTTGTGCACGCTAAAGCGATGCGCAAAGTGCGCGAAGTGAGACAACAGCTCAAGGACATTATGCAACAACAGCGCCTGCCGCTCGTCTCGTGCGGGACCGACTGGGACACCGTGCGCAAGTGTATCTGCTCAGGTCAGTAGGATACGGCTCACTAGCTACAGGTGTTTTTAAGCTAACAAGATGACCACACTCCACCTGATGGGAAGCGGTAGCGAGATCCAAAAATGAGGTCGACAGGCACAATAGACCATATTGAGCCCGTCGCACTCACCCCGAAGGCCTGCTTAAATGCCGTTTCACGCCCCGCCTGAAGAGCCCGGGATCATAGGAGGGAGGGAAGACATGAGCTGGAAGGGCATTCAGCGCCTGCCGCCCGATTCCTAAAGGACCGACTGGGACACCGTGCGCAAGTGTATCTGCTCAGGTCAGTAGGATGTGGCTCTCGAGGTACAGGTGTGTGAAGTGAGGCAACAGCTCAAGGACATCATGCAGCAGCAGCGCCTGCCGCTCGTCTCCTAAGGGACCGACTGGGACACCGTGCGCAAGTGTATCTGCTCAGGTCAGTAGGATACGGCTCACTAGATATAGGTGTTTTTAAGCTAACAAGATGACCACACTCCACCTGATGGAAAGCGGTAGTGAGATCCAAAAATGAGGTCGACAGGCTCAATAGACCATATTGAACCTGTCGCACTCACTCTGAAGGTCTGCTTTAATACCGTTTCACGCCCCGCCTGAAGAGCCCGGGATCATAGGAGGGAGGGAAGACATGAGCTGGAAGGGCATTCAGCGCCTGCCGCCCGATTCCTAAAGGACCGACTGGGACACCGTGCGCAAGTGTATCTGCTCAGGTCAGTAGGATTCGGCTCTAAAGGTACGGTCGGGAATTTTGGCGGTAGTACACTTTTCAAACAGATTTCTTATCGCTAACGCCATTAGCCCCGCCCACTAGCCAATAGAAGAGCACTTCGAAACTTTGTTTAATAATACGTTCCAATAGTAGGAGAGCTAGCAAGATTTTTTGGTAGGTATTTGAGGCAAGCTGAAAACTTATCCTGTACCTCTCCTATTATATCCCAGCACGAAACTGCAGACCTGGCTGGTGAGTAGTGGGGCTATAGCAAACCCCCAAGAATATTCTTCATCTTTTTTTTATAACTAAAAACTAAGACAAATCATTTCGATGGAACTTCTACCTGTCAGATGAACTGACAAATTATACTTTTTTGGATTATAAAAATATATTTTTAAATAAACAAAATTGGGAGTGGGTGTAGCCCCGCTACTCAGCCAGGTCTACGGTTTTGTGTTGGGATATAATAGGAGAGGTACAGGACAAGTTTTCAGCTTGCGTCAAATATCTACCCAAAAATTCTTGCCAGCTCCTTGACCACAATGGGGCGGACGCGTAAACGCCAAGCGATTTTCACCTTATAGGTGGTCGACCGCCAGCGTTGCTGATAGTACAGGTGTTTTTTCTCTAATTAGGCTGACAAGATGACCACACTCCACCTGATGGTAAGCGGTAGTGAGATCCAAAAAAGAGGTCGACTCGCACAATAGACCATATTCAGTCTGTCGCACTCACCCCGAAGGCCTGCTTAAATGCCGTTTCACGCCCCGCCCGAAGAGCCCGGGATCATTTAGTCGAGATATTTGTTGAACATATTCCCTGTTTGATCTTCTGTCAACATTACTACTCTAATAATAGAGATCGATTTTAGGGTATTCATCGTTTAAGCTAACAGCTGGGAATACACTGCTTTATAGATGTCACCGAAAAATTGTAAATAACGATAGATTGCAATCTATCTCGCGAGATTGTGAACAGTCGAAAAATTGTGAACCATTACGTACTGCTTACAATTTAACGTGTTAATATGGCGCGGCGTGACACGTCAACCTGCTATACGTGGCAGGTCGACGTGGCACGTTCGGAAATGTAGTTTGTGTTCCTTGTTTTATTTTTTCTGTTATAATTACATTCCATCTGGCTTAAATCCTTATCTTTTTTATTGTATTTCGTTATTTATTATTTATTTATTTATTTTTTTCACTTCTACTTTGTTTTGTTTTGTCTGTGTTACTTGTTATCGTTGAATTATATAAATATATATTTTTTTGCCTTGTTCATTATCTCAAAACGTTGCTCAAATAGGCCCCAGCCAGAATATCAGCGCCCCAGCGGCTTCCTGTCGTTGTGGCATATGCTGAGGCTGGGACCTAGTTGACCACTAATTTATGTTGTGTTCTATTGTGTTATTTTTTTCTTTTTTGTTGTTGTTCTTCTGTTTGTGGTCAACAAATGCGTTTTATTATTAATATTATCAGTCATTTCCAATGCTCGGGACTACAGAGTCCCGGATTTTTGGGAGGCGTGCGTGGGGCCAAAGCCAACACGTAGAGACCCTTTAATGACTTGTATGATCTTAATATGTTATGTGGCACCAGCCGACGATTATCCCTGTATACACTATAAAATGCAGCCAAGGACAACCCCCGGCCAGTGCAGGACTATGGAATGGAGTGGAAAAACAAAGAATCTGGGCTATTGGGTTGAGGTGCTGATGGACTGGGTAACCAGGACTATGGGAAGGACTATGGCACCTGCCCCGCTCTATGTTAAAAACACGAATAAAATGGGCAGGTGGTGACTCGCCACTCACTGTCATGGGCCCCCCATTGGTCGAACACACAAGGCACGAGGCAGGAGCGACGGGGGGCAACATTATTGTGAGCGGCTCAGGGTGCCGAGAGGTGTACACCGCTTTATACCCAGTGGCGTAACGCCACTGTGCCAACTCGCGACTTATGCATGTTTCACTTCCACCCTGCGAGCATGTAGCTCTGACGCCCCACTCTGGCCGGCCGGCTAAGGCAAGACAGAGGTGAGGGTCCTGCGGCCCCCATGGGGTCCACTCCTACCGGCCAACTAAGGCAAGCGGAGAGAGGGGCCTGGTCGACCCTCGGAGGCACGGGTCCCAAGGGGTGTCAATCCCATTCAGCCCGCCACAAGCTGCCCTGGGGAGACTGGTTGCACTGGTAGAGTCGCTGCCTTTCATGGTGCGAAAATCAGCGATTCTCAATTATTGTTATTATTAGTTCGTTGACGTGCAACAATAAGTGAACATTTTTATTGGCATTTTTATTTTATTAATAGACAATTTGGTTACGTACGTACGTACGTACGTTAGGTTAATTAATTCATGAATAATTTTTTTTTATTGTGATTGGTTTTAACTAAGAAAAAAAAATATTATTTAGATACATTTTTTTCTTACCATGTGATGTCAATTTATAGATTACCTACTTAATAATAAATAAGTTATTACTTGATGTGACAATTCTTGAAGTGCATTTATTTTATTTGACTGACACTTGTGTTTTATTCCTAACTCTATGGATGCAGAACGGTCTACTGTAAGGTCGACCAATAAGGGACAGCCGTCCGAAGGCTGTCCCTGATTGGTCGGCAATAGGCATAGTTCACAATATGACAATTGTATGATTGCAATATAACAGTTTCACTTCGATAGATTGCAATCTGACGAATAATAATACGTTGAATTGTAAGCAGTATGTTTGGTTCACAATTTTTCGAAAGTTCACAATCACGCGAGATATATTGTAATCTAGCGTTAGTTACAATTTTACGGTGACATAGATATGTGATTATGGTTAAAAAGTCATGTTTGGAATGGAATCAGCGGGACTTCAATGATCTTTTTTCAACGTTTAATAATGAGAGATTAAGTTATATATTTTTCGTTTTTTCAGCACTAGACATTTATTTATGCTCACGCATAATGACATGGCCTTCGACTAAGGCCTTATCGCCCTAGTTAAGGGTAGGCCCGTGCCCCAGCAGTGGGGACGTATATGGGCTGATGATGATGATGATGATAATGACATGACAAAAAAAAACATGGTCCGCCTCCCGTGCGCGTCACGCCCGTCTATCGTAATTAAAGTACTGCGGTGAACGAAGATATATGTTTGTTTCCAGCGTACTTCCAGCAGGCGGCGCGGCTCAAGGGCATCGGCGAGTACGTGAACTGCCGCACGGGCATGCCCTGCCACCTCCACCCCACCTCCGCGCTGTTCGGGCTCGGCTCCCCGCCCGACTACGGCGTCTACCACGAGCTCACCATGACCGCCAAGGTCCCATACCTCCCTTTGTATAGTAACTCAGTATAGCTCAATCCACCCCACCTCCGCGCTGTT
Organism: Maruca vitrata; assembly: GCA_039566165.1. NCBI lineage: Eukaryota > Metazoa > Arthropoda > Insecta > Lepidoptera > Crambidae > Maruca > Maruca vitrata. The sequence continues at coordinate 14,450,100 of CM076922.1, read as the reverse complement.
CGGGCTCGGCTCCCCGCCCGACTACGGCGTCTACCACGAGCTCACCATGACCGCCAAGGTCCCATACCTCCCTTTGTATAGTAACTCAGTATAGCTCAATCCACCCCACCTCCGCGCTGTTCGGGCTCGGCTCCCCGCCCGACTACGGCGTCTACCACGAGCTCACCATGACCGCCAAGGTCCCATACCTCCCTTTGTATAGTAACTCAGTATAGCTCAATCCACCCCACCTCCGCGCTGTTCGGGCTCGGCTCCCCGCCCGACTACGGCGTCTACCACGAGCTCACCATGACCGCCAAGGTCCCATACCTCCCGCGTTATATTAGAAAAAACTCACAAAAACGTTTATAACACTTCATAACATTTTTTTGATAACATTTTTTTTTATTGATCGTAAAATTAAAAATACAAATCAGAATAAAACATATACACATGTACATACAAATATACACCGTGAATGTTAGTGGTAGTTTTCCCGTAGCGGAACGATTTGCATTTAGTACCTAGTATTATCGAATTATGGTAGTGAATTTTTATTTTTAATAATTTTCCACCTCGAAATTGTGAGTCTATCGTTCTTAAAAAAAAAAAACAAATTGCGAGAGAGTTATATAGAGAATTTCAAGATAAACAATTTTTATAATGACGTCTGTTGACCTCCGAGTAATAGGTCGCAAAATATTTGCGAAATTCTTTTTTTTTTCCTGACATTTGACCTTTATAACTTCTTTAGCGGGCACGACATCAATGTCGATTTTTCACATTTTCATTATAACGCCGTAATGAAGATGTGTACAAAAATTCAGCTCACTAGGAATTGTACCGCAGATTGGTGTTTAAATTGCCCCTAATAACTGGACTATACCTTCCCGGCCCTTTTAGAAGGTTTGCGGGCACAGTAAATAAATAAATATTTATTTTATTTCGATTGCAGGAGTACATGCACTGCGTCACCGCCGTCGACGCGCGCTGGCTCGCCGAGCTGGGACCAATGTTCTTCTCCGTCAAGGAGACGGGCAAGTAAGTGACGATATATTCACCTTCTTCATTCACAAGTATCACCTCCTTTTACATACTGCCTCCCAGTGGCGGATTTACCAATAGGCTGAGTAGGCTGGAGCCTAGGGCGGCAGATCTGGAGGGGCGGCGAATTTAGCCCAAATTTTTTTTTATAAACAGAACTAACAGAAATTAAATAAACTTATAATTATATGTAGGTATACACATTAATTACGTCCATAATCCGTACAAAAAGATTACTAAAAGCGTCAAAAAATCGTACCTTTTAAAAATCTTATTCAAAAATTCCTAAACCTTATGTACAGGATAGAGTTAGGTATCATTAGAAAGGAAACAAAAAGGAAGTCTCGTCTGAGAAGAGAACAGCTCTCCACTCCTCGATGGTCTAATCGACGTGGTCGCGAACCTGTTTAATACGGCGGTATAATCTGGGGGTACGGCAGTGCCCCCGCCAAGTCGAGCAAAAAAGCGGCACGGCCGTCCATCCTTTTCTCGAAGCAATTCATGCCATTTCCGACCCCCTGTAACTTCGTTGTGGACAAAACTAGAAGATTGAATTTTCTGCAACCATGCAGGCATTGTAAAGACACGGAATATTTCAAATTTCATTCAATTTGAAGTCTGCGTTCGCCCAGCAAAAAAGTATCGCCTTTGAAAAAAATAATGATGCAGATATTCTGTGCCTTATCTCAAATAATTGTGCCCTAAATTTTAAATGTGTGCCTCTAAAGGGTTCGGAGTTATTAAAGATTAACTGATTCTGCTGCACGAACGTTCGTCCAGCAAAATATTTTTTAATTTTTTTAGTCTAGCTGCCAAATAAAACATTTTATCAAACTTTTTAGACCAATAGGGTCTAAAAAGTTTGATAAAATGTTTTATTTGGCAAATGATTATTTTTTTAATCGATCTGATAATAGATATGGTACGGGTCAAATTAAAACACAATATTTGGAAAATCATTATTTTGATAAATTTGGTTAGGTAAGGTTAGAATTTTGGTTAGGTTAGGTTAGAACTGGTGACCATAAAACGCGCGAGCCGAGCGAGCGAAGCGAGCGTGCCGCGGCAGCGGCCGGCGAAGCGCCAGAAAATATTTACTACTGTTTAATTTCTATGTACATAACAGTGGATACACAAATAAAAATAAATATATTTATATATACCGATGTTCGTCACACATAATAAGTCAGTTTTTGTAAGATGGTACTGTTGTTAAATGTCTCGTTTGCCAAATGAATATTTAGGATTTGTAACAAATTATAGAATAGCATTGTGCATTTCACATATTATTGTAATATTTATAGCAAAACATTTTAGGACCTTTAGTACTTTCGGACTTATGACGATTATGGAAAAGCCTTTTATGTCTTTTAAACTTTATAGATTGTGATATTTATGGCAAAAGATTTTAGGGTAAATAATATTTAGGGATTTCGATTTTAGGGCAAGTGATATTATGATAAATGTAGTTAGGGATAATGATCATTCGGGCAAATGATGATTCGGACATAAAACATTATGAGATGTAAAATTATGGATAAAAATTTTATGAGATGAAATAGAGAACCGGTTGGTCCGCCATTTTGGGTATGCCGCCATGTTGGATTTAGAATGACGTCACACAGTTAATCATGTATTGTCATCCGAACTGAACGTGTATGCAAAATTTCAGTTCGATCGGATAATAGGAAGTGGTCGAAAAATCGATTACAAAAATCCACCCATACAGAAAAACTAACAGAGTGAGTCTAATAAAAGCTTGTAAAAAGAATGAGATCCCATCAACAACAATACTACTCGGTATTTGAATATGATTGTGAACTAAACTAACGTATTGAATTTCAAAGGTCAGTAGGGGCGACAAAAATGAAATAGCCTACTAGCGGCAAATTTGTAAATCCGCCACTGCTGCCTCCCTATCTTCCTCACCCCCAAATAATAATAATAGCCTGTTAAATTACAATACATTCTAACTGCACCGCGGACCGTCTGTTGCCGCCCCCCAAAATTGCCATCCCTCTACCTTCAAGAAGAAACAGTTATCTATGAATAGGCAGCTTCTTAACGCTGAGAATGAGAATTAATTGGACACTTCTTCGAATGAGATGGTAATCGATTATTTACAAAACAAGCTCGTCTTACCAATTTATTTAAAAACAACCGATTACCGATTTTGATAATTTTTCTGCAAATCTTACACTAGCAGAGTTGTGTCTAGACCCAACAACATTTATGTAATAACGTAATTATTACAAAAAAAGCGTCGATGGCCGAGTGGTTAAGGTCGTTGCTTGCCATGCGAGAGGTCGCCAGTTCAAACCCCGCCAGGTACCAATGTGTTTTTCAAATTTGAAATTCATATGTACCATCATTCGACGCTTTAACGGTGAAGGAAAACATCGTGAGGAAACCAGCACACCTGGGAGATTTTTCTACGGTGTGTGAAGCCATGTCAGAGGCCTACGGGCGGCTTAAACTCTGACACCAGGTTGTTCATCAACCACACGATAAGAAGAAGACAAAATACTAATACTACGTAAATATCTTGCATTACAGATCAAACCGCGACAAGCGAAAAGAAGCAGCAGTCCACCTACAGAAGATGGAAGAAGAGATGAAGCTGGCAGAAGAGAAAATGGCAGAAGAACGCAAGAAGAGAGAAGAGGAAGTCCCGGTGAAGCAAGAGATAGCCACTCCCGGACTCGCTACTCCGCGGCGCACGCCGCATAGACTTGGCTTGTAGGATTATTATTCTAGAAATAATAGAAGAGATGAGAAGAATCCCTCTTTAACCCTTAATTAGGCCTAGCATATTGAATTAGTATTATCGATATTAGGGTGACGTGAAAGAGGAGACCACTGCTGCGGCAACATCGAGACAAGGCGTGGAGTCCCGCATTGGTACTGAGCTGTGCGGGTCGGAGTTGACAATTGGATAAGGTCCGAAATGTGTTGGGATCTATTTACCTGTTGCCTTATTAAGGGTTAAGCTTGGCAAAGGTTTTTTTTATTTGTATTTGTAACTGTATGACTGCTATGATCGTTAAGTTATATCAGGCCAACTGCAGCCGTTGTCACTTCCATAGAGGAATAAGATAATAAATTTCTTGAATAAGTAAAATACTAATAATAAATCTGATTCAGTTTGGTTAATAATATTTTTAAAAATGTATGCCCATACTAATTGGCCTTGTTTCAACTTTATCACCTACATCTTAATTATTACCCTCAAATGGGCAATGGGCATGTTGACACAGCATTATGAAAATATAATTTCGTTACATTTATAATGGTTGTGCAATGTGCTGACGACTTTACCGAGCGGTAATCGTAAAAATATCAACAAATCTTTATTATAAGCAATCATTTCATGTAAAATTTGTATGTGTTAATTTGTGATTTAATAAAAAACGATAATTTTTGAAACAAATTATTTTTATTCAATATAATCCTCGACAAATAAACTTAATGTGAACAGCTATGTATGGAAGCCGTCTGGCAGTAACAGTGTCATAGTGTCTGCAGGCTTAGTACATTGCAAAAGATGGTGTAAGAAATACAAATGCCATACTTTATCACGGTTTAGTGTAAGTCTGGTTCAACCAAATTTATTCATCATGGATTTGATTATTCTGAACACTGTTTTTGAGGTGGTCGAACTAAGATTTAGAAATGAGGCTTCAAAACTTGAATATGACCATTTCCACGGACCATGTAGGACCATCTAATACATTATACTTAGTCCTGCTCACAAACAAAATCATTATAATTGGTTATAGCAAATCGCAACATCGATTCACTTGTAAAACAGTCAATTTGAGTGATTTTTGATAGAATTAACTGAATATTTGGGTAATTATATTTATTTTTAAGATATATTGCTTTATTTATATACAATTTATTCACAATAACCGTAACGACTGGATGGTAGATGATTGAATGGCTCTGTACAATGAGATCTAATGATAAACCGCCTAAGATGCGATAGTGGGACTGACTAACAAAAAAAGGAGTCCTTCAGAATATGTGTATTTATTTACTTTCATAGACACAAGATTTGTTTGTAAGCTAAGATTGGTTAAAAGAACATTACTTCAGCAATTATTACGACTGTACTTATAGAACAAGAACTAACATTTGTAACATAAGTTATGATACAGTAAAAAGGTATTCTACTTTTCACTAGTATTATAGCAACCAAGAAAACCAACAACTTCAGGGTCGTAATATCTTTTGATATACACATAGCACATATTCTGAAACACTACGTGTAGTCATTTACATGTTGTTAAGTTTAACCCACAAAGAAATTAAATTATCGCTAAAGTCACATTTAAAGATATACTTCACTACAATATAAGTCAGATGTCAGCCTATAAATTGATGATAATGAAAGTATCAAATTAATAGTAACAGGAACAAAACATTATCTTGAAATCACAAAAATAATCAGAAAATGACATTAGATAATTAACATTCCATGTAACAGCTTACGTTGTTGTCTTTTCTAAAAAAAGCCTCTTTAGACTAGAAATTTTAAAGTAATACAATAAATTCGTTAGCTAGCTGACACCATGGAGAGAGATTAAAAAAAACGAAATAACTTAGGCCTAGCTGAAGTTATAGACTAATATAATTTTACGTTAATCAAGTTCGCTAATCTAAATCAATGAAACAACCGACGTTAAAAGACTAAAATAATAACGTTTAAAACTAACCAAACAAATGTAGATATGTATGTGCAAATACTAAATCTAACAAAAAAAAACTAAAAAAACGAACATGAATTTCTTAAGTGTGTAAAATAATGTGTATAGCTAGCGTAAGGTACTATTATAAAATGTTACAAATTAAAGACTGAATGTTAATCTTGGGCTGAGGAACCATGGCTTACCACTAAATAGCTTTCTCATGGATAAGTTAACAATGTCCTTTCTTGTTTTAAGGCCGTAAAGCTCTGTTTTCAATCACCACACTCAATAGGGCCTATGGACAAAAAGCAAACATAAAGTGTTTATAATGAGACAAAAATAATTAAAACACAAAGATACGACTTACATCTATTGTACGTAATTTTACAAAAATCTCTCGTTTTCAAAGTCAATAAAGACGATTCTTTATGATATTTTCCTTACATTTAAGCATGATCATCTATTACTTAATCATCATTTTTTATATCATGAGTGTTCTCAACTCTCAAACAACCAACAAATAGAATCAACTTCCCTATTGACGACTACACTTATAAAGAACATGAATTACACGAATCCAATAGTATTGCTATCGTCTAACTAGTACTCAAACATTATTCGAACGAGATTTTAATAAAAGTACTGTTACGACCACGAGAGACCGTGCAAGCGGAATTAGTCTTATCGTCGTATGGATAAGGTCTATATTCGCTTGCACGATACTACACTACACACTCTGGTAGGTTGTAGCGAGCTCTAGAGTGTTCTAAAGTAATAATAATAGTACGACCTTGAGAGACCGTGCAAGCGAAATTAGTCTTATCGTCGTATGGATAAGGTCTATATTCGCTTGCACGATACTACGTCACACACTCTGGTCGGTCGGAGCGAGCTCCAGCGAGTTCTAGAAATTTCGATCCCCGCGAGAAGATTCTCGACGCCACGCGAAGAGCTGCGTCCTCACTGGGTATAAAAGCGGGATGTACGACGCGACGGGACAGTTCCGATTTGGAAAGCGAAGCGAATCAGTCACCTGCGAACTAGAAGTGATCGAGTGCGTTACCTGCGAATAGTTTCAGTGAAATTCAGTGTTTTAGTGTGATTCAGTGTTTTAGTGTAATTTAGTGTTCCGTGTTTAGTGTTGTAATTAACTGTTTTTAATTGTGTTTTCAAGTGTTAAATTGTGTAATTGTTAGTCGACAAATAAATTAATTGTCTTTTGGTGACTTTTGGCGAATCTTGAATTTAACGTACCCCGTTCCCGCAACAATTGGTGTCAGAAGTGGGATTCAAGATGCCTCTTACACCACGAGAAGACAGTGAGGGTCGAGTTACAAGGAGTCAAACCGCGGCCCTGCAAGAGGGTGAAGGTACTTCAACGGAGGGATCAATCCAAACAGCGATTGGGCCTGTGGAGCTTGCAGACTTATTTAAAATGCTGCAGACACAAGCCAGCCGTCAGGAGGAGCAAGCCCGTCGCCAGGAGGAGCAAGCCCGTCGCCAGGAGGAGCAATTCGCTAAACTGAGGGAAGAACAAGCCCTTCGCCAGGAAAAGCAAGACCTTCGCCAGGAGGAGCAAGCCCGCCGCCAGGAGGAGCAAGCCCGCCGCCAGGAGGAGCAACTGGTCGAACTCAAGGAAGAGCTAAGCAAGAGTTTGTTGGGGGCTATTGAAAAGAAGCACGAAGTACTAGAAAAGCAGATTGATGCTCTCAAGGATGATGTGCTGAAACATGAAGATCGATTCACCCAACATGAAGATCGATTCACCCAACATGAGGATCGATTGAGCCAGGTGGATGCTGAGATGCGACAGCTGCATACCAAAATGACAAGAGTGGGGACCCGGGGTGCTACGGTAGTGTCGGATTCTCCGAAAATCGAAGTACCCCACTTCGATGGAACGACGTCTTGGGCAGCATTTTGGTACCAGTTCGAGACGGTGGCTAAAGGAAAGGGTGGAACGAGGAAGAGTCCTTGATAGCTCTGACTCTGGCTCTTCGTGGAGATGCCCTGCTCACGCTGGAAAACCTGCCTTCGGATAACAGAACTTTAGGTGCTCTCCAAAGAGCACTAGAGGGCAGGTACAGCGACAAACACTTGGAACACGCGTATAGAGCACAACTCCGCGACCGACAGCAGAAGCCTGGTGAGAGTCTGCAGCAATGGGCAACGGAAATCGAAAGGCTAGTCAGACGTGCGTACGTGTCATGCCCGACAATGGTGGAATCAATGATCCCGCAAGCTTTCTGTGATGGAATTAGAGACGCAGACGTCAGACACACCGTGAAATTGAGCCATCATCAGACCTTACAGGAAGCTCTAGCCCATGCTTTGGAGGTGGAAGCCGTGCGTCAAGACGCTAGAACTCAACGACTTCGGGAGGTTGTGGTTAAGGAAAACCTTCTTTGGGTCCGATGTGCTATGGCTGCGGCGAGAGGGGTCATATTCGGAGTAGTTGCCCCAGGCAAAGATGGCCGCATAGAACGACAGTAGCGTCCTCTACACAGGTGGACGCAGAAGAGCTGTCAGGAGCCAGGGCCGTGGGGCGGGCGCTGGCTGGCCAACATCGAGCCCCTACCGTCACTGTTTCACAGATTGGTAATGGGAACAATCTTACTGTGGTTGGACAGCTGAACAGCGTAACGTGTCATTTTACTATTGACACCGGTGCTTCAAGAACAATAGTGCGTCCGGAGCTATTGAAAAGGACTACTGTGTGGAATCAGAGACCATCCGTTCAGCTTCAAACAGCAACAGGCCAGCCAGTTACCGTCTTCGGTGAGACGATGGCGAACATAACCATTGGAGAACAAACCTTTGAATACGGCGTTCTCATAGCAGACATCACGGACGACTGCATCATCGGATTAGACTTTTTAAGAGACCAGAAGTGTGTGGTAGACGTCGCTAAAGGAGTACTTAGTTTCCCCGAACAAGAAGTATTCCTGGAGGGAGCAAGATCATGTGCAGTTTACTGCCTGAAAAATACGACCCTACCGCCGAGATCTGAAACTCTGGTCAAAGTTAGATTTCCTTACACTATGTGTCAAGGGCGAAGCGTCGTCATAGAAAACTGCGGCGACCATCCGAGTTGGATCACAGCAAGAACTCTGGCCATGACCGGAAAAGGAGCGCTAGTGCGAGTCATCAATCTTAGCGGAGATGAAGTGCAGCTACGAAGAAACTGTGTCATCGGACGGTGCGATGCAGGTCAATCCATCAGAAGGCTGAAAAGGGCCCGGGAACCGGAATCTTGTCAACGAGATGACGTCACGCCGCTCCTAGCAAATTGTAAGGACAAGCTATCTGAGCGGGAACTTCACCAAGCCAAAAGGTTGTTACTCGATTTCAACGACATATTTTCGAAGGGTGACCACGATTTGGGAAGGACAGGTCTCGTTAAACACAGAATAGACACGGGAGACGCGCCACCAATAAAGCAGCGGCCTAGACGCCTTCCATTTGCCAAAGAGAGGGAGGTAGCAGACATGGTTGCTGAGATGCAGAAGAACCGCATCATAGAACCTTCAACAAGCCCGTGGTCTTCGCCAGTAGTCCTGGTAAAGAAGAAGGACGGCAGCACCAGGTTTTGTGTGGACTACCGGTTGTTGAATAATGCAACGAAGAAGGACAGCTACCCCCTGCCCCGTATAGACGACACACTGGACATGTTGAGCGGCATGAAGTGGTTCTCAACAGTGGACCTTAAGAGTGGGTACTGGCAAGTTGACATCCATCCAGAAGACAAAGAGAAGACGGCATTTACGACCGGAACTAGGAATGGATTGTGGCAGTTCAACGTCATGCCCTTTGGACTTTGCAACGCTCCGGCGACATTCGAGCGGTTGATGGAAAGAGTACTGGTTGGACTTCTGGGTGATGCATGCCTGGTCTATCTGGATGACATCATTGTCATGGGTCGAAATTTCACAGAGCATGTCAGTAACCTGAGGAAGGTTTTCACCAGAATACGAGAAGCAAACCTGAAACTCAGTCCAAAGAAATGCACGTTTTTCAAGGAAGAAGTCGCCTACTTAGGCCACATTATTTCATCGAAAGGTGTAAGGACTGACCCAGAGAAGATCAAAGCTGTCCAAGAATGGCCTATTCCAGCTAACAAGACCGACGTGAGATCATTTTTGGGTTTATGCGCATACTACCGGCGCTTTGTCAAAAACTTCTCTGATATAGCGAAACCTCTTCATCGGCTCACGGAAGATAAACGAGTATTCGCCTGGGACTTGGAATGTGATCAAGCCTTCTTCAGATTAAAAGAACACCTCTGCAACAGTCCTATACTTGGCTACCCGAACAGAGAAGGAAGGTTTATCGTGGACACCGATGCCAGCAATACTGGCATAGGCGGAGTTCTGTCGCAAGAGCAAGGTGAACGAGAAGTGGTGATCGCCTATTTCAGTAAGTCACTTTCAAAACCTGAAAGGAACTACTGTGTGACTCGTAAGGAACTGTTGGCAGTAGTAAAGACTCTACAGCATTTCAACAAGTACCTCGTTGGAAGACAGTTTACCCTGCGGACAGATCATGCTGCGTTAAAATGGCTCTTGCAGTTTAAGCGCAACTACAGGAGTACAACTTCACAACAGAACATCGGAGTGGTAGAACGCATTTGAATGCCGATGCCCTATCAAGGAGACCTTGTCCTGTGGCTTGCAGTCATTGTTCTAAGACGGAGACTAAAGAAGAAGTCCGGATGATTACCACCCAGGGACTTGATAATGAATGGAGCGAAGACGCTATCAAAAAGGCTCAAAAAGAGGATAGTGACCTGAGGAAAATATTTGAATGGAAAGAAGTAGGTCAAAAACCTTCTTGGAGCCATGTAGCATCATCAAGCCCCATCACGAAAAGTTACTGGGCACAATGGGACAGTTTGGAGATTAAGGATGGAGTACTCTTCAGGAAATGGGAAACACCAAAAGGGGATCAAACGACACTACAGCTGATTGTACCCCGTAAACAAGTTGTTTCGCTACTGAGGTACATACACGATGGGGTATCCGGGGGACATTTAGGCGTGAAGAAGACCCTAGAGAAGCTGAGACAGAGGTTCTACTGGATACACTGTCGGGAGGATGTCGAAGACTGGTGCAAGAAATGTACGACTTGCGCATCAGTAAAGGGCCCACAAACCAGAAGTAAGGGCAAACTCAAGCTTTACAACGTCGGCGCTCCATGGGAAAGAATCGCAGTAGATGTAGCTGGCCCCTTTCCAGAATCCGATGAGGGAAACAAGTACATCATTGTGGTCCAAGATTACTTCACAAAGTGGCCTGAAGTCTTCGCTACGCCTAATCAAGAAGCAAAGACGGTCGCCAAGAAGTTAGTCCACGAGGTAATTTGCCGATTTGGTGTGCCTCTTGAGATACATTCTGACCAAGGAAGAAACTTTGAGTCAGCACTGTTCCAGGAGGTCTGTCAACTGTTGGGTATGCATAAGACCCGTACTACACCAGCACACCCGCAATCCGATGGCATGGTCGAGAGATTCAACCAAACGTTGGAAAACCACTTGGCCAAAGTTGTGGACGAGCATCAACGAGACTGGGACCAGTACATACCGCTTTTCTTGCTGTCCTACCGATCTGCGATCCACGATAGCACCAGCGCAACCCCAGCAATGGTAAACTTCGGTCGAGAAATGCGGCTTCCGGTAGACGCGTTGACTGGGACACCGCCAGAAGCTCCGAAACCAGTAACCGAATATGCGGCTGACCTACAGAAGCGCCTGGATGAAGTACATGCTCTCGTTAGAGACTGCAGTCTAAAATCCAGCGAAAGAATGAAAACCCGTTACGACCGCAAAGCCAACACCGACGGTTTCGATGAAGGGAGTCTGGTTTGGTTACACAACCCACTCAGGAAGAAGGGCAAATCACCGAAGTTCCAGCCAAGGTGGGAAGGACCATACAAGATCATCACTAGGCTGAACGACTTAACCTATCGGATCAAACAAGGGACAAGAGGCAAGCCGAAAATTGTTCACATTGATCGATTGGCTCGTTACCATGGGTCAAAATGATGCTCGGGACGAGCATGACTAAGAGGGGGATAATGTTACGACCACGAGAGACCGTGCAAGCGGAATTAGTCTTATCGTCGTATGGATAAGGTCTATATTCGCTTGCACGATACTACGCTACACACTCTGGTAGGTTGTAGCGAGCTCTAGAGTGTTCTAAAGTAATAATAATAGTACGACCTTGAGAGACCGTGCAAGCGAAATTAGTCTTATCGTCGTATGGATAAGGTCTATATTCGCTTGCACGATACTACGTCACACACTCTGGTCGGTCGGAGCGAGCTCCAGCGAGTTCTAGAAATTTCGATCCCCGCGAGAAGATTCTCGACGCCACGCGAAGAGCTGCGTCCTCACTGGGTATAAAAGCGGGATGTACGACGCGACGGGACAGTTCCGATTTGGAAAGCGAAGCGAATCAGTCACCTGCGAACTAGAAGTGATCGAGTGCGTTACCTGCGAATAGTTTCAGTGAAATTCAGTGTTTTAGTGTGATTCAGTGTTTTAGTGTAATTTAGTGTTCCGTGTTTAGTGTTGTAATTAACTGTTTTTAATTGTGTTTTCAAGTGTTAAATTGTGTAATTGTTAGTCGACAAATAAATTAATTGTCTTTTGGTGACTTTTGGCGAATCTTGAATTTAACGTACCCCGTTCCCGCAACAGTACATTATTTACACGCCAATAACATTAAAGTTATGAATTCCGAAATGTCATATATTTAAAAATTATAAATGTAAGTACTTTATTTGACTAAAATATCTACCATGGCAAGGCATGGTTTTGCCAAAGAAAATTAATAACTTTTAGAACCACACGACAGATTTATAAATAGCGAAATTTCTAAGACAATTTGGATCGTTAACAAAAAAAAACCCCTCTTGTATGAATATAAGCAAGACAGTTGGTGCGTAGTAGCGTCTATAACAGGGTACAACATTTACAAAGTTAAATTAACTTGACTTGCCTTGACTTGATGTACCACACTCAGCCAAGGCCCAAGCCAAGACTCCGGTCAAACCGGCAAACCAAGGGGTACTAATTGTGTTAGGAAGGGTGCGTTTTTCGGGATGGGGTAGGAGGTTATAACCAGCCTGGTCTACACCATTAAAACCAGTATAGGAAAAGGGAGGGGAATTTTAAAGTTATAATTAATTTGCCGTGATGTTATTGACTTTAACTAAACAATTAAATTCTACTACGGATCATATATATTGATATTATTCACCACAGTATGTATTAATTACTTTGGCACACCAATTTGAACCTTGCTGCTTCGATTTATGGTCCACAATGGTTATAAGTACCTTATAATACCTATTGCCCGAAAAACATTAATGCTGTAATGACTTTGGTAACTTGACAAATGTGTACTATGGATCCACAATGTTAAAAATCAAAGAAACCTTACTCACAAGTCCCGTCTTAACTATATTGTAATTTAAATCGTGTTCATATAAATAATTATAATTAATTCAAATCCGACTTCAATTGAAGGTTACAATCATTTACATTGCATATTTTACATATTGAAATATTTTAAAAATCCGCCTGATTTAATAAATCTTAGACACAGTAGTAATTCTAATGTTGTATTTAATACAAAATGTATCAGTGCAATTGCTATATTTAGATAGTTTTCAATCATGCTATCGAAATAGTCGTTTACGTTATTCAGATATCCAGTGTTCAATTCTAGACTCTTGTCGAACTAATACATGACATCGTTATCGGAGTAGAAACACTATTATGTACCTATTCATTTCAATGTCACATAGGACATTGTATATGATAAACATATAAAATGTTGATCCATAGTCTAAAGTTACTTCGTCTATTATTATCATCGGCCATAATAAACGCATCAAGTCATTATAGTAACTTTCATTGAAATAAGATACATATTAAGTTTTTGTTTTGTTTTTTTTCGTGTATGAGAAATCCACTAGATGGCAAGGTAGATGTGAGGTCTTACTGCTATATGATTGGTGACTATCGACATGACTGTCAATGTTATGTCAAAAATAACTAATAATGCTGATGTTGGACCTCACGCCTACGTATTGCCATCTAGTGAATTTCACATGCGCCAAAATGAAGTATTGTTGGATTATACCTACATCGTTGTCCTACGAAGTATTTTGTCGGCGCATAAACCATGTACCTATAACCAGAGTCTTACGACGCTTCTTCGTAAGGTATACATGGTATATCCGCACGACTCATTCCCATACAAGCCCGCTATATTTCCCATATTTCCCTTGGATTACCCATAGAAACTATACTCTAGTCCCTCACCTCAGCAGTTGAGCGCGACGTTGAGCCCGTGCTTCTCGATGTACTTCTGTCTCGCTTCCGCTATCATCTGCGCTTTTCGCTCCTGAAACGAACATTGTGGCGTTAATCATATAAAAAAAAACAAATTATTTGTTCAATATTTAATTCTAAAATAATCCTTTGGATGCAAAAGTAGACTCTTAAAATTTAAAGTTTTTTTTAAACATATGTGTCAAAGAATGTTACAAAAATATTGAATATATTCCTGTAAATTAAAAGGTATTACATTAATATTACATTTGAGTAATTATAGAGCGTTTGAGTTCAAGAATTTAAAAGTAGCAGTCTTATTGGAACTGCTGCTAGTTTGTACGAAAGTAGTAGACTCATCGTTCATAATACAAATAACAATTGGGGGCTTAGACAAAGTAACAATATCAAAATGGTAACGAAGGTCGAAAATAAAAAATGTATGGGATTGGCATTCGATTGACCACATGATTTATGGCGTCTAATGTCAATCCCATACATTTCATACAATACAATTACTATGTCTACGGCACCTGTAACGTAACGTTAACACCGTTGTAAAATGAATGCGATTTTGTTAAAATATTAAATTTAGAAACAACAAATAATAATAATAGGCGTCCGATCAATTTCAGCCATGACGGCCGATCTCAATTGAGATCATCTAGGTGCGCAGGACATATTATAGTGCATAAGTGAGCGCGCAAACACAAGTGCACTCCTTATTCCCTCACTCCCATAATTCAGTGAGACGGCAATCCGACATGGCCGATGAGAGATCGGGCGCAGGACCACCGGCTTAACGTGCTTTTCGAGCCACGGGCGTTCAACCGCCAACTTCCTAACTCCGGGCCGAGTAATTTCATTACAGAAAAACTCACACAAATTTTGCCCGACCCCGGTCTCGAACCGGGGACCTCTCGGTCCTTATGCAGCGCTTGCTACCAATAGATCAACGAGGTAGTTATAAGAAATATATATTCAGACCTGGAACCTCTTCTGTCGCGCGGCGGCGCTGCGCGGGAACACGCCGGCGGGCGCGGGCGCCACGTAGCGCACACATGTATGTATGTATGTATGTATGTATGTATGTATGTATGTATGTATGTATGTATGTATGTATGTATGTATGTATGTACCTGGAACCCCTTCTGTCGCTCGGCGGCGCTGCCCGGGAACACGCCGGCGGGCGCGGGCGCCACGTAGCGCACACATGTATGTATGTATGTATGTATGTATGTATGTATGTATGTATGTATGTATGTATGTATGTATGTATGTATGTATGTATGTATGTATGTATGTATGTACCTGGAACCCCTTCTGTCGCTCGGCGGCGCTGCCCGGGAACACGCCGGCGGGCGCGGGCGCCACGTAGCGCACACATGTATGTATGTATGTATGTATGTATGTATGTATGTATGTATGTATGTATGTACCTGGAACCCCTTCTGTCGCTCGGCGGCGCTGCCCGGGAACACGCCGGCGGGCGCGGGCGCCACGTAGCGCACACATGTATGTATGTATGTATGTATGTATGTATGTATGTATGTATGTATGTATGTATGTATGTATGTATGTATGTATGTATGTATGTATGTATGTATGTATGTACCTGTAACCCCTTCTGTCGCTCGGCGGCGCTGCCCGGGAACACGCCGGCGGGCGCGGGCGCCACGTAGCGCACACATGTATGTATGTATGTATGTATGTATGTATGTATGTATGTACCTGGAACCCCTTCTGTCGCTCGGCGGCGCTGCCCGGGAACACGCCGGCGGGCGCGGGCGCCACGTAGCGCACACATGTATGTATGTATGTATGTATGTATGTATGTATGTATGTATGTATGTATGTATGTATGTATGTATGTACCTGGAACCCCTTCTGTCGCTCGGCGGCGCTGCCCGGGAACACGCCGGCGGGCGCGGGCGCCACGTAGCGCACACATGTATGTATGTATGTATGTATGTATGTATGTACGCATGTATGTATGTATGTACCTGGAACCCCTTCTGTCGCTCGGCGGCGCTGCCCGGGAACACGCCGGCGGGCGCGGGCGCCACGTAGCGCACACATGTATGTATGTATGTATGTATGTATGTATGTATGTATGTACCTGGAACCCCTTCTGTCGCTCGGCGGCGCTGCCCGGGAACACGCCGGCGGGCGCGGGCGCCACGTAGCGCACACATGTATGTATGTATGTATGTATGTATGTATGTATGTATGTACCTGGAACCCCTTCTGTCGCTCGGCGGCGCTGCCCGGGAACACGCCGGCGGGCGCGGGCGCCACGTAGCGCAATACATGTATGTATGTATGTATGTATGTATGTATGTATGTATGTACCTGGAACCCCTTCTGTCGCTCGGCGGCGCTGCCCGGGAACACGCCGGCGGGCGCGGGCGCCACGTAGCGCACACATGTATGTATGTATGTATGTATGTATGTATGTATGTATGTATGTATGTACCTGGAACCCCTTCTGTCGCTCGGCGGCGCTGCCCGGGAACACGCCGGCGGGCGCGGGCGCCACGTAGCGCACACATGTATGTATGTATGTATGTATGTATGTATGTATGTATGTATGTATGTATGTATGTATGTATGTATGTATGTATGTATGTATGTATGTATGTATGTATGTATGTATGTACCTGGAACCCCTTCTGTCGCTCGGCGGCGCTGCCCGGGAACACGCCGGCGGGCGCGGGCGCCACGTAGCGCACACATGTATGTATGTATGTATGTATGTATGTATGTATGTATGTATGTATGTATGTATGTATGTATGTATGTATGTATGTATGTATGTATGTATGTATGTATGTATGTATGTATGTACCTGGAACCCCTTCTGTCGCTCGGCGGCGCTGCCCGGGAACACGCCGGCGGGCGCGGGCGCCACGTAGCGCACACATGTATGTATGTATGTATGTATGTATGTATGTATGTATGTACCTGGAACCCCTTCTGTCGCTCGGCGGCGCTGCCCGGGAACACGCCGGCGGGCGCGGGCGCCACGTAGCCCACACATGTATGTATGTATGTATGTATGTATGTATGTATGTATGTATGTATGTATGTATGTACCTGGAACCCTTCTGTCGCTCGGCGGCGCTGCCCGGGAACACGCCGGCGGGCGCGGGCGCCACGTAGCGCACACATGTATGTATGTATGTATGTATGTATGTATGTATGTATGTATGTATGTATGTATGTATGTATGTATGTATGTATGTATGTACCTGGAACCCCTTCTGTCGCTCGGCGGCGCTGCCCGGGAACACGCCGGCGGGCGCGGGCGCCACGTAGCGCACACATGTATGTATGTATGTATGTATGTATGTATGTATGTATGTATGTATGTATGTATGTATGTATGTATGTACCTGGAACCCCTTCTGTCGCTCGGCGGCGCTGCCCGGGAACACGCCGGCGGGCGCGGGCGCCACGTAGCGCACACATGTATGTATGTATGTATGTATGTATGTATGTATGTATGTATGTATGTATGTACCTGGAACCCCTTCTGTCGCTCGGCGGCGCTGCCCGGGAACACGCCGGCGGGCGCGGGCGCCACGTAGCGCACACATGTATGTATGTATGTATGTATGTATGTATGTATGTATGTATGTACCTGGAACCCCTTCTGTCGCTCGGCGGCGCTGCCCGGGAACACGCCGGCGGGCGCGGGCGCCACGTAGCGCAATACATGGCGTATGTATGTATGTATGTATGTATGTATGTATGTATGTACCTGGAACCCCTTCTGTCGCCTCTATGGCGCTGCCCGGGAACACGCCGGCGGGCGCGGGCGCCACGTAGCGCACACATGTATGTATGTATGTATGTATGTATGTATGTATGTATGTATGTATGTATGTATGTATGTACCTGGAACCCCTTCTGTCGCTCGGCGGCGCTGCCCGGGAACACGCCGGCGGGCGCGGGCGCCACGTAGCGCACACATGTATGTATGTATGTATGTATGTATGTATGTATGTATGTATGTACCTGGAACCCCTTCTGTCGCTCGGCGGCGCTGCCCGGGAACACGCCGGCGGGCGCGGGCGCCACGTAGCGCACACATGTATGTATGTATGTATGTATGTATGTATGTATGTATGTATGTATGTATGTATGTACCTGGAACCCCTTCTGTCGCTGTCGCTCGGCGGCGCTGCCCGGGAACACGCCGGCGGGCGCGGGCGCCACGTAGCGCACACATGTATGTATGTATGTATGTATGTATGTATGTATGTATGTATGTATGTATGTATGTACCTGGAACCCCTTCTGTCGCTCGGCGGCGCTGCCCGGGAACACGCCGGCGGGCGCGGGCGCCACGTAGCGCACACATGTATGTATGTATGTATGTATGTATGTATGTACCTGGAACCCTTCTGTCGCTCGGCGGCGCTGCCCGGGAACACGCCGGCGGGCGCGGGCGCCACGTAGCGCACACATGTATGTATGTATGTATGTATGTATGTATGTATGTATGTATGTACCTGGAACCCCTTCTGTCGCTCGGCGGCGCTGCCCGGGAACACGCCGGCGGGCGCGGGCGCCACGTAGCGCACACATGTATGTATGTATGTATGTATGTATGTATGTACCTGGAACCCCTTCTGTCGCTCGGCGGCGCTGCCCGGGAACACGCCGGCGGGCGCGGGCGCCACGTAGCGCACACATGTATGTATGTATGTATGTATGTATGTATGTATGTATGTATGTACCTGGAACCCCTTCTGTCGCTCGGCGGCGCTGCCCGGGAACACGCCGGCGGGCGCGGGCGCCACGTAGCGCAATACATGTATGTATGTATGTATGTATGTATGTATGTATGTATGTATGTACCTGGAACCCCTTCTGTCGCTCGGCGGCGCTGCCCGGGAACACGCCGGCGGGCGCGGGCGCCACGTAGCGCACACATGTATGTATGTATGTATGTATGTATGTATGTATGTATGTATGTACCTGGAACCCCTTCTGTCGCTCGGCGGCGCTGCCCGGGAACACGCCGGCGGGCGCGGGCGCCACGTAGCGCACACATGTATGTATGTATGTATGTATGTATGTATGTATGTATGTATGTACCTGGAACCCCTTCTGTCGCTCGGCGGCGCTGCCCGGGAACACGCCGGCGGGCGCGGGCGCCACGTAGCGCACATGTATGTATGTATGTATGTATGTATGTATGTATGTATGTATGTACCTGGAACCCCTTCTGTCGCTCGGCGGCGCTGCCCGGGAACACGCCGGCGGGCGCGGGCGCCACGTAGCGCACACATGTATGTATGTATGTATGTATGTATGTATGTATGTATGTACCTGGAACCCCTTCTGTCGCTCGGCGGCGCTGCCCGGGAACACGCCGGCGGGCGCGGGCGCCACGTAGCGCACACATGTATGTATGTATGTATGTATGTATGTATGTATGTATGTATGTACCTGGAACCCCTTCTGTCGCTCGGCGGCGCTGCCCGGGAACACGCCGGCGGGCGCGGGCGCCACGTAGCGCACACATGTATGTATGTATGTATGTATGTATGTATGTATGTATGTATGTACCTGGAACCCATTCTGTCGCTCGGCGGAGCTGCCCGGGAACACGCCGGCGGGCGCGGGCGCCACGTAGCGCACACATGTATGTATGTATGTATGTATGTATGTATGTATGTATGTATGTACCTGGAACCCCTTCTGTCGCTCGGCGGCGCTGCCCGGGAACACGCCGGCGGGCGCGGGCGCCACGTAGCGCACACATGTATGTATGTATGTATGTATGTATGTATGTATGTATGTATGTATGTATGTATGTATGTATGTATGTATGTACCTGGAACCCCTTCTGTCGCTCGGCGGCGCTGCCCGGGAACACGCCGGCGGGCGCGGGCGCCACGTAGCGCACACATGTATGTATGTATGTATGTATGTATGTATGTATGTACCTGGAACCCCTTCTGTCGCTCGGCGGCGCTGCCCGGGAACACGCCGGCGGGCGCGGGCGCCACGTAGCGCACACATGTATGTATGTATGTATGTATGTATGTATGTATGTACCTGGAACCCCTTCTGTCGCTCGGCGGCGCTGCCCGGGAACACGCCGGCGGGCGCGGGCGCCACGTAGCGCACACATGTATGTATGTATGTATGTATGTATGTATGTATGTATGTATGTATGTATGTATGTACCTGGAACCCCTTCTGTCGCTCGGCGGCGCTGCCCGGGAACACGCCGGCGGGCGCGGGCGCCACGTAGCGCGGGCGCGCGCGCGCTCCCTCCAGTAGGTTCGTTATCGTGACGTCCACGCTGCGGGTCGAGGCTGGAAGGACACTTTACATTAACTCTTATTACCTACGGTTGCCATCCGTCCGGGAAAACCTGCACGGATGGCAACAGGACACATTTTTTAGACAGCGGATTTTGGGACTCAGTGAAAATTTTTTCTCAGTCTTTTTTTAAAGATGGTCTCGTTTTTTTCAGACAACCGATTTCGGTATTTAGGGGAAAAAATAATTTGGCGTTTTTCTTCATTCATTTTTATTTGAATTATAGGGTAGTTTCCTATTTTTTTATTTTTGTATAAATGGATGGACCACACTATTGCAAAGGTGCTGTTAAAAGAATGGTTTGATATTTGGAAAACTCTCGAAGATATTACAATTTCAATAGCACATCATTTGGGCGAGCTCAAAACGCTCCATACAAATGTCGCAGCGAGCTATGACGTCACCGCTCTTTATACTGTATGCATATCGTAAGAACATTGTTCAGCAGCTATATCAAATGTTGCGTTTAAGAATATGTTTTCATAGGAAAAGTTACTACTAATTCTGTTATTTATAAGATGGCATAGTATTTTAATTGAATTTTCGCACTTAAGAAATGGACTTTCCCACCTTACTTCAAATGCCTATTATTGTCTCATTTCATGAGAAATTTTAATTTCGATGTCACTTATGACATTAATTTTCCTATATGCTACTGTTAATTGTGAAATTTTATGTAAAATCAAACTTAGGAAACTACCTTATTGAGCAGAAAAAATTATTTAAATTGAATTTTTTGGCACCTTGCGCACGAGCCGTGGGGAAGTATATGGGCTGATGATGATGAGGACTTACCCAAGTCCCGCATGATCTCCTGCATGGACACAGCGGGTAGGACTTCTTGCACCTGCCGCGCGAGGCGCGCGAGCTCGGGCGCGGGCCCGCGGCGGCGGCGCGCCGACACCAGCTCCTCCCATTTGAACTGGGTTATCTCTACCTGAGGGCGGACGTAATGAAACTATAGTACTACAATTTAGTAGTAATCCTAAATTGGAAGATCTTCCGCCGAGCTAGGTGATCGTGCTCGGGGACCATGGTCCAATTACCATCTTGGTTTTTGCCCTATATATACTGAGTGGCCCGAATAACTTTAAAGTGTGATGTAGGATTCATACATTAGGCACACTCTTGTGGAGATAGTGTGTAAGCGCCATCTGTTGGTAGTATTGCGAAGTTCTTAATCGGATGTCGCCACACAGTAATGGTACTACAGTCATTTAAGGGTTTAACTGCGAAGAAGTTCCTAGTGAGCAAAATTTTTGTACGCCTCGATGGACGGTTTACAATACCATACGTAAGTAGTGCATTCTAGTCGCTTTCTTAGCGCTCTATTTCGAAAACGTTTAATTTTACAAATAAATGCAAGAAAATAATACAATATAATTCATTTATTGACCACATTATTAACAGAAACAATTACACAACGAATTACAATATTACTTCAAAACACAAAACTCAAACAAAAACGCACACATATGAGAGTGAGACGAAGTACAAAGAATTAACACAAACAGATAAGGACTAAATGTGGTCAATGAATGACAGGCCAAAAAGACATTCTTTGTAGAGAATTTCAAGGTTAACAATTTTTATAATGACGTCTATTGACCTCTGAGCAACAGGTCGCGAGATATTTGCGAAAAGCTGATTTTCGTGACGTTTTGACCTTTATAACTTTTTAGCCGGCAGGATATCAATGTCGATTTTTCACATTTTCATTATAACAACGAAGGTATACACAAAAATTCAGCTCACTAGGATTTTTTCCGGAGATTGGGGTTTAAAATATCTTCAACCGGACTATGATAGCAAATTGGATTATTTACTAACTCATCTACATTAAAGATATTGCTTCTTTCTAATGTTAATATTAAACAAATCTGTCACTTTTTATATGAACATTGACATAATTTCCAAATGATTTTGACATGTACAGTAGAGGTACAGGTAGTTAAAAGTTCAGCCCACAAAATAACACAACATTTTACATTATAAATCTTTTAAAATTGTCTCATTTTTATCATAGCTTTTCATACATATTTAGTTACATTATAAGCACATAAGCAATTAAATTGTCTAATTCATTCATTCCACTCACCCCCAAAGCCTCAGCAATATCCTCCTGCAGTCGCTTACTGAACTCCGCTTCGCTGTCATCGTGCCTCTCCCTGGCCGGAAGCACTGTGACCCTGTACACAGTCCTTGGAGTCCAGAGGAACCATAGCGCATCGGACCAGGGGAACGCGCCGCGGGAATCGCCAGCGCGGTGTACTGTTACTTGGGTGAAGGGACGCTCCACCGCTGTGGGTAGGAAAGAAAATATACGCTTTTAATTAAAATATACGATTTTTTTTTATTGGTTCGCTTGCAGCCATGATAGGTTGCTACTCCTAATATCGCGTGTAGACCCATAAAAACTAATATATAGGAATGAAAATGTTTAGGAAAACATAAATTGAAAACCCAGGCTTGAGTTAGTTAGGGAACTGTTGCAGATAATGTTAACTGCGGACATTTATTTTGCTTAGTTAGCTATCTGGGTTACTATGTAAGTGGAGGGATAGGGATAATAATAATAATGTATAAAATGTCAGATCTCAAACTAATATTTATACTGTCAATAAACTTAGTATAGTTTCTCTTTTTGAGTATTCAATAAAGTGAATAAAATCAAAATTTGGGTTGAACATATTACACCAATTAAGGTGCCAACACTTTCACCATGAATCACTATGAACCAATTGGCCATACATGACAACATACAAATAAATTTGCATACATTAGAGTAAACCTGATACAAAAATCTATATTTAGAGTAAACCTGATTTAAGTTTACTCTAAATATAGATATTTCTAATCCTAAGTTAAAGTTAGCTCTTGACAACAGTTCAACTTATTTTTTCTTTTAAAAAAAAATTAAAATCAACATACTTATTGCCACTGGCTGGACTCTGTTTCCGATTTGGAAGGGCCAATCGGTGAATTCCAAGAGCCCTTTCCCATTGGAGGGGCCTCCCTCAGGCTGTAGCAGGACTGGCGTGCTTGGGCTGTCCGCGAAGTGTTGCCTGTGATTGGATAATGTGAAAAAATTAGAAAAAAACAATTGTTTCACCACAGCTTGATGTAAAAACCTTGGGAATGAACATACTTTTTTTTTAATTTTGTGAACATAGACTTTCTTATCAAATCTATTTGGAATGTCTCAACCAATACCTCAAAACATGTACAGTTTTCTAACTATGTATATAATTAGAAAAATAAAATGTGTCTTTTGATTTGGCTTGCATAAAAAATTGTGCTATTATAAAATAGTCATAACCCAAGACAACTTACAATTTATTTAAGGCATACACCTTTATATGACAAAACTTACTTTCTAACAAACTGAGCAGCATTCCTTAGGCCCAGGGTAGATGCAAAAAATGGTGGCACTTTCCATTTCTTTAACTAAAACAAAAGATAACAAACATTTAGTGTCCTTTGTGTTCAATAACACATCTCAATTTCAAAATTATTCCTCAAAATATTAAGACCCAATGTTTTTTTTATAACTTACACTAATAGTGCCAAGAACATGTGACGCTGCAAGTGAATCCAGGCATGAGACACAGTTAGCCACCATCACACTGCAGCGAGGGTCTCTACTTCCCTTCAGCTTCACATACACACCTGAAATACAGTCCACATTCAAGAGTTGCATATTAAAAAAAGTACTTTTAAAAAGTTATGATTTAGTTCATGCAATCTATACCTAATATAAAAAGTAAGCTCCAAAAATATTCTTCAAAAAAAGTTATGATATAGCTCATGCAATCCATAGTGTAAAAAGTAAGCTCCAAAAATATTGTTAAATAGTAGTTAGAATAAGTAAAAAAAATATGTTTGGGCGATCCGTCATTACCTAATGACAGGAAAATACTATGTAAACAAGTAAGAACTTCATAGGCTAATAACAAAATCAGGTCACAAAGGCACATTGTGTGACCTGTATTTTAGGTCTAAATTAATGTCATTATTTGAAGTATTTAGTATTAAAATAGTAGCATAACTGGCTTACCGAACGTCCAACACGCGAATGTTGAGAGAAGCTGCCTCACAGCAGGATTGTTGGGTAATATTATCGATGCAACCCATAATACCAATGCCAGAACTACACGAACTAACAGCAGGACGATCCCGAATGGCAAATAGAGAATAAACTGCAAGACATTTTCACCGCAAAATCTGGAATGTTCAACACACATAAAGTAGGCAATAAGTCAGCCAATTTATCAACAAGATAAGTTTAGCACACTTTCCCCTGAAATTGGCAAAGTGATTACTGGGCCACGTCTTATTTACCTATCGTCATTGATCAATTTGTCCACTGTTATAGCCATAGTAATTTTGCATGTACAACACAGTTATCGCAGCCCGATAAAAACGATATATTGTAAAATTCTGGATTATTTTCGAGTTTTCGACTATGTATCGTAATGTGTATACGTATGACATTTAGGACTAGTACCACAGATGAGAAAAGTTTTTCACGATAGGTAACACTCACAATATTTACTTTTGGAACTACTCTATAAGAAAGATATCAAGTTTTGAATGTGGTTATAAGCTCTCAAAGTATTCAAATAAACGATGTATGCTTTTTATGTTTTTCTTCATTATATTAATGATAATATTTCGTTGATTTGCACCAAGACGACAATCTCAATGACCAATTTATTGCTTCAACATGATCATATTCCCCATATTAAACACAAAGATGAAAAGATTTTTATCGCATATTAAAATAAGGGGCCTCTATTATATAAAATAGTGCGTACGTTAAGATTACGCACGCATTATGTTATACATTGGCAATACTTTTATTGTTATCTGCTAAAATGACATCCGTGAATTGTCAGTTGTCACCTGATTTCTGTCAGCAATCATAGTTTTGTGTTCTGTTTTGGGAATCATCTCTTTGTCCTTTTTTTTACTGAATTTCAGATAAATTTCACTGCTTTGTAAAAAAAGGGTTCAATGATGATGTAACGCTATAATATTGTGTTATCTAAAGAATTGTGGTGATCTTGGGTGTCTACAAGTGTAAATACTGGTCTAAATAGTTGTTGAACGAGTCAACATCAATCAAACATATTTTGTTTACAATAATTGGTGCAGAGATTATCATAATGGATGACATAGCTTCGTCTCCTGAGGACAACACCTGTTCGGAGGGCGAAGATGATCGCAGAGCGGCCAACGGAGCGAATCATGATCACTCCCAAGGATTTTCCTCGTCGCATCCGCCACACAATCTCGTACACATGGAAGAGAAAATGCGACGTAAACTGCAGTTTTTCTTCATGAATCCGATTGAAAAATGGCGGGCGAAGCGGAAATTCCCCTACAAGTTCGTTGTGCAATTAATCAAGATAGTTCTAGTTACATTCCAGCTCTGTCTATTTGCACATAACAGATACAATCATGTCAATTACACGTGGGACAACCGTATCAGTTTCTCGCACCTGTTTCTGCTCGGCTGGGACTCGACAAGAGAGATAAACGCCTACCCGCCGGGGGCAGGCCCCCTGGCAGTTTACAAGGTGGATGAGTTCTACAACACATTAGATTATGCATTCGCTGGCTATCAAAACCTCAGCAATGCAATCGGCCCATACTCCTACAATGACGAAAATAATAGCAGGACCGATCCAGTCTTCTGCCAGTACAATTATAAAGAAGGAATCATAAATGGCTTCAATGAGAGCTATGAATTCAACTCTGAAATAGTCAAAAGCTGTATCAATTTCACCGGAGACGACAGTAAAGTTTTCAGCTCTAGAGATATGTTAAAGAGTACTGGTTTGGATATACATTTTGCTTCATTGGTTCGAGCTGAACTTATGTTTTCTATCAAGACTATCAACTTCAGAGCGGCTGGCCCCATCACACCTCCTGATTGTTATAGGTTTGATGTTGCGATAATATTTGATAATGAAGATCATGATGGACAGATGTCTCTAACGTTAGAAGCAGAACCATACAAGTTAATATGCAAAGGGGACCAGGAGTATGTCACTGATAACAAAATAGATCAAATACTCAGAAGCATACTGAATATTTTAGTAATCTTGATTTGTTCAGCATCATTTGTCTTATGCAGTAGGGCTATCTACAGAGCTCAGTTATTGAAAGAGCTGACGGTACAGTTCTTCCATCGTGCTTATGATAAGGATCTTAGTTTAGATGGCCGCTTGGAGTTTTTGAATATATGGTACATTATGATTATTGTTAATGATATGTTGATAATTTTGGGCTCTGCCATCAAAGAGCAAATCGAAAGAAACCAATTCACCAATGACCAATGGAATGTCTGTTCCTTGTTCCTTGGTACAGGGAACCTTCTAGTTTGGTTTGGAGTCCTAAGGTATTTAGGATTTTTCAAAACATACAATGTTGTGATACTTACATTGAAGAAGGCAGCCCCGAAGATATTCAGATTCTCTATCTGTGCACTGCTTTTGTATGCAGGATTTACATTCTGTGGTTGGTTGATATTAGGGCCGTACCACATGAAATTCCGTTCCTTGTCTATGACATCTGAATGTCTGTTCTCCCTCATCAATGGAGATGATATGTTTGCTACATTCTCAATAATGTCGAAGAAGTCCCCAATGCTCTGGTGGTTTAGCCGAGTATATCTGTACTCCTTTATTAGTTTGTACATTTATGTTGTACTGAGTTTGTTTATCTCTGTGATTATGGATGCTTATGACACAATAAAGCAGTATTATAAGGATGGGTTTCCAAAGAGCGATTTACACCAGTTCATCGGTGAGGCCAATATCGAAGAAGTGTCATCAGGCTTGTACAGGACCCACAGTTCTACATCCTTAAATGCTATGATGAATTCTTTATTCTGTTGCAATTTGTACAGAAGCGCATATTCCAAAATTGGGGGTGGCAGTTCCAATCAAAACCTTATTTGAATTCTAGATTGTTTGTTTACCAAACATGTATTAAATTTTGTTTTAACTGTATTGGAGTGAATCTAACTGTTATCTTTAAGTGTCTGTTGTAACATATTTTATCTGTCCAAGGACCTCTTTCGCAATCCACATTACTTTTGGGCAGCTACTTTTAAGTCTAATTAGATATGGAACCACACCCATAACAGTAATTGGATCAAATGAGGTTTTAGATGTATACTGTAAAAAGTCATAATAAATGATCATGTACCTGTAGCTTGTAAATGTCGCAAAAAGTATATTAGTGTATAAATTAACTCAAAAAAGTTGCCAATTTGCCAAAGATACTTTCTTTGAACTTTCTTAATTTCTACATTAATTCTCATATTACTTGTTCCATCATATCTTTTACTTTATTTTCATTGCCAAACCTTCATCAAACTACCATTTATATTAGTTTATACAATGTTGAATGCTCATAATTATTTTATGTACTTAACAAGTATGGGTACCTATCCTATTGCATGAATTATTTGTTTGTAATGCAGCTTAATAAAATATTGTGTAGGTATATTTAATACAATAATTCAGTTATTTTTGTGCCAGTGACCTTTATACTATTCATATCATAGAATAAATGTATTTTGCTCAGATTTAGTTGCCACTTTTTGAAATAGAGGTTTTAATTTTTTAATTACTTGGCCACATCACTGAATGTCAGTGAGAAACATTTATAAATTGGAATGACGGCTAAAAATATCTTAAGCACTTTAGTAAGTACAACTCTAATTTTTTTTTTTGCTGACTGTATTCTTTATGTGGTCATGTGGTGATTTATTTATAGATCCAAAAGTATTACAGAAATAAATCGTCTTTAACATTAGATCATGTTTTCTATTTCTAGCATGTCTGAGATGATTATGTTTATCATTTTATTTATGGGTATCATCTACCTATTACCTATTATACCTTAACTTGTTCATTGAGATTGCCTACTAAGTATGTAAATATTTTATTAACTATTACCATCATACCATTAACATATCTTCAAACTAGGTCATTTATTTTTTGTTTCTCATTAAATAATTTGTGTGCATAATACCTAAACAATGCAATGTTATGGGTATATTTAGACTTATTTATTGAAATATTAAACATTCATTGAGATTCTTTCTTTGTATCATCAATTTTCGTTCTATCTAATTTCTAGTTGTTGTATTCTTATCTTTTTATATTTTCGGTCCCTAATTTTACTTTGAATATTTTTATTTAAAATAAAATGATCCATTAAGTGTTTATAGATTTAATGTGTATATTTTTGTTGGGGTCGTTTAATACGAGGGATATTTTTAACCTGCATATACTGTGAGATATGTAACGAAAGATGTGTGTCAATAAAAATATTTTTTTATACATTTCGCATTATTCATTCAAATGTTAAAGTTGTAAAATTATAAGTAATATCATCTACAACTGTAAGTGGTTATTAATTGCCTTATTACCTACCTACTAAATACAACTATTGTGTAGGTAGGTAGGTATATGAAATCGAAGATACCTCTCATCGAAAATTGAGTTGACTATGTTTATATATACTATTTAAAAATACTATGTGATACTCATATCAAAAGTTGAGTTTTTATTAACTTGGTTGGAAAGTTTAAAACCGATTCCTAATATTACATTTATTTTTACCTTTTTTCTTCAGCAGATAAGTAATTATTGTTCAATGTTCGACAGGCGTGCGACCCCAATACCGATAATACGATATTCCCTGCGAGGTCGCAGAAGGTAGTAACAACGACAGTTGCAATATGCTTTGCAACTTAGTTGTGTGCTCAAATATGTATCCTAAAATCAATGGCATAGAGTACTGAATAACTTAATTCTGTAGCAGTAATTTTCCTATCGCTTCATTAATTGTATTGTGATTGCTTCGCGCCTCGTGTTACCGCCAGAACGATGTGCAAGATTTAGGTACCATGTTGAATTTAAAAGTTTTTTCCGAGATTCGGAATAGTTTGCTCGTCACCACCTGCCTAGAAGATGGGACAGATCTCTCAGGCACTTCAATATTTGTCACTTTACCGTACAAAAAAAAGCAAAACTACCTAGGTACCCTCTTTTCAAATCGATTAAAGTACTGTTCCGAATGTGATATTTATTTTAAAAATTACGTTTTAAATTTCTCTTTGTTCATATACTTAGGTAAAGGTAAGTCATCGACCCTTTGAAATGTATAGGTAATTAGGTATGTTTTGGCAGAATTTTTTTAACAAACCTACTTAATTGGAAGCTTCGGCTTCAGCAAAGGTATTTAAGTACCTACAGTAATTATTCATACTTATCTGCATAAAGAGCTCTTAAATTACAATGAGTTATAGACTGGCCGTCATTGATTCACAACAAAATAAGTAAAGTACCTACACTGTTTACATTCAATGTAATTCCAATAAGGTGACTCAATCAATCGAGAATCAAGTTCAAACAATATTGTAATGTAATGCATTATGAGTTGCCTGTGTTGTTAATAGTTGTGTATCTATCTGCCGAGTCAACAAGCGTAAAGTAAAACGAAGTTTATAATTTCATCCACATTTATTGACACTATCAAAACATCGCAGCTATTTACTATCTAATATATAACAGTATATACAACAAAAATATAATTTTATAGGGGAACAGACCTGCAACTGATCGGCGCATACGCATCAAACTGACAATAACTATGCATAGCAAATAAACTATCAGTCAAATGGCTGCCAACATAACAGTCACAGACTGCTAGCCCAAGTGGTTAAGTAGAATTAGGAACATTACAATAAACTGATCATCCAATGCAATAGTTTATAAAAAAAACTGGCCAAGTTTATGGCATCATAACAATGGCAGAAACGCACAGGCCATGTGTAAGCTGATTAGTAAAAACAATTAATAATTGTCCTCTTCGAAAATGCTTACCACTACTTTTGAAATAAACAGGTACAGTCAGTATCACAAGAACTACACATATTTGACTAGTGATTTTTTATAACACATTATGTATTTGTAAATATCGCCATTTCAAGTTTATGTCTCCTTTTTTGCTGACCATACAAGGTTACCTCAAATGTGGCGGTAAGAACTGTTGTGAAGTTTCCGATTTTCAGATATTTCATGTTTGGGCCATTCAAAAGTAAATTTTCATTGTCTTAATTTATTTCAGTTCATTCTGTGGACTTTAAAAAGTATAAATCATAGCCTAGTGCGTTAACACCGTACTGATTTATCTGCTATTGCTATGTATACTTTTTATATACTATACAATATTAACATAATAATACAATATTAGTAAATCTGCCAAATAACCTTTCTATTATATATGATTATACCTGGAACATAATTTTAAACAGGGCCTCTATACTGGGTTTCGTTATACTTACCTATCTATAATACTGTACCAGCCAGTATAAACCAATTCAGAGAACGAATTTAGTCGTGGAAATTTTTTCACAATATTCAAAAACTTAAAACCCAAGAAACTTTAAACTATGATTCCAGCTACAATCAATGCAAATTTCAATTTACATATTAACATAAACTTATTTACAATAAACATGGCAGTCTTCGTACCAATTTTGTATTGTAATATACACTAATTAATATCAAATAAAGTACGACTTCAACATAGCAAAAATCGCTGGAAATATAGCCGCCTTTTACTAAAATTCATATTTATATTTAGCCAATCTACAATAATCGATCAGCATATAAATCTTTTGATACCATAACATGCTACTATAACTCAACCTCTATGTTATAATAATTAGCTTCGCAGTATATAGTGGTGCAATTATCAACAATTTATGAAAAACTTTTGTCATTTTTTATTGATAGAAATCCGAGCAATCTTTGTACGAAATATATAAAAAAAAACTATGCACATTTTAAATTTATACAGCGGTATCTTATATTTGACACTAATTTAATATATAGCTATTGGGACTATAGAGCTCCCTGGCACACTTCTAGCAGTAGCTAAAAGCACTATTAAGCAGTTCTAAAAAAATAAACAAATGCTTTTTTGCTTTCATTTATAGATAGAACCAAAATGGTGTGCCATTCTAAATCAGCCTTTTTTGTGTCAATATGACCTTAATAATACATAGTTTGTAATTGTTTCTGGATTGGAACGAATCATTTTAACCGTGTCTATCTCGTAACAAAGACTAGCCCCGAAAATATTCTTCTATGGTCTTTATAAATCTTTCACAATTTTACATTATTATGGCATTAAATTCGTCTAATTTATTCGTATAATAAATATAATTATTATGTCAATATAATATCATGATATGACACCTAAAGTACTATGATTATGATAATAATTTTATTATTCATGATTTGTTTTTGGACTAAAGCTTATAATTTCACTTACACATTGAGATATAAAACATTACAATCGCTGCCGAACACCACAGCTATCTCAATAATTTAACAACGATATAATATTTATAAATAAATAATTATTATTTTAAAACTATAATTGTCACGGAGCAATACGGCTTATTCCTAATTCGACTCGAATCGCTTCACCAGAGGGACGCAGGCATTCTTTGGTACAAGAAAACTAAATTATTGCTTTACGAAGCATATTTCTTTTGTGACACCAAAGTGACCAGCCAACTCTAAAATTAGTATAAAAATACTATGTGATGTAAACTCCCAGTCTGTTCAGTATATTTATTGCTTATCTTCTACGGGTCTGGTTTGGGGCTCCGCGCCTAGTAGGATCTGTATCTCATCGACACTCTTGCCTTTCGTTTCTGGCACAATGAAGAATATGAAGACGAATCCTAGGACCATGATGCCTGCGAACAGCCAGAAGACCTGGCCGGGCCCGATCGAGTTATTGAGGGAGTTGAAGGTGCTGGTAACTGTAAAGCTGAGCAGCCAGTTCAGGGTGCCTGCCGTGGACGCCACGAAGGCCTTGATGTCGATGAGGCAGAGGTCTCCCGCCATCATCCAGGGGATGGGCCCGAAGCCGAGCGAGAAGGCGATGATGAACAATGACAGGGACACCAGGGGCAGCCAAGAGATAGCCACGACGATGGACGCATCATCACCGTGTGTGTCCTTCAGGAAGAAGAATACTCCGAGCGCGGTCGAGCATAGACACATCACTAACGCGGACAACAGAAGAAGTATTCTCCTGCCAAGTTTGTCTACGACCAAACTGGACACGAAGGTGGCGATCACTTGGATTACTCCGATGATGATGGTGGAAATGGACGCGTCGATTGTGGCTCCGGCCGAGCCGAAGATCTGAGACGTGTTGAAGATGACCGCGTTGATACCGGACAACTGTTGGAACAACATCAGCGCGTAGCATATGATGATGGCCTTGATCGCCGTCTTCTTAGTGATTGCGGACATAAACGAAGTCGGATTGTTCCTAGATTCCTCAGCTTTGAGCTTCAAGTTGTTCAGCTCGCTGTCTACATCGTAGCTCCTACCACGGAGATTGATCAGCGCTTCCCTAGCTTCCCCTTCTCTTCCTTTAACGACTAAGAAGTTGGGGCTCTCGGGCATGAAGAAGAATACCATGCCGAAGACGATCGGAATCATCGTGCAGAGGATGTTGAAGACGAAGACTGACGTGTAGCTGCCGACGACGTAGGCAAAGAGGATACCGATGGTGATCATCAGCTGGAAGTAGCTTCCGAGGGTTCCTCGAATGGAGTCTTGGGCTATCTCGCTGGTGTAGGCAGGTGCTGTGACGCAGAATGCTCCGCCTGCTACGCCGGTGATGAACCTTCCTGCTATGAGCATACCCAAGTTGGTCGCAAAGGTGATGAGAAGCCAGCCGACTGTGAAGGGAAGGACGAGGCACAGCATAGTCCGTTTGCGGCCTATGGCGTCCATGATCAGGCCTATGGGGAAGCAAACGGCCGCCGCTCCTAAGTTGATGACGGATGAGACCCAGTCGCCTTCGGATACGCTGACAGGGAAGTCGTAATGTGTGCTGTTCTCCTGGCTGATCTTAAAGATGACTGGCGACGACCAGCCCAGCATGGAACCGGCTGCGAGCGCGCCCAGGGTAGCTGGAAAGAGGAAATCGTTTGGTTAATAACCATTTTATAATAATAATAACAAGGCGTCCAACCGATTTCGGCGATTTCGATTTACCAATAGACCAACGAGGTAGTTACATGCCATTTTACTAGGTGTTTATTTGTAAGGTATTGTACTATCACAGTCATGTGTATATCGGATCATCGAAAACTGTAATCTTGACTGTGGAAGTTCGTTATATCTGGTCCTATTACTTTTTCAACATAGATCATGTCAACTCCGTAAACTTTATAGCCAATTTGATATTGGTTAAATAGAAGTTTGTGAAAACATTTCAGTCAGTTCAGTCGTCATGAGTACTAAAATTATTTAAAATAGTAAAGAATGCGATAAAAATAAAACGAGTTCACACACTTTCTGATTACATAATTTTTTAATGAACAAGTAAGTTGTGTAAAATACTTGTTTACAATTACTTATTAAATTAAATTGAAGTGGAAAATAGGGTATAAATAGCTTGCTAATTGCCACATCAATCAAGCCCTCCAATAATAAACCACTATGCAGCTCGAAGCTCGAAGTTTTTACATTATTGTAGGTCAGGTAAAAAAGCGGTAGTTTTGACTTCTTTATACATTACTGTTCAAAACCACTTTCTGGTTAGAAAGTACAAAACGGAAATCCATGAAGTCATTTTCAAACACTTTGCTACTAATATCATTTATAAACATGCGCGTAACTTGTTATCCCGCATACGATTGCGTATGAAGGTGACAATATTCACAGTAATAACATAGAGGTATGGTATACTATTTGCAAACAGTGTTTGAGATTTAAAATGAAAGTAATGTACCATTTATGGGATGCTTTATTATGTACTTCCAAATTAAGTACATTATGGGGATGACTAATACTAAAAAGGTATCCCCTGGTCTGTTATTGGGGTTGTTAGACATTACAGCAGGGATCTGAAATGTCTCGTTTGGTCATGTTGTAGTGCCCTTATCTCTTATACAAAAATGTTTACGAGATTCGAACTTTATATCCCATAATTAATATCACACAACATCACATACATTGTTCTGACTCCAAAGTAAGTTGCTTATGCACTTGCATAAACGTAAAAATTTTTGTATAAGAGATAAGGGCACTACAACATGAGCAAACGAGATACAAGTGTATTACAGATATCAGAAACAACACACCCAGACATAGAACAAACATATATTTTCATCATACAAATTATGTCCTGCATGGAAATCAAACCCACAACTCTTGGAACCATAGCCAGGGTCACTAACCACTGTTCCACCGAGCCAGTCAAATATATTGAATGTGGTAATTGATACACTAAAGTAATATCTACGGCTAGGTACAGCTATAGGTAGTGTAGCAGCACAGTAGCACAGTCCCAATCTTTTCGTCACAGATTCTTATTATTTACCTGCTAGCGCGGCTATGTATTGCGGCAGTTTCCGGCCGGAGTCCCCGCGGGGCTCCACCAGCACTGTCTGCGAGACGCCCACTTCCGCCATCCCGTTGCCTTCTGCTCGCTGGAAACAAACAAACTTATTGTTAAAAACTTCAAAATTATTTTACTTCTAATTTATAAAAAATCTTTAAAATGTATAAACTAGCTAATATAAACTAGCTTTCGTCCCGCGACTTCGTCCACGTAAAGACATTTAATGGGTAAAACGGGTCTCTTGGAACCATAGGTTTCAACCATTGTTCCACCAAGCTAGATATTGTTACATTATTATGTTGTTAAAATATAGCTGATAAGTTGGTAAATGAAAAACATCCTACAGGTTGGTAGGTCAAGTTCAGGGATAAGTAATTTCCTATCCTTACTAATATTATAAAGGTGAAAGTTTGTATGTATGGATGGATGTATGTATGGATGTTTGTTACTCTTTCACGCTCAAACGACTGAACCGATTTTCATGAAATTTGGTATGATGGTAGCTGGCACTCTGGAATATGTGAATATAAATGTTGGATCTAGCCTTATAGACATTTATTTCAGTTACCAAATGTTGTGCATTATTTGAATCCCAATGCTCATAAGATAAGTTAACTTATGCCAGATGCCATTAATCCCTTGTATCAAATTCCATTCAATATGTAACCTGTTGAGAATGTTAGCAACATGCCTTATAGGTAGCAACTTGAGAAGGGATAATATTTTGTAATGTCTGTTGAACCACGAAGGTATGCTTTCACTTATGAATGTAATCAACATAAAGGACTGGAATATAAACTTTACAGTAAATTTACTAAAATTTAAATCTTTTGTATATTAGAGTATTAAATCTCAGTAAAAATTTTCATCCGGTTTGAATAAAAAAAGACCACAATGTTTCAACTTACTTTGCATATTATCGATTATTATGTATACCTCCTATCTATTTTATCTTATGATAACAAAAACAAAATGAAAACACTAGGTATATTATGTTGTTATTTCTGAGAAATTTATATGTTAAGTAAGCTGCAAATAAGTTTGATAAAGATACAGACTAGCAGTGAACGCATATTTTGACTGTGACGTAGAATTTGAGTGATTATACAGGAATTTACACTCAAATTTCACAAGGTTTTACCGAAACAATAACAAACTTTGAAAATAGTGTCTTACAATTTCCCACTACTTTTGTGCAATGTTAATAAACAATTGGTCGACGAAGCATTAAATTGACAAAATACCTCAACTCCATAGCTGGTGGTAGCTTGGCTGTTCACAGGAATAGCTGGAAGTAAAGGTTCCCTCTCTGGGTCGCTTGCCGGTCGATTACGGAACAAAGACGACCTCATTATGAACGGATAAAGTGTTCCGAATATCCACTAGTCACTAAAGCCCAATACAGGTCTGCACCATTAGAATAAATAGAGAAAACTGCTTCGTTCATTTCATGTTTTGATCAACAAACTACACTACGACGACACAAGAATTAGCATGAGTGACGTTTATCAATGTCAGTCGATTACAGCAAATCATTATATACTTTAAGCCATTGTGTTAAGGTGGCTTTTTATTTGAAGTTATCATTCTCGTCTTTGACAGCTTTTTTTTTCTATAAGGGCCTTGGATATGAAGGAATGCTAGTAATGATGCGGTTAATTTAATTGTCTTATTCAGCTTGTCTTGTTTGTTTGGGGTCAAATCCGGTAATTATTTAAGGCGATATATCTTTAAAACTCAAAGGCTACTAGGTGACCTTAATCCCAGAAAGCCAACCTAACAGAAAAATACAATTATTTTACTTTTGCGCGTCACAACAGCTGGATCAGAAATAATGGCTACTTGCGTACCCTCCCAATATATCCTACATTATCGAAAAGGTTAACATTTCAATGATTTACATTTCACTGGGTGCCACTGGATGGACTGAACGCCTAGTAATAATTACATAGCAATGTTACATTAAAGATATTGTTGAGAAGTGGGGAAAACAAAATGGAAGTTTTTTAAAAGAAAATGATTTTAACAAGTTTATGATCACGTTAATTAACTTTGCAAGCCACACACACTTTAATTTTTATTAGGAGTCACACTACATACAATAGGTACAAGTAAGTACCTCTTAATCTTATATATAAAAATGAATCGCAAAATGTGTTGGTAAGCGCATTGGTTAATTCTTTTTTTTAAATGTTCGTTGAAGTCCAAGGATGGTTTTTACGGCGAGAAAAAATCAAATAATTGTCGGGAAAACCCTAAAAACAGCCCTTTACTTTTTCATATTTTTTTGACAGGACAAAGTCTGTCGGGTCAACTTGTAAAAAGTATTTATCTATTGATAAAATATAAAATTTTCACATTACAAGTAGATAGATATTAATAAGTCATATTTGTCCAATTTTGATGAAAGTTACACCAAATATGAAATTCCACAGGTTTTTTTTACGTTCAAAATGTATGATGATAACACATTGAGTAAGAATGAACAATTAGTACCTATTTATAAATTAATAATTATGTAGGTAGTACCTAAGTAGGTAATAAAAAATTGTCAACTATATTTTCATGTGAATGTGACCGTTCATTGTTTGAACATTTATGCTTCAGAGAACGCATTTCCATAACAATCCATTTGTTTTGGAAATGGCTGAAAACATTCGAGGAATGAGTAAACATCGAAAGATCGGTATGGCTCTATCTGTCTAGATTATGCGTAAAATTCAATAACACACCGCCAGACGAAATAGATAGAATTAATACACCTAATAGACCATCTAATAAAAATGTATGTTTCGGCACTTTCGGTTAGACATAAATATGCGTAGGTAGGTATGTATGTGCCTACCTCAAAGTAGGTATAAGTACATACATTAATTGTGCGTTGCACCTAATTGTTTAATTGTGCGTTCTTACCAACCTTTTTACTTTCCTTTTCAAGCTTTCTAGCTTAATTAGTATTTTTTTATTGATTTTCTAATCTCATTCACTGCATAATCTTAGTAGATGTAGGTAATATGCGACGATTATGTAAAAACTGATATATTTATAACACAAATGTTATATCCCGGATACTACGTACAATACGTACATACCCCTGCTGTAGATAATGGTCGAGTCTTCCCATCTCTATTCTTCTCTTTTGCTAGATTAGGCCTGTCACTGGGCTGAATAGGCCCGCGGGGTCCCAATACCGAGCTATTCATGTTTGTAGTGACGTTTGCCACGCCCGACACTGCCATTCCGGCCAGAAGAGGCCCAGGCCCGAATACGGCTAGGCCTATAGGCGTCATCACATTAGGCCCGCTGCCACCCATACCGAACATTATGGTTTTATCTGGGTATTGTGTATTATAGAATAGAATACTTATTATTGAGTAATAAGTATTCTTATTACTCAATGCTTTTTGTTAATAACGTTGAATCTTTTTGTAAATTATATTAAGTACAATGAAAAAAAAGATATTTGTATCAGATAAAGACGTTTTTAATTACCGCCTTAAGTTAGTTACTAAAACGTAAGTGTTTTTTGGTCACTCGCTCCGCCAATATAGTTAGTGAAGTAAATTCACAAAGTATCAAAGTCTAAGCATAAAGTTTTAATTTTTTAAAAACACTTTTTTATTTTATTATTCTTTTTACAATATAGCAATATTAAACACACGAGAATTCAAAAACACCACCAAGGAATAAGATAAACGAAAGAGTATCGATTGCGAAATCAGCATTCTCGAGTGGTGTTCATAAAAACAATTCCAAGATAATAATACCTAATCATGATTTGAGATGTGATCTGTCATTTCTGGCTTTATCAGTCGGGTAACAAAGTGTTTTGCGCTTCTTAGATAATATAATCAATGTTAACCCAATTAAGAATTGCAACAGTTAAATCCACGCGATCTCATAATCTTGTCAGATATTGTTATCGGATTTAGAGTGAATTCTATGCATTTTCCTTAAATATCAGTCAATCAAGGCAGATTGACGTTAATCCATCGTTGTTCTATCTTGAACTGCATTTGATAACTTACGTGAATGCATGTTATCCAAAGTCCTTGATACATGTGAGACACTAAAAGTTGAAAGTACCTACTCTTGTAAAAGTGCCTAGGTAAATACCTAAATGAGTACCTACCTTAAATTTCGTTTTTTTCCTAATTGATATCATACGAGTACGATGGCTTGGAGTAGCCTCGTCATCATCACCGGACTTGCGTGAAAGCGGATGGCCCTCACCTATTTTTTTTTGTATTAGGGTAGGTATATCGAATGTGCAAGTTACCACCGATATACCTATTTTTACAAAAAAACACAATATACAAGATGATTTGAGTATTTCTGAGAGCTTAATAATCCTTATCTAAAAACACTAGTGAGGAAAGATCCTCACTAGTGTTTTTAGATAAGGATTTTCCGAAAATTCAAGTAGGTAGGATTAACATTGACATATTGGAAACGTTTTAATGTATTTAATCTTAAGGTAAACGAATTGGCCCCTTGGTTAAACTTGCGGGGAATTTACTTTTATGGGTGATTTAAAAAAAATGCAAAACGTGATAAATAGCTTAGTGAAGATGAAATGTGAAATCACTATCAATACAGAGAGATAATCACGTAGGCACCTTGATAAAGTTTTATTGTAGTGTAGATTACCTAACAATATTTAAGTACCTAGGTACTTATTTGAGTACCTACCAATATTATACAATAAAAAATAACATTAGGTAAATGACACCGTCAAAATAAAGTAATAAATGAAAATAAATTGATATTATTAATAAAAATCCGACCGATTACGGCCTTGGCTGCCGATCTTAACGGAGATCAACCTACTGCGCACGACATAATTAAAGTGCACAAATGTAAGCGCAAACACACATGGACTCTTTGGTCCTACATTTTCTGTTCCCTCACTCTCATATAAGACGATTTCCCGATATGATCTTTGAGGATATGATCGATGACAAAGCAGGTGCAGGAACAAAGGGATCGCTGGATGAGATCTCTGCCTACCCCTCTGGGAAAAAGGCGTGATTTTATGTATGTATGTAGGTATGTAGGAACCAGTGGCGTAACTACAGGGTGGCAAGTCGGCAAAATGCCACGGGCTCCCACCCGGTAGGGGGCCCCAGCCGAAAGGGGTCGGGGCCCCAACCGATGAATTTTGCCACGGACTTCATCGGGTATAGTTACGCCACTGGTAGGAACAAAGGGTTAACATAGTTTCCGAGGCACTGGGGTTATATACCACCACGCTCTAAAAACTTCCTAACTGCAGACCGATCGATTTCACACAAAGTGAATCTGCCTCGATTTCGGGACCTCTGAGTCTTCCACCACGCATGCTACCATTAGATATAGAATGTAGGTAGGTAGATAGTAGGTAGATACGTCCCTAGATACAATAATAAACCAGTCTTAGACATATTTAGATCATGCATTACACTTATCGATGTGGTGTCATTCACATCATAGAAGCTGTTAGCCTTCTTCCTGTAGTTTCCGCACGGATGTTACTCTCACATCCGCGTCTAGTAGAAATTGCAGTCACTTCATAGTACAAACATAAAGGTCTTTAATATGTTAATGCCCGTTTTATGTACTACTAACATATAAACGATTAGGTACTCACGTAACCTTTGATATCCGTAACGCATTTTCCTATATTTCCTTTTAAATCTTGGGCATTAATATCTTCTTACTTCTATCTTACTCCTTTCTTCCTACCTTCATTGTACTTGTACAAGTACCTATTGAGTGGGTCATTACCATCTGTAATTTATTTCCTAATTTGTTTTTTCCCCATTCACTTTTGTTACTGATCGTACATAGGTACATATCGGTCGCCACTTTATACAGGAAATAACAGTAGCCAAGTGTCTAATGGGTGCTTTAACAACTGTTTAACAAGTTAATGATTCCACAACAATTGTAACGACATCATCATTTTGAATAATTGAGTTAATAACTGACAGCTAAATGAGCAGGGCATGCATATGATTTGCATACGTCTTGAGCAGTTTAGTTTCATGTAAAGTACCCTAGTACTGCTTGATTTTTTAGTAGTTTATTGCGTAATACATTAGTCTATCAAAACGAAGCTGGTTAAAAAGTAGCCGATGTAGCTTTTTTCAATTAAATCGGATCGGTAATTTTGGTTGATAGGTTAGTCATAGCACAGATCACGTGTGTATTAACACACTATAATCATAGTGAGTGATACAGGGGTGATTAAAGCTCAGTGATTTACTTCTTAATCCTAGTTAAACCCTCCGAATAAGTAAATGTAGACTTTTTCTTACTTTTTGGCATTATAATTTTGCGTTACTATGTTATCTACAAAGAGGTACCTAGGTATACTGTAAATAGTATTACTATTTTGTTACCTACGTACATAGTAAATAAGGTTTCGAATCAAAAGAGTATTATTTCACAGTAACATTAAACAGTACGCGATTTATTTTCTCGGAACGCAGCGTGCGGAGGTTGACAAAAACAAAAAATAAAAACAATCTTATTACATCGCAATTACTGAAACCGGTGCCAATTTTCTTTTCGACATATCGGGTTTGAACTCGCCGAAATGTCCACCAATTTGGCGTGTACAGTCTTGGTGAAATTAAGGGCGTGTTGTGTGTCTTTTTATTTCCATATTTTTAAGGCTTGGCTTGTATTTTTTTTTAGTTTTATTTACTTTTTGCTAGGCACTGAGATTCTCCCGATTATTTATTTTTATTTTATTTTATTTTATTTATTTAAGGAAACATACAGCTTCTTCTTCTTCTTTCTTGCGGAAGAGTTAATATAAATATTCGGGATGGCTTATTCTTTTCAAAAAAGCGTAGATGGCCGAGTGGTTAAGGTCGTTGCTTGCCGTGCGAGAGGTCGCCAGTTCAAACCCCGCCAGGCACCAATGTGTTTTTCAAATTTTAAATTCATATGTACCATCATTCGACACTTTAACGGTGAAGGAAAACATCGTGAGGAAACCAGCTCACCTGAGAGATTTTTCAACGGTGTGTGAAGCCATGTCAGAGGCCTACGGGCGGTTTAAACTCTGACACCAGGTTGTTCATCAACCATACGATAAGAAGAAGATTCTTTTCAAGATAAATCTAACTCCTATATCTTATGAAACATGGCAGCACATAACTACTACACCCAGTGGCGGATTTACCAATAGGCTGAGTAGGCTGGAGCCTAGGGCGGCAGATTTTGAGGGGCGGCAAATTTTGACCAAATTTATTTTTATCATACAAAAATAAAATTATATGTATACACATTAGGATTACGGACGTAATAAAAAAGACGTATATAAAAGATTACTAAAGGCACTGCAAATATAGGTATTTATGCGATCATGAAAACAATAGTGTTTCATCATCATCTTTTCCTGTCCACTGCTGGACATAGGCCTCCCCAAATGTACTTCACTTATCTTTCTCCTCGGCCACTCGCATCCAGCTCCTACCAGCCGTCCCGCGCAGATCGTCACTCCACCTGGCCTGCGGGCGTCCTACACTACGCTTGCCGAGACGCGGTATCCACTCCAGAACTCGTCTACCCAAGCGGATGTCGGTTCTACGGCTCATTTCTGATACGATCCCGCAGAGAAACACCGAGTATAGCTCTTGCCATAGACCGCTGAGCGACTTTTAACTTGCGGACCAGCCGTGCCGTCAGTGTCCACGTTTCGGCTCCATACGTCATGACGGGTAGGACGCACTGATTAAAGACTTTCATCTTTAGGCTTTGTGGGATTAACGATGAAAAGACTCTGCGTAGTTTCCCAAATGCTGCTAAACCCAGCTGAAATGTTCTATTCACCTCGTCCTCAAAGTTGTTTCGAACCCAACTGCATAGTTTGCCCGAGGTACACATATTTTTGAACAACTTCGAGGGCGGTGCCGTGAATCGCAATCGGTTCCGGTAGTACATGTTCATTGAACATGACCTTGGTTTTGTCCATGTTCATCCGTAGGCCGATGTGCGTAGAAGAGTCAGCCAGGTCATTCAGCATCTGTTGTAGGTCCTGCAGTGTCTC
The DNA here is from genome assembly GCA_039566165.1 of Maruca vitrata. Lineage (NCBI taxonomy): Eukaryota > Metazoa > Arthropoda > Insecta > Lepidoptera > Crambidae > Maruca > Maruca vitrata. The sequence continues at coordinate 14,407,196 of CM076922.1, read as the reverse complement.
TGCCAGAATGACGATGTCATCGCAAATCGCAGATGATATCGTCATTCTGGCAGAGTATAGAGTATGTATTCACCATTTACGTAAATGCCACGTCCTTTCCAGTTCAGCGTCTTGAAAAAATCTTCTTTGCATTTGTGAACAACTTCGGGGAGATGACGTCCCTTTGTCTCACTCCTCTATGCAATGGTATGGGTTTTGTTTGCTGATTCTGTACTTGGACGGACAAGGTCGCGGCTTGGTGAAGACATTTCATCACTTGGATGTATCGCCAATCTACTTGGCATCGCTGCAGGGACTCCAGAACTAACCAGATTTCAACCGAGTCAAAATGGCTTTCTCATTGACCATTGTCCACAAATGCTAAACACAGGGGCTGATTATATTTCTCAGTCTTCTGTATAATCTGCCACACTGTGTGGATGTGGTCTATCATATCCGCTCCGAAATCCAGCCTGTTCCGTTGGTTGGAATTTGTCGAGCCTCCGCGCCAGACGGTTCGTGATTACTTTTGAAAATAGCTTATAGACGTGGCTTAAAAGGGAAATAAGTGGATCGTTCGACCAGGACGACCACACTCTTACTCCACGCCTTCGGAGTTCTCCCTTTAAACAGGACGTCGTTAAAAAACCTTTGAAGCTCCCTCAGTACGGGTTTGCCTCCAGCCTTTAGCAGCTCTGTTGAAACGCCGTCCTCTCCAGGGGCTTTTCCATTTTAAAGCTGCCCAAGAGCAATCTCGATTTCGTTATTGCTAACTTCTGGTAGGTCTTCGGTATAGTGGCATGTCAATATGGCTCTGTGGTACGGGTTTGCCTCCAGCCTTTAGCCGCTTTTCCATTTTTAAGCTGCCCAAGAGCAATCTCGTTTTGTGGCTTCTTCCGAGAAATTGTACAAACACCTTTGACCCCCGATTCTGTTCAATAGCTCTTTCGATTAAAAGAGTATTGTAGCACCGGAGGTCGCGTCGCACACATTTATTAACTTAACTGATTTAGTTCAGGAATGCATACACTTTTAATCCACAGATAATGTAAACCTTATTTGATCTCATTGTAAACATTAACCGGATTGTTAACATGTTATTTAATAGAAATGTTCGTATTGTTTTTAAACTGTAAGTGCAATACAAAATATTTAACAAAAATAACGTATACCGACTACACATACACATTATTTTGTGAGATCTGTGTTCATATAGTGTAGGTATTTTAATATGATTGTGAACTAAACTAACGTATTGAATTTCAAAAGTCAGTAGGGGCGGCAAAAATTCAATAGCCTACTGGCGGCAAATTTGTAAATCCGCCACTGACTACACCTAAGCATCCCCTATAAGGACACGGCAGAAAGTCATATACAAATGAATTTTACGACGGGATTTTTATAAGTTCTGACAGCGAGGCTGCAAAATATGCAACTTTTTGCAAAATACATTGCACAGTGGATTCTTATCTCGGCTAAGTAGATACTGTAGTTTAACATAAATACCGACATGCATAAGTAAATAGGTGCGATTACGTCACACATTGTTTAGAGCATTCTTTTCCGTACTCACGTTTTGTCCCATGGTTTCTGTGCCCATGGTGTTATTTTAATCTAGATTGTATTCAGTACACTTGGTACTTAAATGTTTATTAATACGTAGGTACAATAATTCAATTCAAATCGCATATTAACGTGAACGGGTAGATTTATTTTAAATTAAAAATGCAAGTATTACTTAAATTCATTTTAATCAGAAAATTCACAGAAGAACACGAAGATTTAAGCTTTGAAATCACTTTTTACTTTCTATAATAACCATGATATAGGTTCAGCCATGTAGGTACATTAATGTACCTAATACGTAGTAGGCATCCTAAAGGTTTAATCAAGAAATCTAGGTAGGTATAGCTAGAATTGATACGCGGGACCTATAATTTAAAGAACGTCAGTTATTTATTAATGCGGTTGCTGTAATAAACTAATTTACACAACGCAATTACAACTCCTGACGGTTAATAAGTGATTGACATTTATAGTGGTTAATGTGACAATGTAATGGTACAGTCGGGAGGAAAAGAAATCTCAATTTTTAAACGTTGTAAGATAAATATGAAATATGAATGTAACTAAATTAGTATTGGATTTATACGTATATACTTTATACGGTTATATACTTACTTGTAAATATAATAAATGGTGTACATGAATTTTATAAATTTTTATCTGTAAACAAAGCAACTAGGTAGGTAACTTATTCTGCCAGACACTTGTTCAAAGAAAAATACTTAAGTACTTACTTAGAAGATTTATAAAGATATTGAGTGTATCTACCAGTGCTTCTCCAAATATGGTCAATGTTGAAGAACATCTATCTAAAGCATAATTTTCTAAGCGAATTATTTTCATACATCACAAAATATCTACTTTTTTATTACTATTGAATCTAGCTTTCATGACCTTTCTTCGTAAAGTACATTGTGAAATATCTAATAATAGGGTCGATCAACTTTTATTTGTCATGTCAGTATTATGTTGTGTCCCTGACCAATAATCGCAGTTCTAAATAAAATTCTTTCGTTTTTGACATACGTAGCATTTCGTATGTTATTGAGCAAATAAACCAGTAAATAATTTTTAAAAAAATCACTATTATGCTTGATTTTTTATGGTTGTCCGGACGAAAAACCATCTGATAAAGTGATTTATTGTGTGTCCCCCAGTAGGTAAGTAAAATGAAACATTACTTTATACAAAAAAAATATATGGGGCGATTTATTGCGCTTGTACATAATTATTTATTGCAGTGTCTATAATGTCTCTAGCATATAGATTTTTGTCTAATTAACAATTGTATGCATATTTAGGCATGTTCATTTTTGTCCCTCATATATTTGAATATCCTTATGTCCACCGGACAACGGCAAAAAAGTCCCGAAAACAAAACACAGGTGGTGTGATCAGTGCCTTGACAACAAGTCGATTAATTCATTGACAGCACTCACCCAACCGCCATTTCGAATTCATCTTTTCCGCGTCGCCAGTCGGCCGAGTGTGTCTTGAAGAAGTGGGTGGCTTTATTGTGTGTCTACCGGACAACCGGCATAAAAACTTAAGTATTTGACATATCTCAGTAAATTAAAGTGGAAAATATTCTATTTAGTCTATATTTTTACTACGCGTAGGACCTAAATCAAAATATCATTATTTATTACCAGGGTGCTCAAATACTGATAAATATCACTCGGACAACCGGTCAGTTGGACAACCAAAACCGTTGTCCATGGGACATTTTGGTTGTCCTTAGGACAATTTTAATAGAATTGGCATAAAAAAATACTTTATATTCCATTTATTAGTCACGTCATTGAAGACACATTCACATTGTAGTTTTGTTTTACATAAAAAAACAAATACAGGCGATTTCTATCCTAGTATTTCCTTCGGATTCCCGAGTATGTCCCATGGACAACCATATATGTCCACTGGACAATCACTTTGTCCCTGACTCTGAGAGATACATTATTGTCACAAATACTTTAAAAAAAAACAGATAGCTTTACATAATTTTCAAATATGAATGAAAATATAAACAGTGAATTCATAGACTGTTAAATATTACTCTATAAATTATTATTTTATTAGTTAAATGAAAAGTTTGTTACATTTGAAGGTCATCGTTGCCCAGGGGACAATATTATTGGGAATAACTTATTAATTAAAAGCCATGTCATTTATTTGTTGATAATAAATTAAAATACGTCCTCTACTTAATGAGAATAAAGTGACGATTTGCAATTTGACTGAATTTTTAAGGTTCAGAAGCCTATTCAGTTCAGTTGTCCAAGCGACTACTTTAGCTAGAGTCATGTGACTTTCGGAGTCAAATTAACTATTTTATTTTAATAAATTGCACTGCTCTATGTGAATTCTTAAAATATAAATAATAATCTAGTGCAAATGTGTAAAACAAACTTAATTGACGAATAAAATTTAAAAATGAAAAATTTTTACTGATGTACACTAAAAAGTTGATCGACCCAATAACATTAACCGTTAATACATTAAGACCGTAGTTTTCATGGAACTAGTCTATCGATTTTGATTTTATGGGGCGTGATTTAGCTAAGTTAGATAGGTACGTAATATAAAATATCTAATAATCTACGCATCATTATAAATAATATAGGTATTAGTTACGCTACACGTTCCAAAAAATAATATACCTATTACAACTAATCGAGCATGTCTCTGTTAATAATATTATTATAAAGTTAGTGGATCGTCCCATGGGGGAATTATAATTATCAGATATGCCTATGATAATAGGTAATACAATGAAATATTTGTGATTATTATCTATTTTGGTAGATATAACAAAACATATCTACTGGAAAAATCCCTCGATCCATGTGGGTACTCTAATGTGGTTAGTTCACATATCCGTAATCTGGAATTATTTTAATTAATTATATATCCGTTTATAAAGATAAAATGTTTACTACGTCTGTTGAAACATAAACTTTTTTCTAATCAAGAATTTATCTACAGTTATTCTTTTTTGGATAAATCATATGTATACAGATCATAGCATGACATACATCCATATTTTTTTTGTTATTAGGTTTAGGTATCAAACTTACCAACCCTTCATATGTCAAAGATTCATTTATATAACATAGATAATTATGTAAAAAACAATTTGCACGCATCTTCATGACAATCCCCATAATAAAATTTTATTGTAACAAATTCTGGTATGATGACCGAATTCAAGTGACTAGACAATTTTATGAATAAAGTGTCTTTGTTTCATTTTCATTTTTGTAAGTAATGTATTTTATGTTAATTAATATTGTTATTTTCTCTCTTAACTAGAGAGATTTTTACTATGTACGTAACATGCGAAAATTGATTGTTTTTTTATTGAAATAATGAAAAAAGGCAGCATTGCAAAGTCCTGTTTATTTTTTTTAGGTATTGACTTTTATGGTAATTAAGTACTAAGTGACAAGTATTGTTTAGTTTTTATAGCACCTTTTATAGGTGCTTGATGAAAATCTTATCAAATAATTTGATGTTCTTATACGAACGAGATAATCACATTATTATCCAATCCAAGCAGTTTAAGTTATAATCCGGTATTTAAAGTCAAATACGATAGGTGGGTGCTGTTTATTTGAATAGTAATTCTTTTTTTAATTGCTTATTTTTTACCAACCTATTGACACCCTGACGTTATCAAAGACATTCACTATTTTTATAAATTTTAATCAAGTAAAGCATCTACGTAAATAAGTCGTAATAAATTTCCTAGATCGAATAACGAAATCGAAGTACGAAATACCTATTTACTTATTACGTGTTTCTGGTTGTTTCTCACGCGACCGTAGGAACTACTAACTCAGTAATCTAGTGCCTTCATAACCCAATTTAGTCACAGTTTTACTATTCTATAAACCTACAATGGAATCTTAATAAGCGACTTGGGTTTAATTTAAAAGCATAATTTATTTATAGCCAGTAGTATTACCACCTCTTAATTTCTGTAAATTTTTATGTCTATCGTATTCGTTAGATAATGATAAAGAGCTGTTATTTCTACACTTCTTTTTAGATAGATGACGGAGGGGTTGTATCAGTCTGTATGATTCCACAACCATAGCTCACAACTAAGTATACCAGAAACACGAAGTTAGTCGATGCCCATTGACTGGAATTGAGAGGTTGTAATACGGCCCCAGCTAGGTTTTGGTGACAATCTACTAATGGTGTGTATTCGGCTGAGAACACTCTTTTCGTAGACTTTTTTTTCCTAACTGACTTACGATGATGGCTTGGAGGAGTCTTGTCATCATCACCGGACTTGCGGGGGAGCGGATGGCTCTCACCCCCACGTAGACTATTGACTATCGAGTCTTAAACAAGGTGACTTAACGACAATTCACTTGTCATCCGATGCGGGCCTATTTTAATGCTTAAAAAAGCAAGTTAAATTACAACAACGTATTATCTAACCCACCATTCTCCTGCCCTTGTCCCACACTAAGTGGGGTCGGCGCAACATGTATATTTCTTCCACTCGGGCCTGTCATTCGTCATCTCTGCGTGTACTCCTTTTACTCCCATATCATCTCTCACGCAATCCATCCATGTCTTCTTCGGCCTTCCTCTACTATTACGTCCATGGCTTTCTTCCCTCCTGCGTATTTTCGTAACGTATTATCTAACTATATGTGATCAAAGCAAAGCAGATCGACCGAGCATGTTGCATACGACCGACTACCCTCTTTCGAATCCTTTCTGCTTTTGACCACTAGGTATTTATGGTTGGCTTAAATTACATATACATTATTTTGGTTTAATTAAACCATTAGTGCAAACAATTGTAACAAGTGACTTATTCTTAAACTCAACCGAAACTAAAGCAAAGAACATATATTTTAAAGAAAACTTGTTTTTCCCAAGTTTATTTTTATCGATGATTTCAGTTATTCTGTATAAAGGCAGGTCTTATTCAGACACCTGAATGTCGGCTAACGTGCTATGCGAAGCGTGTAGTTGTTTATTCACATGTAATTGTTACAACTACCTACCTATCAATTATGGGCGTTTAGTGATTATCTCATTATGTTAATACATACCTACCTACAATTAGATAATTCCACTCCCAATTGGTTTGGGTTGTAAAAAAATTATGTTCCACGTAGAGCGTGTCTGGAATGAAAGTATTTTTCTTAACAATTCCCATTTCCTGTCATGGACAAATAGGTACATCGAAGCATAGGTCATGTTTTGTATTTTTTTTCATGCAAGCAAGCATGTGAAAAAAAATCAATCCAATTCCGTTTTAGTTAAAGGACTGCTACTTTCAGTAGAGCTCAAGGAAATATACATCGAAATAGACAAAATAATACACTTCTACATATGTAAATCAAAATCAAATAAATAAGTTAATAAGTTCTCGTTAATGACACTCTTGTCTCTTATATAGCATCTTGAAGGGCGGACTGAAATGATCCGGAAAGAAATAAAGTAGTTACAAGTCTTGTATGGTTTAGTAATAAAACTATTTACTACCACACATACATATTCCTAGTATGGAATATAGGAACTAGCTTCCGCTCCATTTACATTCGAGGTACCTACCTACTGTAGGTTTTGTACGTTTCATGAAATAAATAATTAAAAGAAACCACTAAGTAAGTACTTACTTGGGTATGTCAGTACATCATGTTAAAACATGATTGAATTTCTACCTCTGTAATAGTCACCAAAAATAATAAAAGACTTCTTTTAACCAATATGTTTTCAGTTAAAAACCCTTTGCAAAAAATTTCATAGGAAATTGAAGTGCTATGGAAACCTGAAAATCATTGATATCAGACGTATTTTACATAACTCACCTTATCGGTTACCAGAACTGATTTATTGAACAATCGAGAAATTAACAGCTTAACAAAAAAATATCAACTCGCGTAACGGAACGTAATGCAAAAAAATTGCGCGCGATACGAAAAAAAAAACAAATTAAAAAATCGAACTATTCTGGACCACAGATTACTTTCGACTTGTAACTTTTTTTTACTTTTTTCGCGCCCGCGTGCCGCCTGGTTATGCGGCCTATTTTTCCGAACTTCGAGCCGAGACTGACGGGGTGGCGGGCAAGCAACCACACATCTCGTTTATGGCAGGAAATATTTATGGATAGCGATAATGTGTGATCGTGTTATGCGGATAAAACACGGCAATCTCTATCGGGGGCTAAGCCCTGCTCACCAGCGGTGATAGCTACGTGCCAGCGGTGAATTTATTGTTGGTTTATCAAGTTATCTTTTTACGATATATATTTTTTTTCATTTCGTTTAAGGCAGGCTGGAGGGAACATGGCGTTTATTCGTCTTAGATCATAATTCTACAGGTAAACATGCGTTTTACTTGCAGTTACGACCAAAAAATAACAATAGGTATTATTAAAATTACTTTCACTGGTGTAAAGAAAAAAAATGGTCAGTTTGGTGTGAATTAAGAATAATTCTCAGGATATTTAAACAGTTATCAAAAAATTAATTTGCAAAAATTATTCTTATGTGCTACATATGTGTATTTTATTCTTTAACTAAGTTTCGGTAAGACATTTTCACCATCACCGCCTGTCAACTTTGTATTAATATCTAAACAAAGAGATAGCGTGAAGACGGCTATTTTGCCTTCATTGTCGCTTGTTAATTATGCAGAAGTACTCGTACTTATTACTAATCACTCAGTACCTACATTCTTTCTGTGATAAAATAATCCAAGGTCTAATATCAAAGGTCACAGACGAGAAAGACAGAGCTAGATCAAAGTTTGCTGGACATGAATAAGGGATATTATAATTAGTATTACCTATTCATGTTTACAAACAGACCACGTGTGTTTGGTAACAATAATAATCCAATTATACACTCGTTCCTAATTGAACTTGTAAAAATCTCGTACCCTAGATACTTACTGAAATATAGAATATGAAATTTATATCACATAAAATCCTACGTGGGAAGTAAAATATTGTAAGTGAAGGCGAAGATATTTTTTTATTGTTTCTATTAGGTATTAAAATTAGTAATATTATAAATGCGAAATTAATTTATTGCTCTTTCTCTCGTCACAACCGTTATGTATGACTTAGAGATAGAGTATGTGGTGCTTGAGAAATTACATAGGCTATTTTTTAACCTATTTTCGCGGGCGGAGTCGCAGGCAGAGAGCTAGTGTACAAACAAATCAAATAAAAAAATGTTTTCAATCGCTGTCTAGTGTTGTTTGTTGGTCAGCGTATCGATGTTTGTAACACAACTGTATTCCGTAACATCGAGATAAGGCATGTCACCAATACGCGTCAAATCGATTCAGGTCATGTTCGATTTGATAAATAAATAAATTTAATAAAAAAAATCCGAATTACACAGTCATTTTATCTCTTTATATCGAGTATTCCGATAAATCAATCACAGTTGCTCAGAGATGGTTCTGCTCGTAGATTGGAATCTTTAATCATTCCGTAGGTAAGGTAAAAAGACTCATAATCTAACGTATTTCTAAAGTAGACGTGTGAAATTACATAAGTTATTGCAAACTGTTCGAAGAAGAACTAATGTATCTAAATGAGACAATTCTTCCATAATTCTAAAAACTTCAAAACTTATGATTATAAGACAAAGTTTTAAGAATTAAAACAGTATTTCAAAGGCAACTATAATTATATAATGCTTGAAAATATTGCTCATAACACAGTTCACTTATCCAGTTTATAATATCTGTTCAGATAAACTCGAATATCTTTATTGTTTTGAGGTATTTATTTGCAAAACTATGAAGTTGCTATCTCCTTTGCAAATATGGTTATAAAGATTACGCTGGTTTATTAAACTTGCAACTTGTAAAGGACTAAATAGACACTTGTGCTGTATTATTAATCAAACGTTGAACAAATTTAAAACGTGTTTACTGTTTACCTATTGAGCTATTTTATCGAGAAGTCGTAAAATATCGTTACTTTATTAAGTGCCTACAGTAGCTTTGTTCACATTACTTCCTAGTACAAACCTTTTTCGAGAATCATCTTCATCATTATACTTAAATCTTTGATAAGTAAGGTCTATTTTCAGCTAGGTATTAGGCAGTAGCAATCAAGCAAGCAACCTTCTACACTGCATTTACATAGCTACTATTTTTTGTCTCTATGCTGCATTATAAACCTTAAAACGTATAAGATGCACGTCTTTCCCCATTCAGCGCTGTGGCGAAAGGTCAAAGTTTATAGGAAGTGCATAGCAATCAACAATTTATTAAGGAAAGTGCCATTTAACTGCCTTGACGCATCTTCAAGCAGCAAAACAGTAATTTATGTACATTTTGCCGCTTCCGCTTACCTTTTTAAATATCAAGCCTTAAATTTATTTATTGTAAAGTAATATTGATGACTTCAAAAGTACCTTCGTGGCTGCCTTAATGTTTTTATTGTTGTCATTGTAACAGAGGAGAAAACATATAAATTTATTTCTTCGAAATATTTAACTCTTCCATTATCTTACTCGTTTTTTTTCCCAACTCATTAACATCATCAATGTCATCATCACCGGACTTGCGGGGAGCGGATGGCTCTAACACCTAGTTATTTATTTTTTAATGATCACCCTCACTATTAATCCGAGCAGATATTGAAGAATATACGTAGATGAGATATAACCTCCTTAGTACTCCTTCTACCGGATTATCCTGATTAGTAAAGTCATCTGCGCTTGCATTCCGCACAGACACTGGCTAAGTGTCAGTTTTCTCTTGCACGTGAGTCACGTGTGCGCACACGCATCCCGTCCACTTAGTTTACAATCTTCTCGCGGATTCTGATTCAAGCGTCACTAATTTGTACACCGCGGGAATGTAATTGACTAGGATGTATTGCATTATTAAACAATGTATTTGAAGGTGTAAGTTGTCTCTTTCCCAGACATTTTCCGGTTTGCAAATTCGTAGTAGGGTCATTTCGCCTGTTCGCGTCCATTTAGTGCAGTTGGCAAGTTTGACGGCGATAATAAAAATGCCCTAGCACTCATTTCTATGACAAATTTGTGTAATGTATTCATTATATATTCTATTTTAGGATTAACATACAGTTGTATTCGAAACATCTTGCGTTTTCTTTTTAAATAGATAAACTTCAGAATTAGGCGTTTTACCCAGTTTGCGTCCACAAAATCCAAATCGCGTCCACCCATGGACCAGTTAGCGTCCAGTAGCTTAGAAAAGGAATATATAATAATAATAATAATAATAAGCCCTTTATTCAGACCAACTTAGTATCTATTTACAATGTTTTAAGAACTAAATATACATAAAAATTTTTTTTTTTAACTAATCTAAATCTGTTTTCTAGTATTTCTTTACTTTTTGTAGGTCTGTTTGCCAATCGGCAAAGGCCTCCTCCAACCTTTTCCATTCTCGTCTATCTTGGGCCACCCTATTCCAGGCTACGCCTGCCACTTTTCGGATGTCATCATCCCATTTTTTTTCTGGTCTGCCTCTTTTTCTTTTACCTTCTCTAGGGTACCATCGTGTCACAATTTTACTCCATTTATCTTCGCCTCTTATCATATGCCCCGCCCATTGCCATTTGAGTCTTCTGATTTTGGATGTAATATCTATAATATTTGTCTGTTTCCTGATGGTATGGTTTTTTATTCGGTCCGATCTCTTTACGTTCAGCATACTCCTTTCCATGGCATGTTGGCATGTTTCTAGTTTTCTTGTGGTTTTTTCTGCTAGAGCCCATGTTTGGCTTCCGTACGTTAAGACTGGCAGTACGCAGGTGTTGAACAATTTCGTCTTTAGCTTAATATGAAGTGTCTTGTCCTTCATGATCTCCTTCAGACTCCAGTATCTCTTCCAGCTATTTATTATTCTTCTCTCCACTTCTTTGCATATGGGGTTTTCTTGTGTTATTAGCTGTCCCAGATATACGTATTCCTCGGTGTAGTCAATTTGGTTGTTTCCTAGATGTATGGGGTATTTATTCCCGTTTGTCATAACCTTTGTTTTCTCCGGGTTCAACTTTAAGCCTGTCTTTTTCACTTTCCTTTGCTAGTTCGTATATCATTTGTTGTATGTTTTCTGGTGTTTCAGCAAATAACACAATGTCGTCTGCAAACCTCAGGTGTGTTAGAGAGGCCCCGTCTATTTTGATTCCTTGATTTTCCCAGTTAAGGCCCCTGAAGATTGTTTCGAGAACCGCTGAAAATAGTTTTGGGGATAGTGGGTCGCCTTGTCTAACACCTTTTCCTACTCTGAATGGGTTTCCTTTCTTTTCTAGCTGTATTTTCGCAGTACTGTGGCTGTATACATTTTTTATTAAGCGGATATATTTTTGTCCGATTCCTTGTTCTTTCAGGGACTTCCATATGTACTCGTGATTCAAAGAGTCGAATGCTTTGGTGTAATCGATGAAAGCAATGTAGTACTGGCGTTGGTAGGTTTTGTACTTGTCTAATACCTGGCGGACCACATGAATGTGGTCGATCACCGAGAATCCTTTCCGGAAACCTGCCTGTTCGATGGGTTGGTGTTCGTCCAGGGTTCCTTCAATCCGTTTTAAAAGTGTCTTTGCGAATATCTTGTAGATATTAGACATGAGACTGATTGGGCGGTAGTTGCTGATGTCGTGTTTGTCTCCTTTTTTATAAAGAAGGATAATGTTTGATTCTGTCCATTGCTGTGGTATAGTTTCTGTCTCTAATATATTGTTAAACAATTCCGTGAGAATTGGTGTGATAACCTGCGTATTTTGTATTAAGATCTCATTGTTAATACCATCGGGTCCTGGTGCTTTGTCTTTCTGTTGTGTGTCTATTGCTCTCTCCACTTCTGCGTGTAGGAATTTAGGAATATCTGAAGACTCATCTAAATTTGTTTCTTCGATTGAATTTTGGTTGGGTGTATACAGTTCTTTGTAATAGGATGTTGCAATATCCAATATATCTTTTCTATCGTGTTTCCAGTCGCCTGTGTTGTTTTTCATTTTTACTACCCAGTCAATAGATTTTGTTAGTTCCTTGTATGCTTTTTTGACTCCACTCCAGAAAAGGAATATAGGGGTGATATATTTAGGAATTTGTAAAGAAAGATTGTATTTGAACAATTTCTTTATTTAAGAATATACTTAATTATTAAAAATCAACATTATCATAATTTAAAATTCACTTTAAAAAATAAAAATAATTCTTCTCAACATTGGTTTAAGACTTAAGTATCTTATCTTATCGCGGGGACCGTATAACCGGGTCACTTTGACCCTCAGGGACCAACTGCATTAATGCAATAATGTCCTTGGGTCTGAGGTGCCTGTATTCTTCTGGTTTCGGATAAGCCATTCCCAGCAGTCTGAGCCTGTGTCTGGCCAGTGAGTGACATTCATATAAGATATGTTTCATGTCTTCCTTTTCTTCCTTGCAGGCTCTACAATCGCTGTTTGATGACAGTGTCATTTTCATCAGTAACTATTTTTTGACTTAGTGCCCTGTTAGCACTCCCATGAGTAGACGACTTTGAAGTCTGCTTCCACCCATCATGGTTTTATACCACTTTTTTGGATTGTCGCCGATAAAGCTCTTGGGGTGAACCATATCTGGTTTGTTCTTCCAATGCTTCCAACGCTCGTTATCAACATGTTCCCTAAGTGCCATGTTGATGGTGCTTAAAGCTAGCCCAACAAATGGCTCTGCTGGTCCAATATGATTTGCTTCTGAGCCTCTTCTCGCAAGTTCATCTGCCTTTTCATTTCCCTTATACCCTTCATGGCCTGGTATCCATATTAGCCTCACCTTATGATATTTGGTTTGAGTATCTTAAAATTAGGTAAATAATGATTGCAACTTGAAGAATAACAGTAATCAGTTCTGTTATTTTTTTTACCCTCAAATATTCTTCTGTATATGTTCTCTGTTCCTTCTTCTTTCTTTTCTCCGAAGAATTCATCCTCAACGAAAAAGAAAATAAAAATGAAAGAAATTACTTATATCAATTAAAATAAGTCTTAATAAAAAAAATTACATTAATATTAAACAGTATACATATATTTTTACAAGCAAGTATTTTATGAAAATAGTGGACGCAATTTGGTTTATTATTAACTCTTATAGGTATAGTTTGCGTCCATTGCGGACGCAAAGTGGAAGTTTTATAAAAATCGATGTAGTAACTCGCGTCCACCTTATTTTATTCGTTAAATATAAAAAACATTTGCAAATTCATAATAAATATTATTCCTTTTTTCATCATCAAAGTGTAGAAATAGCTATATATCCTAAAATTCACACAGAACTATACATAACTTACCTTCAAACACGCCACTGCACACTAATTTTTTTACTAAAATTCAGCACGTGCACACTTCCTTGTGGATTAAATATTTTTTTAAACGGGATTGGTTGGACCCACAGAACTTTTATCTATGTGAGCGTGCCTCTTATACATTGAGGTATTAGCGGAAATGCCTTTTCATTTAATTGGTGTGTTAGTTTACTTATTTTCAAGGATTTTTAAAAGGAAATCGGCAAAATGGACGCGAATTGGGCGATGGACGCGAACAGGCGAAATGACCCTATGGTGTTGACAGTTGTCTGTTGGAACGCCTGTCGTTTATCACAATGACCTCTTTAAGACTGCATTCGTTTCAGCTATTAAACATTGAATAACAAGAAACGATAGAAAGCATATGAGGTTTAACGTTATGATAAAACAAAACATTTCAAAAAATAAAATACACTGCCAATTTGGATAAGTTTTCTTCATTAACTAACGATATGCATATTATATCATTGTTAATTTAGTCCGTGAAATACGTATATTGGAAATGATTATGAAGTAACAAGAGGCCTTTATGATGAATATCTACTTTTTCATGTGAATGATGAATACATATTTTGCTCGTCAAAATAAATTAAGTAAACAGACACATTTATAAAGTTCATTTGCCTCGTTTCAATATCGAATCTTTGGACATAAAGATTTTTTGTCCTCTGTTTATTTGGTTGTTGAATTGTTCGCGTAAAACAAGATGATTTCACAAAGGTGCCTTCTAAATTCAAATGATTTCTCGTTATTAGAATGTAATGTCCAATGATAATTGGCTAACATCATATTACAGTAAAAATCTTTAAAGGGCGAAATATATTAATTTTGGAATATTGATTTGACTAAATTAATAATTTCAAAATAATCTATCTGACGCGGGAAAAATGCAGATTTATTTGGTACCGTATTTAAACAATCACCTAACTAACTGCTTAACTTAAGCCTAAAATTAATTTGATTAAGAATTTAGAATCTAAGTCCTTCCGTAATATCTTGGGCGAAATGTTCATCTCTAGCGAATGTATTGCGAATTGAAGTTGTATAAATGCTCTATAAGTATTTTGGCATGAATGTTATCTACGATATCTAAAATCTAGATTCTAAATATTTCACAAGCATGACGTGAAAATTGCATCGATCGTTTTCCTATCGGGAAAACAAAACATGACGTGTGCTTTATGATGGCAAAGGAAATTACACCGGGTTTGTTTAATATGTGTAATAACGACAAATCGCGTATTGTTCATACTGGGTGACTATTCAATACTACCTGCACATTAGTATTAGGTATAACACTTACAGGTAGTGCACTTCTTAGGTTTGTCTCTTCGGGAGTTTTTAATGATTCAACAAATCTTTGACGCATTCTGGTTGAATGCGCTGTTTTCATCCTTCAGCAATTTGTAATTTATTTAGAATTCTTTTACTTATTTTTTAATTGACATTATTTATTTTTGTTTAGATAGATACTAGCTTTCCGTCCGCGACTCCGTCCGCGTAGAGACGTTTAACTGGTAAAACTTTACATCTTTATAGCGCAGTTGGTTAAAAGTACCCTATGTCCTTTCTCAGGCTCTGGACTATATCTGTAGCAAATTTCATTTAAATCGGTTGAGAACTATATGCGAGCCAGTCACACAAAATTAACAAAGTTATCTACTTCCTAATTTTTAGACAATTTTATTTTATCTACCCACCTATTATAAGTAAGTTATCATAATGTTTACTTGCAACTAAGTGCAAGCGACCTACAATTTTAATGTTTTCTTAATGACTAACTTCCCAAAATAATGTAGATAAAAGATATTTTCGTAAATAAAATAAATGTTTATAGGTATTGAACTTCCGCATTTAGATTATGTATATTTTAGGCTTCCTTCTGAAGTAGGATGCAAAGATAGTATAAATTCCCTGAAATAATTCGCAAACATACATTTTCCTGTGTTTAGTAAAAATATTTTTTTAAAGATTCTAACTAATATCATCAAATTATATTTCCATAAACTGACATACCTTATATTCGGGATAATATCCATACTCATAATATTTCATAGACATTGGTATAACGTTCTCAGAATCCTTATCCACACCCATTTTCACTGAGGCACTGAATTACAATAAATAAAAAAAAAACTCAAAATTGTAATTCGAAGGCCTTCCTTAAGCGTCTGATAAGGCACTGTACCCACAGTGGTTCGTCCCTCGTTTATAACTACTTCGTCCGGTTTTCCTTATAACACACCCACCGAAGGATAACGTATATAAAATACCTAACATCACTCCTACGAGAAGTTGAGAATGGGGAAAACATCCAAGCCTTGAACTTTAATATACACTTTTAATTTATGTATCTGATTCCAGCCAGGATTCCCCTAAAAAAAACTATCTCTTCCTGTTCTAATTGAATGACAGCTGTCAGAGTGGTGAGTTTCTTTTTTACTAAAAAAAATATGAATCCTTCCAAATATATACGGGCAGGATCAAATCGTCTTCCCTTAGATAACTATACCATTAACACTGGCAGTGACGGCAATATTTAAAGTAAACTTTTAACGCAAATATTTTTGGGAATTGGGGACACAAACATGTCTGCTAAGTTTATTTTGGGTACCTTGGTGGTCGTTAGCAATTGTTTTAATGTATAATTTCACCTTATTTAGCTCTTAAAGGGATAGAGAGAGTCGCTTGCCTTTTACCGTTTTATTTATAAGTGTCCTATATTGTGACTGGCTCGGTGGAACTGTGGTTAGTGACCCTGCTACGGTTCCAAGAGTCGTGGGTTCGATTCCCCCCTACCAGCCATATTTATGTGACGAACATAGTGTTTGTTATTAAATTAAATATATTTAAGTAGGTAAACGTATTTGTGTATAAGTGCTTAAGCAACTTATTTCTGAATCAGAACTTATGTATGTAGATAGGTAAGGCATGATGTGTTATATTCTCGGATTTACGATTAATATTTTTTTCTACTGAAACTTGATACTATATAGCTGCTATGTCTAACCTAAAGAACGGTGCACTGACGACTGTAGGTAGATATTATGTAAGTGTAAATAATGTGAACTTCAACACAGGAGACAGATAGCCATTATCGATTGTATATAAATGGTGCTTAATTTTAATAACATATTATATACATACATTTCTTACTCTTTTTTTTTGTTGGTCCGGAATCTAATAGTTATGATTTAGTCTACATAGAGATAGCATATTAGTTTTAAAGATCATTTTTGCATAGCATTCTATCATTTACTTGAAACTTGCATACGAATGATCGTAAATTAAAACAGAAGTCCTGTTATTTCTTTTTTAAACGAAACATGTTATTTGACTTGTTGCCCGACACGGTAATAAAAACATATTTTAGGAATTATCATTCGCAGAAATACCAAAAGTTTACTAAAGATATTTGCTTTGTTTATCAAACCGCAATTTTTGGCATTTAGATAAATGTCTTAGGTAAATAAAGCAATAATATATAATAATAAGAAGGTACTATTATTAAGAGCTTTTTCTTATTTTCATAGGTTTCTTATTTTCGTAGTCTAGGTATTGATATTAACATACGACAGTTCAGAGAATTTGCTTTGGATTGCTAAATGTACGCTATATTTTGATTTTTTCATATAATCAAAAGTATTTGCAAGAAAAAAAAACTACGTAACTTGTGTCGATTAGAATAGTTTTTTTATAACTGTTACACGGTTTTTAAACGTGAAATGTTGCTTTGAAATCGACATGGGCCTGGATGCGTAAAAGAAAATTCATCAATTATTCATATTATTTTTGGTAACTCAGATCTCAAATGGCCATGCCGTAGGTACCTGTAATTTGATGTCATCAATTTAAATCTTCAACGTTGGACATAATGCTGCGGCTACATTAGCGGTCTACGGCGAATAATCGTGCAACAATCCTACGTACCTATCTATACGTGGATTTAAATAAATACAAAATAAAATTAATCAATAAATATTAAATACACAACAAGGCATATAAAATTATCTGAATTGGTAGTAAGTAGCTTAATCACCTTTATTACGGTTAGTCGTATACACATTTGTGTATACGACCCCGCAAGTCCGGTGATGATGACGAGGCTACTCTAAGCCATCATCGTAAGTCAGTTAGGAAAAAATAAATGAAGTCATGATGGCCATTCAATGCGCCGAGCTTGTCAAAATAAAGAACGTGGTAGCCAATATACTATGCTATATATTATACACCGTGAAATTTTAGTGGTTGTTTTCCCGCAGTAAAATGATTCTATCTTAGTAGTACAAAAGATGTGTGCAGTTATTTTTTGTTAAAATCAATAAATGCCGGTTTTACGAAAGGATTAACCTTAACTCGAAAGCACGTTCGAACCGCTTTATGACTTAGGGTGTAGAGCTTCTTTAGCTTTAAGCATCGATTTCATGCGGCAAGCAGTACCTGATTACGTCACATCTTATAAAATAACGATATCTTCTCTCGTTTTCGAGATAGAAAATTATTATTTTAAAATTTAAAAAAAAAACAATTTTTTTTTCGCTGATTAATTTGCATAATTCGATAGTATTACTAAAGGCAAATCGTTCTGCCACGGGAAAACAACCAATAAAATTTCACGGTGTATAGAAGCAGCATTAGAGCAAAAGCATCAACATCCATCCTAAGTCCTGTCACGTCGCGTCGTCGGAGTAGTAAAACAATTGCGCGCATTGGTCACATTTCATGCGCATACGCACATAGGCACGTAGCGTTTTAGTGACGTAGGTTAAGATTTCCTGATTCAGTGGGAATTTCTGGACGTTGCGTAATAAATTAGCATCTGTTAAGTTAGAAGTGTATAATGTACCTACTTACTTGAATTTGAGAAACATTATTGAAATCTGAATACCAGCTACAGCCCAGTTGATATGTACTTACTTGAATTTGGGAAACATTATTGAAATCTGAATAGGGCTGTAGCTGAATAGTAGGTCAATCATAAGATCGTCATAAACTCTCAAATTAAACAGAGCAAAAGTAACTATGTATTTATTATCTAATTTCACATTCAGGATGACCTCATAAGAAGACCTGACGGTAAGTGTCCCTGAGGTCCTCATACATAGATTACCAAATTAAATCCATCTTGAAATCAGCAAAATTACCTGTCAACAAAAAATATACATTGTAACTCTTATGTAAAACTTGTTCATATTTACTTTTACCGGTTGATACATGAAGCCATACATTTGCATATTTTTTTGAGTTACTATCTTTATCTCCCGACTTCGTTCACGTATAAAATATCGTAATGATTTAATCGTACAGGATAATCAAATCCAAGCATATAGGTACATTTATTACTAGGACAATAACCATTGCTTCATTACGTCATAGAATACTATGTTCCACAATCACCTATTTTGTATGACATGATAGGAGGAGTCATTTGCTGAAGTCATATCTACTTAACCCACATATCAAAGTTGTATTTTTCGTTTGCTATTTCTCATACTACACCAGTCGTTGGTTTTTCCAGGATATAAAGCATGGTCTACACGCGAAACTTTAAGGCTTACAGACTGGAAAAACCAATACGGTATTTTTTTTTAAGTTATGCATGCGGTCCTGTTTTGGCTATTGACATGATTTGACACGACCATTGACATTTGTGTGTATAAATTTTAGCGTATTTATTTTTATATATTAAAGCCAAAACAAATTTCAAAAATACGTTTTGCAACTTTAGCAAAATTCGCTATGAATGAAGCTCCAGAATATTCAACAAATTGACCTTAATGGCGGAAACAATAGCTGATATGTTTAAGAACTTTAAACTGACTTTAAAAAAGGAGATTTTGTTTATTTACGCCCTTGGCGGACCGATTTGGTGTGTCGGGTTTTTGAAGGCGGTTTTTCTTTTTTTGTTAATTCATGAAATGTTTAGAAAAATATAAATTTGCCAAAGACTGAAGATCGGCCAAGGTCAAGTAAGCAATAATGATCATTCATCATCAGCCCATATACGTCCCCACTGCTGGGGCACGAGCCTACCCTAAACTAGGGTGATAAGGCCTTAGTCGACCACGCTGGCCAAGTGGTTTCAGGGAGTGCAGGTTTCCTCACGATGTTTTCCTTCACCGTTAAAGCGTCGAATGATGGTACATATGAATTTCAAATTTGAAAAACACATTGGTACCTGGCGGGGTTTGAACCGGCGACCTCTCGCATGGCAAGCAACGACCTTAACCACTCGGCCATCGACGCTACTGAATGACCATTCGATCGGCTCTATTTCCAATTATTCAAAAAAAGTGTAACATAGGTTCAAAAAATTGTCCTACACGATAAGCCTGTACCAAATATAATTGAAATCGATTCCATACTTCTGATATAAAACACAAACAGACTGACAAAGTTACTTTCGCAAATTATTAGCGAGGATATATGATTAAATGTTTTCTTCGTGAATCCCGTTTCTCTGAATGAAACGCAAGGCGTGGCTGCGCGGGCGCAGCGGCCTTGACATAGACATTGTGCGCAGCGCGGCCGTGACGCGGCACAGGCCATTATTTGAATAAGCACAGATAACATATTAAAGCTAAGTATAGTTATGTTTGATTTTAGATTTTCGCGTTCCTTTAGACTAAATATTAGTCTTTTTGGGTCTACACGCGGTATCAGGAGTAGCAATTACATAGCTACTTATTGCCCGACGTTTCGATTGGGTTACAGTATATTGTTAGTTATATTGCGTCTACAATAGCGGGCTATATTACAAGACATACCTATATCGGAACGAGACACAAACAAAATACATTGAGGATTGTCGTAAACACAAGATATAGCTCTGATTTATTAACCACCGCGAGTTAAACACGCAACAACACATCATGATGATTTCCACTGTATTTGCATACACTATTATCGCCAATTGACGGTAACAAGATTCTTGTTAGCCGTATGGCAGAAATGACATGCCGTATATGAACATACAAACTTATATGAATGTATAGTAAATAAATCAGGTGTTAAACGTGTTAGCGCGTGCACCGAGATACAATTAATTAGTGGAAAACTTAGTGACGAATAAGTAAGGAGCCTAAGCACTAAAGCAGTGAGTTTTTTCGATACTGTCGTGTCGATGATTCTGGGTTATATTATTCTCTTATCTTGACTGGTTTATTGAATAGTGTCCCTATCTCTTGCGTAAGGAGTCGTGAGTTCGATTCACACTCGGGACAAATATTAGTGTGATGGAGACCGCTGTATAATTGATCTGCGTCTGGGTATATTATTTAAATATTTAAATACATTGTTTATACCACTGTTATTAACACAAATGCTTAAGCAACTTAAATATTTTGGAATCGCAAAAATATGAAATAAATGTATTTTTGTGTGATATTTAGGTATTCATTCATTATGTCACTTGTTGTGTGCCACTACATGAAAAATAGAATTATAGTCACCCTAAATAGCACTATATTATAAGTCATACATAGTAAGACGACGTCATGGGAACGAACAAGTCTTAATAATTTCATAACGATTTAAATTACTCGTCATCCATTGTCACCGCGTGTCCACTTCTGTTTTTTGTACAGGAAACATTTTGGTCTGGCTCTAGTCACATCGTTAACTAAACTACAGTAGGTAGCGGTTGGTACAATCATCTTGTCAACTCCCACGTGTTGATGGTTGGCGCAACAATGCGTAACTGTACTAACTACAAACGAGGTATGTACTAAATAGAGAAATAACAAGGGATACGGTTGAAATTGATTGAAATCAACGAGGACAAAAACACCCTTGCGGATAGCGCTGTATTCAGCGATAAGGGTATAGGTAAAAGTATGCTATATTTTGCCTGGAGACCCAGAAATAAGTCATCCTTTCGGGATTTTGGCTTACTGGGCTCAAAACTAAGAAGTGTTTGTCCAAATACGAAACCTCATGCTAGCCGGTGAAGATAAAGATTAAAGACTGAGTATTTAAGAGAATACAAATTAGAATTTATGTTAGTTAGATTATTACGTCTTTTAAGCTTTTAATTCTGGTAAGCAAATGTCTAATTCAATATTATCTCACATCTGTCGCTTATTCGCACCACACTGTCACATGCAAATTTATGTGTATAGATCTGTTTGTACAAAACTTCTGACTCATTGTACTAAGTGTTTGGAAACAATACTAAATACACTGCGTTAGCAAACTCTTTGAAACCCAAGAAAGTGCTGCTTTCTTTAGAAACTTTAGTATTTCGTTTTAAGTTATTCAAAATTATTTTATTAAAGCTTTGCTTAAATAAAGAATTTTAAAAAAGGAGGAGGAACTCAATTCGTCGGAATCTTTTTCTTTTACAAAGTATTTTGAATTAAGAGCAGGTGGAAATTAGTATTGCCTATTATTTGCACGCTACACATTTCGGGAGTCTTCCTGTCCCCGTTATTTATTTATATTTATTTATTAAGTTTAGAATCGCAATATACGCGAGTTAAATCCGTAAAATTAGTTCATTTCAAAAGCAAGTAGCATTTTTTACCAGATCGAAGATTACCCACCCGCATACCGTATTGTTTAATAACGAATACATGTTAATCTGATTATTGAATCGATCTCCTTTCAAAAATCTCTAATTATATGTAGATGAATATTGAATACTGAATGCAAAATGGATGTGGAAGGAGGTCACCAGATCAGTTCCCGTTAAGCCCCGAGGGAGGAGATAGGTAATCAGCCAATTAAGGCGACCCTGCAATTTGCCTTGTACTTACCGGTTCTCAAATTTATCTGCAGGTAGGTGTACATATTTGTGCATTTTGTAATTTAGGTTACGTGCTTGTGTCATGTAAAAAAATGTCACTTGTTGTGTGCCACTACATGAAAAATAGAATTATAGTCACTCTGAATAGCACCTATATTATAATTTAGGTTACGTGCTTGTGTCATGTAAACGAAAATGTTGAAAAAAGTGCCAAATCCTTGAAAAGTTTGGATGTGCACTAAAGTAAGATTACTTGCGTGTATTTATTTATATATTTTTTTGATAGCTGCAAGAGAAAAAATGTTTGAGGAATCTTTTTCTATTTTTTTTTCACAGGAAACAGGATAGGGTGTGTCGTCAGTAGGTACTGTCAGTTAATCAGCTAATCCGTATATTATAGCTTATAGAAATCTTCCTCATTATACCTACCTAGTTCATGTATAACAGTGCAATACAATAGCAATACAGCAGAAAGGCACTTTCTCATACCTACATAATCCCTAACATTGTTTACTTGTTATGGTCATGAATTCAACAATAAAATCTTAAGCAAACGTTAAACGCTGTCCTAACGAGAATAATAAACGTTAAATTATCGATATTTGTCTCATTTTGTTGTCCACAATCTCAAGTAACAAGGATGCAATTGAAGATGATGTAAAGACGTTTTGTCAAAGCAATGATGACGTAGGTATTAAATATACATTAGCACATTAATGTGCCATAACAATAAAATGGGGGAGATATTATGGAAATACTGACCTTGCATAGTGTTCTATAAAAAGCCATTTTCGCATAGTTAGTAGTAAATTAGTAATTTGTTATTGTTGTAGACAAGTGAAAAAATATAAAAATGGAACCAATTATTCTGTAAGATTGTGTGCATGACAAAGCCTATTTATTAACTCGACCTACTCGTCAATTTAAATAATTCCCATACCAGTTTTTACGAGTGACTTAGTCTATTAAGTATGACACATCTTAAAACTGAGTAGGTATTTAAGTAAACTTGTCTGTGTTACTTTGTAGCAATCTTTTTTTATATTTTTCACCAATTTTCCTTGATTTGGTAAAACTATTTTGTAAAATCTTGCAAGTTAACCCTAATTTCCAAGATTAAGATACCTTAATTTATTTATTTAAGCAAGTCACGTACGCATGAAGATCATTAGGTCAACTGCCCGCCACACCTACGGATAATGTGAAAAACTGAGTTTCTCAAAGCAACATTATCCTCAATAAGTTTATTTCGAAAATAGGGTAGTTTCCTAAGTCTGATTTTACATACAATTTCACAATTAACAGTAACATATAGGTAAATCAATAACATTAGTGAAATCGAGAATAAAATTTCTTATGAAATGAGACAATAATAGGCATTTGAAGTTAGGTGGGAAAGTCCATTTCTAAAGTGCGAAAATTCAATTAAAATACTATGCCATATTATAAATTACAGAATTAGTAGTAACTTTCACTATGAAAACATATTCGTAAACGCAACATTTGATATAGCTGCTGAACAAAGTTCTTACGATATGCGTACAGTATTCAAAGCGGTGACGTCATAGCTCTGTGCGACATTTGTATGAAGCGTTTTGAGCTCGCCCAAATGATGTGCTGTTGAAACTGCAATATCTCCGAGAGTTTTCTAAATATCAAACCATTCTTTTAACAGCACCTTTGCAATTGTGTGGTCCATCTATTTATCAAAAAATAAAAAAATAGGAAACTACCCTATTGTAGGTGTGTCGGAAAACACATGTTGAAATTGAACAAAGTATCTCGAATGACAAAGAAGATAATGTCTTACGTACATAATATTAACATTCCTGAAAAAGCAGTAAATCGTTCGTGTTAACTTGCGATGAAGAAAATTCTTTAACATCGTAAAACAACATACGGCAATACATTAATACATTTACTGTATTAGAGAAAATATTAGTCACTTTAGCATTTCTAAGTGCCGCAGTTGGCGTTCACTATTCTTAATCAGTCTTAAAAAACATATCCATGCATATAATGCAATATATGTAAAAGATATCATGATCTACCTTGATATCGTGCCCATCTTATAGAGGAAGATCCCAGAGCCGCCAGACATCACTTATTTTCTAATGGACAAAATATATACGATTGAGTAGTGGTGGGGTGTACTATCATCATATGACTAGTTGCTACCTTGACCAGACGGCCATTTTTCAGATATCAACCAATCAAGGTACATAGAAACACTGCTCACCTCACTTAAATTCTGATGGCTGATTTTAATATATATTTCACACAATATCATTAAAAATCAGGTTTCATTACTCCCAGACACATGCGGTTGGCGGTTTTACCTTACAGACGCTTTAAAGCTATGAAGAAAATTTTACTTTTACTTAATTTTACTTATTTTGCGATGCTTGATTTTTATATATGTTATTCAAACAACTATTTCAAAACGTTTTGCAAACGGACAGACCGATCTAAGGGGCCAAACATTCACCAGACCCAACTGTTTTTGATTTTTTTTTCAAATTGAATTTAGTTAAGTTTTTCTAATAAAATGGTTTGTAAGGAACAATTCTATAATTAATGCGGTCAGATGAGCACTTTTTAGTTGTTTGAATAACATTATATAAAAATCGAGCATCAGAAAATAAGTAAAAGTAAAATTTTTTTCATAGCTTTAAAGCGTCTGTAAGGTAAAACCGCCGACCGCATGTGTCTGGGAGTAATGAATCCTGATTTTTAATGATATTGTGTGAAATATATGTTAAAATCAGCCATCAGAATTTAAGTGAGGTGAGCAGTGTTTCTATGTACCTTGATTGGTTGATAACTGAAAAATGGCCGTCTGGTCAAGGTAGCAACTAGTCATATGATGATAGTACACCCCAACACTACTCAATCGTATATATTTTGTCCATTAGAAAATAAGTGATGTCTGGCAGCTCTGGGATCTTGGACCATTAAGGAAAATATGGAAGTAAATGAAAATTGTATACAATGTAGACACCATTTGCATAAATGCAGTTCGTATGCGAACTATCGTTAGAGTGCTAATGCTAAATTAAGTGAGTCAGCTATATTAATACACAAATTTATGTACATGCTATCACAATTTATACGAAATGTAATATTATTTTAGTACATACTAAATTAACGTAAGTATGTAGTTACAATGTTGTTAAAATGTTACGACGACAAAAGCATGGAGTACGTGAAAAATAGTGTACCTAACTTATACTTGAATTTGAACTTGATTTTAACTTATGCGTGTAGTTAGATCGTGACTATTTTCGGATACAATTATTAAAATCTTAGGAAATATCCAATATACATACAATAAAATACTAATCTCTGTATAAAAGTACTCCTTAAAAACACAAAACTGAAATAAAAAAAGTTTACTAAAAGTTGCGTTATTAGATCAAAATCTAATAACGCAACTTTTGTTGTCGCTAATGATATGCTGATTGATACGCTGGAACAAATACCTATCAGTTTTCTTAAGAAATCTGATGCTGACTGTACTTAGAAAATAGCAAGAACTGTATCAGGTATTGATTAGGTATTGCACGTTACGACGCCGAAGCATGCGGAAATTACTTGCGCTTTAATGACGGGGAAAGTGGGTCTGACACTAACTGGCTTTATGAACATACTGAAAGATTAGAAAACTGAAAATGTCCGGGATATTTACCCTGTTGTTTTGTTTCAACGAGCTTCCGATATTTCGGCACTGTTGCAAGCGCGATGATCACGGATGAACAGTGCCAAAATATCGGGAGCTCATTAAACAAAACAACATGGTAAATATCCCGGACATTTTCAGTTGTCTCATGTGTGTAACCATGACAGTTTAAAATTATACTGAAAGATATTATTATTGACACCAGTGTCCTGCCCTGATTAGCGTACCTACATCGCGGGAGGCGACTTTCCTTTATACTATTACTGATACACGGTATTAATAAGACTTTGAAAAAGTTTTTAAAAAAAATCTTCTTATCGTATGGTTGATGAACAACCTGGAGTCAGAGTTTTTAAGCCGCCCGTAGGCCTCTAACATGGCTTCACACACCGTTGAAAAATTTCTCAGGTGTGCTGGTTGCCTCACGATGTTTTTATCACCGTTAAAGCGTCGAATGATGGTACATATGAATTTCAAATTTGAAAAACACATTGGTACCTGGCGGGGTTTGAACTGGCGACCTCTCGCATGGCAATCAACGACCTAACCACTCGGCCATCGACGCTTTTTTTTTAAAAAAAAATGCAAAATAGTCAGAAATGTAAAACGTAAAATAATAAGAGTTCCTTTACCTTTTTTTAGAGCACATATATATAAAATTAGAGCATATATATCCAAGATAATGGTGGAGTAACAAAATAGAAACTAGTAATCACTTAGGCATACCCATTTTATGAAGATTCGATGAATTATTAATGATAGCGATATCTTTGATCTTTTTTTGTACGATTTAAGATGTTCACATGCTTGTATTCAAATTAAATGTACCCAATGTACCTAAATACTATTATTTGTAACCCACATATAAATCAATGATTCGATTCATTAATCTACCAATTATTTATTACTTAAACTGCACTATTCTTCCAGACGTTTGTATGTTACGTTAATCCATTAGTGTTGTGATATAATTTGTCATTTGGAAATTTACTAATAGTTCGTGTTTACACTATTTTCTTATCATATTAACGAGGAAAATTGTTAAGAAAAAAACTATAACGTGTCAATCATAACAAGCATTAATAAATAGTGGAAGCGCGATTTATTAATAGAAACGTTAGAAAAGAATCCCTCAGTAGGTATCAGCGTCATACTTTTCACTGAATAGAAAATACGAGTACATAATAAAAAGTGTTAATATAGAATTGCAACTATGTATTGTAGAATAAATCTGATAATAAACAGTATTAAGCAGGCCAAACAGCCTTATGTTATTACATTCGCATCATTTAAATATTCATATATTTTTTACATCATGTTTTATTATAGAATAGGAATAAAAATAGAGACAATATACAAAACAAAATTTTATTGGTATTATTTAAATGTAAATGCAATAGCTGCTTGAACTATTATCAAAATATACATCTTTTTCCTAGTTATCCACAATTTTCAAATCACCTAAAAGACACTTCCATTCATAAATCTATCACAATATCCTTGAGTTATTTACTAACGATCGTGACAACCGTTATCTATTAAATATTCCGCTGGCCGTTGCCCGATAGTAGCCGACACTTGCAATGGAGTGCATTAAATAATGCACTCATATGGTCAATGATAGCGGACTCCAGGGTTTAGCTACAAATAAGTACCTATTTGCTCTGTACCTACACAGGCATTCTTACAAAGAGACTCGAGTGGGCACAAGAATCTTATCTTTTGTTCAAATCAAAAAAGTGACTACTATCTAAGTAAGCAGTAAATAAGAACTATTAAAGAAAAAAATTATAAATGATTCCTGGTCTTCCCCAGATTTTTGTATAAAGTAAACAAAATTTATAAGTCCAATACCTATTACGAGAAGGATTCAACTACTGCATTTGTAACTAGTTTAAAGTAAGTATCTGCGACTGCCGATATAACACTGAATCTTAAAGGCAGACAAGACTGTACCAATATTTACCATAGACTGTATCAATATGATCTACGAAGCAATTTCTAAATGTCAGTGTTTCTCCGAGCTGTTTTTCTGTGCTTCATATCGTAACGAGTTTCCACAACGTCGCCACGCAACTCAAATTGAGATGATCCGCTAATACTAGTCGAGGAGCTAAATACTAAGTCAAACAAAGTTTTTCTCAAACTACGAACAAAGACGATGAAGAGTATCAAATCAATCAATATACGAAAGTTACGAAATGCTTCATCCATCAAGCGAATCAAATAAAAATTCACATGCAAAATGAACCAGTTATTACTGGATTACTAGAATTTGTTTATGAGAGAGCATAAGGGTTTTGGTGATAAAGAGAGAGGGAGATCCTTAGCCAGATAACTGACATTCAAATTCAAAGGAATCCCTACATTGTCATTAATTGGCATTATTTAGCATACCATCATACGAATGATGAAAATTTGAACATAATATCTCTCAAGTAGACATTTTGTGATCGCGGACATCTACAAAATACTTATTTATTTCAGTATTAGGTATAAATATCATGAAATCTCAAATGTGTATGTTAGGTGGAAAGAATACTGCATAGCGTGATTTGCGACTATTAGTCACATGGCAAATGTGATTGAACTCTAGGCTGCTCGTATACGTTTAGTTAATAGTTTTGAGGTTTATTTAACTAGTGTTGCAAGTAGGTATAATTCTAGGTTTTCGCTGGAGATCAATAATCATGTCTGAGCTTTGATTATTATTAACGAGTATAGAAAGTAAAAGAAAATCTCGAAGAAGTGTAGAAAATTCGTAATACTTTTTAAAGTATTGTTTTATTATAATTATTTTTAATCAATTTACGTTTCGTGCTTACATTGTGTTACTCGTATGGCTTAAAAAGTAAAATGTTTACCTAACTAGTAAAACTGTATCTGTTCTAATAAGCAATGATGGAAGCTATTTCTCTGAATGTAATTTATATCTATTTAACTTTTAATTGTACTGTCCCCAGGCCTACGCATAAGACTCGCAAATGCTAATGAGAAACCATGTTTATGTATGTAAAAGACACTGAAAGTCAATAAGCGAGATTGCAACTGCAATCAAGAGTAGATAGACTTGCATAGACTTGTAATTTACTAGAAAATTGATGCAAAAGCGCAGGCCTACAGAGACCTGTTTGATACAGATTTGAGGTCAATGACCGCATTTGTAGATATTTTAAAGAAATAGGTAATGAAGAAGGTTTATTCCAAATTTAATTTTTCGTTAGTTATGCAACTTCTGTAATTGTAGTATGCTAATTGGGTATTTGACTGGTTTAAAATAAATGAGGTATTGGTATGTAAATAATATTGATAACACTTCCAATTTGATACATTATAATGAAGCATGATAAGCATGAGCTTAGATCCCTAATTTTAAAAGTAAAATACTAATTAGAGTTTACCATTTAAATAGGTCAAATCATAAAAAGAGGTCAAATCAAAAGTACCCGTAATCGACGAGCATGCATGAAGAGGTTGATGGATGTGGATGAAGCGAAATGGTGTGCCAGGATCGTAGCTGATCGTGATCTCTGCCTACCCCTCTGGGAAAAAGGCGTGATTTTATGTATGTATGTATTTAAATTACTTAGTTCAACGTCATATCACAATGATAACCTTGAAAATAGCCAAATAAATGAAACTATAAATTGTAAAACGACCTTGCCTATCTCAGTTATCAATATTAGGTATATTTACGTAATTTTCCGATAATTCGGTCAAGTCATTCATAGACAAATCGATTGCGGAGTCGAGTCTGCGTGTTTCAGCACGCGGCCTTCGATCATGGCACTAGATGTGGCAAAGAGGTGGAGAGAGTAATGACTATGGTGTTTGAAAAGGTTTCACACCAATTTAGGGTTTATTATTTATTTATTATTATTAAAGCGGAATATGTTACCGACATCTATTTAACATTATGCCCCACAAGACAGTTTACACTATCTGACTGCGGGCCTGGTCGAAGTGATTCTATACGTTATATATTTGGTCATTGCAAAGTAGGCATACAATACAAGTACTTATTTTTCGGTACTTATTATCTTTCTAGAAAATCTACTAAGTTCTACAAAAATATAAAATTGAGAGAGAAGACGATATTATGTACTCTCATAATGAAAGTCTTTTTCTTCACAATTTTCCTTTTGACAATGTGAGACATTAGTAACACAAAAAAATATCCTTAAGTTTTTTATTTTGTTTTCTTTTTGCAATCGGTAGTCAATTTAAAACGAGTATATCGCAAATAATATCATGGAATAAACACATGCTGTAAACGAGAATCATAGTCAAAGTCAATGCCAACATTACGTTTCTATTGTATTCTACAATATCTTGTTTACGTAAAACCACTCCGACGAACATGCATTAATTTACATTCACATTGCATTTTAGAGATAAAATAAAATATTTACAAATTTAGGGTAGTTTCCTGAGAATTCAATATTTGAAGTATTTTACTATTCTTGAAAGGAAACGACAGCTCATTAACAGATCTTTACCTTGCATGTTTACCTTTTAATCTCTCTTATTTATCTATTTATCTCTCTTATATAGAATTTAACTAAATATTAAATCGTGTCGTTCCTAATATGATTCTCAGGACATCTTGGCATATATCTGAAATACGTTTTTCACACATAATTTGAAGAAATAAATTTGGGTATTCGTCTGGTGATAATTAATTTATGTATCGGTACTAGTGGTCACGGTCCAGAGGCGGCGAGGTCGAACATTTCAATATTCTTGCCTTTGTAACAACACTGGATGAGCATCATTCACTAAGGATTCACAAATTTTAAAAAAATAATACCATAAACACCTAGAACCATAAATTTAAAGAGATTGCCTTAACTATCTTAGGTATAACGTAACTAAGTAGACTATTCAACTAGCTACATACTTAAATCGCATAGTTTTTTTTCGACACGTTTTATTTGTAGGTTTCTTTAGTCAATGTAGGAGTTTATAATCACATTGCAACATTTACCGCACATATCTTGTTACAGTGTATAAAAACGACTAACTATTATGAATTCACCTACTTAATTGTGAAAGAAAATTGCTGGCGTAACATGAATAGAGCACCGGTATGTATAGAGCCTAGTTGCATTGTTTATCTTGCATACCTTTGTCATCCAAATATTTTTCTCCGTCATAACAAAGCCCGCGTTATCGTAGCCACATTTCTCTTTCGACATTTTCTCTTTTTTCACTGGAAGAGACTGAACAGTTCAGAACACTGAAATATTCAAGCGTAAATTGTCACGTTTTTGTATCACTGGCCACGCACTTATTGTATCTTCGAGACTGTATAAAAACAATATCACAGGCTGCAAGATGTAATTGCGTTCACTTGAAAAGAAAAATGTTTAATTTCCCGCCAATTGTTCTGTCACAATGACAGCGGAGCGCGGGAAAACCGTTCAGCGTGTAGCCCCGGCGTAGACTGACGGCGCGAGAACAGCTAACCCAAATAAATAGTTAACAATCAAACCGGAATTTCAGTTACCTATTGTAATATTATTTATTTGGACCAATTAAATTTTAATTTATTAACACCTAAACAGTAATATTTATGGAGCAATACGGTTAAAGTACTAATGCCGATTTGCAAGGGTATTGGCTAGAAATCTGACGTGCACGTAACTGCTTATCCTAAAAAGTAATTAACTAGACTTTTGAAGCGTATCAAACGATACAAGATTACATTTTTTTAAAACAGTAAGTGGGTACGCACGTAAAATGAGTGTTTTTAATTGTTATTTGGATACCTATTATGAATTACGTAATTCTTATTTATTTATATACTAATTAGAATTGGTGTTTATATCTTATAAGTTATGTGTTATTATTATTATGCATTAAAACTTTATTACAGTACTAAAACTATTCAGGCCAACACAGTAAAACAAATGCAATTTAAATTTGTTAAATAAACAATCTAGTCATGACACAGATTTTGCTTAAAATAGGATTTTTTAGGTTGTCTATTCGACTGATGGGCAAAATCGTAAAAGAAAGAAATTAATTTTACAAGCTCCAGTCAAACGGTATTTTGTTCCCCATTCTACAAAAAATGCAATATCAAATTCGCAAACCATAAACTTATTTACACTTTTATAAAATGTTACCTTCGTTTTATGTTTGAAAGGCAAATTAATAGAGGCAAATTTTATTTAGCGGGAATGGAAATTTTATATACCCATTAATTTCTATATAACTCTTTGTTTCGTTAACAGTCTATTTAGATTAACGATCTTCTTTTCACTAATATAAATTAATGTAAGGCATTGGATTCATTTCCGGTCGGTTATAAATAAAACAACAATAGTAATATTATAAGGTTATTGCTTAGCGAGTATTAAAAAGCACCTATGGTTTAGGTAATGTTTCTGTAAGTACTTACTTACCTATGGTATGTAAGTATTGTTACTATATGAATATCTAACAAAATACTATTTTATTTTTAGCTTAGGTAACAATTTATTAGGTATTTTAGATCATGTACAACAATAGCACAACTCGAAAATTTTAGTCCTAAATTGAAAAGTCTCAATCTTCATCGGTTAACTAGTTTTTAATCTTATAAAAATAACTTTAAAATAAGAAATAAAATTTTAATATTTGAGTCATTTGACCCTTAAAGATTTAATAAAACTTTTGACGATATTGATATTTTCATAACAACATGGAAACATTTTTGAAGTCTTTGACCAGACAATATTATTTAAGTTAAGGAATGTCGTATATATCTCCCAAGGGCATAAAACTAGTGCAACAAATGCATTAATTTTGAACCGGATACTTGCAATCTGCAACGATTCTGTGTACAGAAGAGAGAAATTACTCAACAGTTACTTTGGGCTTTGGGAATTCCAACCGGAGCGCTCAAATTTTTCAACGTCTGTCTAAGTAAGTAGATATTAGTCATCATCATCATTACCGCCATGACAAAAAAGCTGGTCAAATGTAAGTTCCACTATGTAGTTTAACCTAGTTTCTATTTATCTAAATACCCGATAAAACAAGATACTTAAATCACATACTTACCTAAAGATGGAAAAATGTGGCAACCAAACATTTTACATTTTTAGTAATTTCTTGCATAAATTACCTGAAGTAATATAAAATTATTGTATATTTTTTTATACTTAGATTTCTATAAAGTTTTGACGTGATTTCCAGATTCTGTACACTTTATTTAATTCACAAGTTTCCTCCTTTGGTTTTCGTTTCGTATTTATTTATTTTTTTCCTAACTGACTTACGATGATGGCTTGGAGTAGCCTTGTCATCATCACCGGACTTGCGGGGGTGCGGATGGCTCTTTTTGTGTGAATTGAATAATAGAACACACAATGCCCCAGATCATCAAAAAAGCTCAATAAGGAAAAAATAACTGCTGCAAATAAATAATAAACACTATCGTATCTAAATAATCGGTACTATGTAGGTAGGTAAACCAGGCCACTACGAAACCATTAAAATTTCCGCATGCTCTAGAAAATTTTCTTCGTCGAATATACCTTATTACAGGGAGTTAACCTTTTAGCCTTAAAAATGAAATGATATAAGTGGAAATGTTTAGGCTTAGTTAATTGTTTGTTTATAGCCATCCATGTGTTACGATTGTAATGACGTACCTATTTGAGGCGTTCTATTTGCGGTTAAGCAACCTGCTGATAACCGTCGCTGGTGAATGAAGAAATAAAAAAAGGTAATACCTTTTTATTAATAGATCAGGATATATATTGTTATGTATTTGGAGGTTAGTCATCTATATATTAACGCGTGAACGCGTATATTAGTAAGTACCACATTTCTCACTGTCGAAATCTTGGGATCTAGTATGTGATGTCGCCTGATATTAGTGACCCTGGCTGTCGGTTCCAAGAGCCGTGGGTTCGATTCCCACTTGGGTCAAATACATGTATTCTATAATATCGGTGTTTGTTCCGTGTCTATAAATACTTGAATACATACATGTATTTGTTTAAGTATGTATTACAAGCTCTGCTTAGTTTGGGGATGACCGTGTGTGGAAATGTCCCAGATATGTTTTGTTTCAATTTTCGTACTTCGATCAAAATATATATACAAAAGATATTGTGACGAGGTATACGGGTAAGCGACCCCGGCTCCTCGAGCTACTATCGACTCAGATCAAATCATCCGAGGCGATAGTATCCTTCCTCCCCTCTTCCTTCCCCCCTCATATGTCCTTGCTACTCGTGGGAACGCAATGACCTTGTTAAAACAATGCACAAGGCAGAATGGCGGCGACGTGGTCCACAACCCGTCACGTCACGTTTCCCACAGAGGTGAAAAGTGGATCGCTGCAAGTGATCTCTGCCTACCCCTTTGGGAAAAAGGCGTGATTTTATGTATGTATGTATGTAGTGACGAGGAATTGTTGCATCACTCCCAGAATTACGAGTACAAAATACTAACAGTTCTCACATACTACACAATTATGTCAGAAATACATTTTATTTGTTTAATATAATCACTGCTTGTTAATCGAACCTTTAAAAGGTCATTGGCCTTCGGTGACTGACCGGTTTGCTTTAGTCGAAATTGTTTCGGACGTCTGAACGTAAAGTGCATTGCGTTTTTCATTGAAATCAAAAGTTGTACGACGACCACGTAAATAACGTCTAGTTAGTTTTGATGTACGATACGGAATCGTTTAAAATATTTTTTAATTGCTTTACTATTTGCTTTACTCCAAGTAATCTTATTTATACAAATTGTTACTGGCCCAGACTCGTTGTGTGAAGGCAGCATTCAAAGTGTTACTAAAATGACGTACGGAAAACGCCTTACAGCCGTAGCATACAGGGAACATAGTGGGCTAATGTCCAACCTCGAAATCACACTGGAGTAAAGTGGAGTCGAACATCGATAAATTCTTATAGAGGAAGATCCCAGAGCCGCCAGACATCACTTATTTTCTAATGGACAAAATATATACGATTGAGTAGTGGTGGGGTGTACTATCATCATATGACTAGTTGCTACCTTGACCAGACGGCTATGTTTTAGATATCAACCAATCAAGGTAAATAGAAACACTGCTCACCTCACTTAAATTCTGATGGCTGATATTAACATATATTTCACACAATATCATTAAAAATCAGGTTTTATTACTCCCAGACACATGCGGTCGGCGGTTTTACCTTACAGACGCTTTAAAGCTATGAAAAAAATTTTACTTTTACACTTAATTTTACTTATTTTGTGATGCTTGATTTTTATATATGTTATTCAAACAACTATTTTAAAACGTTTTGCAAACGGACAGACCGATTCAAGGGGCCAAACATTCACCAGACCCAACGTTTTTAGATTTTTTTTTAAAATTGAATTTAGTTAAGTTTTTCTAATGAAATAGTTTGTAAGGTACAATCCTATAATTATTGCGGTCAGATGAGCACTTTTTAGTTGTTTGAATAACATATATAAAAATCAAGCATCAGAAAATAAGTAAAAGTAAAATTTTTTTCATAGCTTTAAAGCGTCTGTAAGGTAAAACCGCCGACCGCATGTGTCTGGGAGTAATAAATCCTGATTTTTAATGATATTGTGTGAAATATATGTTAAAATCAGCCATCAGAATTTAAGTGAGGTGAGCAGTGTTTCTATGTACCTTGATTGGTTGATATCTGAAAAATGGCCGTCTGGTCAAGGTAGCAACTAGTCATATGATGATAGTACACCCCAACACTACTCAATCGTATATATTTTGTCCATTAGAAAATAAGTGATGTCTGGCAGCTCTGGGATCTTGGACCATTAAATTTCAATTGCTTGCTCATATTTTAAAATTAAAACTCCCTGTGATTATGCTACCCTATCTAAGCCATATGCTAATTTGTAATTTTTAAGTGCTATAGCTTGCACCGATCACCAGCACGATGGACCGACCAACTCCAGAAAATAAACCCTTCTCACAAATTCCACGAGGTAGTGAGGTGTGCAATGGACCGCAATCAATGGCGGAAATGCATCCGCACTCATATGAAGAACATCAACCACGATCATCAGTCATGATGGATACGACCAAGAAGAAGAAGCTTGCACCAGCAGTTTTAATACATATTTGGTAAAAACGTAAAAAATCCTAAGGCTAACAGGTAATATGCGGGAAAAATTCGACGGCTTATTAAGCTGTTGATTGGTGTAACGGTTTCGCACGTCTGGGTGTGTCCCCATCCCCGGTCAACAGTGGAGCAATTGAATTTTTTCCGTCTTTCAAAAATGCTAATTTGTAATTCAACCACGGGTTATAGACGTTGTAATTCACTTGACCTACCCACCGTATCATTTTAGGTACCAATTGCAAAAATAGCCAAGCCCACATTCTTTATATGTGACCTGAGCAAGACGCCGGATGCGTTCGTTTAAGCGCGATTATTTAGTTACGCTAACTGCGGCTAACGGGTAGCGTGGGCAATACTAAATGTCTGATGGAGATCGATCACAAGTATGATGATAGGACTCCCCTAAGACATGAGCTGACTGATGATGTCTTGGAGTAGACTTGTCATCGTCTCTGAACTTGCCGGGGAACGGATGGCATCTCTGTAGGTTAAATAAATAGAGCTCAATTGTGTTTCGTTTCAAATATCCAGTGAGACGACTTGAAATTGCTACTGGGACCCACGTTATTTTACGAAAAGTGCACGTTAAACACATGAATACTTACAATATTATGTTTTTGATCACACCTATTATTATGTACTTCCTCAATGCGTCTTTTAAGGATATCCTGTCAAATACTAGTAGGTATATTAACCATAAAACAACCAATCCTTATTGTAAATAAATACTTGTATCAAAGTAAAATGTTCTTATGTCCACTGATAAATTATATGAAAAAAACCCTATAATAACAGTGGTAACAGTGGTCAGCACCACTCGTTTAAAAGCCTTAATGTTTACTTGCTTACCTGTTAATATTAAACAGTCCATCAAGTGTAACTTACATAAGTTCAATATAACCAAAATTACCGACGCAAAAAGATCAGGCCTTTTCCTGTTCAATTTTGAACGACGAAAGTCCATATTAACCACATCTTTCGACACATTTTAAGCTATAAGTATTTTAAACCTTAATAAGACGGATTAAGGTATATTTAAGATATCTAAAAAAGTAAGTAGAGCTTTTGATGGGAAGTCCCTTTCTCATTTAAGCATTAGTATGCAGCACAACAATACCTACTCATTACGTATCGTAGTCTGCGATGTAAATAAAATAAATGGTATAGTTCTTGGAACTTACTTTTTACATAGTTATTTCGAAATAAAACGTAGTTACCTATCTTAGCACGGATAGCATAATACTACAGTAACTTAGTAGGTATAAACTGTTTGCATAGAAACTAAGTCCTCATCCATACAGCTTGTATACCTTAGATACATAATGTAACACTTTACCTATAGAGTCGAGACTTAAGCAAGTTTTTTCATACTTTTCTCCTCGACTTTCAAATTAAACCCGAAATTAACTGATAAGATTTGCACAAATCTACGCAATGAGCATTGACCCACATTAAAATGACAATTTCTCCCTTGACCTTCGCCCTTCTACGTCACAGTTGCCAAAACCACGTGGGCGAATGACGTAAAAGGGATTGAAATCGCTGAATTCCCGCCCCTATGTCCTTGATCTAAGGTACAAATTGGGATATTTCCGGAAGCCAATATTGGCGGTAGGTGTGGCTGCATTGTTTATTTACAAAACTAGAGAGTAAAGTATATTTGCTACCTGCCGTAACATACCATGGACTATGACACAATTAGGTAATGGATTAATCCAAAAACCGGCCAAGTGCAAGCCGGACTCGTGGACGAAGGGTTCCGTACCAATTATGTAAAAAAAAGGTTTATTGTATGGAGACCCACTTTATCTTTTTAGAGGCAACGGAAATACATCATTTGTAAATGAGATTTCAGCTTGGAGACAGACAGACGGACAGACGGACGACGGAGGTTAGTAATAGGGCCAAGTAGCCTTTTAGGTACGGATCCCAAAAACTTGCACATTTTTTGTGCTGTTATGCACCCATAGGTATTATGGTTTTCAGTAAACTGATAAAATAATATGTTGGTCTCATATATTTTTCCAAGTTACAAATTTTGCGAACGTAAGCAAGTTCGGTTAACAAAAATAAATCTAACTTGTATGTCGGAGACAAACTTAATGAGTCGTGTTCAGTCGCTAGGTATTATAACAAAGTTTCGGAATTTTCCTTTGTAGAGACATAATATTTCCATTGCTGACATTGTAAATAACCGGGAGGTCGGCAAGAGTTTGTGAATGAACAACGCAAACACTTGATAGAGTTTGAGAAACAATATTTTTCTTTGCAAAACGTCGCGTTCGTCTTACGGCACCATAGACACACTACGAAGATGGCTAATAATAGGTACTATTGTGACTGATTTGAAATTCTATGGAGTGCCACAAGGCAGTATTCTTGGTCCAAGCCTCTTTCTTGTGTACATAAATGACTTATGTCAGCAAAAACTATTTAATGGTAAAATATTTACTTATGCCGATGATACTGCATTGGTCTTTTATGGTAAATCATGGGAGGAGGTACAGCGTACTGCCAACATAGGTTTAAATAAAATATGGCATTGGCTTAGGAAAAACTTCCTAACGCTCAACGTCAACAAAAGTACCTTCATTCAATTTTCATTCGCGCACACTGCTCCACCGGAACTTAAACTACAGGCTCATTCTTGCACCGGTTCAAAAGATTCCACAAACTGCACATGTTTAAGTCTAACAAGATCGACAAACGTAAAATATCTTGGTATAATCTTAGACGAAAAACTAAACTGGCGTTCCCACATTAACATTTTGACTTCCCGCACTAGAAAACTTATTTGGATTTTCAAGAAATTAAGGCATGTAACAAATTTTGAGCTCATTCGACAAGTGTACTACGCAATAGTGCAGTCAATTTTGAGTTACTGTGTGGGGGTGTGGGGTGGTGCCTGTAAAACGACCTTGATTGTCTTGGAACGGGCTCAGCGATCGCTTCTGAAAGTAATGACCTTCAGTCCATACAGATTCTCTACAAAACTTCTTTACGAAAAGTGTGGAGTCTTATCTATCCGTTGTCTGTATGTATTGAATGTCATTATGAAGCAGCACAAAATTACTCCATTGTACAAACATAACGCACGTAAAAAACCCCGTACTATTAGAAATGTTATAAACCCCATAAAAACTCGTACAGCTTCTGCAAAACGACAACAATGTAGTATGAGCATACATTTATATAATAAAATAAATAAGATCCTTAACATTCATCATTTAAATGGCTTTGAAGTTAAACATAAATGTAAAAGTTGGTTACTTACATTAGATTATTTTGAAACTGAAAAACTGCTAACAACTACATAACAAAACACTTGCACACACACATTCATACACAAACACATAACACATTCATACACAAACACATAATCACTTATATACATAAAACATATTATAAGGTATATAATTAGGATTTCATATAAATATTGTATTGTATTATATTCAGCTTAATAATGACTTAATTGTAACATGAAACTTTAAATTATGAAACAGAAGAGGGAGTGAGCACTGATTACTGTACTACAGGCATGTACCTGACACGGGAATCAGGGTTTCGTCATTACTTTGTACAATGTTTTATGTCAATAAAGTTTATTATTATTATAAAGTTTATTATTATTATTCTATATTCATTGTTTGATATGTTATAGTACCTAAATTATTATTTTAAAAGAAAAAATTTATACAAGCTTCATAAATTCGATCACACTTTTCACTGAAAAAGTAATGAACTGTTTTGAATGAAGTTTGGTACACTAATAATTTTCTTTACCTTGACGTAATGATACATACATACCACAAGCTTCTCCTCGGCTTCGCATGAGTCGAAATTATTTTTAAATATTTTTTTAATATTTTAGACATATTGCTCCACAAATTTAGTACTCATTGACATGAAATAGCTTTCGCGGAACCTTTTGATCACTTGTACGTATTTACTTAATTGTATAATAATAATATGTGATCAATAAATGTATACTTTCTTTCTTTTTTTCGCAAATCGTAGCACACAATGACAGCGATGTTTTGAAGCTTGTGATACATATTAAAGTACCTATTAAAGTTCTCCAAAATCCATTTTTTTTAAATCAGCACCTATCAATAGGCCTAGTATAGTCAATGCATTCAATCTATACTAATCTTACTAATATTATAAAGCTGAAGAGTTTGTTTGTTTGTTTGTTTGAACGCGCTAATCTCAGGAACTACTGGTTCGATTTGAAAAAATCTTTTTGTGTTGGATAGACCATTTATCGAGGAAGGCTTTAGGCTATATAACATCACGCTGCGATCAATAGAAGCAAAGATACAATGGAAAATGTGTAAAAAACGGGGGGAACGCGAACGATATCGCCTGCACAGCTAGTCATATAATAAAAGGGCAAGAATAAACATAAAGAGCCCCCGTACAGGACAACAATGCCATGTGTGGAATGACAATGAATGTTGGTCCCAATGAATGGACCCCTATTTCTATTAATGAAATGTCTTTATTCACCATTCATGATAACAATTATTATCGGTTTCCTCTCAAGATTAGAAGTTTATTATACTGTTTAACACGTGATTATTATTACTTTATTAATGTAAGAAATCTTAATAATAGATTAATGAGAGACTGTCTATCGCCATCCAGCGCGGAAATTCTGCGAGTGTCATGGGCACCTTTAGGCCGGGGGATGGTAAGAAAGATTATTTATTTATATGTTTTTCTTTTGATTTCTTTTCCTTCATTTGTTGACATGTTTAAATTTGATTTATATTATTTGGTTTGGTTTTTTTTTGCGATCTCATATTTTGTAAGGTTGTTTATTTTGAATATAAATTTTATTTGACATTTTGATGTAACTCATAAATAGGCCGTAATGTGACTTTTACCAATAAAGTTGTAAGTAGTATTTATATAATTGTTTAATAATAATATAAATTGTTTATCTAATATTTAATCCAATTATGTAATCAAATTGTAGCCCTACTTGTTGAAAATAAATTTTACTAATGTTAGAAATTATCTAAATAAAGGTAGAAATTACTTGAATTTACAATATACAAAGTCAAATTACTAAGACAGATGAATAGTACTAAACTAAGTCCAGCACTTACAATAAACACAACATAAATAATAATAACACAAAATTAATATTAATTTTAAAAAAACTTAATACATGAAGTGCCCCAGTTTACAAAAGTATTGGAAACTTTGTACACATTTGAAATGTAGGTTAACCACGTCGATACCTATGTGAGCTCTTCTAGAGAAACTAGGAAACCAATTAACTGGATTACCTATCATACAAGCGTGTTAAATCGATAACACTAGCACTTTAAACAGATTAAAATTTACCAACTTTCATACACTTTTCACGTTTTTACCTCGTACACAGTTTGGGGCTCGATTTTGACCCTTACAGCTCAAAGCTTACCGCCTAAAACTACCCCGAATCGCGGTGACCTTTCGTTGACATTACATCACTTTGCCAGAAAAAAAAACAATAAGGCACAGACCTTTAGATCCAGGAGGCCTATAGTCTCTCCGGTGTCATTTTCTTTCTTCTCGACCATTTTCGCGATATCCCGGTATATTAATTTTGGAAAGCGTGTTTTCGACGCCGCGTCAGTTTAGCCAGCGGGAGGCAACTGTCAGCCACCCCTGCGTCGCGCATGCGTAGACAAGTCCGAATGAATCCAGGACCCTATTTCGTCATTGGACTGTGTGTTGCGTCTATTTAGGGACCCGCGGTGCAGCGACCTCTTGTGACGTCAGCGATTGTAGTGTTTACGTTTCTAAGTTCTGTTTTGCGACCTCTTTGTGACCTCTGCTGGCATTGATTTACAGCCTGCACGCATATTATGTACTTTGCTTTATTGTAAATTTTAACTGCTATATATATAATTTTGAATGTTCATGTTCATGTTCAATGTACAAAATCACTTATGAACATGCTCTCCAGTTGTAAAATACCATCCCTTTCCATCGTAATTTCCTAAATATACCTATTTATAAGTATTGAAATTTTACATGATAAGTTCACTAGTCGTCTTTTGTAATTATTGGTCGCACTTCAGTGGTTGTGAAATACGTTCGTAACATATTGCACGACTTTCACAATGATTGCAGAATTAGGCGAGGAATATTATTACATAATATTGCAGGTAAAAGGAGTTTCATCGTTTATATCCAATATTTTGATTCGTGGATGGACACATTTATTTTTGCCTCTCTTAAAAGACAAGTGAATTACAGCTATTAACAGTATCAACTTAGGCACAGAAAATATAATACCTAGATAGGTATCAATCACATAATCAAGATTACGAGAACAAAATCGACGGGTTTTTATGTGCTTAAGCTAATGACTGCAAAAGCTAATGTATTATTCTTTTTTTTGTGGTGTAGCGTCGTTTCGCGCCATTTTCGCGAGCATCTAACGCCTACGATAATTTCGTAGCATTTTACAGAATACAGAGTTACGCTACGGTTGACTCGTAGCGACACTCCCGGGTGTTATTTTTATAAATTCGCATGAAGAATGCGGACCCGACTAACAATAACAAATATACATGTAATACCTACATATTCATTATCAAATAAAAATTTTAGAAATAATTTGATGATTTTCAATTCATCGAATACAATTTCGCACAACTCAGTAAATGATTAGTAGGTAGGTACAACTTTATTACTAGACTAGCTGTGCCAGCGTCTTCATCTGCGTGGAAATGAAACTTTAGGCTCATCAAGTTCGACTTTATTTAAATTAGCATAACTTTGTCAGTCAAACAGTCAAAAATCACACAAATAACACTGGTCGACAGAGATTTTGCCACTTGAAGCAAAGTAATGTTTTTTGAAAGTTTTATATGCGCTAAACATGGATATCTTGAAGAGTTTTCTGTACCTATAAGCTCATATTATTGAGATATCCCAGCCTAAAAATGGACAAAACGCGTTTTCGGGTCACTTTCTGAGACATGATGTAAAATGTCATATACTTTTGACCAACATTTACAAACGAGTAAATAAGTGTACCTCTTGCTCTTAAAAATACCGCTGGGTTCACTCAGATACCACTTTATTTTTTCAAGATATTCAATTTTGAA
Source organism: Maruca vitrata (assembly GCA_039566165.1). Lineage (NCBI taxonomy): Eukaryota > Metazoa > Arthropoda > Insecta > Lepidoptera > Crambidae > Maruca > Maruca vitrata. Next base: position 14,363,687 of record CM076922.1, on the reverse strand, counting down.
ATTTCTTCATTTTACTCCATACTTTTATAATCTTACTGTTTGTATGGGGCAAAATTCTAAAATTTCACAAATAAATATCTTGAAGTAAAAAACTGATATCTGAGCAAACCCAACGGTAGGTATGTTAAGTGGCACGTTACGTTTAATAAATTGACACGTTTGTAAAAGTTTATCAAAAATATATTGGCTACATGTCCAGTGGCGTAACTATACCCGTTGAAGTCCGTGGCAAAATTCATCGGATGGGGCCCCGTGCACACCACGTTCTTTTTTTTATCTTAATGTGTATGTGTGTTGGCAGTTGAGATTCTGCTATGACCAGGGGCCCCTTTCGGCTGGGGCCCCCTACCCGGTGGGGGCCCGTGGCATTTTGCCGACTTGCCACCCTGTAGTTACGCCACTGTACATGTCCAAGAAAGAAAACGCGTTTTGTCGATTTTTAAGCTGGGATATCTCAAAAATCTGAGCTGATAGAGTAAAGTTGTTTAAGAGGACCATGTTTATCGCGCCGAAGTCATTAAAAAAACCTTACTTTGGTTCTTGTGACATAAAAACACATTAGTTTTGTTGCCCAGTGTAATTGTTTTAGGTAAAAAGCATGTGATCTCGGAAACGGCCCTAACGATTTCGCTGAAATTTGATGTGGTTGTTTTGTGCTGGATGTCGGTTTCGCTAGTAGTAGATTACTTGTTTTTTACTTGGTTTTACTAAAGGGATAAAATAAACGAAACTCGCTCGAACCGCTTGTTTGCTCTTTAGCTTTAATCATCAATTTATGCAGCAAGCAGTATCTGATTACATTACATCTCTCAAAAGAACTATAGCTTCTCAAGCTTTCGAGTTGAATGGTTTTGAAAAATTTAAAATTAATGTTCATTTCTTTCACGCAATTATTATTAGCATAATTCGATAGTAGGTAAGACTTGAGGTTAATCGTTCTGCTACGGGAAAACAACCACTAAAATTTCAGGGTGTATAGTTTTATCACATTGAATATTTATTCAATTCTCACGGTTGTTTATGTTCACTAAAAGGTTGTGTTCGTGAAATTGATATTTTTTATGTATGTCTATGAATAAGAAATAAAAGCGTATTTCATGTTGCATATTATATTTTATTTCACAATTAAATTATAAACACTTTTATTTGGGGCCGAATTTCGTAGCTCGAATTTATTTACATTGAGAAACTTACATTAAAATTATTTGAGATGGCATTTTTATAATTAGTAATATCAGTCCACATCACAACTGTTATATTGTATTTATTTTAATAATATAATTAATTATATAACTTATACCTAAAACTGTAGTTATAAATATATAATTCAAATTTAATTTTACATTCTGAAAAATTTTAAGCCTGTGGTGCAAACATATAAGTATAAATTTATGTATGTATTCTTTTTTTAAAATAGTAGGTTCAAGGAATATATCGGTAAGACTATTAGCTTGCATTCAAATGTTATATTCAAGTCAGATTATCAAAATAGCAAATGTATTTCTATTAATTTTAGTAAAATATTACTTATTTATTTCTAATATACTGACTTCGATATTGTACCACAGGACAATCCAAAAAGTAACAAACATAACATATTTTTATCGAATAGAAAACGTATCTAAAACAGGGATACTTTCCAAAATAAAGTATCTAAATTGAAAGTGAGAAATTAAAAAGTGACTATACACACAAACGGTATAATAGAAAATATATTTACATGTTTTTTTTTAATCTAATTTATCAAAACTTAATAAAGTGTGGCAAGACACAAACACTAACAAATAATTTAAAGCTTATTCAACAAATATGAATGAATGTGTGGAGAGCTGACGAAGCTTCAACCACGCTCGATACATCCTGAGGTCTCCAGGGAGTATATGGCTCAGTGACGGTTTACTACTAAATGGCTTAGAAAATGATATTAGAGACAATTACACTAATGTAAAACTCCAAATTAAATAACATAGAAAACCGTACTAACTTAAGTTGCACACAATTTTCATATAGCATCATCTTAACATTCCAACATAATTGAAATTCTAGGACATGCTATTATTGTAATGCATAATATCGCGAAGAGATTACAAAATCTTTAAACTATAGTAGACGCTAGATTACCATAATATAGTTTAAGTTATAATTATATTTAAAGTTTTCGGAAAAACTTGTTTCATTAACTATTAGGCCGGTCACTACTCGTTGATTCATGTTCGTATCGCTATATTAAATTATTTATATGTAATTGACAATTAACGATCAACTATGTACAAGTATATTTACATACCACTGGATTTTATGATCGGCGAAAATTATGTATTCAAAAATAAAACCTCAAACATTACTTACACTCAATAAAAAAATAAGAAATATCTAAGTGAATTATTCTAGACGAGTCAATAATTCACATGAACTCTATTTTACATCATTACATAAATGAATACCTATTGAAAATTAACAAAAATACCCAATAAACTATTTTGAAATATTTTATACAATAATTTTTCATGTTACAATATTTCTTAAATTGTCTTGAATTTTATTATGCAAAACAAAATGTGGCCAAATTATCAAAAAACTACAACAATTCCCGATTTACATACAACATTCACATACAATATATATTTTTGTATAATTGCTTTATACATATCGACATAAATTTTTACATAAAATTATATCAGTTGTCTATAACAACTATCAAGAATATAAAATCTTATAACTTTCTGAATTAATAAAACAGGTACACAGAGAGATATTGCCTACATAGATAATGATTATAATATAATTTACATTCATTAATAACTTGATATGTTTCACACTCGATGACATATTAGGGACACTTACCAGCCAACACCGCTGAACACAATTATTTAATTTAAAATTTGTTTTATATCCTCTTTAAGCGGGCTTTCAGGGTGAGTGCGACAGGCTCAATATGGTCTATTGTGCCTGTCGAACTCATATTTGGATCTCACTACCGCTTACCATCAGGTGGAGTGAGGTCATCATGTTATCTTAATATATAAAAAAAATCCATAATAATGTGGATTTCCACGATTAAACTATTGATAAATGGTGGCATCGGGCCTAAAATTTTTGTCTAATTTTAACGAGTGATGACCAATGGCAAAAGAAACCAAACCAATTTACAATGTTGAAGACTATTTTTTTAAAACTTTCTAGTGTATATTTTAACCAGTGGAACCTACAATATATATTCACCAATGACTAACATGAGATTTACCTATATTGAGATAATTTGAAAATTATTACATAAAACTTTATTTCCTTCCAAAAATCTATTTTATTTTCGGTATGAATCTCCTAACTTAAACATTCTGCAAGTTAGTCTCCATTCAAATGTATATTCGCGATGAGTGTTCCCTTGCGTCGGCATTCAATGTCAGTGTCCCTTCCCCTCAAGCTACCTACTACTATAACCCGACTTTGATAAGGTCCCACAGTTGTCCGAGCCTATGCCGGTATCATAACCGGACCGTGACGTCATCATCTAGACTATCGCCTGAGCTGCACATAGCTAGTTCCTCAAACGTCATACCGTCCATGCTCATGGAGACCGAGGATATGCTGCGGAAGAGGGCTTCAGGGTCCAAGTCTTCTGGGAGCTTGGTCAGGAACTGGGCGGCCGATATGAAGTCCATGTCTTTTAGTTCGTCTTGGTAGAGATGGAGGATGCCTGTAAGAAGAGTTTGTATAGATTAGATACTTTATACAGTGGTCTTACTTAAAGTAACTGAGGGCTTAGATTAGATACCTTATAGTACAGTAGTCTTGCTAGTTTAAGTAACTTAATCCTTATCTGATTTCATACTAAGATTTTGTTGCCTATCTGTATTTGGGTAGATAAGTATTTTATAGCTGGGAAGTTGACCTATATATTATTGAATAATAATAATATTTCACAACATCACATACATTGATCTGATCCCGTGGTAAGTAGCTTAAGTACTTGTGTTACGGGTATCAGAATCAACAGTGGATACACAAATATACTTAAATATAATTAATAATACACCCTGATACGGAACAACCACCGATGTTCGTCACACAAATATTTGTCCCGGGTGGGAATCGAACTCACGACTGTTGGAACCGTAGGTAGGGGGGTCCTAACCTGGGTCACTAACCACAGTTCCACCGAGCCAGTCAATAAACACACACACTAAATAAACGATTTTCTATTCGTATTTTTACAGTTAAGTAACTTTTATTAATTCAGTGGTCAAAAGAGGTAAAATAAGTTGGATAGTGCTCATTATATGTTTTAGTTTAATTTTAAACCAGTAGATAAACAAATCGATTAAAAATATGACTGTTGAATTGCCACCAGACCACAGCGTCTCCACACGCAGGGAGGTTTTTAGTGGCCATACTTTGAAATATTCTCATAAATTTTATTAATAATAGTATAAGTAACTTTTGTTGTTACTCAATAAACGTTTTCTTCTTTCTTTCAGAGGCAGCGTTAGAGACCGCTAGCAGGTGGTGCCTCACTCGGCACTAATGCTTTACTCGGCACGTGCCGCTAGTGGCACTAGGCTCACGTACCTAGCGCAGTGTTGAACAGGAACGTGTCCCCGTCGCGCAGGAACACGTCCCAGACGCGGCAGGCTGCGTCGAGCGGCATCGCCTTCGCGAACGCCGTGTAGAGCCACTCTAGAAGGTACAGCTCCGGGGCCACTGCACCCGCCAGCGCCGGCAGGTTGTGGCCTAGCAGCGCTGAGTACGCGCACCAGAGACGCTGAGGACATTATAAAGGCATTTTAAATAATAAGTCAGGGGATACCAGTCACAATTATCTGTCCGGTGGTTGGTGAACTGTATACGGGTAAGCGACCCCGGCTCCTCGAGCTACTATCGACTCAGTCCAAATCATCCGAGGCGATAGTATCCTTCCTCCCCTTTTCCTTCCCCCGTCATATATCCTTGCTACTCGTGAGAACGCAAAGACCTTGTTAAAACAATGCACAAGGCAAAATGGCGGCGACGTGGTCCACAACCCGTCACGTCACGTTTCCCACAGAGGTGAAAAGTGGATCGCTGAAAGTGATCTCTGCCTACCCCTCTGGGAAAAAGGCGTGATTTTATGTATGTATGTATGTAAATAATAACAATTTGCTATTACACAGGGCCGTCTTAAGCCTATTCTGCGCCGGGGTGCGGGACTCAGCCTGCGCCCTCTTTTTTTACACTGCAGCGTAGCACGCGACCTTTTTTTTTAGGCAGGACAGGGAGCGGATGGGCTCTCACATAAAAAGGCGCCCCGCACCCCTTGCACCCCCTGGTAAAGACGGCCCTGCTACTACATGCCACGTACCACTGTGTTTTCAAATTTGAAATTCTTATATTATACGATTATTCGACGCTTTGTCGGTGAAGGAAAACATCGTAAGGAAATATGCACGCCTACGAAGAAATTCTTAGGTTGTGTAGTCCACCAACCCGCACTCGGCCAGCGTGTATGACTAAGGCTTTATCACCCTAGTTTTGGGTAAGCCCGTGCCCCAGCAGTGGGGGTATATGGGCTGATGATAATGATGATGATGCGCTGTACTGTAAGCCAGCGTCTAGGAACACTAACATTAAGTATCTAGAACACGATTTGTTTTTTCCCGAGTGAATTTCAAGAATTCCTTTCTTACTGCACCTCTACGGTACCTAAGCTACGTCCCTTCCAAATTTCAAGTGCCTAAGTTTAGCCGATTAGGCTGTGCGTTGGTATGTCAGTCAGTCAGTTTCTCCTTTTGTATTTTAAAGCTATGTTTCTCTTAAACAAATTATATAACACATACCTGCATAGTCCCCCCATCCCTCGCGAATGCTGCTCTGAGCACGGGCCCGTCCAGCAGGTTGGCGAAGCACACGAATGCCTGAGGGGCCTCCATGTTCAGGATCAGCACTGCTGCTATGAACGACATGCCCTGCGGAAAGAGGAAACGGTTTGTTAGGAAATATTTTTATTCATTTTAACGCTGGACACTTACACTGTCGTTGAATCGTATTAGATGAAACATAGAGATAGTTTTAATCTAAACTATACCTAAATAATTATAATATGCTATAGAAGAGTAATAGTATCTGACTCTGTAACACTATAATATTAAGCACTAAGAACCTTTGCGAGTATATGCGCTTTATTTGCTAAGACTTAAATCCTTATATGTATAATACTAAGTATGATAGTCAAACATACTACATATTATTATAATACAATAATGCAGACATTAATATATAGCCCAAAAGTACAAAATATATACAACTAGTGACCCGCCCTCGCTTCGCTTCGGGTAAATTTTACATACAAACCTTCCTTAAGAATCACTCTATCTATTAAAAAAAACCGCATCAAAATCCGTTGCGTAGTTTTAAAGATCTAAGCATGCATACAGACATACAGCGAAAGCGACTTTGTTTTATACTATGTATTGATTGACGTGGGCGAAAAAACATAATAATTTCATTTAAATTTAGTAGTTCAGAGCTACAGTGAAAGAAACAATCTCCTTTGATTTCTATTTGAAACTATTTTTGCAATTTTATCGGTATTGGCCATCGTTTTAAGATATCATACACCATACATCGTTTTATGATAAAATTATATTCTGAGAATATGCAAGGACTTGCAAGATCAAACATTAGTTAATTGGCTTCAAAACTAACCTGCACATATCCAATATCAGGCCGATAGCAAACATAAGCAGCCAACAGCGAATGCAACACGTCGAAGTACGGCCCTCCCGGCTGGAAGATGCACAGATGCGGGAATGTCCTCGCTATATCCAGCTGGATCAGCTCCATGGAACACTCGTCACTATACTCTAAGAGATTAGGGTTCGATTTTGAACAGCACTTCTTTGGCCCCGCTTCCGAGTTGTGAGACTTCAGATTCTGCTCGCTTAGATTCCTTGGTATGCTCAAGCGCGGCTTATCTTCATTCTTCGTTAATATATCATCGAATGTGGATAGCTTATCGTCGGATTTTTGTTGTTTCTCTGCTTCTTTCTGACAGCTGCAAGAGTCTTCTTGCTTGTTCACTTTTAACCGTTTCCTGCGCATCTGAGCTTCTTGCAACTTCTGCTTCGCTCGGTCCACGAAGTCCTGGTACTGTTCGTGGGTGATCTTCAGCTTGTTCTCGATGGCCAGCTGCCAGACTTTGCCGCGTATCGAGGGGGGGAGCCCGCTCCACCACAGTTCTAGGGTGCGTTTCGCGTTCTTCCTGTAATTGGAAACGGTATTGCATGTTATTATACAGAAACCATATTGTTATTGCATAGTTACACAGTAGGAAAAAGGTGTAGTTATATGTGTAGATGTAGGCCGTCAAAATAACTGTGAAACTACATTACATTCTATTTTCAAAGCGACCTTTTTGGGTAGATCATTGTTTAAAGATTGCCGTACTACCAATTGAAATCTGTGTTAAAACTAATGGAATGAAAATAGGTAAATACACTCGAAGAGAGTAAACCTAAATCTGTTCCGACTCAATGTCAAATCGCTTATCAAACACAAACAACTTGACATTAATAGATCCTAAACAAATATTGGCTAGATACTTCAGTATCTCAAACAATCCTTCAACAAATTATAGATAGAGATACTATCGTGAACCACTTATCCTTGATGAGAATAGCAATATAATATGCTAACAGTTTGTGATGAGACTATGACTACTGAGTTAGGTATAATTTACTGTGAAGTAGCTTTCCGCTTATTCACATGAAGTCGGTTATCGCATCATACATTACTGCCTTAAAGAGAAGACGGTTAAAAAGTACATATATACATAAAATCACGTCTTTTAGGCAGAGATCACTTCCTGCCTGCCACCCTTTGCCTATTCTCAGTCCCTAGACTAGACAGTAGACAGTCTTCACAGACGTAAAGGTACAAAATTTTATTTAAATCGGTAAAGTAGTTTTGGCTTGAAAGTGTGACCAACAAACCGAGTTACATTTGCATTTTTTTTTAATATAAGTAAGAAGTAAAGTTTACGCCTCTTCAGACAATTTAAGACGATTGAATTTTTCCTGGAATAAACCGAGCAGTTTATCCGTTTCCTATACGTCGTCGTCGTAAGTACTAACTTAGTAGTCATCTCTACGACATGCTAGATAGAGAATACAGTCGGCACATGATTTCCACGTCTCTGTCCCAATATGGGATCACATTTGCACACATTCGCTATGCTCCGCGCGCTCTTATTAGATGCACGACAGACGCGCTCTGCTGATTTGGAAAACAAATGCAGAAAAAATTTACAGTAAATTATGCCCACTTACGAATTCCTTAGTCTATTGTGTGAAAGTGTTTTTTTTGTTTACCGAGATTTATTCGCTGCCTCTCGTTATGACTAACATAACTGTAACCGGCTAGCATAAGTACTAGCAAGTAGGTGCTATTATAATGTATTTTTAAGCATCCTTGTTTCCGATTTGACTTCTTTATGTGTGCCTTTGAGGGAAAACATAACAAAACGCATAAACAATTGTAGGTTACTGTTTAAAAACGTGCTGTAACTTAGCTCTACTGTGTGTGTCTGTCTTCTTCTTCTTATCGTGTGGTTGATGAACAACCTGGTGTCAGAGTTAAAGCCGCCCGTAGGCCTCTGACATGGCTTCACACACCGTTGAGAAGTCTCTCAGGTGTGCTGGTTTCCTCACGATGTTTTCCTTCACCGTTAAAGCGTCGAATAATGGTACATATGAATTTCAAATTTGAAAAACACATTGGTACCTGGCGGGGTTTGAACTGGCGACCTCTCGCATAGCAAGCAACGACCTTAACCACTCGGCCATCGACGCTTTTTTGTGTGTCTGTGATAAGGTATAAACTTAAACACTATACCTAAATATTTTGAAGCTTTTACAGCTGTGTTTAGTAGGCTAAAAGCTTCAAAATCCTCAGATTTAGGCTACTTTTTGTAATCCTAATTCAGGATAGAAAAATCATAACATTATTTTAACTTTAACGCACAGCATTGTAACCACCGATTTAACTCGCTCGAAATTGTCTACCGGATACTATGGTTATAAATCTATTCAACCTAATCCAAACTGAAACAATCATTAATAGTAATGTACTCTTGAACCGTGAAATGCGGGATTGCTGCAGATTGCGATATTTTCCGCAATATTTCTTTCTTTAGGTAAAACTTACCTGCCTAGTTGCGGTTAGCAGAACGGGATTTACTAAGAAAAGAATAGCGACGTTCAGCACCCACATACATAAAATCACGCCTTTTTCCCAAAGGGGTAGGCAGAGATCACTTCCAGCGATCCACTTTTCACCTCTGTGGGAAACGTGACGTGACGGGTTGTGAACCACGTCGCCGCCATTCTGCCTTGTGCATTGTTTTAACAAGGTCATTGCGTTCCCACGAGTAGCAAGGATATATGACGGGGGAAGGAAAAGGGGAGGAAGGATACTATTGCCTCGGATGATTTGACCGAGACCGTTCACCAACCACCGGACAGATAGTTGTGACTGGTATCCCCTGGCTTTTTGGCTTTTTTTTTTTTTGGCGACGTTCAGTCCCCACATTTATTAATCTCTTAGTGCTTTTTCATTTCTATACGGGTCGTGGTACGTTTTGTATGATCCATAATAAAGCTAGTCTCATGATTACAGTAGTACGATTGAATTTACGACGAAGGAAACCAGTTGAATTAACAATTAATGAGTTAGAATTCTCTAAATTTTCCTTTACAGCTGATATAGTATATAGAATGTTTTTATTTAATATTAATAAAAACACTTTTATTGCTTTCTCATTTGCACGTATCGGCGATACTGTTACATAGGGTGTATAGAAGTTTATAATTGTGAGATAGAGTTTCTCTTTATAGTTTATCCGGTGAAGATTGAATGCATTTAAATGCATCCAGCAGCCAAGGGCCAATTATATGAATGTCTGCTCTATAAATAATTGATAACGAGCAAGTATCAGTTATCATTCGGTCGTGACAAAGGTCACAACGCCATTCAGAGACAGTCTCCGTCTGAGAGGAGACCGCATCATGTATATGTCACGCTATTTGGGTCACACTTATTGTCTCAATGTGTTTGACCTCAGACGACAGTAGTGGAGGGGACAGTGAAGTAAACGCCTAAAATTTCCGATTTTCAGAGATTTAGTGACCAGCCTCTTTGACTCAGATCGGTAGATTGGTCTCTAAAGTCGGCAGTATCTTCTTTGTTCTTTAACTAAACTTCTCGCACGTCTTACCGTGCTTATCAAGATCCAGCAGTTTCGATTAGTACAGAGGAGCGACAATCGTCTGCTTTTTAGGAGGTTGTCTTTATCAAAAAACCGTGCAAACATTCCGTTCCTTAGAATATTTTAGGTTTTCTTGCGTTCAAAGAGTTATGTAAGATTTTAGACTTTCGCGTTCCATTACACTAAATATTTGTCTTTATGGGTCTACACGCGTTATTAGGAGTAGCAAATTACATAGCTACTTCAATTACCAATGTACTTAATGTAATCGCTCTGGTTCCTGCGATACAGGCCTAGAGCCTAGTGCAGTGACGCTGTTAAATTATTTAAATAAGCAGGTTTACACGAACATTGTGAACTTCACTTTATTCATACATAAATTAAATCCAACTGCCAACTCGAATCTGTGTAATTGTGTATAACTATCTTTTGCTTCAGGATATTTTTATGCCATATTTACCTGTATGAATGTCATCTCTGTATTTTTATTGTAAACTTGTCTGTCTGTGGTTATAATAAAGATATATTATTATTATTATTATTACTTAAATACACCAATCGTGGTCCAAAGCGACCACGATTGGTGTAACCCAGTCGAAACGTCGGGCAGTAAGTAGCTATTTAATTTGCTACTCCTAATAACGCGTGTAGACCCATAAAGACAAATATTTAGTTCAAAGAGTTAATCGAGTGGTTTAAAACTAATCATTTCATGCAGTTTTATTAGAAGCTAGGACGGAGGAAGCAGTTGAAGGACGCCACATAGAGCTAATATTTGTTAAGCCCAACCCCAGCATAAAGATAAGTTACTAATATTCGTTACACTGTGCCCCTGTGCTTGCCTCAATGACCTACACGCGCACTCATTATTTATTATTTTGAACGTGCCTGTTTAGACAATTGTAAACGCTAATGACTCCCATTCGACAACCGCTTTGTGTGTTACGCCGCTTTGTTTACTTGTCTTTACTCGGTCAAAGTGTCTTGGCTAAACTGTGTATCTTTTGATTATTCGTATAAGTTTAAATGAGGTATTTTGACGTTACCAGTAGGGTAGTAGCGTCTGCAATGGATTTTTAGTAAACAACAGCGCATGCTGAGTTTGTACCTATTGGCCGCTCAAAGATGATTTTCTTCGTTTTTTAGTCGATAAACCTATTATGGTGTTCCATCTTTAGGGGTGATAGCCATCCGCTCCCCCGCAAGTCCGGCGATGACGGCGAGGCTACTCCAAGCCATCATCCTATGTCAATGAGGGAAAAAAAACATCATTTCTCCGCTATTCCCATGAAGTGCCTCTCCGACAAGTCTGCGCGCACGCGTGTCTCGCCATCAGCTAATCCATGTGATCCATGCGTCTCCAGCACACATGGTTAAACTTACACCAGTAGTAAGTACATTACACTTACTGGGACTAATTATTCGCACAGTGCAGGTATCCGTCTGCCACGTGTCATTACGGCATGCAATGCCCTTCCAGCTCATGTTTTCCCTCCCTCCTATAATCCCAGGCTCTCCAGGCGTGAAACGGCATTTATGCATGCCTTCAGGCTGAGTGCGACAGGCTCAATATGGTCTATTGTGCCTGTCAACCTCATGGATCTCGCTACCGCTTACCATCAGGTGGAGTGAGGTCTTGTTATGTACGATTTTAGACTTTCGCGTTCCATTACACTAAATATTAGTCTTTTATGTCGCTCGCGAGTCGCGACCATGATTGGTGTAACCCAGTCGGGCAGTAAGTAGCTATGTAATTTGCTACTCCCAATAACGCGTGTAGACCCATAAAAGACTAATATTTAGTGAGGTCTTGTTAGCCTTTTATTTAAAAAAAAACCTCTCGGTGTCTCTGTACGGGTGGACGGTGGTACGGCTCACTCACGCGTTGTGCCAGTCGGGCAGGATGGCGTGCGTCCACTCGCGCGCGTGCCTCGCCAGCCGCTCCTCGGCGCGGTGCGACTCGAGGACGCGCGCGTGCCGCGCCGCCGCCTCGCGCTCGACGCGCCGCCGCGCCGCCTCCACCATGCGCGCGTGCTCCGCGCGGTGCCGGAGCGCCTCCTCGGTGCATTTGGCGGGCAGGTTCGAGGGTCTGGAAAGAGGAAACAGAATACAGTCAAAACTTACGTCATGTAGTTTCAAAAAACAAAAGACGATCGACTAGAACGTAACACGGTGGATGGATCGGAAAGCAATCAACAAAAGACGATCAAGGGGTGGGATGATGACAAGGCTACTCCAAGCCATCATCGTAAGTCAGTTAGGAAAAAAAAACAAAAGACGATCAAATACATATAGACATCAGTGGGGCTACCATGAGTTTAACACTTACGCGCTCGATATCGCCTACGTAAATATGTCTATGAAAAACTTGTACAGCGCCGCCTGGTGGTTACGCGAAGAACTACAATCGGCCATATGAAAAAAACAACTCGATAGGTTTTTAACGTAAGTAAGTTTACGATAGCCAACTCATGGTAGGCCCTCAGGATTGCAATAAACACAAGACGATCAAACATAGTGTAGGTACGTTTGGGCGAGTGTGTTACGCATCACACGGAACGTAGTGGCTAGTTAACACGCCGGCCGGCATCGGAAGTATTGGACGCATTCAAGTAGTCAAGTCTGCAAGTCATGACTGACTGACATGGTATGTGATATGTGGACTCTTATAGAAAGAAGAATAAGAGACGGTTAAGCTGAGTGTAACTTTAGTGTAGACGGTAATAACTAAAGACGATGCCGTCAAAGTAGAATACCGTTGCAGTTATCCTGTCTAATAGCCGGAAGTCGCACCAACGCTTACATAACTATAATACATGTAAACAAACACAACAAGGAAGATATTTACACCAACACGGAAAAGCCGGTAATTATTGTGCCTAATTTAAAACTTTGGACATACAAAACAAGCAAAGGAATACCCGAAATACTACTGGAGACCGTAATTACTCACACGTGCTTAACTCATTAGACAAATGCGTTTATTTGCCTACAAACATTTGGCTTTAATGGCCGCTCTGTTTTCCTGCTGGCTCTAAATAAATAACAAGACACTTAACGTAATCAAACTCGTGTTAGAGTCCGGGATATTATGATAACGAGATATTGCTCGGGGAATGGACTTTTGGTTGGCTTGCTTATATATAACGGACACACACAACTGAGGACAACGTACCGTGTACACATGTTATTTTCTTTTTGGTGAGTAATCTATGGCTAAATTAATTGTTATCTATTCATACATGAGTCACACGCAATCTTAGTCACACATCATTGAGACCAACATTTACATTCAGATAACTTTGCGCAGTTACTTCAAGACCATTTTCTTCACCGTTGCGCTATCGGTGATTATTATCCTAACCAAATTCACTATACAAAAATTTAAGTACATACAAAAGGACGTCTTTGTTTAAGATCACAAGTACACAGACATTAATTACATATTCATTTTCTAAATACGCACTCAATCTCATAACAGTAATCAGCGGGATTGCACGCGCGATTAATTAAACTCATAACGATTACAATATCTATGCCAAAATCATCGTATGCAACAGGCACCTACTTATAATATGCTAATAACTTATTTGCAATGCTAAAAGGCAGCTGCTGCGATGCATACTGTTAGAACAGGTGAATAAAGGTAACTGGCTCTTATGTTGCATATAGGTGGTGAGGATTTTGACCGAACCATTTGCAAAACCCCAAAATGGCTGGCACTGAATATGATTGCTTCAGCCTTCAATACATCCAAACATTTATTTATTAATACAAAAGAGGTTTGATGAAGTACAACATCCAAATCGGTTAGGGTTGAGAGCCGTCCGCTCCCCCGCAAGTCCGGTGATACTCCAAACCATCATCGAATGTCAGTTAGGCAGAAAAAAACATCCATATTGAACTTTGAACAAAAATACAACACGATAAATAAAATAAATACGTCTTGTTGCTAATAATGTAATTCTATTGGTACATACTTGTCTTAAATAATTTTATTACGAATTTCTAGCCTTTACAAATAATACCAAATATACAACCGTAAGTGTGTAAATGTTCTTATTCTTATCGTATAAATTAATTGTTTCAGAGGTAATTTCACAATTTCAAGAGGGAAAAGATAAGTTGCACATAAATTACTGTATCTGTAGACAGAATACGCTCTGGTAATGTTCAACTGGACAAAAAAGACGCATTGTACTCTTTAATGTTTTCTCGTTAAATGATAACAAACACGTACTGTGCATTATTACGTAAGTGAGAGCAAAATGTTATTTATTATGTCTTTCCACACGCGATATCTCATTAATTCCACAGTGATAATGATAATAGTGATAGATACATAAATATAACCAATAAACAAACCCAGACCAAGTCTACAGTCCACACGAAAATTGTTCTTCTAAGTTTTTATTTATTTATTTTTATTTCTTCAGGATAACAAACAATTGCATAATATTGCTTAATGCTACTACAGGGTTACTATCTAATACACTTGATACAATTATGCAACCAACACCATTATCCTCATAGTAATATAAACTATTTCTTATCAACTTAAGTCGACAAGGAAAAAATAAAAGCCTTTTTTACATATTTAGTTAAAGCAATCAGAGTAAAGTTAGAAATTTTGTTACAAAGTTTTTAAGTGGGAGTATGAGATACTTTATCAAATACACATTTCCTAAATTGTATATATGACAATTGAAAGTTAATGCTTTGAACAATTTATTTTCCGTACTACCGTTTTTTCTAAAAAAAAAACAGTTATGCTGAAAACGGTATCTGCATACATATTCAATCCTTGATTCTACGTACTCGTATGTATACAAATAGGTTGCAAGGATTGAAGCAGGATAAAGAAACTCGCAGACATTTTCCATAATATGGAAATTTCTTTTGATGCTATCTTCACTTTTATATCAATGAAAAATATAACAGATCAAACCTAATTTGCATTAGGATTCTCGATTGCATCGGACTCATCAACTCTTAAACAATTGTAGAGTAGGATCAAAGGCATTTTTTGTTTACGCACGTCGTTGTGTAATTCCTAGCTAATAATAAACTTTTGTGTTTTGTGACGATCTTATTAACCAACATGAATCATACATTACACAAATACTAATAGACTATTGACAGAAATTTTGCATCATATTATTAACACAATCAATCATGTTACTCATAAACACAAGTGCTAATGTGTAATTATGTTGGCGCCAACTCAGTCTTCACAGTGACGTCATAACCACCATCAACAGTTCAACAAAATACAAAAATAACCACCTAGTGTTTCGCCTCAGCCATTGCCGGCCCTAGAGCGGTCGTGGGCAAATTGCAGCCGCCATTACCGAGGCATTTCCGCCTTCGCCAGAGAGCCACGCTTTGACGATGGGAGCCGTCTACTCACTCGTGCGAAAACGGCCTGTGATCATAGATCGTAGACATTTGGCGCCAAAGTATAGGCGTCGAGCTCTGTGGAAATTGTAGGTAGTTTAGGTACCTTCGTACTGGCTGGTTTGTTGTGGTGGTCACAAACAATCACGAACGCATTTATTTTTATTGAAAAATATAAGGTTGTGTTCATAGCGGCTGATTTGATGGAGATCAGCTAACTACATAGATCATATTATAGACGTAAGTAGTGCACAAAAGTGTGCGCAAACACAAATGCACTCTCTATTCCCTCACTCTCATTCTAGTTCTTTGAGAGGTACATTCGATTCGGTATTGACCAAATAGAAATATTAACAACCACACCGGTCCGAACGACATACATGGGTATGTCAGACCTAGTGGGTATCTAGACAAACATGTCTAACATAGGGACGTAATAAATTGACTATTTATTTACTGTCAGCTACTTTAAAGGCAGCTTTTAGACGAAAGCTGTATCTAAAACAGATGTTAATGGCAGCAAGCTAAAATAGTACTGTTGATATTGTAGTCGCACATTTTCAGTTGGCAAGAAAAGGATGAACATTTATAGAAATTACCGACGAAAATTTCATAGAAAATAAATTGTTACCGTTTGTATTTTATTTTATAAAGTTTTCTTAAGACGGCAAGTTGATTATATTATTTTCTATAACCGCAGTGTTATAGAACTAAATACGAGTATATTCAAAACCAAGACATATCTACATGAATGTACATTTTTCGAGATTATACCAATAACTACCAACATCAGTATAACAGTCTAATAAAAATGTATCTCATAACTTGCTTTATTATCATCTATCTACACTATAACCTACGTATTTCCCCAAATACCAATGATACCCAATCGCTGTTGTTTACTTACAGTGTTAAGGTGTTATCAAACACGGCAGTAAACCCATCCAGGCGAACCAGGTTATCAACCCTACCACTGCCGCATGTAAAGACCGGACGATCGAAATTATTGATACAGTCATTTTATTACAATTTGAACCTTATCCCGTTCATTTTAAAGGTCAAATTGCCGATGGGGTCTGCATAAGGGCCAGTCACGAAGGAATTAAACCGGAGACTAGTTAGAAGATCGCATGAAATAAGAAATCGCAGAGGGGTCAGGCCATCTAACGTATGGTTGTGACGAAGTGGATAGAAACTAACCTGTTACACCCGTATTCAAGATAAATAACACAGCGACGACTACTGTGTGAGAGCTAAGAAATGGACAAATCTTCTGATTTTAAAAGTACTCCCTCCTGTTTAATTGTATAAAAGAGTGAATTGTACCAAGGTTTATGCCAGATTTAAACATACATCATCAGCTCATCGCAGTCCAATCCTGGTCAAAGGCCTCCTCAATAACTCGCCACTCCCGTCTATTTTCGGCTTCACGCATCTAACTCTTACCAGCCGTCCTGCGCCTACCTAACATAGCTTATCATTCTACGTAATAAAAAAGACGTGTGGCACTCGGGGACTGCCGCGGTATAGCTATTGCATAGCATCGTCCGATTTCGGAGCAGCTCGTCTCGATTCGTGCGAGTTTCGTAGAGTCGTACAATACGTCTAACCGCACGCACACAAACACCGTGCCGAAGTCTAGCGAACTGAGACGACGTTAGACGATTGTGAGGTTTTTTTCGTTACGGAATTTCTTGGTTCGGTCGCCGCGCTCAAAGCCCGCGATAAAAGCTATGCAATAGCTTAAAACATGATCGCTGTCCATAGGCAACACACCAATGAGGATGTCCAGTTTCCTCTTTGAAAGTAAATTGTATTGTGAATTTAAAGTCCTTTGTTTCAAGCGTTTACATTAAACCTGTAAAATGTATTGGCTCATGTCTCAAGAAAATGCCTCAACATCAAATAAACAAACTCTATTTATGTAGCCATAAGTAAACCATGCTAACCACACAGGTTATTCTGCAATTCTATGACAGGAGAGTATAGGACGGCGTTCGCAACTAGCAGTTATGTCATTACTGTGGACGGCAGTCGTTAGAAAGGAATTTCCTGCGTCGATTACTGCCTCTGCTTATTGACACCTGCATCCCTAGATTGAACAATTAGCACTGCGAATATCTGGACAAGAACTAAGCTTTTTCGCTTGTGAAGATGAGTCTACCTTAAATGTAAATGGAAGTGTAATTTAAAACGTATATCTTGCGAAGGTCGGAAACAGGCAAAACATACAGGCATTTGCTGCACTATCTTTAAATATTATACCAAAGGTGCGATTTAAAATAGCCTACAGACGACAAAAAAACATCCACATTTTGAAACTTTAAAAAAATAAAATATACCAGAATATCATTTAAGATTAGTCATGCATGAAATTCTATTCACAAATTCTTATATGGAATTCCTAAGAATCCAACGCGATAACAAGATCAAATAGAATTACTAAGTGGCCAGTAATTAGACGAACAAAGCACGTGTCACCAAAAGCGTAACCTCTCTCATTAATTAACCAAAAGGATTAGTGGTTACACCTACAAAGCGAATCCTCAGCGCATTCCGTGCAAGCGTAAGTCACGACCACGTGAGGTAATTTAATTTAGTGTCGAGTCACGTGGAACTATTCCAATATTATATTTCTTATCGTGTACCGTACTGAATAATAATTTATTTATCCAATCAACGTGTAGAAGACCGTGTAGCGATGGATTGAGAATTCCATATGTCTTATACTCTCGGTAGTTTATTCCTTTTCCATAATGTACAAAATAGATTGCAACTTCTCTTTTTGTAATAAGAATTTTGTTTCAAATTGAGATTCAAATCAGAAAAGAAAATCTACCACGGTGACTCGTTGGATCGAATCTAGGAACGCATGATATATGACAAGCGAAACCAACGTATACACCTACCCTAGCCAATATTTTATTAAGATTCGTTAGCAGAAATACTGCAATCGTTATTATAGAGTGCGTCAGTTAAAAACCTTAAAAAATAAACAAAATATTGTTCAATCCTGCCACGAATTTGCCTGCATAAGACAAAATAGCGTAGTGAAAACCTAATAGAACGTTATTTAATATAAAATATATATAATACCGAAATATAAAACCGTACCTATACAGCCACAATATACACACCGAAATGAAATTGGATATAAGAGAGCACAAGCGGTCCCAAATGTATCCAGGTGTATTCTAACTGCATTGCAGGCTGCAATTTAGCGAGCGAATCCCATGTTTTATTCAGGATCTCGATTCAGGGTCACCGAATGCATAAATATATAATGTTCGATGTAAATTAGCAGCGTGTCTCTCAACGTTTACAGGGTTGGGATTTAAATAAAGTTTCGTCTCTAAAAAATATTCTGAATTCTAATAATGATTGATGCTTATAGATACAGAAGACGACTGATATTATTAAATAAAAAAAAACTAATCATACTGGCCTGATCGCTCTAGTTTAGGGTAGGCCCATGCCCTTGCAGTAAGGACATAGGCTGATGATGATGATGAATCAAATTGGGATTAAACAATTCTTTATTATTGTATTTTAATGGCATTAGGTCGCTATATAAGCCTACATGTTTATAAAGTAGAAAAAAAAAAGCTTCATTTCTACCTCGCTATCACATCATACGTCTCTACCTCTAGCACATCACTGCACCAATTAGCAGGCTAGCACGATGATTAGTGTCAAATTAGCGACCGCATCAATTCATCCGATGAATAGGGCTTAATTAGAGCAAACGCAGGAGCCAAGCGTGATGACACCACACACAAGTACTAGATGTAGAGCAATACACATTACTCTACATCTAGTACTTGTGTACACAAAATTACACATCAAAGGCATTTACCATTTGACTCTGACTAATGCAAAGGTACCCTGAATTCTTTGTCTAAAATGAAGTAGGCAGTGACTGTACCAGTATGAATTATTTCGTGTTTCTATACAGGGTGTAACAGGGGGGGTGGATCATCGTAAGTCAATCGATGGGGGACTTCAATACCTATCGATATAACCCCCATGTATGTTCAGCGATTTTCAATAGTTCCAAAGTTATTGAGATTTTTGTGAAATTTTTGTAAGAAGCCGGAATTCAGTATAAAAGTCTTCACTGTAGCTTAACTACTGGACCTGCTTGTATGATTTTTTTTCTAGAAGTAGTTCAATAGTGGTTCTTTATAATTACGATACCGATTTGAGTCATAACCCTATCATATTGGAGTAAAAAAATAATTATTCACAAAAGTTTTACGAATCGAATTGTGTCTAGCAACTTTCAAAGCCTCTAGTGAAAAAAAAGTGCCTGTGTTTTTTTTCTAGAACTTATTTTAAAAACTACCTACATTCATGGATAGTATCCCCTGAAAATTTCATACCGCTACTACCAGAGCATCAAAACGAAAATTGAACGCGAATGGCACAGGTGCCATAAATCAGTGTTTTTATTTTTCATGATAAACTTTAATTTAAAAAATAAATCGATATGTTTCAGCAAATTTATGCTATGTTAGTAACATTAATAGCAGTAATTTTACAGAATTGCAAATTAAAGGGGTGAAAATCCAACAAAGAAAATTTACATAATTTATGTTTATTATTTTTTTTTACAGTAAGTGTTTATAATGGGCTCCATTACTGGCTATGCATAAACGAGTACGACACTTTTTTACTAAGGTATTTCGGATGTTGCAAAATGCTACTACTACATTTTGCCTTGTCACAATTTGGGCCCCTGAAAATTTTTACAAAAAACAAGCATTCCACAACCTCTAAAAAAGCTTTTTAAGAAGGTCTAAGCTATGCATAGCCAATAATAATGCCCATTATGAACACTTACTGTATAAAAAAATAATAAACAAAAATTATGTAAATTTTCTTTGTTTGATTTTCACCCCTTTAATTTGCAATTCTGTAAAATTACTGCTATTAATGTTACTAACATGGCATAAATTTGCTGAAACATATCAATTTATTTTTTAAATTAAAGTTCTTCATGAAAAATAAAAACACTGATTTATGGCACCTGTGCCATTCGCGTTCAATTTTCGTTTTGATGCTCTGGTAGTAGCGGTATGAAATTTTCAGGGGATACTCTCCATGAATGTAGGTAGTTTTTAAAATAAGTTCTAGAAAAAAAACACAGGCACTTTTTTTTCACTAGAGGTTTTGAAAGTTGCTAGACACAATTCGATTCGTAAAACTTTTGTGAATAATTATTTTTTTACTCCAATATGATAGGGTTATGACTCAAATCGGTATCGTTATTATAAAGACCCACTATTGAACTACTTCTAGAAAAAAAATCATACAAGCAGGTCCAGTAGTTAAGCTACAGTGAAGACTTTTATACTGAATTCCGGCTTCTTACAAAAATTTCACAAAAATCTCAATAACTTTGGAACTATTGAAAATCGCTGAACATACATGGGGGTTATATCGATAGGTATTGAAGTCCCCCATCGATTGACTTACGATGATCCACCCCTCCTGTTACACCCTGTATATAAATCGTCATACAGTGACTTCATTCGTAATTATAAGCTTCAGTTAACTCTGATGATACATTACTTGAAGTAAACACTAGACCATAGTTTTAATGTATTCGTTAGTTTCTCACTTAAAAGTTTATCCGCCCACGTCACAAGAATGAATAATGTAGAGGGAAGAGAAGTTTGTAAGTATATTAAAAAACTATTAGGAACCGAGCAGGAAAGTTTACATAAACTAGTTTAGTTTTTTTTTAAAGAGAATTTAGGATCACCTCTCTCCACCTGAGGGCCTACCATGAGTTGGCTATCGTAAACTTACGTACGTTAAAAACCTATCGAGTTGTTTTTTTCATATGGCCGATTGTAGTTCTTCGCGTAACCACCAGCCGGCGCTGTACATGTTTTTCATAGACATATTTACGTAGTCGATATCGAGCGCGTAAGTTTTAAACTCATGGTAGCCCCACTGGTGGTAAGCGGTAGTGAGGTCCATATATGAGGTCGACAGGTACAATATTCACTATTGAGCCTGAACTTACACTAAAAAGCCCCGCTGAAACAGCATCTACCGTTTCACGCTCCGCCTGAAGCCCGTGATCATAAGAGGAATGACCTTCAAGTTCAACCGACTTTAATATAAGGCAGTGATGTTACATACAATTAACGACTTCACACATACGAAACGGTAATTAAATATTACACAACATCACATAGATTTATCTGATCCCATAAGTAAGTACAAGCACTTGTGTTACAGATATCAGCAGTGGATACACAAAAATATTTAATAACACACCCAAACACGGAACAAACGCCCATGGTCATCACACAAATATTTGTCCCGGGTGGGAATCGAACCCTCTTGGAACCGTAGATAGTGAGTCACTAACCACTATTCCAACGAGCCAGTCTACTATGAACCGCAACTTACTTCTATAATCAATTAACAAATCATTCGGTAGCACGTGCCATCGATTCGGGCACGCCTATGCAAATTGCCGAAACCGCCCACAGTTCGTGTCACCGACACACTTTGCCACATTGAGGGATGTCGGTCAAACCCATCTCTACCCACAATACTAATGACCGTGTGAACTTTGGTATGGACTCATTATTATTTAAACCGAGTTTATGTTACCGACACATTGATAGATACTAGGACGAAACTGACCTATATAAATAAACTCAATATGTCCGGGATATTATTTATCCGATATTTCGGCACTGTTGCAAGCGCCACTATTACGGGTCAACTGAGTTGACCAAATTAAGTTTTCTAGTGTTTGTAACCATGAAAGTTGAATGTTATATCTATGAAACTAACTCTCACTAAACAACCCTTACTTGTTTGTTGAGCTTTAACGCAAAACTAATGAACCGATTAAAATATTTGGTAGACTAATAGTCTAGAGACATATAGGCTAATATATATCTTATTTCATATAACATTCTGACCTAGCCCCTTTGAAAATGATCACTCTCTACCTATAACATAATTGTAGATGTAACTACATAGTTTGTATTTCCGAACAACGCCCCTTTTATTACTCAGTCAAACATCACAACACAACGTAATAGGGGGCTCTACTAACCCCGAAAACATCACGCCACTAACCCATAGTAGTCACATATTTAATATTTACATACATATGTACACGTGTACTAGATGTGTATCCCAAATTACTTCAACCCAGACTAAACAACACTATTTTCCAGGTCATTTAACGCTTTCCTTACATTCATGTTGTCCGCTTGCATTATGCCGAAACTAGTAGGTTATTTTTTTCGCAATCGGGAACATTCGTTTACAGTAAATATTTTTTTTTCTTTATAATTTTTCGTAAAACTACGAAAAACTGCGTCCGCAAGAAGTCAATACTCTCGTAAAACATAGGAATGTAAGAGAGTACTTCAAACATTGGCTAAAAAGCCTTATGTCCTTTCTCAGATATGCTATTTGTGCGCCAAAAAAAATCTATCAGTAGTGAAAGACCAACGGACATACAGAGTTAAGTTCGAATTTATAATAATCATAAGGATTCACAAAGAAAGTGTAAAGTGACTAAGTAAAATTACGTCTGGATGAGACTTTCCAGAACCTATTTGTTAATAAGCAGTGTTATTTTGTAAATAATATCTTCTTTCATAAAGCCGTCATCAATCAGACAACTAGGTATGCCATTATGCCATATCTACTGCGGGAAAAACAGACAGAAGCAAGTTCATTGTTTACCGACAGTTTAATGACGTCTTCCATTTAATAGTCTATTAATATGTGTAATCTCAGCCACAAGTTCATAATATATCTGTGTTGTTTTAATCTACAATTCATATGTAAACAAAATGTCTATTCTGAATATGACTGAGTACACTCAGTGCATGGTTAGTATATTGACTTACGTACCTAAATAAAATGCTAATAGCAACTGTTTTCTCTACAATCCTATATTTATATGGATGGATTAGGCTAATTTACGTATATTTATAATCGGGTAATTACTGCACCGATTTAAATAAGTATTGGAACACAGTTAGTTTAGAGCCTGATAAAGGACATACATTAACCCACCTTGCAAAGATAGAGATTTTTCATGATAAACTACCCCATGGACAGATTCGTGTAACTAAGCAAAGGCTAACCTAGTAGAATAAAAAAATAATCAGCTCAAATATCGGTCACAGAGCCCACCTACAACAGCAGTGACGTCACATCGTGGACACATTAATAGCCCCCGGAACACGGCAAAAGGCATTCCGTGTCACTAGTCAGCTGCGACCCGAGGATATCGCCGCACGGCGCCTTAACACGGTTTCCGATCTAGTAACTTTTGGAAATAACACCCGTTTGTGAGGTGGCATTTTTAGGTCCCCGACGTCGACTTATATCCTATACTAATCGTTGTAAATCGTAAAATGGTTCGATGGTTAAGATCGTTGCCTGCTATGCGAGAGGTCGTCAGTTCATACCCCGTCATTACGATTATTCGGTTCTTTAACGGTGAAGGAAAACATCGTGAGGAAACCTGCACACCTACAAATATAAATTCTTAGATTGTGTACTCGACCAACCCGCACTTGGCCATCGTTGTTGACTAAGGCCATATCGCCCTAGTTTAAGGTCTGCCCGTGCCCCAGCAGTGGAAAGTTATATGTAATGATAACTTTTTAAGATAGCAGTCATCATTTATACAAATAACTAAACTATTGGAACTACAAAGGTAACAAACACCTATATATTCCGTGTTATTAACACGGTTACATGAGGACAACGCCGTACATCGACTCTGACACAGTTTTCTATTTATTCCATAACTTTTCGATAAACAGTGTTATTGGGCAAACTAGTTCATTCATGAAGAGTGAAACTAATACAACATTGTCATTAATTTTGTAACAATTATACGACTATCTTATTCATTGATTTTTCTTATCTTAATTAATATGCTGCTTTTAACAATGTATGCACATTGTTGATTTATTAGAACAACCAACATATCACTTATAACTTTTACATTCTGTTTTTACTTCTTACGACAGCTAAATCGTTATCTAAAAAGTTAGCTACACCATAAAGCAACTGACGCCTGAACAAATACAACAGATAGAGAAACACTCAATCTGTTCACACATAAATTAGAAATACATAAGCTCATAACAACTGTAAACGGACTCGACAGCACAGTTACCATCTACCTTCGACGCAGCTATGACAACTGCACAAAAACTGCATAGGAATCCAACATTACAGTTCACAGTTAAACAGAGATCTAAGGTTCTATAGCAGGTATGCCATTCAGGGCCGGATAAAGCCAGCGAAGGGGGAATAGCAAAATCTGTCAAGGGTCCCTTAAAATTGTAGCCTTCAACCTTCCCTCCATATAAATAGCCAATCGCCTTTACGGCACGCAAGATATTTTACGCCCCTATATGAATTGTTTTTTTGTTAAATTATGGTAGCCGGCCCCTCCAAAGCGGCGGGGCCCGTAGCATTTGCTACTATTGCTATATGGCTAATTCGGCGTCCATCATCATCAGCCACAAACGTCTTCATTGCTGGGGCACGGGCCTAACCTAATCTAGGGCGATAAGGCCTTAGTCAACCACGCTGCTGGAACACTAATCCGGCACTGATGCCATTGAATCGCCTATAGCAGGGGCAATAGCACATAAGGCAATGTCACTGAACTCTGATTCAATTAAAGTTGAATAGCCCAATTAGCCGATTTCGCCCACACAGCCTACGATCGCAAAACTACTGCCTAGCTCACTACACGGACCTAGACTGTGTTAATCGCTAATGTCGGAGGTCAATGGCATTAGGAGAAAATTCTAGTAGGTAGTTAGTCTTAATGAACACTTGTAAACCTTTGGCCCCAATCCTCTTAATTAACGCATGTAAGCTTAATTAGATAACAACATGATTTTCTGATAAACAAATTTGGGAAATCCTTCTCAAAAATTTCTAACTCAATTATCGGTCACGGCAGCCAATCTAATCAAAGAGTTGGATATGTATTACATTATACATTACGTAGTGTACGTGCGCAGTTTTTATGTCATAATCGAGGAATTTTAAATAAAATATAGACATGTACCTGCTGACAGTTCAACATGAACATCAGCCCATGATTAAGGACGTCTGAAGAGCTCTTGTCACATTAAAAGTAACTAGCTAAGTAAAAAGTGCTTTAAACAAACGTACAACAGAGCGAAAGTAATTCTATAAGGCTCCCGTTTCACCTGTTGAGGTACGGAATCCTTAAAAAAATAGATGTGGACACTCACCTATCATGCTGTATCAGCGCTATAGAGCTGGCGACCAGATCTTCAAACTGCTTCTCGCTGGCCGAGCTACCCTGCCTTTTGTGATGATGGGGGGTATTCGCTGCCGACGAGACAGGGGTGAGTGACTTCTGGGCTTCAGCAGCGAGGGTCTTCGCAGCCAGGTTCTGTGTTGACTTGCTTCCGAACAGCCTCCACGTGACCGTGGGGGTCTGAGCCTGAGTCTCTTGGGTCTTCGAGCTGCTCTTCCATGGGAACACGCCTCTGCAACAAAAGACAACTTTGATGAGTGAAGGTTTCTATGTAAGATTTTAGACTTTCGCGTTCCATTACACTAAATATTTGTCTTTATAGTAAGTAAATATTTGTCTTTATAGTAAGTAGCTATGTAATTTGCTACTCCTAATAACGCGTGTAGACCCATAAAGACAAATATTTAGTGAAGGTTTCTAAATAAACATATAACTCTTTCTTCCTAACACTAAATATTTGTCTTTATAGTAAGTAAATATTTGTCTTTATAGTAAGTAGCTATGTAATTTGCTACTCCTAATAACGCGTGTAGACCCATAAAGACAAATATTTAGTGAAGGTTTCTAAATAAACATATAACTCTTTCTTCCTAACTCGTTCGCTTGTCTATGTCGGGTAATTTACCCTCTCCTACACGAGGCGTAAAGTGTAGTGATGCGTGATAGTTCCATAAAGGTTTATAATAATATGATAACAATCAGCGTAGGTTTACTGCATTTGTACATTAATCCTAATTCTTAACTTAACTTTTACTTGTTATTGTCTGTCACTGATCATATCCAAATTATTAATTTCATGTAGTCAACGTAAACTGTACTATTTTTTTTTCGATTACAAAATGATATGAAATAATCCTCAAAATTTATACGTCAAAAACAAATACATGTTTTAATTGACCTAAAAAACTGGACCGAACTAAAACAAATATATCAATATAACCATTCAAACAACAAATACTTTAAAACAATACAGGTATGATCACCTAAAACACTATTTACGTAGAAATATGTTTTTTATTAACAACTGGTGCGGATCGCTGTAGGAACGGATTAGAAACACGGTGGCATACTTGGCTTTTAAACGCTCACGATAAGCAAACGAAATATACAGCTTACTCACAGCTAATCAGTTTGTAGATTTAATTTTCTCTGATACAAATATTAATTCATGATTAAATTAAAATTTACGAAATATAAAAATTAAGAATGTTAACCACTTCTGGCGTGCATTTGGGGGAGGCCTATGTCCAGCAATGGACAGGAATGGACTGATGATGATGATGATGATGAACCACTTCTAAGTCAAGTAAGTCACTATCTGTATTAATATGTTATGCGAATTATTAAGTTAGGTAACCAATTTTCCATTATATGTTTTTGGGATCATGTCTTAGTACAATGTCATGATGACAAGTAAAGTTTTAAAAAAATATTGTTATTTTTAATCAATATAATTAAAGACCTGTCATTATTTTGAATCATTGTAATCATTCAAGCAGGTACTTATCGGAAACACAGGAGGTAAACAGTCAAATGGCAGCAGCAGACTAGACAAACAGGAAGTTTATTGTATCAAACAAATATTATATCAGACAGCAGTGTGCAATTCCAGAGATACTAATGATATGTGTTAAGGACACACGTCATTCAATGAACAGATTAAAGTTCGTCCAAAGTGGTCTGCTACAAAAAAGGTATCGAAAAAATGTCTGTACTTACTTATTATAATATCATAAACACATGCTAATTAGAGTCTTTAAACATGATTTCTTGCGTTGCGTTCATAAAGAATCATACTTTATCTAGAATATTTCAGATCGGATGTACACCGTGAAATTTTAGTGGTTGTTTTCCCGTGGCAGAACGATTTGCCTTTAGTAATACTATCGAATCATGCAAATTATTCCTCAAAAAAAATTTAGTTTTTTTCGATTTTTCAGAATAATAATTTTCCAACTCGAAAACGAGAGAAGCTATCGTTGTTTTTGAAGATGTGACGTATTCAGGTACTGCTTGCCGCATGACATCGATGCTTAAAGCTAAAGAAGCTCTACACCCTAATACATAAAGCGGTTCGAACGTGCTTTCGAGTTACGGTTAAACCTTTCGTAAAACCGGCATTTATTGATTTTACCAAAAAATAACTGCACACATCTTTTGTACTACTAAAATAGAATCATATATCTGCGGGAAAACAAACACTAAAATTTCACGGTGTATATCAAACACAAACATGCGAATTATTTACTCAAATATAAAAGACTTCGACTATTCCCTTAAGTTAAGATGTTGATCTCGAAAAGTAGCTAATAATAAACAAGCAATATAATGGTTCTGAGAATAGCTAATACATTAAGGAAAATATTTGATATTCGATCTTTGCTCTCAACAAAAAAAACATGATACGATGAGAGAAAAAAAGGAGTAGCGATAGAAATATTTTGTTCGTAAGTAATAATGACAGGTTCGGTAAATATCATTATATTTCGTGCCAAGATAATAATAAAACAATAAATAAAAATTAATACATTTTCAAGGTTGCAAATGTCTCATTTGTTATGTGCAGTATCGTAAGTAATATAATAATATACACAGCAATAATATCTTTATTCTGTATACCCTACATCATACAAATACACCTGAGTGACTTATTGACCTTTACCTGTCTCTCGTCTTCCAGACAGCACAATGAAAACGCGCATACTTCACCATGTCTAGTTGTTAAAACAAAGACATATATGTATATGTTACGGTTAATGTGGATAGAGCGGTTATTATGTATAATTACCGGTAACTATGCATAATTATCAGTGCTCGTGGTAAAGGTGGTAAAAACTATCGAATTAATCACATTTACCGGTAATTATATAAAATTACCATACCCTTTTTGTAAATGTGGTAAATAATAAAATCAAACTGACTTGACTGGCTCGGTGAAACAATGGTTTTGTTAGTGACCCTGGCTGGCGGTTCCAAGAGTCCTGGGTTCGATTCCCACTCGGGGCAAATAAATATTTGTGATGTACATCGGTGTTTGTTTCGTGTCTAGATGTGATTATGTGTTTAAGTATGTATTTATAAATATATATGTATGTTTATCAGTCTCTGCCGCCAAAAGTAGGTACAAGCTGTGCTTAGTTTGTGGAAATGTCCCAAATATTTATTTAATTATATTTATGTAAACATCTGAATCAAATGTTTATTAGGATATAAACAATTCTAGTCCTTATTATAATAAAATTTGTTTACAAACATCGGACAAACAAAAATATTCCTCGAATATCAAGAGACCAAACCTTCTGTTCGGTTAAGCAAAACATAAAATATATTCTCATTAAATTAACAAATAAAATATGGGGGTAAGTTTGTATGAAACTTTGTCAACTTTGAACGCTGGAACGTAAGATTTTCAAGTGACGTAGGTTAGGCGCAATAAAAAAGGATTTCCCGAAATTCTAACAGGAAACAGGAATTAGCAGGAAAATATTACAACTGCATAAGAAAGATGCTTGAAATTTGGCATGCAATGCATGCCTTATTAAACTTAAAGCTTAATCGCAACAGGATATTGCAAAATTTCCACGGGAACGGGAATTAGCGGGAAAAAACTTTTGTATGTAAACATCTAAACCGCGTAAGATAGATGATTGAAATTTGGCATGCTTGTACCCTAATAGACGTAAAGCTTACTTGCAACGCGATATTGCAAAATTCTTACGGGATCGGAAGTTACTGGGAAAAAACTTTTGTTTGTAAAATCCTGTTGTCCACGCGAACGAAGTCGCGGGCACAGCTAGTTATAAAATTAACAAGACATATCTAGAAACCTAACTTCAAGTTTGGTTTTAAAAAAAATATAATTTTATAAAAATAAAGTTAAATAAAATTAACAAATTAGCAGGCAATTATCAGTGGAAATCTTAAAATTCTTTCTCGTTAATATTATTTTTGCAGGTTTGAGTTTTGTGACATTTGGAATTGCAGAGTACTTGTGATTTTTGTCAGCAATGTCAACATTTACCTCAGTCGCGAGGGAGTTTTATATAATTACCGGTAAATTTGAATAATTCACTACATTTACCACGTGCTTCGGTATTTATCTATAATTACCGGTGATTATAGATAATAACCGATTGCTCACATTGACCGTAACATATACATATACATAAAATCACGCCTTTTTCCCAGAGGTGAAGGCAGAGATCACTTCTTACGCTTCTTGTGCTACGGTCCTGGCACACCACTTTCGCATCTTTCACATCCATCAATCTGTATGCATGCTCGTCGATTACGGATACTTTTGAAATGTTAAAACAAATGCCTGACTGAAAATCCATTTCTCATAACTACACCGTGAAATTTTAGTGGTTGTTTTCCCGTGGCAGAACGACTTGCCTTTAGTAATACTATCGAATCATGCAAATTATCCCTCGAAAAAAAAAATTTGTTTTTTTCGATTTTTCAGAATAATAATTTTCCAACTCGAAAACGAGAGAAGCTATCGTTGTTTTTGAAGATGTGACGTATTCAGGTACTGCTTGCCGCATGAAATCGATGCTTAAAGCTAAAGAAGCTCTTCACCCTAAGTCATAAAGCGGTTCGAACGTGTTTTCGAGTTACGGTTAAACCTTTCGTAAAACCGGCATTTTGTGATTTTACCAAAAAAGAACTGCACACATCTTTTGTACTACTAAGATAGAATCATTTTACTGCGGGAAAACAACCACTAAAATTTCACGGTGTATATGCGTATGCGCAGCGCAGAGACGTCGCGACCGGAATGCCATTGTGTGATAATAGTCCGGCAGCTGTGTGGGTGGAAATGTATGATAACTCCGTCCACAGTTCACGTTTAGCAATTTTTTGTAGCCCTGTTGCATGTGTGCTGCTATTGTATTAGAAACAATGATTGACGGTCGAAATCGATTCAATGTTGGATGAAAGACTTGTTTCGATAATTTCACACACGTAAGAACAGGTTATTGTTTAGTTCTAATGCTCTACAAATGTATAGTTCGTGTTGCGCAATCTTCAACAGGTTTATTTGATTGATACATTATTTTTGAGGCAGTTTTAGAGTTCAGGTACCCGAACAGAGTCGGTTCAATCCTTACTAATGTTACAAATGTAAAAGTGTGTTTGCTTGTTACCTCTTCGCGCTTGACCTAATCAATCAATCTTTTAGGTGGCCCTAAAGTGTATTTATCACGCGAAAAAGAATTCACCGTGGGTAAGATTTAAAGCCGCGCACAAAAGCTAGATTTCCATATTTTAATAAACAAAGTAACATTCAGTACTTATTTTATTACACCTCTTATTCATCCTGACATCTCTAAGGTACACTCTGTAATATATTGAATGAGTGTAATAATAAAGTTTCTTTTGACAATCATCGTTTAACCTTTTGTGGTGAAACCGTGCCATGTTTTGTTGATTGATTGCATTGACGTGCCGTTTATTCTTGATTAATGTGATAACTTTCTTCACTTTCTTTTGTTGTTGTACTTGTTTTAGTAAACAAACGCTGTCAGTGTATCATCTTAATAAAAAGTAGTCTCAGTCACGTCAAAAGATTTCTGCTGGTCTAACTAACTATTAGGCAGTAACTACAGTGACAATTTAAACGCTAAAGCAATTCTGCAAAATTCGTCAACATAATTTTAAAATAAAGTGCCAAATATTGCTTCAAACTTAATTAACTTTCGTGACTGTATCCAATCGGTCACACGAATAATGTTTTCCGTAGCAATATAAGAGCAAGCAAAAAATAAACCTTAAAACGCCTTTCCAATCGCGTCATAACAGCGATGACTTCATTAAAACCGTAAATGAATCGTTGTAAATCTGAAGCTATATCCTCCTCATAAAAAATGCATGCGATAATGCTATTTATGTAAAAACGATGCAGCAATCGTCATGCTGTCTGGGGAAAACCGCAAACGCATTTGAAATCACATTTCATTTACGAACACATAACAATCCTTGGTTTAAAAAGGTTTAATGTTTACATGAGTGAATTTACGGGTAGTATTCACCGATGAAAATTAATCGCTTAATGAAGAAGCCTTGTATCAATTGAGTAGAGTAGGAGGATCCTATCAAACATCGTTATAGTCGTATTACTTCGTTTAGACGGGAGTAATCCCACGCAATGAAAAGTTAATTTTTAATCAGCTATCCAGCCAAGCCTGCAATACCATTCGTACTTAATGGTTTTATTTGCGCGCTGATTGTTAGAATTTCACCTTTAGTTGTCTATTTGGTAAAGTACTTACTTATATTTCGAACACAGTAGATACTATTGCGTGCACTATTCATGCTTTCGCGACGATATAGGTGATAGAAATTACGTATAGAATATTCCAAAACTCATGAGACTTTCAAAAATTGTCTGTAGGTACTGCAATAATCTTAAAGTTGTCATAAATATGCACCGCATGATTCTTGGCACGATCAAGAATAGGTATGGCCTTCGCAATATTTTAATTTAAATACATGGAATTATATGAGCTTGAATAGGGTTTTTTATATACCTAAATGAGCATGAGAACCAGGATATAAAGTGAACTACGGAGTAAACCAACCATATAACTATATGAATTTAATGTGGGGTTCATATGACATGTGTCAGATACAATGTAATTAAAGTTCTTATAACTAGAAATTCCTTAACCATTTGAATGGTAGAGTATTGTCAAAAATGCCAATGGTTCTGGAACTTACGTCAAACGATTAAGGTACAAATTATGGTGACAATTTAGTCACAGTGCCTTATAAAAGGTGCATTCTAAATGATACAATCTCACCTAATATGAGTAAAACTAATATGACTATTAAAGTAAACATATTTGCAAGGATAACTTACAAAACGAACTCATTCTTGGCTCATTAATTCCATATTGTGTTAAACTTTATCAGTAGCCGGAAAATGAGAACCACGAGCTAAAGCTATTTATATCGATTTGTGAGCATTCGGTGCGTACACAATAAACCAGATCCATTCGCATAAGTAATCGAATTGAATCGCGTGCCCCGCATGCAGAGGAAACAGAATCATTAATAAATCCACGAAAAAAAAACATGATCGATCAACAAAACCGATTCTAGACACGTATGAGATTCAAAACACGCAGTTTCAATAAGTCCTTCAAACAGATTGTTTTATGTATGTAAGTATATATAGCACATATACATACAGTTGGGAATAACTACGTAACATAAACGAGATAAAATGAAACTGAGCGTATAATAAGAACAACGATTAATGTGTTGTTTGTATGAGTTACAGAGAACTCAACAATAACGCGATAAAGGTGCGCTTTACGAGCTAAAACTGGATATATTATTACTACTATACTTCTCTTATATACTTGAAAGTATAGTGGAGATGTTAAAAGTACAGTCTGCAGACGAAAGCAGGTGCTCGGTTTTATATTTTTTTACAATAAGATATCCTCTGACACACAATAGGTACTCGGACTGTCAAACACGTCATGTGTAACTAAAATGACTACTAGGGACTATATAGACCAGGTGTAATCTGAATTACATTCTTCTTCCATTTTTATAGTAGCGAAAGTAGATAAACCAGATTGAAGACTTCAAACAAGTCACAGACAGCTCTAGTTTGCATAAACCCTATCCCTGACAAGTGTCAAGGAAACATCCACTCAAATACGCCATGCTCCACGCGGCCGTGTTCCGTTTCCCGATTATGGTAATGGCGGCAAAAAACGCAAACTCCCATCGCGCTAGCAAAAACGCACGGGAGAATGCGCTTGCGCCGCCCGCGCCGCGCTTGGTACGCCTTGGTACGCATTTAGGGCTGCCTACGATTGGACCGTGGTACACAGTTTCTAATATTTTCCTATCGTGTATAAGAGCCATCTAATTTAATCATAGGGTACAAAATTCGATTAGATATACAGTAGAACCCGTTTAAGACGATCACGCTTAATACGATTTCCCGCATAATACGCCACTTTACGCCAGTCCCAGAAACTTAAGATATATTTTCATTCATTTCTTAACGCTTAATACGATTGTCATCCCGTTTAATACGCCCAAAACCGACAGATCGAGCGCTCTAAAAGCGCATTTTTATTTTTGAAACGCATGCAACAGGGCCCGCGTCGTAGAAACTTTCTGTAACGCATGCCGTAGGGTCTAATGACTGAGGTGCTATGTATGGGAAGGAGTCCCCGAATGCCTTTCGACTGAGGGAAGTCCACTAATTCGGGCTTTGGTATGACTGTTTTAAAATAATACATAATTATACATAGTTCGTGTTATTTTCCTTATCCCGCATAATACGCTTTCTCGCTTAAGACGCGTTTTTGATAGGGTCCCTGAGAAATCGTCTTAAGCGGGTTTTACTGTATTACCTATGCTTCAATCGGAACTTTATAAAATCTAGGTATTCTATAAGTACATTTCCCAGGTAAAGTGTACTTTACAAATTGAATATAATTTCACACATTGCCTGAATGACCTTCGCATTCTATTCCCTAGGTATTGTATAGAATGCCTGCATTGTACACATTGCCTTTAACTTGTACATAGTTTGTATTTAATATGTGTTCGTGTGTGAGATCCCTTGTGCCCTTGTGTTAATCCCTGACACAAGGACCAAAAGATGGTAGTAGGTTTAGTGGATATTCCCCTGGATATTGCACTTTAACTCAGTAACAGCGTCTGGCACCTGTTACTGAGTTAAAGTATCCACTAAACCTACTACCATATTTTGGCCAATCGCCAGGGACTATGCGACTCACATACTATACCGACTTCCCGCGGAGTGGGTAGAGAGTTCGATATGATTAAGGACTATTTGAATTAAAAAATATATTTGTGTATACTTTGGAATAAGTTAAATACGTAAAAAAGAGAGTAAGTGCGACATTTAAATCTAAGTAGGTATATCGTCATAACAGTTAATTATCCTAATAGCGGTTGTACTGTACGCCCGTCCCTCGGAAAGCACGTTAAGCCGGTGGTCCTGCGCCCGATCTCTCATCGGTCATGTCGGATTGACGTCTCACCGAACTTGTGCACTATAAATATCCTTCTCACTTGGCTGATCTCAATTGAGATCGACCGCCATAGCCGAATTGGTCGGACGCCTTACATATAAGTTGAAGGTTTATACTAATATATTGTCTTCCATCTACTCAACTAACTCATCAACATGTTCAAGACAGCCCTAACAGCCAGCGCATTATCACCAACACACGCTCACGACCCACAGGTGACTTGTAAACAGACCACTCTAATGCCGTCATCCGACAATACGTACAAAGGCAATGCCTTTTCTCATAATTCACACTTTTCCAAACTGAGATTTAATGTCGTCACACACTTCATACGTCTTCGATCACAATTACAACACCAATCATACATTCTGTCAAAGAAGTTTATCCACCTATTAAACTACACTGGATTGCATAACTTTGACAATCATTTTAGAAAATTAGAAAACTTAGTCGTGTTTTTTGAGCTATTTAGCATTTTTATTGGAATATATACCTAACATACAATCAAAATAAAACATACAAGGATAATCTCGGTATCTCATAGCTATTTAAACCGAATGACGACCGTAATATCCTTGAATTCTGTTCCTCATCGGCTAATGTTATGAAAAAAACTGACTACGCACACACTAATGAAATGATTAAGTATCAATATCGTAATGTCTAAGTAACTGAGCATAAACAATACTTATTACATCGGCTGCGAATCGTAATTACTGAGTATGAGAGATGCAAATTAGGTAGCAGTGTTATCTAACCAATCTTCGGTTATGTATTGAGCATTCCCACGAGATGTACATTACACTGTACGGACCGTCGACGCGCTATCATTATGTAAGGCAAAGGCAACGCATTGTTTAGCCCATTATCTGAATCTTCAGCTATGAATTAATTCATCAACAACAGGTACTTGTATTGTTCACAACATCCGTTTCGCAAACAAGTAGGAGTTACTTTGGTTATAATAAAGTCATTAAAAGTGTAAATCTTAAACGATGGGAACAAAAGCAGGGTAATTATTTAGATACAATATTTGATTTTTAATTATACTAAATTTCAAGTCACATTTTAGGTAAACTTTGCAGAGTGGATGAGTAAAATATTCAATAATGATGGACAAGCGCGAAAACAAACGATTAAAAATACTTTAAATAAAATGGACATCACCACAGCAACAGATCGTTGATACTAGACAATATAATAACAAACAATTTCCCCCATAGCACGCAAGTGGCTAACTACAAATCATTATACAAACACCGTAATCTACGGCAAATATGTAACAAGGTATTATGCGGCGTGACGCGCGAGTCTGTGCAAATTACTTGTAAGGAGCCAGATTCCACTGTCGGTGGGGGTATGCAAATGATAAATGAGTCGATGAGGAGCTAAAAAGGATACAAAACAATAAAAAACAAATGTAAAAGGGCCAACGCTACGTTACGCGGATGCGATGCTTATATCAAACTAGCGGTGCCAGCGACTTCGTTCGCGTTTCCCCCGTTTTTTACACATTTTCCATTGTATCTTTGCTCCTATTGGTCGCAGCGTGATGTTATATAGCCTAAAGCCTTTCTCGATAAATGGTCTATACAACGCAAAAAGATTTTTTCAAATCGAACCAGTAGTTCCTGAGATTAGCGCGTTCAAACAAACAAACAAACAAACTCTTCAGCTTTATAATATTAGTATAGATTAACTGGGGAAATTTGTATGAACTCAGAGCACCCGCGTTCGCTATCACAGTGCTGGTTCCTGGTACCTTAAATACTGCATCTTAATGACACAGTTTTTAGGAGTGGTGGAATCAGTGAAAACTATACATATTTTAATCATTCAAGATCAACGCACAATAAAATCTATAAGCACCGGCAATGTTTTAACACAGATGCCTTAACGAAGCAACCAATTCCTTGCCAAACATTTATTGTAAACGTAAATTTTACTGTTTGTTTACATCTCAGTCTTTTGAAGGGATAAACACATTTGACCTATTTTTGAACGAATGTAAAAGTAGATACTGAAGTACTGAATGCCAACGAGGATTATTCGGCTGATTTGTAATAAAAAGAATCAGGAGTCGTAACTCTTGCATATATGTATGTAAAGTTAGTCCAGTCAAATCCTTACTTCTTTACTAAGATTATAATAGATGAAAAATTATAACCGACAGAGACTCTGTCTGGCTGACGCTCAATCACTTCGAAATTACTTAACCGATTTGAATTAAATTGGGCATAGAACCTGCGAAAGGACAAAGTCTACTTTTTAATCGACTTTACTATAAGAGAGTTATGTTTTGCACGAAAAACAATTTCACTTATAGAACGCTAGTATTTCATTAACGTAAACTCTCTGTAGCCTAAGGCGTGATCACAAACAAAAGCAAAATGAACCCCTTGAGAAACAACGTTCGTGACGTGGAAATCGTTGCTTAAATTCGTTTTAGCTAACCCGTTATTATTCCATAAATTAGATCATTAAAATGTTCGCAATTTGCAAACGATTTCAAAAATCTGGTTTAATCAATTGCAACAGTAATAGGATGGATGGTAAGTAATTGTTAAATATAGATGTTGAAAATCATAGATAGAAGACATGGACAAAAAACCTACATATTGAGGTTTTATTTGACTGCAAAAGAAAGGGGAGTAATATTTTTACCAGTTGTTTTCGGTAGAAGCTAGTAAAAAAAGGGATATTTTTAAGAATTTATTTTCCACTGACGTTATTAAGTAGTTCTTCACTTTTGTTACCAAAATTCCGTACATAATCTGATTTAGAAATCATTATTAAATTAAGTACCCACGTAGGTATAAATAATTAGTGAAACTAAGCATACCGTAATACTCAAATTACGGTATTACCATAATAATTACGTGGCCACTTACACACACTCATTAGTCGAAAAGAAAATTAAACTATAAGTAATATAAATTC
This sequence comes from Maruca vitrata, assembly GCA_039566165.1. NCBI lineage: Eukaryota > Metazoa > Arthropoda > Insecta > Lepidoptera > Crambidae > Maruca > Maruca vitrata. Next base: position 14,325,769 of record CM076922.1, on the reverse strand, counting down.
TGTGTTAATCTAATGCATAAACTGTGTGTAATGTATGGAATCAAAGTTTCTACTTTCATTCTTATATGCAGCTATAAAACGCAATTGCAGGGCTTATGGACTTTATCTCGGAAGTGAGAACAAATTGCTAAAAGCAAATTCACAATCAAAACTATCATACAATTGTAAAATGCCCGTATTGATGTTTGATTTCAATTTATACAATTTTATAATAGTTATAGATGCGAAGTGTGGGTGGACTATGCATTAATTAGGAAGAAGGCAATTCACTGCAGTGTATACGACATTCTTACCAATTACAGAGTTCAATATCATAACAAACCAAATGCCATATCCAAATCGAGACATACGATTGTGGACACGACGCATCGCTATGCAAAATTTCATCACTACTATGAAAAGCTAAGCACATCACTTGTATTGCCAATGAACATCAACCAAAGCACATCGGAGGGAGTATTCAAACCACGCCCGATGCCCATCTATTGTTGTTTATAGCATTCCATTGTATGTTCGTGACCTTCTGGTAGTCGGAGTGAGCTATACGGATATCGAGTTGCAGTGTGGGAAGCGCACTGAACCTGTTTTGAGCACACAAAATTGCGCTTTAAACTCCATTTGCTAATAGTTTAGATTGTTTTAGGATTCCGTACCGAAATATCTGATATCTGGGACATTTCTACACATAGTCACCTGACCCCAAACTAAGCAGAACTTGCACTATGGGCGTCAGAGACTGATATACATACTTAGATATTTATAGATACATACTCAAATACATATTCACACCCAGACACGAAACAAACATCGATGTTCATCACACAAATATTTGTCGCAACTGAGTATCGAACCCACGGATGCGCCAGCCAGGGTCACAAACCACTGTAGCCAGTCTAAAAGAGGGTAAAATCATCTAAAACATGACCCTATAGATTCTGTTTATGTATATCCTCTGTATGTCTCCAGACCAGATGGTTAAGCGATATAAAGAAAGCCGCGGGAGGTCTCTGGATAAGACTGGCACAGGACCGATGTTCATGGCGTTCTACGGAGGAGGCCTAGACTCTGCAATGGGATATAATTAAAAGCTGATCATGATGATGATGATAATGTCTCCAGGCTGTAACTGATGAACTATGATAACTAAATAGTTCAACATTTATCACATATGTATATTTTTGTTGCTACTATATCAAACATGAAGCACAGGAAAACCATATACTTGGAGCGCTTTTTTATATCGTTGCATATAGACAACAAACAAAACTTGTTTAGTCGAAAACAAGGTCATGAGACGAATAGTAAGCCCGACTAATTCAGAATTAAAATAACGTTATGTAACGCTTAAGTTGAATGGCGATTCTATGCGCAACAGTTAGACATCAGTATTGATTACTTCCGATAACCTACTTCCTGAACATATCCTTTACTTTCGCAAAAACGATTCGACATATAACCTTGCTCATTAATGACGTTAGTAGTTTGTCAAATTACCCAAAATGCCTTGCAGATTTTAGTAATAAAAAACATTTACTAAATATAGCACACAAGAAAAAATTACATAAAGGTGCATCTTCGCAAGTGCCACATTGACCACTAATACTGTTTGGATAAATAAATGAATAACAATGACTAAGGACTTTTACTTAAGAAGATTGTCCAAAAGAGATTACATGTTAATTTTGGAAAATAATCACAACTTCCTTAATCCCATCATCACATATCGTTCATATTATCTTTGATATAGCCATTCGCGTCGAAATATGTTAAAATAATATTTAGATTTTCCGCAAAATACTTAACTGTTTATTTCTTTAAAATCTGTTTTTTCTAGTATTGACTTTATATCGAAATCAGTTTTTTCTAGTTTTATATCCGTAAGTGTAGTATCGTGTTCTGTTATTTGATCAGATAGATTGTTCGAATTCGATCGACATGTTGACCTTGGTTAACCTATTTGCTAAACTTGTACTGCCAGTAAATTACTCACGTTTCCTATCATTAATGAAAATTATCTAGTGCTCACTTTTATATCGGAATAAACAAACAAGCACATTTCCATGTCCTTGGTTTGTGACCACGCGATATTACAGGAAGTAAAAATAAATGCCGACTACAAAAATTTTATGGGGGGCTATTCACTATACAACATTAACCACGGTAACACCACGTTTTTTTCCAAGTATGTAATACTCGTAAAAAATCATATGTTTGTACTATGTAGGTGAAATAGTGAACAGTTTTTGCAAGAAATGTCATAAATAATATTTCACATCTAAGAGAATTTTAGTAGTCGTAAATAGGAGACATATGCCGTAAAACTATGAGCGAAATATAAGCAGTTATTTTTAGCGACACTACTATCCTTGAGAGGTTTCCGAAAAGTCAATTCGGTTGATTTTATGTTTTCGGATTTGAAAGGCAGCTCAGCTTGAAATTTAAAAAGCCATATATAGGCGGTCGATACAAAAATTTCACTCGAACATCACTGGATGTTTTTTCACCGTCTGCCGATTCCCTTCCCTGGATATAAATAAATCATGACCTCGACAGTCTACAAAGCTTTTTCTGTTTCACTTATTGTGAAGGTTTGAAGAGCTCTTTTACGATGAGTCCCATCAATCTTTCTCGATGAGACGTTTCCATTTGCTGCGTCTCAGTTAATTTTTTAGCAAAACAAATAAATAGCAAATTATATTATAGTACTTAGCTGGTGGGAGTTGGATGCGAGTAGCCGAGAATAGACAGGAGTGACGAGCATTTGGGGAGGCCTACGTCCACAAGTGGATACCATTACAGGCTGATCAAGATGATATATAAAAGTAGTATTATTCCAATAGTATCACTATTAAACATTATTTCGAAAGACCTATTAATTTTCATTACTCTGATTAATTAATTATAACAATCAATAAACGCAGTACGATTATCCTCTTCTGTTTCTTACATAGCGGAGTTTAAATCTTTATAATTGTTTCTTTGTCAGTAATTCCATCTAGCATACTAATGATTAATTTATAACAATGACATAACAGGAAAAAACTGGCCAGTTATTTAATGATTATTGTATTGAGCATTAAATAACTGCGTACAAATGATGATCACGACTCAAATACATATTTGCAATAGTATTCTTTTCTATATAGAGTCTGCTAATATTATTCGCCTTGTATAAATCAATTGGCAATATCGTGTAAATGTTTTAGACATAATCTAAATGATGAGATGTCGTTGGATGTCTAGCAAACGGAGCGTGAAGGCAAATTCCAGTCCAATTTGATTCCGGACATTTATATTTAGTAATTTATATCGGAATGCAGGAAGCATCCTGGAGGTCTCACGATAACTATTATATATAGACTAGAACATTTACTTGAAACAGAATAAATAACACGAGCTGATCTTTATAATGTTCAAGTTTAAGTATCACGCTATGAACCAAATCAATTATTATATCCAAAATACACCATAAAATGTTTACATATCTAAGCAGCAAGAAATCACGACCAAAATTCTTCACAAACAACATTTTCAACCAAAGATCATTTTAGATAACACCCACCGATTACGGTACCGTTATGAAACTATTTGTAGAAAACCAGCTTCTCGCTTTAGACAAATCAAGTACATTCCTAGAAGCTCGCGACATAATAAGAGGTCTATCTAAAACGGGGACGTAATTAACCATTTTATTATAGCGAATTAATTAAGACTAGGAAAAACTAACTAATGATGCAACCCGATTGGAACCACTTCTTAGAAGTGATATACCGACTGGTTACATAAAATCTGGATTTACGTTTGAAAGAAGCCACAGTAAATATGAACACTTTTAAATGCAAAAGTGTTGCGAACGAAATAGAACTGTTATTATGTAAAACAGGAGTAATTAATACCATGTAACGGGAACTAATGGAAGCTTTGAAGATAAATAAATAGCAATCAAGAAATTAAACGTTTTAATTTAATTATAGTTTGCTAGACACTACTTAGACATTACAAAGAAATATTTAGAAAAGACGATCGCGAAAATATCTAAAAAAAAGTTGCACATAAACACGACTCAAAAAATTCTAAAAAGGTTGAATGAATGAAACGGACGCGGATTTTAAAATAGGTTTTTAAAAATCCGCGTCCGTTTCATTCATTCTAAAATGTATTCCATTGAAGCCGGAGTTCCCTCAACGCAACACCCATGTCAACAGTCGTTTTCGCAACACTTGCCCAACCTCCGGTTTCGATCTCAAGACGACACCGCGACTGAACCGTGAGAATGGCAAGGTCTGTCGCAAGGAAACGTGCTCGGCAAACATCAACAAACTAACTCTTAACACAACGCAATTAGAACTATATTCCCAAGGCACGGTGCATACAGACGTTACTAATTGAGAGATTAATTCACCTATTTCCTTGATATGAGCGTGATAGCAGCTAGCCAGGTCTTGGGTGACATAGTTGGAAGCGAACAATGCATTCATAATGAAACACATCTAGATCTTTGTCAAGGTAAAAGATATGAATCGTGAAACAAAACGAAGAAGAGATTTTATGAGGAATTGCTTATGCAATTCCTCTTTAAATTAAATGAATACACATGAAATTAGTGTTTTTTTTTTCTAACTGACATACGATGATAGCTTGGAGTAGCCTCGTCATCATCACGGGATTTGCGGGGGAGCGGATAGCTCTCACCCTTAAGATGACAAAAGTTACATTGTCTGTCTGTCTGTGTACCTGTTACACTTTCACGCATAGAATACTGAACCGATTTAAATGAAATTTGGTACAGGTATAGTCCAGAGCCTGAGAAAGGACATAGGCTACTTTTTACCCGAGCACGCTATAAAGAAGTAATGTTTTACCCGTTAAACGTCTCTACGCGGACAGAGTCGCGGGCGGAAAGCTAGTAGTGCATAAAGATAACGAAATCAAAACTTTATTACATTATACACTACATAACAGCCACATACGAAGCAAATAAAGCGTCAGGTTATATTTTCCAAAGGAATAAGTGTTACTTAACTACATGACGGTAAGAAGCAATGTTATACATACAAGGAAAAATATTTTGTAACAAGGGCAGTTGCACCTGCAATCGTACGGATTCCTTATATTTACACTGCATAAACACTTCTTCTGTACATAATATGTACTGCGATATATACTAGTGTAGTAATTAGCAGTTTACTTTGTTATAAGAAGCAATTAGGTGAAAAGTGCGTAACTATAGAAGCGGGTGTAAAACATCTCCCGCTGTGAGCCAGATGAATGTATACTAACGCGCGTTATTTACAGTCTAGTACAGGCCAGCATAATTAATAATGGAAACTTAAATGAAAAAAAAATAAAGTACAATTTATTTTATACTTGTATAGTAACGTAATCGTTTCGTACAACGATACGATAATACATTTTCAGGAAGGATTTCAGGAATATTTTTTGAAGTTTTTATATTTCCGTAGTGTTATCGATTACAATACAATACAATACAATACAATTACGACACGATTACCTAACGAACCCTATGTAAGAAAGGTTTCAAATAATAAAGCCTAGGTGAGATAAAGCAGATTTTAATGTAGCTCTTATAAGGATATTTCTCGAACGAATATTTTAGCAATCGCAACACATAGTTAGAAAATCAATTTTATAATACCGACATCATATACAGAGCTATAAAATCTCTGAACAGGAAAGGGGCGTGCAAACCTGAGATATCATATTTATGACTTTTATTTACGGTTCCAACGTTAGCAAAACTGCTCATAAAGTTATTGTAAATTAAATGAAAGATGTTAGTATCCTATAAACTGAAGTGAACTTCCACTCTTTCTTTCAGACATAGGCAATGAAGCACTGGCATTAAAGTAGTAAGCATCTTTATTTTCCAATTCCGAAACCATGTTGGTTTAACTACGCTCTTGTGAACCACTTAGTTATTGTCACAAACTGACAATATTTAACTTTCACATTCACGCCACAAGCCACTATAGTTTCATCGATGACGTAACAGTATGTGAGAAATTTATTTTCACGGTAACGATCCTGGCCAGTTTACCATGTGACGTCACAACGTAAAATATTTACCGAGTCAAGGCTACAAGCTATCGGACAAATAATTACACTGCATCGCTTTTATATTACAGTCGTAATAGCAAATGCCAAGGTCGGGCTTCATTACAATACAATACTGAACTCTAAAATAACACTGTTTCATAACGCAATTACATTTCGCATAATTCTTGGCAGCTTCGGAGAAAGTGTATGTCATCGTTATACTAAAAAGAAATGGGACAAGGCAACTGGGAATACCACAAATTCTTTCATACACAGGATTGCCCTACAATGAATCGTCGGGAAACGTAAAGTAGGAGTAATCGTACTCGCGTCTGTCGTCGTGAATAGAGGCTTTTAGAACGAAGAATAGCAGCGTCCTACTTAGATTTGATCTGTGATAAAGGCGAGCGAGTATTTTAGGAGCTTTCCTGACAAGTGAAAGCTTTTTCTTGAAGCAAAAACATCTCAAGTCGTATATTATTGTTTTAAGGTTTTTTCCAACAAACACTAGAATAAATTAGCCTATTAGGATCTGTGCCGAATTCTATCTACCAGTTACGGCAAGTTTATCATAATTACAAAATACAATTTTATTAAACCTAAAACTAAAGACACTACTGTCCATGATATAATATATTCATCAATTCAATACCCTATAACTAAACAAGTCAATGATAACGAAAAACGGAACTGTGCCACAAATGCTACTATACTATACAATACCAAACACATCAGAGATATTATAACCGGCCGAGACCTATTTACGTACTTGGCTAACCCCCACGCGAATGACTGCGCAAATGGAAGGCAAACATTTGCTCAGACGGGAAGGGAACCTTTGAAAAGAGCAAGCTTGAACTCGCGAAACGTAAAAGGGACTCTTTGAAACACTTGTTGTGGTACCTTTGTGCCTACGGACGGTCGACCAAGACTGTTTATTAGTCAAACAATGGACATGGAAAAGCAGAAAATTTGGTGTGAGAGCCATCCGATCCCCGCAAGTACGGTGATGATGACGAGGCTACTCCAAGCCATCATAAAATAAGCTATCGCATTTTTATGATTGTTGATACGGTATAAAAACCTCAATAACAAATGGGTACAAATCGAACATTAAAAAATCGAATAAAAGTGAAACTGTTTAGAAACACATAATTCACAAAGGAAAATCCTAAGAATCTCGATGACTCTCAATCAAGACACAAGCTCACCTTGCTAAATGTAGTGTCAATCCTTTATCTATGCAGGCCAAGTGTAACGAAGTAAAGCAACATAATCAAACCACTTACACAGAGTTCGAACACATGCTATCTTCGTAACCTCGGGACGTGCTAAACGGCCAGCTATGTTAATAAAAACTATATAAATAAGAGAATAAACCGAACAAACGATACACCAGCATTCACATTACAATGTAACTGAGGCATATGGCGTTATATCAGTATTAAATACTATTGACAAAAATATACGACGCAAAACTAAAGATAAAACAGAACATTCTGGGGAGTTATGTTTTATGTATGTTTTGAACTCAATAATACATATACATATTATATTAATAAAGCCAATAGAACCCATCGTAACGGTATTCGGTAAGGTCAACGATTCCAGTAGAATGTTGAAAACTCATCCTGATTAGACGAACGATATCTGCTTTATCAACTTCCGTGCAACGGAGCGATGTTATAAAATTAAATAACATAGGCACAGATTTAAGGCATAATTTTATGAGAATACGAAACAAGGAATAGAAAATAATGAAAATTATAGAAAGTTTGACGCAAACGGTTTTGCAACTTAAACAATACTGAAAATTCTTAAATTCTGAATAAGATTTATGTTGAAATGCATATTTATGCAAATGCTGTCAACAACGTCACCGAATGAGTATTACAAATGTGTTCTAATTATTCACAATAATCCGTTCGCAAACGAAAGTGAATCGAAACAATTAGAATTCATTGAAAATTGTCCCCGAGACACGCACAATGGATGTCGTAATACGAAAGTTGAGAAAGAATGTGCTAAGGTATTAAGTAACTGGTTTCGAACACACATGGCCCGCGAACATGCTGAACATGCAAATTGTGAAATCGAATATTTTCAAAGTAACTTCACCACTGGTTTAGAAACGTTCTCGTAACTCGACAACATGCCTCGTCACTCAGAGTCCAGTTGGTAAAATCATAATTTTATTACATTACTAGCTTTCCGCCCGTGACTTCATCCGCGTGGAGTCGTTAATCACGACCCTGAGATAGGATATAGATAGGTAGTCTATATCCTTTTTTCAACCTATAGGTCTATAAGGGGAGTGGGGCTCTTACTGGTAATCCTTGAAAATCTAGACTGTGTACTAATATTTCTACTGTGTACTTTCATTTGAATTGGTTTAGCAATTGGCGTGAAAACACGACAAACAAACAGACAAGGTTACTTTTGCTAATACTTACTAATTTTGGTAAGATTGTATCACAAGAAAACCCGATAGCAGTAAGGGTTATGTAAATTACCTCTACATATTTCGCATGCATTGACGTCATAGTACAAAAAGTAGATCACACGTCAAAGACAACATCGTTGTTGATTACTTACTCTTCCTTACTCTATTAATAGTACTCAATTAGATAAATACCGTTAGAAGTTTAACCGCCTCACGTGCCTACCTGTAAATAAAATAAACACATTTTAAGCACCACAGAACAATAGGAACAAATTCATGTGTTATTTTAATACAATAGTTTTTACATTGGTTGGTGGAATACAATAAGCACTTTCGTTTTTATGGGAATCACTGGGTCGCAACACATTTTTTCACTTACGTTATATCGTGTTTCATCCTCTTAACCGAATTTTCGGTAATGGCAATCAGCGGAAATAATTTAAGAATTATAGCGTTACTTTAGTGCACTTGTTTACTCTCTAAGCTGATGAGTATAATGAAAAAACATAACCAGATTTATCAGTTGCAGAAACAACAGGTTGAAAAGGTTTGCCCAACACAGGAGATTAACATCCAATCCTCACCGATTGATTGATTGTAGCCCATATGTCCCCACTAGAGGGCTCGAGCCTACCCTAAACTAGGCCGATTAGTCCTTTGTCAAATACGCTGGACAAATGCGGGTTGGACGACTACACACAACCTAAGAATTTCTTCACATGTACCAACCCTCATGCCTACGGTACGGAAAAATGTAACCTGAGGAAATGTATGTTACAACCCAATAAAAGAGTTCAATCATATTCATATTAGTATTACAGTCATTCAGTCCGGATCTATTAATGAATATTCGATAGCTCGATGACGCAAAATCAATTACATTGTTTCTACACAACTGTACGTAGACATTTTGTAAATCGATTAGCAAACACTCGTGCGTCAATAAAATGCGAAACGTGAAATATTAGTCGAAGAAAGGCGAGTGGACTTACATGTAACAGTCGGTGATGTATCCCTTTCGCTTCCTTACATATTCGTGTTCAAACTTACGTATAATGTTTGAACAGATTTTGGTCCAAAGCGGTAAACACCCTAGGCCCTAATCTCCCAATATGAGAAGAGGACGACTGGACATAATATAGTCAACAAATATCCAAGGAATTCGTAGTTATGGGAGCCGTGTGCCTAATTATCAAAGGAGAAGTTTTCAAATTGTGTATACAAAAGATTTTTATATTTGTGAGTTTTATATGATATACAATCATATAAAACTCACAAATATAAAAATCTTTTGTTATTGTCAAGCGTCTTGTGTCCGTTAGTTTAGTCGCAATTATTTTATGATCACATTTAGTAATATCTTAGTGCTACGATTGTTTTAGATTCTAATGTAGATTATTTATAAGCTTTATTAATACAATTCACCGCAATGAACAGTATTATGCCGTGCTCTACAACAAATAGCTCAGAACTATACATAACAAAAACATTCAACGTGTAAAGAATAACATTACACATCCAGCTAAATAAATAATGGTTACAAAGGAAAACAATTTCTTTGTTAACTAGCTAGCTCAGTCTGTGACGCACGTAACACGCTTATTATGTCTTATGCCTGCGCTATTCTAGGTCCGGAAAAGATTGCTAAGTTAGCTAGGAGCGATAACACCGATAACTTTTTGTGAAAACAACTCTATAATAAATTTTTGTAAGTGTAAAAAATTCATTAGTACTAGATTACTCAAAAATCTAATAAAATATTAATTAGTAAATAAATAAATCAAGACATCAATGTCTATCAAACTTCACTTGTTCGCACGTTCATTTTGGGTTCATATATTCATTACATCGACTTAGGTTTACTTAGAACAATTGTTAACACGAGTAGAACAATAGTAAGCACGAATATTGATATGTCAAAAACATAGACAGACATGTCGAACGCTTTCGCAATTCGGAATTTCCAACAACACAATACACACAACATTCTGAACACATTCATTCAATTTAGCGCTTACACCTTTACAATAAGGTTAAGAATCCAAGGATCCACATTAGTCAGACCTGGGAATTCACCAGGAATCCCGGAGCGTATCGACCAAGCAACACTACCCGTCAGTTTTGGGGTGGGATTTGCCCCGGTAATCCAATATTAGCTGGCGCCCCTTGAAAGAGCTCCGTCCTGGATTAAAAGTTAGGATCCGATTTTTAACCGACTTCAAAAAAAGGAGGAGGTTCTCAATTCGTCTGTATGTATAATATTTTTTTTTTTTTTTTTTTTTTTATGTATGTTCACCGATATTTTCGTCAATTAAAGACGGATTTCAAAAATTTTTTTTTGGTTGGATAGAGTTCACTTCCGAGGTGGTCCCATTTTCACCAGTCTTGGATCTGATGATGGGATCCTGGAGAAATCGAGGGCAACCTTCAAATTTTATAGGGACATGTACCGCGTTTTGCATATTATATGAAGTCATATTGGCATTTGCTTCTGGCTATCATAATTTTATGATGCTGAGCTGATGATGGAAGGTCAACTCCTTAATAGTTATGAGTAAAGGAATAATTATTTTAATACATACTGTATACATATTAAGACTACTAGTTATAATATCAGTAGCATTACAGGTGAGCTAAACTAGTTGACCAGTCTAGGATCTGATGATGGGATCCAGGAGAAATCGAGGGCAACCCTCAAATTTTATAGGCACATGTTCCGCGTTTTACATATTTTCTGAAGTTATATTGGCATTTGCTTCTGGCAATCATAATGTTATGATGCTGAGCTGATGATGGAAGGTCAACTCCTTAATAGTTGGGAGTAAAGGGATAATTCTTTCAAATCTGTGTACATATTGATACTACTAGTTATAATATCAGTAGAATTATAGGTGAGCTGAACTAATAGGGTGTAAAAAAATGTAACACTAAAAAGGATGAAAAAAAATTGTAAACAAAAAAAACCGCCTTCAAAAACCCGACTCACTAAAAATTACAAAATAATATAATACGAACATTAATCTGGGTATGAATTTGATATGTTGTTGAAGGCGGTGCCGTTTATATTTCATGCAGTTTTCCTTAAAAATTTTATTGGCACCGCCTTCAACAACATATCAAATTCATACCCAGATTAATGTTCGTATTATATTATTTTGTAATTTTTAGTGAGTCGGGTTTTTGAAGGCGGTTTTTTTTTGTTTACAATTTTTATGTGCGAAGTTTTCACTTACGTGATAATGACAGTAAACTACTTGGATCTGATCCGATCCTTTAATGTAGGGACTTAGATTAACACAGACGTGAACTACGTTTAAGATTCGTTTTCTATTCTGAAAAACAAAAAAAGAAATTGCACGTCTTCTTTTCAAAGTTTAGAATTATTGCATTACCTGACAAGGGTAACTACTTAATTATTAACGATCCTGTTGTAACAACGGGGGCTCATTTTCTTACATTTAAACTTAGTTCGCAATAAAAACTTTGATTCTGATTTTAACTTCATTACTTTCTTCACACCTCTTCAAAAGAAAAGTCAAAAGAAAAAAAACATATATTTAAAAACCTGTTAAAAACAAAAAACTTGTACTTAAATATCTCGAGTACAAACTTCCTAGCAGACGAGGTTAAAAGGATTCCACGGCTCAATTGAACGTAATTGGCTAACTCAACCGTTATTTATAAATAGTATCTCAGCCACCTAAACACGAAACAATCTCGATTACGTCCAATCGTACTGAATTGCCACCACTTTGCTTTAAATAAACACCCATTCATTTGACATTCACACGACCTTATCGATTTCATGATTACGTCATGGTTCTGATAAGGCATTTTGACCTCACTCGGGATCTAGTCAATGAATGCAGTCCGTTGCATGATGCAACTTATTTATTTTGCGTTTGCATTGATTTTAATTGCTTCCACAGAAGAAGATCATGAATTAACGTTGTTAACCCAGTTTGAATCTAGTTATCCAATTATATTGAAGTAAAATTAAAATATTGGAAATTACCGTTGGAGTAATTTAATAGATTTCTATCTAGCCTATTGAATAAGAACAAGCTATAAAAAGAATAATTTCATTTATTAAGTGTATCTAACTCACTTTACCTAAGTAAGAAAGACGAAAAATGTCAAACTCACTTCTAATACATTCAATCGCAGTAACGGATCTTATAAAAGGCAGGCACTTTATTCAGGCAAAAATGTAATTTAATCAAGTACTTACGAATGGTACCATACATAAGATGAAACATAATCGCTATTTGGCGGAATGGTCACGTATTCAAAAATACATTAAATCCAAAAGGACTCCTAAAACTCCGACACGGTTCGTTAATCATAAAGATCCTTTGAATACGCACAAACTACCAAGTAAATCTGCTCACGTCGTATTATTACGAGAATAATTTAATTTTTAGCTTAAGCCAGGGTTACATCAGCGAGTGACGGCGAAGATTTTTATTTGTCTCTGTCAGTTTACGTCTTGTACAATTGGATAGTTACGTATTATTTACCATAACAAACACAAACTGAACGATTTGGCTGATTACACTAAATCTAAATTGTTACATGACATATTTGGTTTTTCATTTTCTTGCCAGAGTCTTCTAGGGAGTAAAATTATACCGAGCCGGAGATAGAATCTAAGTAAAAAACATGAAACATCCTTTAATATTTACATTTGATTTTACAAGAATACAGCCAATGTAACCCAAGCTTTACGGCGCTTGGGATCCGCAACAAAAACTCGTCAGTCAGATAAAACTTGATGATCAAATGCAATTAAAAGTTAAGCACGATTCGTGAGTAGGAATTTTTTGTTTCGCCATTCATTACCGAGTAATCTAACAAACAAACTATTGTCGAGATCGTTTGACGCGTTTCCAATTTGTAAACACAAACAGAGTGTTTATGATTGTGTGATTTTGCAGAATCGACGTACGACTGCGAGACAGGATGTGCATTCACTCGATTGTGTCAATACAATACAACTTTTATATCACTAAATTTACTGCAAATTTATGTTCCTTGCGAAAGCGTCAACTCTACAATTTTCTTCAGTGGTAAAAGTAACAATGCCTTATTCAAACAACAATTCACATCGAAACAGGAGGAAATGATGATGAATCATGTTTTAAATTGGATACGATCAATCCAAATGTTATAAGCTCTCCTCCATGAGATAATATCCCCTATCATTCGATGCCATTGAATGCTATTAGGGGATCACTGCTCCTTGATAGTTATTATTACTACTTAATGGATGGAACTTATTCCGAGTTACAATATCTTTCTCTATCTTCTGTATATTCGCTAACTAGATTTTTATCAACATGATGAAACTTATCAAAATGCCTTTTGGTCTATTAAGAGCACTGAGCTATTATTGCGTTGCAAATTGATTCAGATGTTAGGAGATAAGATAGCTAAGTCAGTCAGGTGTAAGTGAAAATAGTGTTTACAATGTTTTTGTACGTAGTTGACGGATGTCTGTAATATCTATGAATTCATCAGGCAGACTATACACATGTACATGAGATGCAATGACCACAATATTCACAGGGATTTTCTTGAATAGTTTGGAACTTTTTTTACTAGTGGTGCATGCCTCATTTCTAGAAAAGGTATGAACTCTGACCATGAACTCGGAAATAATAATTAATTCAGCAGTAAAATTAATACGAATTTACTTTTACCACTTTACTTTTCAACCAGCGCCTGGCTAAAAGCAAGCGTGACTGCGGTAAAATATCAATTTCGTGATCAGATTTCCTAGAAAATTGTACACAAACTAAGGTTCTTGAACTGAGGGCAACAACATTTTCTATTAAGAGTTACGCAGTCGTTACCCGAATCGCACCAATTACCGTACTTAGAACCATCATCCTATAAAACGATGGAGACCGCCCATAGCTAACTCTCATATTCGCAATTCATAGTTAACTGCCGAGTTATTAACCGAAAGTTATTTCGTAACTTCCGCAGAGGATCAAATGCTCTGTTTAATGTTCCAGCTACTACTTTCACTGTACGAAATTGGTTTTCACCGTGCGCCCGTATAACGATCCGCCATTGTTTTAGACTAAACGTGGTCTATGTCTAAACTTGCACTCTCTTGCACTTTAATAGTATGCCTTCTGTGTCGATAAGTCATTTGCATTATTTAGAATGTACAAGGAAACCCTAAAAAGGAGAGATTGCTTGCAGTAGGATGTTGGCATAAATAGCTGATGTCATCTCTCGGCCAAAACTGCATCAGTTTGTTGATCGTTAAAAAAAGGTTATATTCTCTGTAGGTGGCTTTTAGCTTTTTTCTAACACTTTTCGATTCTCAGATAATACATACAAAAACAGAAGACCTTGCTCTTATTTGTTCAACGGTTATCGTTACCATCTAACGAGAAGAATATCTGCCAAATTTCTTCATATTAGGCAAGACGAAACATTCTGAATAGCCCTCGCTTAAATAATAGCACTTACACCAATGCCATAAGGTTCACACCCAATTGATGATCTCTGAATTTCCACGAATATAAACTAACTTACATTAATTACCTAACCGCAGTTTTGTGTTTTAATCGTTCAACAAACTGGTTCCTGGTAGAGCCACGTTGCGTAGGTACCGCGGCGAACCTCGTTAGGTACGGCCAAACATTACAACAATACTATTGCAGATAACAAACCATACAAGCGTACACACTATTGACCTGAACAAACAAACAGTGAAGAAACTAAACACCTGTTAGGATTTCGTAATCATAACGCGACATGTATGGGTACAGTCACAGCTGAAATATGTGTAGTACGCTCTTTTACTAGATTTGTATTGGAAGTGGAGGAAGTAAACGCAGTGTGATTTTCTATCATAACTGGCGTCATTTTAATTATTATTATTATAATCCTAATTATCTTATTCCTAACTGACTACGAAATGGCTTGGAGTAGTCTCCTAGGGGTGAGAGCCATCCGCTCCCCCGCAAGCCCGGTGATGATGACAAGGCTCCTCCAAGCCATCATCGTTAGTCAGTTAGGAAAAAAAAAAGGAGTAGTCTTATCATCATCACCGGACTTGCGGGGGAGCAGATTGCTCTCACCCCTAAATGCAGTGTGATACGTATGACATCAGCGCCTGTAAACAAGTAAATATTCACGCGACGGACGTATTAAAAAAATCTGTTGTGCAACATTCTAAAATAACTGCATACGCACTGTTCACTGGCACTGACACGTTAAATAAATCGTAACATATCTTGAGTTGTCAATTAATTGAGAATACAGTGCCAAATACCTACATTGTAAATATTGCATGATATTTTTTTTATGAAAATACATTTGGCACAAAAACCATTATCATCATAGCTATAATGTAAATATATATCTTTAGTACTATCTATTACTATTGATATCGATCCATATATCTGAAACTAATAACTACGGACACTTTATTCCTCATGCCATAATATTTTTAGTTACAACAACGTCGTAATAAGGTTTATTTATGTTATAATCGATAACAATTCCAACTTCGACTGTACTGAAATTCGAACGTACATTGTATTTCTACGCAACAGATAAAAGCATTGAATTAAAGATAAGATACGTATCTGAAAGCGACGTAAAATCAAATATCCGAGCTCTTAGCGTGACTTATTAATTTAATCCAACGTTTCAAAAGATGTGTAGTACGCCTGGAAAATGATATCCTACAGCTCTTGAGAGTTCACGATCCAATATAGGGTTGTCAGCCTAAAAATACTCTATCAAATCCTACCCTTCAGTTTAATACTACTACTCGAACACTTTTTTGTTATTTGGTGCAAGTATATATTACTATTTAAGGTTATCTGGTGCAAGAGGAACGATATTTGATTTGATATCCCACAAATATTTCTTTTTAGTAACCTGTATGTATAGATGTCCTTCTTCTTTAAATAACATTCAAATTTACTGCACAGACGGCAATATCTAGACACGCGGTAGCGTGTCAAGCCAAGTTCAAGAAACAGAACTGGCGAGCCGTACCGTGTTTAATATTACACGAACCATTTGGAACCACTTTTGAACCCCTCATAAATCAAAAACTATTTCACATAAACGTATCAAATTTGGCTCATATATTGTGACTTGCGAGATAAATATGTGTTCTAAATTCCATAAGCTTATCTCAAACAGTTATTTAGATATTAATGTCCAAAAATCCTCATTTTTATCATTGACTGACTGACAGATCAAAATTCTAACCCAGTTCCAAATGACCTAGAGAGTTAAAATTTGGTATGCAGATAGGTAATTACATGAATACAAAGGAATAAATAAAAAACTGGCAATTTTTTAATAATTAGGTTAGGTTCTATTATGAACGCTTAACATAAATACCTAATTAGTGCCTAATCACGCCTATATACCGGGGAAGGCAGAGCACTAAGTACCTATATATTAGGTATACTTACATATTTACAATTAAGAGTAGGTACTTATAGTCGGTTTTCATATTTATTACTTAGGGTAGGTACCTACATAAAGTCTAGTATTAGCTTTGTCCTTTTCAAGGGACCCACGGCGTTACGATGATATATACTTTTCTACAAAAAGTAATGATATCCAATCAAAAACATAAATGTGAAATGAGAACCAAGTTCAATATTATGATAATTGCCTTGGTTGTTGACTTCAACGACAAAAGAAGTGAGATCTAAATGGGTGCCAAGTTCAATGGTCAACCCAGAAATTTATTTATAAGTAACACTATGACATACCTATCATATCTTCTTATAACATAAGATAATGTATGGTGGTAGCCTATGAAGATCTGTCTTGGCTAGTTTCTATAAACCTACCAACGTATTATTATGTTCGCTCGCTTGTTTCTACCAACAATCCAAATTTTCGGAATTACAAAATAAAACCCGATAAATACTTGTAGGCTTAGAACTTGCGACGGCTATAATTCATATATGAAAACTAGCCAAGACAGACCTTCATAGGCCACCACCATACATTATCTTATGTTATAAGAAGATATGATAGGTATGTTATAGTGTTACTTATAAATAAATTTCAGGGTTGACCATTGAACTTGGCACCCATTTAGATCTCACTTCTTTTGTCGTTGAAGTCAACAACCAAGGCAATTATCATAATATTGAACTTGGTTCTCATTTCACATTTATGTTTTTGATTGTTTTTTTTAGCTAAATCGTAATTTCCCCAATAACTGGTATAAAATACTACTATCTGTGGTTAACTTAATTGTTAAATGTATTGTTACATTAACAGCTGTGTGATATACTTGTTATTGCGCCGCATTTCCTTCAAACATATTTGTAAATTATACTAATACATATATAGCTGTGATTAAAAAAAAACGGCGCAAAAAAACAATAATTACAAAGATAATGTAATGAAATCAATATCAATATAGCTATTTCAAGATTGGCCTACGTTTTCCGAGTTTTCCGTTATCCTTGCTTATGAATATAAGAGTGACTAACGGAATATTTCATATCAATCGATTGCAGTACGTGACTAACCTACTCACTATATCCGTATCGAAGGACCTACATATGACTATGTACGTAATTAATACACAGATATCAAAACGTAGGTACAGCTAATTACAGAACTCCCACGCAGGTAACCAAACGTATTTATTATAATGTCACAACCTTGGCCAGAAATTAGTTACTTTAGTTTAACAGTAGACATAATATTACGTATATATTTTAATTTAAAGGTTAATCTGCTGTTCCTCCTCCTATCCTATTGGTCCAAATCTTCTATTACAAAAACGAAATACCACTCATTGATTAATCAAGAACGAATCATAAAAATGGCAGGCATGGGGACGGTCGCTAAACTCTGCCGCAAAGATGGTAAATCGGTGATATGCAAATCGATATCACTTACTTGTACAAAGTAGTTGACATCCGTTAGTTTATTGAAAATTGTATTAAGACAACCCTAGGCCCCGCTCAAGAGGCAGGCAGCATCGGAAATTGGATATCCTGTCCTGTTTATCCCGCATCCCAACTCTCCCCCCCCCCCCCCCCCCCTCCCCCCATATTCCGTACACTAAATAATACAAATATACGCCGAACGAACACTATTCAGGTCAGAATACTCACAGATATTTGTGGCCGCATTTCTGAATGGCCGACGCGATTCGCGAACTATTCATGAAGTACCATTTCGGAACTAAGGGATGATGTAGGTGGTGACATAATCATTCTGATGAAGACGAAGGTACAATTGTACTGTGCAAGCAGCGTAGAAATGCCAGTTGATGACGTTTATCGGAATTTATCGTTAGGAAACAGAAGATACGTTTTATTATTGCTTCCATCTTTGTATTTAGTCGAAATTACATGGGAATTAAAAACATACATAATCTTCTTCTTATAAATAAAAATGAATTGCTGTTCGTTAGTCTGACTAAAACTCGAGAACGCTCGGACCGATTTAGGTAATTTTGGTTTTAAAATGTTCGTCGTAGTCCAGGGAAGGTTTCAATGAGAAAATATAGAAAAAGAATCAGTATTGGCGGTATGAAATTTGATCGCCGGGACCACTAGTTTGAAATAAAATCTAATACAATTTTATTTCGCACACAGAATTTTATAAATTTATAATATTATTGTTCAAGACGCAGGTAGCATTCATAAGTTGCTTAACAGAGCCACTAATTATTTGCTCAAGATAAGATTTAAGAATAAAAGAAACCCACGATAGTCTGATGACGATATTGCATAATTAATAAGGAAACTATACGAACACAATCTCTAACGTCATATCTGCACGATAGATAAACGATATAATACACATATACATGAATTGCGAAAGAATATATATCTTGTTGTTAGTCCAAACAAGCGATATGAACGCAATAAAGCTTATAAACATACATAATGAAGTATCCAGAATGGTTACTTAGGGTAAAGTTATCATAATAACTTTGTTATGTCTGATCCGGTGACTCAGAAACTGAATTACTCACAAGTTGACAAAATAGACCATGCCATTCGACACAGACGCTGCAAAAAGTCATTAAGTCACAACACTGAATCACTAATGATCCCGACCGGAAGTTGAATCACGCTATTATTAGCCATAAATAAATGAGAACAAATCTTTACTTCACCGCAGACTCGAATGCCTTGAGCTAATATACTACAAAACACAAAACATGTAAGAATTTACATCATAATAAGATATAGAATAGTAACAAGGTCGTAACCAAGACGATAACTATTGCTGCTTGAATTTAAAAGTAGATGTAACCAATGATAAACACTTGTAAAACATCATCATACTACGGTCAAATGTAAGTAGGTAAATCACTAACAAAGCATAATAATGTACCTACATACATTTCGAAGTTCGATGACATTTGCGAATAAGCAAAAAAGCAATCGAATCGATTTTCTAAGATTTTCAGCAGACTAGCAAGCAAGTCAGCACGCACATATCATCATCATCATCATCAAATAAACGTTAATCTTAAGTTATAATCAAATAAACCATGAATAAAATTAATTAGTCAAGCTACAGGCTTTAAAAAGATGCAAATTCACTAATTACTCGCCTACTTTGTGGTATAATTTCACATTCCTTCCCTAAATACGTGTCGAAGTGTGAACAAGATGACGTAATCATCAGTATTCTGATGAGCTCGAAGTCCTTAAAAGGCTTTATCGCAAAGAAGTCCAACGACCACCAGGCGATATGGATTAGTCACTGGCTAATCAACAATGGACTAATTACGCCACTAAAAACTAGAACAATACCAGCCATGAATGGACGGCGTGAAAAAAAAATGTGATTGTATTTCGTGCAATAAATGTTCAAGAATTGAAATATAAAATAGATGTTGCGTATACGTAGGGCCAAAGACGCGTTATGGAGATGCAGGCTCATCTCATACAAAAAGGCAATGGTATAGTGGTTACAAAGGTAATAAGAAATTGTTGTAGACTAAATTTAAATTGCCTTGTAAAAATACTCTTATCAAGCTCCATTTACAAACTGCGAGCATTGACTCCGTCCTGTAATCAGACAATAACGGCAAAGGAGATTTATTTTTAACAACAACAGTCGTGACGTCAGCTTCGCGTTAAATCCGCCTGACACAAAACGTGGAGAGTTGACAAACAGCTGACGCGAATGCTATCGAAAGCAAGTGACATTGCCGGTTAATCTCAAGGCGACGCGACAAAAGCAAACCCACTATACACTACAGTAGTGTACAGTGTTACAGAACACATGACATTCAGCAGACGTTGTGCAACTTCCGAACCTTGGTTGTGACGGACAAATTACACTGTGAACGCCTTGAACGGTTCAGCCTTTTGTGGCTTAAAAATAGGCAATGATTGCTTTAAGGAAAGGAATGGCTACTGATATTTGAGCTTATCTCAAGAAATTAGTTAAGTTTCAATAAAATATCTCTGTTATATGCTAGAGGAAACTACAGTGGCGAAACTGAGGCAATATTTAATTGCAGCGTAAATAACAAAGGCAAACGACTACATAAAATACAGCCGAGAAGCGAAGTGTACTGATGTTTTATTCCGACTGATTACAACGGCCATGAATATTGAAGTCATATGATCAAATATATCAATAAAACGTCACCACAGAATTCAATTGCCAATATACATTTGACTTGTAAATTGTTCAAACGGCGAGCGTTGTCAACTATTCATAGACTTCATAGACCGACAGACAGCTGAAGACGAAATCTAAATGGCCTCTATTATGTATTCTCACTGAATAAACTGCTTCAGTGAGATCAGTATCTATGTAGAGATTCTACTAACGCTTTGACGGACATAGCACCTATGTCAGGTTATTAAGGTTCAAATTATGATGGGAATATATTCCCTCCGACCATTCAAGGGTTAAATAAAAACTTTCAACAAACCACTGACAATATGTGTACATGACTTTCAGGATGACCTCACTCCATCTGATGGTAAGCAGCCGTGAGGTCCACAAATGAGGTCGACAGACACAAAAGAACCTATTGAGTATGTCGCCCTTAACCTGTAGGCCTGTAAAAATACCATTTCATGAGGACACGAAAAGTTGCATCAACATCTGCTGGCTTCAAGAACTTTTTCATTCATTAATCTTCTCCCTGTACAAGAGCAACTTCGCTTTTTTACCATCTCAGATGCATCCTTACCGGAATTCATACTTTTTAGGGTTCCGTACCTAAAAGGTAAAACGGAAACCCGATAACTAAGCCTTCGCCGTCCGTCTGTCCGTCTGTCTATCTCCAATCTGTATCTCATAAACCGTGAATTAGCTAGAAAGCTGAAATTTTCACAAATGATGTATGTATTTCCGTTGCCGCTATAACAAGAAAATAAACCAAAAATTAAAAAAAAAAAATTTTTTTTACATAATTGGTACGGAACCCTTCGTGCGCGAATCCGACTTGCACTTGGCCGGTTTTTTTTTCGTCCCTGCACTTTTTGCTATGCACACTGCACATGTTTCGGAGTCAGGTGTCGCGTTCTCACGCCGATGCACTCGGTCCTGCGTCATTCAAGGCACTTGGCTTCTTTGAAGAACCTTTCTCTAAGCTATTTTAAGTCGACAGTGTTTTATTTCTAATTTTAACGACGTGCCCTTGCTTGACTTGATGAAAAAAAGATATTTATAAAACGCGTAACGTTCAGTTAGTCTAAGTTACGATAACATAGAGCGTTCAAGTTTCTTAAGTAACCATACACTTGGAACGCATTTATAAACATCTTACTTTTTCGACTAAACTAAGAATAGACTATTCCACGTGATTTCCCCCTCTTAAGTGTGTAACTAACTACTATAGTTCTAATAACGACAATAGTTATGTTGTACTACTGTGTCTACTGTAATAAAACTCCACAGATTTCATCAGACTCTATATCCTCACTGCCACTAATATTTATGTAGGTAAATATTGACTTTCAACTCAATTAAATGTATTTCACGACTAACCTAAACTTGTAACATTGAATTCCAAGTACCAATATTGAATTCACCTGCCTATACTTATTCCTCAGCCTAATAAACCAGCATGCACCTTTGTCCGAAGCAGTGATGTTCCGAATATCCGTATCCGTATCCGTATCCGCGGATATCCGAGGGAAAAGAAAAATCCGTATCCGTATCCGGGTCCGTTACTTTTTACGCGGATCTTTTACGGATCTTTTTCAGGTGATTATTGGAATTAAAAACTTTAAAAGTCCATTTAGAGTATTTTTATTACTTGTAATCAAATATTGGACATCTTTATATTGCAAACATTAGATAGATAGAACTTTATAATGAGAGAAAGTTATAACTTACATTACTTTTAAGCCAGTGAAATAACTAAAACTTAAATCTTTTTTTATCTTGATTACAGGAATATTATAGTAAGTTATAAAATCTTGTACACTTTTATGTCAATGAAAAAAAAAAAAACTCTAGCCTCCTTTTTTACAATTATGAGACTAATACAATAGAAAGTTATAAGATCCGTATCCGTATCCGTATCCGCGGATCTTGATAATAAATATCCGTATTTAGATCCGTATCCGCGGATATGCATTTTTGATGATCCGGCACATCACTGGTCCGAAGTCACCACTACGTAAGCCAATCCAAATGCGACCCTTAACTATCGTTTCAAACAGCATCCATAGCTGGTTTGATTCAGTCTTCACGTAACACTGAAGCTGTGAAGCCGTAATGGACATAGCCGAGGGCTCCAAGGTCAACCGCCGGTAGGGTTGACAACTTTTTTTTTTATCAAAAAAGTATTTAATGGTTGGGATAGGATAACAATTACATATTATTGTATAATACTTTGTTCTATCCAAAAACATTTATTTCCTGTTATTTATTTCATTATTTCATTGGCCTTTGACACTTGACATTTCACACCTGAAAAAAGGTTCCTTTGTGTTTTATCGGCCTTTGACACTGACTTTTTTTATTGCCTTATAAAAACACTTTAGCACGTCATGCTAAATATTTTTTTGCTATATCCCCTCCATCATCAATTTTTACATAAATGTGTAGGTCGCGGTTAAATTATTAAGTTCACATAATTAATGATTTGTTGTCTCACAGTAAAGGTTGAAGTTAAAGTATTTTCACATACAGAAATGAGTAAAAGTAGTTGTATAGTAGGTACTAGAAATAAATAGTTTCTTTACTACAAAAGTATGATAAGCAACCCTAATCGCCAGGTGCATCGACCAGCCCCAAACAGGTTCCCGGTACCCAAGAGGGGGGAAAGGGGGGGACCATTGTATGGGGATTACTTACGGCCGAAGCCCGCTCGGTTTACTATCAAATGCACCATAAATACTAGCCATAAGCTATTATTGTGTTGGTACGTGTTGTTTGTACACAAAGGAAAAGGAAAAAAAAACAGTCAAGTGCGAAGTATTCCTTTTATTTTGTTTTTAGTATTTCGTTGTTGTTTTGGCTACAGAAATGGGAAGTTGGGTCATGTCTATACACTACAGCTTGGTGACAGACAGACAGACGAACAGCAAACCGAAACGGATAAGGAACTCTAAAATGGCCACGAAAGCTATTTATTTTGATTTTGAATGATTATTATTTTGATCTTTGATCTTTGATCTAGTATTCTTTTTAGTAATTTAATAAACAGATTTACCAAACTGAAGAAATGCAACGATGAAAGTAAGAAAATTCATTAATTCATTCAAATAATAATTCTGAATAATATTTAGATAAATCAGTAAGATATTCTTAAAGATTTCTGCACGCGAGAGTGCCACTTAAAATAATTGAGTCGCATTTAGCAAACCGCCGTACAATTACTACTAAACATGATTTGGCGGATGCAACTTTGTCATTACAGACACGAATATATTTAACGACTGCCACACTACACTCGCGTTGCCAGAAATCTAATAACCTAACTAGATAATGAATGCAAAAGTACCTCTTTATCTACAGCGCTTTCACATAAAACTACTGAACCAATTTATATAAAATTTGGTACACAGATTGTCGATATATTCCTGACTAAAACCAAAAAACTAATACCTATGTAGCACCGGTTCTATCCATACGAATAACAAATATAAAAAAACGGCGGTATTGGTTTTTGGTATTAGAAAGGAATAGAACTCTAGCTAGAGACTGATAAAGGTACGGTGATAAGGTGATATGACGAGACTTATAACTGAGTAATGTTATACGCGCTAAACATCTTCACTCCGACGCAGAGTCTAGCAGAAACTAGTACTTACCATAGAACACTCGCTTATTCTTTATTATAGTGGGTGTGACAGACAGACAAGAAGGAAATTAGGTAACTACTGCCCAGCTCCCGCGCTACTTCCCATACCTATCGTCTAAAGTGTGGCGGTGGCATTAGGTAGTTTGCCTATCAACTGCGATTATAGCAATCGGATATTCCGACTAATTAGGTTTTTTGCGCCCTAATGACATGGAATTAGACACCGACATTTTAATGTCAATGTGCAGGAATGATTTAGCATAAATTTTAGCGTGCTGCAATCACGATATGTAGGTAATTTTATTTTAAAGAGACTAGCTCAATACAAATAGAAAAAATATGTTAAATCAACAACTTCAGAAATCAACATTTGCATAACTCGTAAAAGGTACATCATAATAAACAACACCGATAAGCCAAGGTTCAATATAAGTGGTCGAAGTAAAAACGATCATAACAGCACCAACGGTAGATAAACGTAACAATTACATCAAATTGACCTATCAAATAGTTAACGATAACCGAGCAGATCCGATAACGCAACAAAAACATGCACGCGTGACCTCATACCGCTAGCCTGGCTGACTGATGTGACGTCACAAATAGTTTCATGAGTTGTGACGTCACTCGCTACGCATCACCGGCGCAGCCGCCAACAGTTCAAAGACCTCTAATTAAAATCTCGAGGAGGGGATGTGGTCGCGGCGACTAGATAGATGATGCTGTCGATAAAATTACTATGAGAAAAAGTCACTACGCTTGGTTATCTAACCAATAATTAGGTGGTTCCCATTTCAGTGCACCAGTTTTTATTGCACAGTGCAATTGTTATTACATATAATAATGGTATAATGCATCAGTGCATGGGAGTCAGCCATAAAACAAAACCAAAACAATAACAGAGACTCGTAATTGTGCTCGTACATTCACGCATGCATGACGCATAATTAAAAAAACATGATGACTGCATGCCAGACGCATGTCCTTAAGGTGCTTTCGATGATACTTAAAGCTATTTATTGCTATATGAAATTGCATTTCCCACCGATTTATTGTGGGATTAGTAGAGTTGTAAACAAGACTCTATAATCTCGAAGATAAGGCCCTATGATACTATCTATGCCAAATTAACGTAAACATTAATGTAGTTAATTTGTATGACATAATTGTAAACAATTACATAATGAATTACTTGGTAATTCCATCATTTGTGGACACAATGCAATGCGCATGCGCTTAGAATCCCTGTGTGCCTGGAACGTCCTTTGTTTTAAAACTCTATGATAAATATTATGTACTTTGCCAACAGCTACGTGATAAATATTTATTGAGCAAACATGTTCGTATAAATATTAAACAGGTTTTTAGAACCCATCTGCAAAATACAAAATGTTTTTTATCCTTTCCGCGCAAGAGGAATGACAGCTTACGTCATCCACACACAGTCGCAAGCCGGACAAGGTGCAGATAACACGTATTTGACGTATTTGTGTTTCGATAAAGTATATTACAGTTTTTTGTCGTGTAAACAGAGCTACGACCTCAGGACTAACGGTACAACGAGAATACAAACGCGCTGAGAGAAAGCGTTGAGGATTTCCAATAGAGTGAAAGCACGCAGTCGTTGGTAGAGCCGCGGCGTCGAGCGGACGAAACATAACCTCGCAATGTTGGTAGCAGTCGCGTCCGCGGCGGTAGTGTCTACGGCCGCCCTCGTATACTGGTTCATGAACCGCCACAAGCCGCTGAAGGTCATGCTGAGCGAGCTCAAGCACACGATCGACATGCAGGGGGCCGGCGCCGGCGGACTCATCGACGACTGGGTGAACGTTTGGCGGAACAGAGTCGTCTTGCCCGACGCGAGCAGAAAGATCGCCGTAGTCACCGGTGGGGCGCGCGGCATCGGAACCGAAGTCGTCAGAGGACTCCTCCAAGCGAATATGACCGTTATTGTCGGCATAAGAAAGCCCGAACTCGTAACAAAACTAGCCGAGTCTATGGAGAATGCTAAGAATTTGAAAGCATTTCAATTGGACCTGCAGTCATTGAAGTCGGTTAAGGAATTCGCGGGTAAAGTGTTGAAGGAGTACCCAGAAATACATTTGTTAGTAAACAATGCGGGCATTATGTTTGGAGATTTTAAACTCACTGAGGATGGAATAGAGACACAGTTAGCGGTCAACCATGTAGGACATTTTTACTTGACACATTTACTATTGCCGGCTCTGAAAAGGGGAGGGAAAATAGGTAAATCAGCGAGGGTTGTCAATGTCAGTTCCTGTGCTCATTATCCGGGAAAGATTTACTTTGAAGATATAAATATGAAAGAGCATTATGATACTACAGCGGCTTATTCACAAGCAAAGTTGGCACAGGTAATAAAACTGTTTGTATGATACATTTAGGGTACAGATTGCAAAATAGTATTCAACTTGATGTTAATTAAATTTTTGTCTAAATTTACTAATTATTATCTAATAATTTTTTGCAGCTAATGAGTGCAAGATACATAAACAAAATTCTTGAAGAAGAAGGTTGCGATGTCAAGTGCTACTCAGTACACCCTGGAATAGTCAATACAGAACTCTTTGACGGGACATTGTTTAGAAGAGTCTTCCCATGGGCTATGAAATTATTCTTCAAATCACCAGCCAAGGGGGCTGTCTCAATTCTTCATACATGTTTTAATGAAGATTTGGAGAAAAAAGGAGGTTTATACATTAGCAATTGTATAGAGGGAATTAGCAGTAGTTTTTCCAAAAATATAGAGCACCAAAAGAAACTGTTTAAAATATCTTGTGATTTAATAGATCTGGATGAAGATAAGTATGGAAAGTGATAAAAATTTACATAAGTGTTTATTTATTTATTTATATTATAGGGATATAATGAATTATATTTAATATAGATTAGGCTTCCTGTCTAGTCTCGTATAATCTGAGTTCAGGGTATATTTAAAGGTGTACTTAAGGATGTGGCAAATTTAATAAAGATATTTTTATAGTACCTACTATGCATTTTTTTATCCCGCTTTACTACATCATTATGGTTGGCATACTACACTTTTTATATCACAAACTCTGCAGAAACAAGTGTTCACAATTTTTTGATAGAAAATTAATGTTACCACTCTATAGCATTCTGTAGACTGTACTACACAGACAATTCTTGTACTCAGTTTCTTATTACAGTACATTGAAGTTCCTTGCAATTGTAATTATGCCCAATACCTACCCAAGATTTACTTGTTTTCAACAGTTAAGTAATAATTTGATTTGAACCATTCTATAAGTGTTAACAGACCACTTATTTAATTACCTTATGATTAGATAATGAAGAACCTTGTGTACCTAATTTTATAAGGTGTATGCCTACTGAAGTGCATTGATTGTTAAGGTTTTCAATAAATGATTACGAATTTAATAGTGAAATACCTACTCAAATTTGCATATTATATGACTATTAATATTAAATCAACAAGAGAACAACAAAGAAATTTAAAACTCCTACAATACTAAAGTTGACATTTAATACTCTCAACAAAGCTCAGTTGTAAAGCACTAAATTTAAGTAACTACTTATGTAAGTACCTACTTACATTTTGTAATTAATGAGATAAACATTATTCATTTGTAATAAATCCAAAAAAAAACATTCATTTGCTTCTATAGTATCTATAAAAACTAGTATCAATTTCTGGCATTGCCACAGCACAATAGAAGGAAGGATGTTGTTAGGCAAGTAATTGTTATTTATGCACCTTTCCTTCAACCTTTTCGTCAGTGACACAGAAATGGAAATATTTGGCAACTTCATTAAGTAGGTAATAATAACATAGAGTACATATTGTTTTTACCACAAATTAATTTTACCAAATAATTGTTACTGTAACACTCATAGTAAATTTACTAAAATAATTGTCTCTTTGTAGATACCAATATTGTATTTTCATGCCTATTTTGGTTGCTTTTGTTCCACTACTATGTAGCAGTACCTACTAAATGAGAGGTGTAATACTAACACTATCTCATATGAACTCCGACCTACAAACATAAACAAAGCCTTACCTGCTAAAGAAACCGGAGAGTCCCTTCTTCTTCAGCTTCGCCTGATCCTGCTCCGTTGCAGCGCCATCCCCATCATCATCCCTCGAGGCACTGGAGCCCAGCGAGCACTCAGACAAGCTGGACACGGTGCTCGAGAAGGAACCACCATCTTTCCCGCGCTGATGACCGCTCACGCTCCCGCCCCACTGAAGCGTACTCTTCGGAGAATCACTCGTGTCGCTCTTCTCACAAGTCGATATCGAGAAGTTGCCCTCATCACTGAAACTGCTCTTCTTCGACAACTTATCGATGTCGTCACTTGTTTCTTCTGGCGCCTTCTCCACTTTAGGACTCACGAAGTGCAACTGCTTCGTGATCGGGTTGTAAGCGAGCTGCATGTTGTCCAGCGCTTCGCTGAGGCGCATCCCGCCTTTCTGGCACGGCGAAGACGACATGACGCTCTTCGCCAACAACCTCGGCCACTGGAGCGTTTACAAACTATTTCCATTTTGACGATCGCTCTTTATATTCGGAAAAGCCATTTCTATTTTAATTATTAAGGTTGTTTTCACTAGTTCAAACGAATTTTGTTTTGTTTTGATATTTTTAATGCATCACTCGCGTCAAACTGGCTTGGTAAATATCTCCAATGTTTTTTTGTTCTGATTACAATTACAACATAAACACAACCCTTGAAAACACTCCTAAATAATAGTTAACCATTCTAATTACGACACCAAACGTATTGTTACACCGAGAAGTAACCAAAAAACACAAATTCCTAATTTCTATTTTATGTAATAAACTATTTCGTTCTAACTAAACACAAAGCAAAGCAACACACCCATCGCCTTTTACTTTCCACTGTAAATAATTTGACATTTGTGTTTTCTCAGTTCAAGAACGCGTTTGGCGTTTGTTTTGTGATTGTCAAAGTGGTATAATCCGACCAAATAAAGAAGACGTAAAAGTCATGACTGACATATGACAATTCGACACTTTTAAATTTGGTCAGTTACTTAGTACAAAACATACGGTTTCAGAACGAAATGCGTTTCGTTCGTGCAAGAGAATGAACTATGTAATGTTTGATTTTTCAAAATTCTTCCACCTAACAACAAACAACCGTGATTCCTAAAGAAAATAATTTCGGGAGCAACCGTTTTTATTTTCGTAAGTCTTAACTTTAAAATGTGTGTATGATTGCATACAAGTTCAGTCGCCAGAGCCGTGTCAGTAGGTGTTAACAGATGTCCCGTAGTGCTGATATCATGGCGAAGGAGATTGAACGCGGAGGCCTCCTTCTCAGAGGCAGTGATTGGATGCTGTATCAGAAGCCAGTTTTCGTGCCCCACGCAAACTAAACTCACCCTTGATCACGGTCTATCGGGCATTAGCTCCCGTTCACCCGTGATCATGGCGCTTGCATGCAACAGTGCCGAAATTTCGGTAGCTCATTAGAACAAAACAACATGATAAATATCCCGGACAGTTTCAGTTTTCTAATGAGTGTAACCATGACAGTTTAAAATAAAATTATAGAATTACTTTACTTTGCTCCACTTTTATTTTTACTTTAAGTGGGATGACTTAGTGGTACAGCCAAAGCAATTCATAAACAGGAATTTCTATTACCAATGGAAGTAAAGGTATAACTAGGTTCTTTTATTGCTACTCCAAATCGCCACACTACAAGCGAAAAGCACTTTTCCCTTTAAATATTTATACCAATATCGGCAGTGGTGGTCAGGACAAGGTAAAATGAAACATGTTAATATTATCAAAATACTTTTATATTCGGTGTATCATTACTGAAAACAAGTAAATAGTTAAAAATATCGTATTTACGTGCTATCAACAATATGGTCAGGTCAGCCGTAACCGTGAACCCTAATCACAGGGTCCACAAATTAAGCTTTATTATAACTAATAATATAAAAATATATTTATCATACAATAGGATATTTACAATAGGGTAGTTTCCTAAGTCTGATTTTACATACAATTTCACAATTAACAGTAACATATAGGTAAATTAATAACATAAGTGAAATCGAAAATAAAATTTCTTATGAAATGGGACAATAATAGGCATTTGAAGTTAGGTGGGAAAGTCCATTTCTAAAGTGCGAAAATTCAATTAAAATACTATGCCATATTATTAATTACAGAATTAGTAGTAACTTTCACTATGAAAACATATTCGTAAACGCAACATTTGATATAGCTGCTGAACAAAGTTCTTACGATATGCGTACAGTATACAGAGCGGTGACGTCATAGCTCTGTGCTACATTTGTATGAAGCGTTTTGAGCTCGCCCAAATGATGTGCTGTTGAAACCGCAATATCTCCGAGAGTTTTCTAAATATCAAACCATTCTTTTAACAGCACCTTTGCAATTGTGTGGTCCATCCATTTATCAAAAAATAAAAAAATAGGAAACTACCCTATTAAATACAATAAAATTAACAAATAAGATTAAATCGACTTTGAATTTAGCGAATTTTAAATACGTATTTATACCCCAGTGAGGAATTAAAATCACAATAAGTAGCTTTTTTTATGGCGGGCCTAAAATACCTTCCAAGAACTTAGTTCAACCCTGGAGGTAATCATAAACAATATGAGACCGATTAATACACAACTCGACGATAAATAGACTCTCAACTCTTTGGTTCTTTCGATGGCTTTTCTGAAGCACCCAATTCTGGAAATAGTTCCATCAGGCATAAATCTAGTAGATTGTAGACCAACTGCAACAAAAACATATACCTAGTTAGTATTAAGAATATTCTTTTTTGTAAATACAAGCCTTAGTCAAATTTTTTTTTCCTTTAATCAACAATAATATTGGGATGCTATATCATAACCCAGAATCTTAGTATTTTATCTATTAGCTATCCAGCCACTTGAATTCGTTTTTATTTAGAAACATTACTTCTATGTCCATGCTCAGGCTTAAGACTACCAAATATCATTAAAATCTGTTCAGTCCTTTTGACGTCAACGAGCAGTTACTTTCCCATTTAAAATGATAGTTATAATGTAGTATGTATCACCTGTTTATTCAGCTCAGGCCTCTGTATAATCTCGAAGGCAGTGTGCACCGCGACCGGCAGGCCGGTGCCAGCGATCAATATGGCGGAAGCGGGTATGCTCCGAAGTAATTGGCTGCGCGCCTGTTCCCGCTGTAGGATTGGGTCCGAACGAGGCGTGGAGGCTTTCTTGCCGAAGAGGAGGCCTGGAAAGGGAGGATTTTTTGAGTACTTCTCAAAACAGAAACGTTTCTATGTCTAATTTCAAGAACAACTGATGAATATTTGGACTAACAGTTGACAAAACACGTGCACGCTAACACATATTTTCACTGGTTAAAGTAAAGCTTTTAATTTGTCTCTGTCAAAATACATCTTGTAGACCATGATAGTTGGACAAATAGTCGCGATCGCCTGCTAATATAGCGACAGCAGTAGAAACAAGTAATGTTAGTAAGTAATGTTGTGTTAAGAAATGTAATGTTTTCTTCAAAATATAAGATAATTTCTCTTTATTATCAATAATATCAATGAGCAGAGAACCGCCCATGTGTTTTGTAGGTATCTAAAAACCAACATACCGTGCCCCAATCGTATCAAATGCGCGAGCCTCCTTTCGCACAGCAGCCGTCCCAAAAGCCGGTTTAGGAATGCATTGAATACATCGTCGACCGTCTCCCGCGCCAGGCAGAACACGGTCCCGGCGATGGCAGTGAGGAAACCGCGCGCTTTCACCACTTTTGACACTGGAATTGAAAAAAAAGTTGTCAAGTTTAGTTCAATCGGTGGAGAAACGAAACGCAACTCCGCGGGAAAGTTAAGGGAATTACGTTTACGAGACCTATATACGTTGCTTAATTTTTATGTTATTATTTTACATGTAGGTTTATATCGAATAAGAAAATTAAGGATATAGTACCATGATTTATTATTCGTGAAATTATTTTGTGATTAGAAAACTGAAACTGTCCGGGATATTTACCATGTTGTTTTGTTCTAATGAGCTCCCGATATTTCGGCACTGTTGCAAGCGCCATGATCACGGGTAAAACCATGACCATGACAGTTTAAAATTATATTTTGTGATTATTTCTAGTTAATCATAAAAAAAATATTTTATTTTGGACTAAAGCCAAAGATTTACTGCTAAAACTGAAAGTATCTCCATACTCACAAATATACATAGCGCAGTGCGTAAACCCGACCAACACGGTCTGGTACTCCTTATCCCCCTCATAGGCAGCAGAGGTCGGTAGCGCAAAGTTGTCTTTGAACACGGCTCCGCGGGGAATCCCCCCGCCGGGCCGACGCGCGCGCGCCGAGACTTCTTCACTGACTTCCGTTGCTTCTTCTACGTCGCGGGCGCCTTGTTTACTGGGGAAAAACAGGGAATTATATCAAATATGGATTATTAGCGACCCGCCCTCGCGTTGCTTCGGGTAAAAGTTTGATTAAGGATCATCTTTTCTAGCAATAAATACAACCGATGTTACTTGGAGAATGTAGTTTAGAGTATCATAGTGAAACTGATCCCAAATCTGTATAATTATACCAATCAAAACTGTCTGTCCGGTGGTTGGTGAATAGTATACGGGTAAGCGACCCCGGCTCCTCGAGCTACTATCGACTCAGTCCAAATCATCCGAGGCGATAGTATCCTTCCTCCCCTTTTCCTTCCCCCGTCATAATATCCTTGCTACTCGTGGGAACGGAATGACTTTGTTAAAACAATGCACAAGGCAAAATGGCGGCGACGTGGTCCACAACCCGTCACGTCACGTTTCCCACAGAGGTGAAAAGTGGATCGCTGGAAGTGATATCTGCCTACCCGTCTGGGAAAAAGGCGTGATTGTGTGTATGTATGTATGTGAATTTTCCAAAACACCAAAGGTAAACAGGTGACGATCTCTCCAATCGGCGCTGTACGCAAGCTACAAATACATGAAATATGATGTTTAGAAACACACAGCAGTGTGAGTGATCTGTAGTTTTTTTTCCTATCTGACTTACGATGATGGCTTGAAGTACTCGTAGCCTCGTCATCATCACCGGACTTGCTTTTAGGGGATGGCTTTCACCCCTAAAAAATCTGTAGTGTAAATGTTTACTTACTATTACAGAAATAGACTACCTCACTCAATGTACCCTTCCCAAGAAGTCTGAAAAGCCCAGTATACTTACAAATCTCGCCTTGTTGAGTAGCCCGAAAAGCCTATACCCAACAGTATACTCACAGCGCCTGGTACCGGTCCATGTCGGAGGACACGAGCAGACTCCGGAGGAAGGTCTCGAGGTGCTGTCCCTTCTCCTTCCTCAGGCGGTGCGCGACCGACTGGTAGATGTGCGCGAGGTCGCTGCCGCCGCCCCCCAGCGTGGACGCGCCGACCACCATGGAGAAGTCTCCGTCCACTGTGAGGAATAGGTGGAGAAGCTCGCTGGTCTGTAAGAGGCTCTTTTGGAGAAGGCGCTGGAGGAAGTCCTCGTATTTGTAGCGGAGCGTCTCCAGTGGGCTGTTGTCTCTGTAAATAAGATGATATTTAATTTTAATGTATAGAAGATCATAATTTTCATTGAGATTACTTTCTCACTCGTAATCTGTAAATCAGACACACTCTTTCACTGTTAAGCTTCCTCAATCAATATTTTCAAATAAAATAAAATCATTTATTTGCTTATTAAGTATATCATACGTAAGTGGCTTTTAACGGGTTCGGTAAACCATTCACCCTTAAAAGAATTAACTGGTTATGGCCTAGTAAAAAAATTTTTTGACTTTGGCCCTTATGTCAAGTGATTAAGACCCAGAATTTGGTAGCAACAGATATCCTTCTGACTGCTAAAGGACTAAAGCAATAGAGCTCATCTTTTTCCCTAACTCTCATCATACCGCTCTTCACACTCGCTGCGCTCCGGCACCTAGAGCCGGTTCAGCGCGTCATACTTAAATCCATTATACTATTTTATATTTTGTTAGGTTTTTGGATTGAGTTTCTCAATAAAACGTTTTCTTGATAATAAAATATATATTTAAAATCTATGCACGTTTGCAAGGTAAGAAGTTCTAGAAAATACAAAACAACCAACAAAACGTCATCTCATGACAGAACAGAAAAATACCTATGGGAGCCGTCAGATTTAAATTTTCTATTTATTTTTCTAAATTTAACACTCCCACTACAATTTAAATCTCTTCAACTAAATATCTGATCCCTTATATAAGTAAAAGTTTGAGTGGGCAATGCCTTAGTCAATATATCTGCTAACTGATCTTTACTAGGAACATAATTAACTTTAATCAGACCCAACTCAACTTTTTCTCTAATAAAATAGTATTTAACATCTATGTGCTTCGTTCTTTTATGATAAACAGGATTATTAATTAATTTTATCGCACTTTGGTTATCAATAAACATAGTTATACAATTACAATCTTCACCTAAATCCAACATTAACTGCCGCAGCCATATCATTTCTTTTGCTGCTTCGCATGCAGCCACAAATTCTGCCTCAGTAGTGGAGAGAGCAATGGTCTTTTGTTTCTGACTGGACCAAGTAATTGGTCCCCCGTTCATTATAAAAATATAGCCTGTTGTTGACTTACGTGTATCGACATCACTTGCATAATCAGAATCAGAATAACCTATTAGGCCATTACCTTCTCCATACTTTATACACAAATCTTTAGTATTGTTACGACCACGAGAGACCGTGCAAGCGGAATTAGTCTTATCGTCGTATGGATAAGGTCTATATTCGCTTGCACGATACTACGCTACACACTCTGGTAGGTTGTAGCGAGCTCTAGAGTGTTCTAAAGTAATAATAATAGTACGACCTTGAGAGACCGTGCAAGCGAAATTAGTCTTATCGTCGTATGGATAAGGTCTATATTCGCTTGCACGATACTACGTCACACACTCTGGTCGGTCGGAGCGAGCTCCAGCGAGTTCTAGAAATTTCGATCCCCGCGAGAAGATTCTCGACGCCACGCGAAGAGCTGCGTCCTCACTGGGTATAAAAGCGGGATGTACGACGCGACGGGACAGTTCCGATTTGGAAAGCGAAGCGAATCAGTCTCCTGCGAACTAGAAGTGATCGAGTGCGTTACCTGCGAATAGTTTCAGTGAAATTCAGTGTTTTAGTGTGATTCAGTGCTTTAGTGTAATTTAGTGTTCCGTGTTTAGTGTTTTTAATTGTGTTTTTAAGTGTTTAATTGTGTAATTGTTAATCGATAAATAAATTAATTGTCTTTTGGTGACTTTTGGCGTATCTTGAATTTAACGTACCCCGTTCCCGCAACAATTGGTGTCAGAAGTGGGATTCAAGATGCCTCTTACACCACGAGAAGACAGTGAGGGTCGAGTAACAAGGAGTCAAACCGCGGCCCTGCAAGAGGGTGAAGGAACTTCAACGGAGGGATCAATTCAAACATCAATTGGGCCTGTGGAGCTTGCAGATTTATTTAAAATGCTGCAGACACAAGCCAGCCGTCAGGAGGAGCAAGCCCGTCGCCAGGAGGAGCAAGCCCGTGAGCAAGCCCGCCGCCAGGAGGAGCAAGCCCGTGAGCAAGCCCGCCGCCAGGAGGAGCTAGCCCGACTTCAGGAAGCACAATTTGCTAAACTGAGGGAAGAGCAAGCCCGTCACCAGGAGGAGCAAGCCCGTGAGCAAGCTCGCCGCCAGGAGGAGCTAGCCCGACTTCAGGAAGCACAATTTGCTAAACTGAGGGAAGAACAAGCCCTTCGCCAGGAAAAGCAAGACCTTCGCCAGGAGGAGCAAGCCCGCCGCCAGGAGGAGCAACTGGTCGAACTCAAGGAAGAGCTAAGCAAGAGTTTGTTGGGGGCTATTGAAAAGAAGCACGAAGTATTAGAAAAGCAGATGGATGCTCTGAAGGATGATGTGCTAAGCGTCAAGACCCAACACGAAGATCGACTGACCCAACACGAAGATCGACTCGCCCAACATGAAGATCGATTCACCCAACACGAGGATCGATTGAGCCAGGTGGATGCTGAGATGCGACAGCTGCATACCAAAATGGCAAGAGTGGGGACCCGGGGTGCTACGGTAGTGTCGGATTCTCCGAAAATCGAAGTACCCCACTTCGATGGAACGACGTCTTGGGCAGCATTTTGGTACCAGT
Source organism: Maruca vitrata (assembly GCA_039566165.1). NCBI lineage: Eukaryota > Metazoa > Arthropoda > Insecta > Lepidoptera > Crambidae > Maruca > Maruca vitrata. Next base: position 14,288,791 of record CM076922.1, on the reverse strand, counting down.
TCGAGACGGTGGCTAAAGGAAAGGGGTGGAACGAGGAAGAGTCCTTGATAGCTCTGACTCTGGCTCTTCGTGGAGATGCCCTGCTCACGTTGGAAAACCTGCCTTCGGATAACAGAACTTTAGGTGCTCTCCAAAGAGCACTAGAGGGCAGGTACAGCGACAAACACCTGGAACACGCGTATAGAGCACAACTCCGCGATCGACAGCAGAAGCCTGGGGAGAGTCTGCAGCAATGGGCAACGGAAATCGAAAGGCTAGTCAGACGTGCGTACGTGTCATGCCCGACAATGGTGGAATCAATGATCCCGCAAGCTTTCTGTGATGGAATTAGAGACGCAGACGTCAGACACACCGTGAAATTGAGCCATCATCAGACCTTACAGGAAGCTCTAGCCCATGCTTTGGAGGTGGAAGCCGTGCGTCAAGACGCTAGAACTCAACGACTTCGGGAGGTCGTGGTGAAGGAAAAACCTTCTTTGGGTCCGATGTGCTATGGCTGCGGCGAGAGGGGCCATATTCGGAGTAGTTGCCCCAAGCGAAGATGGCCACGTAGAACGACAGTAGCGTCCTCTACACAGGTGGACGCAGAAGAGCTGTCGTTAAACTAGAAGAAGCCAGGGCCGTGGGGCGGGCGCTGGCTGGTCAACATCGAGCCCCTACCGTCACTGTTTCACAGATTGGTAATGGGAACAACCTTACAGTGGTTGGACAGCTGAACAGCGTAACGTGTCATTTTACTATTGACACCGGTGCTTCAAGAACAATAGTGCGTCCGGAGCTATTAAAAAGGACTATTGTGTGGAATCAGAGACCATCCGTTCAGCTTCAAACAGCAACAGGCCAGCCAGTTACCGTCTTCGGTGAGACGATGGCGAACATAACCATTGGAGAACAAACCTTTGAATACGGCGTTCTCATAGCAGACATCACGGACGACTGCATCATCGGATTAGACTTTTTAAGAGACCAGAAGTGTGTGGTAGACGTCGCTAAAGGAGTACTTAGTTTTCCCGAACAAGAAGTATTCCTAGAGGGAGCGAGATCATGCGCAGTTTACTGCCTGCAAAATACGACCCTACCGCCGAGATCTGAAACTCTGGTCAAAGTTAGATTCCCTTACACTGCGTGTCAAGGGCGAAGCGTCGTCATAGAAAACTGCGGCGACCACCCGAGTTGGATCACAGCAAGAACTCTGGCAATGACCGGAAAAGGAGCGCTGGTGCGAGTCATCAATCTTAGCGAAGATGAAGTGCAGCTACGAAGAAACTGTGTCATCGGACGGTGCGATGCAGGTCAATCCATCAGAAGGCTGAAAAGGACCCGGGAACCGGAATCCTGTCAAGGAGATGACGTCACGCCGCTCCTAGCAAATTGTAAGGACAAACTCTCTGAGCGGGAACTTCAGCAAGCTAAAAGGTTGTTGCTAGATTTCAACGACATATTTTCGAAGGGTGACCATGATTTGGGAAGGACAGGTCTCGTTAAACACAGAATAGACACGGGAGACGCGTCACCAATAAAGCAGCGGCCTAGACGCCTTCCATTTGCCAAAGAGAAGGAGGTAGCAGACATGGTTGCCGAGATGCAGAAGAACCGCATCATAGAACCTTCAACAAGCCCGTGGTCTTCGCCAGTAGTCCTGGTAAAGAAGAAGGACGGCAGCACCAGGTTTTGTGTGGACTACCGGTTGTTGAATAATGCAACCAAGAAGGACAGCTACCCTCTGCCCCGTATAGACGACACACTGGACATGTTGAGCGGCATGAAGTGGTTCTCAACAGTGGACCTTAAGAGTGGGTACTGGCAAGTAGACATCCATCCAGCAGACAAGGAGAAGACGGCATTTACGACCGGAACTAGGAATGGATTGTGGCATTTCAACGTCATGCCCTTTGGTCTTTGCAACGCTCCGGCGACATTCGAGCGGTTGATGGAAAGGGTACTGGTTGGACTTCTGGGTGATGCATGCCTGGTCTATCTGGATGACATCATTGTCATGGGTCGAAATTTCACAGAGCATGTCAGTAACCTGAGGAAGGTTTTCACTAGAATACGAGAAGCAAACTTAAAACTCAGCGCAAAGAAATGCACGTTTTTCAAGGAAGAAGTCGCCTATTTAGGCCACATTATTTCATCGAAAGGTGTAAGGACCGACCCAGAGAAGATCAAAGCTGTCCAAGAATGGCCTATTCCAGCAAACAAGACCGACGTGAGATCATTTTTGGGTTTATGCGCATACTACCGGCGCTTTGTAAAGAACTTCTCTGATATAGCGAAACCTCTTCATCGGCTCACGGAAGATAAACGAGTATTCGCCTGGGACTCGGAATGTGATCAAGCCTTCGTCAGATTAAAAGAACACCTCTGCACCAGTCCTATACTTGGCTACCCGAACAGAGAAGGAAGGTTTATCGTGGACACTGATGCCAGCAATACTGGCATAGGCGGAGTTCTGTCGCAAGAGCAAGGTGAACGGGAAGTCGTGATCGCCTATTTCAGTAAGTCACTTTCAAAACCTGAAAGGAACTACTGTGTGACTCGTAAGGAACTGTTGGCGGTAGTGAAGACTCTACAGCATTTCAACAAGTACCTCGTTGGAAGACAGTTTACCCTGCGGACAGATCATGCTGCGTTAAAATGGCTGTTGCAGTTTAAGAACCCTGAAGGACAAGTGGCGCGGTGGTTAGAGCAGCTACAGGAGTACAACTTCACAACAGAACATCGGAGTGGTAGAACGCATTTGAATGCCGATGCCCTATCAAGGAGACCTTGTCCTGTGGCCTGCAGTCATTGTTCTAAGACGGAGACTAAAGAAGAAGTCCGGATGATTACCACCCAGGGACTTGATAATGAATGGAGCGAAGACGCTATCAAAAAGGCTCAAAAAGAGGATTGTGACCTGAGGAAAATATTTGAATGGAAAGAAATAGGTCAAAAACCTTCTTGGAGCCATGTAGCATCATCAAGCCCCATCACGAAAAGTTACTGGGCAACAATGGGACAGTTTGGAGATTAAGGATGGAGTACTCTTCAGGAAATGGGAAACACCAAAAGGGGATCAAACGACACTACAGCTGATTGTACCCCGTAAACAGGTTGCTTCTCTACTGAGGTACATACACGATGGGGTATCCGGGGGACATTTAGGCGTGAAGAAGACCCTAGAGAAGCTGAGACAGAGGTTCTACTGGATTCACTGTCGGGAGGACGTCGAAGACTGGTGCAAGAAATGTACGACTTGCGCATCAGTAAAGGGCCCACAAACCAGAAGTAAGGGCAAACTCAAGCTGTACAACGTCGGCGCTCCATGGGAAAGAATCGCAGTAGATGTAGCTGGCCCCTTTCCAGAATCCGATGAGGGAAACAAGTACATCATTGTGGTCCAAGATTACTTCACTAAGTGGCCTGAAGTCTTCGCTACGCCTAATCAAGAAGCAAAGACGGTCGCCAAGAAGTTAGTCCACGAGGTGATTTGCCGATTTGGTGTGCCTCTTGAGATACATTCTGACCAAGGAAGAAACTTTGAGTCAGCACTGTTCCAGGAGGTCTGTCAACTATTGGGTATGCATAAGACCCGTACTACACCAGCACACCCGCAATCCGATGGCATGGTCGAGAGATTCAACCAAACGTTGGAAAACCACTTGGCCAAAGTTGTGGACGAGCATCAACGAGACTGGGACCAGTACATACCGCTTTTCTTGCTGTCCTACCGATCTGCGATCCACGATAGCACCAGCGCAACCCCAGCAATGGTAAACTTCGGTCGAGAAATGCGGCTTCCGGTAGACGCGTTGACTGGGACACCGCCAGAAGCTCCGAAACCAGTAACCGAATATGCGGCTGACCTACAGAAGCGCCTGGATGAAGTACATGCTCTCGTTAGAGACTGCAGTCTAAAATCCAGCGAAAGAATGAAAACCCGTTACGACCGCAAAGCCAACACCGACGGTTTCGATGAAGGGAGTCTGGTTTGGTTACACAACCCACTCAGGAAGAAGGGCAAATCACCGAAGTTCCAGCCAAGGTGGGAAGGACCATACAAGATCATCACTAGGCTGAACGACTTAACCTATCGGATCAAACAAGGGACAAGAGGCAAGCCGAAAAATTGTTCACATTGATCGATTGGCTCGTTACCATGGGTCAAAATGATGCTCGGGACGAGCATGACTAAGAGGGGGATAATGTTACGACCACGAGAGACCGTGCAAGCGGAATTAGTCTTATCGTCGTATGGATAAGGTCTATATTCGCTTGCACGATACTACGCTACACACTCTGGTAGGTTGTAGCGAGCTCTAGAGTGTTCTAAAGTAATAATAATAGTACGACCTTGAGAGACCGTGCAAGCGAAATTAGTCTTATCGTCGTATGGATAAGGTCTATATTCGCTTGCACGATACTACGTCACACACTCTGGTCGGTCGGAGCGAGCTCCAGCGAGTTCTAGAAATTTCGATCCCCGCGAGAAGATTCTCGACGCCACGCGAAGAGCTGCGTCCTCACTGGGTATAAAAGCGGGATGTACGACGCGACGGGACAGTTCCGATTTGGAAAGCGAAGCGAATCAGTCTCCTGCGAACTAGAAGTGATCGAGTGCGTTACCTGCGAATAGTTTCAGTGAAATTCAGTGTTTTAGTGTGATTCAGTGCTTTAGTGTAATTTAGTGTTCCGTGTTTAGTGTTTTTAATTGTGTTTTTAAGTGTTTAATTGTGTAATTGTTAATCGATAAATAAATTAATTGTCTTTTGGTGACTTTTGGCGTATCTTGAATTTAACGTACCCCGTTCCCGCAACAGTATTAATTAGGTATCTAACAATACGTTTCACAGCATTTACATGTTGCTGACTAGGATTGTTCACATATCTGCTTAATACATTCACAGCAAAAGATATGTCCGGTCTAGAAACAGAACACAAAAATAGCAAAGAACCAATAAGTTCCCTATATGGAAAATTAACAATATTTTCATCCTCATTCTTTGTCAGAATTACATTGACATCTGCTGGAGTACTAGTTGGAGTGACATCTGTCATACAAAATCGTTCAATAATTTTTTCTATATAATCTCTTTGGTGAATATGGATACAATTATTTATTCGTTCTATTTCCATACCAACAAAATACCTCAATTGCATTACTTTCATTTTAAAAGCTTGTTTCAAATATTCTATAATTTCTTGGATCAGCTGCTGACTAGAAGATATTACAAGGGCATCATCGACATAAATGATTAACATTACTTTAATCTTATTGAAAACCCCTATAAAAATACAACTATCAGCCTGGGATTGTACAAAACCATATTTCTTTAAAAACTCAGTGAACCTTTTGTTCCAACAACGAGAGGCCTGTTTCAACCCATACAAAGATTTATTTAATTTTAAGACATAACTTTTATCTAAAAACACACCCTCAGGCACTTCTATAAAAATATCTTCCTCTAGATACCCATTGAGAAAAGCAGTCTTTACATCAAACTGTTGAATTTCTAACTTATACTTTGCTGCAATGGAAAGAATAATTCTTATAGAGTCATACCTTGTCGTTGGAGAAAATATTTCTTGATAGTCAACATCTTTAATCTGAGTAAACCCCCGTGCACACAAACGAGCCTTGTACCGTGTCTGATTATCTTCATTCTTCTTGATTACGAAGACCCACTTGGTAGTAAGGGTCCGCTGACCAGATCTTGCGACTGCACTCCATGTGTTGTTTTCTTCATGTGCAGACAACTCTTCCTTAATGGCTTGAGACCATTCATTCTTCTGTGGACCTTGTAGGGCTTCGTCATATGTCTGAGGCAATGACAATTCAACAAGGTTAGCTTCAAAACGTCTATTGTGTCTTGGCCTCAAATTTATGTTATGCTGTTGCACTTCTCCTATTTCCTGAGACGGTTCGTATGTAGGATCATCACTGTGGCAACTTAATAAACTGTCATCAGATTGTGATGCTACAGTTTCCACTAGTGTTTCACCCACATTTCTTGCTTCGGTTTCATCATTTTGTATCTTATCTTCTTTTTCATCAGTAATAAATATCTGATTGATATTTTTTCTTATAACTGGAGATTGATGTTCATCAAAAATCACATTCCTTGAAATTCTTATCAACTTATTATTTACATCATACATCCTGTAATTGGTATTATCATAACCAACAAGCATCATTTTTTTACTCTTCTTATCTAATTTAGTTCTCAACTGATCTGGAACATGCACATATCCAATGCTGCCGAACACCTTCAAATGACCTAATTGTGGTTTAATTCCATTCCATAATTCATATGGTGTTTTACCTGGAGTCTGGCTTGAAGAAGTTCTGTTCAGTATGTAAACTGCACAGTTCACAGCTTCCGCCCACAGCTCCAGTGGAACATCTCTTGCATACAACATGGAGCGAGCACTTTCTACTATGGTTCTATTTTCTCTTTCTGCTCGTCCATTTTGTTCTGGTGAATATGGAGCAGTCAGCTCATGTACTATCCCATCTTTGTCCAAATATTCCTTGAAAACTTTGTTTACATATTCTCTACCATTGTCGGTATGTAATATTCTTATACTATGCATGTATTTATTTTTCACAATACTGTTATATTTCTTAAACTTTTCCATAACATCACTTTTGTTTTTTATAAAGTATACATGCCTGTAGCTTGTTACTGCGTCTTTGAAAAGGACAAAATATCTCATACCTTGAACTGACGTGAAAGACATTGGTCCACAGACATCACTGTACACTAAGTCACCAGGCTGTAGTTCTCCTCGTACAGATTTGTGAAATGGAAACCTGCACTGCTTTCCATATGCGCATGCCTCACATACAAAGCCATTTTTATCATTATCATTGATCTCCAGACCTGAAACAAGATTATTTGCACACATTATCTTAATTTCTTTCAGGTTTAGATGTCCCAGTCGCTCATGCCACATTTTAACATCATTTTGGTTATTCTGAACCAAATTGCAAGTATCTGGAATGATTGCTTTTATATTCAGCTCATATAAGTTATTTTCTCTAATTTTGGCACTCATAACTACTTGATTGTCTTTATAGATCAATGCATTTGAATCTTTCTTCATTATGGTGTAAAATTTTCTTATTATTGCACCTTCTGAGAATAAGTTTCTTCTCAGACTTGGGACATACAGCACATCTTGTAGTTCGCTGGATTCCCACTGTCCATTTATATACCTTTTTATTAGCACTTTACCAATTCCAGACACTTCTACAGACTGTTTGTTTCCTAAAGTTAATGACTTCTGGCTGCATTCAAACAATTCCAAAAAGAATTCCTTTCTATAAGTCATATGTGCAGAGGCACCACTATCTAGAATCCAAGTATTCTCTTCTGTGCTAGACGTATTATTCTCTACATAAAACGCTAGCATATCTGCACCTTCTTGCTGAGGTTTTCTTGAAATAGACTTTCTTGGAGCACGACATTCTCTAGAAAAGTGTCCTCGCTTTCCACAGTTATAACACTCAAACCTGTGTTTGGTATTCTTATTTTGGTTTACTCCACTACTACTCTGCATCGGCTCACTTTGCTTTGATTTCAACTTCCATCCTTTATTAGCAACAATGAGAGCTGTTTCTTGTTCTTCTTCACCTACTAAACTTGCTTCTTCATCTAAGAGGCGAGCAGTCAAATTCACGATAGTCTGTTGTTTAGAATCCAATGACATCCACGCCTGTCGCAGTGATCTGTACTTAGGTGGCAATGTTCCTAAAATTTTGGTTATGATGGCCATGTCACTGACAGTCTCACCTGTCTCTTTTAGTTGTTTGGCTAAGGATTCCACTTTCGAGATATGTTGAGCCACACTGTCACCCGGCAACATTTTATACTGATAGAACTTTTCGTGAACTAGCATTTTACACAACTCACTCTTTTGTTCGTATACCGATTCAAGTTTTGTCATCATTTCCATGGCAGTATCGCAATTTTCTATTAATGTTATTTGCTTGAAGTCCATTGACGAAGTCATTAGAAACATCGCCATTCCATCATTTTTCGACCATTCAGCACTATTTTGTTCCGTTCTTGGCACTCGGATATCAATTCCTTTTGCTTTTAAAGCACATTTCATCTGGAACTTCCACTGTCGAAAATTATTTCCATCAAATTTCTCGAGATTCATTGATCGCGTGTTGTCCATTATTGTCAATGAATATTCCGTAGTTATAATACTATTCTTTACCTTTCCTTTCTATAAACAGATTCCTGGGCCCATAACCTGTTAGGTTTTTGGATTGAGTTTCTCAATAAAACGTTTTCTTGATAATAAAATATATATTTAAAATCTATGCACGTTTGCAAGGTAAGAAGTTCTAGAAAATACAAAACAACCAACAAAACGTCATCTCATGACAGAACAGAAAAATACCTATGGGAGCCGTCAGATTTAAATTTTCTATTTATTTTTCTAAATTTAACATATTTTAATTTAAACGATTTTTTTATCTTAATGAAGTATATTAATAATTTCGTTTCAAATATAACTGATTTACGTATAGTCAAGTAGACCTCTTCTTCCAATTTCTCATAGTGGTAAGTTTAAAAAAAAAAAATTTAAATAGTGTGTAAGTGTTTATTTTTCTTATTATTATTTTCCATTTTAATTTCTGCACTCGTGCGAATAACTGTGCATGCTGTGTTTATCAGTAAATCTATTGTGCAAAATTTTCTGATCCCATAAACATGTATCATTAGACCTAAGAAACATTGTAACAATAGTTGATAGACCCAATAATAAAAATAAAAAAAATAAAATGATCTTATTCAGATAGCTGAGAATGATATTCCTCTTACCTTCTAGACGGCAGCGGCAGGTCCTGCAGCATCCGCTCGCCGTGGAACTCGAGCATCTTGCTCCTCAGCAGGTGGAAGTCGTGTTCGCTGCGCTCGAGCGCCCACAGTCGAGCGCCGGCGCCCGCTTCGGCCCGGTGGACGGCTAGCGTGAACACGCGGACCGTGCCCCGGCGGGGTGGGGCTTGCTGAAATGAAATAAGTTTATTTGCTTGTGAATAGGGTACACAGAAGATGAAATATAATTACAGTACATGACCGCCCATCCAGCCGTCAACAACAGCATGCAAAATACTTACAACTAAATACATCGTTAGTTAGGCTTTATAAACTAAAAATCTCCTGGATAGATATAGAGGTGGTTAATATTTTCCTATAGTACGAGTGAGTACAATCTATTTCTACATACAAACAGGTAACACGCGGAAAGTACCACGCCGGATGGGGCTTGCTGAGGATTTACAATTACATACAACTTTCTTATCAACCAGCTGTAATTCTTTCGTATTCAGTCTGTTTCTACAGTAGGTATTTTAAAAAATGTGGGAAGTCGAAAATGGACTGGACTTGTAGTAGAAGTAATGAAAGATAAATGATGTGTGTGTATTAGTAAGTCAGTGATAAGACATAATCTAAAAAATACACTTAGTAAACTAGTTAAAGACTATAAACAAAAAAAATCTTAATTAGTCTATTATTAAATAGTGTTTGAGATTGCGGAACAACGCCACCTAATAGCCACTTTAAGAACTAATACAAATGACACCTATAAGGAAGTCCAGAAGTTAAAGAGCTACTCAAGTAGAGGTCCACGCTCTCAGTACACTCGTACACTCGTGTCGGTGAAGCAGACTCCGGAGCAGCGCCATCTAGTAGCCGCCTCGACGACTAACACGAGCGGTTCGCTAGCACACTTCTTCTTTTTATCGTATGGTTGATGAACAACCTGGTGTCAGAGTTTAAACCGCCCGTAGGTCACTGACATGGCTTCACACACCGTTAAAAAATCTCTCAGGTGTGCTGGTTTCCTCACGATGTTTTCCTTCACCGTTAAAGCGTCGAATGATGGTACATATGAATTTCAAATTTGAAAAACACATTGGTACCTGGCGGGGTTTGAACTGACGACCTCTCGCATGGCAAGCAACGACCTTAACCACTCGGCCATCGACGTTTTTAAAATAAAAGCGACATCGACATCGACGCTTTTAATATAAAATGTGTGTAAAGTCAAGATAAATGATGAGTGTGTAGAAGAAAACTTAGTAAACAAATTTTCTTAATTTGATATACAATTTTAAACTGGCATGGTTACACACATTAGAAAACTGAAACCGTCCGGGATATTTACCATGTTGTTTTGTTTTAATGAGCTCCCTATATTAAGGCACTGTTGCAAGCGCCATGATCACGGATTAACTGACTTTCTTAGTTTATTTAGTGTTTTTACCATGAAAAAATTAATGTACTTAATTAGTGTATGTGTGTGCGGTGAAGCAGACTCCGGAGCAGCGCCATCTAGTAGCCGCCTCGACTAACACGAGCGGCTCGCGACCACACTCACCAGCCTGGTCTCCACGCCGGTGAGCACCACCTTGTGGGTGCTGAGGTCCTGTTCCCGCGGGCCGTCCTCCCCCGCCAGCGCCTCCAGGTACCGGGCGAGGTCCACGCTCTCAGTACACTCGTACACTCGTGTCGGTGAAGCAGACACCGGAGCAGCGCCATCTAGTATCCGCCTCGACCACTAACACGAGCGGTTCGCTAGCACACTTCTTCTTTTTATCGTATGGTTGATGAACAACCTGGTGTCAGAGTTTAAACCGCCCGTAGGCCACTGACATGGCTTCACACACCGTTGAAAAATCTCTCAGGTGTGCTGGTTTCCTCACGATGTTTTCCTTCACCGTTAAAGCGTCGAATGATGATACATATAATTTCAAATTTGAAAAGCACATTGGTACCTGGCGGGGTTTGAACTGGCGACCTCTCGCATGGCAAGCAACGACCTTAACCACTCGGCTATCGACGCTAGCACACTCACCAGCCTGGTCTCCACGCCGGTGAGCACCACCTTGTGGGTGCTGAGGTCCTGTTCCCGCGGGCCGTCCTCCCCCGCCAACGCCTCCAGGTACCGGGCGAGGTCCACGCTTTCCGTACACTCGTCTGAATCCGTATTGGTCACGCAGTCTAGCACCTGACCGTCTATGGTCTGAGTACGGAGAGCGCCTTTCAACCGACTGCCTAGCTTGAGCGCTGATTGGAGGAGTCTTTCTTGCGGCCTGAAAGAAAATAGTATTACGTTCGCGACCATAATTGGTGTAACCTAGTCGAATGTCGGCAGTAAGTACCTATGTATTTGCTACTCGTAATATCGCATATAGACACAAAAAAGGCTAATATTTGACATAACATTCATTGTAGGTTAGTAGCTTTTAAGTTACAGCTTGTTGGAGTCACCAAACATCCACCCAGCCTCGTGACCCGGCGTCGACTCGTTGTAGATGGCTAGGACATAAATATTGTCAAGTGTTAATTTCCAGATTTGCTGACTAAGTAAAAAAAAACAATTCTTACTTTTTACTCATCTGCTTCTGATATCCGGTGGGTATTCTAGATCCGAGAAGTAATTCGTAATACTGAAAAGAATAATGAAATTACTAAATAGATATTTAATGTAACTCCAATGAATAGCAAATTGTTTTTTTATTTATTTTATGTCATTTACAAGTGACATCTTACATGCTCATCATATACAAAACTCATGATAGTGCAAGTCTTCTTTCATCATCATCAACATGAGCCCAATAAACAGTCCACTGCTAGCAGTGGACTGTTCTATATCTAGATATAGGCCTCCTCAAATGTTCGCCACTCTTGTATGTTTACGGTTAGCCACATCCAACCCTCCTTTAGTAAATAATGTCTTAAATGTGTATGTACCTCTTCGCTGTGTAAAAACTTTGGCAGCAATATTTTCTCTAATATCGCATGCGATTGTCTCGCTGCCAGATACAGCGCTCTACTCGTTTGCAATCTACAAACAAAAAACAAAATAAAATGTAACATTTCTGCTTGCTGCTATTAACGTATGATACGTTCATGAAAACTTAAATAATACTGAAGAAATCTTATGATGATTTCAGATTACTTTGCAAAGGGTCTGCAAAACAAATCTGTCACTCATATTTTTTTTGTGGGGGCTGGACTTATCGTTTATACTGAAATCTTTGACATCAACTTCGACGATTACTATATTTCAAAATTGCAGTATAGAATAGCGTGCACAGTTGGCCCACTATGTTCGTCCACAATGTTCGTTCCCGTACTCCTTCCAAACGGCTTGACCGATTCTCATGAAATTTTGTGAGCATATTGAGTAGGTCTGAGAATCGGCCACCATCTATTTTTCATACCCCTGAGTGATAAGGGTTGTCCACCCTCAACAAGTCGCGGGCACAGCTAGTATTGGTATAGAAGTATAGATATATCAATGTCAAATATAGCAACCGTACCGTTTGATAGTATCATCGGCCTCCAAACACTCGTACAACTCAACCGCTATCTCCGGGTCGAGCGGGACGCGGCTCTCGCTGTCCCGGGACAGGTACAGGTCGTGGATGTCCCGCGCCTCCCGCACTAGGGACGCGCGGGACGCCGCGTCCAAGTCCGGGTTTAGCAGCTTCGTCTGGAACAGCTCTGGGAAGAAAAAAAGAGCTGTTAGTTGGTGTAATGGTTCAAATCCCTAGTTAACAGTGGAGCAATTGATTTTTTGAGGGGTGAGAGCCATCCGCTTCCCCGCAATGCCGGTGATGATGACGAGACTACTCTAAGCCACCTACTACTCTAATATAATGCCAAGCATACAGTCGATAGTCAGTTAGGAAAAAATAGGAATAACAAAAACATTTTTTTCAAAAAGGACATTTCCACACACAGCTCTTCTGACCCCAAACTAAGCAGATCTTATACTATGGGTGTCAGAGACTGTTAACTCTTAAGCTGACACAGCATGTTGGAATCATCATCATCATCATCATCAGCCCATATACGTCCCCACTGCTGGGGCACGGGCCTACCCTAAACTAGGGCGATAAGGCCTTAGTCGACCACGCTGGCCAAGTGCGGGTTGGTCGACTACACAACCTTAGAATTTCTTCGTAGGAGTGCAGGTTTCCTCACGATGTTTTTCCTTCACCGTTAAAGCGTCAAATGATGGTACATATGAATTTCAAATTTTGAAAAACACATTGGTACCTGGCGGGGTTTGAACTGGCGACCTCTCGCATGGCAAGCAACTATCTTAACCACTCGGCCATGTTGGAATATTTCATGGTATATCACTTTATTAATTGTCTTGTTTACCTGCCCTTCCTCACTGACTTACGATGATGGCTTGGAGTAGCCTCGTCATCATCAGCGGGCTTGCGGGGGAGCGGATGGCTCTCACCCTAAACGAACTAATGCTGTTGTAATATAGATTACTTAAATATAATAATCTTAAATCCTTTGGCGCCATGTCTAGTGACGCGTAAAAAGAAACGCATTTTTATCTGTGGTTGCATCCACTTCCGTCTTTTCTTTTTGGTTTGTAAGACCTGAACTCGATAGGAACTAAAATTGTGTTGTTGCTTAAGTAAATAATAAAAGAAGTGCTATATAGTAAAGGATTTTATTTCAACAAATGCAATACTCACTGATATCCTTATACAGCTGCAGCAGGTGTATGTGGCTGGTGGTCTTCAGGTGCTGCATGAACGCGTACAGGCGCTCCTGGTCCGCGATCACACGCTCAGGGTCAACCCGGTGCAAGTTCGATCGCTGGATGTAGACCGACTCCGTGCGGCGGGCGAAGCGTTCGAGGAATTCCACCTGGTAGGATGTTTGGAAGTTAGTTTCGTTCTACAATTGGGCTATTCGCTATGTGCGCGATGATAGCGCCCCTAGTGGCGACAACTATTCAGGACTTGAGATCTGTCATATCACAGCAACTAGATGTTTTGATATGTCATATCATAGCAACTAGATGTTTTTATAAAGATTTTCGACTAGTTTTTCAACACAAAATAAATAAAAATTGTATAAAGTGAGTGTGTATATTATACCAAGTGATTTTCTTACTTCACAAAAATATGAATATTATTATAAGTATTGAATTTGCATCGTTTACGTTACGTACGTAACGTTTTTACTTACAAATACAAGGGAATATATGAAATTAAAGCAATTTGACACATGAAAGCTCAGAATTATATCACATTTCTGTCACACATCGTGCGCTTCGATCGATTTGCCGTCCCCCACCACCCACTCCGCACATAGCGAATAGGAACGAAGTGGTCTCTGACTACTGATCCGGGAAAAAGGCGTGATTTTATGTATGTATGTATGTATGTAAATACGTTATGGTTTTTAATGAACATTTGTACTAGTTCTGAGGAGCATCAAACAATGCAACCACGGAAGGTTGAGCGTTCTAACGGCTGTATGGATTTAGCAGAGGTAACTCCTACCATATAGACACGACCTATTTTCTTTAAAAAATTCAGAATCGCATTTTATAATAATTTTATATTTTATTTGTGTTTGTACTCATTATAAAACTGTAATTGAAAAGGTTTTATTTTCTTCTTTAGTTTGGACAGAAGCTTAAAACTACCTCGGGCACGTCCAATGGACCGTATAGTCCAGTCAAAATAGACAAAAATAAGTGCTAACTTAGACAAAATTCGCATAGAGCTGAAAATTGCCAGAGACGTTAAATACATCATAATAAACGAAATATCAAAAATCCCCATCAATCCTACTTCTGCAAAAAAAATTATTCAAGGTCAAAAGTATAAAATTAAGGATTTTTCCATTTTTCTCGAAAACAGTAAGTATTATCGTAAAAATAGGTCAAACAAAAGTTGTAGATCATACAATTTTCTACAAAAATGGTCCAATCACTTTTTCTTTTCCGACTCACCATTCGCGAGATATCGTGGTTTTAATCATTAGAAAATTCATATTTTACATAATATACATTTATCTGTTGATATCGTTTTTGATCGATATATGACCTGGAATATGTTCACTAGGGTAACCACGTTAAAAACCGCCCAAGTGTGAGAAAAAAAAAACATAGGTTTTGTATGAGAACCCACTTTACACGTTGGTTTCATGTTGTTTCTAGTATTAGATGTTATAGAGGCAACTGAGATACATCATTCGTTAAAATTTTAACTGTCTAGCACAATCGCATGGGGGCCTGGAAGCGTTTGAAAATACAACTTTTTCAACTTTGCGCATCGCTATATCTCTGAAATGGTGAATCTTAGGAACAAGTGTTTAGACATTTTTTATAGATAATTACGTGATAAGTAATTTTGTCATACATACTTTTATGATTAAACTTACCGTTTCGCTCAAAAGTCCATAAAACTGATATTTGTGACATTTGACCTTGATTATTTTTTTTTGCAGACGTGGGATCGATGGGGACTTTTGACAGATTATTTGTAATAGTGTTCCCAACATTCATGCCAATTTTGAGCTCTATGCGAATTTTTCCTAGGTTAAATGTCTATTTTGACTGGACTAGTAATGACTACAATGGAGCAACGCAAAATAAATCGGCCCGACTATAGGTCCTATAAAATGTAGACATGGGTGGGCAGCCTAAATTCTGTCTTCCGAATCCTCAAAAGCCTTAGTGACACAGTCACCTTGTAGTCGGGAGTGGGCGGCAGCTGCGCCGGGGTCTCGCCGTGTGTGGCGAGCAACACGAGCGCGTTCAGAATGAAGGGGTCCTTTTTTTTTTTTTCCTAACTGACTAACGATGATGGCTTGGAGGAGCCTTGTCATCATCACCGGGCTTGCGGGGGAGCGGATGGCTCTCACCCCTATGCAGGGGTCCGCTAGCACGTCCGTCAATGGTAGCAGCGCCCAACCCGCGAACAACTCGCCGATCAATACATACAACTATCACTTGCAGCGAAGTGATACAGACACGAGCGCGTTCAGTGTGTAAGTCACACAGTCACCTTGTAGTCGGGAGTGGGCGGCAGCTGCGCCGGGGTCTCGCCGTGTGTGGCGAGCAGTACAAGCGCGTTCAATATGTAGGGGTCCGCGAGCACATCCGTCAGCGATAGCAGCGCCCAGCCCGCGAACAACTCGCGGATCAATACGCGGAATACTCTGAAAATGGGTTACTTAATCAATTAATGTTTTCAGAGACATAAGAGGCTTAGACTTAAGACCCGGCCTTATTAATCGCAAGTACAGAAAGCAGGGTGATTCTATTCAGGATATGATCTACGCAATCGCATGATTGTCGCACTGTCTTAAGTTATCAATGCAACGCAAGTTTTGGCAACAGTGTCGTATTTTGTCGTACGATGGTGCACGTCTATCGTACAGTGCGAAAGGGTTAAGTGGCAAAGAGAATCTTCTTACAGGTTGTTTGACCTCGGCCGGCGGCAATAGATCACAGATTTGTGTCACGATATCCCACGTTTGTCGCACTGTGCAAAAGTTCTAAATAGTAAAGTTAAACGTCCTTACGAGTTGTTGACTTCAGCCGGCGCAAGCAGATGTGGCATGAGCGCGTCAGCCACCGCTCGCAGGTAGCGCAGCTCGGCGGCGCGGCTGCACGCGGCGGGGTGCGCCAGGACCCCTCCCCCCGAGCACCCCATGGACCCCGCGCCCCCCGGGGTCCCCGCACCCCCCGGGGTCCCGGCACCCCCCGAGCCGGCGCGGGCGCACACACTGTAGTGACGGAGCGCGCATGGCACTAGCCGTTCTGTGATCAGCCGCGAGTAGTTCACCTATACGATAGGGAATTTTAATGTTATCTAACCCGAAGGAATCATACATGAATAAATGCGTGTAGAAGCCATATTTTGTGAAAAATATTTGTCAGTTTTAAAGATATGATTATGATTATAATAATCTTTATAACGAGAGTTTGTATGTGTGCAATGGTTGTACAAACATTTCATATTTATTCATAGGTACATATAACATATGTAGGCATTTGACTGCATTGTTAACAAATCGAAACCATTTCAAATCAATTATTTGATATAACGCGAACCAGTCACGCAAGGCGAATGGACAACTGAAGTGGAACATAATGATAAACTGTAACCTTGTCACGTCTCATTACTTGAGAAATGTTAGCTATTCATTAAATTGTAATATATGTTTGTCACACAAAGCATACATAATAATATGTAATTTTATATTCGTTACCAATTTCGTGATAAGGCGATCAAATATAATAATTTAAGGAATTGGCGTATTTAGTTAAATTTTCAAAGTTTTCGATGCCACATAAAAGAGTAGATACCATCCTAGACTTAGAAATATACTATAACTCCGAGCTGAAATACAATGTTTTCAAAATATTCCCCTTGCAAGGTCTTATACAGTCTAATGAATTTGTGGAATGACTAAAGTAACCTAGTCCTTTATACATTAGGGATGAGAGCCATCCGCTCCCTCAAAAGTCCGATGATGATGACGAGACTACTCCAGCACATCATTGTAAGTGACTTAGGAAAAAAAAGTCCTTTATACAGAATTTAAAAATACAATTTTTTTTAATTATGAATCGATTGTAATGAAACTAACACTTAATTTTAAGCTGAGCTTACCGCAACGTTTTATTGATTGGTTGAGCTACTTTTGGGCCTAGCATGCACAAGCACATATTAATAGAAAAAAACAAAAATAAAAACATTGTTTTCTATTGACGCTAAATTATGCCCTTAATTATGTATTAATTTAATGATTAAATGATGAAATGAAATGATGACATATTTCTACCTTCAAAGCCCTTCTGAGCAGGCAAGCGGACGCATACCGCAGCTGGTGTCGCAACTCGTCCACAAAGAACGGCTGCAGCGTGACCTTACTGTACCATGTGTTGATGAATTGGTCCAGTATTGTGTTGTAGAACTGAAAAGATGAGGTTATGATTACATTGATTGTAATTGGATCATGTAAAAATGTTGATTGAATAAAATTGATTGCTGCATCCATGAAAACCCGTGAACGAAAATTCGAACACACTGTCTCGGTGACAGTGCTCTTGCACTGATAACTCCTTTACTGAAATGTTTGTCTCAAATTGGTTTCAATGTGTATTTTTATCAAAATACTAATAAACTCAACATTTCAATAGAATTGCAATCAAAGTAATGAATATTATTGACCATTTAACACTTGTTTGTGTAAGATAAAGTATGTAAAAAACAGTTTTACTAGAGGAAAAGTATACACACACTGCCTATGATTGATAGATGTTATGTACATAAATTATAGTCATTATAAGTATCTTACGGCACATTTGTATCGCCTAACAATAACACATTATAACCCAATAAGGATGTCTAAGGTGACAATTTGTTAAGACAACAAACAAAACCTAAGTGAAACTATATTATTTCAAACGATCAATGAGATTAATTTAATCTAATTAAATAAAGGTTACAGAATGAGTAAAATATTGAAGCATATTTTAGATGTCCTCCAAGAAGTTGATTTAAATACAATATTAGTAATCAATGTCTAATTTAGTAATGACAAAGTATATGAGTCATGATGATTTGTCACAGTTGCTTTCATAATACAATCTGATTAATAATTTTATCAAACATGATCCTGCTGATGCTCAATCAAGTGAATGAGATAATACAGAAACACTTTCATGGACAGTACACTAAACATGTATAATGTGTTTGACTACAATAAAACTTCTCTCTCTTCTCTAAAGTGTCTGGCAAACAATGTAATAATATTATGTTTATTTAAAAACTTTCTTGTCTTTAATAATAGCCTTTGTTACTCAGGGATAATGTGCATTCTAGTGGACAAATTATACTTGATTCATAAAGTAGGTTTTGAGTCCATTTGTTACATGTTTATATATTTTATTATAAACATGTAATAAAAAGTTAGTGATTTAGAAGTTGAAGCAAGATTCCACAATCATAAAATATTTAACTTATTTTTAAGAACCAACCAACTACAATAATGATTTTTTAAATATGTACGACCAGCAGTGAACAAAAGTGGACTGATGATGATTATGATGAAATATGATCAATTTCGAGATTTAATAAAATTACAAAAACAAATGTAATTTTAAAAAAGAATAATAATAAAATAAAGAAAAAACTTACATCTTCTATGGCTTGATCTAACTGCTTATGTATTTGGAGGCCTGCCCAGGGCTCCACAGGGGTCCTGGGGTCGTGGCGAGCACAGTTTTTGGACCCACATGTGACACAACCCTGTGAACAAAATTAAAACAATCCATTATGCATAAAAGAGAAACACACAGATCTGAAAAAAATCAAGAATATTAAGTTTATTAACTATAGCACACAAATCTATACTAATATTATAAAGAGGAAAGATTTGTTTGTTTGTAATGAATAGACTCCGAAACTACTGGACCGATTTCAAAAATTCTTTCACCTTTGGAAAGCTACATTATCCCCGAGTAACATAGGCTATATTATATTTTTTTAAAAATTAGGGATCCTTACTAAAACTCCAATAATGTAACCCAAGGTGTAAAAAAATGAACTGTAAAATTCCTTACGACGGATGCGCTGCGAAAACTGTTGATGATAGAACAAAATCATTTACTACGACTTTGCAGAACTCATCATTATCTATAAAAAATGTCGCGACAGCATATGTCTAAATATTATAGTTATGTCACAGTAAGGGGTTTTTTAATTTAAAAACTTATTTTATGCCGCCGCTTGAAAAGGCTCTTTATTTGTACTTTGGTATTAATCCTCATCAAAATAAATTATTTTATATTCAAGACCGCTTCAATACCTTTTTATAACTTTTTGAATTATTCAATTCGGCCATTTAATTCGGAAGATATCACGAGTTTAAAAATAAGTCGCGCTGTTGCCGCTTAGTTAGCCAGCATGCGATGTAGGCTCCATGTAAGCGTCACTGGGGTACGGGGGGGAGTCAATGTAATCTATACTAATATTATAAAGCTGAAGAGTTTGTTTGTTTGAATGCGCTAATCTCAGGAACCGCTGGTCCGATTTAAAAAAATCTATACGGGGGTGAAATATATTTATTAAGAGATAGAGATGTATCCGAAGCGAAGCGAGGGCGGGTCGCTAGTATAGTGTAAAATGGTTAAAGAACTCTGAAAAAAACATTTTTTTGATATCTCTTAAACTATTTTATATTATTAAATTCTGTGGAATGTCTCTCATCGCTGCCCATGTGGTGAAATGGTCGACGCGCTTGGTCACCACGTGCTTTCATGCAGCAGAAGCGCCGGGAGACTACCCCGGCACTCCAGACTTAACGACATCATCCGTCGGGCCCTTGCTAGCGCTTCAGTTCCAGCTGTGCTCAAACCTAATGGTCTGACACGGAGCGATGACAAGAGACCCGACGGACTGACCCTGGTGGGTACCAGGGTCAGCCCGTGGAAGACGGGAAGGCCCTTAGTGTGGGATGCTACTTGCGTCGACACTCTGGCCCCTTCGCATCTTCCAGGAACTTCGTTAGAAGCCGGAGCTGCTGCATGTGCTGCGGAGACTTTCAAACGGCGCAAATATGTCGGCCTTAGTAGCTCCTAAATGTTTGAGCCATTTGGGGTAGAAACAATGGGCCCGTGGGGACCTGTGTTTACCAAGACCTCGCCAAGCGGCTGATCGAGATCTCAGATGACCAGAGGGCGGGCTTGTTCCTGGGTCAGCAGATAAGCCTCGCCTTCCAAAGAGGAAACTCGGCCTGCCTCTTGGGCATGATGCCTATGGACAGCGATCTGGGACATATTTTTTATTTATAAGAATGTATTAATTTAGTTAGTTGTATATATGTAAAGATTTTTGTAATATACTTTGTAATATGTAAATTATGAATTAAGTAATCTCTAAAAAAAAATAAATACATAATGTTCTTAAATAAAAAATAACAGCACACAATCAAAAATATATTGAGGAATATCACAAACGTGTTTGATTAAGTTTTGTAAATTTTCTACTCCTTACTGTTTTTATAATCTCAACTTACATTTCAAAGAGAAATAAATTAATAAGTAATTTAGTAAGATTTTAAACTTTCGCGTTCCATTACACTGAAATAAGTCTATATGGCCCAGTCGAAACGTCGGGCAGTAAGTAGCTATGTAATTTTGCTACTCCTAATATCGCGTGAAGACCCATAAAGACTTATTTCAGTCTAAGTAATTTAGTGTCCCAATAAAGAGAAAACGAGTTTACTCCTTTTTTCATACATATATCATCACTTTTCTCATACTTTAGTATGTAACATGAGCAAAAGAAACACATTTGTAAGTAGAATTCCTTAACTTTATAATTAATTTTATAATTAAAAAAGTTGTTTTGTCTGAATAGATTAAAAGCATAAACTACAGTAAAATAAACAATCCTTTTTTTACACAAAACGTCTTCTTTCGGTATGAGTAGAGGCGTAATTCAGCCTGAACTTAACGAGCGAAAGTCGTTAATAATAAAAACCCTAGTAGAAGTTACCTTGACTGGAGTGACTGTTTCCCGCGCTTCGCTCGCGCCCCCGACCACATGGCACTTCAGCTGCTGAACAAACTTGAGTAGGATACTTGAGTTCAGCGCGTAATAGCAAACCACACATCCCAACACATAACTTAGAACCACGGCAACCAAGTGAAATCTGCAACAGCGAAATCGGGTTATTGAACTCTAAACATACACTAAACCGCCGTTTTACAACTTCCATATTAATTGCACCTGTAAAAATATAAAGCGGCCAGAGAAGCAGATATAATGCCGACGTAAATAATATAATTTTGATTATCAAATTTTTCTGTAAACTTCGTTTGACATCTTTCAGTCATGGTTGGCGAACAATGACGTTTAGAGATTTTGACATTTTTGACGTTTAACTAGTTACAAGTTCCTTTAAAAAAATATAACCAAGTTCCGTAAAACATTATTATACCAGAGCCGCTCTAAGTTGGCCGATTTGCTACATGTCAGACTGACTGCACTAGTCTTTGAGTATAAAGCCACTGGAGATGCCTTACACTGGCGACCCCCTCCGGCAAAGTACATTGGTAAACTGTTCAAACACGTTTAATAAAACTACTTGTCGCTGCACCACCGCCATTTTGCATTGATCCCTGTCGCGTGACGTTACTCTTGAAAAATGGTTAGTTGTGCAGTATTCTCATGTAAAAGGCGATCGAGAGCTCAAATTCGCAACAAGAGCGAGTTTAGTATCATATCTAAGTGTTTTTATTAACTTTTAAACGTGTATTTAAGAAGAATTGCCATTTAAATAAAAAGTCGTTGCGATACGTAAACGACAGAAAAAAATAAACAAGAATACAGTGGTACGGGGGCTAGTGATGTCACAAAGTCAAAAAAGCGACTCGACATTTGAATGAATCATTCACTCCCTGCAGTCAGTTGTATAATCCGTTTTTAGGGTTCCGTAGCCAAAATGGCAAAAACGGAACCCTTATAGTTTCGTCATGTCCGTCTGTCCGTCTGTCCGTCTGTCCGTCTGTCCGTCTGTCCGTCTGTCACAGCCGATTTACTCGGAAACTATAAGTACTACAGTGATGAAATTTGATGGGAATATGTGTTGTATGAACCGCTACAAAAATATGACACTAAATAGTAAAAAAAAGAATTGGGGGTGGGGCCCCCCATACATGTAACTGAGGGATGAAATTTTTTTTTTCGATGTACATACCCGTGTGGGGTATCAATGGAAAGGTCTTTTAAAATGATATAAAATTTTCTAAAAAACATTTTTCTTAAAGTGAACGGTTTTTGAGATATCAGCTCTCAAAGTCGTAAAAAGTATGTCCCCCCCCCTCTATTTTTATAACTACGGGGTATAAAATTCTAAAAAAAATAGAGGTGATGCATGCTAATTAACTCTTTCAACGATTTTTGGTTTGATCAAAGTATCTCTTATAGTTTTTGAGATAGGTTGATTTTTATTATATTTGCTGCTACGGAACCCTTTGTGCGCGAGCCCGACTCGCACTTGGCCGGTTTTTTACTTTAATTTTGAATTAAATAAAAGGTCTAAACATATGTTATATTTAAATCTTGTAAGATGAATTAGAAAAATTACTTTTCTTTCCTCTGGTCATACGATATTGAAATTTAGTCTGAAAATGAAAAGAAATTCTGTGACTCCCTTAGAGATATTTTTAAAGACATAGATATTTTAACCGTATCCTCTCAGTACATTTTGGACTGTATCTTATATGTTTACAAGAACAAACAATCATTTAATATCGGATCCTCACCATTTTAACACCAGTAATAAACATAAGTTTGCCGTTTCAAGGCTCAGGCTTCAAAAGACTGGAAAGTCGTTCTTGGGTTTAAGCACAAAATTGTTTAATAAGATCCCACAAAATGTTATTGAATTACAATAATCAGTACAAGATAGTTCAGTTCATTCACCAAACTGATTTTATTTTATTCTTTGTGTCATCACTATTTTTTTCGTATGTGTGTTGCGTAGTTACGTGAAAACTTTGTTTGTGTGCGTGTATTGTTTGAAGTGTTGAACATTTTTGTAGTGTGCGTTTATCGTTACAGCAAAATTTGTGTCTGTTGAGTTATTAATTTTTTGGTGGTGTGCTGTACGTGTTTACCTCGCCCCCGCTAAAAGTGGCGAAAAAATTTGTTAGAAGCGTTGACGTTATGGCATCTCCAGTGGCTTTATACTCAAAGGCACTAGTGAGGGACAACGGTAAAATTGCCGAAGTATATAAGTAACAGTTATTTCCACTTTATAACCAAGCAAGGTCTAATTATAACAAATTTTTATTAAAAACATTAATTCACATCCAAAAGATTGAATTTAAGTTCCTTATTTATAAATATATTTATTTTTAAAATACAATACTTATTAAATCCTTCATCCTATTTTTAAAAATACCTGGTGAGTATTACCCACTACGTCACTATGAAAACGTGTCAAACGGCGTAACCTTGTAAAAGCGTAATACAGAGTGGAAATTTTACGTTTTCTTTTTATAATTCAATTATTTTAGGTAATAAAAAGACAAATAACTAGATAATTATACCGGAGCCGTTCTTAGAAGACTGATTTGACACTTTTTATTTTATATTTTGCATTTATCCTTGTTAAGAGGAACATATTTACGCGAATCATAAAGAACAACTTTTAAAAATAATACGTTATTTCAAAATTTCAAATGCACATAATTATATAATTACTAGCTGTGCCCGCGACTTCGTTCGCGTGGACTACAGGATTTAACATATAAAAGTTTATCCTGCTAACTCTCGTTCCCGTAAGAATTTTTCAATATCCTGTTCCAACTAAGCTTTAAGTTTACTATGGTACCTGCATGCCAAATTTACAGCATCTAACTTCAGCGGTTTAGATTTTTCATACAAAAGGATTTTCCCGATTATTCCCGTTCCCGTGAGAATTTCGAGAATTCCTTTCTTAGTGCACCTCTACGGTACCTAAGCTACGTCCAGTCCAAATTTCAAGTGCCTACGTTTAGCCGTTTAGGCTGTGCGTCGATATGTCAGTCAGTCAGTCAGTCAGTTTCTCCTTTTATATATTTAGATAAGAACCCGGCTTGGCTCGGGTAAGATGTGATTCATAATAAACATCGAGGAGCAAAATATAGGTAAATATTTCCGTAGTCATCGGTTCTTCAAGGAATACTAAAGGATTAAACAGGACATAGATTCTTTCATCGAGTTTAATAAATCTAGTGAATAAAAATTGCAAAAGTTTTTATACAATAAATTTTTAACATTTAAAATTAAGGAACATCAATCAACAAAACAAATTGCAATGAGTACTAATCCTAGAATTTGGCAAAGGTCCTTATAAAATTATATTATCTATTCTTCATCAGTATCTGTTATCGCCCTGAAAGAGTATATCATAAAAAATGTGTCAAAAACAATGTTTCCGCGAAACGTCAATGACTGAAGAAAAATAGTTTTGATAATATTCACTCAATTCCGGCAAGATGGTGACTGTGATTCGTCTGTGAACACATTTTGAATTTAGCAAAATACTCGACAATCCGAATTTTGCGGATATATGTTGTCGACTCGAAATCATTATTTTTTGATGTTTTATTATTCATGTAAGGTTTTAATCGAGTCTACCGTACCCCTTGACGAAATTATTAATATAGAAGATTACTTTGGAGCAAACATCTAAATCATTAAAACGATTGTTATGGGTAAACTATAAAAGGTAGACATATGCTCTCGCGGACATTTTTAAAGATAATGTTAAGATGAACAATTCATCCATAGAGCATTTTTGTATAACTTTAACTATATGCTCAGCGCACGCCACGGAAGGCCTCAGAAACGATACTTTCCCCCGTTTTTGAAACATTTTCGGTTACTGCTCCACAACTATAGGACCTAGCGTGATATTATATAGCCTATGTAACTTCTGAATAATGCAGCTTTCTAATGGTGAAAAAAATATTGCAATCGGTCCAGTAGTTTTTGAGTTTATTCATTACAAACATACAAAAATACAAATCTTTCCTCTTTATAATATTAGTATAGATATAGAAGTATAGATTTGTCTTTTATTACCTAAAATAATTGAATAATTATAAAAAGAAAACGTAAAATTTCCACTCTGTATTACGCTTTTACAAGGTTACGCCGTTTGACACGTTTTCATAGTGACGTAGTGGGTAATACTCACCAGGTATTTTTTTAAAATAGGATGAAGGATTTAATAAGTATTGTATTTTAAAAATAAATATATTTATAAATAAGGAGCTTAAATTCAATCTTTTGGATGTGAATTAATGTTTTTAATAAAAATTTGTTATAATTAGACCTTGCTTGGTTATAAAGTGGAAATAACTGTTACTTATATACTTCGGCAATTTTACCGTTGTCCCTCACTAGTGCAGTCAGTCTGACATGTAGCAAATCGGCCAACTTAGAGCGGCTTTGGTATAAAAAAACACTAGCCATTTTTCCTTGCCTGTTTACTTGTTTTTTTCTTGGAATTTCGATCTTATCTGTGTTTATAACGTATAATCATCAAATCATATGAAATAGATATATACCTACGTTTACCTTAGAGTAAACTAAAATTACAATTTATTTGGACAGTGTATCCACCGCCCAAATACGATGTTATAACTATAGGTTTGGAGTTTTGTTTCTTGGCATTTCAGATGTGAATAAAACAAATTACAGCATTCATGAAATTTTCCTCCTGGAATCATTGTAAGCAATCCATTTTGTTTAATTAAATTACTAAGATAGTACTTCTTTATTTCATGTCCACACTTACAAAACTTTCGTTCTGAAATACTTATGTTACTTTTTGTAATTATATTCATTTTATAAGCTTTTAATAATAAATCTTGGAACAATTTCGATAATCTTCAACGGATTGCTATTGTATTTTTTATCAAAGTTTAATATTAGACTTTACTTCACACTTATTTTCGTTTCTGAACCAAATGTCATAAGTTTCTAACCTAAAAAAAACAAATTGTTGTAGATTAAATTTTATTCCTTGAATAATAAGTGGTGATCAATTAAATTAGCAATTGTAAACAAAAGGTGAAGGTTCTCAAAAAAATTTTTTTTAAAATCTTAGTTATTTGATATTTTTCAACAATTATTCAAAAGTATCAGGAATCAACTATATTAAATATCATAATTCTATGCAAATGTTATTTATTTTAAGATATCTATATCGAATGAACAATTATACTATTGTTTTCTAATATTTATTGCTATTAATGTTGCTGGCTTATCCATAAATTTAGCAAGCTATTTCATAGGTTCAAGTAAATACTGCACATAGGTAATAGATAAAACAAAAGTATTGAGTTCAAGAGGTTAATTATAGCCTGATAGCAGTTTGTTTACTCTCTGTAATGATAACTCATGTTTCTTTGTGACAATGTAATAGATCTTCACTATTTGTGATGAACTTGTAGAGAACTCAGTTGTTTTTTTCTAAAGTAAAAATATTAAATGCTGTAAGGAAATCATATAGGTACTTTGAAATTTTTTCAGTGGAAGAAAATGGCACTGCAGCGGCACTTTTTTCAATCCACAAGATATTATTTATCCAAGTGCTACATACAACCAAATCTTAAACAGTCTTATTGTGAGTTACGACACAAATACAGCAGTGATGCTTCCAGAAAGTACACTGACAGACATGAATGGGTAACAGTGGAAAAAGATATTGGTACAGTTGGAATCAGTAAATATGCACAAGATTCTCTCGGTGATGTGGTGTTTGCACAACTACCCGACAAAGGCACTAAACTGATCGCAGGAGATGAATGTGGTGCCCTAGAAAGTGTTAAAGCTGCAAGTGAGATTTATTCGCCTGTTAGCGGTGAAGTGACTGAAAAAAATAGTGATGTTGAAAAGAAACCGGCACTTATCAACACATCTTGTTATGAACAAGGTTGGCTTTTCAAATTGAAACTAACAAAACCTGAAGAAATCAAGGATCTGATGGATGAAAAGCAATATGAAGAGTTTTTGAAGACTGATGTGGAAAAAGATCACACATAAACGAATGTACCATAATGTGGTATATTTTATATTATTCAAAGTTCTTATTGTTGATGGCTGTTAATATTAGATGAATAAAAATTATTGTTTAGTTTATGGATGTTTTTCACATATTATTATTATCTTAGAACCTATCTACTTCTGCTTTTTTTCCTAGCAGACATACAATGATGTCTTGAAGTAGCCCCATCATTATCACCGGACTTGCGGGGGAACGGATGGCTCTCACCTTTATAAGAAGAGAGAGTTGACCTTAAGCCTTAAGGCTAACAGCAAAGTCCTCCCGACAAAAAAAAAACTGCTTTGTGCTATATCATTTATTTAAGTGCATTAAAGTAAAATGGAAACACAATTCACTTCTACTTTGGCATTATGTAAAAAAAATACATATGAATTATCACAAAATAAATAAACTATTACATTAGAATATTAATACAATGCCTAAAATAAGGCCAGTTAAAAGCTTAATGTTTTAGTTGAGTTTTGTGCTTTTCTAGGTACTTTTATACTTAATTTATAAAAAAGAAGGTTCTATGCCATATGAATGCAGTCTGGAATAGAATACCAGCTAAGAGAGGAGACAGCTTAGATGGGAGAACATTGACAAGTTCACCTACAAAATGAGCACTGTGATCAGAAAAAATGCCACCAATATCACCATAATGATATTGATAGCAAAATACCATACCTGACAAATGGTATGGTTTGAAAATACACTCTTGACTTTACTGGGGGCATGCATAGACTTAGTCAATCGTTAAAATAAAAAAAATACATTGAACACACAAAATACTTAAATATAGCATTGAAGAAATTGAGCATTATTTTGTGTTGACCTCAAATGATACAAAATAAATATTTGCCTAGTAAATTAGTTTATTACATGGTGATACTTATCTTAAACTATGGCATCAAACATGCATTGTACCTTTACCTTTAATCTTAAACAACATTAAGTGTTTATTTATAAACCAGTTGATTATTTATTACAAAAACAATACAATTAATATAATATATGATTTTAAACTGTCATGGTCACACACATTAGAAAACTGAAACTGTCCGGGATATTTACCATGTTGTTTTGTTTTAATGAGCTCCCGATATTTCGGCACTGTTGCAAGCGCCATGATCACGGATGAACTGAACAACATGGTAAATATCCCGGACAGTTTCAGTTTTCTAATTAATATAATAATTCCAGTTATTTGTGCACCCTTTATCTGTAGGTTAGGGCAGTATTGTGTTATTTATTTAATATTTTAATGTTAAAGTATGTATGAAGTAGTGAAGAAAATGTGAATGACTTTAGTTCAGGAAAAGTCTGATAATAAAGCACATCGCTTCAAAATCCAAAGGACGTTTACAGAGTTTTACTTTTATTTAATCATAATATTAAAATGTTAATGTAATATATTTGTTTAAAGATATGTTTAAAAATTAACACACTTTCTTAATTGACAACTACAATATCTTAAACCTATTTGGATGGGACTTTGATAATATTTTTACTAATTAAAATAAGTATCGCAATCTCAAAATGACTAAGATACTCCAAAACAGTTCATATGATACATAATTATGCATGTATATTATACTAGATTTAGATAACAATAGGTCTTAACCAAAACATATAATTATTTAAAAATCATCTTATGACTAGATACGCTTAGACAAACATCCAGGTAATAAAGTACTATTTACTTTTGTTTATTGGCAACCAAATCTCACTATCAAAATTTTGAACTCTTATATTTTTTTCAACATGACCTCCACATACCAACTGGTTATGTAATAAGGTTTCAATCTTAAAACAATATCTAACTGTAACAATGAAGTATTTGTACTTCCAAATTTAATAATCAAGGTTCAATTGTGTTACTTATATACATATTATGTACCTATCAACATCAAAATAAATCGTAGCTTGGAAGTATCAGGGGCGTAAATAGAAAAGGAACATTATTTTACTAAAATGCTGTCATATTTAAGATGAGATATTAGTATATAGTATACTATATAAATATTGGAATTAAATCTTTTTAATTTAGCATATTGAGTTAGATGCTTGAATATAGTAATTTTTCGAATTAACACTAGCGATTTCTGTTTATGGTTTTTGGTGCCTTCAATACATATAATACTATAAAAAAGGTGACATCATAATATCTCCTATAACAATTTGCATGTCTTCGACCCAACAACGCCTGTTCAACATTTACATAACAACCTTTTTACAAGCTTTTATTTTTTCGAATTTGTGTCATCAGCCTCCATGGCCTCACATTAATAACTTTGGTATTTGTTCCATATAATGACACTTAACTAACCTGGCATAAGTGTTTTCACACTTCAACCCTTTATAAGGATCTGGCAACTATATTGCCACCATAACTAGAATCTTATTGTGTTGCGTTAAGGTCCAAAACCAATGAATATTCCAACATGCTGTGCCCATTTAAGGGTTAAAGGACCCTGTTCACAATATGATTGTGTTGTCTCCACCATTAATTTGGCAAATTTTTATTAAGGGAGAGTCCTCAATATGACCTTGTTGTTTCACGATGTATTGGAACTTTAAAAGGGGTCTTCAAAATGATGGTGTTGTTTCCTTCACCATGCATTTGGGATACATGTGTCACATTTTTAGGGGGGTCCTAATTTTGTGGTTGTTTCCACCATGCATTCAATCAACTTTACCATTTCTTCGTTATACTTGTGCCTAGCCTAGCTTGGGCACGTAGGGACTGTTGATGCTGATAGCCTTGTTCTGCTTCGCTTTGTACAGCCATTGGATCTCGATGGGCTTGTCCAAAGATAGATTGAGGTTGTATATGCGTAATACCTGTAATAGAAATATAACATTAGCAAATTATTGTTACTGAGAGGTCTTTATTGAACATTAAAACCTGGGATATGTGCCCCATTAGGGCTAATTTTCACAAAAATTTTGTTCATAGACCGACATAATGGTGGGTACTGACTGACAACGCCTTTCAAGGGGCTCAAATGCGAGGTTTTTACATCAACAAGCAAACAAGAAGATGATGATGATGATGATGATGATGATAGCTCTTAGCCGTTTTCGGCTACGGCGACTACTAACTAATAATAATAATTAAGACATAATAAAATACATACATATATATGCAATATAAATAAAACATTATGGGTTTGGCTATTGATTTACCCTTTGGTGCGCTCTCCAGTGACTTATAAAACCAATCTTGGCTTTAAACGTGCGCCCGCAACTTGGACACGTCAGCACGCCCTCGCTGTTCCTTAGGTACGGGACAGCCGCAGGAGGACGGGCTTTTCGTTCGTCTCGCTTCGTGTCGAGTTGCAACAACCTCTGGTCTTCAAATGTTTGGACATTTTGGTGCACCAAACGTCTCCATTCCGGCCGCTGAGCTGCAAGATTCTCCCACTGAGATGGCTCAATATTGCAGCGTTTGAGATGTCTTTTCAGAACATCCTTGTACCTAAGATACTGACCTCCGCGCTTGCGTTTCCCCTGCTGGAGTTCTGAGAAGAATATGCGCTTTGCCACTCGCTCCTCCGCCATTCGCACTACGTGTCCGCTCCATCGCAGTTGTCTGCGCATGAGGTAAGCTTCAATGCCACAAACATTAGCACGCCGCAGCACTTCTGTGTTCCGTACACGGTCAGTCCATCGAATGTTCATGATATTGCGCAGACATTTTAGATGGAATCTGTCTAATGTGCGAATATGGTGTCGATATGCGGTCCACGTTTCGGCAGAATATAAGAGGTTTGGCAACACAATTGCCATATATACAGCGATCTTTGTCTGCAGTTTTAGGTCG
Organism: Maruca vitrata; assembly: GCA_039566165.1. Taxonomy (NCBI): domain Eukaryota; kingdom Metazoa; phylum Arthropoda; class Insecta; order Lepidoptera; family Crambidae; genus Maruca; species Maruca vitrata. The sequence goes on along the minus strand of CM076922.1, from coordinate 14,257,570 downwards.
TGAGAGTGGAAGACTTTAGCACTCAGTTTACCGAACGCAGCAGCAGCGGCACTAATTCTGTTGTTAATTTCTGAGTTTATGTCACATTTTGATGTTACTGTGCTTCCCAGATACCGGAACCTGTCAACCTGCTTCAACACATCTTCGTCAAGTTTTATAGTTAGCATTTCATTGGAGCGAGTGTCTAATGACATAACCTCTGTTTTCTTGACACTTATTTTCAAACCAAACTTACAACAGACTTTATGAAACTCGCTCATCAGCTTCTGCAAATCGCCCGGGGATTCTGCCATAAAACATAAATCATCCGCATACATAATGTCTGTTATAAGTGCGTGCGATACTTTGGTGTTAGATTTGAACTTTGCCAAATTAAAGAGGCTGCTGTCAGTACGGAAAAAAATCTTGTTTCGAATAATAACAAGAAGATAAAAGGTAGTGGGTCCGAACCTTCTTGTCATCCTCGGACCTGAAATGTGTTAGAGCCGTTGACCAATATAACCATCTCCGTAAGTGATTATCTACTGTTTTTTTTTCAAAATTTCCAATGCAGAACATCTATTTACCTATATGGGCCTACCTCCTACCTTAGTTTTGATCGCCCGCGTTAATCATCACATTGGTGATGCTAATGACGATGATGATCTGCTACCTTGGTGTCGCCCTCAAACCCGTCCTACCAAACCACGCTGGTGCTGATCACGTGGCGGGTGAGTGTGTCTGTCTGTCTGTCTGTACCTCGGCGTCGTGCCCCACCAGACCACGCCGGTGCTGGTCACGTGGCGGGTGAGTGTGTCCGTCTGTCTGTCTGTACCTCGGCGTCGTGCCCCACCAGACCACGCCGGTGCTGGTCACGTGGCGGGTGAGTGTGTCCGTCTGTCTGTACCTCGGCGTCGTGCCCCACCAGACCACGCCGGTGCTGGTCACGTGGCGGGTGAGTGTGTCCGTCTGTCTGTACCTCGGCGTCGTGCCCCACCAGACCACGCCGGTGCTGGTCACGTGGCGGGTGAGTGTGTCCGTCTGTCTGTCTGTACCTCGGCGTCGTGCCCCACCAGACCACGCTGGTGCTGATCACGTGGCGGGTGAGTGTGTCCGTCTGTCTGTCTGTACCTCGGCGTCGTGCCCCACCAGACCACGCCGGTGCTGGTCACGTGGCGGGTGAGTGTGTCCGTCTGTCTGTCTGTACCTCGGCGTCGTGCCCCACCAGACCACGCCGGTGCTGATCACGTGGCGGGTGAGTGTGTCCGTCTGTCTGTCTGTACCTCGGCGTCGTGCCCCACCAGACCACGCCGGTGCTGGTCACGTGGCGGGTGAGTGTGTCCGTCTGTCTGTCTGTACCTCGGCGTCGTGCCCCACCAGACCACGCCGGTGCTGGTCACGTGGCGGGTGAGTGTGTCCGTCTGTCTGTACCTCGGCGTCGTGCCCCACCAGACCACGCCGGTGCTGGTCACGTGGCGGGTGAGTGTGTCCGTCCGTCTGTACCTCGGCGTCGTGTCCCACCAGACCACGCCGGTGCTGATCACGCGGCGGGTGAGTGTGTCCGTCCGTCTGTCCGTACCTCGGCGTCGTGCTCGTAGCTAAAGCCACGCCGGTGCTGATCACGTGGCGGGTGAGTGTGTCCGTCCGTCAGTCTGTACCTCGGCGTCGTGCCCCACCAGACCACGCCGGTGCTGGTCACGTGGCGGGTCCGTCCGTCCGTCTGTCCGTACCTCGGCGTCGTGCTCGTAGCTAAAGCCACGCCGGTGCTGATCACGTGGCGGGTGAGTGTGTCCGTCTGTCTGTACCTCGGCGTCGTGCTCGTAGCTAAAGCCACGCCGGTGCTGATCACGTGGCGGGTGAGTGTGTCCGTCCGTCTGTACCTCGGCGTCGTGCCCCACCAGACCACGCCGGTGCTGGTCACGTGGCGGGTGAGTGTGTCCGTCTGTCTGTACCTCGGCGTCGTGCCCCACCAGACCACGCCGGTGCTGGTCACGTGGCGGGTGAGTGTGTCCGTCTGTCTGTCTGTACCTCGGCGTCGTGCCCCACCAGACCACGCCGGTGCTGGTCACGTGGCGGGTGAGTGTGTCCGTCTGTCTGTCTGTACCTCGGCGTCGTGCCCCACCAGACCACGCCGGTGCTGGTCACGTGGCGGGTGAGTGTGTCCGTCTGTCTGTCTGTACCTCGGCGTCGTGCCCCACCAGACCACGCCGGTGCTGGTCACGTGGCGGGTGAGTGTGTCCGTCTGTCTGTACCTCGGCGTCGTGCCCCACCAGACCACGCCGGTGCTGGTCACGTGGCGGGTGAGTGTGTCCGTCTGTCTGTACCTCGGCGTCGTGCCCCACCAGACCACGCCGGTGCTGGTCACGTGGCGGGTGAGTGTGTCCGTCTGTCTGTCTGTACCTCGGCGTCGTGCCCCACCAGACCACGCCGGTGCTGGTCACGTGGCGGGTGAGTGTGTCCGTCCGTCTGTATGTACCTCGGCGTCGTGTCCCACCAGACCACGGCGGTGCTGGTCACGTGGCGGGTGAGTGTGTCCGTCTGTCTGTCTGTACCTCGGCGTCGTGCCCCACCAGACCACGCCGGTGCTGGTCACGTGGCGGGTGAGTGTGTCCGTCTGTCTGTACCTCGGCGTCGTGCCCCACCAGACCACGCCGGTGCTGGTCACGTGGCGGGTGAGTGTGTCCGTCTGTCTGTCTGTACCTCGGCGTCGTGCCCCACCAGACCACGCCGGTGCTGGTCACGTGGCGGGTGAGTGTGTCCGTCTGTCTGTCTGTACCTCGGCGTCGTGCCCCACCAGACCACGCCGGTGCTGGTCACGTGGCGGGTGAGTGTGTCCGTCTGTCTGTCTGTACCTCGGCGTCGTGCCCCACCAGACCACGCCGGTGCTGGTCACGTGGCGGGTGAGTGTGTCCGTCTGTCTGTACCTCGGCGTCGTGCCCCACCAGACCACGCCGGTGCTGGTCACGTGGCGGGTGAGTGTGTCCGTCTGTCTGTACCTCGGCGTCGTGCCCCACCAGACCACGCCGGTGCTGGTCACGTGGCGGGTGAGTGTGTCCGTCTGTCTGTACCTCGGCGTCGTGCCCCACCAGACCACGCCGGTGCTGGTCACGTGGCGGGTGAGTGTGTCCGTCTGTCTGTACCTCGGCGTCGTGCCCCACCAGACCACGCCGGTGCTGGTCACGTGGCGGGTGAGTGTGTCCGTCTGTCTGTCTGTACCTCGGCGTCGTGCCCCACCAGACCACGCCGGTGCTGGTCACGTGGCGGGTGAGTGTGTCCGTCTGTCTGTCTGTACCTCGGCGTCGTGCCCCACCAGACCACGCCGGTGCTGGTCACGTGGCGGGTGAGTGTGTCCGTCTGTCTGTCTGTACCTCGGCGTCGTGCCCCACCAGACCACGCCGGTGCTGGTCACGTGGCGGGTGAGTGTGTCCGTCTGTCTGTACCTCGGCGTCGTGCCCCACCAGACCACGCCGGTGCTGGTCACGTGGCGGGTGAGTGTGTCCGTCTGTCTGTACCTCGGCGTCGTGCCCCACCAGACCACGCCGGTGCTGGTCACGTGGCGGGTGAGTGTGTCCGTCTGTCTGTACCTCGGCGTCGTGCCCCACCAGACCACGCCGGTGCTGGTCACGTGGCGGGTGAGTGTGTCCGTCTGTCTGTACCTCGGCGTCGTGCCCCACCAGACCACGCTGGTGCTGATCACGTGGCGGGTGAGTGTGTCCGTCTGTCCGTACCTCGGCGTCGTGCTCGTAGCTGAAGGCGGCGGCGGCGCCCCCGGCGGAGGCGGAGGCGACGGGCGGCTGCGCGAGCACCGTGACGCCGCCGAGCGCCGGGACGCCGTGCCCCCACCAGACCACGCTGGTGCTGATCACGTGGCGGGTGAGTGTGAACTCGAGGTGCGTGAACTTCTTCTCGTCGTAGCTGTCTGCGGGTGCAGATGAGGTTTATTTTTAAATTTATTTATTTGTTCCACACTTACAACTATTTTTACAGCTATTGCCCTAATACAATAGGGAAACTAAAGAAGAACTACATAAATATAAATTACTTATTACTAACATATACAATTATATTCAAACAAATATCAAAAACTTATTAAAAAGAGCGATCCTGGTGAATTCAGAGAACACGAAAACAGACTAATCTTCTCCGCTATTTGGTTGAGGGCGTGCAGCGATCGGCTCGCAGCTTGGAGCGCGCGCGCGGCACAGCCAGCGGCGGCGGCGCCACGCGTACCGGTCCGGGACGCACAGGCTCACCACCCTCAGCACCTGACTATTGTCGGTCTTACCCAGCATCAGTCTGAACAGATACGATGCCAGGGACATTCCCTCCGCACCCGCAACTCGTTGTACCCCACTATACCAAGTACAAATAAGTTAGGGTACATTAGGGGATAAAAAGGACACACCCCGAAAATCCTCCAAATATAATGATAGAAACGTCTATGAGTATAATAGGTATTAATGTAAAAATTTCAATGATGAAAAGAATTGAACAAATTGCGATGAAACTTTTTGTTAAGACATCAAAATAACACAAATGATAAATTGTACTTATGGAAATTTAATAAACGACTTCAAGCGGTCGGTTTGGGAAAAAAAAGTTTATATAAAATTTACCGCTAGGGACTCATACTGCAGCCAGATTCCTGCGTCTGCAAACTTCATTGGCCCTCAGGCAGGAGATTGTGTACTTTAAACACCAATAGTCACTCAGTCACAGTACTTACTGAGGCTATCCCCATCGTCCCAGTACAGCTCTCCCCTCGCAAGATTCATGTTATCCGGAACCACTAGTAACTGCAGTGGACCGCTACGCGAATTGGTCGTGGTTACCGGTCCGCGCGCCGGCGGCTCTTGGAGAGGGATTATTGCGCCACCCTGAAATAAATATAAGATTAGTCATCAAAATGTTTGTTTTTCTGACTGACAACGATGATGATTTGGAGTTGACCGAGTTGATATCATCAACGTATTTGCGGGAGAGTGGATGGCTCACACTGCTATTGCACAAGTACTCTTGCTCACGAATTCTGTTCGTCAATGTCCCAGATATTTAGTTATTTATTATTACTAAGCCGTCCGTCTGTCTGTCTCCAAGCTATATTAATGAACCGTGATAGCTAGATAGTCGAAATTTTCACAAATAATGCGTTGCCACTTTAACATTCAGATCCGGTATAACATTTAATTTTTTTTCACATAATAGGTACAGAGTCCGTCTTGCATTTGGCTGGTTTTTTTATTTCCTAACTAACTTCGATGATGGCTTGGAGTAGCCTCGTCATCATCACTTGTGGGGGGGAGCGGATGGCTCTCACCCCTAAGCAAGGCATCTACTTACCCTCACAGCTACAATCTCGTCCTCTCGGATCGGCGTGCGTCGATCCTTGGGCAGCGGGCGTCCCTTACTAAACCGGTAGCAGTCTCCGGACCAGGGAATAGTAGGGCTGCTCCATTGAATTATAAGACGTTGTCACGTCAAATATGAGGTTACTCACCCTCACGGCTACAATCTCGTCCTCTCTTGTAGGCGTGCGTCGGTCCTTCGGTAACGCTCGGCCCGTACCAAAACGGTACCAGGTCTCCGGACCAGGGAACAGTGGGGAGGTTGTGGAGGCACCCTGCTCCAGTATCGGCGTGATCATGACGTACGGCCCGATCATGAACTGGTCGTCGATCTCGTATAGGGACGGGTTGTCTGGTGACCTGGAAACGAGAGTTGATGTTTGTAATCATTATTGATACTAAATTTAGATTTTAAAGTAAATGTTTGATTTTTATAGATTTCTGAATGTTTGATGTTTTTTTCTAATTAGTGAAACTTCAGGATGACCTTACTCCACCTGATGTTAAGCTGCCGTGAGGTCTAAATACGAGATCATAACATTAGACCCTACAAGCAAAATATACCTTATTGATTATTATTGAACTTTTATGAAAAAGGAATCCTTATAAATGAAAAGTGCCCTTATTCTCTCTCTCTATTATCTTTCTCTCAGAATTTGGTGTGACGCCAATCCGAGATGACCGATAAGAACTGGGGCGCAGGACCGGTGGTCCTTAACGTGCTTGTAAGGGTAACGGGCACGTACGCACGGGCGTTCAACCGGCAACTTCCTAACTCCGGGCTGAGTAATTGCATTATAGAAAAACTGCACAAATTTTGCCCGACCCCAGACTCGAACCGGGGACCTCTCGGTCCTTACGCAGCGCTCGCTACCGATAGACCGACGAGGCAGTTAGAGGTACAGCAGTACTGACTGGTAGAACAGCGAGTAGTAGTACGGGAGCAGCGCTCGCTACCGATAGACCGACGAGGCAGTTAGAGGTACAGCAGTATTATATTATTATAGTATGTTATTTGTGTGTTTTTGTGGAATATTTTTATTTATTTTATTTATTTATGTGTAGTAAAGTTATTATTAACTTTTTTTTATGCGTAGATAATGTGTAAGCCACTACAGTCACTCGGGGTACGGCCAGAATACCAGCGCTACAACGGCTCTCGAGCTGATGTGGCATATGCTGAGGCCTGTACCTCGTTGACCACTTATAAAGTCCTTGCCTATGTGTGTTATTTCTTTGTTTGCGTTTTGTGTCCTGTGTATGTATTTATGTATCATTCTCTATATCAGGGTTAGCGAACCTTTATGTATCAACGTGCCATTTTCTTCTAAAAAGTTTGAATCGTGTCATTGACGTGCCATCAAATAATGTTTACTTTTTGATAATTTGGAAAATATAGATAACGGCCACGTTCAATCGTCACAAAATACTTACTTAACACATATCTATACTAATATTATAAAGCTGAAGAGTTTGTTTGTTTGTTTGTTTGTTTGAACGCGCTAATCTCAGGAACTACTGGTTCGATTTGAAAAAATCTTTTTGCGTTGTATAGACCATTTATCGAGGAAGGCTTTAAGCTATATAACATCACGCTGCGACCAATAGGAGCAAAGATACAATGGAAAATGTGTAAAAAACAGGGGAAACGCGAACGAAGTCGCTGGCACAGCTAGTTTTACATATGTTTTAGGATCGGCGACGTGCCCAAAATATTATGTCGCGTGCCATCTGTGGTACGCGTGCCATTGGTTCGCCAACCCTGCTCTATACGTAGTCATTAATTCTTTCAGTACTGACTGGTAGAACAGCGGGCGCACGACGGGGTGTCCGGCGAGGTGAGCGGCCCAAAACAGCGAGTAGTAGTACGGGAGCAGCGCGTAGCGAACGCGCAGCGCGCGGCGAGCGGCCGCAACTACGCTGGGACCGAGGCTCACCGGGTCTTGCGGCTGTTGATAAACAATATATCAAATCAAATCAAATTATTTATTTGCATAATATAGGTAGGTACAGATACAGGACTTATAATTAGATATGTTTCACTATATTAGGCCTAACATAGGCATGCAAATTTTAAGACTATTTAAAGTTTAAGACAGGTCAAATACATTATTAAGGTCAAATTTATTATGTTAATTACAAGAATGTCAATGATATATTATTATTACATTTAAAATAAAAATAATTAATGACGCAAATATAAATATATAAGAAGCAAATATACATAGTTTTTATATTGAAACAGTTATAAATTACATATTTTATCTGATAAATATTCGTTGATAGAATAATAGGCTTTATCTACAAGAGTATTATAAAGTGTCTTTTTAAAAGTTACATCATTTTCAGTCTTTATTAAATTTTCTGGAAGGTGATTATATAATTTTGGAGCCATACCGAAGACACTATTGTTGTATAGTGCTGTCCTACGAGGGGTATTTATAATCTTATGGTTATGTCTTTTGCTAACATAATTCTTGAACAGATTTAGGTTCTTTCTCACATACAATATAGTTTCGTAAACAATAACAAGATCTATATTTTTATTTGTCAAGTAGTAATGTCATAATCAAGGGATACCAGTCACAACTATCTGTCCGGTGGTTGGTAAACGGTATACGGGTAAGCGACCCCGGCTCCTCGAGCTACTATCGACTCAGTCCAAATCATCCGAGGCGATAGTATCCTTCCTCCCCTTTTCCTTCCCCCGTCATATATCCTTACCACTCGTGGGAACGCAATGACCTTGTTAAAATAATGCACAAGGCAGAATGGCGGCGACGTGGTCCACAACCCGTCACGTCACGTTTCCCACAGAGGTGAAAAGTGGATCGCTGGAAGTGATCTCTGCCTACCCCTCTGGGAAAAAAGGCGTGATTTTATGTATGTATGTATGTATGTATATTTAAATTTGTTTTTTTTTATAAGAGGCCTACAAGATGACCTCACTCCACCTGATGGTAAGCGGTAGTGAGATCCAAATATGAGGTCGACAGGCACAATAGACCATATTGAGCCTGTCGCACTCACCCTGAAAGCTGTGAAAGAGGAGACCACTGCTGCGGCAACAACGAGACAAGGCGTGGAGTCTCGCATTGGTATTGAGCTGTGCGGGTCGGAGTTGGCCAGTCCGCCGGACGGAAGGGCCCCCGTACCACAGTTTCTACGTTTGTTGTTTTAATAAAGCACTAATGTTAATTTAAATATCGCATGCATGACCCCGCCTTTTAACGGGGATTTGAACCACCGGTCTTCAGATATCAATATTTATAATTTTTTTTGATTTCCTAAGACTATTATGGCCATTAGGCTCCCGAGGGTGAAAACTAGAAATAAGTTTGATAATAAATAAAAAATGCCAACCATAGTGATTTTTAAGTATTGCCTTTAACTGGGTTGTTCTAAAAGTGGAAAAGAAAAAGTGGAAGGAGTGTGAAAAATAACGAACGCCTTCAGGAAAGCGAGACTCCATTGCGTGTGTGTAAAAAAGGTGAAAGTAAATGAGTATAATGGAGCCGGAAAGTGAATGTGTTCGCAAGGGTATCGATGTAGAGCCACAATGCTCTCCCAAACCTATACTCGTAGGATAAACTCTATGACCTCATATGCCCATTAGGTAACACTCACACTACTACTATCGGAGTTATGGTTCCTGGAGAACGGGTAGAAAGCCCCGAGTTGCATCCATCGCGTGCACAGCTCCACCGTCGTGTTGCCGTTGAAGCCGCATATGTCCGCGCCCATCATCGGTATGCCGAATAGGTTGAAGTTCAGGAGCTCTGCAGAGTAGGGCAGGTATGTTAGGACACGTTCATGCTTGACGAATAAAAAGAATAATATTTTTATCGATGTCCAAATTAAAATCCTTATAAAAATAATAATAAATAAGGCGTTCGACAGATTTCAGCCATGGCGGCCGATCTCAATTGAGATCAGCCAAGCGCGCAGGACATATTATAGTGCACAAGAGTGCGCGCAAACACAAGTGCACTCTCTATTCTATTACTCTCATAATTCGATGAGACGGCAATCCGACATGACCGATGAGAGATCGGGCGCAGGACCACCGGCTTAACGTGCTTTCCGAGGCACGGGCGTTCAACGGCCAACTTCCTAACTCCGGGCTAAGTAATTTCATTACAGAAACAGATACAGATATATACAGAGCCTGAAAAAGGACATATGCTACTTTTTAACGGAATGCGCTATAAAAAAGTAATATTTCACCCTTTTTTCCTAACTGACTTACGTTGATGGCTTGGAGTAGTGTCACCATCACCGGACTTGCGGGGGAGCGGATGGCTCTCACCCCTAAAATGTTTTGGCCGTTAAACGTCTCTATGCGGACGGAGTCGCGGGCGGAGAGATATTGAATAATAATAATATCTTGTAAGATTTGACTTTCGCGTTCCATTACACTAAAATTAGTCTTTATGGGTATACACGCGATATTAGGAGTAGCAAATTACATAGCTACTTACTGCCCGACGTTTCGACTGGTTCTTGGGCCCTGGACTGTTCGATCTTACCTTTTTTTTTATTATTAACAGTAAATGTAGTATATGTTTTTTTTTTCCTCTTTGATACTGTGACATACTCAAACTGTACGACATGGCAATTATATAAGGTTATGTGATAATCCGTTAAAAAGAGTAACTATCGAGTTTCTTGCCGGTGTCTTCTCGATAGAACCAGCTTTCCGAACCGGTGGTAGAATCACTAATCTTTTAATTATTTATTTAATATAATGACGATTTATAAGTGCATGTGAATGCCTATATAAATAAAGAAATTTTGACTTTGACTTTTGACTTTGACTGGGTTACACCAATCGTGGTCGCGAGCGAACTGTAACTGTAATAATATCTTACCAGGTATAGTCATCTTCATGTCGTGCCATTTGCTCTCGATATCGCCGCTCCAGTGGCCGGTGAACTTGCCCGAGCCCACGAACGTAGACCGGGAGATTATGAAGGGACGCTTGCCGCGAATGTCGGCGAGGGCACTGGAGAGAAATAGTATAAATATTTAGTCGATTGGACTCCATATCATCAAATATCATCATCATCATCAGCCCATATACGTCCCCACTGCTGGGGCACGGGCCTACCCTAAACTAGGGCGATATGGCCTTAGTCGACCACGCTGTCCAAGTGCGGGTTGGTCGACTATACAACCTTAGAATTTCTTCGTAGGTGTGCAGGTTTCCTCACGATGTTTTCTTCACCGTTCACCATCGAATATAACGGATGGTAAGGGTAAAGTTGACTTACGCCAACGACCATCTCAGAGGTTATACGAAAATTTATTTATTTATCTAGCGTAATAACAATGATTTCTTAGTTTAGCCTTGTCATTGTTACTGGGTCTCGATTTCACAATTTTTATTCAATGTACTGTAGGTTGTAGTGCGACGTCATAGCACTACGTTATTTTGTATGAAAACGTTCCAGAACTTTAAACACTTATAACGTTCTCAATTTTAGCTGTATGAGCGAACGAATTACGATATTGATTGGTGACATCATCACCAACATCCAGGGTACTTCTGGTCCGCGGTCGGTACTCACTCACAGGGCCTCGGTGAGCGCGTACAGGTTGTGCAGGTGGTAGTGGTCCCCGGCGTAGTGCCGCGCGTCCATGCACAGCGTGTGAGGCTTGTACGGGAGCTCCTCACCCGCGGTCGGTACTCACAGGCTGGTGGCTCGGGCCTCGGTGAGCGCGTACAGGTTGTGCAGGTGGTAGTGGTCCCCGGCGTAGTGCCGCGCGTCCATGCACAGCGTGTGAGGCTTGTACGGGAGCTCCTCACCCGCGGTCGGTACTCACAGGCTGGTGGCTCGGGCCTCGGTGAGCGCGTACAGGTTGTGCAGGTGGTAGTGGTCCCCGGCGTAGTGCCGCGCGTCCATGCACAGCGTGTGAGGCTTGTACGGGAGCTCCTCACCCGCGGTCGGTACTCACAGGCTGGTGGCTCGGGCCTCGGTGAGCGCGTACAGGTTGTGCAGGTGGTAGTGGTCCCCGGCGTAGTGCCGCGCGTCCATGCACAGCGTGTGCGCGCGCAGGTACGGGTCGGGCGTGTGCGGCTTGTACGGGAGCTCTTCGTCGAGACAGTGGCCCTCCTTGATGCCGTCCACGAAGTTTGAGGGCTCGTTCATGTCCTAAAGAGGTAAATACATGAAATTATAATGAGATAAAGACTTGTACTAGCGATAAGACGGTGGGCTAGGCGTGCAGTTTCGACTGACGCGCAGTCAAACGATTAGTCGTCACCTAATCATCATTTCTACCTCTCAGAAACATTTGTTTTTAAATAGCATAGGTATCAGATAATAGAACAGTGGTTAATAAATAGTGACCCAAGACCCTACTTACCATGGCATCAAATCAATGTATGTGATGTTGCGTAATATTTATTTATTTATTCAGAAACAGGGTGGATGAAAATATCATTGAATAATCGGGACTACTATTTCCTCAACTCAGGGCCAACGCTGTACACATAATTCCCCGACGCTACTTTGGCCCTTACAAGTCATAGGTACACTGCTTCACATTTTAATTGTTAAATGATACTCACTACTGAATTGACCAGAGGTGTCAAATTTTGAAAAAGGGTCAAATCAAAAGTACCCGTAATCGACGATCGACGAGCATGCATAAAGAGATTGATGGATGTGAAAGAAGCGAATGTGGTGTGCCAGGACCGTAGCACATGGCAGGAAGTGATCTCTGCCTATCCCTCTGGGGAAAAGGCGTAATTATATGTATGTAGTTGTTTTAATATTGGATGGAAATAAAAAACAGGCTTTTCACTATATCTTCAGTTCTATTTTCTTAAATAAACTCAATTACAGCACAACCGTCTTAGCGTCGTTCGTCTTATTTCTTATCCGCCATAATCCTTTTTTCCCTCTCACACACACTACTCATTCTCTTCACTCTTCAAACATCATTCTTACATTCGTTCCTTTTATACTTCACTCATCTGTCACCATTCCTACTAGTCCAGTCAAAATAGACATTTAACCTAGGAAAAATTCGCATAGAGCTGAAAATTGGCATGAATGTTGGGAACACTATTACAAATAATCTGTCAAAAGTCCCCATCGATCCCACGTCTGCAAAAAAAAATAATCAAGGTCAAATGTCACAAATATCAGTTTTATGCACTTTTGAGCGAAACGGTAAGTTTAATCATAAAAGTATGTATGACAAAAACCATTATCACGTAATTATCTATAAAAAATGTCTAAACACTTTGTTCCTAAGATTCACCATTTCAGAGATATAGCGATGCACAAAGTTGAAAAAGTTGTATTTTCAAACGCTTCCAGGCCCCTATGCGATTGTGCTAGACAGTTAAAATTTTAACGAATGATGTATCTCAGTTGCCTCTATAACATCTAATACTAGAAACAACATGAAACCAACGTGTAAAGTGGGTTCTCATACAAAACCTATGTTTTTTTTTCTCAAACTTGGGCGGTTTTTAACGTGGTTACCCTAGTGAACCTATTCCAGGTCATAAATCGATCAATAACGATATCAACAGATGAATGCATATTATGTAAAATATGAATTTTCTAATGATTAAAACCACGATATCTCGCGAATGGTGAGTCGGAAAAGAAAAAGTGACTGGACCATTTTTGTAGAAAATTGTATGATCTACAACTTTTGTTTGACCTGTTTTCGAGAAAAATGGAAAAATCCTTAATTTTATACTTTTGACCTTGAATAAATTTTTTTGCAGAAGTAGGATTGATGGGGATTTTTGATATTTCGTTTATTATGATGTATTTAACGTCTCTGGCAATTTTCAGCTCTATGCGAATTTTGTCTAAGTTAGCACTTATTTTTGTCTATTTTGACTGGACTATACATGTATGTAAATACTCACAATCCAAGCCCCGTCGTACTTGACTTTTTTGTGGAAGTCAGTCATCATCTCGACCCAGTACTCTGTGCCGTTCGGGTGAGTGAAGTCGGGGTACACTGTGCTCTCTCTATTCCAAACCTGTAATAAAAAGGAAATCTTTCGTATGTCATACATAAAGAATTTAAAAAAAAACACATGCCACATTATAAGCATGGTTGATTACAAATACATATTCAATTATGTTCAATTACTCATTTTCAAATTACACATTTTTTTTCCTAACTGACAAACGATGATGGCTTAGAGTAGCCTCGTCATCATCACCGGACTCGCAGGGGAGCGGATAGCTCTCACCCCTAATGTGTATAGATGTTAAGTATTGATCTAACCTTCCCAACAAATGGTTGATTCGTTCCATTCTTGACAAATACATTCATTTCAAGGCCGCGGTCATATGGAGGGTATGTTCCAGGTTTTTCTGATCCACTGATGCCTGGGTCTGAAAATAAATAATATCTAAATAACTGTTTGAGATAAGCTTATGAAATTTAGAACACATATTTATCTCGCAAGTCACAATATATGAGCCAAATTTGATACGTTTATGTGAAATAGTTTTTGATTTATGAGGGGTTCAAAAGTGGTTCCAAATGGTTCGTGTAATATTACACACGGTGCGGCTCGCCAGTTCTGTTTCTTGAACTTGGCTTGACACGCTACCGCGTGTCTAGATTGTTATGTAATGCACTTGAAAGTAAGCTGGCGCCATCTGAGGCTTACAGTTGGAGTTACTACAAAGAGGAGTTGTATTTTGTTTGTAATGGACGTCCAGGATATTTTATTTTAAACTTTCCTGGTTACACACGCTAGAGAGAACTGAAAATGTCCGGGATATTTACCAGTTTGTTTTGTTTTAATGAGCTCCTGATATTTCGGCTCTGTTACAAGCGTGATCACAGAGGAATGTATGTCAAATGCCAACAACGAAAACACTTTAGGATTTTTTTGTCTGTCTGTCTGTTCCCGCTAATCTCCGAAACGGTTGGACCAATTTCGACAGGACTTTTACTTATAAATAGCAAATTTTACTATTATAGGCTATTTTAATAAATAATTGTTGCCAAAACTTTTTCCACGCGGACGCAATCGTGGATGGCCGCTAGTTTAAAATAAAACGAATCCGTAAAACTCAGGACTTTTTTAAGAACCAGTGAACAGTTGCTTAGATTTCATCCCTGCAGTAGATTCATGGACTAGCAGGCATACTACTGAACTTTTACATCACACCACTCACCAATCAGTATCATATAGTGCATCCCCTCCTTATGTAGTTCATCCACGAAGGCGGGCAGTCCGGCGTAGTTATCCGTGTCGTATGTGAAATCGTTAGCATTACGCATATAGTCCAGATCGTTCCATTGGACGTCCTGAAATGACATGAGAACATGATATTACTAGCCATGTGACTAGAAGAGCGATGAGTATGAATGTCAATGGACGTAATAGTAGAGGAAGGCCGAAGAAGACATGGATGGATTGCGTGAGAGATGATATGGGAGTGAAAGGAGTACACGCCGAGATGACGAATGCCTGTCATTCGAGTGGAAGAAATATACATGTTGCGCCGACCCCACTTAGTGTGGGACAAGGGCAGGAGAATGATGATGATATTACTGACAATGTATAGATACACTATATTTTTTTATAACATACGTCATCCCACGGCCAAGCAATGGTCTGATCCAAACTTGTCCACTGCTTTCTATCTAAGTTGGAATATTGTACGGGAATAATAGTGACAATATGTAATTTAAAAATGTTGCTAATTTGTACAACCTAAAATTACGAAACATAACTGTGTGTCTACTTCTACTAATCGTAAGTGAGTGAAACTTAACCCACGATCTCTGGCCTTTAGCGGCCACAGCACTCCAACCGATTGAGCTACTCACAAATTTGAGTTAAACTTTTTTAAGAATACTGACTAAAGTATTGAGTAAGTGCCTGTTCACACCTAGCGATTTTTGGGCGATTTCACAACGACGCGATATTGCTAGGTGTGAACACGCTGCAATATAGTTTTTGTAACTTACAAAAGGAATCCCTGCATCTCTATTACTCTTCCACACTTGACGAGTTACGTTCAACGACATGTAATTGTATCTGAAACATTAAAGTGAAAGTTAGGTAAGCTCTCTTTGAAAAACTACCACCATGAACAAGATTTTTACTATTTTCTACCAAAAACTACCAAATTAAACTGTAGTAGTATGATAAGTTAATAATTTAAGTGTGTTTATTACATGCAATTAGGTATGTGCATCGGAAGTGTATCTGGGTCGATGACTCAAACGACCTTTCACGCGTGACGTAGTTCTAAGTTAATATTTAATGTTTTGTAAGATTTATTTGCCCTCTCTCAATAAACGACCATCATGAGTTTAACATCTTTAATTTGATTACCACACCATCCTCATAGTTCAAAACAAAAAAATATACATACTTGCATAGATGGAATCCGAGTGACCAATATGGAGGCATGAAGGGCCTGCCTACTAAATCTGTATACTGGATTGTGACATCCATGGGTGTAGGACCGAGGAGTACGAAGAAATTCAAAATGCCACCGATAGTGCGGTATGTTATTGCTGGCGTTGGTTGTAGTACGATATCTGTAAGAAGAGTAAGTTTGGAATATGTGTTTTTTTTTCTTTTTATGGCAGCAACAATCACTTTCTATATTGTGTATTTCTAAATGTATAACTGTAGTTATGAACTGTATTTAAAATTGGCAATAGATATATTGCGTATTATATGTTAAAAGCGCATGTGTGTATGTTAAAAGAAAAAAAATACGATTTGTATGATACTAACCCATTGCATTTGAGTTTAGCAGGAGTACTCCGAAGCTGTGCCCTTTTGGCTCTGTAGCCAAGAAGAATGGATGGGTACCATACAAGTTTTGCTGAAATATAAACATTTACACTTTTTAACTTTTTTTCACACACACAACATTTACACTGTGATTAACACACATGTAAACTAAAACTGAAACGGCATTTAAGCAGGCTTTCAGAGTGAGTGCGACAGGCTCAATATGGTCTATTGTGCCTGTCGACCTCATATTTGGATCTCACTACCGCATACCATCAGGTGGAGGGAGGTCATCTTGTTAGCCTTTCATAAAAAAATACCAACTTTTTATACATTTCGTGTGAAATTGAGTGAATTGAGACTCCTTTCGTGTGAGTTGGGAGACGAAAGTTCGTCAGATAGATATAAACTACTCACATGTTCCACAGGCATCCGATCCCTATTGAAAAGCGCAAACGTCTGCCAATTCATATCCAATAGGAACTTTGCCCTTCTCTCGCCCAAACCAAATAGATACTTAGTGGACAACTGTGCCGACATCTGCAGGAACTTGTCTGAGAGAATCAAACCGCCCATGTCTTGAGTGTTGAAGCTGAAAAGATTATTTTCAACTAAGTCTTAAGACATAATTTTGCTACTTTGTATTTTTTTTTAAATAGGTAATCTGATGACAGCATCCTATAAAACCTGTTAAATAATCATCGTTACATAGTGTAAAACAAAGTCGTGACCACTGTCCGACTGTGATATAGATAATATGCTGATATAAGCATACATAGGGAGGGCCTTATGTATGCTAATTCTTTAAAACTACGCAACGTATTTTGATGCGGTTAATAGATAGGATAGAAGGATTTAACAGGAAGGTTGTTTATGTATAATCGTAGAGAGGACAGGTCGGATCACTTGTTAAATAATAAATACATGAAAACCAGCCAAATCGTTTTAGTCAGCGTTCCATTGGCATACCTTGAGCAGTTAACAAAAGGGTCTGTTAATTCTGAATCTGAATGTGTAATAATAACAATAGACAAATAGTTGACAGTTCAGATATTTTTTTTACATAACACGCTTATTTCAGGAACATGGTAAGCAAGCTTACATTACACACAATTATTGTACACCATTATCACGATTTTTGTTTGAGAATATACTGTGTAACCATTTGTTGTAACTCACATGGTAACATTATCGCGGTTCCGTACAACCTTGAACCCGACGGCGGACCCGTTGATCTCGACTCTATACTTCATCTTGGAGAGTGGCTTCGAAACTTGTGCTATCTCCGGGAGGGGCGGTTCGAACCGCTTGTTTTCTGCGTCGTATATCTGCAAAACCACGTTATAAATGACGTATCAATAAATATTACTGCCTGACGTTTCGACTGGGTTACAACAATCATGGTCGCGAGCGAACTGGCGCCGCCTGTCTTCGTCTGCCACAACGGTTGTGAATTTCTAAATCCACCCCCGAACCAGCACTAATGTCATTTGTACAGCAACCTACATTTGTCCGAGACACAACACTCACAGTATCCGGGTACATATTAGTCGTAACCAGTCGAAACGTCGGGCAATAAGTAGCTATGTATTTGCTACTCCTAATATCGCGTGTCGACGCATAGAATAATATTTAGTCAAATTACATATTACTAAATTAAGTACAACCAATTTCTCTAAAAGCTGGGTATTTAAGAGTTAAGTTTCGAAGTTTATGTCGCTCAGACCGATAATCCAACTAAGATCACCCACCTTAACCTGCAGTACATCATCGGACATATACTTGAAGTCCATCCTTGCGATCTCAAAGTCGTCCGGGTACCCGGACGGCCGCGCCCTCTCGTAGTACACACTGACCGAGTGTTTGTCCTCCGTCATGTTGAGGAAACGGAACGAGTCGTACTGAGGAGGGTAGTAGCAGTAGGGTATGTCGCCTTTTTGGTCAGGCACTCGCCAGCAGCAACCTTGAAACCAGAAAAAAAAATATTTTAACATTGGTCGGCCTCAGCTAGACAGCTATGGAGTGAATTGGGGGGGCCTTTACCCAGAAGTCGGACAGTATAGCTTTAAACTGCCATGGTTACAGACATTAGAAAACTGAAAATGTCCAACATATGATGTTGTTCTGTTTTAATGAGCTCCAGATATTTCGGCACTGTTGCAAGCGCCATGATCACGGGTGAACTGTAGGACTACGAGAATGTCCTACAGTTTAAAAAAAGACTTAAAATATTCCGGACAATTTCAGTTTTCTAATGGGACGGTATAAAAAGAACTGTATGGATGAGAAAACATATTTGTTAGTATTGCTATAGCTCACCTCTCTTGATGCAATCATTCTCATTAGCGTTCGCCTGCGGGAAGCAGTCAAATCGCATATTATCCGTCACCTTAGCGCATATGTCTTTAAGGACCTCTGGCGGTCTGTCGACGAAACTCTTCTTGTTAAGATCCGCCTTCTTCCTGGTGAAGTCCGTGGAGTTGCTTTTGTTCTTTATGCTGAGGTTGTTGTGGTCGTGGTAGCGGTATTCCGGCAGTATCTGTGGAGTGAACGGGATATTCGATTAACACATTAACTATAATAAAAAAAATTATAGTTCGCATTCTGTGATGTATTTTGTGGCTGTCAATGTGTAAATGTGTATTTACAATTTGACTTTTATAAAAGATCGATATGGTTATAATAAATACTTACACTTGCAGTGTCCATCTAAAAGGTGTGAGGTCATTTCACACTGTTGTCTAGAAAAATAATTAATACCTTTTCATATGTGATCGGCGTAGGAGGCTTTTTCGTGTTGTCAGGGTGAGCTCTCTCCCACAGTTTTCTGAAAGGAAAGTAAGTTTTAATTGCATTGCAATTTAGTTTAATTATGACAATGAAAGTATAACTGGACACATAGACAATGTCCACATAGGACATTTGTGTCATTTACTAAAATTTGGTATGAATCGACATCAGGTACCAATAAAAAAAGTACAACTAAAAATGTTTTTGTCTGTCTGTTTGTTCGATCGATTTCGACGGGATTTTCACTTATACATAGCCAATTTTACAAGGTATGTCATAGGCTATTTTGATTTCCACATTTCCATGCAGACGAAGTCGTAGTCGGCCGCTAGAACTACAATGCAATATGTAGTGGCGCACCATGGCACTATCGATAATTCATCGATATCCATCATCATCCATCACACATCATCACCACTCACCGGTAGTGCTCCTCTCCCCAAGCGCCACCTAGCGCTCCGCTGGCGGCCCACCACGCGCACACGCATAGCGCACACACGATCGCCACGCCTAGGGCTCCCGAGCCAGCGCGTAGCAGCCGCGCCGCCCCTGCCGCCGCCCACCCGCGGCCGTCCGAGAAACGCTGGTACCTGGTAACAGCAACCGTTAGCTAGAACACATCTTAGACTGCACGCCCACGTCTGGTAATTAATAGGTGACCAATTTTTGTCTGATGGACATACTGATTGCAATGGAGCAAAGGGGTGAGAGCCAACGGCTCCCCCGCAAGTCAGGTGATGATGACAAGGCTACTACAAGCCATCATTGTAGGTATTTCAATTAGGAGAAAAAAAAAAACCAGACTTTCTAAACAGTTTCTCAAGTAAAGAATAAGTACCATAAATTAAATTGACAACATTAACAATTATATGGTTAAAAAAAAGCTAAAGCTCAAAAAAAATTACCTTTTCATTGAAGTATGAAACACTAAATTCTTATTTAATTACCAAATGTTCTACACACACTTCACAATATTATATTAATGGTCAATAGACCACGAATATAATTATTAATTTACAACAAAACTATATCAGAAAAAATACAGTTACACAGTTGAAGATCAGATCAGATATGAATGGATAGTAACAAATGCACATTAGGTAATATCGTTTGCCTGCTTATTTATAGTGTCCAAGTTAAAGAGTAAAGGTCAATTTAACCAGCATAATGGAAACCAGCAAATTTAATAAGATACTTTACTCATTGGTGAACTTTATACAGAAAGTGAAACTATGCAGAAATTTGTTAATTATTATGATGGTGAGTCACTTAATATACATTTGATGTGTGCACCATTATACTTCTCTTACAAAAAAATGTTTCTTCTACAGCTTAATTTCTATGCAGTTATGTTTAACATAATGTAACATTTAACCCAGTAAGTGAATGTGATTAATTAATATTTTTTTACATTTTACACAAGGTAAAAAAGGATATTTAAGAAACTTGGGTCCATATTGACTCTCATAAAATTTTAAATCATATTCCTTGTCTTCATACCGATTTGTATTCATAATAATTCATACTTTTTTTGTTCATACTTTTTATATTCATAATTTTTTTATTCCTAACAACAGAGCTCATAACAGTAAATGATCATAATTTCTTTATTCATATTGTTTCTACCAAGACTAATTTTAAATACGAATTTTTTTTTCTGAATTTTTTTCTTCATAATATTTACTTAATGATCATATTGCTTTAATGAATAATGATGTTACTAAGAACATGAACATGAACACAAACTGTCAATTCCCATAATCACAATTAGGTATTAAAAATAATTTAAATTTATTAGTGAGTGGTAGGTAGGTAAAACTTAATACATATAATGATTACTTAGTGTAGAATCCAATCCATACATTATCAGTTAATCAAGTAAATAATCATTATGCGTCCATGCATTAGTATCTCCTCGTCTCCGGCGCTGCGGGAAGTGCAACCCTTCCGCCCTTGCGTAACGAGGCCCTGGCCCCCATGCTCGCTTCAGCAGCTTCGGCTTTTTGGATCGCCATCGGCGCTTTCGGCGTCTCGGCGACCAGCCTCAGCCGCTCCAGCTCGCCCGGGCGCCTGAGCCTAGTTACAGCGAGCGAGGGCTGCCCCCCTCCGCGCCTCTGGCTTTGGAATTACACTCTAGGGGTAGGGCAGACAAGACTATGTAAAGTCGGTTTTGCAGCGATTCGTTTCTGTCACATTAGTTTTATAGCAAAATATTGCCTATTTTGGACCATTTCAAAACAACTATTTAATTTATTTATACCAAGTACTTTAGGTGTACTCTCATTTTTACCTTAACCTTTTTATAATTCAGAAGAGTATGATTAGTGAAATTATGAATTTCAATGATTATGATTAGTGATATTATGAATTTCAATGATTATGATTTGCAATATGTAGGAATAATTTTTTTTATGAAGAATGATGATGATTTTAAATTTTATGAGAAACATTTTCGGACTTCCAATGTTATGACTTGAAAAAATGTGCTCCCAAGCAACTTACATGGATCAGTTTCTAAGTAAACAATGAAGCAGACTAATAATACACCAATTCATATAATAAATACTAGATGAAATATAATACACTTGTTCACTTCACCACAACCACAATGGTTTTAGTTGGCCAACAGATAACACTAGTCACATACAGTCAAAGTTCCTACATATATAGACTTAGCAATTGGTTTCACTGATAAGTAAGTAATAAAGGCCCCCTTAGAATGTTACAATAACAAATCAATAAACATGCCGATCATCTAAACATTCTTGCCATTTTGCACATAATGTTAGAAACTTACATTTATAGGTATTTTGTTTGTTATTTATTGAAATCTGTCTCTTACATAAGATTTTAGACTTTTGCATTCCATTACAATAAATATTAGTCTTTACATCATGGTCAATCACAGTCGCGAGTGACCTTGATTGGTGTAACCCAGTCGAAACATCAGGCAGTAAGGGTAGTAAGTAGCTATGTATTTGCTACTCCTAATATTCCATGTAGACCCATGAAGAATAATATTTAATCTGTTTCTTAGTTCACTTCAGTGTTTAATACATCCAGTAGTATGAACCAATGACCGACCATCAGCGGTGTTACTAATAAGCAAAATTTTTGTAGATTTGATATGTTAATTAACTTAATAAAATATTGTCATAATTAAATATAATTTCTACAAACAAATAGCTACAATTAACTTTGTAATTGAATAAAATTATGTGATTTCTGATTATGTGAAACATTACTCACACAATCTTGTTAGTTTATCAAAATTCCTACTCTGTGAATATATATTTTTTTATTTGTTTAGGTGTCACATTAATACTTATAAATAATCATAATTTTAGGCAACCACTTTGATGTATAATTTTCCCTCCTCACAGTGGTTCCCTCATATACTAACAAAGTATAAATAACTTTTTCACCCCCATGAAGATAGATCAGTATGACAATGATGAATGATGGACCAAAATAGGCCCCTGCTGTAGAAAATTACAAAGATGATGGTATGAAAAAATCCATGAGAAATTAACTTACCTATGGCCTTCTCTGGACCCAGATTCTCCTTCATTCCTAGACTTGGGTATAACGCCGCTGAACAGCGGCGCTCTGCCAGCTTTATTCCCATTATGCCTTCCAAATGGCGCGAACGAGTTCGATAATTTCCTTTTAAATGTCACATTCTTCGAGTCATTCAGAGACGTCTCCGTGTGGCTCTCCCCGTCCCTAGTCGAAGGCTCCCCGAACTTATCAGCATAATTTGAAGCTTTACTATCGCTCTCATAACAAAGGCGGTAATTTATATTGTCGTTCAACGTCAACAAATCGGTTTTCGACCCCGGGGATTTATCGCAAAAGTCTTCGAAGGAAACGATTTCATAGTCCTCGTCTTCTTCTTGCGTTTTCTCTGCTTTGTAAGGTATTTTGGGCATATTTTATGCTGTGAACAGACGACACCGTAATACTGTTTTAGCACATTGTAGATCTTAATATCACACTAGTCACTTGATGATCAATAAACGCAACACATCACAGAAAAAATATATACTTTTCGACACTGTCTTGTTTTTACTTATCAGTTACTTTTATTTATTTATTTTTAGATTTGCATGCAACGATTCATTTCAAATGACAGCGACGGATCAAATTATTTGTTTTTTTTATGTCAGTGAACGAATGAATGATTAACGTGGTATGGCACACAAGAAATATGGTCTAAATGATTGTGAATATATATTTTTTCAAAAACTTTTGTAAGTTTTCCACGCGGAGAAGAAAAACTTTTAAATTTATTTAAAAGATTAAATTTTTCCTTTAATATTATTATTAATCATTTATTCAACCTCGAAAACGACAAAGAACCGATTAAATGTCAGAATTTTATTTTCACGAATAATCAAAATGAGGGTAAGTGGTGGAATAGTTTTTAAATTATGGGTAGGATTCTTGGAATTACAGTAGATGCGTGGACAACATGGTGGACTAGATAATCGTAGTGGTATTATTTAATTCGTGACAATAAACTTTCGTTAAATGAGACATTCATCGCTTAACATGGACTGGAAGAGCGCAAAAATTATATTGGCGTCAACAGCCACAGCGGTAGTTGCTTCCCAAGTGGCAAAGAAGTTGTACAAATATTTCTTCTCGTCGAAACAGTGTCCACAACCAGAAGCCAACAGCGATGATACATGTAACGAAGTTTTAACACTGAGGAATCGTGAAATAAACGACGTTATACTATTCTCAGACGATGTTGTACGTCATACAATTAAAGTCCCCCCTAACAAGGACATAACCATCTGTGAAAGTAGAGAGTTGAACTGTTTCAAGTTGATCAAGTACATTAAATCGGCACGTGAAACACTGGATGTGTGCATGTACTTGATTACAAGCAGTGAAATAGCCGAACATATTATCAGGCTGGGACAAAAACACGTTTTGGTGAGAATAGTAGTGGATAGTGACATGGCTTTTACACCACAGTCACAAATAAATAAGCTGAAAGAATACAGTAAGTAATATTATTTCCTCTTTTAAGAAAACGTAAGATTTTTTTTTAACTAAAACATTTTTCGATTTCAGGTTTTATTCAAGTGCAGACTAATAAAAAGTCCATACTGATGCATCACAAATTCTGTATCGTTGATGGGCCCAAAGCGATGAAGCGTAAGAGCATTCTAAAAGCCTATGCGGAAAAACTGAACGTTCATGCGCAATTCACTAAAAACAACATGAAGCCACATTCAAAGAACAAACACGCTAAAGCATTTGTAATGTCTGGCTCACTCAACTGGTCAACACAGGCGATGGTTTCTAACCATGAGAGCGTTATAGTCACTTCACACGCTAACATCGTCGGCAAATTTGAAAAAGAATTTGAAAGTTTATGGGTTGAGAATGAGCCGGTAATTATTAATCTTTTAACAAAATATGTATTATCATTGTTGAAAACAAAGTTACAGTATTAATATATTGTATTATTTTCAGGCGTTGATGCCGACCGCTTAACATATTTATTAAATATCTAGTCATAATGTACATAAATAACAAATATTTCTTAGTTGAATGAAGATCTCCAACTCGGTAAGTCCAAACCTTATTAAATTTTAATATAAAATACATTTCGTGTCATACCGAAATTCTTCAGTGAAATCTATACATTTATTAATATTGATGGTTGTGCTTCTTTTTAACATATTTTTATTTAATGTTACTCAATCATACAGCGGTTTCAGTCAGTCAGTCTACCCTTTAATGAAATCATAGAGAAATGTAGAAAGCATTCAAAACTTGTCACTGTACAGCGCCCTCTACTTAACCTCTGTTTATTTTTTCCCGATGACATTAGCAGGTGACCATAGACTACTCCATGTGCACCAAGTTCGATCGATCATATGTTTTCTTTGTGTAGTTTTTACAGCCGCTGTAATTCGAATTGGTTATAAAGTTCGCGTGTTAAAATCCACGATTGACCCTTATTCCACCGATTCTATGAGTTTCGTGAAAATTCTCAACGTAAAACCTCGTTTCCAATAAAAATTGTGGAGTGCATAAAGGTGCATTTGTATGTGCACGTGCTTGCATTTTCAGGCTAAAATCTAACAGTTTCAGTAGTTCATCTCTGTAAAAAGTAATTCAAACTTAAGGGAAACTCTTCCAGTGCTCATATAAGTGGTTTTAAGTTAGAAAATTGTGTTTTCGGCGAAAAACGTGCTGTTTAGAGAGTCTGGTTCAAGTGATGTACTCTAGATACTTTGGTTATTTATTAGGACAGGTTATCGCGATGGTTCCTCTCTCATGGATTAGTGCTTCCTTGGATGAAGTGTCAGTGGTATGTATTAGTTATATTACAGGTATATTAAGACATACATAGTCACAGAACTTTCAAATTTTCTTTTAGCCACAACTACAAAGTGTGATGATGATGTTACACATTTTACAATTTCATGGTTATTTATTTTGGTTATAGTTTGGTGAGGTTCAGAACTGAACTTATACTTTATAAACAACCTGGTGTGCTAGTTTGTATTCTTATGTATTATAAATAACATGCAAATAACAAGTTTTCCTTAACTAGTCTGAGTACCTCATGTGTTTTTATTTTTTGTTGGAAAAAAATTTTGTTGTGTTTTCAAATTTTGAAATCTTCTTAATTGTGAGGAGACTTGTTAAAATAATCAAATACTTGAAACCTTTAAACTGTTAATATTAGATCCAAACTGAATCAAGGAATGCACACTAAATTAATTCTTAGATATTTAGCAAGTTACATAGTTCAGTGAATTTTTAATTTTGCTAGCAAAATTCATTAAATATATATTACATGCATATTTTGTTTATAAAATACATTATGGTTGTAGAATTTTTCCCCACTCCTTCATTCTACAAAACTTAATATTTAAGACTCATATTTACTTACGATTTAAACCATATTATATTTCTATCAGTGCTATCTAACGTTAGATAGGCACATTATCCTTCATACTACAGGTAATAATTAGCTCAACATACTAACTATAATATGACAAAATATACATAGAAAATGAATGTATTTCATGTAAACAGGCCCTTTAAATCGAACTTTAAAAATATATTTTATAGATTAATTTATTCTATGGTGTATGTACTTTTTCAACTTTGATACAGATAATTCATTTCATTACAGACATTCAATGTATGTGTGATAACATCTGTTATATCCGTATATGTATAACGTAAGATTACTTATAATTTGATTTCTCTTGTTCCAGATCTATCGGCAAATGATGCAACATAACAAGTGCATAAGTGAAATGTGTGCAACAGATTACATATCAGTGCTATACTATAGCTTCAGTTGTGATAATACATGAAATCCATGAAATAATAAAATGTGATTGTAAGTGAAGTCGACAGTTTAAAAAATTGTAAAAAAATTGTGTTTTCAAATGTGCGCAATGGATGCAGTGCTTCTCGCTAGATGGCGCCGTTGGAATTCCTGGTAGCAATTGAGAAAGTAGTTCTGCCTTTCACCGCTAGATGGCCCTGGTAAGTGCTTTGAACCTTGCTTTTTCTTACGTGTAGCGACATCTATTGTCGAGTAGCGAAACTTTAATTTTCTTTAGCATTCAATAGAGGGCGCTAGAGGTTAAATTGCTCGAAGGTTTCAATAGGTTGTGCAATGTAATTTGTTCAAGATCTTTGTTGTTATCTGAGTTGATAAGTCCAAACCAAATAAAAACAATACACAGATGTATGAATTTGGGTGATATTTATAAAATTAATTTATTGAGTACTTACCGATGGAAGATTGACGAATGATATGAGGTTGTACCTAGGTACTATGATTTTGTTATTAATTATTATTGAGCAATCAATCAAGGCACTGAAAATTTTCATTTCATATAATGTTCCGATTTAGGTACGGGTGCCTAATTCATATTGAACACTTAGTCACAACCAGTAACATTTTCTATGTCGGTACATACGTCCGCTTAATTAAGACACACCTACCTACGTAATTAAGTAAAAAAAACCTAATTAAATAAATTATAAGTGCGATAGGCAATTCACTTCCACAGTTACTAGGCGTAAAAGTATGTTGACTGTGTAACTAGGTGGGTATGTCGTGGCCAAATCGATGAATTGATCATTTCATGAAATGGTTGGCCATTTCATGAAGTGTTCACGTTTCATGAAGTGGCCAATCAATGGTGACCAAATCATTGAACGATAAACGTTTAACGATTTGGCCACCCACGTTTGACCATATCGTAAAAAGAGGGCGACTATAAAATATTTAATGAAAACCAGGATCAATTTTGATACGTATTTGTTTATTTTTAGTTGTTACATACTTTCAAAATAAGGTTTAAAATTTAATAACAATATAAATATAATAACTATAAAACAATATATATATATATAATGCATTTAATGATTTTTTTATTGTTATAAAAAATGTACATTTAGTGAAATTTGCAAGTATTTTAGTACAAGCAGTATAAAAGTCACGTAAACAATAAAAAAATTAAACAAGGTAACAGTCACTTGCTAGCGCAAGACAAATTTATTAATAATAAGGTGCATTAAGGCGATAAAAACACGGCACCGCGCACAAAGTCACATGAACAACAAAAATCATAGGATAGTCGGCGCTTTTTCCTTGAATATAAGATATTCCTCCCTCTTCGACAGTTTCCATAATATCATATTTCGATAACCAGTAGTAGTCCATGGATTTCTTTTTCGTGTCACCCTACTCTCCTTTATTTGCTGTATAACCTGAAAAAGAAATTAAATTAGCTATCAGTCTTTTGACAATCATATAATGACAGATAAATAAAAAAATATTTTGATAAAACACGTTATTTAGTTAGGTGCATAAAATTATAATATGAAGTAAGTAAAATATTACTAACCTTAGAAATACATTCCAAACTCCACGGTTATTTCACATTTTGCTCGGAACCTTGCATGACTTGCATACTCTAATACGTTTTCATCGAATTATTTAACGAATAATTTAACTTTCTTCCGTGTTTAATAAAGAATTATTCGCATTTTTTCTGAGAGAAAATTCGTCTTTGTTTACAAGGGCCGCCATTTTTACACAAACTGCACAAAAACAACCAGTGTTGCCAAATAAGTGTATTTACTGCCTAAAATAGGCAAACTTCCGACAATTTTGTCCAAATTAAAAGTACCTACCTACTTTAAAAATAACATTAATTTTATAAAAAAAAATGTTTTGCTAAAAATATGCTATTCTAAAATAAAAGATAAAATAATATAAGGAAGAAAATTTAGCACATTGTGCAAATTTAGCATATTTGCACAAAGTGCTTAATTGGTATGGCAACTCTGGCACTCTACCGGTAAAGTCAACGAAACAATTTTACGATATGATCGATTGAGATTGATCGTTTCATGAAATGGCAGTGCATCTAGTTGGCCCAATCGTCAAACGATTTCTTATCATTGATCTGACCTGGCCACATCATGATATGGCCAATGTGTGATTGGCCATTTCATGAAATGCAACCATTTCATGAAATGGCCAATCATTTCATGAAATGGCCAATTCTACGATGTGGCCACGACAGGTACCTAATTTTACATTATTGGTAGGTAAATAATGTTAATGAACTTGATAATTTAACCCTAGAATAAGAATTGAACCTTATAAGAAATTTAAAATACATAGTCTTATACGAAAGTTTTCCATTTATTTTAAGATTATTGACCGAAAGGTTTTATATGTGTTCATTCACACAAACATACACGAATATTTACAAATAAACATTTAAGCATAGGGTCATTTCGCCTGTTCGCGTCCATCGCCCAATTCGCGTCCATTTTGCCGATTTCCTTTTAAAAATCCTTGAAAATAAGTAAACTAACACACCAATTAAATGAAAAGGCATTTCCGCTAATACCTCAATGTATAAGAGGCACGCTCACATAGATAAAAGTTCTGTGGGTCCAACCAATCCCGTTTAAAAAAATATTTAATCCACAAGGAAGTGTGCACGTGCTGAATTTTAGTAAAAAAATTAGTGTGCAGCGGCGTGTTTGAAGGTAAGTTTTTTATAGTTCTGTGTGAATTTTAGGATATATAGCTATTTCTACACTTTGATGATGAAAAAAGGAATAATATTTATTATGAATTTGCTAATGTTTTTTATATTTAACGAATAAAATAAGGTGGACGCGAATTACTACATCGATTTTTATAAAACTTCCACTTTGCGTCCGCAATGGACGCAAACTATACCTATAAGAGTTAATAATAAACCAAATTGCGTCCACTATTTTCATAAAATACTTGCTTGTAAAAATATATATATATACTGTTTAATATTGATGTAATTTTCTTTATTAAGACTTATTTTAATTGATATAAGTAATTTCTTTCATTTTTATTTTCTTTTTCATTGAGGATGAATTCTTCGGAGAAAAGAAAGAAGAAGGAACAGAGAACATATACAGAAGAATATTTGAGGGTAAAAAAAATAACAGAACTGATTACTGTTATTCTTCAAGTTGCAATCATTATTTACCTAATTTTAAGATACTCAAACCAAATATCATAAGGTGAGGCTAATATGGATACCAGGTTATGAAGAGTATAAGGGAAATGAAAAGGCAGATGAACTTGCGAGAAGAGGCTCAGAAGCAAATCATATTGGACCAGCAGAGCCATTTGTTGGGCTAGCTTTAAGCACCATCAACATGGCACTTAGGGAACATGTTGATAACGAGCGTTGGAAGCATTGGAAGAACAAACCAGATATGGTTCACCCCAAGAGCTTTATCGGCGACAATCCAAAAAAGTGGTATAAAACCATGATGGGTGGAAGCAGACTTCAAAGTCGTCTACTCATGGGAGCGCTAACAGGGCACTACGTCAAAAACTAGTTACTGATGAAAATGACACTGTCATCAAACAGCGATTGTAGAGCCTGCAAGGAAGAAAAGGAAGACATGAAACATATCTTATGTGAATGTCACTCACTGGCCAGACACAGGCTCAGACTGCTGGGAATGGCTTATCCGAAACCAGAAGAATACAGGCACCTCAGACCCAAGGACATTATTGCATTAATGCAGTTGGTCCCTGAGGGTCAAAGTGACCCGGTTATACGGTCCCCGCGATAAGAAAGATACTTAAGTCTTAAACCAATGTTGAGAAGAATTATTTTTATTTTTTAAAGTGAATTTTAAATTATGATAATGTTGATTTTTAATAATTAAGTATATTCTTAAATAAAGAAATTGTTCAAATACAATCTTTCGTTACAAATTCCTAAATATATCACCCCTATATTCCTTTTCTAAGCTACTGGACGCTAACTGGTCCATGGGTGGACGCGATTTGGATTTTGTGGACGCAAACTGGGTAAAACGCCTAATTCTGAAGTTTATCTATTTAAAAAGAAAACGCAAGATGTTTCGAATACAACTGTATGTTAATCCTAAAATAGAATATATAATGAATACATTACACAAATTTGTCATAGAAATGAGTGCTGGGGCATTTTTATTATCGCCGTCAAACTTGCCAACTGCACTAAATGGACGCGAACAGGCGAAATGACCCTATATGGTTACTTCATACATTATACCTATTTACATTGAAATAGTGCTTTTGCTAGTTCCCTCGAATAGAATCTTATTTCTGTTTCATAGCGAATGAGCAGCAGACCAATTATCACGATAAAAATTCAAATTAATCCACATTACAACCATTTCCTGTGTAGTTTACTTGAATTAACTTCAAAAGGGTATCTAACTATGCAGCCTACGTTCACATTATACTATGTCAGGCGTGTATGTTGTGTTTGGAGGAAAAAAAAATATTCTCTATGCCTAATTTACAATATCCTTAATAATATTATAAATGCGAAAGTAACTATCTGTTTGTCTGTTACGCTTTCACGCATAAAGTACTGAACCGATTTAAACGAAATTTGGTACAGATATAGTCCAGAGCCTAGGAGAGGATATAGGCTACTTTTTAACCGACTTCGCTATAAAAAAGTAATGTTTTACCCGTTAAGCGTCTCTACGCGGGCGAAGTCGCGGGCGGAAGGCTAGTTTACAATAAATTCGTTTTTAGCACTTATATGAAAGTTTGTGATGTAATCTTATTTGACGTTTATTATTGTAACTCTTTTACGTGCGGACTTTAAGTAGGTATCTACTTATGAAACGGCGCGACAAAAAGTAACGTAAAATTTGGACAGAATTGCTCATAAGTAGGTCTAACCAAATCCAATATGACTTTATGACTACATGGCCTTTGCCTTCCTTCTAGAATTACTTTTGATTAATGTACTTACTTGATAATTTGTGAATTATGTTAAATAGTACTATACAGAAATATGAAAAAACAATACCTCAGCAGTCGGGAAAAACTTTAAGATAATGATGAATAGTTAATTAGTTGAAATTTAACCAACTGCCAAGCGTTTGGCGTTTATAACCAACAAGTGTGAACAACCGCTTAGTTCCTCATTAATAGGATTATTCCATAGTCATATCGTGTGCCGTAGCTTGTTGGAATAACAAATATGATAAACATGATCTTGACCATTTTCTGTATGTGATTAGAATATTAAACGTAACGCGTTTTGGGTAATCCATCCAGGTCGTTTTGTTAAAGATCCATAATATCCATGTAATGTATCATTATTTAAGATATCAATGACAAAGAGATGAACTATACTAGTAAAGTACAGAAAAGAGAGGAATTTCGTAGGAGAGGAAGTTCTAATTTCCGTATCAAAAATAATCTTATAAGTCTTATAAAGCAGATTTTTATATATGGCTAGGGCCTGATATTTGGAGTAAGAAATAGCAATTTTTGGGAATAAATAATTTTATGATGTATCTCAAAATGAGTGAGCGTATTAAATGGACTTTCTAACATCGTTTAGTAGTTTTTAATATTGGATAAATTAATATTAAATATGTGAAAATTGACACTAACACCAAGTTAACCAAATTTCTAATAATCACCCATATTCATATTCAATCTTATCACATTTTAAGCAATCGTATTAGTAAACTCAACGTGGTTTTACATGGACTTATAATCGTCAATCAACAATAGCATGGAACTGTATAAGTGATTAAAACCAGCGGTTTACTTAATTAATTATATTTAACGATACACATAAGACATGGTGATGCAACATCACTTCAAACATTGTATTGTTCCCGCGTCCTTTTGTAAATTGCCTTCGAATATTAGAATTGTTTTGCCAAGGTCAGACCTCGACCCCTTGCAAGCCAATTGAATGTCGCATTTGAATCGCTTGACCCTACTGGATTGGGTACCTTAACCCTAAAACGGCCGTGTGACTCACGTACATTTTAACATATTAAATGTTTTTATATTTACAAACAAAGCAGTGTAGGGTTAACAGCACCGGATGTTGTGTCCAGAAACGGATAACGATTGGAGGAAGTGGGAATAAAGGGCTGATCGATATGCAATCGATATTGTAATGATTTATGCTTATTAGGATATAATGGCACGTGCAGTATTCTCAAGAACATTCATTCATTCCTTACTGAAATATTCAATGCAAAAGATACTTTATCAGTCTGTCAGCGCTTTGACGGCAAAGCTACTGAATCGATTAAAATTTAGTACAGTCGTAAGTCTAACTATAATAATTACTTAAATAACTATAATACTATAACTTAACTGCCTCGTTGGTCTATTGGTAGCAAGCGCTGCGTTAGGACCGAGAGGTCCCCGGTTCGAGTCCGGGGTCGGGCAAAATTTGTGTGAGTTTTTCTGTAATGAAATTACTCAGCCCGGAGTTAGGAAGTTGGCGGTTGAACGCCCGTGCCTCGGAAAGCACGTTAAGCCGGTGGTCCTGCGCCCGATCTCTCATCGGTCATGTCGGATTGCCGTCTCACCGAATTAAGAGAGTAAGGGAATAGAGAGTGCACTTGTGTTTGCGCGTACACTTGTGCACTATAATATGTCCTGCGCACTTGGCTGACCCAATTGAGATCGGCCACCATGGCTGAAATCGTTCGGACGCCTCACTATAACTTATAGAGTTTGAGAAGGAACATAATATTACTTTTTAACCGACTGCAGTAAAAGGCAGTCATGTTTTACGCGAGAAACGGACTGAGTCACGGGCTGAAAGCTAGCTAATCCTTACTTCCTTACTAATATTATAAATGCGAAAGTAACTCTGTCTGTCTGTCTGCTTTCACGCATAAAGTACTGAACCGATTTAAACGAAATTTGGTACAGATATAGTCCAGAGCCTAGGAAAGGATATAGGCTACTTTTGAACCGACTGCGCTATAAAGAAGTAATAAATGTTTTACACGTTAAATGTCTCTACGCGGACGAAGTCGCGGGCGGAGTATTAAATAAACACGTCGTCCATAATTGCTTTGGTATCTCTATTTAATGTTAAAACTGCCACTGCTCAATATTCGGGTATTTCATAATTTTACGAATTCACTAACATTATTTGTGACACTAAGATTCTCGTTAATTTTATCTTTCAAATCAGGAAGGAAGATAGACACATGATATTACTTTCCCCTATTCTATTGTGACTGTCATTCACTGCTCGTTATACCGGCAATTGTTGTAAAATATATTTTACTTCGAGTATAATACTTATTTCTGATAACGTTTGATTTACAAATAAACCGTCACATTATGGGACATACTAGACGAATAAAAAAAACTCCCAAAAAGGCCTAATACCAGTGAGTAACACGACACAAATCGGTTTACGACCATTTAATGATATGAAAATAACATTCAAGCTTGTAATGACGGCAGTAAAATCTGACAATAATGCCGTCTAACTTTGTGGATCCACTCTCTGTACGTTTTATTATTTCGCACTAAATGTAATAATAGGGTTGGCCCGCCGGCTACATGTTGGCTTATTCCGATAATTTACGATCAATTTGTAAGAGTGGACTTTTTATGGCGAAACGAACGTAACGCTCCCGCTCCTTCCACATGGCAACAGGATTAGGACCGCTTCGAACTCTCAATAGACGTATAATTGAATTCTACGTTTTCTATAACAGTAGCATCACCTGCATTTGGAGAAATAGAGCGTCCCCAACTACCGATCTCGTTTCTCAGTGTCTCGCCTTTGTGATCCCGGTTTTGTTTGGTGAGCCTGCCGCGCGGCGTTCCCGATTAAGCCCTTATTTATAGGGGGACAATATTGATTTATGCGCGCCGCCTGCAGTCGCTTGAGATCTTTTCAAATTCGCGACGCAAGCGTCTTCTGGCCAGGTGGTGAGTTTTTTCAAGACTACCTTTGTGCGCTGATTCCAGCTTCGGTTTCTTCTCACAATGGATGCAAGATTTGCACAAAAACGTCTCATGGGAGGGGTTCTTGAAAAAAAAAATTGGTGCAAGACGATGCAAGGGGCCGCGGTCGCGTGCCGGCTAGCTCCGTGCTTTAATGGGTGTTTTTATGCGTTCGCTCGGAGCCCGCTCATAGTTTGTGTTTCATAAATAAGCGTCTAGTACAGCGCCCGTTTCATATTTAATCACTTTTGAATTACAATGCGCCTTTTAAAAGTTCACGAGACGCGCTGATGCTTAATATATGCTCGAAGTCGGGGAAAGTACTCCCCGGGGACTGATTTAAGGCAAGCTGTTCTGAGCAGACATCAATATTTGCTGCCTCACTGAATTAAGGATACGACCTCGTATCTCATTTTGGCCGTATTTGCTATGTTTGCTTCCTTATTTGTTTTTGTGATTGTTATATACTTCATACATATGTTTTGGTTTGTTTAGTTTCATTATTGTGGTCTTATCGTATGATCTAGTTTTTGTAACGTTTACAAGTTGTGAGAAGGTCGTATCATAGTCGATATATTGGCTCAATGATGTTTTATTGCCAATGGGGCATGAGGCATCATATTACCAATCTTTTAGTATTCATTATTCAAATGCAATAAAAAGCGTCGCGTTTAAACTATGCTCTGGTCTACGAAATGAATTGTTTTCAAAATGGTATACCTATTCAAATTACCTGTTCTTGAGACAGTTGGTCCGACATAACGAAGCATTTCTAACTATGCTTTGAATAACAATGACCGTTTTATGTGACTAGTATGACATTTTTGGTGAAAAAAATCAACATCCCTTATTCATTTTGAACTGGAGTAACCGTGTGGATTTATTTTTTCTCAAAATATGCTCACAAAAGTGACACGTCACACTGTCAATGGCTGTCAAGTGACATGTGATATGACGTCAATGATTTTTTGCAACGTTTCCCGCGCTCTGTCGGTGAATGATGAACGAATGAATGAGTGTCGTCGATGCGTATTTAATCGCGTGGGTGTGATGAGTGAGCCTAACAACCGCAAAATTTATTACGAGTGAATGGAATTGATATCGCCCGCCCAATATATTCCGTATGAGACGAATGCCTTTACGTTTCGGTGATGTCATTTCGCTTGACAAAGGTAAATTATAATACAATGATATCTGGTGAACAGTTGGCTGGTATTATTGGTCGCATTTAGTTAAGTACCTAGCTAGGTAGTATAGGTATGCTATAGTTCTGAGAATACAGTTCATTCACTTATTTATTTGTATAGCAAAAAGCTTTTAACGTATCAGGCTGCAGAGATAAGTCGTAATTGCATTTTGATTTTTGAAACCTGTTAAGTATCGGAATTTTTAAAATTAAGTAGTTTTAAAAAAAAGGCGTATTACTAAGTGGATTGGAAGCTAAAATAATATACAATATCTATGCTTAGCATATCTTTATTAATAGTAGACTACGAATAAAAGTGTACTTTACATACATTTAGCTAGTATATTTTAGTGAAGATAATAATTAGGTAATACTGTTAGTAAGTCCCTAATTACTAATACGTGTTGCGATGTTAACGTTCTCATATGAGACACAGAGAGAAAGTTAAATATACCTCGTCCCATTTCGCCGATGCAATTTGCTAGCAACATATTTGCCGTCACAAAACCGACAACGTCTTAATAGTCCAATTAGACGTAAAATGTGATTTGTGTGGTGGGTGGAGACCGACATGTCATCTTTGCTTACTTTGTTACAAAATTGATTGGGACGAGAACAAGCGACTCATTAATACACGTTAGTATGATATCTTGATTAATAAGCTTTCATTATACAATAATTTTAAACTGTCATGGTTACACACATTAGAAAACTGTAACTGTCCGGGATATTCACCCTACAGTCCTACAGTTCACCCGTGATCATGGCGCTTGCAACAGTGCCGAAATATCGGGAGTCGGGAGCTCATTAAAACTAAACAACATGGTAAATATCCCGGACAGTTACAGTTTTCTAATAAGCTTTCAGTTTGATAATTGTATGCTAAGTAATATTTTCAATGTAGGAAGTACTACTATTAGCATTTGCGAAAAGAACTGTAAGTTTATCATCTGAAAGAGGTCTTGACTCTTAAGTTATGGAAACGCTTATTCGAATGTCTAATGCTCTTTTAACTTTACTTGTAATCGACTACTTTACTTCTCCGACTTTTCTGTGTATTAAGTCGTTCTAAGTAACCGGTGTAACATAAAATACAAATGCAAGTACGATATCGCAATTACATCATTATTAAGCTCGCTAAGGTCGCTCTTGACATCCCATCCTATAAGTTGGAATGTGTATCGTTACGCTATCGTAACACTTGGTCAAAAAAAGGAACATAGTTGTAATTGCGAGAATTCATATTCGCTCGGTTATCCGCAGTGCAGATTAGTTAGCACATTTTATCATTTGTGTGTAAACACTGTCCGTTAGGGTGGACGCGGGAGGTAACAGCCTAGTCAAATAAAAAAAATTAATATGGTCTCTTGTAGAATTGCTGACTTATTGGGTGAGGGTTCACATTCTAAAATATTTCTAGCAATATTCATAGTACACAAGGATATTGGGGATGAGAGCCATCTGCTCCCCCGCAAGTCCGATGATGATGACGAGGCTACTCCAAGCCATCATTGTATGTCAGTTAAAAAAAATATGATATTAAGGAGCATCGCGCTTCGATCTCCTGTCTTGTAATTTTTGTTTCCAACAAATATAATCAACTTTAAAGTTTTGACCTGGTGACCTGTGTCACAGATTTTAACTAAATCTACTTCAGGCACCAGTCCTTCACAAAGCCAATCACCTTAACAATTTTGTAATAAATGATGTAATAGATTAAGTATGCTTTGTGAAGTGAGAATAAATGATTTTATTATTATTATTATTATTTGAAAGTTGATTATACTTTAAAGTTTTTAAAGTTGATTATACTTGTTGGAAGCATTTGTTACCGAAATATTATCTTATTAGAATTAGTAATGTCAATGGACGTAATACTAGAGAAAGACCGAAGAAGACATGGATGGATTGCGTGAGAGATGATATGGGATTGAAAGGAGTAGACACAGAGCTGACGAAACAGGCCCGAGTGGAAGAAATATACATGTTACGCCGACCCCACTTAGCGTGGGACAAGGGCAGGAGAATGAATGATGATGATGAATTAGTAAACGCAAAATACGTGGTTGTTAAATGTAATTCGGTAAATACATATTTGGTTAGTTTCCTTTACCCTGAATTATGTTTTGTTTATCAATTAAAAATGTATACCCGACACATATTACCCGCATCCCCCCTATATTTATATGCAACGGGCAGTCTTTGAATATTCCGGGCGTCTTGGTTGCATGCCCGCGCCGCGATCCTTACGTTATAAACATATAATCTTTTGCCGGTAACATACACGCCAGAAAAACCTAATAATTACCCATAGCTATTTCCGGAGATCGCTTTTTGAGTTCAACAAAATATTTAATATGCACACTTAAGACATTCCGAGCGTCAATCGAGAGTTTGAACTTAATCTACGCGGAAATGTGCTTAGGCTTGGATGGATTTCGATGAATTGCAAATGGTATTGTTTGTTATTGTAGCCGTCTATTTTTAGTGTTCATTAAAATAATATTATATTAAAATGTTATTTATTTCCACGAGTGAACAACGGTGCAAAACATTGGGATGTTGCCCTTTTTATTATATTGGATGGCATGTAAAATCTAAATCTACCACAGAGGTAGACAAAAATTGCACGTTACAATTGTATTATATCATATAGTGTGCAATTTTTGTATTTACACATGTATTGTATTGAATCTGTTCAGTTTTAAGCGAAACCCAAAGCGTTTAAAAATATCATTATGTAATTGATTTCATTCTCTCTAAAAATGTAACCTTTGCTCAACCTTAGTAAAACCGTTTAAGTTCTATATTTATACAAACAACTTTTAATTACAGGGGGGAGTTGCCGAAAAAAAAACAACAAATTTATGGCGCGATCTATTATTAGTTATGGCTGCGGCCACGGGCCATAAAGTGCGAAAGAGGTTATCTTTTGTCTAAAAATCATGGTTAATTACACTGTACGTTAATTTGCTTTATCTGGCTAGGTTATTGTAATGCTGGACGGTAAATTGGTGTGTTTGAAATAAAAAATGTTAGGGGATATCAGAAAGATTGTCTTTTAATTTCCAGTGCATTCGATTGAGCACATAAAGTTCGCGTCTTTCGTGTGGTGTAAGATTTTAAACTTTCGCGTTCCATTACACTGAAATAAGTCTTTATGGGTCTTCACGCCCGACGTTTCGACTGGGTTACACCAATCGTGGTCGCGAGCGAACTGGCGCCGCCCGTCTGTAACCCAGTCGAAACGTCGGGCAGTAAGTAGCTATGTAATTTTGCTACTCCTAATATCGCGTGAAGACCCATAAAGACTTATTTCGTGTGGTGGTTTCGCAACCTAGATGTTGGTCAGCCGACGACGGCCCGTATCTGTGTAAATATTTATGCGGCGAACTGTATTAAATGTGAATAACGATAGCTCCAGCACGCGAGTGTGTCTAGACGGGATGTTGTAAAGTTGTTTTTATGGATTCAATAGAATCTGCCTCTTCCCCCCTTTTGTCGTCTAATCCTAAATGTGGAGGGTAAAAACTGGTTATGCTAAGTCAAGTGTGAACTTGTTTGCTAGTTAAATTAATTGCCGGCTGCGCTTTGCCGGGGGTGTGAGGATTAGGTGGTTTTTTTCGCACTTTCGTTGGTTTTTTTTTCGCTGCTAAATGACGCTGAACGTATAATATAGAGGAATAACAATATTACGGGAGTTAATTTTATAGTATTGAACATAAATGAATAGTGATGTGCACAAGTATGAGAGTAAAGTACAGTTGGTTGACTTTATGCCTAGGTATTTAAATATTAGGTATACTGGGCAGTATAATGACTTTTATTGCTAGTTAACCGTAGCTAATGGATTTGGAACTGCTCTGTTCGGCAACACACAAGTTCTTGTTCAAGTGTACAGTATATTTTTCCACTATTATTTTTCCTGACTCCGATGCTGGCTTGGAGTAGCCTTGTCCTCATCACCGGACTTGCGGGAGTGCGGAAGGCTCCTCTCATCTCTGACATCGTCCAGGATAATCTGGGTACACTGCTGGACATGAGACTGTCTAACCGTATCCGTTAAGACACTTGTGAATCAGCCTTTCCAACTATTTTGGACATCTTACGGAGATGTACCTACCTCTTACTCGTCTCCATCGATAGATGGGGGAGAATTTTAGTCTTGCTCATCCGATGTCGACCACTGTATATAATTAGGATTGCTCTAAAACTTCGAGTGAATAAAAACTACTATGATGCAATTCCACCGTTTCAAGATAATAAAGTCGGTAAAGCAATTAAAAAATGCAAAACTGTAAATGTAAATGAAACAATTATTTTTTAATAATGGTGATCGCGATTTTTCACGTGTCGTTGCACTTATTTGCCGCATTACGATTAACGCCGACCGCTAGAAGTTAATTAGGTTACGTTCAATATTACCGGCTATTGGTAAATAATTAATAACCTTTCAAATATTTATTAACGACACCGGTTACGGATCACTGGGTGCGATCTGATAATGAATTCGAATATTTCATTAATAATAAAGCTGTGTTGTTATTTTTTTGTTAATGCGGTGTAATTAGGGATGTGGCTTGTTAGTTTATTTCATTTTTGAAACGATTTTTCTTCATACTGTAATACAATTTTACAATCAATCACAACACTCCTAACCCTCCTAAGCTCCCTTTAACTTTCATTCTTAGTTTCAAAAAATATTTACGGCCAATGTAGCGATAAGTTTATTTCTGTGTACTTAGCATTACATACTAAATTATGTAGTGGTTTCTTATGAGTGGCGAGTCATAATTTACCACTCAGACATTTAGTGACATATCACTAAGCATATTGTACTAGGTGACTTGTGATTGTAGGCGACTACTCGTCTGTTATAAAAAAAACTCCAACAAAACCATTTGCTCGTGCAATCACTTCCTGAGGTTTGAAAATCCCCTGTGATTTTACATTTGTCGTTTTACTTTTTCTAACCCAGTTTCACCAACCTTACCGCGCAAAAAGGTTGCAAGTGTTATTTTTTAACGCCAGAGGGTGGTCTTCGGTTACATAATGTTACGTTGTCATAATACACAATCACGGCGCGCGGCAAAAAACTCAATTAACCACAAGTTCATTGACGCCGGTCGGCCAACGTAATGCGTTTTTTCCGATGCGAAGCCGCCTTAGCAGCCGTTTAATGGATGAACTTAAAAACGGGTACATGTTCGAAGTGAAAAAATCATATACTACAACATTTATTTTGTGTTATTTGTTTGTTGTTATTTTTTTTAAGTCATATTTTTGCTTATTTTCTTAGTGGTCAAAGAAAGTGTCGAGGCGCGAAGTATCTACATTTAAGAGTAGTACTACAAGTTTTAATCAAAAGACATTAACAAATGTGAAATGTGTAGGTAATCAGAAATACCTACCTTGTACCGACGAAATTTACCGAATACAACATTTTAAAGGATTCAATTAATGAAACAGACTGTTAAAATATTATATTAAAGTTTGCGTATATATCATAGATGTTTAATTTAAGTTTAGTAGCTTAAATGTGTACTTAATATACGAACTATGTTCTGAAATTACAAAAAGTTGTACCATACATGTAATTTATTGACGTTTATGATATCAGACTCATATAAAAGCCTCTAGTTTATATATGTACAAGTTTTTTTTGTCGATGACTAACGTCTTATTCCCATTCAACTGCGCGTTCCCTGCGGCAAATCAATTCTAATAGCGTTTGAAAATAATACGCATTTAAATCTTCATTTAACGAGCACACATAATGATAATAATATCCGTGCAACTTTTTAACCTCGGCGTGATTGACTCGTTCTGGCGAGACGTCCAATTGACTGCTATGACAGGACCGAGTTCGCGCCCAATTTTGTGAACGCGTGAGAAACCCCTTGCGGCGTTTCGAATACGTATTAAGGTGCTCCCTGACTGATCATTTGGTGGGATGTAATGTTACAAACTTCTGTTTAGAGTGGGTACATTGTTACAACACGGTCTCACTGTCCGGCGAGCTTTCGCTTGTCTATCTATGAAGTTAATTTCAATGTTGTGCATTTTGTAACAATGCTGTATATCCTAGATAGAGCATTCGCATGTAATCTAAAGTTACTATTTTCATTTTGAGCATTCGCCTGCATTATAACGTTATTAAGAAATTTACAGATTCGTTGTGCAAAATAACGCTACATGACCACACAAAGCTTTTTACAAACAAAATCTGTAATAAGAACAAAAAAGTAGCAGTAGGTAGTATCTGGTTGCAAAAACTGGTATGCTCGGGCTCGGATCCCTGACATATTTTTGTAATCATCATCAGCCCATATTCGTCCCCACTGATGGGGCACGGGCCTACCCTAAACTAGGGCGATAAGGCCTTAGTCGACCACGCTAGCCAAGTGCGGGTTGGTCGACTACACAACCTTAGAATTTTTGTAATGTTCAATCTGTAACATCAAATTACAGGCGAATGTTACAATATAAGGTGAGGTAGCACCTTTACGTTCCACGGGAATGTGAATGAACGAGTTTTGGGTAAAAGCAGTTCCCGCTATCGCCTTTTTAGACACACCGCGTACATACGTGCGTACTGTGTGCGGCCGCGCGCGAAATTTAAATCGCGATTGTCGTATGTTTTGCATTTTTGAACTGACGAAAATGGAACTGAGTACAATTTTGTACCCACTTTTTAAAACAAATGAACAAAGTTCTTCTTGTTTATAACAAGTACTGTAAAGTACTGTAAAGGTACATCGCCCTAGTTTAGGATAGGCTCGTGCACCTCGGTGCGGATATATGGGATGATGATGATGATGGCTGTCAAGTACCTAGTTGTTAAAAATATAAACAAAAAACATCTCTCGATAATTTTCTACTGAGAGAAATGTAAAGGCCGACCACGCTTGCAGCTAAGTAACACGATCCCCATTGGTTTCACGGCATAGCATGGTAACTCTTATGGTTTCTTCACAGTATTTTTATTACCTAATTGCACAAGTTGTTTACAAACATTCGGGGACGGCAGTAGGTCCCCGTTTTGTTATATAAACTGGGAACGGTCCGAACTCCAAGGGCTTCCCTCGTTTCCTAACTTTCTTAATGAAAAGCCGTTTTAGACCTCTTACGTTGAAATTATAGAAGCTTCAAGAAAATTTGATGTATTGCGAAATCGATGTCCTTGAAATTGTGTCAAAACTTGTTCGAACGTTGCGGGATTGTAACAGTTTTCGAGGAATTGAAGTTTGTAACTTAGTTCAAAACAGTTGGTAAGATATTTCGTTGG
This sequence comes from Maruca vitrata, assembly GCA_039566165.1. NCBI lineage: Eukaryota > Metazoa > Arthropoda > Insecta > Lepidoptera > Crambidae > Maruca > Maruca vitrata. The sequence goes on along the minus strand of CM076922.1, from coordinate 14,214,931 downwards.
AAGATCTGCCCTTTCCACCTATGTAATGTTACATTTGTAAGAGCTTAGGTGTCATCAGTACAATAGAAACCATCGATAAATGAAGATGGTGTTTTATTAGTTATTACATCGAGCTTCTACTTACGGCTTGATTAGTGTTAGAAATTTAATTTTGATTTGTTACTTTCGATCTACTACAATTTCCTATTGTGGAACGTACTTTCATCTTTACCTCTAGTGGGGACAATCGGAAATTCACTATTGTTCCGTTAATGACGGATTAAGATTGCGCACGGCCCAACAAAGCTCTTCAAAGTCTCTTTTTGTCATCGCACGACATCAAATGTCTAAGAAATCGAGATAACTGAACATAATCTCCACTTTGTATTGCCGGGGGTGCTTTGTCTTTTTTTTTTCTTCAAATTGCGCCATAGACGGCGACACACGTGCTACGGGCAGACAGCCGGCTTTTGTTGCGTGTAGTTTCAATATGACTTATAGTTGGTAGTTTTGTATGGTGGCTAAATTGTGCCATGTGGATGTGGATTGTGTTTTTTTTATTGATCCAAATGTGTCTCCGTTTTGAAGATATATTATTTTTGTACGTTTTGTTCAAAAAAAAATTCTTTAAATTTTTTGTATCTATAGATATGTGGTACTATAGACCTATTGGAATTGCTTTGCCCAGTACATGTGCACTTTAATTTTAAAATATTTTCACTTTATAATTTCAAGAAGTTTATTTATTTATTTATTTATTTATTTATTTATTAGTTAAATCAACGTAGGACTGTTTCCGTCCTAAAGTGACCTACTTCACATTTCTTCTGATTGAAGTTTGTGCGAATTACAAACATTATTTACTGAAATGTTCTTTCTCCAATCAGGCGTACGTGTCAAATGAGACATAATATCTCAGACAAAAGAGTACCAGATCTAGGCAGCTAAGACATTAGCAAGCCAACGTAAAAAATAAACCACCATTGCAAGACGCTCAAATGTCCCAATAATATCTGGAACTTATTACATTCAGAAGTATGACGCAACCGCGCCGGGTCCAAATGTTCCCTGTTTCCCCTTTACGCCAGAAATAATTGCGTTACATAACTTGAAATGTTTATTTCGACATTTCCTGGGTGGTGTTCAAAAATTTGCGTAGTGAACGGGACTTTGTCCGTTGGTAAGAGCGTCGTTTGGTCACATTAAGTAGAAGAAGGACGAGTACCGGCTGGGTGTAGGGTGTCCTCGCTCTAGGTGGTTATTTACGGATTTTCCTTTATGCATTGATAGACGTACAACTTATATGGTATCTTAATAAAGACTATATGATACTGTAAATTTCTTGTCGCGTATCACTGTTTACATAAATGACGTGTTCTTCATTGATAGAAAATTGCTGCAAAAATTGCAGTCCTATCATCTTATCAGTAGAATTGTCCATACGTTTTGTTCCGTAGCAACATGACTTCATAGAGTGTTATATCCCAGCCCGGTCAAGAAGCATGGAGGTCCGAAGTGGAGCGCCGGCTGCGGCAGATGTTCCAAGTCTCCCTTTTCAATTGGCCGTCTCTCCCAAGATCACATTTTTTGCCCCCAAAACTGATTGCGATCGCCATTGTGCCCGTTGCATTGTGCACTCACTCACCGATCCAACACGTCTTAGGCAAATTGCAATTTTCTGTTTGCTCCGTTTTCTGCGAACTGTGTGGGAACGAGAGATTAGGATTGAACTTATCCACAAAGGAGTGATTGTGGAGCCTCCATTGTTGGTGCTTGCATGCCGGTCGGTTTATTTGTTATAAGCACGGATATTGTTAAGTCTTACACAATTGAGTTAATTTGGAAATTTTGGGTGCTTGCAGTTCATAAACCTCGTGATGGATGTTGTTGAGACGATTTCTGGATCGGTGGAAGGATGTGTTCCAGACACTCATTGTATTTTATATGAGTCAGTTCTTAAACTACGTAATATTGGAAAAAATAGACAATGCAACAAGAAAACAAACTCCTTTTTGAAGTCGGTTAAAAATATAGGCTTTCCCAGTTTTACAAAACCTGTTAAGCAGAAGTTTCTAATGATGAATACCAATTTGTCTCACCAAGGTCAATATATCATTAGTAACGCAACATCTCCTCAAACGTGTTTGAAGACGGCTCGTGTCTCCCCTTTCAAGGTTGAGATGATTACCAACACCTACCCTTTACTTGTCATGTTGATTGCGCTCCTAAACAAAATTGTAGACGCATTTTGGGGATATCGGACTCGGGACCCCTCAATTTCTTTCTGCAAACAATCGTAATGTTTAATGCTATGGCCGTCATAACAATCCAATTACATATTCTGATGTTACGGCACGCTTTTTAGGTTCATGTCGGGATCACTTTGAATAGGGCTGGTCGGTTAATGTTTCTGTAGAAGAAAACGTTTTGGGGCGAAGTTTTAAGTCGTAGAAATACGGTGTCCTATTATCATTTAGGCTGCGGTAGTAGCTAATTGGATTTAGTCTCTAAAGTACACTTATAGTTTAGAGACTAAGAGGACATAAGAGGTGTCATAATAAGATGTTATTTACCCGACTTCGATTTAAAGCTCGTTGTACATGTTAGATGCAAAAACTCGATTATCGTATGTAACGATGGTCCAATATTTGTTAGCCTTCATATTGTGTGCAGTCAGAACCGAATGTGTCTCATTGTAATTTCAGATTTAGTATAGCAGTTTGTACACTTTGAAAAGTGTATCGTACCACATATTGTTCATAGTGTCTATGAAGGAGGGGTCGGAAAAAGATGTTACACAGTCAAGTTACAGAACCCTAAAAAGGCCAGAAAAAGGCGTTCGTTTAACAGTTAAAACAGTAAATCGAGGAGCCGAGTCACGTCCGGACGATAACGTGCGCTGTGCCCAGAGCATCTGCGACCGGCGGACTTCATCCGGCCCTATTTGGCCCTTACAAGATTTACACTAAACGATATTACTTATAGCCGCAACGCCTTCGACCCTAACACTGAAATCAACGCGCAATACATTACACAGATAAACGTGAATATACCCAGCTCATGTTTACGGAACGCGCAGTGGAAAGGCATCGACGACAAATTGTGGCCGACAAAGGTCCAATATGATTGGGGAATCGAATTTTTAGTACGTGTCTTATTCTTAAAGTACGGTACAGGGGATATTTTAGGGGGGCGGCCGTAATATTTCTTTGGATATCACTTCATTAGGATTTCCATTGTGTTGAATGTTTCATGCCCGTTGGAATTTGGTTCTTTTACGATTATACTGATGTTGTTTCTGAATAACATTACTCTTCATTTAATAATCTTTTCTTATATGTGGAAAATACAATTTTTGCCGCAATACTGCTTTGAGAGTACGATTTATGATGCATTTATTTTGATGAAAATTTTGCAAACAGAATATTTTCTGATATGAGTCGATTTTGTGAACTCATGCTAACCCTAGGTTTCAATTTAGCTTTGATTGAATGTATCATGCACTGAAAGATAACTCTTCATATTGATTCCTTTATGTCTCTATATCGCGCTTTTGTAAATTGTGTACTTAAATTCGTTGTAAACTTTTTAAGTGTAATTATATGTAGCAATATCTGAGGTACAATTTTAATCAGTATTATTAGTGAAGTAACTTTCGTAAAGTCAAAAGTTTAACCAAGAAAGTAGGCATCGTTTAAAAGTGCAACGACATATGGCGTGCCACGGACTCGCGTGCCCCTTCCGCCACGCGGTTCGTTTTCTACTGATGTAATACCCATTATAACGCCAAAATTGAGTTATAAATCTTGTAAAACGCCTCCAATTTAGATTCACCAGATGTCCATTCCGTGGCTAAGGAAATTAGCGGGCACTTTATAGTCTGGTGCGAATTATTCGCATCACGTATGGACTGTTAAGGAGGGGCAGTTTTAATCTTGCCGGAATGTGGGATGGAGACGCCGGTTCTGAGTTATAGACCAATAATCTCGGATTTGAATACAGCCTCCGACGCAGCGGCGACGCCACCCCTGCCTAACACGCTTCTGCGGTAGCTTTTAATAAAATGGCGAGAGCTTTTTCAAGAATTTAGCTGTGTAGTTAAATTGAATTCCGGTCTCTTGTTGGTTTCGCTCTATTGTTCTCTGCTTCGCAAGCCGAGTTTTAAAGTTCATTAGCGGTGTACAAATGATTGCTAATGTCTAATTGTGTATTAGAACAGTGCCTACTTTGTTTGTTTTAAAAATATTCAAGAATCGTAGCTATATTTATGAAAGCTTCGTTTCGATACTTTCGTACTTCTTTTACCGTATCGTAATTATCAGGTTTCTTGTTGAATTTATTTGTGCTAACCACCTTGTCATTTCTTGTAAATTTTGTTCCTTGTGCTTATTATAAATTTCACGTTACATGCGCCAGCCCACAAACAGACGGAAAAGTTAGGGGAACTTTGGTTAAGTGCAGGCTTGGTTCAGCTTGGTGGTGGCTTGGCTTCAGAGATTTCAAAATTTCTTGTTAGTCCAGTCAAAATAGACATTTAACCTAGGAAAAATTCGCATAGAGCTGAAAATTGGCATGAATGTTGGGAACACTATTACAAATAATCTGTCAAAAGTCCCCATCGATCCCACGTCTGCAAAAAAAAATAATCAAGGTCAAATGTCACAAATATCAGTTTTATGCACTTTTGAGTGAAACGGTAAGTTTAATCATAAAAGTATGTATGACAAAATTACTTATCACGTAATTATCTATAAAAAGTGTCTAAACACTTTGTTCCTAAGATTCACCATTTCAGAGATATAGCGATGCACAAAGTTGAAAAAGTTGTATTTTCAAACGCTTCCAGGCCCCCATGCGATTGTGCTAGACAGTTAAAATTTTAACGAATGATGTGTCTCAGTTGCCTCTATAACATCTAATACTAGAAACAACATGAAACCAACGTGTAAAGTGGGTTCTCATATACCTATCATCCCCTATGTTTTTTTTTTCTCACATTTGGGCGGTTTTTAACGTGGTTACCCTAGTGAACCTATTCCAGGTCATATATCGATCAAAAACGATATCAACAGATGAATGCATATTATGTAAAATATGAATTTTCTAATGATTAAAACCACGATATCTCGCGAATGGTGAGTCGGAAAAGAAAAAGCGACTGGACCATTTTTGTAGAAAACTGTATGATCTACAACTTTTGTTTGACCTATTTTTACGATAATACTTACTGTTTTGGAGAAAAATGGAAAAATCCTTAATTTTATACTTTTGACCTCGAATAAAATTTTTTGCAGAAGTAGGATTGATGGGGATTTTTGATATTTCGTTTATTATGATGTATTTAACGTCTCTAGCAATTTTCAGCTCTATGCGAATTTTGTCTAAGTTAGCACTTATTTTTGTCTATTTTGACTGGACTATGTTCGGTTTTAAAGTGATGTTTGCTGTGTTTAGGGAAATAAAAGAAAATTGATTTAGTTGTTTTCAAGATGAATTCTGATTACCAATCAATCAAGCAGCGGTATAAAAGGGCTTTGCCACCAGACTGCAAAATGGTTTATTGAATTAGCTTCATTAAAACTTTTTTCACTAATCCCCGTGATTTTCGCTTTATCGTCTTTATGCAGGCTCTAAGTAAAATTCCTAACCTTTATTCCCCCTTAATTGTCTATTCCCCAACACGCTCGCATAACATCGAGCCATTATCACAGTCATATGGAAATTCTATTGCTGATTTGTACTTTTCACCTTACTCCCCCTAACAGAGGTCGCAAATAATCCGTGAACAATGAAACAAACACTTTCTTTGTCTAGACAGTGGACAAATTTATCAACAGGGGAACACAGTAATACCATTTTTATTTCCTACACTCCCGTTGTTATTGAGTACGAGACACATTTAAATAATGAATGTCCCAGGAATTATTGCAGATTGCTTTATTGTTGAAGCTGGTACCCCTCGACCTAAGGATTTTGGTGATGTCATGGCACTTAGGCCAAGACATAGGGCCTCTTGCTAATATAATCGCAAGTTGAATTACGTATCGAGTTTGGAAATAAAACGCTGTGCTTCTGTTAGTTGACGATTTATCGCTCGGTCGTTAAAGATAGAAAGAGTTTATTACCGAAGCCGTTAACATTTTAGTCTATGCCTAGGACCTGTTTAGGCATCTAATATATTTTTTTGTTTTTGTTGAGTAACTATGGGATTTATGCCATACGTAGTGTGGGACGCCCGCAGGCCAGGTGGTGTGAAGATCTGCGCAGGACGGCTGGTAGGAGCTGGATGCGAGTGGCCGAGGATAGAGAGAAGTGGCGTGCATTTGGAGAGGCCTATGTCCAGCAGTGGACAGGAATGGGCTGATAATGATGATGATGATGATGAATAACTACTAAGGTGTACCTAAATAACTCTCCTTTTGTTCTTTTGATTATTCACCGGATACAGTTAGAAAGAATTTCATTAATTTGTTAAGATAATTACGTCCCATTCACGCACTTGATGTTTTCGAAAAATATTGTTAGTTTTACTGAAGGTAAGAATGAAAGGTCAAGTAAATCAGCAAATGGGATAGAAACTATAATCGGTACAATACATAATAGCTGAGTCTTACCCGCGTCAGTTCAGGAACGCAAGTAAGGAATGTGTCAATATTTGCGCCCTACATTTACAACAAGTGGGCACGATCGACCTCCCGCTTCGATCACGACCGTTTATGTACATTTTTTTTGTTTTACTCCGTGGATGTTGCGTACTTTCCCTGCTACTTAGTTAATTTTGAGAATGAAACATTCCTCAATATAGAAAAAAAAAGTTTCATCTTTTTTTACTACATATACTTAAGCAAGTGTACACACGAAATGCAGTTTTGGGATTGTTAATTTATTACTGACTAACTTTAGACAGGCGAACATCGTAGTTTGCTGACGGAATTTGATAAGCGTTCAACTTAGTCAGCATATTTTTTTTAGCCGTTACAGTTTATAAAGTGTTACCTTTTACCATTCATAACACTCAGTGCAAGCGCTGATAACGTGTGCACTTGTGCAGTTCAAAACCAATTCCAACCGAATATCGCTAATCGATGCCGAAGCCAGTAATTCTCGAATGCACAGTGGCTTGCCCGACGCGCCGTCAAAACAATCACGCAACGCAATCCATTCAGTGATTTGATAACTGCAGTTATGGTGCACAGTAAAACTGTGGACGGTCGTAAACACCGCCCCTGTTAGGGTCGCCATGCGTCCTGCATTCAGTGATGAGTTAGTTTTAATGACCTTGTCTAATTTTAAAAAGGGAGCCGTGAGATGAAAATGAATAGAAAATTTCGTTCGAAAAACTAAATATTTGACATTAAAGAAGGTCTGTATTACATTTAATTGTACACCGGGATCCGAAATGTAAATTAGCTTAGGGCTGAGAGCCATCCGCTCCCCCGCAAGTCCGGTGATGATGACGAGGCTACTCAAAGCCGTCATTGTATGTCAGTTCGAAGAAAAAAGTAAATAGTGTTTATTTACAACATGGTAGAATGGTCGATCCGAGATTTTGGCTACAACAATTATAGTGCTTATTGTCTCATTTAGCTGTTCAGTGAATCGTACGTCTATCTTTTGAAATGTCCATCAAAATTTGACGTAAGTGAAGAATTGGGGTCTAACTAGATGATGATGATGATTGATGTACGATTTTTGGCAGACTTATTTCGTACATTTTATCTTTACGAGCCAACTAGTCTCAGTGATTTTAGACTTTCGCGTTCCATTACACTAAATATTAGTCTTTATGGGTGTAGACCCAATACATAGCCACTTACTTCGTGTTCGCTCGGGACCATGATTGGTGTAACCCAGTCGAAACGTCGGGCAGTAAGTAGCTATGTATTTGCTACTCCTAATAACGCGTGTAGGTAGACCCATAAAGACTAGTTTTAGTCTCAGTGAATTCGAACTCGTAGCCACCCCGCACCATTACATTGTTATTAGAGCACTCGTTTTACTGTCGCATATTAAATGCAACATGGAAATGCTTTACCGCCGTTTTGGAGGAGCGTAAAGTGGCCCCAGACACAGTGAAATGCGACAATTAGTGAAGTAACGACGCGCGTTTCGTCCGGAGTGGGCACTAACTAACGTTTAAATGCTAGTGTTTTCGCATCGCCTGCGCAACATACCTAGACCGATCTTACATTCGATAGTTATGACGGTAAATAGAATAGTCATACAATCGTTACATCTTGGCTTTAGCAAACCTTTACGTACTTTATTGCAGAGTATGTTTGTCCTGGTGATGATTGAACGAGTTGATTGAGTCTGGGTTTGTTTTTTAAGCTATTGCATAGCTTTTATTGCGGGCTTTGAGCGCGGCGACCGAACCAAGAAATTCCGTAACGAAAAAAACCTCACAATCGTCTAACGTCGTTTCAGTTCGGTAGACTTCGGCACGGTGTTTGTGTGCGTGCGGTTAGACGTATTGTACGACTCTACGAAACTCGCACGAATCGAGACGAGCTGCTCCGAAATCGGACGATGCTATGCAATAGCTATACCGCGGCAGTCCCCGAGTGCCACACGTCTTTTTTTTATCTACTACTAGTGATAAAAAAGCCTTCGCTTCGGATTTATTTTAATAACCTTCCTCTTGAATCCCTTTCTCTATTAAAAACCCAATCGAAAACCGTTGCGTAGTTTTTAAGATATACATACATACAGACAGACGCGGGAGAGGCTTTGCTGGCACCCCAAATACTCGTCACTCCCGTCTATTATCGGTACTCGCATCCAACTCCCACCAGCCTTCCTGCGTACTTTACAAAAGTATGGTCATTAAATTTTCTTTACCTCTGTCTCTGTGCAACTAAGCTGCACTTAGCTTGTAAGCTTACCTTATCATAATCATGATTGTAAAATTGTTTCTATTTGTTATAACAAAAATTATCTACGTGTTGATTTCCAATTTTTGTTCCAAATCAAAGGTTTTCTCACTGTAACACAATGTGTTGTGTCCCAGTTTCGGTCTTCATGCGTCGTTGGCGCGATACTCGAATATGATCGTAATCTGATTGACGTGTTTAGCTTTTTTTTTATATAGTATTGAAGTTTACTGTTTTTATTGTTTACATTGTTATTCACTTTAACTTGAACTCGTAAAAATTATTTACATAATCTACCTTTTTAACCAGAACACCAAACTATATAGCTTCTAAACGACTTGAACCGACTATTTATAGCTTGTACCAGTTTGTCAGTTACTTAATAGGAGCAATTAATTTTATTATCTCTCTTACTGCAATTAGGACGGTATTTTTCAGTACTATACAGGCATCAGAGAGCCTACCATGAGTTGGCTATCGAAAACTTACTTACGTTAAAAACCTGTCGAGTTGTTTTTTTCATACGGCCGATTTTAGTTCCTCGCGTAACCACCAGCGGCTCTGTACAAGTTTTTCATAGACATATTTACGTAGGCGATATCGAGTGCGTAAGTTTTAAACTCATGGTAGCCCCACTGTAAAATGTATATGTATAAATTTGAGTTTTCAAATATAGTTTGAATGTTCATTCGATAAGTAATTTCTGTCTCGTAAGTTGTAAACACTATTGATTTATACTTTCACTTAACTATTAATGCATTCACATAAATGTATTTTAAGGTAACAAATGTGACAATAGAAAACGGAGTGCGCTAACTTGGCTAAGTTGCAATGTCTGCTGCACCGAGATAGCGTAACTTAAGTTGCAGTTTAGGATATTCCAAACTTGGAAATACCTTGTACTTTAGCCTCGACTTACGGTAATAGTATGCAAACACACTTGCTCGGGAAATGGACTGGTAAGCCAGTAAATGAATATGAACTAATAGCAAGTAACGATATTTGTAGTCGCATACAAGATAGTAGAGGAAATTTGTGAAATGAATACAAATCCCTACGTCCGTGATGACTTAAGATTAGATTGTATATGTCTTCCAACTTCTATGAACCAAAACAGATTATATAATAATTTTCACAATATTTTTCCTTTATATCCACCTATTTACTACCTGTTTCTTTAGATACATCTTAGGCGAATGGCGAATAGGGATCACCCCTCCCGCGCAAGTCTGGCTAGGCCAAGGCTACTCCGACCCATCATCGTAATCAGTTAGGATAATAAAATGTAATTATTTATACATGTACTTCGTATGTTGTACCTTGTGCTGCATGTATTCCGTTTGCCATTCGATTATTCAAATTGTAATGTTTCTACTAGAAGCGTTTATTGCACTACCAGCCACATCGATACTCGGGGTGTGTTACTGTATCCTACTATCCCGTCTCGATCCCTTCTCGGATGCATTTCTGAGGGTTATGTCTCCTCGGCACGAGATGCCGCCCATTGCATTAGTGATGAGGGGCCAGGAGTGGCGGTGATGCGTTTTACGTCGTCTTGATTAGGACAAATGGGTCTACGTGGAGATGTTCGGAGTCTATGGTCGTCAGGTTTTGAGTATCTAAGTCTTACACCCAATTTTGAGCCTGTTATTTGGTCTATTGTTTGCAAGCGATTCGTTTAGTCTAAAGTGCTCCCCGATTTGAGCCAAAAAGCTCCTGTTTTACAAGAAAATACTTCTATCGTAGTTATTTTGACAAGAAAATAATTAGCCCCAGTTTAGACAGTGAAAATTCGCCGAGTTAGTTGCACCTGTCTGTCTGACAGACACATTAACCGATGCATTCGCCAGGACCACCTGCGTTTGCGCACCGATCGGATGGAATTAACTCGTTTTAATTGAATAAAGCCGGGTTTTGTACACCAATAAAAATACGCGCTATTCCATAATACACATGTGCAGAACGCAATTCACAAAATCCTCCAGAAATCTCCAAATAATGAACTGGTGCAACACAATGCCGATTGTAGCGAGGCCGTAAAAATTATTAACAACACAATAAAATGGTAAGAATGACAAGTTCACAATGAGATTTGGGTTCCGAGAAGCGAACCATTCACAAACCGGTGATGTTTGGTTTGAGACGGATATGCAAAAGTAGGTGCAGGTACCCGGCCAGGTAGATAGGACCAAATACCCAGCTCGGTAATACCCGTGAAACAGTGAATTTTGTAATACAAATGTTTTTTTTTATACGGATGGATATGGTTTGTGTTTAATGGGAGAATTTATTACTGCCTCGTTTATTTTTAGTAACTTTTACATTTTATTGTAAATGTGTTGTTTTGGTTTAAATTATCATAAAGTAATTAATTTTATAACTTTTGTAATGATTTAGTACTTAATTGATTTAAAAATAAACAAACATTCTGACAGTTTGTAAGCAGGCGATAAAAGTTCGGGTAAAAACACATATTTTACCCGAAGTGTACGGTATCATTGCATAATTCTTTTTTTCTTACTTTTAAAATGGGCCATTCCCGGTATTCTCAATGGATTAGCCTTGAATATTTACACAGCGCAAGCAATTTATGTTAATCGTATCAGTTGCTATTTAAACGGGCCCGGAATAATTCGCTAATGTTGTATCACGTGAAAAATTCACATTTGTCAGGCGTAGAAAGCTGAAGTTCCGCCCATAAATTCGAGATAAAAAGTATTAAGCCATTAGGGAAGTGATCGCGTCGATATTCCGCTTCAGTACAATTTTATATCAAACTAGCTGTGCCAGCGACTTCGTTCGCGTTTTCCCCGTTTTTTACACATTTTCCATTGTATCTTTGCTCCTATTGGTCAAAGCGTGATGTTATATAGCCTAAAGCCTTCCTCGATAAATGGTCTATACAACGCAAAAAGATTTTTTCAAATCGAACCAGTAGTTCCTGAGATTAGCGCGTTCAAACAAACAAACAAACAAACTCTTCAGCTTTATAATATTATTAGTATTAGTATAGATAATTTAATCATGCCTTACGTAAAAACATAAAAATAGAGTTATACTTTGGCATTTTTTTTTTGAATGCTTAAGTTTATTATTTTTTAAAAAGGTACAAGGTTTATGACGTCAAGTTCACTTTTCCGTTTTGTTTCGAGCCGATTATGATCAAATCGTCTTGGTTCAAGTGTTTTATTGTAATAAAAAGATGACGATCAACATAACGCTATCTATGGGCCCTTCAAGCTTACGCCGCCACGTATGATGGCAGCGATTTAGAGATATAAAGGGCATTTCAATTCAACTAAGCATCTAGCGTAACGGAATGGCCGTCAACTAACATAATTATACCCGTATCCGTATGATGCAGCTAAAGTTTATTTGTAAATGTAATATTGACTCGGTAAGCATGTAATAGGCGAGAAGAAACATACGCGTTTATAGTAACCGAGTACCTATGTACTCGACTTGGTAATAGAATTGAGTATAATCGAACATGTGTTCGATTATACTATGTCAGTATGTACTGACTGACATAAGACTTCAGTTATACGACAAAAACACATTGGATCTCTTCACACCACAAACGTAGAACGTGTCGGTGTATAAACCAAACATTAACTTATCAACGACAATTGGGATGTTTACCCGGCGGTGGCTCGGTAAACAAATACGATTGCACTGTTTGAAGATTACCACTAATTGATTACGCCACAAAACAACATCTGATAATCTTGCGCAAGATCATGATATTGACCCAGATTTGCTCTAATATAGTCCCCGATGGTTAAACTTGACATTCTTCGGCGCGTTAAAATCGATAAAATGAACGAATCATGGGAAAGTAATGGACATAACTGTAGCTAATCGGCTAATTCTGTAGCGATACCATGAGTTAGCTATCGAAAACTTACGTACGTTAAAAACCTATCGAGTTGTTTTTTCATACGACCGATTTTAGTTCTTAGCGTAACCACTAGTGGCGTTGTACAAGTTTTTCATTGACATATTTACGTAGGCGATATCGAGTCCGTAACTTTTAAACTCATGGTAGGGCTACTGTTGATCAGTTCGTTTGTCAAAACTCTTGATTTCAAATTACAATGTCTGTTTATTTATTTATAGTTGTCATTTGCAACCTATGTCGATTATTTTATATCATATCTTGGCAAGTAAACTCTCTACTAGAACAATATATAAAACCTATTAGGTATCATCTTTCATGGGTTCGTTCTCTTCTTTGAACTCTATTCAGTTAGCTTTTATGATTTTTAATATTCCCTTGCCTAAATCTTTTAGTCTAAATGGCATAATTGAAAAAAAAAAACACTTTGCTAAACCAAAAAGTAGTTTAAGTTCCCGTGGTAACTGTTAATCGATCGTCAGTTAAGCTTAAAATAGCCAAAAAATTACTTCCGGAACTGTTACTCACTACCGATCCGGAATTACACGTTTCTCTATGACACAGCGGCCCATTTTAGGTTCTCGATAAACAATAGCAGTTCCCTCATCACTTCTCCTTCGCTTCCACTACGCTGTTACTATGTGTAGGACAGGCGATTGGCGCGAGCTATAAATTCGCCGGTGGGCGGGTCGGCGGGACCGTGAGTCAGCCGGTTATTCCCGACATCCTGGCCCAATTACACGTACCGCCGGTTAAGGCGCAGTCGGTCAGGGAACGTGGATTTAAAGGTTCGATGTGGTACCGGAATGGAAGGGTAGATCAGCTGGGATATTGAATTTTGATGTAGACATTGGTGCAAGTTGATTCTTCTCGGGGGAGATAGATTATGATATTTTTAACGTTCATCCGAGGCGATAGTATCCTTCCTCCCCTTTTCCTTCCCCCGTCATATACCTATCCTGCTACTCGTGGGAACGCAATGATCTTGTTAAAACAATGCACAAGGCAGAATGGCGGCGACGTAGTCCACAACCCGTCACGTCACGTTTCCCACAGAGGTGAAAAGTGGATCGCCGGAAGTGATCTCTGCCTACCCCTCTGGGTGATTGAAAAAGGCGTGATTTTATGTACATATGTATGTATGTATGACATAATACCACCAAAAAATTTATAATTTGTAAAAAATGTGAAATAAATATATATAGTCAAAAAAAACTCTAAGTATTACTTTGATATAAAGGCGTCAAATTACACGATTCCGAGTGATTTCTAATTACATAGGCTTTCTAATCACCAAATATAATACTCGTCTCTAACCTAAACTAATATTCCTGTTAGGTAATTGACGATAAGCGAATAGGCAAAACGTGACTACTACGCCAAATTATTACATTTAATAAGCGGCTTTTTGACATTAAAACACGTGATCCGGGCAATGATAATAATAATTTACAAGTTGATAAAACAATATTAAACCAAACGTGATAATGGTATCAGCGACGCTATTCAAGGTTGTGGGGCTCGTTAAATATTTTAGTTTTAAGGAAATATGTAACAATTTTAATACATATGTGAGACTGGATATCTTCCTCCTATATTTTTGGTTTCTAAATGTTTTTGTTCCATCACAGTACTTTACGGTCAAGTTACTATCTTATGATTGCCTAAGATTCGCTTCTATATTTTTGAATCAGTAATTTTTCTGTCGTCCCTAAATGTTTGTATCACCACTGTACTAATTAAATTAGCACCAATAAAGTCAAGTACTGAGTACTGCCCCTTAAACGAGTAACACGTGGGTCGAAATGTAGACGATTAGCTGAATCTTTATTGAGCAAACCCGCGGAATGCGGAATAGAAGCCGGCCGCCGCGAAACGCTTGGCGCCAACTGAAATTCAGCGAGACTCCTGCGCATAACGATTTTTCACAAACCCTTCATGCCTTTTGTACAGGCTGAATTGCGACCTATTTCCTTAACGCGGGAGTTGATTATGCTGTGAGTTGTTTATATGTGTTTCCTCGTCCATATAACATGGGAAACTTCAAACAAAAAATGAAGAAGAATTATGCCGGTCAGAATAGTAATTGTTAACTGACGACTGATAGCCTTTTTTCATGTTCCATGGTAACAGGGCTACTTTTACCTTCATTATTATAGGTCAAGGTACTAATTCGTGTCTTTTTACTTTCAATAAGGTTCCAAGTTGCTTCCTCGTGTTCTAGTATTAGGTGTCGGCTACTTCTGAAAATAGCCGGTTGACACCGGTCTAGGCTTTTCTGGATCTGTCTAGCGCTGGCATCCGTTCTGGCCGAAATTCACAAATTAGCCTGGTTTGAACCGTATCCTCTTTGCTCCGTTCCGCATCCCTTTTTATTAAGATGAGGATGAGTGCCATAAAAACGTTGTACATGCTTTAACACTGGGTTTTAATTTAAAATTAGTGGAGTAAAAAAGTATTCAATGTATATTTTAAGCCGTTTAATACCTAATTAAAACATCTAAAGTTCAAGAACTCGGAGATTTAATTACGAGTCTTTGATAGAGTTCAAATCATCATCATCATCATCAGTCCATATACGTCCCCTCTGCTAGGGCACGGGCCTACCCTAAACTAGGGCGATAACGAGTTCAAATATTGCTTTAATATTAGATTTAATTTGTTTTTATATAATGCACTATTACACACATTCCGCATAGCTCTCATGCCGGTCAAAATTAAACAATCTTACAACATACAACGCAACGTCAGAAATAGTCAACAGTTACTATGTGTCGACAGCTACCTATCATAACGTCGCGCAGTAAAATTTTAATTCCACAATGGAGACGTCCAGAGGTCGTAAACCCCGAACGGCAATAAAGCGCATATAAATCGCGATGACGCAAAGCTAATGGAGTCCCATCCTCGCGTTGTGATGCACCGACGCTGCGTCCCAACAACTATTGGCGCTGAGATTGTTATGTGCTTTAGAATGGCTGTTAATGGGCAAATGAAATGACAGTTGTTACAGAACTGGATCAATGGCGTCGCAGTTGAGTTACATGTATCTGCCAGGAGACAATCGATGCTTTACTTGGGTTAACCCTAAAACCACTATGTACATTAGTGTATAGTTCCGTACCTAAAAGGTAAAAACAGGACCCTATTACTATTACTCCGCCGTCTGTCCGTCCAAGTAGTGTCTCATAAACCGTGATAGCTAGAAAGCTAATATTTTCACAAATGATTTATTTCCGTCGCCGCTATAACAACAAATTAAAAAAGATAAAATATTTAGGGGGTTCCCCATACAATAAACGTGTTTTTTTTTTACATAATTGGTACAGAAGCCTTCGCGCGCGCGTCCCACTTGCACTTGGCCGGTTTTTTTATGTTTGTTGCTACTAAATGAACTAAATATCTGTAACACTAATAAAACTAATGATTTCTCAATCAGAACAATAAACTAACAATGTATGCCCAATACTTGTATCTTGTAGTCGTTGTAATTACGATAACAAGTAATGCAAAAGTACAATATATCGAGACTAATGGCCTCTGGAAATAACCTTTGTTTCTTTTAATGAAGAGTAATACCAACAAACTTTCCGCCCGCGAGTCCGTCCGCTTTAAGTATTTTATTACGAACAACGTAGCTTGTGTCTTTTATCAGACTCTACACACTGCTTATGTGCCAAATTTCATTTAAATCGCTTCTGCAGTTTCAACGTGAAAGCTCGGCAGTGACTATTGCATATTCTATTAGTGAGAATTTCTTTATATATAAAATTCGTGCTCCAATAATAATCCACGTGGCAAACGTTAATAAAATTGCATCATCACAATCGTATAAGAATCACATTCAACGTCTGCTCGAATAAAAGCTTCTTTTTGTGTCCATCAAACGTGTCTGTTACACAAAGGGAATCCGCCAGGTGATCGTGCCGGGTGGTTTGAATAGTTCCGTTGGTATTGCAAGGACTATATTCAGGCAGTTAGCCCGTTGCCACTCGACTTGATGCAGTTTATTTAAATTTACTGCCGTTTGAAGAGCGTCTTTGACTCTTCTGGTGACTGGGTAAAGAGCGGTGAGGAAACTCTGCGAATGAAGTTTGATGTTACTTTAAGTGTTTTTTTTTTCCTGGCAAACGATGGCTCGGAGTAGCCTCGTCGTCATCACCGGACTTGCGGGGAAGCGGATGGCTCTCACCCCTAAACTCTTGGGTGATGTCACTCTTCATATGTCCGATTTGTGAATGACTATCGTTTTAGTTGACAAGTATGGGTAATGTGTAGGTTGCCATAGATAACAATGTCCGTATTTTTAAAATTTAAAAATGTACAATAGTCAACGTATTCATTCGTACGTATTAAATATGGTATGTCTAAAAATCTCATAAAGAAACAATGTTTTTAATTATTTTGACACAACATTACACGCCCTCAGTTGCACATTCAAGTCACATATCCATCTACAGACTTTACTGTGATCCCAATTTTAACTGTGCCTCGCCGAACAATGATGTCGCTCCACAATAACCAATAACTCTCGAGAAAACGACGCGCAAACTGCGTGCGAACAATAAATGAAAAGGGAATCGCCTACCATTCGGGGACGATTTCGAAAAGTTCAAAATAAATTTTCGGTAGTTTACCCACTCTATTACGGTACAGATTTATTTCGAGTTAACCGCTTCGTTTGTCGCAATAAATTTCTTGGAGCATCAAAAATGGGGCGACTCCCGGAGCACTCGTATTTTAACTTTATTCAGGGCTTGGATACAGCTGCAATGGTTTGGATCACAATTAAACTGTTTTGTGATCGTTATCGTCTTTGTCGCGCGCAGGGATCCTCTCGTTGAAAGAAAACGAACTGTAATTTAAATCTTAACTGCCATTGATACTGGAGACAGAAGCTGCTATGCGATAAATAAGCCGCGCTAAATTCTTATCTTTGAAAAAGCGTCGATGGCTGAGTGGTTAAGGTCGTTGCTTTCAAATTTCTAATTCGTATGTACGATTATTCGACGGTTTAACGGTGAAGGAAAACATTGTGATGAAACCTTCACACCTTCTAAGAAATTCTTGGGTTGTGTAGTCGACCAACCAGCACTTGGCCAGCGTGGTTGTCTAAGGCCTTATCGTCCTAGTTTTGGATAGGCCCATGCTCCAGCAGTGGGGACGTATATGGGCTGATGATGATGATGATGAAATTCTTATCGTTAACGTGAATACGTAGAGTTTATCTTTAATCATTTACAATTCTTGGTATTCCCATTTGAATGTAGGTATTGAAAGGGAAAACCTTGGCCATGTTCCGTATGTACGGAGATAGTAAACAATCTGTTCTTAGAATAGTATTAGCAAGTAGGTAGCTACCTAATTACTAAAGACGCATTTCAAAGCAAGCGTCTATTAATAGGTTCCTAAATGCTACAATGTACACTGGTCGAATAGATTTTGAAACATAATCCCTATCATGTCTTGAGCGAACATCACATTGTTATGTACAATTTACAATTGAAATTCAACTTCCCGAAATTATTTTTTCGTTACGTAATTAATCTTTTTGGGAACGGAGTAAGCGACATTCACTGTCAAAGTGACAATAAACTAAACTATCTAATTGTCTGTTGAACGCGTATCGACTTCATAAATAAACACAACTACGCAGTTGCGTGCTTCCTGCTACATTAATTTGTTTTAAACAATCGCAGGAGCCAAAATAAAACCATGACCTAGAGTACGAGGATAGCCGAGACTTATTGATAACAATCGGTGTAGGTATGCATTCCATGTTCCTAGTTCGAGTGCTAACTAGATCGTCTGCGTATAGGTGTTGCGTAAGATAAATAGGTCAGTGATGTTTAGGTCTTATAGAAGCACTTGGCAAGATAGGTCAGGCCAATGATATTTCTGTAGCGAGTGCCTACATTGCGTAATAACACAGATATGATTATATTACATCAAGGATTATTATTGTTATTTTAACGTCATCGTCACTATATTTATATTATATGTCCATCGTGTTAAGAACGTAGTTGTCTCTGGGTATTCAAAAATATATATCCTGACTTTTATGCCTCGCTATTGACAGAATTACGACGGAGCTTATGCAAAATCTCGCTCTGAAAAACCGCGGAACATTCTGTTCGTAAAATTTTATCACATAAAAATGAATGGAATCATGAATTACCCCTTTCAATGTCACTGGCGCGATTCGGATACATGTGCCAATTTCTCGGGTGGATTTATCCGTTCAAGGTCGCGGGTGATACGGATTTATGGCCTCTGATGGGCCGAGAACGGAGCGGCTTTCCGGGGGCTGCGATCCGCTAATAACTGCCGCTTTTAAAATAACTACACTGCGTGAGCTCTAAGTATGTTACTAGAATTTCTTAGAGCTCACACGAAATCTTGTATTTCCACAGCGCAAACTGGAGGCAACTAGTAATTACTTGTGACGCTATTTCCAATCACATTCTCTACTCTAGCGCGTAAGCCGCAGGTGGCAACACTAAATTAGACCAACTTATCAGAAATGTGGGTTACCGTTTGTCACCCGCAAACGAAACTACTTCAAACAGACAATAGGTGTTCAAGATAGTTTTGTGTAACGCGACAAGCTATTGTTCAAGTAATGGCTTACTTTATTTTCAAAATGGCCAGGTAAAGTATCTTCCGAGAATCGCCAATGATGATCTATGTCTTCCTTTACAATACGAGAAATTAGTCTGAATTTCTCTTGTGTGTCGTTGCATAGATTTACAACGTATACAATTTATATTGTTTCATTTAAGTCTTGCAATGCTCGCTTGCCAAGATGCCATTTTGTGGGGCGCTCGTTGCCCCAAAATAATATTTGATTCATCGCCCTAACATTGTGCAACGTTTTTACTTCCTTCACGTGAAAGTTTGATCTGAACAATTCTGGATTCCAGCCATTAACAACACCTGTTACTTGATGTGCTGAATCAGTTTCTATTTCAGCTTTTATTGGATGAACTATTGGTTTTGTTTCCGGATCTTTACTTTAATTTATTTTTGTAGTTGCCAAGTCTTCGAACACTTTTTATATCAGCAGATCGAGTGTGGCTTGACCCTGAATGAAATCTTGTTTCAAGGCGTTTCTTTTAGCGAATCGTATCAAATGTATCAAACAGTGAATCTCTTTTTATGTATTCAAGCGTCTGCCTGTATTATCAGTACAATTTTATCGTCGCCGTAAATTGCGTAACTCCCAAAGAATTTCTACGGCTCGAGTTATCAAATTCACTGCATTTCCGCCCGTCATTGTTCCAAGAAAGTGAGCAGTGCGGATTGATAAGGCGGTTTCACGTGACGGGCGCTGGGCTTGTTGCGTCACCGCGGAGTATGTAGGCGCCGTGCGCCCGCGCATCTCGGTCAGTGGGTCGCCGGCGCACGCGTCCAGTCACGCGGCGATTACAGATCTACGGGAGATAGCGAGATCTCGTAGGGCGTAGGTACCGACGCCTCGTAGCACGTGACTACCGACAATGTGTAGTGCACGCCGCATTATAAAGCAATGTGCTCTATGCTACGTGTTGTAGCTATTGGAACTGATACGGTAACACACGATGTATTGTTTGTTGTGTGTGTTTGTTTATGCTAGGTATATTTAATCTTATATTATGATAGATACATTGCAATTCGTTGTGCAATAATATTAGATTAGATAGACAATAAGTTAGGTTTGCGATTGAACAGATTGATATTTTGTAATTTTATTAAAATGTCCTCGTCATAGATGAAAAACGTCCACTACCAGGCTCGATGTTCCCCATCGCAATCGGCCTTGCGTCTGAAATTTCTTTGCACACGATTTTATTTTCTCCTATTAAGCCTGCTGCTATAAGAACATCTGGATATTCTTGTATTCATAATGATTGATTACAGAACAGACCCGAAATCATTTATAAGAACACTAATAACCTCAAATTAGTTGTGATTACACCTATTACTTAATCAGAACTAACACGTAGGGGCGATTCTATTACGCTCTCATTCTCAGACGGTAATAGTCAAGATGTCGTATTGTTACTGATTCCTGGCTAAGCGCGAGCCCTTCCCTTGTCATAAAGCAGGTCCATATGGATCAGTCATCTCCCTTTTTCCGTGGGCGGGTATAATTTGGTCCCGCCGATATTAGATCTGCAAATTGGTCATGTTATCTTCCGCCCTCACTGGGTGGTGTGGCACTGATGTAAAGGAAATGTAGGACTGTCCTAATGGTTTTATAATACATACATGGCCTTTACATCTAAATAGATGATTTATGTAGCATCTCGCTGTCTATCACGGCAGCTGCGCTCGTGGCTGTACAAGCCGATGCGAGACTGGATCTTACGTCCGCATTTGCAGCAGGAGAACTGAGCGCTGCTAGGGTTCGGGTTTTTGATACTTGTGAATTTATTATACAGTATGTTATTACGGCTTATATTAACTGCATTATTTTGTTGATTGTTGTGCAAACTTAGAAATACTAATATTAGGATGGTACGTAAATGTTTTAATTTATTTTTACTTTTTTACAGGTAAGTAATATCCATGTGGTTCTGCAACTGATTGAATCGTATGAGTAAGTAGATTGATCAGTTTATTTATTAGAATTTAATTACAAATTACAATTGAATAGTAGTTCGTCTAATAAACGATGTCGGTTTATAAAATTGGTGTCCTAAACTGCCGTCACTACTGGTCAATAATGTAGTTCTAGTCTATATTTTGACTAAGATATAGGGATTGGTCTACCGCTTAAGTCGCAAGTATTGTTCTAAGGTAGTGTGAACACCAATCCAGGGTGGCCAGGGTGGTTTATTGAAATCTGATCGTCTTAGTTTAGTGTAGGCTGGATCCCGGCGACAGAGACGTACTTATTATAGGCTAAATTAAGAAGGAGACCCCCTTCCAGCTCATGTTTTTCCTCCCTAATCCCACAGTTCTTCAGGCAGGGCGTGAAACGTCATCTGAGCAGACCTTATGGTGAGGTCGACAGGCTCAAAATATCTTTTGTGCCTCACGGCCGCTTACCATCAGGGTCATTGAGTTCATACCGGAAGTATTTAAAAAAAAAAAGGAAATGACGAAAGAATCCGTAATATTCGCGAACGATGGCTGCCCCACAATGCTCCCTCCAGCGAGTTATCTGTAATGGCGGCCACAGCGCCATGTAATAGCTTTATTGACCCTCCGTGTGCAGCGAACGTGATCTGACGTATTTGTGTAACGAGACGCCATCTTTACGACGCCTCGGGACTACGACAGGCTCATAGTTTATTTATTCAATCACAAAAAATGGATTTGCTAGTTTTCATGTGCATTGGACACGTGTGGCATGTGCTTTTATTAGAGGCTCTACTTTTGACCCCCGTTTCCTTGCTATAGTAGGTAGTTTTGGATAATCCTTCCTTATAGAATGTCTGTCTGCTTCGCAAATACTTATCACGAGCCATGATCTTGATCACAGCTATCCCTTCAGAGATGTATTTTTATTTTAGGGCAAGACTAAGGTTTATT
Organism: Maruca vitrata; assembly: GCA_039566165.1. Classification (NCBI taxonomy): domain Eukaryota; kingdom Metazoa; phylum Arthropoda; class Insecta; order Lepidoptera; family Crambidae; genus Maruca; species Maruca vitrata. The sequence goes on along the minus strand of CM076922.1, from coordinate 14,192,662 downwards.
TTGGATCACTTCAAATTCAAAGTCAATGTCAAAGTATTCGTTGGTAAATAAATGTGCACTAAGTTGCCCTTTTCGGACATTGCTCTATGAGAGTATTACAAAATGGCCCTCATGTTGGTGATTTACATTACTTAAAATACCATAGAGTTTGAAATTTTAGTACGCAAAATTAAGTATACTATACATTTAACAAACCCATTTAAGAATAAGGATACAAAGTTGAAATTGATTGCAAGGTTATAATAATAACTTATTCAAAAGAAAAATAACTTTGAGGCAAAAGCTTTAATACGAATGAAAGGTTTGTGCCCACGACAGAAGTCGCCAATTAATTTATTAGAAAGGCGAAGAAACACCCGAGAAGATTTCTCAACAAAACATTTTCCAGAAACTTCAGAGCTTCAGAAATTGTAGCAATTAATTCAAAAACTTGCTTAAGCTTAATAACTCTCCCTTTTGGTCGGTTTCAAGTGTCGTCTGGAGATCGTAAGGGCTGCCAACAGTGTAAAAAGACAAGTAATGAATTGTTGAAATTATAACGTCTTACGAACAATTATATGTGTAATGTAATTAAGTAACTTACATTTACTTGGTTTGTGTTTATTATTAATCATAATATCCCCACAAGTAATACCCACAAGTAAAGCGTTTTTGTCGAAGAAGTATTATATTTACTCTTCTTGAGAAATTACTTCCTATGTTTAAGAAAATTAGGTGTTATTTTGAATGTCGTGATTATTAGACGGTTCCACCTTATTCTGATTAAGATAGAACGGAAGTTCAAAAACATATTCGTATGTAATTGATACATCGCGTAGCAACCCTGCGCATCGCGATCCAATCCGAAATACTTTCATCAACTCCGAACCCCGCTCGGCAATAATTCAATTGTCGCATTCGGACATGACTCAAGTCTCCCTAACTAGTGCCCCGCGGTTAATTGTGCCCGGCGTCCGGTCTAGACTCCGACCTCTCGAGTGGACCGTTTGTCATCTTCGGACCCTCCGTCGGACGACTTGGTCGGACAACTAACTTGGCAGTTTGGTGCGCACTTAGTGAAGTGGGCAGTGATGGTGGGCCCGTCTTAGGGTGCGTTGTTAAAAGTTTTTTAACTGACTGCAGATAATATTGCCGATTCATTTTTTAACGGACTTGAAGGAATAGAATGCGTACTGAAGAGGACGCAATAAACGCTATATTGAATGGGTGGTACGATGATGGCTTGGAGCGGCCTTGTGATTATCACCGGACTTGCGGGAAAGCGGATGACTCTCACCCCTAAACAATGCGTATCGTCTTAATAAATTAGTACGAAAATTAAAGCAGATACCTTTAATATACGGTCGAATTGAAAATCTCCTCCTTTTTTTTGAAGTCTATTAAAAATTGGTCTCAAGCAGTAATGTCATCTAAGTAAAAAATTTATATAAATCTTTTTTGCTTCCACCAAAGTACGTTGTATCGGAGATTTTTCAGCAACAAGCTGACAGTAAACAACTTTCCACAGTTTCAATACACGTCATAGACACAGCACCAATTCCATTTCCTACCATCAAACGTGTACCAGCAAAAAGTAAAAGTGTTTAAAGCCACCACTCCGCCGCGCCCCAACTGTCATTAGCAGACCGCGATCCGATAGGCCCCGACAAATTGCCCCATGTCGTCGATAGTCCCGTGGTTAATGGTCTGCCCACTGGGGCCAGATATGTTTAATCGAAACTATTATATACTCGTATATCTTAAATTCCGATCCGTTTTACGGATTTTTACTTCGTTACTGGGCGCTCGATGGCTATCGAGTCCACGCATCGTATATTTTTGTCTTCATCGTATAACTTCATGGATGTCATTGTTTTATATTTAGTCCAGTCATTTAAGCTTAAAATAGGTAAGAATCTCGGAATTCGAGATACCCAGCTGTAAGTCTGTAAATACTTAGATATTGACACCCTAAAGGTGGTCTCAAAACCTACATATGGTAGGGTGTGCGCAACTATAAAATTTTCAAGGTCAAATGTCACAAATATCAGTTTTATACACTTTTGAGCGAAACGGGAAGTTTTATCATAAAAGTGTGTAGGAGAAAATTACTTATGATCTAATTATCTATAAAAATTGTCTATACCCTTTATTCCTAAGATTCACCATTTCAGAGATACAGCGATGCTAATAGTTGAAAAAGTTGTATTTTCAAAAGCTTCCAGGCCCTCGTGCGATTGTGCTAGACAGCTACAATTTTCACGAATGATGTATTTAAGTAGCCTCTATAACTTCTTATACTAGAAACAGCATAAAAATAATGTTTAAGTGGGTTCTCATACAAAAACTATGATTTTAATGATCACACTTGGCCGGTTTCTTAACGTAGTTACCCCAGTAAATCTGTTCCAGGTGACACCTTTAATTCATAAAGAACACGTTGGTCATATGGGAGCCTAGTTAAATAATTGTTTTGTGTTGTTTTCAGTATTCAGAAGATTTAAGATTTCTGCGTTTCATTAAATTATGTAAATTTGGTTAATATGGATCTTCATTTTGGACATCATAGACGTTCATAAAAGAGTTAGATGGGCAGTTAACATTTTTAATTTTTTTTTTCAGTTATACGTCAAACAGAAATTCTAATAGTTGGTTATTTCGTACTTTTTGACCCATATTAAGCAGTTTTAATGTACTAAAACGCGAAAGACTTATACAGCCTAAAAGTTGTCTCAAAACCTACATATGGTAGGGTGTACGCAACTATTAAATTTCAAGGTCAAAGGTCACAAAAATCGTTTCTTTGCGCTTTTTTTGTAAGTATCTAATTTCCTATGGGTTTTTTGCCATTTGTATTTTTGTCATTATTGTAGAATACAAAATTCTCTACAAATTTTGTTTAAAAAAAATTCAAGGGTGAACCGTTTTCGAGATAGAGGGCGGAGAGCGCGCTCATCATTTCAGGTAAACCGGTGCTTACGGTCAAAAACGCGCCATAGTTGATGAACGATCGATTAATCAGTGATTATAAATATTTGTAAATGTTTATTAACTATTATATTATATTTTATCATTCTCTTTATGCTTTAAATCTATATCTATTCAAAAGTACCGAACCCCGTTTCCAAAAATTGAAAACATTTTAAATAGAAAATAATTAAGTGCATCTTCTTTAAAATCTGAAAATATTAAAATCCTTCCACTACGTCAAAAATTATACCTGGGAATTATACGGGCCCCTATTATACACTAGGGACCTTTCTATTTTAAAATTATGATTATTATCATTTATGTTATAATCCTAGATGCTCATCCTCTGAATATAAGAGTCTTCTAGAAAAAAAGACTTTCAGAATTACAACTCCAGTAACTAAAACTACTTTGTCGCACCGCTTCAGCAGCTTTCTTTCACCCTACATCTATATATATAAAAGGAGAAACTGACTCACTGACTGACATATCGACGCACAGCCTAAACGGCTAAACGTAGGCACTTGAAATTTGGAAGGGACGTAGTTTAGGTACCGTAGAGGTGCACTAAGACAGGAATTCCGGAAATTCTCACGGGAACTGGAATAATCGGGAAAACCCTTTGGTATGAAAAATCTAAACCGCTTAAGCTAGACGCTTGAAATTTGGCATGCAGGTACATTAGTAAACTTTAAGCTTAGTTGTAACAGGATATTGAAAAATTCCCACGGGAACAAATGTGAGCGGGAAAAAACCTTTGTATGAATAAATCTAAGCCGCGAAAGATACATGATTAAAATTTGACATGCTGGTACCTTAATGAACGTAAAGATTACTGGCAACGCGATATGTATTGCGAAATTCCCACGGGAACAGGTGTGACTGGGAAAAAACAATTTACCACCTGCTCCAGAACATTTGCTTAATGCATTTTTACTTTAAGATATTTTTTAATAAAAAGATAAATTCATGATTTATTTGTTTTTTTTTTATCATGTTAGAAGTTATTCAATATTAATAAGGTTTTAATACAAATATAATTCCTGTAGTTTCATTAACAATTCTGGAATTACATGGGCAGGTAAGTGTTGTTAAATAAATTAATACCGAATAAATAGTGGATATGTTAGGAAATATGATAGTTTATAAAAATTGACAAATATTCTCGTGATCGTTCATCAACTATATATATGGCGCGTTTTTGACCGTAAGCACCGGTTTACCTGAAATGATGAGCGCGCTCTCCGCCCTCTATCTCGAAAACGGTTCACCCTTGAATTTTTTTTTAAACAAAATTTGTAGAGAATTTTGTATTCTACAATAATGACAAAAATACAAATGGCAAAAAACCCATAGGAAATTAGATACTTAAAAAAAGCGCAAAGAAACGATTTTTGTGACCTTTGACCTTGAAATTTAATAGTTGCGTACACCCTACCATATGTGTAGGTTTTGAGACAACTTTTAGGCTGTATAAGTCTTTCGCGTTTTAGTACATTAAAACTGCTTAATATGGGTCAAAAAGTACGAAATAACCAATTATTAGAATTTCTGTTTGACGTATAACTGAAAAAAAAAAATTAAAAATGTTAACTGCCCATCTAACTCTTTCATGAACGTCCATGATGTCCAAAATGAAGATCCATATTAACCAAACTTACATAATTTAATGAAACGCAGAAATCTTAAATCTTCTGAATACTGAAAACAACACAAAACAATTATTTAACTAGGCTCCCATATGACCAACGTGTTCTTTATGAATTAAAGGTGTCACCTGGAACAGATTTACTGGGGTAACTACGTTAAGAAACCGGCCAAGTGTGATCATTAAAATCATAGTTTTTGTATGAGAACCCACTTAAACATTATTTTTATGCTGTTTCTAGTATAAGAAGTTATAGAGGCTACTGAAATACATCATTCGTGAAAATTGTAGCTGTCTAGCAAAATCGCACGAGGGCCTGGAAGCTTTTGAAAATACAACTTTTTCAACTATTAGCATCGCTGTATCTCTGAAATAGTGAATCTTAGGAATAAAGCGTATAGACAATTTTTATAGATAATTAGATCATAAGTAATTTTCTCCTACACACTTTTATGATAAAACTTCCCGTTTCGCTCAAAAGTGTATAAAACTGATATTTGTGACATTTGACCTTGAAAATTTAATAGTTGCGCACACCCTACCATATGTAGGTTTTGAGACCACCTTTAGGGTGTCAATATCTAAGTATTTACAGACTTACAGCTGGGTATCTCGAATTCCGAGATTTTTTCCTAATTTGACTGGACTAATTTGCTAAGTAATGCAACGTATGTCATTATGATTATGGGTTTGATTTTGCTTAAAGTTTGACATACTTTAGATGAATAGCATGTAACATGCAAAAGATACTATTGTAATGTTATGGAGGATCAATCGTATTAATTACTCAACGTTGCTCACGAAATATGTTAATATCCAGACAGATGAAACACCCACCTAGCACCATACATCTAGGTAGATATTGTTATTGTAATTCATGACTTATTTCAACAGAGATGTTCAGAGCGAGACCGTATTATTTTTAGCCACGGACGAGCGTAGAATCACCAAGCCCTCCGGAGTTTTAATAATTCAGTGTTTACAGGAGCGGTTGGAGTGTAAAACAATCAGACATTATAATAACAAAAATGAGAGTAGAATTTCTAAATAAAAACAACTGTCTTCTTGGGTTGTGCGCGGTTTGAAGTTTGTAGAGTGGTCCTACTTGACTTTGTTAGATGTTATATGTCTGCCGATAGAAATAGCTTGGTTTCGTTTTATACTTGTAAATATAATAAAAATAATAATAAATATCTGGGACATTTCCACACACGGTCATCTGACCCCAAACTAAGCAGAGCTTGTACTATGGGCGTCAGAGACTGATATACATACGTATATATTTATAAATAAATACTTAAATACATAGTCACACCCAGACACGGAACAAACACCGATGTTCATCACACAAATATTTGTCCCGAGTGGGAATCGAACCCACGACTCTTGGAACCGCCAGCCAGGGTCACTAACCACTGTTCCACCGAGCCAGTCTTGTGTCACATTCGTTCTCTGATAAATAAAGGCGTCCGACGGTTTCAGCCATGGCGGCCGATCTCAATTGAGATCAGCCAAGTGCGCAGGACATATTATAGTGCACAAGTGTGCGCGCAAACACAAGTGCACTCTCTATTCCCTTACTCTCATAATTCGGTGAGACGGCAATTCGACATGACCGATGAGAGATCGGGCGCAGGACCACCGGCTTAACGTGCTTTCCGAGGCACGGGCGTTCAACCGCCAACTTCCTAACTCCGGGCTGAGTAATTTCATTACAGAAAAACTCACACAAATTTTGCCTGACCCCGGATTCGAACCGGGGACCTCTCGGTCCTAACGCAGCACTTGCTACCAATAGACCAACGAGGCAGTTCTCTGATATCAATATTATTACTTCTAATTCTTCTACTTTCGTTGAAATCCGAAAAAAATTTGCCGCGTAGATGATACCAATGAGGTAACATTTAAGTAGGTACTACAATATCAGATCGTTTTACGTCATATCGTCATAATACTGTTAATTATTGTAGGTAGTTATATCAATAGTTGTTGGTAGTGGTGAGTGATGTACACTACCGTTCAAATAGTTGCGGTTTAGACGTTTAAATTGATTTGCTGTCTGGTCGTAAATGCACTTGTTTTATGCCACGTTTATTTATAGCATGCTGAGGTTTTGTTATGGGGAAATATGCAGTGCTAATATATACAGATTGTTGAACAAGTTGGCAGTCATGGATTTTCCTGCCCGTGGCTCTGTTTTTGATATCTTAATAACTGGGTATTTTTAAATCTAGGTATTATTATATGGGGTCAGTAAAGTCCCACTGTAGGGTAAATTTTACTGAGATTTCCTTATAAATAGATATCAAATAATCAAACCGATGCGAATGGGCTCGTACAAGTAAACAAAGAAAGGCCACATATAGCAAAAAATCAAGACATTGACAATGTGTGTCAGGGGGTCGCGTCCTCTTATGAAGGTATATGTCAACTCGGAATGGGATCGTTGAGCGAAACTCTCATTTCGTTCTGCCGTCCTGAACGTCTCCCAAAAATTATTTTCATACAAGTATACCAATTAAGTGAAGTTCTGAATGTTCCTTTTAAAAGTTATCTCAATCAATTAAACGACCATCGACCATGGAATCCGTTTGAATGAACGTAAGTTCCAAGATGTACCTGCAGTCTCAATGGCGCGGTGCGTTGTATATAGACCGTGGATGTGTTAAAACAGTGATCGCCTCCGCATTGTTTACGTCGGTTATCTTTGAACGGACCGTCAAGGTTCTATATGGGTTTGGCGGTGCTGGTAAAGTCAGTAGCGTTTGACAACGGTAAGATAAAATAAATAAATATAACATAACATCACATACATACATATACATATGATCGCGTTGTAAGTAACCGTGTACTACGGTTATCAGAATCAACAGTAGATACACAAATATATTTAAACATGAATTAATTCATATATTATTTAATAACACACCTGGACACGGAACAGGAGGCTCACTTAACAAGCACTAATGTTTGTCACAGAAATATCTGATATCCTTGGAGGGAATTGAACACACGACTCTTGGATCGGATCGGATCGGATCAGATTAATGTTATGTTTAGTTTTTGTAGAATGTCATGAAGATAGTGAATCGACTTTTGAAGCAAGATTTTTTGCTAATTGTTGACTTACCTATTCAAAGTATCAACAGTTACAGTATCTTAGCTTATATCTCTAGCTTAGTCCTATGAAAGGAACGGTCGAATATTTAAATCGAAAAATATGTTTTAATTAGCGGGAAAATCTTACAATAACATGCCGAGTAAAAACTGAAAAGAATGCTAGAGTAGGTAGGTAATCTTCTTTCGTATACATCGGAAACCAAAATTATTCCCATGGTAACAAGCGACTCGCTAACATTAACATTTTATTTCGCCTCCGCTACATTCCATACCTTGGGCCATTTTCTAAAAATAGCGAAATTGCGCGTAAATTATACTAGGTTGTCGTTGAGCTGCTCCAGTTGTGATCTCAAATAAGATAGATCACGGGTAAAGTCGTTATTTTAGGATTTACGATTTCTCAGTACCGCAAGTTGGTACGCTTGAAGATAGGAGCAGGAAATATTCCGTAAGATCCGCTGGGTGATCATTTCGTATACTGTAAAAGTCTGGAGTCCATTCTTTATTGAGATAACCATTACAGAAATAGTATTGTCTATTATTTGCGCGAACACTACACATCTTCTTTCTTCTTCTTCTTTCTTATAAATAAAAATGAATTGCTGTTCGTTAGTCTGACTAAAACTCGAGAACGCCCGGACCGATTTAGGTAATTTTGGTCTTAAAATGTTCGTCGTAGTCCAGGGAAGGTTTCAATGAGAAAATTTAGAAAAAGAATCAGTATTGGCGGTATGAAATTCGCTGGGACCACTAGTTTTAAAATAAAACTAATTTTACGGAATAAACTCGCGTGTATTGTTATTCTAAACATATTATTTAGAGACCCGACGTTTCGAGCTCTTTACAGCGCTCGTGGTCACGGGCAAGACAGTCAGTCTTGCAAACCATTTCAAAACTCTAACATCACTTTCAAACATTTTTTATTATCAACTAGTGGTCCCGGCGAATTTCATACCGCCAATACTGATTCTTTTTCTATATTTCCTCATTGAAACCTTCCCTGGACTACGACGAACATTTTAAAACCAAAATTACCTAAATCGGTCCGGGTGTTCTCGAGTTTTAGTCAGACTAACGAACAGCAATTCAATTTTATTTATAAAGAAGACTAGTGGTCCCGGCGAATTTCATACCGCCAATACTATAAACCTTCCCTGGACTATCACGAACATTTTAAAACCAAAATTACCTAAATCGGTCCGGGCGTTCTCGAGTTTTAGTCAGACTGACGAACAGCAATTCATTTTTATTTATAAGAAGATTATGGTGCTTTTCGGTAAAAGTAGTGCACTTTTGTTATTGAATACGTTAGCGTCAAAGCTTTTTCATGTGTGTGTAATATTATTTATAGCACGTCTTATCTACCTTAACTTTATTTGCGTAACATCATACTAACATTGCAAGCCAAATGGGAAAGAAATTACATAATGTTTAGTAAACAAACACTTGATTACCTGTACTTTCTTAGAAGCTAAATCCAATCAAAAACATAACTGTGAAATGAGAGCCAAGTTCAATATTATGATAATTGCCTTGGTTGTTGACTTCAACGACAAAAGAAGTGAGATCTAAATGGGTGCCAAGTTCAATGGTCAACCCTGAAATTTATTTATAAGTAACACTATAACATACCTATCATATCTTCTTATAACATAAGATAATGTATGGTGGTAGCCTATGAAGGTCTGTCTTGGCTAGTTTTCTTTAGTTAGTTAGTAGTCTAGTTAGTTGTCTTGGTTAGTTTGGTATTTGGCGGTTTTTATTTTATAATTCCGAAAATTTGGATTGTTGGTAGAAACTAGCGAGCGAACATAATAATACGTTGGTAGGTTTATAGAAACTAGCCAAGACAGACCTTCATAGGCTACCACAATACATTATCTTATGTTATAAGAAGATATGATAGGTATGTTATAGTGTTACTTATAAATAAATTTCAGGGTTGACCATTGAACTTGGCACCCATTTAGATCTCACTTCTTTTGTCGTTGAAGTCAACAACCAAGGCAATTATCATAATATTGAACTTGGCTCTCATTTCACAGTTATGTTTTTGATTGGATATCATTACTTTTTGTAGAAAAGTATAATCATCGTAACGCCGTAGGTCCTTTGAAAAAGACAAAACTAAAACTAGACTTTATAAATATAAAACAATTGAATCAGTCACTGTATTTTCCTACGTTTACGGGGTATAACCCTAAGTAATAAATATGAAAATCGACTATAAGTACCTACTCTTAATTGTATTAGGTGATTAGGCACTAATTAGGTATTTATGTTAAGCGTTCATATTAGAACCTAACCGCAGCATGGTCTATTGTGCCTGTCGACCTCATATGTGGATCTCACTACCGCTTACCATCAGGTGGAGTGAGGTCATCTTGTTAGCCTCTTATAAAAAAAAAAAAAACGTAATTATTAAAAAATTGCCAGTTTTTTATTTTTTCCTTTGTATTCATGTAATTACCTATCTGCATACCAAATTTTAACTCTCTAGGTCATTTGGAACTGGGTTAGAATTTTGATCTGTCAGTCAGTCAATGATAAAAATGAGGATTTTTGGACATTAATATCTAAATAACTGTTTGAGATAAGCTTATGAAATTTAGAACACATATTTATCTCGCAAGTCACAATATATGAGCCAAATTTGATACGTTTATGTGAAATAGTTTTTGATTTATAAGGGGTTCAAAAGTGGTTCCAAATGGTTCGTGTAATATTACACACGGTGCGGCTCGCCAGTTCTGTTTCTTGAACTTGGCTTGACACGCTACCGCGTGTCTAGATTCCTCAAATAATATACTTCGTCTGTGTTATAATGTTCGTAGCTAAAAGCAATAGGTACTTATAATATTGTGGGAAATGAATAATAATAATAAAATTATGTATGTAGAGGAAAATAGTACATTTTCCTATAACGTACTTAGAAAATGTTATATTTACTGTACACGATGCACGTGTATTTATTCAATTATATGTGCAAATGTACCTTCTTTATTTATATGTTCTGATCTTATTACCCATACGGGCGGGGAATGGAAAGAATTATTTTGAGTTTATGTATGCATCAATTTATTGTTTTAATTAATGTAAATACCTTAAACGACAATTTTGGAGCCAAAACAAATGTCGGAACAAAATAACTGTCAGGATAATAGGTGTCACGTAAAATTCTTTACCCTTAACAAATAACTTCGAAAGTTAATTACCGAAGCGTCAAGTAAAGGGGTGTTGTAAGGAGAGGGGTTCTTTTCCCAATTAGATGTAATAACAAAAGTACGGAATCCACTTTTTTATTTTTTCTGCAGCATCCCATTAAGTATGTAGGTAGCAATTTTTTCATCTGCCCAATCTCTTCTGTTCAGTGAAGCATTTCCCTTGCATTGAACAAATCTTGCCTATTATGCAACGATGCATTTTGTGGTACAGTAATGATAGATGCTTTACAAAGAGCCGTCATTAGTCAAACGCAACATTAAGTATTCAATAACTGTAACGTGTGCATTACAATGAGTGTGTGTGTTCACGCGACACCGCTTGTGTTGTCGTGTATTAATCATGTTTACCGGCGAGCAGTGGCGTAATGGCTGCTAAATCCGACTTATCGACTGGCGGTTTGGCTCCCGGTCCTTTAAGTGACAAACTTTAGCGGGTTTTGTGGGACAGTACTTTATACATTTTCAAAAGTTGTATTGCGATCCGCGGTAACTTTCGACCTATAGGTTTTTTTTATAGATTAGCTTTTTGATAGAAGAAATCAAGTAAGACTGAGAATTTGCAGTATGATTTCTGGCAGCTTGCCCTCTTAAATAATATGTTATAACTGAGTCTCCTTTTCATAAATACATGCTCTGAAGCTTTAATTCACAACCTGGTACAGAATTTCTGCTGTTAAAATTAAGCCTATGATACATAGTGATACAATAGTCAATAACTTTAAATTTATTTGAAAATATTTTCTCTCCTATTTTGAACCAAACAACATAATCTAGAATTCCAGTTGTGCCCCTAAAACGAGGACGAATGATAAATGACGTGGTGTATTAGAAAAAAACAGTTCTATTGTCACCAAGCTGTTACTGTTTGTACCCTGGCTGTAATAGGATGCCGCCGATTTTTTATATAGGTATGTTTTTTTATATTTTTTTTATCTAAGTTTTGTGGCGCCGTCGCGAGATTTTATTATGTTTTTTTCCCCGTTCCGAGACGTTGTACTTGGAAGCAAATCATTATGCTCCAAGATCGATTATAAGATTACATTAATTGATATGGGAGTATTGAGTCTTATATGTCATATTGTTATGGTTGAGTGAACATTGATGATGATGATTGTGATTCTTATTGAGCAGATTGTGATCGATGACTAACGTTAGGAAAATCACAACAATTCTGCGGATTTTTTAATAAATTTATTGCTTTTTGCAAAGTTTATTTTTAAGTGTATCTTTGCTTGTTCGCAACAAAGTTGGTTATTATCAAAGAAAATAATTAATTGCACTTAAACTTATTAATAAGCAATACTCTATTGTTGAAAAGTTTCTTAAAAACAACAAATTAGATATGTATTCACTGTCTGCGGTATCCAAAAGTTAAATGCCGTAATAAATTTTCTTTAGCTGCGTGAGATCGTTAGTGCTATTAATTTTGTAGGTGGAATAAATACTACAAAACGGTTGTCTTTGCCGTCCAAACCGCTCACATTAGATACGGTGTGCAACTGCACTTAAAAATCTATTGTCACAGCCCAAGGAGCCCCGGATAAATTCTCTCATAATTTATTCCTACTTTTAGTTCTTTTGTGGGTAGGTGAGTAGGCATTATTGAAAAACCGACACAATTAGCATATCTATTGTCGCTAGTGATTAATTACCAGCCCTCCACTTTGCTCGAGTGGCCTCTCCAATTTATTGTCTTTATGTTAATACACAACTGACGTAGGCAATAGGCATCGCAACGATTGACGTACAAATTATATGGAAATCACGCAATAATTCAATTATTGTCATCATTGTTTCTATGACAAAACTGTCTTGGGTAGCGATTAGAATATTTCAAATTATTACCAAAGATTTTCATAACGAAATTAGGTCTAGACATCGCCGTTCGAATAAAAGTTGTTGAGCTTGTACTATGACGACAAACGGCGACTGTTAATAGAGCCCTTGTCATTGTTTCAAAGTTCTAGATTAAAACATTTCGCGTAGGACGGTTCCAGGGTGGATGCCAAATGCTGCAATATTTTTATTTCGCCACGGTTCGTTTTCTCTTTTCTTTGCGACTCGCTGGAGTGGAACATTAAACTTGGATTGGATTCGTGCATATTCCCCCCTAGAATCCGCGGATGGCGCGAGTGGAACATTCGCTTGTCAAATGATTTACGTAGCTTTTCGGTACCTGATGGAGTTCACGCCCAAGCAATGATAAATTATTAATGAGCTTTCGGTTAGTAATAGACGCTAATGTGTCATAGTATTAGGGATCTGAACTCCTGAAGATTAAACAGCAAATCGAGAGTTTTAAGCGTTACACCGGTTCGATGGTGCATTTGATGGTGCTTCTGTTCTTTTGCGCTAGTAGTTGTGGGTTCGATTCTCATATGGGATTCAAATATGGTCGGAATATTTGCTTTTGGGTGTGCTTATTTATCTATTTGCCTGAGTATGCCTCCATAATTCAAGCATTAGCTCAGTGTATGTGAGGTCCAATATTTATTTGACACAACGGGTGGCCGTAAGATTGGATGGATGAGTATTGATCGAACGCTGGAGCCAACATAAAACAATTTGCAAGGCGAGCATGTTTGCCGTCGCTATCAGGCGTCGTATCTAGATATAATCCATCATATCAATTTGTTTCCACACATGGCACACGTCCGTCTGTTGCGAGATGCGGCGAGCAGATAAACCTTGCACACCAACAATACGCGCGGCCTCCTCGCGACGGTATCGCCGCTTATATCACATTCCACCCTCACTTGCCCCATTTTAATAACACGGTAGCAAATTTAAAATGCCCACATTGTCGTTCGTTTGCCATTTTTCGACATGAGGGCCGTGAGTCACTCCTAATTACGGCGGCGCAGTAAATGATCGTAATGATGCTAAAATTGAGTCGGACGATAACGCAGTTGCAATAAAGATTTTATCGGCCGAGGGGCGTTTCCGAAATGGCCGAATGAATATGAATGCATTAGTTTGATTCGATTGCTTCTACTTTTTGGTGTTTGCAATTTGGAAGATTTAATGTCTGTTTTTATTTTTAAATGCCTCTACTTATCTGCATGGGGTGCGCAGCTAATGCAGTGTTTATGACTGTAAATAACATTAAAGTGATATTATCTTCATCTGAAAGTCGATGAACAGTTTTTATACGATTCATAGTTGGTTAACATAATTCATATTGGTTGTGGGGCACTGGTTTAAACCAGTAACCACTTATCAGAGGCCAATGTCGTAAGAGCGCTCATAGAATTGATGCAATATTTGAACAAACTTGCGTAGGGCGGGCGGGCGATCGTCTACATTTCGATGGAAGCGATCATTGTATCGATTAGCGAATCGAATATCACGCACGCAATTTCCTCTCTCATCCGCTTACCGGTAGTGAGGAGTGTGAAGTAATTTAGTTTTCGTCCGCGGCCGGCTGTCGGGTGTGACTACTGTGAGTCGTTGTTAGGGGTGAGAGCCGTCCGCTTCCCCGCAAGTCCGGTGATGATGGCGAGGCTACTCCAAGTCATCATCGTAAGTCAGTTAGGAAAAAAAAATGTGAGTCGTTTATCGGCACGGTGTCAATCCTCGCGCACTATCGCGCCGTTTCTCACGGCGTATCGGTCTGTTTGCCCGCGGCGCCGATTCTATCGCCCTGTGAACCGACCGGTCATAAACACTGTATTAACGAACGGATTTATCGTATGCCGCTATGGGATTGAGCGAAGATGCAGTTGCGTGTATTGAAATGGATAGGTGGCGGGGCGATTTAGGAGATTGTATTTTTTTTTTTTAGTTTTGGGTGAGACATTCAAAATGTCGTCTATTGAAGTCTACAAGAGTTATAAAGTCAAGCGACAATCGCTATTTCCTCTACTTTATGGCCTAATAATGGATTGTGATAATGAATTAAATATTTGACATTATAAGCGAAACTGAAAATCACTTCAGCAATCGAATACAATTATCGTCTTACTAATTTGAGCAGCACTGAAACTAGATTTTCATGAAAATAAAAATTAAATTGAAAATGTTGTAGTAAATCGCTGTAATACAACGTGTACTTACCGTGGAAAATTGCCTTAGCAACGGAAAATCTTAATAAAATATCGAATCGTGTACGGTCGGTGAATGTAAATCCGTTTATAATCAATTACACCGGTTGCTACCTTGAATTGCCGTGGCGTTTGTAACTAGCTGAATATTTTTTATTTCTTTGTTTTTTTTAAACACTAATTGGCACGTGTAATCGGGATTATAATCATATAGGTGACAATAAATACGCTTGCATAGCTAGCGAATCTAGCGAATTTTACAGGTTAATGTTCTGATAATTGTGGTTCATCATTAGTACCTATACATACGTAGATACGTTGAGATTAATTGACTCTACTTCGAATCTAAAGGCCTTATTAATTTGCTTCAAATTCCGATCCATCTATGGGTTTAGGTAAATTTGGTATTATTGTGATTGGTTGATTCTTTTTGATCGTTTTTCCTAGGTCCTAGATACTTTGAGTTGAACTAAACCCTGATTCTAGGTACTATTTTCTTCCTTCTTTATTGAATCTAGTGGATACTGCCCTTTTTTCTTACTAATTATTTGATAGACACCACCGAATGTAATCGGATAGATGTAACTGAAAGTTGACAAAAAAAAAGCAGATGTTTGTTGAACCTTACAAATTTACCGTAAACAATTTAGACCACTGGCCAAAAATAAAGCATTGTCATTAAAAAAGAAAACAATTGATCACAAACGCATCCTCGTTGCGTATGTGCAACGGCGAATTGTTAAACCGCCATGTCTAATGCGGTCCGAGCGTGCGTGTGCGCGCTAGGAAGGAGATTATGGAGGAACCATCAAGTGCACAATGCATTTAGCGGAGGGGGTCCCGTACGTGATATATTAGGGATTTTATATTATATTGAGTGTTATTCGGTGTAGTATTCAGACATTGTTAGGCGATGAGTAGGTGATATGTTGTTTGCGGTTTCTAAGTCTTATCTTTTTATTTGATCTACATCAATTTTATTCAATTCAGGGATATAGGGATTTAAGCCAGGGATAATTCAACAAAAGCCAATCAAACCAATAAACTTAATAGTGTTTGTGTAATCAACAAAGTTATATAATACCTAGGGAATTTTAATTGCATGTTTCAATATCCTGCTGCCATTTGTTTCAGTGAATCTAATAGTCGGCGCCATATCCACACTTGGTTATACTCTTTTTCAGCTAAGATGATCCCTGTGACACTTCATTGTGTTCTGAATCACGCATCTTACGATTGACAAATGAAAATAAATTTATTGCACACTTTTTTCATTTTATTGCGGCGTCATTAGGAAAAATATTAAAATAAATATTTTTATACTTTTAAATGACAAACAGTATCGTTTAGTTTAATTTAATGTAATAGAACATTTAAAAAAAATACCTATGCAGTTCGTATACGTAGAATGGAACGTAGTAACTCTGACTTAGTTCCATTCTACGTAATACGAACTGCATAGGTATTTTAAAAAAAAAATCTATTACTTTAAATTAAACTTAAACGATACTGTTTCGCTTATAAAAGTTTAAAATTATTAATTTAATATTTTTCCTAATGAAGCCGCAATAAAATTAAATAAGTGTGCAATAAAATTATTTTCGTTTGTCAATCGTAGGATGCGTGATTCAGAACACAATGAAGTGTCACAGGGATCATCTTAGCTGAAAAAGAGTATAGTGTTATATGTTAGGTCACATACACAGTCCTACAATCTACCCTAGCTGTCCTTAAGGTTCGTAAATTTCACCGCCGAACCCCAAACCGGACAATACGGGGTCCGTATCTTCGTTAGAGGCGCGTGCCGCACATGCGGGTTGCATTCAGAAAACGGTTATTGTACACATTAATGACTTAATAATAATTGCTCGGCCTAACCCACCCATAGTTTTGTGCGCATTCACATAGTGTCGGCTTACTTGGGGAGTGAAGATTTTTTTTTTTCAATTGGTACACTCGTTTTTATTTAGTGAGTCAATATTTTATGAGTGAGCATTGCTGGTGTTTCGCTACCCGCATGGATAAAGGCAATTTCGTGTTCGAGTAGGTGATAGGATTAATTTTAATGTGATTTTTTTGTGTTTGGGAAATTTAGCGTAAGTAAGACGACATAGAATGTTTGTTTTGAATTATCTGGACCTTGACTATCAAATTAATATCATCGTTCGTTTGGATTTATTTATTGTTTGAAATAAAACTAATTTTACGGATTAATCTCGCGTGTATTGGTATTCTAAACATTATTTAGAGATCCGACGTTTCGAGCTCTTTACAGCGCTCGTGGTCACGGTTAAGACTAAAGATGACAGGTGTCTTTATAAGTGAGTTTTATTGTATTGGGTTTTAATCAAAATCGATTTTCGATGCCCTCATACATATCTAATCGAAACTGTGTCTAAGAAACGTTTCAAGTCAGGCCTCTATCTAAAATAGCTTTGTATTTTATTGTGACACAGAACCCCAGTTCAATTCGATTCACGTCAATGAAAAGCACATCGAAACGTGACGACGATTCAATGAGCGTGCAAACTGATTTAAAAATGTATAACAAAAAAATAAATAAACATACTCTTTAGCGGTATTGATTAGTCTTAAATTTTGTTTGACAGTTGACACGGCACGTCTTGGCGCGAGCGTTACTATTTCTTTTTGTCATTAACGGACGAGAGCAAACGAAAACCATAGATGCTATTTATTTTATTTTTCTCAATAGTCGTTTTGTCTACACGGTATGCTTTCTTTGAGTATATTTTGATGTGCTAAGATTTTCTTTTATTTTTTTACTTTTTATATTTTACTAGCTGTGCCAGCGACTTCGTTCGCGATTCCCCCGTTTTTTACACATGTTCCATTGTATCTTTGCTCCTATTGGTCGCAGCGTGATGTTATATGGTCTATACAACGCAAAAAGATTTTTTCAAATCGAACCAGTAGTTCCTGAGATTAGCGCGTTCAAACAAACAAACAAACAAACTCTTCAGCTTTATAATATTATTAGTATAGATTCCATTTTTTTTACTTTCTTCTTGCCATATTATGAAATGATTACGAATCTAACTACTGAATTTTATACGACATACCAAAAAGGCTTAATGTTCCTAGCTTGAAATTCAAGAAAAATAGGAATAAAAATATTTATCTAACCTTTCAAGAAAGGCACAATAGGTGGCTTATAATAAGTCCTTTTATTATTATCTAGGATCACCGTAATACAGCTCGCTTGGACCCAAACTTTTTGCTTGCAAGTTTGATTCGAGGAAATCACCGCACCGATGGGAGTCACGGAGTCGTGCCAAAACGCTTCGTATCCGAATGTAAATAGACTGATGGGAAAAAAGTTAAGCCGGATGCGTCGGTGTGGGTCCGATATGATACCACGTTTGGATGGAACCCTGGGTTCATAGAGCTCATTGGAGATGTAACGTAGTTCTAAATATTAGTCTTTATGGGTCTACACGCGTAATTAGGAGTAGCAAATTACATAGCTACTTACTGCCCGACGTTTCGACTGGGTTGCACCAATCATGGTCGCGAGCGAACTCACCCATAGACCCATAAAGACTAATATTTAGTGTAATGGAACGCGAAAGTCTAAAATATGTAACGCAGTTATCAAGAGTTTGTCTAGCAAGTTGAAAAACGAATCGCGTAAGATAGGATTCGAGAGGGTTTTTTTTTCCCTAACTGGCTTACGATGATGGCTTGGAGTAGCCTTGTCATCATCACCGGACTTGCGGGGGAGCGGATGGCTCTTACCCCAACAATATCAAGAGAAGCGTGAGCGCACGGCTATAAAGAAAATGGTATTTAATGTACAGATCTTAAAGTCGTAATTGCATGCTCAGTATTGCTCAGGCATCCGCGCGCTTTCGCATGCATCCGCCCCGAATGAAAATGTTTAAGTTGTAAGCAATTATAACTTTAGGAACTGTCAATAAGGTTCTATTTTCTTAACGGCTGTGTAAGTGCGCTCCTACCTTATTGCCCAGAGGGGTAGGCAGAGATCACTTCCAGCGATCCACTTATAGGAATAACTTTAACTAGGTCGACTATGCGTTTGAAAGACCTCAGCTGGGACGGTATGTTTTTATTTTATGACCATTTGTAGCATTTTGTTCAATTTGATTCAAATTGCTTGTCACATTACAGAGTTACCTACAGATAAACACAAATATTGATTCCGTTATCCGTATTGCAACTGCTTTGCTATCTCCTAATCAGATGAATTTAAGTGATAGTACGCGTTAACTACAAGTTGTTTTACCTGAAGACGCCCCCACAACGGAATACCTTTCTAAGAAATTGCAATTAGTATCGCTTATCGCTCCAGATATGTTATACAGCTGTGAAGTGAGCGATTTCAATGACAAAGCCGCCGCAATGTTTTGACGTAAATTATCGTCTACAAACAAACGGACTAAATAAACAACCACATTCCGTGATAAGTTTTTTTTTGTTGGCTAGCAAAGAGCGTTGACTCCGTTTATGCTCTATAAAAATTTAAATACGAACGCATTTCTTTATGTCTCTGGACAAATTGTTATCTTAAAAACTATTTTAGAGGATTTAGGTTTCTTTGGGTTTCTTGATCATTGACTTTACTACTTACTGATTAATACACTTTAGGCAATAAGTGTACATGTTATTGCATATGGACAAGTCAACGCGTAAGTGAGGTGTCAATTAATATCACTTACTACCTACTTATTGTTTTAATGCTTGCACTCTTATTTTTTTTTAATAACCCATGTCATCCCACTGCTGGGCAAAGGTCTCCTCCAAACTTGTCCACAGCTCTCTATTCAAGGCTTGGCCTTGCCAATTCCTTGATAGCTGAACCAAATCGTCGCACCATCTCTTTCTGGGCCTACCTCTTCGGCGAAAACCGTCTTCCGGCACCCATTGTGTAACGATTTTGGCGGAGGTTCAGAGGGCCTACCATGAGTTGGCTATCGAAAACTTACGTACGTTAAAAACCTATCGAGTTGTTTTTTTCATATGGCCGATTTTAGTTCTTCGCGTAACCACCAGCGGCGCTGTACAAGTTTTTCATAGACATATTCACGTAGGCGATATCGAGTTAAACTCACGGTAGCCACACAGTTCTATTACTTATATAGGTACAGTTTTGACATATATATGTAGGTACGTCAAGATGATTGTGCATACATGTGCGAGTTTCGCGACAATCATGATGATGTGCTTTTTTAAAATTAGGTTGCGATAATAAGTAGATAGGTGTGTGACAGATTCTAATCAGCTAACGGTTAAACCTTCATGAAATATTGGTAATTCAGCATGACTTTACATGTCAGTAACAACATTAAAAATTAATATATAATTTTAAACTGTCATGGTTACACACATTAGAAAACTGAAGTGTCTTAGAAAGAGGGTAGACCGATATGTCTGCCCTTAGACCTACCGTCATTCTCGCAGTCCTACAGTTCACCCGTGATCATGGCGCTTGCAACAGTGCCGAAATATCGGGAGCTCATTAAAACAAAACAACATGGTAAATATCCCGGACACTTTCAGTTTTCTATTTAAAAATTAATTCAATTCAATGGAAAAAAACTGAAGTAATATTTTTGGTTACATCAAAGTGACTTCGAGTTTGTATACTTCTATTTGCATAAAGGACATTTTAGAACATCTGTCGAAACTAATATTTTATGTATTAACTTAATATTAAAATTCCAGCCTTGGTTTATGGCTGTAACTGAAAAAGAAATCTCCCGGGCGCGTCATAACTCGTAATGGACTTCAATCTACGCAGCGGACCTGTGACCGAGGTCACGGTCATCTAGGATCAGTTCAATATTCTTTCTATTTCTCGTACATTCACCCTTGTGAATACTTAAATAAAATTTTTTTTTTATAACTAAGAAACTTGGTGCCTATCCTAATGAATATTTATGCAATAGGTAAGGTTACATTTTCACGACCGCGCGACTGTTGACAATTGACTCCCGCGCCCGCGAAAAAGACAAAAATCGTCACGGCGTTTAACGGCCGATAGGCGAACTCAAACGTTTGCTCAAGATTTATCTGTTCACATTTCAAGATTCCCCGATAACCTCGGGATAATCCGAATGTACCGAGCGTTCCACCCGCACACTAAATCAGCGAAATGAACATACCTGCCTATTTAGGGCTGGCGAGTCAATAATGTCGGTCGAACATCGTTTGAAAAGCATAGATGAAACGCTGAATATTCCAACAATAATTATAAAATATGTATTTGATTTGGTAATCTATTTGATTTAACGGGTCAAAGGGCTTACTTTAAGTCAGCTATTGTCTTATGATCAAGACTTATTTTTGTGATTGAGTAACGTATAAAATTGTGCTAATTGCTTTATTTGTGTCGTTATTTCGCATAAAAACGAAACACCCTTGAATTACTTCTTAATGTTACATAAAACTTATATGAACACAATATAATACAAGTCGAACCGGATTATTATGATGCAATGAAAACCACTGTTTACACAGTCTGACAATACACAACTCCATTTTACTATTCCATGTTTGGTTTGTGATCACGTAAGACTGGCAAAATATCGCGCCATCCGTAGCTATGGCAGCCCTGTCTGTCTGGCGGGACAAGGCCAGACAAAGTCACTTCCATTCGACTTTGGCCCGAGGTAAACAAACTGAGCACTCGAATGTACTGTGGTATTACTGTAAAAGGATTAATTAAAATTGCGCCCGAAACAGAAGGTAAATCCGTTGGGTGATCGTGTTAAGAGACGGTATAGGACACGATATTGTTCTAATGCCTTTTGCTAGGTTCTGTCTATTCGTATATAGGCAGGATGGACTATGAATTTATACAAACAACGTCTGCTTGGTTATCGGAGTAAACTTGAGTGAGGTTTTCGAGGTTCTTTGGCAGTTAGACGTTATATAATTTTAAACTGTCATGGTTACATACATTAGAAAACCGTCATTCACCTTAGACCTACCGTCATTCTCGCAGTCCTACAGTTCACCCGTGATCATGGCGCTTGCAAAAGTGCCGAAATATCGGGAGCTTATTAAAACAAAACAACATGGCAAATATCCCGGACAGTTTCAGTTTTCTAAAGTTAGACGCTAGTTTCCAGGAGTAATCTTGGTTAACTCTGACTACTTGTGACAAACCCTTTCAAATAGTCTCACTCCCATATTTCCTCCTTACTTGATTTCAAGCATAATTACCCGTCATATTGATTGTCCTAACGGAATTTTCAGTTACTGTCTAATGGGACGATTAGGCAAATACGCATGATATTACTGATTATGCACGCTCGCAAATCTATGCGAAAAGGCAATACAAATGTAATAGTCTAGCAATCCGAAGATTGGATTAACTTGAACCTCAGCTTTTCATGTCGTTCTGACTTTAGCGCCAATAATACTCGAAGGATATCAATATCTTTTATGCTATTTTGTATTTGTATGCTGTTGGTGTAAGAAAATAAAATAAAAATGTAATTATGTAGGTGTTTAGCTCAAAGCCTGTGTGGAAATTGTGGGAGTAACTCACAGGCGTCACAATGTTTTGTTGCGTCAATGCAAATATTGTTTTCGGGATCCATCTCTGCCTACATAACAAATCGTTAATGTAAAATACAAAAACGCACCAAGTTTATTTTTGTTCTGAACATTAAGATATCGGGGTGGAAATGTTAAATATATTTGGCTAAGTATGTAAATTGTGTTTGTTAAATAATAACCCTTTCGGCGTACTTTCCACCAAGTTGTTCTGCAGTCTTGAGAAAAATACATTTACATTTTACGTAATAAAATACAGAAATACATCTTTCGATGAACAAAATTATGTTGTTAAGATAATTTGTATTTCTCCACGTAAATAATTATGTAAATAAATTTTTATTGCAAAGAATGCGATGATACGTTACAGTTTCATTACTAAAATAATGCAATAAAATTACTAATAAACGTACGTTACGTATTTATTTGCGGTCCTTATTATTCTAACTTACATAAATGAGGTGACATTTCAAAGTACTGAACAAATAACTCTAAGACCTTTGTTCCACTCAGTAATAATTGCAAAACTGAAGGAAAACCACAATATGCATCATAATGTAATATTCCTTATAAATAAATGCATTACGAATCATTTATAGGTCAGTGACTTGACCGAAATGTTCTATTATTTACGTAGTAAATAGATTAACTGCCATCGTTACCTCAGTTAAATGTTGTATTCGAAACATTTAGCCCACAGGAATCTCCCAGGAATCTAGACCGGCCGGTTATCGACCTACGTAGACAGATCGAACATTAGTTAGATTGCCTGGAATCTAAATGACAAGCCCTTGCGACGAGTACCGGTGACTCAGCTGTTAGTTCTAACAATGCAGTGAATGAACGGTAATGGTTTTCGATTGCATGTTTGTTTGTCAAACCATTTATGCAAATCTGAATGTGTCTGCACTGCTTAATGATTGTACTAAGCCTATATTAGTATTGATAATGCGTACGAAATCGGATTCTTGTCTTATCCGTTTAAGACGAAATTGCTGCGTACCAATAGGTGTTTTTTTATAAAATTTTGTTTACATTTTGGATAATGACACAACATGTTCCAAATTGTCACACAAAATAATGACGTGACATGTCATTTCAATCTAATACTCTCTTTTCTTTGGTCGCTTAGCATCAGCCACTGAATAAGTCTTGTTAGTTGTGTTACACGGTTTGCCGATTTTGTATAAAAGTTCCAATTTGTGTTTGCATGTAACCGTTTAAGGAAGGTATGTAGCGGCTCATTGCAGCTTGAGAACTGGGTCAAATTGTTTGGATAAAAACGCTATGCAGTCGACAGTCAGCCACGCGACGATATTGGTTTTGCGGTAGTAACATTTGGCAGCAAACCTGTTATAGAAAAATACTTTATTTAACTTCCGTGTGGCGTAAAAGCGGTTTCGGGGTGTTTTAATGTGCCCATTTGTAAGCGCAGGATGACTGCAATATTGCTGTAGTATTGAGCTGCATAATCGCATGTACTCTACTGCAAATCGAGTCCATACAAATTCATCAGATAATATCATATTATGTAGAATGCAAAGAGGGTCTTCCGAGTTGGACTCATGCTAACTCTTAGAATTGGGCTCAATAGGGCCTGTTGTGACTGTCAACTTCATATGTGGATCTCACAGTCGCTTACTATCAGGTGGATTAGGTCACCCTGAAGTCATATAATTAAAAAAAAAATAATCAGTGTGGACACTCCTTTAGAAAAGGCCCTTGGGTAGTTGCTCATTGTGATTCCCTAACTTGACATTGATCTTGCTAAACTGGCGCAAGCGCAACATTAAGTCGGCTCGTTTGCAAGTCGGAGCGGATTCGATTCCCGGCCGCTGTATGTAATTGACCTAAGCCTCTTTACATGCATATCGGAATCATCGCGATATTATAACACGGTCCAGTTCGCCTTCTTGATCGGCCTTGAATGTGTAGGAGGGATACATAGTCGTCTGAACTGTGGTTTCAGTTTCTATGTTTTGTTTATGATTTAATTTTGTAATAATTGCAGGTAGGTGTGATGAGGTTAAATCGTTATGCGTTTATTTTTCAATTTGTACTATTTTATATTTCAAATATCTTAGTTTTGTAAGTTATTCGATCAAGTAAATGACATTTTAACCCTACACTGCATGATTTTTCTTTTTTCAATAAAAAAAATGTTATCAGTTCATACTTGTGGTCTAGAACCCGGGAAGTACGGGTAAAAAAATAAAAAAATTATATTAATGGAGAAAATTTAATTTTTTATTCAGTTCCATATATGGCACATTATGCAGTGGCCTACCTAATTTTGCTAATATATCTAGAGGTGGAGTAAGGAAGCAAAGTTCGATTCTGCATTTTTTAACCACAACAAACGACTTTCCATTGCAGCCAGGATTCTTGCATTACTGGCGCTTATACCCCCCCCACATAGGAAAGTGCTCCACCCCATCACACCAAACCAGACCAGACCAGACGAGTGGGAAGAGTTGCTATATTGGCTTTCGCTATATTCTTGTGTCTATCAGATAATTTCCTGCAAGACTTTTATGTTGGATATTGTTGAACACACGTACATGGGCTCTTTGCCACTTCTAGCTTGAAGTCTTCTCTAGAATTTCAGCGGCGTAGCACTTTGTTGAATCTCCCCAGCTCCTCGGTATAGCAACCAACTATTTATATGGTGATTTTATCTCTATATCTTCAGTATAAATATAGTGATGTTATCTAGGAAATGGTAAAGTCTCAAATATCATTATTTTGTCTTCATCTCTATTTTATACTTCCCCAGGAATAAGTCGAGCAGGTCGACCGTCGACTCCACCCATGTACTGATTGTAGTTGGGTACAATTTTTGGGCAGTGAATATCTATAAAATTGCTTTTGTTTTTTTAAAAAACCTTTTTACTTTTAGAGTAGGCTCTTTTCCTAAAAAAGATGAAGACAACACCACAAGTTTGTGTCATACTACATTACGGTGATGATATCTGTGCCATTTACATTGCATACCTATTCCTCTGGATACCGTTTTTCCTTCTTGCCTAAATCAGACTTATTAGGTAGCCTCAGATCTGGATTATTCTCCATCTCAGAGTATATCTCGAAATTGTATGCTCATCCTTTATCATCGCACAGCATTAACAATTTATATTTATTAGGCTTTTTAGGTGGATTTTGGCGCAGGACATTAGAGACCTTAGTAGAGCACATCTGCTCATCCAAGAGCAGATTATCTGCTCATCCATGAGCAGATGTGCTCTACTAAGGTGATGCCAGAGTTGATATAGGCTACTGCATATCACCATCACAAGACCCTGATAATGAGGTTGCGGATTTGTACCTGATGGTAGATCAAAATAGGGCAATATCATCATCACCTTCAAGTGATGATGATGTTGCTTTAAGTTGGTGCTGAAGCACCTAAAAAGTCTTGTTTATCTTCACTGCCTATTGGTACCATCAAATTATTTTTGATTTGAGCTATAGAAAAGATATTCTATAGCCATTACCTAAAATAAAACTAGATCAGCACATCAGTAAACATACCTAAAATCGGACCCTACTGCATGAAGTGACACATCTGGTACATACGGTAATTCCGAAAATTAAGTATAAAAACACAGCCAAATAAAAAAAAAATGCTTGCATTTGTAAAGTTCACAGATATTTTGACATAAAAACAATTTATCCACTGTTGTATACCGTAAACAAGTATTATTTATTAAATTTTAAAAATTGAATACGCGCGGCGCGCGACAAAAGTTCAAAATTTTTATTTGAATGACCGACTGAGCGATTACTACTGCTATCTAATTTCAACAAATGCACTAAATGGACACCATGGATTGTCGTCGCTTGCCTTGCATAATCATAGATGTCACTAAATGTTTCAAATCCGAAAAAAAATCAATTTTGTTGGTTGTCCCACATAAGGGACTGAATGCAGTGTAGGGTTAAAATATTCATATCGCTCTAATAATGAAATCATGATCGATATATTACTGTAGCGGAAACTCCATTACAAAACGCTCAGAAATTATGAACGTTTGATTGATTCCAATTCAGTTATCGGAACACAACAATAGGATCTGATTTGCTATTCAAATCGTATTGTTCTTGCGATCCTAAGTTCGCGTAACTTTGATGCGGTATCGGGCATTACTTAGATATGCTGTCCTTAGAACACCTTCGATTCCGAGTATAGTAATTAGGTGTTACCTGGGAACATTCTTGAAAAGGGTCACTTGGTTATTCCTCAGGGGCGCGACATCGTCATTCCGACGAGCCTTGAATGACCAACGAGGATTTCAAAGAATACGCCTATAATGTATACCCAGTCCACCACCAAAGCGCGGTCCCGTTGCTCGACTGGGCTCCATTCACTTAGTATTCCTTGCGTCATTCCTACGAATATTTCGGTAGTGCAAATGATTTATTTTCACATGTAAATATGTTGGCGTTCCTTATTGATGTTCTAGTTTATGAGCCACATTTCGAACGCGCTGAAAAAAAGTGAAAATCCTAACGGGATATTTTATTGTGGGTTCGCTTTTTACGTCATCCGGCCTCCATTCTGATGTTTTTCCATGTGAATTATTCCTGGCTGTTATGTTTCGCAACCTGTTAAATATTTAAAACTATTTGATTCATGTCGAAAACTCCGACACATCTTATTAGCGAGTTCTTCTAACCAATTTTCTATGCTGATACATATAAAACTTGTTAAAACGAAGTGTTGTCTGTGTAGTAAGTATGTGCAGCGGGGGAAAATTAGTTAGGAACTTGTAATTGGATGTTGGCCCCGCCTCAGCTCTCGACAAAGCGAACGTGACACCAAAATTAGATGTGGCTAATTTTCACCACTTTTTTTTCTCCAAGTTTCGACGATATCATGCTAATTCTGGCCACGCGAGCTTGCCAAGCCGTTTTTGTCTATTTCATTCCAAGAACTAAAGTTCACCGCACTCACCTTGGTGTCGCCCTCTAAATAGAAATTAGATTTTTCAACTTTGCCTCTTGTCTACTGCGTTCCCCCCATGCAACTATTATTCAGCCATAATGTTACACGATGTCTACTATTATGTTAGCATGCAACGAGTTTTGATTATAGTGCCGTTGAAACGTTTCGGTGCTAACAATTTCTGTCTGCCAATTTTGTTTTAATTAAACTCTGCTATATTTCGACTAGCTAATAACTGCTAGACTGCGAACCGCCGGCTTTGGAGTGTTCAACAGAATGTGCGCGTAAAACGTCCGTTGTCTGAAATACTCACCTGCTTTTATCGCAGTTTTGTCCGTGAGAGTATTATTGTCTGTTGTTTAAGCCTAGGCGAATGTATTTCATTGTTATGTTTTACTACTACAGCTACTATTGTTTGCGTCCCAGTTTTATTAACAAAAAGTCGACTCTCGTGCACGTGCAAGGATGCATCGATAAAACTTAATGTCCGACTGCTGCACTCCCAAAGTTGTAAAGCGGTTATCATTCACAATTACTGCTCTGTGTTATTAAACATTTTTTACAAAAGTAAAATAACTGGATCCAGTTCTATAATGGAAGGACGAAGTTAAAAACAACCGTCTGATATGCAATAATGTCCATTCATTTCCAGCGAACTCGTTTGATAACCGCGCCTAATGGCGGCTAACTGAATAACGTTTCTGTGCCGCAAACGAAAAAAGAAATCGGGGGCCGCAAGCAGTCTGCAATGCACCAAAGTGGGCGGCGTGGAGCGCACTGCAAAATTGTTGTTTATAGACCATTCTCTCCGACCGTTGCACCGCGCCGTCCCATTACGAAAATTATATCACTCGCTTCGGAAATATGCCCCGCGATGCGCGCCCGACGCACCGATGCGCTTTTGTTTTTGTTACCTACGCCCCCGCCCGTCTGTCACGGACTTTATTAGAACACCAATTAAAAAAAATCTTGATCAAAATACCTACGTGACGTCAAACGTACACGCACCGCCCAAGAAATTTAAGGTCGACGAACTCCAAACTCAATTGATATCAGATATGCCCTGTTACTTAGCATGCAGACAGCTTACTTCGATTACATCTTGTCGGTGGAAAAATAGGTACAACCAAATTAACATGTCACTGAATAAATTTCTTTGGTAGCCTTCAAATATTTAACTAACGAAAATGCGGCTATTAACACTTCTAATTAGGGACGTTATCTTGTCTCACATGACGGAGATACTGTAGACTGTATGCATGGTGCAAGTGTGATAGTTCTGTGAGCTTTGATTGCGTCATAATAGGGCCATAGGCGGCCATCATAAGGAGAGCTATTAGAGTCTCAAGATTAGTGCTTGGTTAGTGCAGTGAGTGATGTCATGATAGTTTGGTGCTTGGTCCGGAAACATTGCGCTATCCGTCACGCTAGCGCCTATGTGAGCGTATGATAACCTATCAGTCAGTTACCGAACCAATGAAAAAACATACGATCATATTTTGGACGGTTCTTGCAGGTTTAATAATATCGATTAGGTTTATGCATTAGCGATGTTCGCTTGTTTTCTTTTTAAAAAAGTATGATTATTGTATAAAAATATGGAAATGAAATGAAATAATTTATTCTGCAAGTAGATTTCATGAAATTCTTTCGTTTGTTAAATCACAGGTTAATTAATTACAAATAAATAAATAATAATATGTACAAGTTACATAATTTCTTGGATGTCCAAGCGAGCAGCTCATCATGTCCATGGATTCTTATCATTCAAATAGTCTTCTACTTTATAGTACCCCTTTTTCATAAGACAAGATTTAATATAGACTTTAAATTTATACAACGGCAATTTAATAATATTTTGCGGAATCTTATTAAACAATATTATACTTAAACCTATGAATGATTTTGAGGAGTTCACATTGGCTGCATAAAGCTGCACTCGTTTCCCCATTTTCTATGGGCTGAATTTTGAAGGGCCTCTCTTTTGGCGTACTACAATAAAGATAAACTAGTTTTACATTTAAAACGAGGAAATTCATATGTTTGCGAACGTGAGGAGAATATTATATTATGAAACCACGGACATCTGAAGGTTAGGCCCGGGACGACAACATTCAACAGACGTTATGACGTGCTTACTCGTAATATTAATTACCTCTTGTTTATTACCAAACATAGAGACGATTCTCGTATTCGGTAAGCTTAATGATTATTATTGTGCCTGTACGGTATTGACCGGTTTTTACTACTCGTAATTATCGATTATTGGGTATCGGTAATTATTTAACAATGTATGTATAAGAAATTATTATTATGCAAGTAGTCTTGTCCTATAAACGGCCGACATATAAAACTTTTTGCCGAGAAGGTCAGACCGTTCAAGCTTTTTCGACCTGTCTTGAAATTCATGAAGCGTAGGTATTTTATTATAATATAAGGTGAATTTAACGCCTATCTAGTGAATGTCTATCCAATTTATTTTAAAACACGTCAATATACGATAATCCTTCATACACTTTTTGTGCTCGTGATAATTTAGAGATATCTCAAAGTAGGTTATCTTGAAAGATTTGCACGACTCGAAACTCCTGTTGCCAGTTAGCAATAACCGATTAGGTTTAATCGATGTTCGTTGTTACAGATGAGTTCACCGGCCGATAGCAGTGATAGCGTGAGTACCTAACTACCTACGCGACGTTTTTTTTTATTTTTAGTCCACGTCGTCGTCTCGAGATAAACTTTGTGCAAGGAGGACGCCTATCTGTCGGCAGTGGAAGATTTTAGTGGTCGCATCGTGGACTGATATGACCCCAGAAGTGTTTGTTATACGCTCCCCGACAGGTATTTGGCCTCAATGTTGTAGGCTTGTTTATGATTTTGATTATTACATACATATACCTACAATACTTTACGTGTGTTAGAAACTTTTCGACATAGTTAACTTTTCCAATATAGCTACTTTCACTGGCAAAAACGATAAATTACATTTTATGTACTAGTGGTCCCGTCGAATTGCAATTTTCTTTTCTTTTTCGTCGCATAGAACCATAGATTAACAAAATCGGTTCGTTTGTTCCTGAGATTTGCGCTTAGCAACACAAGTAATTTGTTTTTATCTGTACATTTCCCGACGTGCTGCTATAATACTTATCAGTGATGGTCATGGCAAATCCACCAAAAGTTACTTTGTCATATAAACCAGGCCTGTACGTCAAAACGAGAAGTGAAACCGACACAAAAATGCGAATACTTGTTGAAGCCTGCGCCAGACCAGTAATTGCATAAACCCACAGCTTAACCGTATCGGTTACCAGACGGGGAATCGAATCGCTTAACCGTCGCCGCGGTCCTCTTGCCCTCGCGTTCGAAACGAAAGTCGCCCTATAAATCACATCGCGCCCTGCGAAATCGGTTAATTGTTTGTGCGAATTTTTTTTTGCTGACTACGGCAGTTGCGGTTGCAGCTGCGATGCAGTAATGATGAATAGCCGCCGTTGGTCTAGTCCCGTGGCATAGCGTAAGAAAAATGTATCAACTGTCAAGCGTCTGTAAGAAGCGACTAATAGGTTTTTGGGCTTGTGATTGTATAGGCTAAATGCGGGCTATTAACGACGCTATTATATCAATTTTCCGTCTAAACCCATCTTTTCGGTTCAGGGATTTAATGTTGCTTATAATATAAATCGATACGAATATCTATTTGTTGATTTCTGGTATCAAATTATACGATGAGCTTTTGCACCGGTACATTACATTACAATGCACATGTTTATTACCCACTTTTTGGTTAAGGGCAGTGATATTGCTTATAATATAAATCGAATACGAATAAATACTTTGTATCAAAGGCACGAGTAAACCCTTCTGTTCCATGGATACTGGCCACCGCTGAGAAGTTTCTTGGTGTTATAGAACTTTATTAGCTTAAGAGACAGGAAGACATCTCTGCTATAACATACATATACGATACGAGTGCAAAGTTCATCGGCTACGGTACTCACGGTTCATTTGCGACGCGAAAGCAGCGCACGCGTCTGCGGTGCTCTCATGCGTGACTGTCTCGCCTTTAGAGGAACCTCAGACGGATATTCAACAGCAAGTATTGAGATGTGATTGGCCCTTACATCTCTAAAAAAAACTAACTAGATTGGTGCAGCGCTTATAGGGGACGACCTAGGGGTCGGCGGACGGTCGGGCGTCCAAGGTACCGCTGGGAGGACGAGGTCGCCAAGGATCTGCGCGAGCTCCATGCAGACAACTGGCGAGAAGTGGCACAGGATCAGCCTAGGTGGAGGTCCTTATTATCGGAGGCTAAGACTCGTTTTGGGTCGCTGCAAATAAAAAACAAAAGCGTAACACAGCGACGTTAGGGTTTTGATTTCGATTGGACACGTTGCTATAGGAGTGAGACTGGCTTTTACAGCTTTACTGGATAAGTGGACAAGCGGGACGTTCTCATCCTATAGTATTTAATTAGTCAAGGCTGCGCTATGCGGACACAGGGTGCAGTTTCACGCTAAATTCCCCTGTATGTCTTCGTGACGCAGCATTGGCCCTAAGAGACAGAAGATAAAGAAATCATCGTGCGTGCCGTTTTTTCTGGTAATGTTCTTGTGTCTATACAGATTACGATTGTAATGATACACGATTCAGCAAGCCTGGTAATAACAATCAATTGTAGCAGTTATAAAACAATCATATATGTTGGCGTATTACTTGATTCTAATACCGGAATTAGCAAATCGTAAAAAACTTTAGATAAATCCACTCTATGATAACCTTTTCATTTGCAGAAGAAATAAAAATGGCTCTGTATAAATTTACAATTAAAGTACTTTACTGTTGCAAAAGCAATTTATAGTTATTATTGCAAGAACCTCTTTATTGTTGCAATCAAAACTCTTTTTTAAACTTTGATCATAATATTAATGGCGGGCCATTTATTCGTACATGTGTCTGGGTATACTGTCGTGCTTTCTATATTATGCCTGGTGCATCCAGACACTGATCGATTGGTCCGATACAGATGAATTGATAAGATAGTTCTCGCGGCTCCAGCGAGACGTGGCGATTATTTAACTTTTTGGCAATATTTATTTAAGGTACACGAATCGTGCTAGACAGAAATTCGGATTCGGGACTGCAATCGGTCAGATCCGGGTTCAGTGAACCGATAATGGTAACTACATACGAATAAGTGCTCCTTTGACTGGCCCCTTTTTTAGCACGTTTCCTACCTAATGGCTGTAATCTGTGGTAATATTTAAACACAATTGTGTTTAACACCTGTAGCAGTATTGAGCTGTTATTGGTATTACGTCTTTTACCGGTTTTTGTATGAGTAGCGTACATTATATTTTTTTTACAAATAGTAGTTATCACTAGTAATTAAGTACAATTAGAGGAAAGGTTACTGCTCCCTTTAAATTATTTCGTTTATCGAGTTTGATTTGAACAAGAGCAGTAATTTAGACCGGGGTAAGGTCCATCAATTGAACTAATTGACATGTCATTTGAGATACTTAATCGGTAGATACTTATCTTCACATTGATGGGCTAGTGGGTAATGTTAGGGAACTTAATGTGTAGATTACCAGCATGAAAGATTGTATTAATAGTGGTTTATGCTCTTTATTAGACTGTTACACTCTGCTAAGTTCCTTTTCGTGCGTTATTAAATTTAAGAGTGTAATTATTTTACAAAGGTATTTTTCACACTCTTAAAAATAACGCATTTATTTTCTTGACAATCGACGTGTTGCGTAAATTAGAACTAATACTTTAGTAGTAATACTAATAGATTAGTGATTATATAGGTGATCTACAATCTGGCTTTGTGAACTTCAATCTTGTGATTGAGGTATCATCCAGCCAGAAATATGAAGTAATTGTACATGACAAAAAATCATTTTCCCCCCGACACCGCCACTCAAGCTATGGGGTGCATCACAGTGTTTTAATGGATACGAGCATTCCCCTGGGCATTTCACTGTCATCCAAAAACAGCGGTCAACATTTGTCCTGTGTGTCGCTGTCTGGCGAAAAGTAGGGTACATTATGTTGACCGCAAACCAAACTAAAGGTGTGTATGGCAGTACGAGTGGCGGTTGGCATCACGACGAAGAGAAGCGACCGAGGTAGGAAGTTTGAGTAGGAAGAAGATAGATGTAGAAAGCGTATACCATGCAGGTGCTGGTGGCTCGGACCAAGAGTTTCAGTTCCTCTTTTCTGCCCCGTGTCGTTAAGGCATGGAATGCTCTACCAGCTCATGTTTTCCCACCCTCCAGTAATTCCGGGCTCTTCAGGCGGGACGTCAAACGATATTTTAGCAGGCCTTCAGGGTGGTTGACTCAATATCGGTCTATTGTGCCTGTCGACCTCGCTACCACATATGTATCATCAGGTGGAGTGAGTACTAAATATTAGTCTTTATGGGTCTACACGCGATATTTAGCTACTTACTGCCCGACGTTTCGACTGGGTTACACCAATCATGGTCGCGAGCGAACTGACTAATATCGCGTGTAGACCCATAAAGACTAACATTTAGTGTAATGGAGCGCGACAGTCTAAAATCTTACATAGGTTGAGTGAGGTCATCCAGAAAGTTATTTTTATAAAAAAAAGGAAATGATGGTACAGCACAACTACTATTATACAAACTGGAGCTGCTTATTACAATGTTCCCGTTTTTGCCCGGGTGTGGCGCTAGCGACGCCACTTCACGCGCCGTCGCTCGCGAGCGATTCGCTCCCAGCGCGCGGGCGCGTTTCCAATGCGATCCGATAGGTTAGCTCGTTTAGCATCTAGACTTACATTAGGGGTGAGAGCCATCCGCTCCCCCGCAAGCCCGGTGATGATGACAAGGCTCCTCCAAGCCATCATCGTTAGTCAGTTAGGAAAAAAAAATCTAGACTTACACTTAAATACTGAAATGACAATTAAACATTGATAACTGACTGACTGACATTGACTGGCTCGGTGGAACAGCGGTTAGTGATCCTGGCTGATTTAAATAAATGGATAATAATAAATAATTATATTGTTGCGGGAACGGGGTACGTTAAATTCAAGATACGCCAAAAGTCACCAAAAGACAATTAATTTATTTATCGACTAACAATTACACAATTAAACACTTAAAAACACTTAATTACAACACTTAACACGGAACACTAAATTACACTAAAGCACTGAATCACACTAAAACACTGAATTTCACTGACTATTCGCAGGTAACGCACTCGATCACTCTTAGTTCGCAGGAGACTGATTCGCTTCGCTTTCCAAATCGGAACTGTCCCGTCGCGTCGTACATCCCGCTTTTATACCCAGTGAGGACGCAGCTCTTCGCGTGGCGTCGAGAATATTCGATCGAAGATCGAAATTTCTAGAACTCGCTGGAGCTTGCTCCGACCGACCAGAGTGTGTGACGTAGTATCGTGCAAGCGAATATAGACCTTATCCATACGACGATAAGACTAATTTCGCTTGCACGGTCTCTCAAGGTCGTACTATTATTATTACTTTAGAACACTCTAGAGCTTGCTACAACCTACCAGAGTGCGTAGCGTAGTATCGTGCAAGCGAATATAGACCTTATCCATACGACGATAAGACTAATTCCGCTTGCACGATCTCTCGTGGTCGTAACATTATCCCCCTCTTAGTCATGCTCGTCCCGAGCATCATTTGACCCATGGTAACGAGCCAATCGATCAATGTGAACAATTTTCGGCTTGCCTCTTGTCCCTTGTTTGATCCGATAGGTTAAGTCGTTCAGCCTAGTGATGATCTTGTATGGTCCTTCCCATCTTGGCTGGAACTTCGGTGATTTGCCCTTCTTCCTGAGTGGGTTGTGTAACCAAACCAGACTCCCTTCATCGAAACCGTCGGTGTTGGCTTTGCGGTCGTAACGGGTTTTCATTCTTTCGCTGGATTTTAGACTGCAGTCTCTGACGAGAGCATGTACTTCATCCAGGCGCTTCTGTAGGTCAGCCGCATATTCGGTTACTGGTTTCGGAGCTTCTGGCGGTGTCCCAGTCAACGCGTCTACCGGAAGCCGCATTTCTCTACCGAAGTTTACCATTGCTGGGGTTGCGCTGGTGCTATCGTGGATCGCAGATCGGTAGGACAGCAAGAAAAGCGGTATGTACTGGTCCCAGTCTCGTTGATGCTCGTCCACACCCTTGGCCAAGTGGTTTTCCAACGTTTGGTTGAATCTCTCGACCATGCCATCGGATTGCGGGTGTGCTGGTGTAGTACGGGTCTTATGCATACCCAACAGTTGACAGACCTCCTGGAACAGTGCTGACTCAAAGTTTCTTCCTTGGTCAGAATGTATCTCAAGAGGCACACCAAATCGGCAAATTACCTCGTGGACTAACTTCTTGGCGACCGTCTTTGCTTCTTGATTAGGCGTAGCGAAGACTTCAGGCCACTTAGTGAAGTAATCTTGGACCACAATGATGTACTTGTTTCCCTCATCGGATTCTGGAAAGGGGCCAGCTACATCTACTGCGATTCTTTCCCATGGAGCGCCGACGTTGTACAGCTTGAGTTTGCCCTTACTTCTGGTTTTTGGGCCCTTTACTGATGCGCAAGTCGTACATTTCTTGCACCAGTCTTCGACGTCCTCCCGACAGTGTATCCAGTAGAACCTCTGTCTCAGCTTCTCTAGGGTCTTCTTCACGCCTAAATGTCCCCCGGATACCCCATCGTGTATGTACCTCAGTAGAGAAGCAACCTGTTTACGGGGTACAATCAGCTGTAGTGTCGTTTGATCCCCTTTTGGTGTTTCCCATTTCCTGAAGAGTACTCCATCCTCAATCTCCAAACTGTCCCATTGTGCCCAGTAACTTTTCGTGATGGGGCTTGATGATGCTACATGGCTCCAAGAAGGTTTTTGACCTACTTCTTTCCATTCAAATATTTTCCTCAGGTCACTATCCTCTTTTTGAGCCTTTTTGATAGCGTCTTCGCTCCATTCAATATCAAGTCCCTGGGTGGTAATCATCCGGACTTCTTCTTTAGTCTCCGTCTTAGAACAATGACTGCAGGCCACAGGACAAGGTCTCCTTGATAGGGCATCGGCATTCAAATGCGTTCTACCACTCCGATGTTCTGTTGTGAAGTTGTACTCCTGTAGCTGCTCTAGCCACCGCGCCACTTGTCCTTCAGGGTTCTTAAACTGCAAGAGCCATTTTAACGCAGCATGATCTGTCCGCAGGGTAAACTGTCTTCCAACGAGGTACTTGTTGAAATGCTGTAGAGTCTTCACTACCGCCAACAGTTCCTTACGAGTCACACAGTAGTTCCTTTCAGGTTTTGAAAGTGACTTACTGAAATAGGCGATCACCACTTCCCGTTCACCTTGCTCTTGCGACAGAACTCCGCCTATGCCAGTATTGCTGGCATCAGTGTCCACGATAAACCTTCCTTCTCTGTTCGGGTAGCCAAGTATAGGACTGGTGCACAGGTGTTCTTTAATCTGACGAAGGCTTGATCACATTCCGAGTCCCAGGCGAATACTCGTTTATCTTCCGTGAGCCGATGAAGAGGTTTCGCTATATCAGAGAAGTTCTTTACGAAGCGCCGGTAGTATGCGCATAAACCCAAAAATGATCTCACGTCGGTCTTGTTAGCTGGAATAGGCCATTCTTGGACAGCTTTGATCTTCTCTGGGTCGGTCCTTACACCTTTCGATGAAATAATGTGGCCTAAATAGGCGACTTCTTCCTTGAAAAACGTGCATTTCTTTGGGCTGAGTTTCAAGTTTGCTTCTCGTATTCTAGTGAAAACCTTCCTCAGGTTACTGACATGCTCTATGAAATTTCGACCCATGATAATGATGTCATCCAGATAGACCAGGCATGCATCACCCAGAAGTCCAACCAGTACCCTTTCCATCAACCGCTCGAATGTCGCCGGAGCGTTGCAAAGACCAAAGGGCATGACGTTGAACTGCCACAATCCATTCCTAGTTCCGGTCGTAAATGCCGTCTTCTCTTTGTCTTCTGGATGGATGTCTACTTGCCAGTACCCACTCTTAAGGTCCACTGTTGAGAACCACTTCATGCCGCTCAACATGTCCAGTGTGTCGTCTATACGGGGCAGAGGGTAGCTGTCCTTCTTCGTTGCATTATTCAACAACCGGTAGTCCACACAAAACCTGGTGCTGCCGTCCTTCTTCTTTACCAGGACTACTGGCGAAGACCACGGGCTTGTTGAAGGTTCTATGATGCGGTTCTTCTGCATCTCAGCAACCATATCTGCTACCTCCTTCTCTTTGGCAAATGGAAGGCGTCTAGGCCGCTGCTTTATTGGTGGCGCGTCTCCCGTGTCTATTCTGTGTTTAACGAGACCTGTCCTTCCCAAATCATGGTCACCCTTAGAAAATATGTCGTTGAAATCTAGCAACAACCTTTTAGCTTGCTGAAGTTCCCGCTCAGAGAGTTTGTCCTTACAATTTGCTAGGAGCGGCGTGACGTCATCTCGTTGACTGGATTCCGGTTCCCGGGCCCTTTTCAGTCTTCTGATGGATTGACCTGCATCGCACCGTCCGATGACACAGTTTCTTCGAAGCTGCACTTCATCTTCGCTAAGATTGATGGCTCGCACCAGCGCTCCTTTTCCGGTCATTGCCAGAGTTCTTGCTGTGATCCAACTCGGATGGTCGCCGCAGTTTTCTATGACGACGCTTCGCCCTTTACACGCAGTGTAAGGGAATCTAACTTTGACCAGAGTTTCAGATCTCGGCGGTAGGGTCGTATTTTCCAGGCAGTAAACTGCGCATGATCTCGCTCCCTCTAGGAATACTTCTTGTTCAGGGAAACTAAGTACTCCTTTAGCGACGTCTACCACACACTTCTGGTCTCTTAAAAAGTCTAATCCGATGATGCAGTCGTCCGTGATGTCTGCTATGAGAACGCCGTATTCAAAGGTTTGTTCTCCAATGGTTATCTTCGCCATCGTCTCACCGAAGACGGTAACTGGCTGGCCTGTTGCTGTTTGAAGCTGAACGGATGATCTCTGATTCCACACAATAGTCCTTTTCAATAGCTCCGGACGCACTATTGTTCTTGAAGCACCGGTGTCAATAGTAAAATGACACGTTACGCTGTTCAGCTGTCCAACCACTGTAAGGTTGTTCCCATTACCAATCTGTGAAACAGTGACGGTAGGGGCTCGATGTTGACCAGCCAGCGCCCGCCCCACGGCCCTGGCTTCTTCTAGTTTAACGACAGCTCTTCTGCGTCCACCTGTGTAGAGGACGCTACTGTCGTTCTACGTGGCCATCTTCGCTTGGGGCAACTACTCCGAATATGGCCCCTCTCGCCGCAGCCATAGCACATCGGACCCAAAGAAGGTTTTTCCTTCACCACAACCTCCCGAAGTCGTTGAGTTCTAGCGTCTTGACGCACGGCTTCCACCTCCAAAGCATGGGCTAAAGCTTCCTGTAAGGTCTGATGATGGCTCAATTTCACGGTGTGTCTGACGTCTGCGTCTCTAATTCCATCACAGAAAGCTTGCGGGATCATTGATTCCACCATTGTCGGGCATGACACGTACGCACGTCTGACTAGCCTTTCGATTTCCGTTGCCCATTGCTGCAGACTCTCACCAGGCTTCTGCTGTCGATCGCGGAGTTGTGCTCTATACGCGTGTTCCAGGTGTTTGTCGCTGTACCTGCCTTCTAGTGCTCTTTGGAGAGCACCTAATGTTCTGTTATCCGAAGGCAGGTTTTCCAACGTGAGCAGGGCATCTCCACGAAGAGCCAGAGTCAGAGCTATCAAGGACTCATCCTCGTTCCACCCCTTTCCTTTAGCCACCGTCTCGAACTGATACCAAAATGCTGCCCAAGACGTCGTTCCATCGAAGTGGGGTACTTCGATTTTCGGAGAATCCGACACTACCGTAGCACTTCGGGTCCCCACTCTTGCCATCTTGGTATGCAGTTGTCGCATCTCAGCATCCACCTGACTCAGACGATCCTCATGTTGGGTGAATCGGTCTTCATGTTGGATGAATCGATCTTCATGTTGGGTGAATCGATCTTCATGTTGGATGAGTCGATCTTCGTGTTGAGTGAGTCGATCTTCGTGTTGGGTCTTGACGCTTAGCACATCATCTTTGAGAGCATCAATCTGCTTTTCTAATACTTCGTGCTTCTTCTCAATAGCCCCCAACAAACTCTTGCTTAGCTCTTCCTGACGAAGGTCTTGCTTTTCCTGGCGAAGGGCTTGTTCTTCCCTCAGCTTAGCAAATTGTGCTTCCTGAAGTCGGGCTTGCTCCTCCTGGCGAAGGGCTTGTTCTTCCCTCAGCTTAGCAAATTGTGCTTCCTGAAGTCGGGCTAGCTCCTCCTGGCGGCGTGCTTGCTCACGGGCTTGCTCCTCCTGGCGGCGGGCTTGTTCACGGGCTTGCTCCTCCTGGCGACGGGCTTGTGTCTGCAGTATTTTAAATAAGTCTGCAAGCTCCACAGGCCCAATTGATGTTTGAATTGATCCCTCCGTTGAAGAGCCTTCACCCTCTTGCAGGGCCGCGGTTTGACTCCTTGTTACTCGACCCTCACTGTCTTCTCGTGGTGTAAGAGGCATCTTGAATCCCACTTCTGACACCAATTGTTGCGGGAACGGGGTACGTTAAATTCAAGATACGCCAAAAGTCACCAAAAGACAATTAATTTATTTATCGACTAACAATTACACAATTAAACACTTAAAAACACTTAATTACAACACTTAACACGGAACACTAAATTACACTAAAGCACTGAATCACACTAAAACACTGAATTTCACTGACTATTCGCAGGTAACGCACTCGATCACTCTTAGTTCGCAGGAGACTGATTCGCTTCGCTTTCCAAATCGGAACTGTCCCGTCGCGTCGTACATCCCGCTTTTATACCCAGTGAGGACGCAGCTCTTCGCGTGGCGTCGAGAATATTCGATCGAAGATCGAAATTTCTAGAACTCGCTGGAGCTTGCTCCGACCGACCAGAGTGTGTGACGTAGTATCGTGCAAGCGAATATAGACCTTATCCATACGACGATAAGACTAATTTCGCTTGCACGGTCTCTCAAGGTCGTACTATTATTATTACTTTAGAACACTCTAGAGCTTGCTACAACCTACCAGAGTGCGTAGCGTAGTATCGTGCAAGCGAATATAGACCTTATCCATACGACGATAAGACTAATTCCGCTTGCACGGTCTCTCGTGGTCGTAACAATATTATATTTTATCATCTGCTTGGTACACTGAAGCTGTCCAGTGCTGGTCATAGATGTTTTATGTGAAGTTCAAATTCTTAATTGTTACGGGTGTCTTTATGGGTGTCTTCTATTGTATGAAACATACTGGTTAGTCATCAACATGCGTCAATAGATTTTTTTGTTAACTACCGAAAAATATTGATGATAAGTTATTTATACCCGTTTTATTTTTAGTACGGTAAGGTTCTGACGCGTAGGTGAATAGTTCACATTTAAAATATTATACATATACATTGACCTCCTCATTTGGATACGATATTTTTTTCCGTAAGGTTTTATACTTGTAGTTATTTAAAAAAATCATATGTAAAGGTACTTTTTGGGGTACCGCAACTAAAGAAACTTAATACTTACATCGATTTTGACATCTATACTAATATTATAAAGAGGAAAGATTTGTATTTTTGTATTTTTGTATTTTTGTATTTTTGTATTTTTGTATGTTTGTAATGAATAAACTCAAAAACTACTGGACCGATTGCATTAATTTTTTCACCATTAGAAAGCTGCATTATTCAGAAGTAACATAGGCTATATAATATTTTTAAAAAAATTAGGGATCCTTACTAAAACTCCAATAATGTAACCCAAGGTGTAAAAAATTTACCTGAAAAATTCCTTACGTCGCGTACGCTGCGAAAACTATTGATGATAGAACAAAATCATTTACTACGACTTTGTAGAACTTATCACTATCTATAAAAAGTGTCGCGACAGCATATGTCTAAATATTATAGTTATGTCACAGTAAGCGGTTTTTTATTCGAAAAATTTAATTTATATGCCGCCACATGAAAAGGCTCTTTATTTGTACCTTGGTATTAATCCTTATCAAAATAAATTACTTTATATGCAAGACGGCTTCAATACCTATTTATGACTTTTTTTAAATTATTCAATTCGGACATTTCATTCGGAAGATATCACGAGTTTAAAAATGCAAGTATTAGAAAAAAGTCGCGTGGTTGCCGCCACCGCGCTCAGTTAGCCAGCATGCGATGTAGGCTCCATGTAAGCATCACTGGGGTACGGGGGAGTCAATGTAATATGTAATATAATATATATATATATATATATATATATATATATATATATATATATATATATATATATATATATATATATAATAATAAGCATGTCACACAAAATATAATAATAACTAAAAAATATTATACTAACACAACAAAATAAAAAAAACTTAAAGATACAAACTAAGTCAAAATTTAAAACTAAAAAACATTACTAGAAGGGATAAAAAAAAAAATGTCAAATTTACACAAAAAAAGAAGAAACAAAAAAAAACACATACAAATATATAAATAATCTCACCCGCTCCCGCTCATCCCCGGCCCAAAGGTGCCCATGACACTCGCAGCATTTCCGCGCTGGATTGCTATGGACAGTCTCTGCACCAAGAAAGAACCGGAGCGAGAGTCGCCCGTTACAACATTAAGTCTACGTCCAATCTCGCCCACAAAGTCCCTAGCCTCTCTACTCCAGCAACCCATTGTTTCTACCGCTACCGGAACAAACTGATACAGCGGCTCCAAGGCGGCGTACTTGAGCCTCTTTAAGCCACAGGCATCTTCTGCCGCCGCAGACGGAGAGTGGACGGTGCGACTCAGGTGACTGGCGGCCACAGTGCAGACGCATGTGACGTCCCAAATCAGGCACTTGCCATTCCTCCAGGGAACCAAAGTCAACCCGTCCGGTCTCTTACCATCAGCTCTGCTCAGGCCAGGAGGCTCAACAATGCACGGAATCTTTGCCGAAATAAGGGCCCTCCGGATAATATCGTTCAGAGCATGGTGACGCGGGAACCTTCCCGTGCAGCGGCGACAACTCAATGCGTGATGGCCATTAGCCCCCACCAACGAACCGCAGGTGCATTTATGTGGTTCACACACCTTGCAGCCCAAACGCAGGGCCACCGCCACCCGCAAAGAGTCGTCATCAAGCAAGGTACCCAGGTGGGGTGAAGGTAGCGCACGCAACCATGCCCCAGACTCACTCTGCGACACCGCCAGCATTCTAGCCCTATCAGCACCTATTGCACACTGCACCAAACTTTCCTGTATTCTCTTCGAATTCAGATCATCCCAGGCCCGCTGGACACATGCCGCCTCCGGGACAGCAACCCCTGGACAGAGGGTCGACCAAGACAATAAGGCACCGGACACAAACGGTATACTTACCTCGCCACCACTGGAACCGAGTATAACAGTGACGAGGTTCGCTACCCCATGCGCCGACGCCAAAAAAGCCGGCAAGCCCAAATCCCGAGCGCACCGTACTCCTATTCCCCCATACCTGATAGGAAGAGCCGCCTGATGCCATTGAGATTCTAACAAGGAGACATTGAGGATCGACTCTACCACCCCCTTCAAGGCACCGTCGAACGTAGAGATTTCCTCTGGACAAAGCCAGGTTGGGGCGGTCCGCAACAGATACGTTATCGACGGGAGGGCAAAGCACCCCCTCAATAAGACAAGGGCAACATGAGCGGAGAGGCTTTCCAGGCGCTCCCGAGCTTTAAGGAGCAATTCCACTCTAGCAGCAATTGCTTCTGGTACTGCCTCCGGAAAAATTGGCGAACCTAAGAGACAAAGGTCCGTAGACGAAAGCTCCTTTAAGCCAGGCAAAAGAGCACTGAAGTCAGTGAAATGCTTATGAACCCCACCACTGCAGGGAAAAAATTCGCACTTCGAGGCATTAATTTCCAGGCCCAGATCACTGAGACGAGGGATCAGAACCTCCAAGTCACTCAAAACTACCTCTGGTCTACCCCCAAGAGTGCCATCATCAAGGTACCACACGTTCAACGTAGATTTGAGCTCGAGAATGGTTTTGTGAATGGCCAAACTAAAAACTAGTGGCCCGAGCGGATCCCCTTGCTGGGCCCCCACTTGCGACAAAATTAATTCATCACCGAAAAAAAGATAATAATATTATAAAATAATAATATATAATAATAATATATAGATAATAATATATAATAATATTATAAAGAGGAAAGGTTTGATTTTTTGTTTGTTTGTTTGTTTCGAATAGGCTCCGAAACTACTGCACCGATTTGAAAAAGTCTTTCACTGTTGGAAAGCTACACTATCCCTGAGTGTCATAGGCTTTTTTTAGATAAAAATAGATTTCTCTTACGGGGTTAAAATATATTACATAGAGATAGAGATATCCCCGAAGCGAAGCGAGGGCGGGTCGCTAGTTGTATATAAAATTCGATGTGTTTTCATTGATGAACGAGATAGGAGATAGGATTTCTTAAACCATGCTAGTTGCTGGAACCCAGTTAGTTTCAATATTTACGTTACACATTGTGTACAAACGAAAAAACGTGTACAATCCTGATTCGGTATTAGTTTATTTTTTATTGCGTCCACTCATCAATCACCATTTGCTGAATATGAGTATTGAGTCAAATTCCGATGACTCGATTTCAATTAGATGGTCACTGTTGAAACTTATGAACTCAGTTTTTAGACAACTTTTACGGGCTGGGTTTTTACATCGCGTCTCGTCTGGGTTGTATGAGGTCAAACTTTTTTTTGGAAAGTAGGCTTAGTTCAACAAAAACATAGACGTGCTATATACGAGTATATGTTATTTGTAGATGGGTTTTTATAACAGAATCTGATTACGCCCGAGTGTATTAAAAATATTATTATTTTCATTTGTTTACCTGCTTGGAATTTGATTGAAAGCTGTCTGGTGCAAATTTGAATTTAATACAACAATTATTAAATGTATACTTACTTGTGACTATAGATACGCAGACGTTTTGTGTCTCCAATCAGGTGTTTTTCGTTTTCTGGACTTGCTCAATTTCATAATTTAATATATTTCGGC
Organism: Maruca vitrata; assembly: GCA_039566165.1. Classification (NCBI taxonomy): domain Eukaryota; kingdom Metazoa; phylum Arthropoda; class Insecta; order Lepidoptera; family Crambidae; genus Maruca; species Maruca vitrata. The sequence continues at coordinate 14,148,053 of CM076922.1, read as the reverse complement.
GATTATTTCTCCTATTGTAAAAATAAGTTTTATTTAACTTTTGGGAAATCGGAAAGGCTTACTTAACCGATATTATTTATTTGCCTCCAGTACAGCACCCACTTGACGAAATTTTTTTACCTCCATCGATCGCAGATCTTTTTTGTCACATTCTCACGTGAGTTTTTCCGCGTCTACGCTTTAAAATAACTTGGTCCGATGAAGGCACAATTATCCGATATTTGTTGTCGGGGTCACTGACCCGGGACACGTGCTTGTCGATTTGCGTATGCGCACGTCAAAGTACTGTATCAATTGTCGGGTAGGTTCGAATCGCTGCGCTAATCATATCACATTTGTGCACTTTTTGCTTATGTGCTTTGAGTGCGCGAGTCCTAATATTAGTAATCAAGTTATCTCTTTAGAAATGGATGTTAGTTTAAAGTGCATTTACATTAAAGTCAATTGTCGAATAATAAATTACTTGCAATCCAGATATCTAACAGAAAATTCATTGAATTTTGATCAAGGAAATTCACATTGCAAAAATTTAGTAATTATATTTAAATTAATCATACAGCACGTACAAAAGTTCTGTATGATTTATGGAGACTTGAACTTAGTTAATTAAATTGGTATCCATTCCTACTGTACATATTTTGTTTGTAGCCAATTATTGAACTATTATGTTATCAGTCATTGGCGTTATTTGGCAGTTCATTCATATGCTTTCGTTCATTGAATACGAACTAATGACAACACTTTCCATTTTAAAACGATTGATCCATCAATTTGATAAAGTTAAAAATTCAATTCCTCTTTTCAACAGGTAATTATTGTAAATAGTAGTTTTTGTCTCGCAAACGTCTTGTTTCTATGCGGCTGTACAATAGTGTTTATGTCTAACGCTTCCATTAAGCCCGTGATATACGATTATATAAACTTCATACAAGTAAGTCATTTCGAAATGCGCCTTATCAAATAATGGTACGTTAACTTTGTCCACAAACACTTCCTTATCGCTTGGGCCCCGACTGCCTTATCACAAGAGAATATTTGGTCATGCCTATCGATATTTATAGAAATTTCTTTTTTTTGTCTCGTTTATGACATCGCTGATAGAGTTGCTCATAGCAACAGTCTGTTGGCTGCCTATACTTTTAGTATTTTTCGTGCGATCCGCAGTGATCAAGTGATTAGATATCGTCACATATTGCGATTTCTAGCTACGAGATTATAAGGGCCATATTAAGTTAGGCGACGATAATGCCACGTGTCCCGAAAATTCTTCATTTTATGGTGACTATTTTAAACATCTTTTTCTACTCACGACTTTTATTTCAAATTAAACTGTCCTGAATGTTGTTTCACACTGAAACGATTAACGTTCTTTCTAAGAAGCAGCTGTGTTCGTTTAACATACATATAGCAGTTTAATATGTAGATGTAACCCTTAATCGTTTTTTTTATGCGATAATGATCTCATTTACTTTATTGTTAAAATCTTAAATTGTTTCTTGTCTTACGACCATTGCTTTCTATTAAGCAATCTAAAATATCGAATTAAACAACTTTACTATAATAAGAACTCAACGAACTTCCTATTTGCGGATGCTGTGGGAGAGACGATGGCTTTACAATTCTGCAACTCTTGGGGTTTTTGCTATAAATAAGTCTGCTTAAAAATTTGCAAACAAATAAATCTTTCCGTCACTCCACTCCAATTCCATAAACTATGTAAAAATTTTACATTTGTGCCAAACCGAGACATATTCGTTATTATTTGCTGTGGGAAATAAATTTTGCTCCAATTCATCAACACATTTCTTTCAAAACTGACCGCCATATCGATACGACACTGAGAGAAATAAAGAAAAATATACATTTCTCATGCGAAGCGCCCCCATATTAACATAACGGTTAATGTATTTCAAATAGTTCCTTTTCATATGTTTTCCCCAAAATGTATAACAAAAATACACTTCTATTGTTGTAAGTAGTTCAATTTAAATTTGCTTTCGCAATTTCCCCCTCGTATGTGAATGGAAACGCGAGTTCTTCTGTGTGGGGTGAATAAATTCCATCGATCTGTTTCTGCCCAACGTACGTTTAACGGTCTCCTATGTATTATTGGTGTTTTTTTTTTGCGCATTCCAAGTTTGTTTGCAATTTTTCTTGTTTACTTCGTTTTTGGTACGTGTTTCGCAGTGTTGTCAAATGGACTCTTTACGTTTTTGTTGAACGGCGTCAGTAGAAGTGCCGTACTTTTGACAGTTGTTAATTCAAATTTGTGTTGACGGAATCACTGCGTTCTAAATAGTGCGGGGTGAGACAACAAAAAAAATAGTAGTGAGTTACTTCCGTAACGATTTTATTTTTGTCAGTTTCTGGATTTGGAAATAATATGGATATTTTAACCTAAGTCTAGTTTAAATCGGTCGTTAAAAGATGCTCATTGGACAAGATCTTTTAACATCATCAATGATGAAAGTACTAAAATGTACTATAGTAATCCGTAGTAGAACACAATAGTAACATAAGTAACATCGGCCGCCAATAACCACAACGATATGTTCTCATAAACCGATGATGTAAACCCAGGTACAGTCAAACAAGCAATAAACTTGCCGCTTAAATCATCGCACTAAGAGTCAGGGGCTCTAATTGTTTGTTGTCGATTCCGGTGCACCGTAGTAAAACATCGTAAATATAAATGCATTATTGTTTTGCTACACTGCAGTTTCCTAGTAGCCGATGGAAGGTACCGTATACACGTGTAGACGCATGTTGAAACATTTGGAGGCCGCGTTTAACATAGCTATGATATATTTGACTGGCTCGGTGGAACAGTGGTTAGTGACCCTGGCTGGCGGTTCCAAGAGTCGTGGGTTCGATTCCCACTCGGGACAAATATTTGTGTGATGAACATCGGTGTTTGTTCCGTGTCTGGGTGTGATTATGTATTTAAGTATGTATTTAAAAATACATAAATATGTATGTATATCAGTCTCTGACGCTCATAGTACAAGCTCTGCTTAGTTTGGGATAAGATGACCGTGTGTGGAAATGCCCAAGATATTTATTTATTATTTACTAGCGACCCGCCCTCGCTTCGCTTCGGGTATATCTCTATCTCTATATAATATATTTCAACCCCGTAAGGGATTTTACATACAGAAGTTATTTACCAATAACTCCCGTTCCCATGGGAATTTTGTAATATCGCGTTGGAAGTAAGCTTTACGTTCATTACCTGCATGCCAAATCTCTAATCGTCTATCTATATCGCGGTTTAGATTTTTTCATACAAAAGTTTTTTTCCTATTACTCCCGTTCCCGTGGGAATATTACAATATCCTGTTGCAACTAAGCTTTTAATTTATTAAGGTACCTTCATGTCAAATTTCAAGCGTCTAACTTATGCGGTTAGTATTTTTCATACAAAAGGATTTTCCCATTATTTCCCGTTCCCGTGGGAATTTCGGGAAATCCTGTCCTAACGGATGCCTACATCATAACATCTACCTGCATGCTAAATTTCATCTCGATCCGTCCAGTGGCTGTGACGACTTCGTCCGCGTAGAGATGTTTAACGGCTAAAACATTACTTCTTTATAGCGCAGTCGGTTAAAAAGTAGCCTATAACCGTTTCTAGGCTCTGGACTATATCTGTACCAAATTTCGTTTAAATCGGTTCAGTACTTTATGCGTGAAAGCGTAACAGACAGACAGACAGACAGACAGACAGACAGACAGACAGACAGAGTTACTTTCGCATTTATAATATTAGTAAGGATTAAATAATATAGTCAAATGCACATTTAGCAAGACGGTTCGCTTGACTGGATTTTATTATTTATTAAGTGGACGTAAGCTGGTTTACGATAGTATCTGTCGTTAACTGATATTTACGGTGCTGAATATATTTTGGATATCATTCTTAACATGTGTTATTTTATCGGTTATGAGAAAAACAACTAATTGTGACGAAATATGACACGGATTTTGCAACACATTTAAATTATGTAAGTAATAAATCATTATGTTGTTTACAATTTGGTAGTTTTTGATTGTATTAGTGCAGTATTTATAAGATTAAGTACATTTTATTATATTTTAAAACAACTTACAACGCCAACACAGCTTCTCTTAGGGAGGGTTACGTTATCAATAGTCACAAAAACATACTCACAATAATAGATCTGAAAGGGATTCCTTTGGAACGAAAATTAGGTTATCTACAAATTCCATTTAGTAAACCCGCGTCTTTGTACGAGTAATGATATAATGTACGTCAATTTGCAGTAATACTGCATCACAGAACTCATTTACAATTCATTTAGCCAGTACTTTCCCGCTATGGGGAAACCGGAACTGGCGCCATGGACCTTATCGCCAAGACAATCAACAAGAACCCTACGGCACTCGCAATAAAGACCCTTTTCCCATAAAAAAAAACTCAAAGTAACAGTCTCCTAGATACACACGGGTTTGTAGCGATTTTTCATGGAAACCATAATAAATATTACATTATCCCATCTTGCTTTCAAATGAGCTTTTTCTACTGAAGCGTTGGCGCTGTTTTCGCTAAAAAACAAAGTAAAGGGAGTGCACACTGATGTTGTACTCGCATGGATCTGGTTCGCAGTAAAGCCAAATTTGAGGTCTATGCTTTACAATTAATTTCAGACTTATTATTACAACTGTTGGGTGAAGTAGGAAGTACTTCATTATCATCACCATCATCAGCCTATATACGTCCCAACTGCTGGGGCAAAGACTACCCTAAACTAGGGCGAAAAGACCTTAGTCAACCACGCAGGCCAAGTGTGGGTTGGACGACTACACAACCTAAGAATGTCTTCGAAGGTGTGCAGGTTTCCTCACGATGTTTTCCTTCACCGTTCAAAGTAGTTGTAGTACGTCTTAAGTCTAAGTTAAATATGAGTATTAAAGGGCATATTTGAAACAGACTGCACAAAGCAGCAGGACGCAACGTTTCTTTTCGACACTACTATTTATTTTATATAAGTAGTAAAAGTGTAAGAAATTAACTTTTTTTTATTTGTTACAAATAGTAACATCCCGACACCTCCACAATTCTTTCGGTTCTTTTTGTCCCCCGTGCAATGCAAACGTTATCCAACAGTAGCATATCAAAGGCACCATATTAAAATATGTTAATAGGGGACCACTATGAATACATGAATTGTTAATTCCGCGTCCTTAGGTCGCAGGTTCGTCCCCGGGCAAACACCGGAGGGGTGGTACTTGATTAATTTTCAAGATGAGCCTTGAGTGTTGTTTTCGAGGTGTTACCTACTGTCAATTTGTTAGTTGAGTCTTAGGTTTGCATTGTGGTAGAATATATTATAGATCAGGAGCTGTAAAGAGTCACATTTGTTCGTTCAGTAAAAAGTGCTATGGATTTTTTAAACTACCTATATTGAAACAGTTTAGTTGTATAACTAAACTGTTATGAAGAAAAATATGAAAATTTGCGAATATTTTTGTGGTTATCGTAGATATCATACAAATCAGGATGTTATAAATTGACTAAATTATATTTTCGGTATCCGAGTGTTATTTAATCTCCATTAGCGATCAATTGTTGATAGTAATCTAAAACAAATTAGTGTAAAAACTGTAATACGAGCCATATTTAAAGATAGATTAGACGAAAAAAATGAAGCGATTCCCGTAGGGGCGCCGAAACTGACGTAATTGATAATTAACCTGCGTTAACTGATGTAATTGCTGAGGCCCTGTAATTAAAAGGCGTCATTTCAACTAAAAAACAAGCTTCGAATTACACAAAATTACTAGTTTTCACTACGTACTTATTTTGTCTCCCCGCTCCTTGACTATACGGCCTGTCGAGCGAAGCCGGCGTGGGAACTTAAACCCTAAACCTTATGTGTTAAGGTTCATCCGGTAAAGTACACATTGGTTGCTAACCGTGTTTGTGTTTGATAACAGCGTTCTTCCTTATTTTTGAAGTTAATTTGGATTTTAATTCATAAAGCGTTCCGCACAGTGCGCTGTATTTATTGCCTTATGGATTGTGGGGCCGAATGAATATTTTGCTTTTGTACCTTTGAAAATGTAGACCAGTACAAAATGAGTGTTATCCTGTACAGTTTTATTTTTGATCTTGTTTTATTAGATGTCACACTATGGGACTCTTGGCTCTATGAAATGAATTCCAATTGGTTGATTCGTTCTAAAATGGCTCACCTGCTTTAGTGTTTCCAATTAAAGGGATGAGAGCCACCCGTTCTCCTGCAAGTCTGGTTATGATGACTAGGCTACTCCAAGCCATCATAGTATGTCAGTAAGGAAAAAAAAATCCAATTAAAAAATACCTTCGGTGATATCTTTAAAACAGTAACGAAATGTTGGAATCTCTTCCGAGTCCCAACAACATTTATTTCGTTCCACGTAAATTCTATAGTTCCATACACTACACTACACTACAATTGTACTATAATTCGGACACGGAACCCCAAAAACCGATCGTTGGAAAACGTTTAGGCGTAATTATCAGTCAGGTCATTTACCTAAGGGCACGTGGATCATTGGAAAATAAAACATCCATTTTATACCGCGCATGTCGGACGAAAAGTAAAAAAAAGGTATAATTTTGTTGAATTGATTACAATCAAACTTGAAACTGGTGGGTGGGTGGCCGTCGTAGCGCAGTGTAGAGGTAAACAGTGAAACAACGACTGGCTTGCCAATTTTTTTTTCGTAACTGACATACGATGTTGGCTTGGAGTAGCCTCGTCATCATCACCGGACTTGCGGGGCAGCGGATGGCTCTCCACTCCAAAGTACTGACTTGCCATTTAATTTGTTATTTTAAATTTAAAATTGGATAAAACAAATTCCCACTTGCTTGGTCACGAAAGTTGCTTGAATCTTCGTCTAATTAGTACTAGCGGTCTAATTGTGTAAAAACAATTCATTTTTCTGGATGAAATGGATCTTCCCTAGTTAAATATTATAAGTGCTAATATGTATTAAGCTGCTACACAATATGCTTATTAGGTAATAAAGGTTACGAAGTTATAAAAGTAATATCCCATATCAAAAGAGCAACGCTTTTATTGGTTACCCAGATATAACTTCTTCATGATTCGTGTACATAATCCCTTGTATTAGGTCTCAGTATGGTGCTTAGCATAGAACACACTTCTTCACCGCACTTCAACCCTTTGTGTCGTAGATTAAGCAACGGCTTTGTTACTAAGTTACTGTCGGTGTCTTGTGTATTTGGTAATGTTTATTTTGTAATTATTTTCCAATGATAGTTCGATCAGCGGTGGCGCTATTCACTTACACCAATATTAAAAGTTGATAGAACCATAATAGAAATATTGTGTGACTAACAAAGTAATAACATGATTCGACACTATGTTTGGTCGATACAATTATTTTTTTATTTGGACGATGTTTGTTTACTTACAAAGTAAACGGCGCTGGAATATTGATGATGGCAATTTACGAGACAAAACACGTATTAAGTGTATTAATTCTAGTACGTTACACTATTGGTTAATGAATCTATTTTCTATTGGTGAACAAAAATGTTCTAGCTATTAGTTTCAGCAAGAAACTTGTAATTAGTCTCTAAATTTGTAATTTGCAAAATTGTTATCCTTGAGCAATAAAGATATTTTTATTTATTTATTTATTTAAATTGTGATATATCCTATGATCCCGGGCTCAGGCGGGGCGTGAAACGGCATTTAAGCAGACCTTCAGGGTGAGTGTGACAGGCTCAATATGGTCTATTGTGCCTGTCGTCCTCATATTTGGATCTCACTACCGCTTACCATGAAGTGGAGAGAGGTCATCTTGTTAGGTATTATTAAAAAAAAACAATATATTCTTCTGCATTATTATTTTTTGTATATCACATATCCTTTCCTGTATAAAAAGCGAAATCTAGATCACCAATCATGTATCCTTGCTTCCATAGCAGGTGCTCGATTTTACGACAAGACTTTATAAACCGCCTTATGCCACAAAAAGTGAAAATAGGCAAAAAAAGCCTCCATTAAAAACCCATTGGGAGGGTATTAACAAATGTTTAAAAGAGCTCATTACTGTACGGTGGGGTGTGCAGTCAAATTTACGATTATATGACACAGTCACCTGTCCTCGGTTACAGGTAGGTTTATTGTCGCCCCAGTGTAGCGAGGGTGGCAGTGAAGTAGTTGGGGATAGAGACTTTTGTATGTGCGATTTATAACTGTTTAACCAGGTAACCAAATACATTACCCACGTTCATTTGTAACGTCGCGAGTACGTTTAAACTGATAAATTCAACTTTAATACCAACATATTATCTAGAAGATGGCATTCATGCTAATAGTGCAAGTTACTAACTTATGTATAAGTTTAGTTTTTATTGTTAGATTAGGAAATGTTAGAGACTTAGAGAGAATTTATTACTTGAAATGTTTCTTGTTCATAGATGAAATATGGTTCTAATCATCTATGTAATAATTTTACTGTCATTTTATCTGCAATAGAAATTAAAATAGAAAAGTCTAATGATCAAAAACCATGCCGCGTAGTTTTATAGTGAAGCTACACTTCCTCACTGATTTCTAGTTAGCTGTGCACGCATCTCTGTCACCTACTGATTGATTTAAATGGGTCATTACAAGCACGGGCGCGTAGTTGCGTTTTTATGGCGCATCTAGCTGTTAAGTCGTTCGAATCACTTTTTAATACCCTTACTACATCTGCCAATGCTTGTCGTGTTGACAATTACGGTGAGCCTCGAAGAAAATTTGTTTTTTTTTTGCTCTAAATTGTTCACTAGGCCGAAAGTCAGATTGTATCTGATGATCTTGTCTCGATATGTTTTTTTTTCGAACTGGTTTGGTTCTCGAAAGCTCCAGTACAAAATAACTACATAGGTACAAACGTTTATTCCGAACCTGACGCGAAATTATGAATTTGGCAAAGAAATAATTCTCTCGACGAAGACTGTCGTAAAGCTAAGACTAAAATGTAATGAGATAAAAATAAACATATGTTATTGACATTTCCATGTGTACAAATTGATTTATGAATTTTGATGCTTATCAAATAGAAAATTCACACGAATGATATCTCAGGCTAAAATAAACAGCATCTATGTTTTTTTTATCCAATTACCCTCAGCCGACATACCTACCCTCGCCAAAAATTTGTGGGCAATCGGATCTGTTCATATCGGTAGAGGCATAAATCTCTCTAATACAATGTAAAGATAAAGTTGGCATTAAAAAATGAACAGATGATACTGTTAATTGACTCGTCGTAAATCCCACCGGACGCTCCGAAGTAGCACCGCCATTAATTTTCCAAATCAAAAGACAATTAAGTTGCTGGGATACAAATTTAATTCGTGGACAAAAACACACCGCAAAATGAATGCCCTCGAAAAGGGACGGCGAAACGGGGAAACGTCAAGCAGGTGATAGCAATTACGAATAGACGGAGAAACAAAGCCTTCGGATCGGCTTACCCGACACCTTTGCCTCCGCGCAGCTGCCTTCATTAAAAAAAACAAGTGTCATAAATGACGCCGCGGATAATGTTTGTTCTACAATAGCCAATGACTAGACAATGGATGGCCTTTTCACCACGATGCTCTACACAAAAATGAACCTCCATACCACCCATAGGCGATTCATAAACCTAAGTCTACAGTCCATAAAAGCGGACTCACAATGGGTCCCGTTCCTCCTTTGTTCTCCCCATTCGTGGGTAGTTGGAGAAATGGACGCTTCTTCCCGGTAAGAGGATTCGTTTTTGTTATTTCTGATGAATAAACTTTTATTATTTACCTTTTGGGAACAATGTGGATGCCGGCAAAGATGGTGGAAAAATGCGCCAAGAAACAACTTGGCCGTGTGATTGTTTTTCAAGTACAATCATGTTTAATTTTATTGAAATTGCTTTTGCTTTTACAAAGAAATGGCCTAGTGGGATTCCGGTGGATATATTTTTATTGAGGCCAGGTGTGATGGAAATCGTTTATTTTGATTGCGTATTCGCATATTTTACATAAACATTCGCTTCATTAAATGTACTCAGACTTTTTGTAACAGTTACGGGTAGTTGCTACAATGTTGACTATGTAGTTTACGAGTTATGTTCTTTTGTTTTTACTTTATACCCTTCCGGAACTTGTGTTATCATTCATTCGATTACTTTGTAGCTAATAAGTTTCCTTCTGTTAAGCTTCTCCTAATAGAGACATCACCTCATTAAAACCAGATGTGAATCCTACGGGCATATCTAACAGCATTTGTCAGTTTTATCAGTGCTTACGTTTTTTGTGAACAACTTAGAATCGATCATGTCGAAGTGCAGATAAGGGAAACACATAAAAACTAGACGCATCCTTTTATCGCTAGTAAAATTAGGGATGTGGATAAATACCATATCGATATTTATATCTGGGTACATAAATTATAAACAAACATTTAGCAGTGGCGTTTTATTCTTAACTATCTTTTATTTTTACTCGTCTCATACCTATTTAGCGTAGCTGTCTTCTTACTTGTGACATTTTATCTACCACAAAATTAATTGCATCAAATCTTGCATCTATGATATTGTAAGAGCGGTTAATACCGATTATAATTGTATGATTAAATGAGTAGTGTTTACTATACTTAGATATAATGAACAATGGATATTTTATTTATAGCCATTGTATGTTGTGTAAATTGTAGTATACAGTCCAATAAAAGCTAATTAAACTCATATATCTAATAAGGAAATGAACACAATTTACGATCAGCAAACAAGTAACCGCATTTTAAGCCGTGAGCTGATCACGAAATCCATGTTCATCGATATTGTCAGATATATAATGGTATGTTAGCCAGATAGTTAACCACCGGCCCTGGGTGCAACCAGATCGTAAAACCGTTTGTCGGCTCAGCTTCGTTTTGACGGGCTCTTTTTTTCTTCCAACGCCGTTCTCAGAATGGCGGCGGCTTTTTGGCGCCTTCGAAAAAACTTTTTTTTAGTTCGGGAAAAATTTGGCGCGATTCAGTTTGTTGTGGATGCGGCCCGGTATTTACGTGATTGAGGCCGGCTATGGTTTAGATAACCGGTGTTTATTTGTTGAATTTAGAACTTATTTAACAAGGATCATCTCTCTTCTTTTTTTAAATTTACGAGTACCTGTAACATTAACACTTTGTACTAATTGAAAGGGAAACTGAAATGATGTGTACATTTCTGTACTTTGATAAGCAGGTCTGTGTGTAACGCATTTTGATGAGGACTGAGATGTATCAAATACATTTTGTAAATCTCAGTAACCAACACATTTCAATAAATGAAAAAGGATTTGAAGGGAACAATACAGGATTGTTCCCTCGAAATCCTGTTCCATAATGCGAACTGCAGATAACTGCGCTAATTATTACCTGACTGTAAATCAAAATACCCGATCAGGCATAAGCTTATCGAGCTTCATTGGAGCCGAAGTTAAAAAGCAAACCGCAAACTGACCGACAGCCAAATACATTCGGAACAAATAATTTCCCTTGTATTTTTTTCAAAAAGAAATAATTGACAAAAGGAATTTTGCAAATGATTGATCTCAGGTCGGATTGAAGCGGCGGTACTTTTCGACCGATTGAAGTGTTTTGATCGAAAATTGATGGTCAAATAATTGCACGTTACGAAATTGAGGCTTGTGTTCGGCAACCTGTGGTCCTCCCGATCATTTGTTTGAGTCAATCACGTGTATTTCGATTTGAAAAGGAAACAAATTAACGACAAAACAAAATAAATTAGACACCAAACTGTGTTCTTTATCGCTGCAGTTATAAAGTAAAAAAAAAATATGCTTAATCAAAAAGATCAACGACTTATGTAACTGAAAGGGCCCAAAGAATGCGGTCGTCGGCATAAAATATGTCGTGGTTACAAAACATAAAGTGCATTTAATAAAATCTCTTTAAAAAGATATATAATTTAATTTCGCCGCAAATGTCAATCAGGTTCCAGTTCTTAAGTGTGGATTAATTGTGCAACCAATACCGAAAACCACCTTTCACTGCGAAATTTCCGAACGCGTTCAACAAAAAAGCCCTAAAAAAAAATGTGAAAGCAAGATTACAAAGCGAATTTTGCGGCGATTAAAATCTCTCTCGCTTTTTTACCCTTCAATGGTACAATAAGGTGATTAGCAACCCTTAGGCTAACCCCCTTTAACGATAGAATTACTTCTCGGAACTTTGTTACGGTGTTTTGATAGCCGGTATCGCTGTTTGGCGCCGCTGATTCTCTTTGAGTCCACCGATTTTAGCCCTTTTTCAATTTGGTTAATGTCTTATTAAGCCGTCAGCTATTCCTGGCTTTGTTCTCCAGTGATTTGGCCGGGTTCAAAGCAGGTCTAATTTGCGTGTTGATGTTTTTTTTCTTCTGAATTAATATTCTACCTGTAAATTAAAAGCGTCTTAGAATTCGTGTGTGGTTGTTACACACATGTATAAGAATGTTCATACATACTGGTTTCCAATCGAGTTTTTCAAGCAGAATAATGGAGCTACTGGCTCCATATTCCATCTGGGGAATCAGACAACTCCAAATTTACTTGACTATACTCTGCAGCCTTTTTTTTGCTCCCTTAGAACTCTGGGCGTCTTAGTTCTGCGTCACATAAATGAAAAAAAAAAAGTTTCACACCGGCATCTGCTGGTATTTCTCCCTATTAACTCATTAAATTAAATAGTGGTCAAAATTAAGAGAGATGTATAAAAAGTTTAAATGAACATAAAATAACAATAGAAGGGACAGGTGTAATACGAAAGGTCCGTGGCCAAAGGAGTCGATGTCTCCTCCAATGTTATTCCCCACATTGAATGACAAGTCTGTGATAGTAAAAGTCACTGTCAATTATCGTCAAAATAGACAGTATTCGGGCTTACTGCTGATTTCGAGAGAATTTTACATGAAATTCGAATACATATTAAGTAGTGAGTATTTTTAACTTCATTCGTCATAGACGTTATTATTATTATTTTACGCGTGTTCAAAACTCTACTCTTTTAATAAATAAGATTTATTTCATTACTACACTTAAGTTAGTTTTTCCAACAATCCGCATAACCTCATAAAATTTGATATGTAGATCTCTAAGTTACATATTTATTCTGCCTACCTATGGCTCGTACTGCCGACAACTGTTAGTGTACTGTCATAAAACTATTCGATTTCAAACCTCCGGAGCCTATCTGGAAGTCACGCCAGTTCTGTCTGAGTCAAAGTCATTGTCAACGATCGTCAAGTCGACATTGTACGTACATTCCACTGCGGTCGGGTCACGGTGAGGTCTGGTTGCATAATTAACTAATTAAGACGACTCGGATTAGGAGCAGACGATGTTCGGCATGTTAGGTATAAATGAAGGTGACGTACGTATGATTCATTTGATTTTTTCTGCATTTTCGGTACAATCTGTTTCGGTTTCGGTTAAACTCTGTTTATAGGTTGACTGGCTCGGTGGAACAGTGGTTAGTGTAACCCAGGTTCACTAGCTACGTAGCTACGGTTCCAAGAGTCGTGGGTTCTATTCCCACCCGAAACAAATATTTGTGTGACGAACATCGGTATTTGTTACGTGTCTGGGTGTGTTATTAAATATATTTACGTTACATATTTGTGTGTATATCCTAGCTAGCTGTTGATTCTGATATCCGTAACACAAGTGCTTATTTACCACGGGATCAGATCAATGTATGTGTATTTGATGATGTATTTGATATTGAATATTACACATATTCAATGTCAAAGATGCAATGCGTCTTATGCTGTATAGAAATACGTACTTAATACATATTTTTGCCTACCTGTGGATTACCTGAAATAGATCACTAATAGAGATAAGATCGTCTTAATTGTACTTGTTTTGTTGTAACGCCAAATCTGTATATTGTTATGTTATTATGTTCAATAAAGAGATATTCTTATCTTCGTAATAAATAAAGTACAGTTTCTTTGCGTTAATCCTTCTACACTGTGACCGTGTGGTGGAATCGTAAAAATGAATCTTAATACGAGGCACTTTCATAATTCCCTTATGTGAGGGAAAATAAAAAGTATCTAAAGCTCCGAGTTGCGGCGGATGAGATAGCCGTTGTGTACGGACGAGTAGCACTGTTGGTTATTATTCTTTTAAAATACTTTGTTAAATTTAATTTAAGGCCTTTTACGTGATATTTAATTTTCCGTTCGTCGATCTCGAAAACACAAAAAGGACAAAGATTAGCTATGAAAATCGTCCACTACATTGTAATATGTGTCACGTTTTACTAAACATCGTTAGCATATCAAACAAGATCTTTAAAGGGATAAAATGTAAACATAATAGGAATGTGGTACCTAGAGTGATTACCCTGATTCGGGTTCGTATCTTGATTTATTTGACATCTGAGAAGAACAACGTAAAAACCAAAATGAAATTGCTGAGATGCTAAAAAGGAAACCTATTGAACTATTAGCACAAACCCGGTTGAATCTTTATGTGTATGTATTTCTTCTGTCAATATCCCTATACGTAACATGTCCGAAGTTAAGTCAATTGTAGTCATAATTTTCCTGTCTCATATTTTTCTGATTTTTAGAAAATATTTTTGCACTAACCGGTTTATTTATTAATCAGAGCAACAATACGTTTTACACATTTACAAAGAAAGCTTAAAATCTGATATTAAAACATATTTAAAAATAAAGTTACTACGTTATTTTTAAAATTGTTATGGTAAGTGCTATGGACGTATAATCGCGAAAGTGACATGTTGCGGTGTAGAAGTAAATTAAAATGTCGTGCTTCAGGCGGCTTAGTCTGGCATTCACGTAAAATTGCATCATTTTAGTAAGTTCTGCAGGCTAAAATAACTTTTTAATCGCATTTCATGGCTGACCACAAGAAAAAATTGATAAAATTGACTTGAATTTCCGAATACCTGCAACTGATAATAATAAACGAAAAATGATTGCTAAAGGAGTTCAATAATTATATGATAATCAAAACCGTTTTAAAAAGGATTAGACGAAATAAAATAACATAATCTTGATTTTGCTCGTTTTAAAAAATCTATTCTTCTACAGTTCTAAACAGTACGACTCATCCGTGTGCACGCGAAAAAATCTCGTTCGCGCAAAGTGGCAGACAAAAAAGCGTCTGCCCGCTAATGAAGAGCTGGAAGGGCATGTATTAATTAGTTGGCGCTCAGCGGCGCGTGCGCTTCTAGCCACGGGCCGAGCCTCTAAGAGCCGACGCACACTTACATTAGATATATGTTAACCGACAATTTTTTTTTATAATGAGCTAACAAGATGACCTCACTCCACCTGATGGTAAGCGGTAGTGAGATCCAAATATGAGGTCGACAGGCACAATATACCATATTGAGCACTCTCACCCTGAAAGACGTTTCACCCCTCCCTCCCGGAACATCGATATGACTCTGGAAAAAAGCGTCGATGGCAGAGTGGTTACGGTCCTTGCTTGTTTAGGGGTGAGAGCCATCCGCTCCCCCGTAAGTCCGGTGATGATGACAAGACTACTCCAAAACATCATCATAAGTCAGTTAGAAAACAAAAGGTCATTGATTGCCATACGATAGGTCGCCAGTTCACACCCCGCCACGTACCACAGTGTTTTTCAAATTTGAAATTCATATGTACGATTATTCGACGCTTTAACGGTGAAGGAAAACATCGTGAGGAAACCTACACATCTACGAAGAAATTCTTAGGTTGTGTAGTCGACCAACCCGCACTTGGCCAGCGTGGTTGACCAAAGTTTGATCGGCCTAGTTTAGGGTAGGCCCGTGCCCCAGTTATATGGGCTGATGATGAACTGACTCTTTGAAAATGCCAGAGAGAGCTCTATCCGCTCCCCTGTTGTTCCTGTCAATCTCATCAAGCCAACGTCGTAGTCAGTTAGAAAAAAGACGTAAGACAAGGATAGGAAGATACATTAGAATCTTTCTGGAGCAATAGTAAGCTACCTTACCCTGGCCTAGGTTAATTATGCAAAAAGGAATCGAAGGGAACGTTCCGTAAGGTCGTTATCGTGAAATCGAGCGGGTTGCACCAAAAAACTCATTACAAATGAAAATATGAAATGAAAGTAATTTCTTCATAAACAAAGCAGAGTTGACAGCTTACTTAAATTTTACAATAATCAATAAATATTTTGAGTTTGAGTTTTGAGTTATATTTGGGCCAACTAAAAAGCGAAAGAGAAAATTCGACTACCAAATAATCTTGCTATTAGTGCGTGGAAATAATGGTAAATCGATCCAACGTGGACAATAAGTTCCATGTAATGTTCGTGTCGCAGGCTATTCTCGGTGTTATAATGTCTTTAGTCCTACACAAATCTTGGCCGAACATCTAGTCTGCGGCGGCTCTAAGCGAGTATCAGTCGCGCGCGGTAAACTTTGTAAATAATGGCGCTTTTAAAAAGGCATGTTTAATTAAGGGAGCCAATTTTATCGGCCGACGGTTTCTTTGATTATTTCACTTTTATGCGTATGTGTGAGCGTTTTACTGCGACGCCGGCATCCTTGGTGAAACGTTCGCTATGCAGTTTTAGGGCTATGCATTTTTCCACGTTCAAAGTTTAGTAGGTTTATTAATAACTCTGACTTAAGATGGATATTGGTGTGTACACTGCGCAGAGTCGGTAGTGTAGTCGGTCTAAAGCACCAATGGCATTAGGTTATTGCTTATTGAGTTAAATCGATATCATTGGGAAATAACAAGCGCTTTCATACTTACATATCAGAGATTTAACCGGATATAATATAATTAAAAATTAAGGTCTGCCGAGTTCTTACTAATACTTTGACTTACGACATGATGCTTACTCGTTAAAAATGTTATTCGTTTGACCCAACATAAGCCCATTGCATATAGAAAGTAACACAGCTGACAAATGTTAATTATACAAAATTACTCGTCCCTTCCTCAAAACGTAGGAATCGCTCCTGAATAAACAAACAGATCGTAAACTTTCCTCATTAATTTACACGTCATACCCCATAATTCATATTACAAAACGTTGAGCCTGATTTGTATTCCCAAACACAGTTTACCGGGAAGCGACACACCGGTACTGTATCTAATCACAATCTAATCGTCAATCGGATCATTACATATTAAACAGCCGATCTTAAGTGCCCAATAAGCGTAATGTAAGTGATATATCATTAATGTTCAGTATTGTCGTTGAGATAAGGGAGTTTCCCACAGTGACGAACACTTGTTTATGTAAACATGGCGGCTTCTTGAAAGTGAAACGTGTATTTAGTGCAGTGCGAGTATAACACTTGCCGTTATCTGTACTGTTCTATGATTAAAGACTGAGTGACTCGCCTTCGGGGGCGGTTGCATTAGTTACACAGTCAATTGTTTACGTTACACCCGTCATTTGGGTACTGTTAATGGAATAATTTCGATGGAAAGGGGAGGATAAACGGGGAGATGTTAGAATTTGTGTATCTTCTTTTTTTATTCGTATTTAATTCGTATGGCATTCTATTGCTACCAATGAGTTTCGTTATGCGTTGTGTTTACCTATAGCAAGTTTATTTTTACCTAAAACCTGCATAGTTGAGTTTGCCAAATTTTTTATTTAACAATTTCGACTAATCCGATAAGTTTTAAATAAGACAATGCTACACATGCCCGACTGTTCGTTTTGAAGTGAGTTCAAAGGCTGGAAATAGACAATAGATACCATTTACTTCTACCATTTATTTATAGTGTCATCTATTTAAAGTGTCACGCAGTTAGATACCCATCTAACTGCAGTGCCGGCACCGCTCACACCGATTTAAATACTGTTAAGCATACAGTTATGAAAGCTATGAAAAAAAAACGAACAAATTTTTAATATATATAACTTTTTAGAAAACTGTATATGGTAAATATCCCGATGATAATCAGTTTTCTAAGCTTTTTAAAGTTAGCTTCAAAATGAAAATAATGACTTATAAAGATAGAATAAAAGCTTTGCATTGTTCCACATTATTTTAATTGTTCATGTTACTTAGTAATAATTGAAATGTAAAAGCCACTGGATGTCCAGATAAATAAATAAATAAGAATGCAACTTCAGCTATAGAACATCAAACGTTGGGATGCGTTTCGATTCGCGCTAAGTGGCTTTACAAGTTCAACGCAAACCCCGATACGGAATATCCGCCATTTTTCTTTTACCCGGACGAGTAACAATGACGAAAGTTCGAAGCGGCTTGAAAAACCTTTCAACTGCCCGCCTCGGACATTGTCGGCTGAAAACTCTTTGAGTTAGATCTATTTGTAGTATTAAAAAAAAATAGTTTTTTTTTAACCGGTGAAAGAACTTGTGTTTTCGTATTTGATTTTGTTTCGAGTGATGGATTCTTCCTCTTTTACTTGACATGTGATGATGAGAAGGCTATTGATGGGGTTCCTTGTTGTCGTTTGACGTAAAAAAAAACATTCCTGGGGGGTGTCAGAAGATGACAAAGCTTAAATATTTTTAGAAATCACTATACTTCTAAGACAGAAGGTAGTCAGGCAACGACAGTATTTCAAGATTATATTGTGTATTCCCGTATACCATGAAGGTAAAGTTACGTAGCAAATCGTTGGCTGGCGGCATTGTAGCACCCCTTAGTATATACCTTATATAACGACCTTATATACCTTAAACAATATAGGGACCTTAACCACTTCACATAAGGTCAAAAAGTAATGAAAAATTATGGCACGCTGTGACTGGTCAAAGCACTACGATCCACGAAGGCGATGATGTTTGATCACACGACACTGCTGTTTCTATTTGTTACCCCTTTTGACATCTTAGGAATAGACACCGGTCATTTTGACCATGGCACCGGCGCCCGGTAGTTTAAAACACAGCCCCTAGTTCCGGGTGAGTAAAGCTTTCCCTGCGTTAAAAAAAAATAAAAGGCTCCTCGTTGCATTTCCCCCAGCGGTGGGAGTCGTGGAACAAAACACGATCGCTGCATGTTTCATCGCGGACGCGCGACGTTGCGCAACACGACGCCGACAATGCGGTGGACGGCACGGAATTAGAACGCTCTCGCCACATTTAGACTTGTGTGCCCATACAAAAAGTGCGCGAGGACCACGGCCTAATCGACCAAAAAGGCACTCTGTCACACCGCAACGCAACAACGGATACGTTTGTGGAGTGATTCGGTTTCTCGAATGTCTTTTAGCTGGAAGCAATTGGTTTGCATTTATATATATTAATCACTTTCGGTTGCAGTTTGATTTGGTTAAAGGAAAACGAATAATACAATAAATCAGGACTGACGCCTTGATAGGATCCAGGGCCGATAAAAATACTGTATCATTGCTTTTTCTATTTCGATGCAACAGCTTAAACTTTAAAACTATTTTGCCAAATTCGGCTGCATGAACAGGATAAAAGATTCCGCGAGCCTTGGACAGGCCTGCATTATAAAATTCAACATAGATGCATAATGCAGCATAGATGCAGAATCTAAACAACGTCTGGGTTCCATTAATATAATCAACCTATCCTACATATTTCTCTCGACATTATTGTTAGACGTTTAAATTTATCCAATATGTATTTATGTTACACATAAAATAATACGATTTCAAAACGACGCTCTCGGCTTCGACACCGGCAGTGTGTGTTCTACGATTTATCTATCCCTTTTGGCACTAGTCCTTAGGAAGCAATAAAATTATTTTATTATTATCATATATTGTTATTACTAGCTCCGAGAACAAAGCGCTGTTGTGGCCCAATGATTTACCCGAGCACAATATCCGGTACAATTCCTAGTTAAAATTATAGTAGTTGAAGTGTGTTTTAACTTGTTCCTGAACAATAATCTGAAGATTATTAAGATATCTTAAGTAACAATAATCTGATTATGATTTAATCAACCCATATGGGTTGATTGATCTTATGTAGGCCTGTGGTACATCAACACCAGACAAGTTTATATGATTTAACACTTTCGCTTTCTATTACATTTGTGATTTTAGTAATTAAGGGTTTACATGCGTTAAAAGAATTAGCAAATACATAACTTATTGCCCGACGTTTCGATTGGGTTGCACCAAGTTTTTTCAACAACCATTCTTGTTGCGTCTATTTTCAGCGAATGTAGAATAAACAAACGAATGGGACCATTTGTGTTTCCGGGTCGTGTATTCAACACGAAATGCAGTAGCTCGTGTATTACACTCCTATGTGAGAGTCGGCGTTCGCTAAATAGCCCGATATTTCTGGTCGCGCGACACCTAACACTGACATCGTAATCGACACCGAAACAAAGTGTCAGCCACTTGTCTTATTTGGACTGGGATATTACGTCACGGGAAACGTGATCGGGCCCTGGACATGTTCGGTTATTGGTATGGGGAAGGTTAATGATAGGCTGTTCGGGTGACGAGATGCCCGTGTTTGGAAAGTTGGATACAGCTTTACACAACGTATCTTGGACTTCGTTGGAACTTGATGTTGCCCTTTGGTTTGTGTTGGGTGTCTGAAAAAGTTTTCGAAAAAGGAATTTACTGGACGCACTGTAGATACTTTCAGTTAAAGGGACAAGGGGTAACGGTGCCCTAGCTCTAGGTAATTATATATGTCATTTGGGAAGCAAATTCACATAATACGGCACGCGATCGATTTGTAGTCAATTATAATTGCATAACCTATGTAATATTTCTGAGATCCGCTGCCAAAAAGCAAAAGTAACTTAGTCTTTCCAAGACGAGAGCTACGTCAATGCGGATACGAAGATCGAAGTCCGAAGGCAATACATTAATAATAAATACAATACTCATATGAATGACAATGTATTCGTGCCGCTTGGGCCATCTCCGAGCTGCAAGTCATTATGACGTGTCCATCTCATTGTCAGACTCTCAACAGACTTGGAATAATCCAACATAATAGATACAAAATCGTAAGCAATCTTGTACGTAGATGGATGTTGTTTGCTTCCGATAAATCTGAAAGATTTAATAATATAATTTTAGGAAGAGTTCTCCATCATCAAAATTTGGATCTGATGAGATAGAGGTCTTGCTGTCAGAAATCCTCTAAAACAAAGTCTTGGGTGGGAACGACCATTTATAAAGTAACTTCAACATTCTGAAGGCGTTATTTTGGTAGCGCGGACAGGTATAACGTAAACTTGTATTTTATTACCCGACTACGGCAAAGCAAAAGGAGGGTTATGATTTTGACAGGCTATGTATGTATGTATGTATGTATGTATGTATGTTTGTATGTATGTTTGTATGTATGTATGTATGTATGTATGTTCATCTGTTTCCACATAACTTCTAAATTGCTTGTCAGAATTCGACAAATGACATATCATTAGAAGCGTCTTAATTGTCCGCTGGTTATAGGCTATATAGGGTTTCACAAAATCTAATGTGGCGCCCACTAGCGGACAAAACATACAGAGTAAAAAAATAAAGTTAAGATAAATACGCCGTGTTTGGTATCATTGGAAAGCGCTTTACTTGTACATTTTAAATATATATATATTACTAGCATTTGCATGTGACTTTACGTATATTCATGGACTGATTGCATATAGTTCACATCTTTTCGTTCATAGCTTCTTTACTACTTACTAACACCAAAATAGTACAAATAATAAAAAGTTAAAAACTAAAACCCAACTACGACAAAAAACGACGCTGAAAAAGTATAAAACAAGACTTTTAGAACATACAATACTATTTTGAAGTATGCAATATTTACTATGTAGAGATAAGTTTTCATGTTTGGAAAGGCGTAGTCACACGTTCCATACACAAGTACCTACCTACCGTAGCACTTTGACAACGTGTGACTGCGGTTTTCCAAACATGAAAACTTATCTCTACATAGTAAATATTGCATACTTCAAAATAGTATTGTATGTTCTAAAAGTCTTGTTTTATACTTTTTCAGCGTCGTTTTTTGTCGTAGTTGGGTTTTAACGTATATAAGCACACTGTATTTATCAATGTTGGCCGTAAATTAAAAAAAAATACAAACAATCATTTTCAAAGCAAAGCAAAGCATCGTTTGTACATAAACAATTTATCGGCGTGACATGACAATGAAATGTCACGATAAATACGTCGTTAGATATAATGCACTCGTCATATTCCAGCACTTACCACTAATGGTTGTGTGTGAGCAGTTTGTAGGTCATGGGTTCGCGTTCGGCCTGGCTACCTACCTGTGCTAGTGGGAATTGGGCTCGAATAATTAAGGGGACCAGATGTTGTAATACGTCATACAGGTGCAGATGATGGTCAAAGTATAGTGGAGATGCAGTTGGTAATAGCTGTCTATTAATATGTATTCCATGTTGTGTTTGCGCGCACACTTGTGCACTATAATATGTCCTGCGCACTTGGTTGATCTCAATTGAGATCTGCCGCCATGGCTGAAATCAGTCGGACGCTTTATTTTAATATGTATTCTATCAAGTTCTGTTATATCTATTCTGTAGATATTCTATACCTAGAATCTTCTTTTCATGTTTATATTATTAAGTCTTGGTAAATGCCTACAATGAATCGTTTACTTTTGATACCTCTTCAGTCACTAAATTACATTTGTCGTTTAATTGACAAAAAGTGGCCTTAAATTTGGACGCTAATCTGCTGGTGTTTGTCGCATGGAACATGTTTTTGCTGATTTCAGTTTCAGTAGTTTGATGATCATAGATGCACTTGGACAAACCAGTGGGGAAATCCCATACGTAATTCAAGGCCTTCAGTATGTCAACAACTAACGGACGTACTAAGTTATTTCTCATTACTCAGATTTTTTAAGTGTCTAGCATTTTTTAGTAGTCTACCATTTCTATTTGAAAATGAAAGAGAGATGACTAATCCAATTGAAAATGCTTGACCTTTCTAATCGAATAGTTCGTAAGTGCTAAGTCTACACAAGTGTATTCTATTGCAGATTTTTTCGCATACACATGTCAATTAAACAATGAGCTTCAAACGCTCCCACGTCTTGCAGCATCGCCGCAAAAACCGATTGACCAAATATCGAAACTGGCACTTTATATAATGTATTTTTTCCGCGAGAGCATTATATTTACATTTTTCATCCAATATGCCAAGGGTTATTGTACAGTGACTGGCGGATTTGCGCCAAGCCACGTGTAAGGTGTCGGCATCGCTGGACGTTGAACCTGATCGATCAGACGCGATAGTGTGGCCGAAACCTTGCTAGGATGCCGACAGTGACATCACAGCCTAAACTGGACTGCGGAAGATCACACTGCGCTGGTAGGCGGTGGCTAACGTGATTTGAATGTGATACATCATTTTTTATTAGCCTCCTATAAAGCTAGACTCGTTTGGCAAGAATGAGTTTTCTAGAACATAGCTGACGGAGCATATCCTGTTAGAGTGTATATGAAAATAATTAGGATTATTGTTCGTGCCCGCATGACATACATCAATTTCATCAATTAGTTGGTGTATTGGTTTTGTGATTTTGTAATCGACGAACTAGACAATTTTTGTTTTTTGCTGAAGTGGTTAACGGAGGTTAGATTCCCATAGACACTTTTACTTAAGAAATTGTGGTATACCATAAACCGTCTCAATGTTTTAAGGTATCGACGAGTGTTGTACGAGTATGTATCAGTGGTTTTGCACCGTTCCTCTTCCGTATAAGGCCACCACGAAGGCCCCAACATGCCCTTTGGGAATTCGGTGGCTGTCCAAAAACACAAAACCCATATTCGTGTCCGCGTGAACAAAACGCAGATTGTCATCCATGGTCCAGTGTCCGCGTGACGCGGCGCCTGTCCCAGTGATTTATGACCTGACCCATTGTCGTCACCAAGCTCGGACAAAACAAAGCGATTGACGATCCACCATTCATTAGCGATACGAGGAATGAAATCCTGGTGCCTATAGCCTCGGCCGATCGGGTTTTGTTTTATGACGGGCAAAAAGTCACGTGACTTTTCAATATCGATGGAATATTGGCTATCGGCTTTTCTATTCAAATTGAAAAATAACTTATTTTGAATTGGTCGCATACTAGCCACCTATTCACAATGTCCAAAAAATGTCCTTATTTTTTTCCAATGTGTTTCTGATATTCGGATTCGGAGGATCTATGATAGAATTGATTGACTATCTGTGCACCAAATTTAATTTTAATTGGTTACATATCTATTAGTACTATTGTAAGTAACATTAGTAAAATGTTTGAATAATAAAATGCTCAAATTAAAATTAAACTTACCTTTGAATTCTAATATTTCCGAAATGCCCCGCGGGTGTGTTTGTGAGCAACAGAGACTGTTTTATGCGTGTCTGTGAATGACATGTTTGCGTTATAATTGTTCGCGTTTGTTTTGATAATGTTGGCAATTAAATGCGGAACACCTTTGCACCGGTCTGCGTTGTTTCAAAGCGCTGTAGTACGTTTGGTGAGTCATTCATCTTGTGATAGTACAATTTGTATCTGAAGTACATATCCAATATGATTCATGTTCGAAAGATAAGCAATTTATAAGAATATGGCTAATATCTGGAACTAAAATTTTTCAGTTTAAACATTCCTCAATACGATCATCGTCAGCCAAATCTGTCCACTGTTGGACGTAGTCCTCCCCAAGTGCACTCCCGTCTATCCTCGGCTACACTACATTCAACCAGCCGTCCTGCACAGATCGTCACCCCACCTGGCCTGCTGGAGTCCTACATATTATTTTCCTTAATACCACCCAATTAAAAGTCTCACATAGTCTATCTTATATATTCGTAATTAAAATCGAAAACTCGAATAATCCTTACTAATATTTTAAATCCGGAAGTAAGTCTGTCCGTCTGTTACGCTTTCACGCATAGAGTACTGGACCGATTTAAATGAAATTTGGTACAGATATAGTCCAGAGCCTAGAAAAGGTTATAGGCTACTTTTTAACCGACTGCGCTATAAGAAAGTAATGTTTTACCCGTTAAACGTCTCTACGCGGACGAAGTCGCGGGCGGAAAGCTAGTTCACTATAAATGTTAAGGTAGTATTATCTTACTAGAAGAACTATGGCCGGCCATGGATAGTCAATGAATTAGTCATAGATTAAGATCTTTTTGACTGTAAGTGTATGTGCGTCAATGTTTTGTTAAACCTCATCGGTCTCAATGTGAGGAGAATCAAATTTGCTATAGTTACGTAATCTGCATACCGCGGAGGCCCTTATTTCCTTAACGAGAGTTTTAAAGTAGCTTTAATTGACGCCACTGCCCACACTACAGTGAGGTCTTATTCTACTGTGTCATTGTACCAAATAAAACCATTTTGGAAGCCTAAATGGTCAAAGCCTATTAAGACTACACCTTCATACCAATTAATATCATATATGAGGATTGGTTTATTGTAATAGTCCAAATTCGTGAGCAGTTCGTGTCCTTGGCTCCTTAAGAAGAAGACGAGGTATCAAAAAGCATCACATACACGACTAGTTTCATGGAAACTGCTTGTAATAATTCACCATTATTTCTATTCGGTAATCTTGCGGTGATTTTTTTTTTAGTTTTTATAGAAAAGAGTTGTAATTAATACTTTGATTATTGTTCATCTACATATACATAATTCACTAGCTGTTCTAGCGACTTCGTTCGCGTTTCCCCCGTTTTTTACATATTTTCCATTGTATGTTTGCTCCTATTGGACGCAGCGTGATGTTATATAGCCTAAAGCCTTCCTCGATAAATGGCCTATACAACTCAAAAAGATTTTTTCAAATCGAACCAGTAGTTCCTGAGATTAGCGCGTTCAAACAAAGAAACAAACAAACTCTTCAGCTTTATAATATTAGTATAGATAAAAAATGTAATATTTGAAAAAAAAATCCGCTTTCTATTTTACTATATTATGTCACCGGCCATCCTAAAAAACTGAATTATGCATTTGGATAAAATTTTAATTATTTTGTTCCTTAGTGTTCGATGGTCTTAAATGATGCACCCACTTCCGTTGTCGTTCCAAGAGGTCTATCGAACAGTATTCTGGGTCACTACTCCCATGAGTGGTCCCAGTGCTCGTAGTTTTGACGGTGACCTTGGCTGGCTCCGGCCTTGACCGGTGCGACACCGTCCGCACGCCTACGTACGCGTCCCATAAAGACTCGTTGTGTCTGCAACGACAAATTGCTACTTGGAACAGGACAGTCGGACACGCGATATACTGATGGCCAATTGGTCGTCAACTTTTTTTCTTGGAGACTGATGCAAATATTCGGGATACTTACTAATAACTAGTCACTTTAAAATAAATATTGTTTTCTTTTTTATTTACCCCATGCTGTCCGCTTTCGGGGCAACTTTCAAAGCTGTCTATATAACTGGTCTAAACGATTCTAAACATTTATTAGGAGACCAGATCATCAGATCAGTTCTGAGCTCTTTACAGCACTCGTGGTCACGGGAAGGTTAACTTCTTACTCCTTTACACGAGAAAAGAAGACAATCGGTCTACGAGGTTGGATACGAATATTAAGCATTCTGTGATAACATGCAATTTATCAAAAAATTAACAAGTAATTAGTTGAAATTAGTGAATAATATAGCTACTTACTGCCCGGCATTTCGGTTGGATTTAATCGAGCGTGATAAGAGTTTCTTTTAAAGTGCAAATTTTTATGACATAGCAAAAACTATGTCGATACATAAAATCCGTAAAATTAGTTTTATTTCGATACGTAAAAGTCGATAATTCGCATCATTAACGGGTATTAATATTTTCAGTATGGCCTAGTTAAGTGCAGGATTATCTTTCTTTAGTGCGGTTAATTAAACAGCTACTGAAGCCTTACGTTGAAAGCCACAACACCTCTGTTTTTGTTTTACGTGTTTGGAGTAAAGGTTACCATATTATTTTACGAAACATCGATGCTAGTAATTTTACTCGTACTTTTAAATCCATGTAAGTTACAGTGATCATTTCCCTGTTCTATTCAGTGGGTATCTTTTTAAAAATTAATATCAAGATCAAAGATTTTTTTTTATATGGAACCCATCAACAAAAAAAAATTAATTCATTAAATCTACGTTAGAATTCTATGACTGACTGTACCAATACAGTCATAACCATCTACAAAGTAATATAAAAGCGGAAGCCGAATCGACGGCCGTACCAGTTCCTAGATGGGGCCCGGATGTCCACTTCCCTGCCACCATCCCAGTACTGGAGTCAAGGACAAAACACCAGGCCAAATTTGGCACACCATAACGTCTTCGGCCCTTTTAAGACCAGTGTTCTACTAAAATACCTGGTATCAAATGTACTAACTTAGCATTATTTGACAATCCAAAGTTCTATCCTATATTCTATGTGGTTGTGGTATGATCTATGTTGTTTGAATTAGGCTTTGTATAAAAATATATCTGACTTACCCTAAAGACGATGATTAATAATTTGTACGAACTTCAATTTGAATAATAGGAATAGTTCTTTAGAAACACTACTATGTCGTGAAAATTCTTACGAAAAATTAGAACACACGCCAAAAATTAGTTCACACAACGAACAGATTCCGTACAGAGATGCGAGAAAAATGAGAAGCAATTAGGACATGAGGATCCACAAGAGCTGTGAGATAACATCTAAGGGGTTCTACAAAGTGCCATAAAACAGGAGCAAAGACATAATAATATCATTACGTTTCGCAGTAAGATGTTAATCTGGCACATACAACATAGTAGCACAATTACAGTTTACAAGATCGCTGTGGTGAATAAGAATATGTCCCATGTAATAACATATTGCGACTCGTGATTAGCTTGATGTAGCCGGAAGTCTCGTGAGGCCAAGGCGTGTGGCTACTTATACAGGATGTTTTGGGGAAGCCTTCGCCTAGTTTGATGGAGTAGCAACAGTATTCAAAGTGTTATTGGTTAGGAATAAATTGAATAAATAAATGTTGTTCTTGCTACCGATCAGCAAATATGGAGTGATTTGGGGGAGGTCTTTCGGAATTAAAAAAATATATATCCGGGACATTTCTACACACGGTTATCTGACCCCAAACTAAGCAGGGCTTGTACTATGGGCGTCAGAGACTAATATACGTACATAGTTATGTATTTATAAATACATACTTAATACATATTCACACCCAAACACGGAACAAACACATGTTCGACCGATGTTCATCACATGAATATTTGTCCCGAGTGGGAATCGATCCCACGACTCTTGGAACCGCCAGCCAGGGTCACTAACCACTGTTCCACCGGGCCAGTCATATATTGAATGGTTTCTATTGTCAAAACCACAAGGCTTTAAATTAAAAAAAAAAAACAATTAATTTAGAAAATATATCGTGATACGTGGTATGAAATATGTACGAATATAGATTACTCAGATCGTTAAACGACTAAGTTAGTAACAAGTTGAATGTATTATTTTTATTTTCATCCACGGGGCATAAAAAGTTTACCGCGATATTTGGCGACCTTGGCAATGAAATATGTTTTTACTGCTAACCGTTCATGGATCGATGGTGAATATACGTTTAGTGCGTTATGCCGGCCAGTAAAGGGCGGGTCGACGGACCATGACATCCTAATACACTACAATTGTATCTATAAATGATATATGTATAAAGTTTATAGCTTTCTTAAACAATCTGTCGTAGAATATGTAGTACGGTGAAGCTCAATCAAAATTCGTTTCTTTTTCGTAAAGTTCAATGATACACCAGAACTTGTATCTAAAATACACTACGATTGTATCTATAAATGATATGTGTATAACGTTTATTGCTTTCTTAAACAATCTGTCGGGGAATACATGTTCCTACTACATACTGCATTGCATAGTACGGTGAAGCTTCATGTTCAATCAAAATTCGGTATTTTTCCGTAATGTCCAATGCTATGGCGAAACTTGTATCTAAAGATTTTTGTGTCACTTGTATATTTTATGATTTCTATACCAGTTTGAAAGTAGCTTGTAGGATCGATGCTTTTATATTCGTTTTAATAGCTCGGATGTTATCTAATTTGTTTTGTAATACAACATTTTTACTTCCAACAAAACCTGGATCCTACAACTTAAATCGAAACTTTCACGTTTAAGTTAATTTGAATAATGATCTGATGCCCTTTCTTAGCGGCATTCGGCGATCCACTCCTGCGGAAACTTTCCAATCCCCTTTCATCCTTAAAAGTCGAATTTGGTGAGACCCCTTCCGACCCCCTCACGGGCCCTAAATTTTTATTCGTCTCTCGCCCCCTCCGTAATGTGATTTTCAAGTTTGTAAATCTGTCAGTAGTAAAAGTTAATACATCCCCAGATTTGCGAGCTTACCCCCCTAATGGACACTTGGGAACATCTCTGACACGTGTTTAAAGACGTTTTTGAGGCGACTTTTTTAAATTGTGACGTTACGCAAATTTTGCTGTGCGGATGGATCAAAGAATCTTCCACGCGGTTAACTTCTATCCCGAAAGCTCCGTAGTTTGTGACGACGTGTAATAAGACTGGATTTACAATTTGAACTCGTGAGAGATTTGCGATGTTTACCTTTTTAGTTGAAATGTCAAAGACTAGTGTATTAATAATCTTATACACAAACATTATGAAGTAATGTTTATAAACACAGGGCTCTTTAATTTTATCCAGACAGTCAACGATCTTGTGTCCTAGCCAAGGAAAATAGTTACTGTCAGCATCATCACCGACTCGAATGTCGTTGCCTACAAATTGAAATCTCTCTTGACAACTTTTTGCCGTCCGTTTCTTATTTCCCGCTTCTGTTATAATAACTGTTAGACTTTTTGCCGGGGTCACACTCGTGGAAACACTGGCACATGACTAATGAACCCACCTACCACTCAAGCCAAAACAAATAATACTGAATTATCCAAGTCCGTCTGTGAATGTTGAACGAATATAAACTCTGTTGACATTACCGGTATTTTCCTTCAACTCTTCTATTTTAGTGAGGATTGCTCATCAGTTTGTAAAGACCCTTTGTTAACTCTAGTTTAGACCCCTGACAATGGTCTGAACCTTTTTGGTCTAGTTGGCCTAGAGAGCGTGTATCAAATTTTTAATCGTTCCGCTCTGAATGTGCAAAAAAAGAGATAAAAGCTAGTTGGCGACTGGTCGCCGGCCAGGTCTGAATTTCGCCGGGTTCGAGGTCGGTCGCGTCACGGGATCTTGGCAAATTCTGGTTTTGTAATGGCCGGTTCGCCGGCCGGACTCGCATTCTTTGTCTCTTGATATTATTCGGTGGGAGCGGCGATATTGTCGTTAATAATAGAGCGCCTTTGAATCTTGGTATCATTTCAAATTATGTTCCGGCAATGAGTGAATTTAACGAGATTTAAAAAAGCCGGTAGTAACTATATACTCATCATATATACTCATCAACAGTTCGATAGCAGATTTTGAAAACATCTGGATTTAAGTATATGAATTGAAAATTTAAACCTTAATGCAGATTCTGTACTTAACTTTAAGCGTCCTTAACTCATACGAGAATAGGTAGGCAGGATACGTAGTATTACCTATCCTACTTACCTATTCAACCGAAACAATGAAAATATGAATCAAGCACGCAGTAATTTGGTCGAGTCTTTGTCAAATCAAATTAATCGCTCACAAATCTCAAAATACAATACTACGTTGTACTCACACAACAAACGGTGAGAAATTGCAAGTCAATCGCCAACTCATTCCTCATTGTAAACTATTCGACTAGTAGATTGTAACGATCTGATATCATTACCGAGTCGGGTCAACGAACTCGGACAATCGAACATTTCGCCCGTGCGACTGTTTCGATTTCTCATAAACGTGTAAACAAATAAACATGTAACATGTTAGTTGACCCGCGGGCGTATCTCGCGGCGTGCTATCGCGCCGTTAGTGGTTCCCATGCCGAAACGGATGGTGACGAAGACCGTGAGAGTTACGATTATAATTAAAACTGAACGATGTGTTTCCTTCATCATTGCAACAGATGTCATTTGCAGTCGACATGTGCAACTTTTATTGCAGTTTGCGCCGGAATCGATGCACGCGAGCTCGTTAATGTATTCGCAGGTTGAGGATTGAATCTTGTTCATTTTTATGATGATGGTGGAGATTGTTATGACAAGACGTATTAATGTAGTCTTTTAAAGGGAAATAAAGAATATTAAAAGAACAACAACAATTTAAAAATAAAACGATCATGAAGCGTTATGTTAATAAATCGGTGAGACCTAAAGAATTGTCGGCTAACATCCACCATACCAAATTGTGTACCAAACATAGTATGTATCTGTATTCATTATAAAATAAGTGAATTATGTTGTACATAATTCTTTACTAATCTATTCTGTATTCTATTCACTTATTGATAATTAAGGTAATATCTGTCAATAAAACACAATACAGTCTCAATGATATTCTTTTATCCAAATAAACGTTCGTCATTAAATAGGTGAGTAGTTAGGGTTAAGTTTGAGTAGAATGAATTAAGTACCTCGTCTTTTGAAGTTGGTACGAAGCGATGAATGGCATCCAGTTCGCGGCTAATTTTGCTTCCTTTTGCCCCGTGCGTACTAAAACTTGTCTTAGGCTAGGCGTACACACTTGATTTGGTTGCTAAGCGACCGGCTTTATGTTTATTTTATCGCACGTTGCTCAAGTTCTAACTCTCCTTCATATACCGGCATTGTATAGCTATAGGCGTTGTATTACTGCCATGGGCATAATAGTTCTGGAAAATATCTACTACTTAGTTATAGAATGCAGATATAAATGACCGTAATGTGATAAAAAACCGAGTCAATTCAATTGTATTTTAAGCTGTGTATTGATGGCGCCCAAAAATCTTTTAAATATGATGAATAATGATGATGCAATCAAATGCTATTCTTACATAATTTCACGGATAAAACTAAATCGATCATATTATCGATACGATATCTCCTTACACGTGCTGCAGAATACGTGAAAATCGAATAATCCGATTTCGAAGTTTTCCTGACATTGACTTTTCAATCGTAAGGATTATCATCATTCATCATCAGCCCATCTCTGTCCACTGCTGGACATAGGCCTCTCCAAATGCACGCCACTTCTCTCTATCCTCGGCCACTCGCATCCAGCTCCTACCAGCCGTCCTGCGCAGATCGTCACACCACCTGGCCTGCGGGCGTCCTACACTACGTTTGCCGAGACGCGGTATCCACTCCAGAATCCGTCTACCCCAACGGTTGTCGGTTCTACGGCTGATGTGGCCAGCCCACTGCCACTTCAACTTGCCAATGCGATGAGCTATGTCGATAACTTTGGTTCTCTGACGGATCACCTCATTCCTGATTCGATCCCGCAGAGAAACACCGAGCATAGCTCTTTCCATAGCCCGCTGAGCGACTTTTAACTTGTGGACCAGCCGTGCCGTCAGTGTTCACGTTTCGGCTCCATACGTCATGACGGGTAGGACGCACTGATTAAAGACTTTCGTCTTTAGGCTTTGTGGGATTGACGATGAGAAGACTCGACGTAGTTTCCCAAACGCTGCCCAACCTAGCTGAATTCTTCTATTCACCTCGTCCTCAAAGTTGTTTCGACCCAACTGCATAGTCTGCCCAAGGTACACATATTTTTGAACAACTTCGAGGACGGTGCCGTGAATCGCAATCGGTTCCGGTAGTACATGTTCATTGAACATGACCTTGGTTTTGTCCAAGTTCATCCGTAGGCCGATGCGCGCAGAATTGTCAGCCAGGTCATTCAGCATCTGTTGTAGGTCCTTCAGCGTCTCTGCCAGAATGACGATGTCATCTGCAAATCGCAGGTGAGAGATATGTTCACCATTTACGTTAATGCCACGTCCTTTCCAGTTCAGCGTCTTGAACAAATCCTCCATTGCATTTGTGAACAACTTCGGGGAGATGACGTCCCCTTGTCTCACTCCTCTATGCAATGGTATGGGTTTTGTCTGCTGATTCTGTACTTGGACGGACATAGTCGCGGCTTGGTAGAGACATTTCATCACCTGGATGTATCGCCAATCTACTTGGCATCGCTGCAGGGACTCCAGAACTGACCAGATTTCAACCGAGTCGAAGGCTTTCTCATAGTCCACAAATGCTAGGCACAGGGGCTGATTATACTCCTCAGTCTTCTGTATAATCTGCCGCACTGTGTGGATGTGGTCTATGGTGCCGTATCCGCTCCGAAATCCAGCCTGTTCCGGGGGTTGGAATTCGTCGAGTCTTCGCGCAAGACGGTTTGTGATTACTCTTGAGAAAAGCTAATAGACGTGGCTTAAAAAGGGAAATAGGTCGGTAATTCTTCTAAAGGGTTTTGTCACCCTTTTTGAAGACCAGGACGTCCGCACTCTTACTCCACGTCTCCGGAGTTCTCCCTTCAAACAGGACAGCGTTAAAAAGCCTTTGAAGCTCCCTCAGTACGGGTTTGCCTCCAGCCTTTAGCAGCTCTGTTGTAACGCCGTCCTCTCCAGGGGCTTTTCCATTTTTAAGCTGTCCAAGAGCAATCTCAATTTCGTTATTGCTAACTTCTGGTAGGTCTTCGGTATAGTGGCGTGTCAATATGGCTCTAGTGTCCTCATTGCCGGGATCAGGGCGAGATGCATGCGAGGCGTATAACCGGCCATAGAAGTCCTCTATCTCCGAGAGGACTGCCGGCTTTGAGGCAGCAATGTCCCCATTCGCTGTGGTCAGCTTCGTTAGGTGGCTTCTTCCGAGAGATTGTACAAACACCTTTGACCCCCGATTCTGTTCAATAGCTCTTTCAATCAGAAGAGTATTGTAGCACCGGAGGTCGCGTCGCACACATTTATTGATCTCCCGGTTGAGAGCCCGAGCTTCCAGTGCAGTAGCGGGTGGGTCTTCACGTCGCTGCCTCATTAGCCTTAAGGTCTTCTCGGAAAGTTTAGACTTCCTACCTCCGCGCCTTCTGCTGCACAATCTCGATCCTTCCTCCCTGAGGACACGAACCATATTTTCAAGTTTCTGGTTAACGTCAATTGAGGTTTCCACAGCTGCAAATCGGTTCTCCAGGTTTGACTGGAACGTTTCGGATCCTGTTATGGTCTGGAGCAGAGTAGGTCGGAGACTCGACCTCACTAAGCGAACACGTTCGGCTTTAAAATCGATATTCAGAGTGCCTCGAACAAGACGGTGATCACTGCCGGTGTTAAACCTGTTGAGCACGGAGACATCTCTGAATATGTGCCGCCTATCCGCTATGATGAAGTCGATCTCGTTCCTAGTCACAGTATCGGGACTTTGCCACGTCCACTTCCTTTGAGGCTGCTTCTTAAAGAAAGAGTTCATCAAGAAGAGCCCCTCCCGTTCGAGGAAGTTGACAAGCATTTGACCCCTGTGATTTCTAGCTCCAAAACCGTGGGACCCTACTACCGATTCACTGCAAAATTGTACTCCCACTTTAGCGTTGAAGTCCCCCATCACAACATTGTAGTGGGTCTTAGTGGTGGAGTGGAGGGCCTTCGATATGTCATCGAACATTTTCTCCACTTCATCGTCTGAGTGTGAAGAGGTCGGTGCGTACACTTGCACCACTTTGAGGCTAAGCCTCTCGGTGAGCTTAATGATGAGGTAGGTACATTCCACATTAACATCCCGTTGTCTTTACAAGAAAGACTAGGACGGTAGCCAAACAATTGACGCTAGGACATAATTAACATTTTATAGTTGGTATATATGACACACACGTGATTGAGATGACGTCATATCTCCGTTTAAATAAAGGATCTTGCAGTAGGTATACCTAGTGCTAACACCAGGAAATATTCTGGGAATTAGATCTAGATCTCTAGATTTCCCGGAATTAGAAATAGCGTGGGTAGGTAGAGGTAACGGCAACGGTAGTGGAAAGCTATGTTGACGAACTAATGTTATTGTGCATCGACAATAAACTATAACTATTTATATGAAAATTACATATTGAATTATCCTTGTCGTGTAGGTTTTGTTACAGTTGATTCTCCGTAGATACCTAGGAATTGTCATTATATAAGAATACCTAATATTTTTGCTAGTGTTACAACAGACAACAAGTTACAAAAGCCAATTTAAACAAGCCACTAAAGAAGAAAAAAAATACAACTTAATATACGTTACTTGAAGCCAATACACCATATAATGTACATTCTTGCACTCCATCTCTATAAATCTCTCTAAGGTAACATTGGACGTGGACGCAGACGCAGTTCCATATTAGCCTGGTCGCTTAGAATTTATGAAACCGCGTCCCTTAGTCTATATTCAACATCAGTCCGTTGGGGCACGAGCCTACCCAACCAAGGCGATCAGGGCTTAGTCAACCCCGCTAGCCAAGTGCGGGTTGGTGTGTAGTCAACACACAACCTCAGAATTTCTTCGCAGCTGTGCAGGTTTCCTTACGATGTTTTCCTTCACCATAATAACGTCGTAACCGTACATTTTGTTCTCAATTACTATGTGCGATTGAGGCCTGAGGCCGCTGCGCCGGCGCATCTATCGCGTGATGCAAGCAGTGACGCGGCCGTGTGCGGCCGGCTGCGCGAGCCGATCGAGACCGCGTTTCGGCCCGTCAAGTTCAAGGGCGGCGCCGCGGTCGTTACACCACCGCTTTTTGCGACGCGAGAGACCGATGCCGACGCGCACATTATAATAATATAGTAAATGGCAGCGAGGTGCCGGAGTGACAGTTGAGATCGCGCGTTTTGAACACATCAAAGGTTGGCGATCCGTTTGATGTGAGCGGGAAAGCGATGATGGTACTGCTCAAGTCAAGGTCAAGCAGTTAACAGAGAAACATATTTTCTTACAACACTTAACTGATGTGTGAATATTGAAGTATCATCATCATCGTCATCATCGTTATCAGTAAAAGGAAGTCCACTGCTGGACATAGGCCTCCCTCAGTAATTTCTATATAGATCAGTTTTGCGCAAATCTTCAAAATAAAGAGCGCCTTCCTTAGCTATGTTTTCTAGAAGAAATTTACCGTAAAGGAAAACAAAATAGTCACTGCCTTGTAGACTCGATACAAAACACAATGATCACTAAAATTGATTTATCAACATATAACAATAGTCATATGATTCTATTTGATATTTGAATCGAATCACTTGCTCAATCAATCACTGCGTGTTGAGTCTGAAGGCACTTTACTGACTCTTTTTGTGACGTAGCGTGTTTGAAACATGATATTCGGTCATCGCCATGCTATGCCATGAATTGTCAAGCGGCTTGTGGTTGAGCAACTTCACAACTTGTCATAGTCGAGTTATAATTATGTGTTGAGTAGCGAGTTGTTTTACTGTACCGCTCTCTACGTTAGCAAAGCAGGTTGGCACGGCATCAGATTAATTAATATCACGTATTTGCGGCCTGGCAACTGCTCAGATATGCGGAGATGTCTCGGGTCTTCCCTTTCTGGTGAGAGGGGACAAAACTTTCCCTTTTTCCATTTTTACTTCTGATGGGAACTTGCAGGTCGATGTTTTATCCATTTACGAAGGGCGATAAATGTAATACATGGTGTTTGAGCGACGCTGCATGCCCATATGTGCCACTATAACATCAGGGGTGAGAGCTATCCGCTCCCCCGCAAGTCCGGTGATGATGACAAGGCTACTTCAAGCCATCATCGTATGTCAGTTAGGAAATAAAACTACTATTACATTACGATTCCTTATAGTTTATACTGGACCAATTCCAATGAAATATAAAATTAAATATTTTGTGAACATCTAATATCTGAGATGTGACATCTCTTCTCATCTTACTTGTCAACATTTAATCAACAAAAACTTTTTCATTCCATTGGAAAATAAGATCTCAAACACAGTACCGAATCAATACCGAATGAAACTCGACTAATTCCTTTTTCCTGGTAACAATTCTAACATTCTTTTATCGTCCCATCTGTTATACGCAGACATCGCTCCAGGCCCAATTAGATCGGTGAAATCTGTAGGTCAGTTCAATTCGGCTTATTATTCACGAACGGCCAATACGAAGCCCATTTGCTTTTATTCGTTTGAATTGCTCTTACTATTATTTGGAGATTAAAGAGTATTTCGTGGGTAAATAATACTGGTCTGTTCGCCCTTCTGTCGCTATGGCGCACAGAATCGTATGAAACAGTGAGGTATGTCTGACTATATGTAACTGATTGTTAGGTTACATAGGTAGGTTCAGGCTTAAATTGTCGCTACAATCAGCTGCTGCTATTTGAAAGAAATAAGTTACGTCATGGTGTTGACGTACATTTTATTTGCAGATCATACTTATTTCAGATAGAAGTGAAGCTCTATCCATGATAGTGTCCATGAAAGTCTTGTGCCAGTTTTCTTTTTAATGTATTATTCGTTATTAATACCTTTGGAAGCGCACACGCAACTATGTACTAAAAAAGGTGCCACATCTAAAAAAAAGTATGTAACTGGATATTGAACCTGCGAATAGCAGTGTACTGTACCGTGTGTATTGTGGCCGGATAGATGAAAAGCTGTTAACAAACCGACGGCTAATTATTTGTGTTTAACATGACAATTGGTTTGACGTCCGCGTCTCGCCTGCAAGACGTCATCGCAGTAAAGAACCCTAAACAAATAACGAGAAAAAACGTTTCTCCCTTTATAATGGTTCGGATTTGAATATAAATAGAGAATGTGAGTGCGGCGTCTTCGGCAGCGGGAGACCTTTGTGGTGTTGAGGGCACTCGTATTGGAGTTGTGTACCGATTCTTGACAGTTCGGTTCCTAACCTGTATGATGACCACAATACAAGCCCCTGCTAGTATAATATACTTAAGATCATAGTGGATGAATAATAAGCATGAAGGATTGTTGTCTTACTAAAAAGCGTTAGCGTGATATAAATTTTGAAAACAAATTAAAACTTATACGCACTTTGGTGACTGGAAAGAGTTAAGAGATCTTAACAGATTGAAGAACTTAACTCAAGTTCAGGTTTGCTGTTCTGAACTTTTTACTGACTATGTAGACTTGAGTTTCCTTTTGAAAACTAGCATACACTTCGTTAACATGTTTCGTTACTGTAAAGGAACTGAACACGAGCGTTCCTTGGCCTGAGCAATGAGAGGTCTTTGTACTCGCTGCGTCACATCACAACTAGAAATAACGCGACTGGCATTTGTTCAAATTCCGCTTTGCTCGGAAATCGCCCTGATTGCTTTATTAGAAGGCGTGGTCCGTTTTAGTCGTATGATCTATCCATCAGTGTGTCTGTGTTCATCTATCATCCTTTGATTACAGTGGTCAAACATTAGTTTGTTAGTTATAGCGTCCTATCAGAGAATATCATTAAAATTGCCGAGGCTTATTGGTCGTTCAAACGGAGTTCTACGGTATATTTTTTTTTTTTTTTTTTTTATATAGAGGCTAACAAGATGACCTCACTCCACCTGATGGTAAGCGGTAGTGAGATCCAAATATGAGGTCGACAGGCACAATAGACCATATTGAGCCTGTCGCACTCACCCTGAAAGCCGTGAAAAAGGAGACCACTGCTGCGGCAACAACGAGACAAGGCGTGGAGTCTCGCATTGGTATTGAGCTGTGCGGGTCGGAGTTGGCCAGTCCGCCGGACGGAAGGGCCCCCGTGTCTACGGGTCTCCCTGGCCGGCGGGCTGACCCGCTTCGCCCGCACAATACCGCCGCCAAGACTCCTCTGGTCCGGCGCTTGCCGCACCAATGGTCCCCCCTGGCTCCGGTTCGTACAGTGCTGATCCCGGAACGCGACCTGACCGAGAGAGGTCAGAGTCACTTGGCGGGTTTTACACAACTGTATGGTGGTAACAGCAACCGGTCGACAAAATGTCTCCCACCTGAGAGGTATGTTAACAATTAGTATAGTCGACTTGAAATTAGCAATATATTATGACAATAATAGGTATTCCATATTAGTCATGTGATCTTATTCAAATGGTTCCTCTTATCTATGACTCATGTCTGCGGAAGTGTCATTTCATTCATCTGGTATCAGATTCGTTGCAAAACACTGAATAATATTCGTAGTTGCCAAAACTTAAATGTTGTCCACCTACTCTACTCTTGAAAACGGAATGTAGGAACATCTCAGACATATTCATTTTACTAGTGTAACCACATTTTAAAGTAAATTTGTAAGAGTAGAACTCTTTATAGATCAAAGATTAAAGTTATATGTACTTTTAAAAATCCAAATAATTAATTTTTTGCTACGAAAATATATATATGTATAAAGTATATCGATAACGTACATTATCAAACGTTAACAATATTGAAAACGCTTGTTACGTCAAACAAATGGTCAATATATATGACTTAATCTACGGACATTTGGGGTCACATAGCTGTCACTCTTGATTTCCTACTCGCTCCTTTTGACCATATTTGAAAAAGACGTCTACGGAGCAGACGTCCTTCGCGATATTTGAACATGCGTAGGTTCTTAAAATTCCGCAAATGATCTGTGCCTATGCCGGCAATGTACTTATATGGTGACACACACACGCGTCGGCGTCTGATTCACGACCGCGGCCAAAGTCTCACAGCAAGGTCGAGGAGAGACCTACGCGCCAATCAAAATTTTATTGTACCCCCCTCGTTACTCGACCGCTAAACCCAACGCACATACACATAAGACTCAAATTGCAATGGTCAATTTAGACCGTGCTCTAAATTTAGGTAATGGTTCATGACACGAGACGTGTTAGGGGTTTCTTTGAATCGCAAACGCGCATATACGAGTACCCACTGGCGAACTGTATTGAAGTACTTGCCTACTATATCCTGCCCATATTATGCCCACCTACATTCTTGTCTCCATGTATTCTACATTTGTCAAAAAAGTAGTTAACGTTATTTCTTAGCAACTGAATAGTATTGCAGTACTTATTTTATGGATAATTATTATAAATTACAGTTTGAAGTGCGTCAATTCGTTTAATTAAATGTCGATTGACGTCTTTTGAGAAACTGGGGTAAACGTGTAGCAGTCGTTTCACTAATAAGTTTCAAATTAATACATATGGGCCTCAAGGCCCTCTTACTTGCGCAGTAAGTTTTAGTACCACATTAGTCAACAGAATTTAAATTATACATATTATGTGCTTAAATACTTTACCTACATATGTTTTTAAATTACATAATTTAAGTTCTACATAAAAGGTTGTTTGTTGTTGTTGTTGTTATATTACTTTAATGTCAAAGAATAATGGCTAAAACTTTGAAGTATTAAAAAGATACGAAAGGAATTGAATGGAATATTTTTCAAGAAGAATGGTTCTAAATGAGCACATAATATTTATTTTATATTTCATAATGTTTAAAATCAAATGTACATCTTTTTTTCAATTAATAATGCGCATTATTACCAAATATCATGTGTTTCCCAAAAGGCAAGTTGTTTTGCATCGTTTTAAACTGTCCATTCATAACACCCGTATCCTAAGATGTTTTACAACATGTTCCAAGAAACAGATTCGTCTTGGCATTCCCGTGCTCCATAATGAGACAACCAGACAACATAAACAATAATGCATCTCGCCCAATGAAAGGGCGGGTACCATCAATTATCACCGTTCGCCACAGTAGTTGATCCGTCTATGAAATGAATCACGCTTCTTGGAAGCCCGTGTCTAATGCTGCGCGGGCGCATGTTGAGTGGACCGGACGGTACTGGCGTTGGTAGTACGGAATATCTGTGGTGATCCGTGGTAATTACTAGAATTGGTATCTTATTATTAAGTTAACTGAAACGATTTTTTAAAATCTGAATGTTAAGTAGATGTGACTCACATACTTTTTGGTATTTGGATAACTAGCGGAGACAAACATATGTGACTTAGTATTGGATACTAATTATTGAATCAGGATGTAAAGTAGACTCACTGTTTAATCATTACCTTGTGCAATTGGTTGGCTGCAAGATTATTATATATGAGTATCGTTTTTATTCGGCTGATTTAAAACTAAATCATCGGTTTAGGAAGATGTCAGGAGAAAATCTTAATATTCGATGATATCTGAATGTAAACCAAAGAAGCGTGGCTCTGTTGATGAGCCTCTCGTACTTCTAAGTGCTTCTAAGTGCCTGCATCATCATCATCCGCTAAATTTTCTGGTATCCTATTAAAATCTATACCTACTCCGTTTTACTGCAACATTTGCTCTAATTTCGCATGCAATGTGTACCTTCGTGGGAATCGACAATCGTCTTGACAAGCCCCGATCGGACGCTAACGGCCGAATAAATCAACCCATTAACGAACATGGTAGTTACCGCTTGTCTTGTAATCATCCTCCCGGTCGACGGCCCACAATTTCCTAAACAGATTTGAACCCTTGACCCCCGCTTCCGCGGTCCTATCGGTTTACCGAACTGAGCCGGTAGTAGTCGGTAGAGAGTACGCGGTATTCGGACTCTTTGATGCACCGATGTGAGATATGCGAGTTGATAAGCCACTGCGTTGGACGTAAGTTGGGAATGGGGTGACATATTGGCAAGTTATTTTACTGACTTCGCTAAGGCTGGTCTGCAATCGGGGATGAACGGGGGAAAGTGTAATAATAGTGTTAGTAAATGTATTTCATGCTTAGCATATAATTTGATAAATACAGTTTTACATTTTTATCTTCATCATCATTTTCTTTAGAGGCGGAGGAGGTTTTGGCTTATCTTTGAATTAGTTAAGC
Organism: Maruca vitrata; assembly: GCA_039566165.1. NCBI lineage: Eukaryota > Metazoa > Arthropoda > Insecta > Lepidoptera > Crambidae > Maruca > Maruca vitrata. Next base: position 14,106,312 of record CM076922.1, on the reverse strand, counting down.
TTAAGAAATTTAAACTATGTACTTATAATTCTCTCACTCTCTCTCTCTCTAAAATATACATATTATTTGGGATATATATACAGGCCTTTACATCTAAATAGATGATTTATGTAGCATCTCGCGGTCCATCACGGCAGCTGCGCTCGTGGCTGTACAAGCCGATGCGAGACTGGATCTTACGTCCGCATTTGCAGCAGGAGAACTGAGCGCTGCTAGGGTTCGGGTTTTTGAAGTGACGGTTGACACGTTTCACTGCAAGTTTGGGATATGTGTTAGAATATTGTCTACGTTCAACCATCACTTTTCAAAACTAGTAAATTCAAATCCGTCTCCACTCGACATGCAAACGCAAATAAATAACGGGTTTATTATATAATGTTTACGTTATTGTAAGTGAACTCATTCCAAAGTTGGAATACTATTTTGTTCGACTAAGTATAACATTACGCTAGCCCACTGCCGACCGTGACATAATAATACATTGTGATTTACCCATGTTATGCACATTTGCACGGTTAAGTACTGTCGCGTCATCTCATTATCTCAAGCATGCATTATTCGTTTTCCATGTAGATGTATTAATACTAGTGCACTAGTAGTGACTCAGTAAAATTCTCGCATTTGTAGGTAATAATAATGTGTCCTGATATGACTCAAATGCATATGTAGTGGTATGTGTAGAGGATTGGCGCCAGTTCTTTTATAGTTATCTCGAAAATTAGTTTATTTTTAAACGGATTCGCAATAAGAATGACGTTTGCGATACGACTGTGATAACTTTGGATAAAATTCGGCGTAAATTGTATACTGCGATGAATGCAACTGCGTAAAAGATAATCGCTGTTGGGAATTTTACACTTTCGGCGATAAAAGGTATTAAAAAGTTTTGATAATTTACTTGCAAGATTATTTTTGCATTACAATTCTAAAATGAACATAATAACTGGCTGAAGTTTTGAGTAATTCGACAGACGCTTCTCGTTTCTGTGAGGAAATCTTGCTTACAGAATTAGATATAATTCGTTGTAGATGATATTATTGTCTGTTACTCGTGGTAATTAGGAATAATTGTTGAATACAACGTAAAAAAACGTTGGTACAAATATTTACCACTTTGTGAATCGTCGCTCTATGAATGCCAAGTACAGTCAGCCAAAAAATGTGGTCTACCACCCTACGGTTGAGATTCGTTTGAACGTCATGAAACGTCAAGGTCAATTTTTCCTGGCAATAAGATTCAGTGAAAAGTCAACCTTAGCGATCATTATTACATCTCGCAGAAACTTTTGTCTAAAGTGATAGACCACTTTCTTGGCTGACTGTACAACATATCACGGGATCTCTGATTCAACACGACGATATACGCTCGCCAGTTTTTTTTCTAACACTCCAGTTTATCGACACCGAAACTGCTAAGGAATCTAAATACCTGGGCAATTATTTTTATTTGATTGTATATAATTGGTCATTCTACCCTTTTTGCGGTATTCTCGCCATGGCCGGCTCCGTGAGAAACTTTTAGCGTGGTCACTAAAAACCGATGATTGATGATTCTTAAGCGTGTAAAAAACGTATACACACGATGTATTAAAATTTAATCAACACTAATATGAAAGAGGCTGTCTGTACGTGCGAGGTTATGTTTCAATCGGTATGAGGCTTGGATCTGGTTAGTACTGTTATAGAGTATTACTATTAGGCAATAGTTTTCGGTATGACGATTGAGAAAGTGGGCGTTTCGTTTATTTGTTACAATTGATTATTAATTAATTTTATTCATAGGAAATTGTACATAGTTTAAAGAGTTGACATTATTTATTTATTTATAACAACATGGGATGCTCTTACGCGAATTACATGGCCTAAACTTTTTTTTTCATTGGTGATATGCTTACATAAATAATGAAGAATGAAAGTAAAATTTATTAAACACATGCATCACATCTTCCAATAGAAATTTTGAAGGCATTATGTTTATTTTTTTTAGCATTATTGAATAAATTGGCATTATAGTATAACTATAATATTTATTAGTCAGTTTTTCAACTTATATTGATGAGGTCGTGTGTAATCGATGGCAAGCCTAATCGGAAACGTGCATATATTGGTGATTAATGATGAAGCTGTATAAGCAACGGCTTTACTTGAAAGAAATATCTCACGTGATGGTGATCATGGTTTAATGGAATATTATGGCTTAATAAGCAGCACAAGTCAAGCAAACTGTCTTGTGGTGTTAATAATAATACATATTTGGGACATATCTAGTATCTACACACGGCCTATCCAACTGACCACACACAATGTAGAGCTTGTATTATGATGTTCCATATCTCTACATGGATTTTATGTTTATTTATCGTTGCTATTAGGAAAAAGGTTAAAACAACTTTTTTGAACCAGAGCTATTTATAAATACAAACATAAAAATACATATACTATAGCGAGAGTAACTTAGCGTTGTTCCACAGAGCGGCTTAGTAGTTGACACGAAATAAGCCAGTCACAAAAACAAAGTGACCGTTGATATTTTTTTAAATCACACAGCATCGCATACAAACATCTCCTCGACGTCATATATTCATGTTTCGTCTCACCGGATGCAAATGAAATTCCCCTTAAATGACGCATAGGCCAGTTTCACACTTAGGTTATCGGCAAAGTCTGAGGCTTGCAGAGAGCCCAATCAATGGATGTTCTGTAGTCTCAAGGTTATTGAGTCGACCGTGCTTGATTCATTCAATGATATTCAATGTTGAAGTTTTAAATAATTTTAATTGCTTACAGTCATAAATTGGCCACATGCGACAGATATCGTATGTGAATAATCCGATCTCGAATTACGGCTTTTCCCTCGTCTATATGTTACATTGACGGGGGCGTTTCTATGAACGACTAGATATTATAGTCATATCAGAAAATTTATATTTCGTGAATCATACCGCAATTTGGAATTGATCGTTAAACACGCTAATTACTCTACTATTAATTAATTGAACTGAATTGGAAATTAATATGTTTGAAATTCCTTATGAACTCTACAACATTTTACTATGTATGTACTAGTTAAGCATATCGGAAAATACAAATCTTCGAATTTAAGGTCTTTAAGGGTATACGACGTAATACGACGATGGCTTGGAGTAGACTCGTCATCATCACCAGACTTGCGGGGGGGCGGATGGCGCTCACCCCTAAGTTAAGGATGCATACTGGATACACGTGTTGTTCGTGGCGGTAGCAACTAAGGTAGAACAAACGGCTCGCGCGACACGGTACAAAATGCTCAAAATGCTTAATGAGCACTCACCGCCATCACGTGCAACCAGTTTTAAGCATCTCTTAGCCATTAATCGAATGTAAATGTTCAATTCAATATTGATAATCTTTTCTATATCTTTTCAGATGAGGCAGTCGCGACTGTCGTCTATTAACATCCGTTCGGCAAGCAGTAAGTACACATCCATGCAACTAAATAAAATTGAAGTGTCTGTTTGTAATCTTAAAATAACGACTTCTGAGTAAATGACTATACATCACAAAACACAGTTGAAAACATTTTTGTCTGTCCGTCTGGTTATTCTTGATAATCTCCGAAACGGCTGAATAAATTTTGACGGGACTTTCAGTAATTGATAGAAATAATCTAAAATAACATATATTAAGCGTAAAATTAAGAATACAAAACCAAAATAAAACAAACACACACAAATATGATCAAAAGGTTCTGCCTCAGCATGTGCCGTAGGTTACAAGGACGGAACAGCGCTGGTATTATAATAGCTAATTTTTCAAGGTACATTATAGGTCGGTTGGTGTGGGGACACCACCGTCGGCATTGCACCAACGGCCGTCTCTGAGGGACGGAAGCGACCCTGTGTATCGGGTTGCCCCGTCGCCCCCCTCGGCTGGGGGGGCTTGAATGGAGCCCATGGAGGCTGACCGCCGGCGGTGTTGTGAGTGAAGGCTATGCCAGATACCACGACACCGCCAATAGGCGACGAGGTACCCCGGTGTTTTAGTCGGTATACCCCCTGGGCATTGCAGTGGTGGCAAGTCGTCAGTAGTCGCGGCTGGCATTTACCATCTCTTCGCCAGTCGCTGGGGAGTCCGACACACCACCCGGAGAGAACCCCCTCTCAGAGTGAAGGTGCGCAACGCATTTCACCGGGTTAAAAAAAAAAAAAAAGGTACATTATAGGTATTATTTTCCACGCGAAGTCGCGGGCGGCTGCTAGTTTAATATAAAAAACGTGCATTCAGCACTTTCCTGTTTACGCTCCTTTCCAGGGATTTCGTGTTTTTTCCCCTCGTGAATTACTCCCTTTTTCGAGACATACGACAGTTTTACGAGACCACTTGTTGATCAATTAATGCGCGCCATTTTTCTGCAGCGGCCCCATATAGAATGATGTTGTGAGGTGGCCGTAATGAAAATGCTTTTAAGGATTGAACGTTTTCATTGGCGTTTTGGATGTCAACTGGTCTTTTATTTTGGTTTGTTGGAATAGTGGGTTTGTTTTAAAAAGACTGTGGTTGGGTTCCAAAATATCTTTGCTAGACACGTTCGTCGCTAGCACTTTATTCATAATCAAAACCAATTGTATGTACATACAATTGTACGTACATGTTTCATTTTGTGATTAGTAAAGCTTTCAAGTGATAGAATCAACTCATATAAATTACTTCTAAAATCAGCATAAATGTATTTAATTTTTTTTAACATGGATCCGGCTGCACATAGGTTACCAATTTAAACTTTCAGTCAAGCTTGATTATTGGTTTTATACTGTTACCTACAGTTAAATTTTAGAGGAAAAGCAACCCATCCACAAGTCAATTTAGTGTGACCTACTTACTTATTTTCCCTAATTGACTAATGTTGGCTTGGAGTATCCTTGTCATCATCACCGGACTTGCAGAAGAGCGGGTGACTCTCTCCCTGCAACACAACGCAGCGTTAACCATCATCATTTCTTTGGGTTCAGCGGTAAACATATTTACAAGTGAACTGTCTAAATCTGGCGTTTAGCGCAGTATCTGACTGTCGACCCGAAGATACCGACCCGCCGATAACCCGGGCTCATCCGAAGGGCGCGCGATAACGACTCCAATATTCACTTCTATTGATAAACTGGGTATTTTTGGAGATAAGTTAACTCGGAAACTCTTGAAAAATCACCACTGAATTGGAAAATACTGCACGTAGGGGAAAATTATGATCGACTCGGATTAGTTTCTATAAAAATCATGCTTTTTATGCAAATGATTTCAACAAGAATGTCTGATCAAACCTCTTGAGATATTTATTCCAATTTTCAGTATGTATACTATATCGTACATATTCTAGTAGTACCATAATAAAACCAAGGAGACATCAATATAAAGCAAATGGACATGTGGTTACTAAATTAGCTCGCTATACACACAATACAATAAATAAATAAATAAATAAATAAATAAATACAACAAACATCAAGTGTGAATGGAACCGACGAACTAGCATTACGTGTTTACTCATAATTGACATTGATGCTATCTGCCTGTGGTCACCGCGGTGCATGATTCGTTATCGGACGATTAATTAAATGTCGTCTTAGAACCTTGTCCCGCTTGGGAACGTAGCGTGCCAGTTTGTTATTGTAAATAAATAAACACCGATGTCCAAATAGCTGCGACGGATAAGATAGATGTATCGAATGATCGTAAACGGTGAACGGTTCTGGAAAGATTTTCGTAATATTGTCGTTTGTGGAGTCGATAAGAATGCGTAACAGTTGAAGATAGTATTTACATTGATGATGAATACAAGAACCTTCTTTATTTCACAGGCTATGAGGATGTTACGGGAGTTAATCTTGTCAAAGTATTAGGATAAGGTCCATATCTGTTTTATCTAAAAAGTACATACATACATACATACATATATAAATCATGCCATTTTTCTAGAGGGAGTAGGCAGAGATCACTACCTGCTATATGCTACGGTCCTGGCACACCACTTTCGCTTCTTCCACATACATCAACCTCTTCATGCATGCTCGTCAATAACGGGTACTTTTAATTTGACCTCTCTTTAAGATCCTCTCTCTGGCTATGTATTGATAATGAGAGAATCCTACATTAGATTAAAATATGTAGTCATTATTATTGTCATCATCACTAAAATCTGATATCCTCGTCGCAACAAGTATTCCAATAAAAATGTTCCGTATATTATGTTAAACGTATATGTATTATACTGTTTAACCCTTCCCATCATTGCATATGCATAGCCGCCGTCATTTGTCCTTTCACAAAAGGACTAGCGGGGTATACGTTTTTTTCAACCCGTTCCGTCATTTCGTCCCGTTTCTGTGGCACCGTTACATTATTTTTTTGGATCCCGGGCCCGAAATGAATTAAAAAGCCATCGTGATTGCAGTTTTTTGATATCATTTGCAGGAAGTGACTGATTCGTCGAGTGTGCCACGAGAACAGTTATTAGTTGACAGATGGACTATGTTTTGTCCGACTACGCATGAAAAAAGAGGAATTTGGGACCTGTTGTACTCTTTTTCTTATAGTTGGGTGGTTGTGACGTGATTAGCTATAATATGCAATTAAAAATAATCGGGTTTTCAATACGAGTGAGAATAAAAATTATGGAATTCATCAAGTACTTGGATAGTAATGTGAATCATTTCTAGTTCATCTATTATCGTCGAATTATCAATAGAACAGTATCGCTGTTAAAGCAATATCATACTCGTTTTTAGCTCGTTGCTAATTGGCCATTGCAAGTATAAATGTTATTTACGAAACATGTATGTGTACAGAAATACATACATCATTAAAATAATTTTTAGATTGCCTATTACATTGTGTTTTTTATCACTCGTTAAGGAAATACACAATACACATATATCCTTATGAATTTAACGGAAAATTGTCGCTTATCACCAACGCGTAGTTTTAATTAACATACCTAATCATTATTTGTAATTAGGCGTGTTTCTAAAAGTTACCGGTTTCCTTATCAGTCTATGTTGTTCCCTCTTTTAATTTTTCTCATTAGAACAATAGTAGAGGTGCTTACGTATGTTCTACAGAGGTATTAATGAATAATTTTACATATTAGGATAGATAACGCTCTTCTTGGGTACCAGACTTCAAAAGGAAATGCGGGACCCATAAAAAATTACTTTGATGTCTCTCTATCAAAACCGTGTTTCTGGGAATGTCATGATCGAGTTTATCAAGTTTAAATCTGTTGTTGATGATGTACGTACTCATGAAATAGTTTAATATAACTTTCAAGTAAGTTACGTGACTTATATCTTAACTGGGAACATCATTTACCCGTGTTAAATGATACTATTTCAATACTTAACATCCTACCAGCAATGACAGTCTAGAATTTCGTATTCTTAACTTGATTATTTAAGTAGTTAATTTCCTAAAAACAGTAAGAACAAGCATTATTCTCATGAGCAATTTGTGTAAGACGAAACCGAGAAAATAAAACAGACATTATTTTTGTCGCAAAGTTTATATGTGTTACCGGCCAAACCCGATTTCAGGACAAACTAGTTTAGCCTAGGCCAAACTAGTTTGTCCTAAGCCTGTCAGGATAAACCGGTATAGCCTAGTCCAAACTAGTTTGTCCTAAGCCCGTTAGGATAAACCAGTTTAGACTAGGCCAAACTAGTTGATCTTGATATAGATACGCATTATCTAGGATATACTGGCATGGCCTTTTCCATGCATTGTAATATGTCAAGAATGTCAAAATAAATAGATTATCCAAATAAAATCCTCCGCAATAGGAAAAATAATAATTTTTAATATACTATAATCTTATTTCTTGTTTCTTATAAAGATAGGATAAACCGGTATGGCCTCCTGTTTACAAAAATTAAATTAAAAAATTGTGATAGCATGAAAATTAAAGGAGTTATAGTCAAAAACATATTTTATTTTTCTCTACTCCGTAACTGAAAATTTCTGCATGTGATTATTTGGAGCAATGTGAGAGTACGCAGTATAATACAGAGACCCAAAACTATTGTATTGTGTATAATTAATATACATAATTATCTGTGCCCGCGACTTCGTTCGCGTGGACTATGAGATTTTACATCCAAAAGTTTTTGCCCAATAACTCCCGTTCCCGTGCGAATTTTGCAATATCGCGTTGCAAGTAAACTTAAATGCTGGCGCGCAGGTTTGCTAGGTGTAGTAAACAAGTTAAAGTGACCCTGTTTAAAGCTTTCTGTCAGGTATTTTACACCAGTAGCCTCTGGGTCAGTTATACCCAAAAGACTCACAACGCTCTCAGGGTTCAATATAATAACGTATTTAGGGCACTGATGGCGCTACCCCGTTATTGCAGTGCGTCGTTTATGTTTGCTCAGGAGCGCACAGACGATTTTTACGCCATAAGACGCAAACGAGTTGCGTCGCTGTTGAGCAGGGTTCGGGCTAGCGCCAACAGTGTGCTGCAGGTCATTGCGCAAAAAATGGACTGCCCCATTCTAAAACACTGGGTGGGGCTGGTGATATAAAACTAACATAGGTTAAGTTTACTAACAATTTAATGGACTCTGTTGTCTTAATAAATGAATTTATTATTATTATTATTATTAAAAAAAATTCAGGGTTTCAAGGGTTGAAAGGGGGTTAAAACTTGAAAATTATTATAGAAAATATAAAATATTATTTACTCTATATTTACACACTAATGTATTTCTTTGTGTTTTTTCAATTTAGGGGTTGTTTGCAAGGGTTGTAAGATTTTCAAGGGTTGAAATTATTTTAATATGAGGTCATTGTGTTAGAAAACACTTCACGACTTCATCACTCACTATTAGATGTGTTTTTTATCGATTAAAGTTTTTCGATTAAGGTTTTGTTTACACCCTTTAAAAATAATAGGCGCAGTTCAGATCATTTTCACTTTTGAAGTTATGGGGTACATAATACTCATATGATTATTTCTTTTTATTATTATTTGTTAAAGTATGATTGTTTGTATTATCATTTATTATCCACTAGCGGCCGCCCGCGACTTTGTCTGCGTATTAATGGGTTTAAGTAGCAATGATGTATTAAAATAGCCAGCTACCTCCATACCACGTTTTATAAAAATCTATAAACGTAAAAGTTTTCCCATACTAATTTTCACCCCTCCCCCCCCCCCCCAATGAATGAAATTAAAAAAAATAGCGCTGGTGTCTCTCCGGAGTGCCAGCTACCTCTATACCAAGTTTTATAAAAATAGACAAACACGTAAAAATACAATACAATTTTCACCACCCCACCACCCCACCCCCCCCCGCCCAATGGGGATTGAGTTTAAAAAAAAGTAGCCTATATGTTATTCCAGATTGCCAGCCACCAGCATACCAAATTTCATGAAAATCGGTTCAGAAGTTTGAGCGTGAAAGAGTAACAAACATCCACACATACATCCATACATCCACACATCCATACTTACAAACTTTCACGTTTATAATATTAGTAAGGAGTAAGGATAATTTTTAACGACATAATAATTTTAATAATTAAGACATTATTGCTTACATAAAAAAAAAACATTTATTTCTTGCCAAATATAGTATGATTGCACGAATGAAAACTTAACGACGAATCATTATAAGAAGTAAGAAATAAGATTATAGTATAATAAAAATTATTATTTTTCCAATTACGAAGGATTTTATTTGGATAATCTATTTATTTTGACTTTCTTGACATATTACAATGTCTGGAAAAGGCCATACCAGTTTATCCTAGATAATGCGTATCTATATCAAGATCACCTAGTTTGGCCTAGTCTAAACTGGTTTATCCTAACGGGCTTAGGACAAACTAGTTTGGACTAGGCTATACCGGTTTATCCTATCGGGCTTAGGACAAACTAGTTTGGCCTAGGCTAAACTAGTTTGTCCTGAAATCGGGTTTGGCCGGTAACATATGTACTAAATAAAGTAAATTTATTTATCGCTTTCTCATTACTTGGTGAATGTACTGATTTACTACTATTTTGGTAGAAGAATGTCCTGCAAGTAAACTAATTATTATTATTATGATTACGCCAAAAATAGTTCAAAGTTCATGGTGATTTGTATGAATAATATTTAGAAGGGTTTTTTTCACAATTCGAACCAGTATGAGTCATGCCAGAAGTCCTTTCTGTGACGTCACTGTTACACGGAAATTACCTACCCGTTTTCTCAAGCTTTCGGGTTTGTCATGATATCGGATGACTCATAGGGCGTCCGACCGATTTCGGCAATGGCGGCACAATATATATCAGCCAAGTGCGCAGGACATATTAAAGTGCACAGCACTCTCTGTTGCCTTACTCTCATAGTTCGGTGAGACGGCAATCCGACATGAGGGATGAGCGATCGGGCGGCAGGACCACCGGCTTAAAGTGCTTTCCAAGGCACGGGCGTGCATCCGCCAACTTCCTGATTCCGGGTTGAGTAGTTTCTTTACAGAGAAACTCACACAATTTTTGCAAACTCGAACGGGACCTCTCGGTCCTTACGCAGCGCTTGCTACCAATAGACCTACGAGGCAGTGAATGACTCTTTTAAAAACGAATAAAATATTTATTTCTCAATCTCAGTTATGTACTTTCCTGTACGGAGTTTAACTTTTATGTTCCACTGCTTGAGTGTATTGGACGGGTTTCTCAGAATCTTTTAATATTATATTGATTCTGATTCATTTTCGAAGTCGTATCCCCAAGTATCTCATAATGTTTGGAAAATATTTTTATTATTCGCCACTCAATGTGAATCATTTTTAAACGACGCCTGGATATGTTGGTTACAATTAACATTAAATCGTTTTTCCTATGATAGTATAAATTTCATTCTATATTTGCAAACTGAAAAGAACGAATTTAGATATCCCTTTTATAACATGATTTAGGTACAAATAGCTATTAACAAAACATTTTCCTCTTTATTCAAAAAACAATACTTAAAAATGTTTGTTCAAAATTCGAATCCGGTGTTGCGGTCGTTGATAAAGCATTAACATGTTTCGTATTTTTCTCAGGGAACGTGCCTAAACTAAGCTAATGAGCAAGCTAATAGTGTTTTGCCCAGTTTTAGAAATATAAATTACATTTGCGTATTTTTTTACATACTTACCTACAAAACACATGGTTTTTGACATGTTAATTAGAACTTTCAGATGAAATAAAATATATTATTGCTATTGTTTAGACAGGGGTTCAAAATTAAACTGGCATTTTGGCATTTATGAGGCCGATCTGACGTTCCCAGTCCAAAAAGGTGGTTTACTTGGACCCTCGTCCTGCCACATGACGGATATGTGATTCTGAAACACATTAATTACTATGAATGCTTTGTGTTTTGGAACTATGAGTGTCCTTTAAAGTTGTTATAATTATTATGTATTTATAAATATCTATCTATCTACGCCCATGGTACAAGTTCTGCTTAGTTTGGGGTCAGATGATCGTGTGTGAAAATTTCTTAGATATTTAAATGTTCCAGATATTATTTTTTACGATTTGACACTTATTTTATTTGGCGTAGGTCAATAATATCATTTATCTATCAGATGGATCTTTCTAATTCATACTCACATTTTAATATAAGTAAAGTAATCTGCGTCTTTTCATTGCTGTCTTGTCTGGTACTGTAATTTCGATTATGACTTCGTAAAACTTATTTACAATTATAATATAACATTAATACTTGCTTTAAGCATTTCATCGAGGACTATCACGTAAGGCCCCATGAGTATGAGTTGCTAGCCCTTCAACGAGGGGCGATTACGGTGTAAGTACCCTTTTTGATTGTTGCAAAGCCGCTCCCAATTACCTGTGGTTGATAGTACCATGAGTAGTGATGTGCCCGCTCATCTGTGAAAAGTAAATGCTTCTTTATCCTGTGAATAAGAATTTACAGGAGTAATTACTGGTGCTTATTTCTATTATAATTTGAAAATTAACATTTAACGGTTGCATTTATGATTATAGCGATGTTTAAAACAAAATGTTCTTAATATTTAAAAATTAATTCGCAGCGTAAATCAATTTGAAAATATTTTAATCTTTTGATAACTTATAGTGTGGTGAAGTGATCATTATAAATACCGACGTCCCTTCTCCCTGTTGGTTATACTACAATAAGTAAGTTGGCACTTATAGAACCATTACATCACATGACAGAGAATCACATGCCTAGTCCAGTAAAGAGATAGCTCGTTGATCGACTGTCACGTCTTTTTATTTTTATTGATGGCAATCGAGTCTCTGCGTAGTTCATCGATGGCAATATCGTGTGGTGAATTCGATGTAACTTTTATTGTACTCAATTGGGTGGATATGTCACCGTAAAATTGCAAATAAGGATAGATTGCAATCTATCTCGCTAGATTGTGAACTGTCGAATAATTGTGAACCATAACATGATGCTTACAATTCATCGTGTGATTATTCATCTGATTGCAATCTATCGAAGTGAAACTGATAAATTGCGATCTTAAATATGTCACTTGTCAATGATGTCAATGCCTGATTGGTCAGTTATAGGCATAGCCTATAGCCGACCAATCAGGGACAGCCCTAGGACAGCCGTCCGAAGGCTGTCCCTGATTGGTCGGCCTTAAAGTCAACCGTGAACTATAGTTCACAATTATTCGACAGTTCACAATCTCGCGAGATAGATTGCAATCTATCCTTATTTGCAATTTTACGGTGACAGATACACCCTTAGTAGACAAATTTTTCAGGTCTATCGGGTCAATCTGAAGCTGTCCTAACTTCAAATAAAACGATGCTAGATTTAAATTAAAGTTGATAGGATTGACAACAGAGTGTTCCTAATTAGAAAACTGACACTGTCCGGGATATTTACCATGTTGTTTTGTTTTACAACATGGTTAATATCCCGGACAGTTTCAGTTTTCCAATGTATGTAACCATGACAGTTTAAAATTATATAGTGTTCCTAATATCAGCTGTTATTGATGTTATGCTACATCCCACTTAGTTCCGTGACATAACAAAACTTAGGTATTAGTTTGCTACTGTAGTACTATGGCGTTTTTCGAGCTCAAGATACTAATATTTCAAATAGTAAGTATCAAAAGCACTAAAAATCGTAGGGTAAATTATAAAAGGTTATTCGACCATGTTAAGTGTCTCAAAAAATTGCCCGTTTCCAAAACATTACGTATGTTGTGACGGCGCGTCCGTATTAGACCCGTGACATTTGTGTGGATCATTATTGACGGTTACGGGCGACTTCGATGTTTGATAGAGACCTTGAACTTTGAAACATTTTGTTTTGTTTTCGATTGATGGTTGATGTGCAACCAGTACCGTTAGTGGTCAGTAATAAGTGTAGATAGAGCTGTCTTTTTGAAAATCGCTTCCTACAAACAAAACGACGTATGTAAGAAATTAACTTAATGAATGAATGAATGAATTAATTAAATTATTAGTTTCTCTGCATGTTACGTACAAGAGTTCATCGTCGGTGTACTTTCACTGTCCAATTTCTGGTTAAACTTGTTCGGATATGTCATATCTAAAACCAAACAGTTCCTCAATATGACTAAAGATTGGTGCATTATTATTTCGCATTTCATTAGCTATGCCATTTTTAGATCATCTCTACATAGTATAAAGCAAAGTCGCTTCCCGCGTCTGTTTGTCCCTATGTATGCCTATATCTTTAAAACTACACAACGTATTTTGATGCGGTTTTTAATAGATAGAGGTTTTTATGTATAATATACCCGAAGCGAAGCGAGGGCGTGTCACTAGACGTTTCCTAATCCATGATCAACGGACTACACATACGAGATTATATTGCTTTGAAAAGTTCGTAAACACAGGTGCACTTTCGCTCGCCTCTCAAAGTCCACTACATCAGTCCCGTCTTATGTCGGTATAATTATTCAGCAACGACTAACGAGGGATGATCCCGCTCAAGAATGCGCATGTCGGGCGTCGTTTCCTGCGCAGGAGTCGCGCAAGGTCGCGGCTAGCATCTGCGCACCGGCCCGACCGGACGACGGCTGCGCGCGCGCACCATAGGCTCACATGACGGACGGACGGACCGACGGTTTGACCCTTAGTGTCTAAACAAACTATGCCGAAAATACGCGGCCGAAGATCCGCGGTTGATTTTATTTTTTGACGGCTGATATGACACATCAAAACGCGCCACCTGGCTGTCCAGATCTTAAGAACCAGTGTCTTGAGGATTAGACAGGGCAGTTTTAACACGCTAGTACAGTGCACTAGCGTAGTATCGCTGCCCTGTCCTCGTTAAAGAGCGTCGATGGCCTAGTGGTAAAGGTCGTAGTTTGGCATGCGAGAGGTCGCCAGTTCAAACCCCGAGGTGAAGGAAAACATCGTGAGGAAACCTGCACACCTAAGAAGAAATTCTAAGGTTGTGTAGTCCACCAACCCGCACTTAGCCAGGGTTGTTGACTAAGGCCTCATCGCCCTAGTATAGGATAGGCCCGTGCCCCAGCAGTGGGGACGTATATATTGGCTGATGATGATGACAGTGCACTACAGCTTATGGGTGAGAGGCATCCGCTCTTTCGCGAGTCCGGTGATGACAAGGCTACTCTAAACCACCATCTAATTTCATCGCGTCTTAAACCATTTTATTTATTTATTTATTTATTTATGTAAACGAATTCCTCGTCATATAAGCCCGGCTTTTTGGCCTGTTCCGTGCGAACCGTGTCACGGGGCGCTCTGACTCAGCTCGTTCCCTTCAGGCTTCGTCGCCAATACTAAACACCTAAACGTATGCAGCTATGCACTAATGGAGAACGGTGGGGGTCAGTCCGCCGCTCCCCCGCTGTTAGGGGTTATGGTCAGCCGTTTACTTTTACCCGAGTTGATTTTGTTTATTAGTCGCATAATTCGCATTGCAGCCTTTGTTTCAATTCCATTATTCTACATTCAAGAAAGAATACTTTTTGAAATTTTTGATATTTATGCTGGTACTTCGTATGTTACACTCTGTTGGTCATTTTATTCTGTATCATACCTAATATTATTATTGTGTCGCCGTGTAATCCCACAAAGAATACCGAAATATGCATAATCTCTGGCCCAAATTTTGCTCTGGCCCAAATGTCAATACTTTTGTGTTCAAACGACAGAATTAGAATTCCAATATGTATTCATTCTTTAAAACAACATTTACGCAATCATTCACTAAGGTCCCATTCATTTTCAAAGGAAAATTTCTCAAAATTCGCGCATTCACAACGCACAATAATTCATAAACACAGTCAACGGCCGCCATTATTCGCCCGACGGGCCCATTGATCGCGGAACTAGTCCAGCTTTTGTAGAAAGCGCAATTTTCACCGGTGCATTGCATGCGTATAGCGAAACCTTCACATTTACATTTGTGTCCATAAATCAGAGAAGTTTGCCTTTTGATAAAGCGCAGGTGTCCGGCGGCGAGCTCGAGACGCCATTGTTGCGCCGGGGTCCCATTCACCTGCGAATTTGTCCATCCCTCTATTAGCCGAAGAGACCGCCGTCTTAGCATCCTGTGCGCGACACACCACTATCTCAAATACTCGAGTAATCTCATTGCTTTACGTACACCAACAAATTAGAATCTACTTCAAACATTTAAGCGTCATTTTCGCATGCCCCAGATTAGACCGGATGGGAAGCCGAGATGCTGTAATTTGGCCGTACAATACCGTGCAATAATAATCGCGGCCGTTCGTAATTGCGACGACATCCGTTGAACAAGATGTACGGGCTTACATGTGCTGTGCGCCGCGTGTGAAAGTTCGAAAGGGCCTGGCATGCGGCGCGCCGAGTTACGGCATCGACGCGATTGGAACCCGTTTCACGCATTTCATATGTATCTGCTTTCATCGCGGCCGACGCTTGAGATAGCTCAGTTTTATAGCTTTTAAATTGACCCCGCGTGCCGCCTCGTGTTTTTGTAAGGAGCGGATTAGGCGGGCGGTTCACACCTAATTTCGTAAGCTCTTTTGTGGCAGAAGCGTCCTACCGCGACATATGGCGCGAGCACCATTATCGTCATTGTCCGGACGTACTTTTTTTCCAGGGCGGAAGTCCCATTGTTACTTCGGTTATCGTGTGGACACTGTCAAATGTGATTTGTATCCGTGTTTTGACAATCCGCGCTAGATAAACGCTTTCACAAATGCTTTACGGCCGTGTCCGGCTTTTTCGGTTAAATGAAATTTCGGGTAAGTAACATCGGAAAACACTTTGTGCAAACGCAGGTAGAATTCCGTCGGTTGAAGTTTTTTGATCGCAGTAAAAAATAAAGAGAACGAGTGTCGTTTAATCCGATAAGATCTGTTTCCGATCGCGCCCATCCTAAAAAGGTTTACTTACATGTGTTTAATTTTGTTGTAATGTCAATTGAAAAAATAAAAGGTTTCGTGAAGGTAGCGCGAGTGGGCGTGGGATCATCGGATCGGGTTAAAGGACCGGATATCCTCAAGTGTTTTGTATCATTTTTGTAATTTGAATTGTTAAAAGATTTAACCTTTCCTCGATATCGGATTGAATAGAAGTGGATTCGGAACGATAAAGAAGCGTAATATAATACGTTATCTTCCGTCTTTGAAACGGTATGTTCCCTATTTCTCCTTAACATATTGTGGGAGCGAGCATTTTTGACGAACATTATCATCAACAGAGTTACTTATTGTACAATCTTTCCACCTAAAATCAATTTCTATCACATAAATATAATGTGGGTATATCGACATCCAACATTTGCAATCGGTACTTTTTGATAGATTTCAATGTTGAGCAAATATTAGAGGCTCTTTGAATGTTTAATCGATTTCAAAGTCCTTAAGATACACATTGTTAAACTTGGGAATGATTTCCGTGCCCCATCCGTTCATAAGCTTTCAATTTCAAACTTAACTAAACCACTCAGCCGTGGATAAGACTTTGATATTAAAATGTACACACAAGCTCTTTATTTTTCGACCAGAAACAATCAGGTTGGTCTTTTAACTTTTTGTTCAAAGATTTTTATTTTGTTAAACTCATCGGCAATATCGCACGGCTGACTCGGCTCGACATCATGCTGTCAGATGCAGTTACGGAGAGCGATAGGCCCCCACGATAGGTATTTTATTTTTGACCAAGTTTTTCAGGACTCAGTACGCCTGACTACCTTCCTCCCGTCAAGAACCGCTATGCAAAGCCAATGAGCGCAACCATAAAAGAGTAAAAACTACTAAGTAACTATATATACATCTATCAGTATATCTGTCTGTCTGCGAGATGAAAGATTCAATCACGATTCGGATCGCTTCCGAGAAGCTCGCCTCGTTTTTTTTCTAGCGAAGCTCAATAGTTTCGGGGCCCCACAGACCGGCTATTTCGCCCGTCAGTTATTCTCTTTTAATACTCATTCTGAGCTTTTGTGTTTGCCGTTTTTTTTTCTTGGGTTTTTGAGGAATGTTTGGGTTTTTCGTCAGCTCGAAATCTTAAAAATCGGTAATACACAAAAGCGTTAATTGGTCTTATCGGAATTAGGTAATTCTGATCCTTAGTTGTGTGGAACGAATTCTTAATAGATTAGGTTTTAGATTAGTGGCGTTCCTTCTTTAAAGCGATTACAGTTCGTGTGCTCAACTGACAATTAACGGAGTTTCAGTTTGATAACCGCCATTTAGTTTTTGTCTGACATACTCGCCTTAACCGACAATGCAACTGCAATATCGTTATTCAAATTTTAATATGTTGTACAAAAGACAAGACATAACCATTGAATTTAGCAGTTGTTTGTCAGATATAAAATTTATTGCAACAAAAACTGGTGTTTGTCTCGAGTAGAGTTCCAGTTTGAGCTGGTCTGCAGACTGGTTCGTCGAATCGGCACGCCTGCCCTTACGCCGCATTCACATATTGTGTTCCAACATTTCCCTTGGCCCTTCCATTGTAAAGACATTCGTATATGTATTGACTAACCGTCTGTTTCGGCTGTGTCCGCTATTGTCTACGCTCTCAATGAAGTCTGGGGTCAACAGTCAACGACCTCAGATTCGACTGTAGTCGTCGGGTAGGTTAGTGCTACTAAAAAAAATGATTTATGACCGTACGCGCCGAAACGCACTGCATCCACCATGACACAACAAACCAGCAAAATTGTCGTGCAATCAATCTGAAGCCGGTGGGTGGCTGAATATGCCGAGTATTCCCACCGGCCATCTACTTAATTCTTTGCACCATTGCCATTATTATCAATTACGCCGTCGTCAAATTAATTTTATTATTCTGAGGATCCTCGTCGTTAACCGGCAAAGCGCTCTTGGCCGCATTTTTTCTCCACCACCAATCACTCGGGAGTCGTGAGATGGTTATTTTTTTTACTACAGACCCGTTACTGATCCGCACTTTACACTCAATCGGCGCGCCGTGGAAACCAATAGCATCGCGTACATGTACGGCTCGGCGTGAACCGGCCATTCTGCCCCGCCCGCGCGCGCGCCGATCGACAGCGAACAACTAATTGGAACCTCTCATTTGTTAACGTTTCAATTTTGTGTGTGTAACAGCTAAGTGGATGTTTTTATATGAGGAAAGAGATTTACAGTGTTTTTTGGAGACCACCTTGTATGACAGTGAGTTGATTTAGGGATGCGAAGATCGCGCGCATATGTTTGGAGTAATGAAAAACAAAGATGGCTTCCAAGAGATGAGGATTGGGAGGCCGCGGTTTTTGGGCAATTCGTTTTAAAGTTGAATTTTTTTATGTTTTCTCACGGTAGAGTGTTTGTTGTGACTTTGATAAAATATTTATAGTTTTATTAGCTGGTTACGTTTAGTTCAACATTTTTTTATTTAAGTATAAATTACATAATTCTGATTGTGCACAGCCAATAAAATTATTTCAACCACTACACTAAAAGGTTTATGTAAACATAATGAAAGTATAATATATTATATGAACCTACTGTATTTTTTGTAGTCTTGCAAATGTGACGTTTACGCCACATACTGATTTTAAAACACATCTGTAAATGTCTCAATATCAATAAGAAAATCGTTTCAAAAATCCACGTATCAGTTAGAAAGGAGTGATTTAAATAAAAAAAAAGAGTTAAAATTTTATAAACGGGCGCAGTAAAAACTTTCGTTTCACCGGACTTGTGCTTTACGTCCATAATAATATATTTGCCGAACGCAGTAATGAAAATTAACAAGGCAGTAAACTTGGGCTTATAAAAAATTTTAACGTTTTTGGCTCATTTTGAAAATTTATCAACGTCGTTTGCGAGCGGAAAGCGGATACGCACCTTATGTGCGACAATGTCGTTATTTTTAGCGACATTTTAACACCTTCAGATCTCACCACCGCCGATTGGAATTGTTTATTTTATTTTCCCAGCACATTCATCGTCTGCCACAAAATGTCGAATACAAATGTAGCCCGTAAACCATCGCTACACGAACTACTAAATTGTATAATGTAAGCATACTTGAGACTATAAAACTGATAGCGACATGAAAGCCTCGTAAATTGTCACTGTCTAGACAAAATTGTATTCTACAAACGTGAGAATAAGATCCATATGAATAAATAAATATTGGTGTTTTAAATTAAGTCCTTATTTTCTGATTGAAAGCTAATAAGATCGTGATACGAAAGTTAACCACAGCACAATTTATTAATAGCTGTTTAATTATACCAACAGAATGACTAGCTTCCTTCCATAAAACACTCCTGATACTTTTACCATGAACATAGTGTAAACTGAGGACAGTGAACCAATATAATTAACCTATACAAATATTTATATATTTATAGTAAAATCATTTAATCATTTATTTAGTTGACAGTTGTTTGTTACTTACGATGATTGCCGCCAGAGGTTAAAAAAAATGGCAAATCATATTATTTTATAAAAGATAAATTACAAGTTACTTACTATTTAAAATCATAAAGCCGATGTTTGAACCAAAAGTACATTGTGATATTAACGATTTGTATTATGTTGAAGAGCCGTGATTTTAACGCATCCATTTAAATACCTTTCAATAAAAAATAAATAAAACAGCTTTACCAAGCAAATGTATTCACTGAAATAACCCAAATTGTGTCTCACAAAGCAAAATAGTTATTCGCTAAGCAGTTCACGATGAATGCTGTCAGTGATTCGGTATCCTAATCGAAACTTGATTTATAGCGGAGCCTAGGAGATAGCGGGTTCCAGTCCCGTTGCGACCGCGCCTGTCAAAATGGACCGATTCTGATTACGATTCGCACTAATATATTACACGGTTTATTCATGTGGATGTGTATTGGAATTTTAATTGTGTAACTTTTTTTTGTTCATGATGAACATTGCTTTTTGTTTGGTGTCTATGGTTCATTCGTCTATGGTACCACCGGTGATTTCGCATGTTGCCAATATCATTTCTTTTATTGTCTGCATGATATTGATATCATAGATTGTCGTATGTTGGTCCTTGACCTTATTTTAACTGTGTGATATGCTTAGCATGATGTAGAACTCAAGTTTTGGTCTTATACTGTAGTTTCCTGAGTGTGGTTCAGTAATCGTATTTAACTAACTAGATTGGCGCAGCGACTCAAAACGAGTCTTGGCCTCCGATAATAAGGACCTCCACCCCAATCCTATTTTCTTATTTCAATTATATTGGTCTTTGATGCAGATCAAACCCAAGCTATGCGGCCAGCAATAAAACTGAAGCATCGCATTACCAATTGCGTTATCGTAGTAAAAGTAAAATAACAAAACGTACAAGCATACGTCTACGGTATACATTCATGTGTGTAGCCCTTATGCTGTACAGCGCGCGTCGTAAAATATGATTTGTATCTGCGCCTGCGCATACCGTGTGTTACCGGCCCATAGCGCCGTGACTGACAGGGCTATGACTATGGTGAAGCCGAGTTACCTATATAAGACGCCTTGCCTTCTACTTCAACGTATACATAGACTAGTGACCCGCCCTCGCTTTACTTAGGGTAAATTATACATACAAATCTTCCTCTTAAATCCCTCTACCTACTTATTAAAAGAAACCGCATCAAAATCCGCGAAAAATGCGGACGAAGTCGCTGGCGCAGCTAGTTTGTAAATAAAATAAAACTTTGTGGCATCGTATCAAAACAAATTATGAAAATCATTTGGATGACTGGACGGGTATTTTGTTGGTGTCTTCTCGTTTCGTATTAGACTTTTTTTTCAATGAGTTGTGTCAACCGTACACACACGTGTCTAACAAAAAAATTTTGTATTTGTTTACTCCCTCATCATGTGTCGTTTCAATATCCATATTAGAATCTTCAGATTAAAATGGTGTTATATAAATCTGTCGACCTTTTCAAAGCTTTAGTCCATGTCTCTGCACCATATCCATGTATCTTTCTTTATTGACAGTCAGGAACCTTACTCGCAGCAAGATTTGTGACTTAAGCGCATGCACAGTTCAATGCAATATAAGTAAGACTCATTTAGCCTATCTTGGACTTACTCGTAGCAATGTACGATACATGTCCGATATAGTACGTTTTATTAAGTAGTAATGATTCTTTGATGGTGTTAATAGATAAAAGCATACATTAGTATTATACTGTAGTATAGTGTGTACTGTACAGACAAAATCTATACATGTAATAAAAATGTAAAGGATCGGTGTCTGTTCATGGATGATATACGAAAAAAAAATTATAATAAGACATTTTTCAAAGTTGAGATTCAATAGTACCCAAAAAGTTTCCTGAGGGCCTACCATGAGTTGGCTATCGTAAACTTACGTACGTTAAAACCTATCGAGTTGTTTTTTTCATATGGCCGATTGTAGTTATTCGCGTAACCACCAGGCGGCGCTGTACAAGTTTTTCATAGACATATTTACGTAGGCGATATCGAGCGCGTAAGTTTTAAACTCATGGTAGCCCCACAGGACTAAATAGTATTTCAACACGGTAACAACGGCTATACTGTATACTCCTTATACTATGTTATTACAATGTTGCAGGCGACAAGTGTTCCATTGTTTTATACCGTCGCTTATCCCCATCTAGGGATGTTCCTTTTTCAAGTTGACCAGTAAGGATTACATTTTATGTTCAAACCTCAACGTAAAGTTGCAAATATTTCCTCAATTGTACATTCATT
This sequence comes from Maruca vitrata, assembly GCA_039566165.1. Taxonomy (NCBI): domain Eukaryota; kingdom Metazoa; phylum Arthropoda; class Insecta; order Lepidoptera; family Crambidae; genus Maruca; species Maruca vitrata. The sequence goes on along the minus strand of CM076922.1, from coordinate 14,084,139 downwards.
CTGGTGTTCTGGAGTGGATAGTGGATACCACATCTCGGAAAGCGTAGTGTGGGACACCTTCACTAGCAGATCGTCACTCCACCTGGCCTGAAGGTCCTTCAGGCCAGGGGAGTAACGATCTGCTCAGGACGGCTGGTAGGAGTTGGATGCCCGTAGCCGAGGATAGACAGGAGTGGCGTTGACAAAGTTATAGTCTGATGATGAAGATGATGACGGCTTCACGTTAAGTTGGGTATTACCAATCGTATTCACAAACTGAGTAGTTGTACTTTACCACTCTGATGAGACAGAGTTAGAAAAAAGTTGTACGTTATTTAATATGGGGCTCAAAAGCTAAATATCTTATGAACGTAATTTGAGGCCCCCATAATCTTCGCTTAAAACTGGTGCGACTATGACTCTTCTACGAATAATAAAACATCATAAATCATATCTTATCATCATAACTTTAGTTCTCAATATTTGATTCCGTTGAAATGAGTATGCATTATTGACACATAACCATCATCACCCATAAGTTACAATAAAGCTGTCATATAAATAAGCTTCGCATGGACTTCGAATTAGTTCAAATTGACGGGTTGATCACTCGGTTGACCACACTAATTTTAGTTTTGACCACGCGATAAAAAAAATCTCCGATGTTATCCTAAACAACCTTCTATCGTTACGTAATAACGATGTTTAGCATTCAATAACAGCGTTTACATACGATGCGGAAACATACTGCAACTGCGCTATGTAATTGCTGTCAGTGGTGCATCAAACGGTGAAGCCCCTCATACTTCGTGTAGCTTATGTTTGCCGTATCATTAGGGTTCCGCGAGGAAATTAAAGTACCGAATAGTATCTAGGTTGAGTATTTTATAGCAAGAACGAAATACATGTGTAAATAGTATAACTATTTATAGCTAAGTGGTAGGTTGACCCGATTGACCCGAAAACCATTTTTAATTTTTTTTAAATAGTTTCTAGATTTCCACCTGTAACTTCGTTTCACGGGAACGGAAAGAAAAGTCCTATGCCCTGATTCTAAGATAGCTTACCCCCACCAATTTTCAGCAAAATCGGTTTTGCCAGCCAAACGGTTCATTGAATTGAAATCATTGATAAGTAGTGTAACTAAAATGCCTTTCTTTTTTAATTATAGATATGTTAAAGACAGTGTGATTACCATAAATTCTACCGGGATGAAGAAAATATTTGTTTCTATATAAATTGGAAAAGCGCTTGGTTTCGTGAACAAACGCGATATAATTTGATTACGGCGCGAACCACATCTCCCGCGCGCAACTCCCTCTTGACACTTTTTTAATGATAGCCTTATCGTTAATGACACGACGCGTATCTCCGTTATCATTGCTTGGCGCCTGCGTCTTACGTAACTCCCAGGAATGTAGGACGAATTTCTATTTTGATTCCGTGCGACTAATATTAGTCGTGTCACGACAAACGGTGACAGGGCTAAAGGATATACGTGTTGAAACGACTCGAATTATACACTGTACAGGTCAAATTAAACGTTGGAAAAGATTACATCAATCACTCGAAACTAATGAGAGTTGAAACATTAGAAGTTGATGTGTTGCACGTAGATTGATTGCAGTTGGGTTTATTAGATATTTTGATTGACATTTTTATTTTCCGCTCATTTCAATGGGCAGTAAATTCTGAAATGTGGAAATAATTTTAAATAGAGCGAATGAGAAGAATTGTCAAAAAAAAATTAAAAGCACTTTACTTATTTACCTCCTTATTGAAGTACTTATCCCTTTGCTTTTTGTGTCAATGTCCATATGCGTTTCAATTCTGTCTATGGTGTATTACAGTCCATATAGAGTAAGAGTAGGTAAATGTAACATTGAGAAGACGGAAGCAATCAAAAACCGAATGAGTGTTCTAATGAAGCATAAATATCAAAAATATACCCGACCCAAGGGCGATCTAGCATAAAATTCGATCGTAAAACCTTTCCAGATTAGTTAAGTTCTATTTTTAAACAGCGGCTTTAGCCCACTTACTTAATTACTCTATATTAATGTTAGCACGTAAACGTAACATTCTTCCATATCTGTAGCGCGTAAAGTTTACTCAAATACCGGCCAGCGCTAAATCGAGACGGAAGCTTGAATAAACAATCGAGTGACGAGTATCGAGTGGATTGCGAGTCACAACTGTCGGGCGAATCGATTCCGGGCAACTGTCTGGGTTGGTGGAGTTAATCGACTGCTGCATCTTTGCTGTGGGCGTATCGCGTAATCCGTTTTGTGCCGTTCTTGCCGGTTTACTTAACGTTTTGCTGTCCGTTTAGAACTCAGAGCAATCTGCTTCCCCGATAGTCGTATGTGACGGCGTAGTAGGTGATGATGACAATTGACAAGGCAAGCCATCAACCTAGTCAATTCTAAATTACCCTTTTCGTTGTATGTTCTAAAACTCTCTAAGCTAAATAATTTCCTCTATGGAAAAATTCTTCGTCATCCAAAATCAATAAGGACTGTGAGGGACCATACGAGTTCCATGAAAAAGGTATAACTTTACCTTTAAATTATAGGAAAAAGCTATTTATGTGTTATAGGAAAATTATGGCTGTCCCAATGTGTTCACGGTCAAGAGTTCAAGGTAACATTTTCACTACGTGCCACACACAGAGCCATTCAATCAACAGTATCGTAATTTTACAATAGTCTACTCTACTACTACTATGTACTATACAGTTACAATAGTACGCGATACGATAATGGGAACGCGGGAACAACAACATATTACGTAGTATCCGTTCTGTTCAGCCGAGTTACATCCAGCTAAACGGCAAAACTCCGCATCGTAAAGCAGCATTGTCTCCTATCGCCGCTAGATGTATTGTAATGCAGTGGGTTATGCAGTTGCACTGCGACGTCTATATATAGACGCGCCGCGCAGACATCTCGCAGCCTCGATGCACCGTCTCGGCTTTATGAACGTACAACTCGCCGTACCAACACCAACAAACAAATCTCAACTGTAATTCCACATATATAAAGCTCCATTTCCCTAAGCTAGCATAACGCTGTGGGAATCCGTGCTTTAAGCGCCTGCCATAAAGTACGTTTTAGACTGTCAACAATAACACAGCCAGTAAAGTTCGCTTCGGAAAATGAAGCTCCGTTTATAGTACTCTATCGTAGTAGCGTAGTAAGGCGCATGTATGCACCCGCGGCTGTGTGCGGCTATGCGCTTATACTTATGAATGGAGTAGTTTATATCAGTCTGAAGGCTTGCTCTTATTGATTTTTTTCCCGCGCACCGACGCTTGTACCACAGAATCCGCATAACGAAATTGAGGCCGATTTTTAGCTTGCACATACATGTTTATATTTTTATGGCCGTTTTTATGACTTCGACCGTTTTAGACGTTTCACATAACAACATATGGGGGTATGACATTTGGCATAAATATCATAAAAGGGCTAATGAATTAAATTGAGTTGCGGCTTGTTTTGTTCGATTTGACGTGTGGAACGCGATTAAGAACGTAAATGGTTTTAATTAAACGCTAAATAAATTATTGTTTCGATAGCGTTGAAGCGGCCGCCAATTATCACTTAATGATAAATGCATGTGAAGTTTCCATTCATATGGAAGGTTATTCATTAATGACGCACTTATTTATCTGAATTTTGGCGTGGACTTGTTATTTATGTGTTTTAATGTAGGTATGACCTAATCTTTGGGTATTATTAATAGCGGCATCTTGCTTCAAAAGATTTGGTTCGTATTGTTCATTTAAATGCACTTTGTAGGAGTCTCGGAGAAGATGCAGTCTTCTCATGGCTCATTGTTTGCCGCTCATTCGCCTCATTATATAATTTACTTACTTTCAAGCCAGATTAATTAAATATAAAAAATCATTAAAACATCTCTATGGAATAGCATATTATTTTACTACATGTTGTATCGAGAGAGATATTGCCTGAATTAATCAACGATTTAGTGTATAATCATTCGGTTTGTTCATAAATATAAATATTAAATATTAACACAACATCACATACATTGATCTGATCCCGTGGTAAGTAGCTTAAGCACTTGTGTTACAGAAATCAGAAACAACAGTGGATACGCAAATATACTTAAATATATTTAATAATACACCCAGACACGGAACAAACACCGATGTTCGTCACACAAATATTTGTCCCGAGTGGGAATCGAACCCACGACTCTTGGAACCGCAGCTTATGAACTTGAGTCACTAACCACTGTTCCACCGAGCCAGTCGAATCATGTGACATATCTGTCTGATGATTTGATAAATGGCGGGATTTGGCGCCGCAAAGGTTTTGGATTATAGAGGTTTCAATACAAACATTACAGCGGCATTTATATTAAACTACCATATAGTTTAAGGTGACCAATGATGGATTTCAAAATCGGCGGCGGCGCAGAAAATTGTACAGAATATGATATGGATTCATCCAAAGGTACCACATATAAAGGAATCGTTCTATTTGGCTAATACAAAAAAAAATATTTTGAAATTTGAAAGTGTGGGCTGTAGGACGTAGGTAATTTAAAATGATGTATCAAAAAGTAAGATATTTTAACTGAGTGAATTGTTTTCACTCATTAGAAAACTGAAAATGTCCGGGATATTTACCAAGTTGTTTTGTTTTAATGAGCTCCCGATATTTCGGTACTGTTGCAAGCGCCACAATCATGGGTGAACTGATCAAGGTTAGTTCACCCGCGATCATGGCGCTTGCATAGACATTTTCAGTTTTCTAATGAGTGAAATCAATTCCCTGAAGAACGCTATAAAGTGCAACGTTATACTATTTAGTGACTGTTTCACAAGGTTATTGAATACTCTTAAAACCGTTAAAACACTCGCCTCGGGTCTCAGGTGGAATGTGTAGTGAATGGAGAGAACACGTGCGACGATGGCCGACAGCGGCGTCCGCCATGTTTGTTTAGGCCCATTGTGACCGCTTCCGATCCTCGGACAGGCAAGGAGGGTGCCATCTGCCTTGGAAACGGTGGTGTATATCAACATCAACATATAGGGTATTTTGATGTGTTCGCTTTTGAGATTATGTTGTTAATTAAGAAATAAAATAATCTATACTAGTATTATAAAGCTGAAGAGTTTGTTTGTTTGTTTGTTTGAACGCGCTAATCTCAGGAACTACTGGTTCGATTTGAAAAAATCTTTGCGTTGTATAGACCACTTATCGAGGAAGGCTTTAGGCTATATAACATCACGCTGCGACCAATAGGAGCAAAGATACAATGGAAAATGTGTAAAAAACGGGGGAAACGCGAACGAAGTCGCTGGCACAGCTAGTAATAAATAAATATTTTATTGCAAGTTACAAATTTGGTTTTAAACATAATTCAAAAATACGTTGGTTGTACTTACAACCAATATGAACTTACGATATGTACTTACATAGGTACATAGTGTTTCTTAAATTATGGACCGGGTTTCTCAACTCCATAGCTAAGCAAGGACTTGTATTTTAGAAGCAGGAGATTGCCATACAAATTTTCAATATTAGTATGAGAAGAAATCGGAGTTGGAATGTGAATTTATGAAGTTTGTTATGTGAACAGACAGGAAGAAATTTTTTTGGAAAATAAATAAATTAGAACTCCAAACTGAAGATACTGCAAATCACTTACTATCAAAATTTTACAGACAGAAATAGTAACTTTTGCATTTATGATATTCGAAGGCATAGTTTTCTATAGAGAATCAGGTGGTTTGATAAATAAATACATTTTGTAAAGATCTGCAGAATTTTTTTTCAATAACCTACACATATGGGACGAGATTTCTAATATTCTTTGCATATACTATTAACACTCTCCGTATTTCAATACATAGTGTCGCCAAAAAGTATAGTCGCAGAATAAAAGTTAACAGAGAAACGTTTCACAATTTGTACGTGAAGGGTCACATTGCGCCGATTTACCAATTGTAGTGTCACGCATTTTCGTAACAATAACCTTCGCACTTGTTGCTATGCAAGTCTCTTTCAAGAGGAATTACTTGGAATAGCGTAGTATCAAATACCTATTTGTACTGCCTCGTTGGTCTATTGGTAGCAAGCGCTGCGTAAGGACCGAGGGGTCCCCGGTTCGAGCCCGGGGTCGGGCAAAATTTGTGTGAGTTTTTCTGTAATGAAATTACTCAGAGTAAGGACGTTGGCGGTTGAACGCCCGTGCCTCGGAAAGCACGTCAAGCGGCGGTCCTGCGCCTGATCTTTCATCGGTCATGTCGGATTGCCGTCTCACCGAATTATGAGAGTAAGGGAATAGAGAGTGCACTTGTGCACTATAATGTCCTGCGCACTTAGCTGATCTCAGTTGAGATCGGCCGCCATGGCTGAAATCGGTCGGACGCCTTATTGGTACTGGCGAAGATTGCGTTTAAAAATGTTTAGCTTAATCGTAAAACCTGACTTGAAACATGCACTAAGTAAATGCTTTTGCAATTATCAGAAATTGTATGCGTTTTCTGACAGACTTGACAACTTGACTGAAGAAGAATTATGATAATTGTTAATTTGGTGCGCTGCCAAATCTTTCATGATGGTCTTTCCCATTATTAATCGTTTTATTGTTGATCTCTGAATAAATAGTAGGTACTTCATATGTCTCTGTCTATAAATGGAAAATTCACCGATATTTCTGTGTTTATACGTTTTTATAGGAAATAAGTAGTAAATAGAATTTTCTTTTCTCAGGTACATCACCAATTGCAGTACAAAAGCCGCTTCAAAGCCACTTGCACCAGTCGTGAGTATCAATACATAGTATAAAACAAAGTCGCTTTCGCTGTATGTCCGTATGTATGCTTAGATCTTTAAAACTACGCAACGGATTTTGATGCGGTTTTTTTAATAGATAGAGTGATTCTTAAGGAAGGTTTTTATGTAAAATTTACCCGAAGCGAAGCGAGGGCGGGTCACTAGTTATTGATAATTCAATAGATCTTGCATCTTTACATACATTGTTCTGACTCCGAGAATAGCAACATAAGCATTTGTGTTACCGATATCAGAATCAACAGGGTAATACTCAAATACTTATTTAATGTTTCCACATGGAACAAACACTATCTGTGTAAAATCTTAATATACTACGCCTCAATTTTGAATGAAGTGTTTAATAAATGTTACATAACTTGTAGATAAAGCGATTGGTAACACATGAAATCTATCCAAACCGTAACTCCATTTCCGCCTTACGATAACACGTACCTACTTTATCCAAACTTTTGAAACAAGAAGAGATTATTAGATGTTACTGTATTATTTTTGACTAGCGACCGCCCATGACTTCGTCCGCGTGACAATGGTTTTGGCAGCAATGACTCATTTAAATAGCCTATATACCTTGTAAATTAAGCTATTTATAAGTAAAAGTCCCGTCAAAATTAGACTAACCGATTAGCGAGAATAAACAGACAGACAGACATAAATGTTTCCGATTGTATTTTTGTTATTGGTACCCGATATAGATTCAAACCCATTTAGTTAATAGTCGTTATTTTAATATTACAATCAGACACCTCAATTTTATTTAGTCGCATGGATTACGACAAATTGCACTTGCAAATCATGCCTATTGACACACATACGTACTATCTTTGCTATCACGGAAATTTGTTGCGTCTTACATAAACATAAGAACGGGATTAAGAATGGGAAAACACACAGGTAACTCACGTGTGTATTAATCAACGAATGTGTTCTGGTGATAATAGTGTTGATAAGTTTCCGGGCCGTCCTTCATTATATCGATAGGGATAATTTATTTATCGAGATAGATAAGTGGCGATAAATGGGGCCGCGCGGTAGCGGGCAACGATTCACCTTGGAGGAACTGTAGATTGGTAGAGTTTGATCCGAAACTCTTCTTACATAAGTTGTAGAGTGGTAGAGTTTGATCCGAAAATCTTATAACATAAGTTTGAGATGATCTAAAAGCGGCAGCTAAGGCGTATAAAGTTATGAAGAGAAACGTCATTAACGAAATGTACCCATTTTGAATAATTCAATATATTATAAATTCCATTTAAAATCCAAGGGATTGCCAGTGTAAAAACATACATACATATAATTGCAAAGAATGTCTGAACAAAAATTTTGTGTTTGTTGGTACTGTATGCGGAGATTTGTTCATATGAAATACCAGTGTTCTTATTAAACTTTGATTTATGTCTGGTACCTTATGTACAATAGAGATTTTTTCTAAACTACGATCTAGGGATTGTTCAGGCCTAGGATAAAATTTTGCCTGACATCTGCTACGTAGTACTCGTAACACCATACCATGAAATCAGAACTCGAGCAAATAAACCGTCATACACACACAGATTATTAGGAGTTGTTTGCGAAATAATTGATACTCATTGCTCCGAGATCGATACATTTTTTAAGATACTGCTTGTTAGTTTCATTGAAGGGCAAGGTATAAAACAAAGGAAAATATAGGTAAGTAGTGGCGGTATGAAGTGAGCTATAAATTCCTAGCAGTATGTCTCATTTAACGCAAATAAAAAGACGATAAAGTTATAAAACACAAACTGGTGATAATGTCATTCGAATCGATCTACACTGAATGTGTAATTATTATTACAACTAGCCCGGTTTGTAATTGCTCTGAAGTACTGCAGCGCAAAGATAGTGTTAAGTATTTAGGCATTACCCTGGATGAAAAGCTGACCTTCCGTTTTCACATCCATTATCTTTCAAATAGAGTTAGGAAAGTAATTGGTATAATTCGAATTCTTAGAAGTTCCGCTGACCTTAAGACATTAAAAATTGTGTATTTTGCGTTATGCCAATCTATTATTACTTATTGTATAGGGGTTTGGGGTTGCGCAGCGAAATTTGACTTGCTTGTACTGGAAAGGGCACAACGGGCTGTTCTCAAAGTCATGCTCAGGAAACCTTTCAGGTATCCTACAAATTCTTTGTATGAGCAATTAGAGGTCCTTCGGGTGAGGCAGTTATTCATTGTCAGAGCGTGCTTGTCGGCACATCGGTCTGCCCTTAGTTGGGATAACTATAACGCAATAATCAACAGGCGAGTTTATAGATTAAATTTGCCAACTATAAATACAAGTTTTGCCAAAAGGTTTGCTAGATACAGTCATTTTGCGACGTACAATGCCATATCAGCTAGATGTAGACTAGCGAATATGTCAGTGATGGAGGTGAAAGTAACCGTTGAACGTTTTCTGTTAACCTGTGACTACAATGATACTGAATATTTTACACACCACTAACACATGACAACAATTTTGCACACATACACAAACACTCACACATACACACGCTTACATACACACACACTCACACACACACACACACACACACACACACACCCACACACACACACACACACACACACACACACACACACACACACACACACACACACACACACACACACACACACGAACACACGAACACACACACACACACACACACACACACACACACACACACACACACACACACACACACACACACACACACACACACACACACACACACACACACACACACACACACACACACACACACACACACACACACACACACACACACACACACACACACACACACACACACACACACACACACACACACACACACACACACACACACACACACACACACACACACACACACACACACACACACACACACACACACACACACACACATACATCACATGCAGCTTTTAATTGTTTCTTTTTCTTTTTACAACTTTATTTCTACATTTATGTATGTTAATGGAAAACTGGTTTCCCAAGTGACAGGTCTGACCTAGTTTGGGAACCTCTGGTAATATTGTGATACGCATTTAATTCTACTTTCAACATTGATTTATTTTCCACTGTAATTCTGTTATTCAAATAAAGATTTTTATTTTTTATTTTTATTTTTATTTTAACAGATGTGCGAAACCAGAAAGAAAGTAAAACGTTTAACAAAGTTTAGGTAGTAACATAGAGCTACATGTATGTTTAACAGTGAAACACGCTTAACCGCGTCTAGAGGACATAGTAACAATTGAGTTGATACAGAAAAAAAAATACTGGCGCCTCATTTGTTAAGCAAATATTTCGTAGTGATATCATTACGGCTCTTGCGTCACTACCAAACGTTTCACAATGCGCGAGCACAAATTTAATCAGGTGTACCTCAAACAGAAGTTTAGACAATAGAATCTTTAGAGAATCTATGTCATCGGGTCATGTGCCTAGAATTGATTAATACGACTATTTCGCAACTGTAACGGTTTCAGAATGTGCCGAAGGAACGATTAGACGAAGAAATAAAAGCGGTTCGTATCGCCTGCTCAGGTCAGTCAGTCGTAAAATCTTAAAATGGAAAGGAATTCATCTGAGTAATCTATCCAGCATATAAAGCCAATATTATTTCCAATCAAATATTTACCAACTCAAAATAGCGCTATTTTACCCAAACTCTTTTTCGAATGTTCCGATCCAGTTTATCTTTTCACTTATTTCAATATTAACCATTTCATAAATCCTCTTGTTAGATAAGCATTCTGATAAACGAATTCTTAAACGCGGAATGAGAATAGAAATACAAGTGGAAAAATCTAAGTCCCTTGCCAAAATCGTAAACGAGATAAAATCTGAAACATTCAACGCAATAGAATTTAAAAACCCTATCAGCCTAAGCAATTTAGGACAGCTGCGAATATTACAGTGGAAACGTAGACGTCGTTGAGGAAAGGGATATTTTTAACAGCTACTGTTCCACCAATCGCTGTTTTAACTCTAGTATTCCGGACATAAGGGCCCCAAAGCAACCGAAGACCAGAATCTAAGAGCTTTAGACTTGTAGCATCACGTATTGTAGGTAGCTCCAACTATTTTGGTGGTAATATGTGGGATTAAGAAACGGGGTAAATCGTCAAGATTATCGCAGGGCGTGGGCGAATCGAGGCCATGACGAAACACTGATTGATAACGCACATTATTGTACGATAAAGACGTCGACCGCTGTTGCTATCGTTGCGAAGACGAAATTTCCCATTGTTCGCGTATATTTAGAGTATAATTAGGGAAGTGATAACACCATTGACTTAACGTGAGCCTGAGCTCATTTTATCGTGCCACAATACGGAAACCTGATAAGCATGACGTGCTGAAACTAATTTAGAGTGATGCTGCGTAAATTGACACAGCGACTAACTTAAAAGTTCCAATACAAAGTTTGCTTATACCAAACATGGATGAGGATAATGAAAGGGGTAATAATAGAAGCAGTTAAAACATGATGCGATCACTCAGGATGTCGTCGATTGACGTATTACATGGCATTAGCATTCAACGGATACCACTTGGACTCGCAACTGGTCAATCACTCGTTCATTCATTCATTCCCCGTCTTGTATTGATTCCAACTCGGTTCTAACCCAACTGCTGACTCATCGTTCACATATTAATCTTTTCCTCGATTCGCCGCGGTGATGTGACGATGATCAAACTCCAAATAGATTCCGTGGGGAGTTCGCAACTTCTCAATTGCTTTTGTTAACATCAGCGACAATGTAATTTGGAGCATTAACTTCAATGGTTGTGCTGCGTCATCGCTTTCAAGTACCGCGCTTTGGTCCCAAGACACTTCAATGTGACTGAGCAGATTTGTTATCCTGTTTTAATTGACTTTACTATTTGATTTTTTTACTTCACATTCGGTAATAGAGTTTGTGTACAATGAACTATTGTTATTGATTATGTCTAGTCAGTAGGTTTACAATGGAATCGAGCGCAAATGTATGAATTGTGACAATTGTCGTGCAAAGACTTGTAAAATGGAGTTTTGACTTTGTTATGTATGTTTTTTAACTTTTACTTATGATTTTGTGTATCGAAGATTTTTTTGTGTGTTTGTATTGGTTGATAATTTTAATTTATAGGTATTATATTCTTGTTACAGATTCCACGCGCCCGTCCGATGCAGATATCTCCGTTCACCACGGTCCACCGAAGAAGATTAGGCCCTTTGTGTTACAATGATGTTACTTGAGCACCCTGTTGACAACCCTTCCAACTCTGGAACAACTAGATCGTGCAGTCATCACTCATCATCGGAGTTTCTTCACTAGTTACCTTCCATCCTTCAGAATCATGATAGTGTTTTACTGCACACTCTTTTGTTCTTGTCATTATGAAATTGATTTGTAACACGGGGAAGTCCAAATCTCTTACAAAAATTGTTATTTTTTTCTTTAATCACCATATTTATTGATAAGGTCTCGGAGGGAACCGCAAAAATGCTCTTTAGTTTATAAGTTTGATGACTTCAATACCCATTGTGATCCTCGTAACGTTTTTTCGTTTCCCTTCGCGGTCCTCACAGTTCGCGCGTTACCATTGTTTATATTTTATACGTTTTTTATTGTGTTATACGATTTTAAGCTAAGAATTTTCAATTATATTGACTAACAAATACTAAAAATATCTAACGCATGACTTTTAATTTTACAAATACAACTCGCGAGTGTGCATGACGTTAAATTTTTAATAATGTTAATGTTTTATAAAATTAAATGTAAGACAACCTGCTACTGACATGCTTATCGTTAATATGTAATATTGATTCTAGAAATGTTTACTTCAACAATTTGTAAATAAAATATAATCAAGAATTAATGATTGAGATCTATCGTAATATGTTGTAAGCCTTGCTCCATAAAACTTGATTTTAGGTTATTATTGATTCATCTACTTAAATTCGAGTTTTAATTCATGCATGGCAATACCCGGGATTGCATTCTAGTTTTTTGTAAGGTGAAAAAATTTGATTATGCAGTCTGATAATTTGAAAATGTGAATCATGTATCAGAAGTGAATTGTTTTTATTATTATTGATTTAGTATCGTTCCAATAAACATTTCGGCATGAAGAAGATGTGTTTCATTGGGCCCATGTGTTCGGGTCGTTCCCACATCAGTTTCGTATGTCTCATGAGCGCTGAATAGCTTCTTCGGAGGTCGCGCATAAAGTCATTTTTCAATTAGCCCAATGTCATCAGGACAACCGGCCTCTGCTCCGAACCGGCTAAATAACCTATCTTCGACAGACACCCTGCCGAACGACAATACACCTTATCGGAGGCGCATTAACACTCTATTTATCTTAATGTCGCAACACAGACTTGGCAAATTTAAACAGTTGGTTTCTTCGTTAATTTGTCGTAAATTATTTTCCCTATAGCGTTCGGGTCACCCGTGAAGGTGAAGTTTCCGCCAGTATAGTGTTCTATCGGAACTAAACCCAGTATCTAGTTCACAGCAGTTTATTTTGGTCTCAATTGGGTCATGTTTGTTATGTCAGTGGAACACAGCTGATTTACTCTCTGTTTACATGTAGGGAGTTTCATTTGTGGAGATATGGTGTGTTGCTACGCGGCACTGGGTGATCTGAGGAAGGCGATGTAAAACAATCGGTGAAAGGTATTTTGTGGTTTGCTTTGATGATGATGAACTACAACTGGTATATCCACCAGTTGTAGTTCATCCATTCAGCTACTATGTTCAACATTGGATACTGTCTTAAGGAACTTCATACTTTAAGTCTTTTAAAGGTAAATTTTAAAGAAATATGGAAAAATATAGTATATTCATTTATTTATAACTAGGCACACCAGCAGAACATATATTATAGCATGAACGAACATACATGTTTAGGTCGTACGTAAAGTGAAAAAGGCTGAATTTCAAGTCAGTTTTGTGCCCGGTACCAGTAGATCAGATATGCCTTTGTAAACAAAAATAAATTTTAGTATGTGTACGAGATAAGTTTTTGGTAATTTTATTACAACTATTAATTATTTATTTTGTCGATACGTTTACATGGTTAATGTTATGTCCCGCATTGTCAAGATTTACAATTATTTTATCTTTAATAGCCTAATATTTCACGATTTGAATTTCTTGTCTCAATATTTAAATGTTCTTTTTATGTTGTCCTTAATTAACCGTAGTGTATAAAAGGTGTTTTCGTAATATTGCAATATTAAATGAATCGTAAATATCTTTGTGCGGTTAATTTTTGTCCGACATTTATATGGTTTTATAAATGTTTAAGATGGAAATGGTTCGTTTTTGTTTAATTATGATTCGATTAAAATTAGCTTGTTTTCTTTGTTTTAATGTCGTGTGAATTAATTTGCGTAGGATGATCCCAAAATTATACCGTTTGTTACACTTACCTCTTTCGGAATAAAGTATCTATACATAAATGGACTGGCTCGGTGGCCCTGTCTGGCGGTTCCAAGAGTAGTGGGTTCGATTCTTACTCGAGACAAAATATTGGTCACAGATATTTATTTATTTAAATACTACAAACAAACGCTGATGGCTACTGCTGATCAAACCGAGTGTACGACTAATTGCGAATGAGTGAACGAATCTCCCGTTCAATTAATCAAACATTTAACGAAGCGGTGAATGGAGTGAGTAATTAACTGGTCCGGTTATCACTGGCACCGGCTTATCAGATGGCCGATCTCATCTGGACTCTGGTGATATGGAAGCGATTCGTCTGTGTGAGTTACTGTTGGTGAGTGTGGGCTGGGTTAAAGGAAATGCAGTATTTTTAGTAATAGGACTGCTGTAACATCTTTAGACGTAAAAAGTAGCTAAGTCGGACTCACACACGATGGGTTCCGTACCTTTTTTGTAAAAAATATAGTTTGTTCTATGGGAGCTCCCCTTGAATATTTGCTTTGTCTTTTGTTTTTAATAATTCATAGAAATACATCATCTGTGAAATTTTTTAACTATCTTACTATCACCATTTAGTTTTGGTGACAGACGGACGAACGGAGCAATGGGCGGACAGCGAAGTCTTCATAACAGGGTCCCGTTTTTGTCCTTTGTAAACGGAATCCTAAAAACAACCTACGAGTAAGTATTTAGTAACGAACACAGTACGTTACTGATGTAAGTTATACCGCGACAACGGGCGATGCAAATTGCGCTTTATAAAAGCAGATGTATCACGTAAGTAATTATAATTTACACGTGCAGTCTAGATGTCTGGGCCGTAGATCATCGGCAGCTGTGGGCCGAGCCACGTCTAACTAACTCCGTAACAAATTACACCGAGTACTTAAATCTATTTTTAAAACGAGCTAAGTTAAAAAGTTCAACTGCACTTTGCATACAATGAATTGAAAAGGGAAAATGTAAGCACTGTGTGTTAGTAAGATGCAAAATTTTTAAATGTTGCATGGTAATGTCATAAAGAGGGATTACAGGTGCTAAAATTAATGGTGGACGTTTTAGTTGTAATAAAAGTTATCGTTAGGTTTTTTTTGCACATTGAACGTGGAAGCATATTGTTTATAAAAACATACGTACATACATAAAATCATGCCTTTTTCCCAGAGGGGTAGGCAGAGATCACTTTCAGCGATCCACTTTTCACCTCTGTGGGAAACGTGACGTGACGGGTTGTGGGCCACATTTGGACTGAGTTGATAGTAGCTCGAGGAGCCGGGGTCGCTTTCCCGTATACCGTTCACCAACCACCGGACAGATAGTTATGAATGGTATCCCCTGACTAATTTTATAAAAACGCAAAGACTATTATAATAATGCTTCATCTAATTTTTGTGATTTTGTTAAAGGTATGATCAGATGGTCATTGCATGTGTTATGGTTTTCGGAGCTTTTGTTTTTACCGGTGTCAAATTAAAAGACAATTCGTATAACCGTATAATAACTATACTCTTGCCCTGCACAAAAATCTATCATTTTTCAAGTAAGCAAGAGAACATGCAGTTGGATACTATTTTTGAGCTTTTTCCTTTCTTACAGCATCAAAGAAGCTTTTTTGCCAATATATATCTGTTAACAAACATACCGGCCCCATTGCAATTGATGCTCAGTGAAGTAATTTCCCATCAATAAATTCGAATGCGTAGTGAAAGCTCGTTTGTTTTCGCAAAGCCGGCGGTGGCTTAAAGTCGCTCGTGTTGATATTTATTGGCCGTCAACTTTATTGAATAAACTTTGACATTTCAAAAGTGCCTACTTATGTACTTGAAAGTGTGCAGCGATAAATAAAAGTTGTCTCTCAAGTGGCTTTCTGCTTGCGAAATTGTGCAACTTAATTGGGCTGATGTCAATTTTGGTATTTGGATCCGCGGTACACTTAAAGAGATGCGAGTATTATTGTTAATCAGAGTTATAGACATAAATTAAAATTTGAATGATACTCGTTATGCTGGGCACCTAGTTTTAAAATAGTTGTTTGAATAACATATATAAAAATCAAGCATCAGAAAATAAGTAAACTTAATAAATTTTTTCATAGCTTTAAAGCGTCTGTAAGGTAAAACCGCCGACCGCATGTGTCTGGGAGTAATGAATCCTGATTTTTAATGATATTGTGTGAAATATATATTAAAATCAGCCATCAGAATTTAAGTGAGGTGAGCAGTGTTTCTATGTACCTTGATTGGTTGATATCTGAAAAATGGCCGTCTGGTCAAGGTAGCAACTAGTCATATGATGATAGTACACCCCACCACTACTCAATCGTATATATTTTGTCCATTATAAAATAAGTGATGTCTGGCAGCTCTGGGATTTGGACCATTATTATTAGTAATGTGACGATTTATAAGTGCATGTAATTGCCTATATAAATAAAGACATTTTTGATTTTGATTTTTTTGATTTTGATGTTTCCTTCACCGTTTAAGCGCCGAATCGTCGTACACATGCATTTCAAATTTGAAAACACAGTGGTACCTGGCGATCTTTGAACAGGGGACCTCTCGCATGGCAAGCAACGACCTGAACCACTCAGCTATCGACGCTTTAAAAAAATTAATAAATAAAATAAATTATGAATGAGACTATGGATGCACTTTGTTTAGCTTTAATATAGCATTTAACTTCTTTCTCATAGCTTAGTAGTGGAGCACTTTCCCTGCAACGAGAATGCATCCGGATTTCAATGCGACACATTCGTTGTATAAGTTAAATGTTGTATAATGATGAAATTGCATTTTTGTCACGTCACGCGACGATTATGAACTGAATTAATATATTATTATTTATATTATAGAGTTCATTAACTTATAGATAGAGATACGAAAAGAAAGCAATTGAGACATAAATTATACCAAATCATGAAAAGGAACGTCTGAACATAATAACGGATTGTGAAAAAATAAAATACTATATAGGTATCTATTACTTATTAGTGACTCACTTAGTGTTGATTAAATACATTTAGTCAGACTTTTTTAACATATGCAATATTTTCTATTACTTTTAGATCACAACTGCAAAGATAATTAGATCAAATTACCATAATTGATACCTAGGAATCCAAGTAGGTTTTTTTTTCAACACAGCAATCAGTATAGGTATTAAAGCAGAAACGAATTCAAATTCTAAAATAATTTAAAACAAATTAGCAACGCTTTCAATGGCTGTGATCTAATCAGAGAACAACTTTCATCGTTTAACATGAAATCGCTCTGACTTATGCAGTCATGAATAATAGAGCTTATGTTTTTGTCTATCACCTAAAATGCGCATTAACGGCAGTGGTAGTAAACCGTTCTTACACTTTTTCACAGTCTTGTTTTATTTTACAGGCTAACTAAAATAGCTCAAAGCCCAAGTAACCTTAGTTATTTGCAAACGATTCTATCGAAAGTTAATTGCCATGCAGGCGCCAGATTTGCAAGATTTTCTTCATGCATCATTAATAATGTTAGGTATACTGTTAACGAACTGAAAAATTCCATAAACATTTTATATTAAGTTGTTAAAAAAACAGATCTCCCACTAAGATCACGTCTGGCCTTGGCTATATGTTGTTTTTTGCTTGCCATAATTTGCAAAAGGTTATTTTTCTACCACGCCGAATGGTTTGCTATCCCTGCCACAGACTGACTCCGTGTCAGCTCATAACATTTAATCTGAATTATTAGACGGCCGACATTTTGAGCGGCCGCGATTTTAATTAACCTGTGATTAAGTTAGATGGATAACGAATCGAGTCACGAACGACGCCGCGGGCGGGTGCTAGTGCTGGTAAGCCTGGATGCCTAGACTAGGCCGCTTTGGGACTAGGTAGCGAAGGATTCGATATAGTACGGGAGGTGCAGATATGATTCAAACGCACTTGAAACAAGACTTTATGGTTACGACAAAGAATAAGAAAATGAACATAACGGATCCGGAAGCGTACCGATATTAGCAAACGATGCGATTAGTAACGATGCTTTGAGTTTTTAAAATCTTCGAAACGACGGCTCGTTTTAATCACATATTATACTACTACATAGTAATCTGTGAAAATAAATTCACGTTAAATATGTTTTAGTATAAATTTTACAGCTATCAATTGGTATACTATAAAACACTTTAATCTAATGTTATAGTATCTAGGATGTATCGCCGTATACTAACCAAAAACCTAAAAGAACTATCGACGGCAAAATTTTGCCTCACATCTTGTACTACAGCTGGCAGGAGTGCCGAATATACCAACGCTAATGCAGTCACGATTGAAATGGGTTCGAGACAGCTATTAACATTTTTGATGGTTCAGACTTAGCTTAGGATTCTCATCAATCTAGATTTAAGTGCTTTTACTATTGGGAACCAGTATTCCGATCTGTTTGTTGATTGCTAAAGGTATTATTGGTTTTATCCCAGACGGAAGATAAGATGTTTGAGAAATGGCTTAGACTTATCAGGTTTTGTACTGAGTACTGTTTTGGTATGGCATTAACGCTGGACTGGGTTAGAAAAAAATCAATTTAGAGTAATCGCAATCTTGGTTGGTCATTTATCAAGTATCTCTAAAATCAATAACATAACTTGTTATACTATTGTGATGTATTGTACATACCTATGAACATGTGTGCATAGTTAACCACTCATGACAATCTTTAATCATCTAAAATAATTCAAACTTCAGTCAAAAGTGAATGCTTCAGGATATCTTCCCTCAACAAAAGTACCCGTAGTCGACGAGCATGCATGAAGAGATTGATGGATGTGAAAGAAGCGAAAGTGGTATGTCAGGACCGTAGCACATGGCAGGAAGTGATCACTGCCTACCCCTCTGGGAAACAGCGTGATTTTATGAATGTATGTATGTATCTTGCCTCTAGATTCTAGATTACCATAATATTGACAACCCTTCTCTATGAGCGTAATAATATGATGTCTTACATAATAAGTACTCAATAGCAAAACAAAAACCAAAACATCCTTGTCTGAACTCGTTCTCTTAATACGAGGTCCGACAAAAACAAAAGTCGTCCGACCCGTTGCTCCACCCAGCGATCCTTGATCTAGTGCACAGAGAAAGTGCTAATTGTGACATTGCGACAGCGCGGGCGCAATGCCTAGGCATTAGGCTAGAATTCTAGATCGGACTGGCTGTATTGGAAACTTTGCCACCGGAAATTCTAGGTCTTGTGGTCTGCAAGAAAAAATAGCAAGCTACGGTTACTGAGAAGGAAATTATCTTCTTATTACTTAACGGTTAATGTTTGACATACATTAGAAGTGAAGTCTGTATAAAGTAAGAAACACCTATATATAAATACAGTACACGACACAACATACGACATAGTTTTCAAAGAATTTAATCTGAGTCAGAAAAAAATCATTTTCGGCAATTTACCATACATCAATCCTCAAAAGTCACATAAATGAAAACCCAGTAAATACACATGTACGAAGAGATCCGCGACACATCCACAGATAAACGGAATACCGTGCAATAAAAAAGAAGAAAACCGCAATCTCCCATCGCAGTATTCCATTCGCTGAGCTAAAGGCCAGTTAACATTTCACTATCACGCCGATCACCTGGCTATAAATCAATTAAGGTCCTTAAAGCGTATTATTTAAATTCACTTCACGCGTCCACGAATCCAGGGAAACTTAAATCAAATAAACCGACCAGTGGGCATAATTAAACGGGCATAAACTATAATTTGACTCTATTTGAGATGCCTCGGAATAATTGGGTGATAAATTACTTTTTATGTTACGAAACGGCCTTTAATTAGCGAAGTTTTGGTAACTATTATGGCGATGATTGGGGGGTGAATTACACTGTTGTGGTAATAGATACTAATTTTGTTTTTGGATTAAAATTAATTCATATAGATATCAAATTTTGTGATTTCGTGTACAGATTGTGTTCTCGTAAGTAGAAATTGAAATTACATGTGAACGTTTCATGGTTAGTGCTACATAAATAAGACTACAATATCATTAAATATATATAACTAAAACAAGTTTGCAAAATGATTTACGCACATATTAAGAGGACTTTACGACGCCATTATTTTTTAATATACTACAAAGGTACTATATGTATTATATGAAAGTATTTTTCATTTCTAAAAACTCGGTTCATTTGAACAATTAAAATGCTCAGTTATGCCGACAATGGTGCAATAAACCTGACCCACCCATATTTATGGATCGCGATGAATAAAATTGTCGTTATTTTAATTGCATAGGAAATAAATAGGTCCGCGTTTACAATTTATGAGTCTAATTGAACATAAAGTTAATTACTAATTATATAATTTACTTCGCTCTTAATATCTTTTATTCAAGAAGTTTAAAAGCTGCGAAATGATTTTGATTAGGGTCCATTTATAATGCTTTATTTTATGAGTTTGACACAGTATAGAAAAGAAAGTAGGTGTGTACTCTATTTTTTAAGAATCCTTGTTGCTTACGTACATTTTAATAGGGTTATCATTTTGGGCGTTTAGTCTTCATAAAACCGAATTTCCATAGTGATAGAGGACACTAATACTACAGCAACGAAAAAAGTAACTAAAAAGCCTGATACATATATTTTAGACATATTTGCTATTGTTTTTGTAATAAATACTCCTCCAATGGGCGACAGGATCTAAACTTAATTTGCTTACGGGAGACCCTCTTCTTTCTTCCCTAACTGACATACGACGACGGCTTGGAGTAGCCTCGTCATCATCACCGGACACCGGACACCGGATTGCGGGGGAGCGGATGGCTCATACCCCTAAGGGAGACTCTCGCTCCGGTTCGTTCCTAGTGCAGACTGTCCATCGCCATCCCGCGTGGAAATGCTACGAGGGTGAAGGGCACCTTTGGGCCGGGGACGGGTAATGTATATTATATTATTCTTTTTATTGGTTTGGGTTTTTGTGTGTGTATTTTTTTGGTATTGTTTTCATGTGTAAGTTACAAACATCGATGTAATCTTTACAAAACTTGCTGTGCCAGCGACTTCGTCCGCATGAAGAAGAGACTTTAGCCACCATTTTTTAATATTCCCGCGCCTACAAAATGCCCAGCAAGTGAATGACGCATGGTCACGCTGTGCGCCCCGTCTTTCCCCCCGTTTTTAACACATTTTCCACTGATTCTCTTTTTTTTGCAGCGTGATGTTATGTAGCCTAAAGCCTTCCTCGATTAATGTTCTATCCAACACAAAAGTAAGAGTTCACCCGTGATCATGGCGCTTGCAACAGTGCCGAAATATCGGGAGCTCATTAAAACAAAACAACATGGTAAATATCCCGGACAGTTTCAGGTTTCTAATATTTTTTCAATTCAAACCAGCAGTTCCTGAGATTAGCGCTTTATAATATTAATATAGATTAGTTTAATATTTTTTATAGATTTTCTCTAATTTAGAAATGAATTCAAAGAAAGAAAGAAAAGAAAGAAAAATATTTTATTTAGTTACCAAAAATTCAGTAATGTAATTGATCTGCTATCCGATAACGTTGAATAAATAAAACAGCTCCCAAATATAATCAAAGCGGTTTTCTGCTTAACAGACAAAGGAGAGCCCGTTTGGAGCTCAGGTAATCAGGATTAGGTCTAGACTAAATTCCTAGAAGTGCCGGGGTAACAGCGAACCTCCATTCGGAAGTTTGTCTAAATCTGTCTGGAAATGAAATTAGGTCATAGTGTGGTTCTGTTTGGTTGGGTAATTAGATGAATTAGTACTATGTTGTATGTGTATGTTGTTCTTAATGTGGTGATTTTATATATTCGATAATTATATATTTTTCAGTGACAGGTTTTTTTTATTTCCTTTGTAATGGTAGACATGTGGGAGAATAGTCACTTTTTGTCTTCCTATATAAAGTGTATACTTTTTAATGTTATGCTAAACTAATTCCATAGTAAACTAAAAAATTTTTTTTCGAATTTCGGAACACAGTATTTATTACAGCTGATAAGATATACAATACATTACAAATTTACTTTTTAAAGGAAGGTGAGTTCTTAAGTGTAATTAATTATTTCTGTGTGGCTTATCAGTCTAGTGAGTTATGTAAACAACGGTAGTCAATAACGTATTTTCCAAGTAATTATTAGACTTACTACAAATAAATGACACCTGCATATATATGTTTAAGATCTAGTTTAGATAAATAAATTATTTCGGTATTGCTGTATTGACGATTTATAAGTGCATGTAAAATGTCTTCATTTAAGATCACCAACAAGTATATATATTTTTTATATACTTGTTGGTGATCTTTTTTGTTTATGAAAGAAGTATTTTTGATTAAGCCTGACTTATGAGTGCACTTAGACCATCATCATCATACTGCATATTATTTTTGGTTAAAGTAATTACAGCCTTGCCATTCCAGCAATATTAAGATAAATATTTAAAACGAGAAACTGACTGACTGATTGAGTGACTGACTGACATATCAACGCACAGCCTAAACGGCTAATAGAAGGCACTTGAAATTTTGAAGGGACGTAGCTTAGATACCGTAGAGGTGCACTAAGAAAGAAATTCCCGAAATTCCACGGGAGTTATTGGGAAAAAACTTTTGTATTTAAAATCCTGTTGTCCACGCGAACGAAGTCGCAGGAACAGTAGTCCATATTTATACAGGATTCAAAGCAAGTTCCTAACCGTCGCCATCTGTCTGATGATTCGCGGAACATTCCTTCGAAAGCCCAACACCTGTAGCACTAATTAATTCTAAATAACAAGTCGTAGGCGCGTGCGCCGGCCGCAGGGACCCCGAGTGACCCCGGTTGACCCCGCCCGCTAGCAAAGTGTGACATTTCACCCCGTGAGGTGGTATGTTTGAGGAATCTATGTTGAGCAAACGTGAAGATTGTGATGTTTTTAAAAGTAGGTTCTCAAAAAAGGAGGTTTCAGTTTGACCTGTATGTTTGCCGCCGATTTCGTTGAGTCTGGCTGAACTGATCTGGACGCGGTTTGCAGAAGAATACTTGGTTCATTTTGGTAAAGGTTTTTAACCGATTGTTGAATCTGTGCCAGTATTTTTTGAAGGCGGTTTTCTTTTTGAAAATAAATGTAAGTTCCTACTCGATCCGAGGATCATCGAACCGCTTTATTCTTTTTTTCTGTGAACGTGTCGATGTACCCCAGCAGACATACATATGGTTTTGATAATCCAGTGATTTTATAGGGACCTTATCATTAATTGAGTACCTCTTTATTGAGCATTAACATGTAATTTACAAATCAGATAGTATAAGAGTAGACAGAAATAAAAATAAACATTACTACTTATGTATGATCCCATATAATATACGATATGGGAATACAAGTGCTCATATTTGGAAGCCATGAAATTTATAGTTATGCAGATTAGGCCAAATCGCTGTTGAGGATCCCATAAACAATTTATGGCACGTACTAAACTAGTTCTGGGGAAATTTTCAGTTCAGCAACGTCAGAACATTACTTTAGTACTAGTAGAAGATAGGCAAACGGGTCTTTATACCTTCTTTTGAAATACCAAAAAGTTTTCTAAGAAAACTGGGACTCGGTCCAACAGTAGATATTTATAGTTACTCATATACTAGTTGCGGTGGTGTGCCAGGACCGTAGCACATGGCAGGAAGTGATCTCTGCCTACCCCTCCGGGAAAAAGGCAGGATTCTATGTATGTGATTATGTCATACTAGTTTTTCTCCCCGTCTCCTCCGGAAATCGGTTAGTGTACAAAATATAAGAGAAACTTAACTCTTACAGCGAAGTCTGTTAAATGGTATGTTAAATTCTTTCTTAGTCTCTAAAATATCATTGTCAATTCAGTCAAATCGTCGTCAGAACTACTACTAATAATTAGTACTGACTGGCACGCTGGAACAGTGGCTAGTGACCCAGGTTTACTACCTACGGTTCCAAGAGTCGTGGGTTCGATTCCCACTCGGGACAAATATTTGTGTGACGAACATCGGTGTTTGTTCCGTGTCTGGGTGTATTATTAAATATATTTAAGTATATTTGTGTATCCACTGTTGATTCTGATATCCGTAACACAAGTGCTTAAGCTACTTACCACGGGATCAGATCAATGTATGTGATGTTGTGAAATATTTATGTTTTTATTTATATTTTAATTAGTTAGTGTTTCGGACCAATATAATTCTTGTTATTGGTACCATTTATTATTCGTAGGAAACACAAACATAAATGTTTGATTCTCTCTAAACACCTACAACTCTTTTGCCAAGTTTATTCTAGTAGAAACATTTCGTATCAAAGGAGACCGAATTAAAATACCTCGAGACCTTTCGGAACCAATTTATAGCCCTACCCCTGTAGATGTAGCTAATATTGTAATGGAAACCAAAGCCGCCCCGAATAGTAAAAACATTTTACGACACCTACCCCTATCTGTTTTAAATTGAACGCTAGGGAGAGAATTCATTGCAATATATGGACGAGGTCAAATTTCAGTTCGACTAATCGAACGATAGAACTGTATAGTTCGAGTTTTATTGTTTTTTACACCCCTTCTGATATAAATCATCCCTACTGATAACATAAATCTTCTCTATGTCTGTATCGTCATAGCCGACAGGTTTTCAACCGACTTCAAAAAGGAGGTGATTTCTTAATTCAACCGTATATGCTTTTTATGTATTAAGATTCTCACTCATCATCCGGTGATGGTGTCCGACCGACTTTGGTGATGGAGGCAGATCTCAATGAAGATCAGTCAGCTTCCCTCGCAAGCATGATGTACTCTCCGAGCCACGACATTAAGTTCTATTACATCCTTCTACTTCCTGAAATCGGGCTGAGTAATTTCTACAGAAAAAATTGCGCAAATTTGTCTCAAATGATACTTAGCACCATTAGCCAGCCAGGTTAACAGATGTTTCCCAATAGTTTGCCTGCAGTACTACTCTGCTATTGGCTAGAATGAGTCGTTAAGACCGCATTCCGCCGGGTACTGAACCCATAGCATTGTTCTCCTGACACATCGATCTAAATCGACCAATTAGAACACTCGATGGACATGTTCGATTGCTCGCCCTACATGTGTTAACGTGATGTAGATTAGCTGGATGTGGTATTATTTCATTATAGCAACCGGTACGCAAGTATTGACACGATATACTAAAATTAGTCTTTATGGGTTTACACGCGATTTTAGGAGTAGCAAATTACATAGCTACTTACTGCCCGACGTTTCGACTGGGTTACACCAATCGTGGTCGCGAGCGAACTAATGTCCAGCCCCCGAACCAGCACTAATGTCATTTGTACAGCTACCCACATTTGTCTGACATACAACACTAATATGAACCCGGATACAGTGAGTGTTGTGTGTCAGACAAATGTGGGTAGCTGTACAAATGACATTAGTGCTGGTTCGGGGGTGGATCAAGAAATTCACAACCGCTATGGCAGACGAAGACGGGCGGCGCCAGTCGAAACGTCGGGCAGTAAGTAGCTATGTAATTTGCTACTCCTAATATCGCGTGTAGACCCATAAAGACTAATTTTAGTGTAATGGAACGAGAAAGTCTAAAATCTTATATTGACACGATATAGTTGAGAAAGCCAAACATAGATACACGCGTAGCTACTTACTTGGTACTTCCTAAGGAAAAAATTAAATACTTAAGCCTCAATTTCATTTCAAATCAACGAGATGGAGAATTTACTCGTAGTATAGCCTGAGTAATTTAATTATCACTCGATGAACATCCATGTTTTGTAGAACAAAGTGTAGTTTGCTTTATCAAATACTTCAAAGTTCAAACTTTTAGGTGCCAATAAGCTTTGAGAACAGACCAGAGTGGCGAATTCTCGCGTGAGGCCAACATCCACTTTGAATCGCTCGCTGGCCTACCGTAGTAAGTGATTAGTGTAACAAATACTATTTGTATATCCGATATATCAATACAACTTGATTTACATGGTTAGCCAACAAACCAAGTACCAATGACAAATATTCCTGCACCATCTGACGCAGACTGACAGACAGACCATGACAAAAGGGCTCGTACCTCTTACAATAAGCTTTTCGTAAAAAAGTAAAAACCCGGCGCTAAAATCAGAAAGGATATTTTTTCTTTCTAGTTTAGGGTTTTTACATTTCCAAATTACGTAGAAACACAGTCGGATTAGGAATGTTTGTTTTTTAAAGTACAATTATTTTGTTTATATTTTCGATTATTTGGAATACCTTGCGTCACTCTCACAGTAAATACAAATCTAACGACACCTCTGAAGCTAAATTCGATTGATTTGATTTTGACATACTCGTATCGTACATACAAAAATTTTATCTATCCCGAAATTGTGATTTCTTCCTACAGTTTTCGGCCATGGCGACCACTTCAATTCCTGATTGAGTCTGCGCTGGCATAGCCGATCTTCGCAGCAACATTCCGTGAACATGTTTATTCATCAATAAGCAACCAATAAATGTTGTCTCTTCCATCGGATCAGCGTCAGCGTGCGCCCGCGCAGACCGGTCGTGAGTCAGCGCTGATCAACGCCCCGAATCAGGTTCTATGATCGGTGAGCGTTCATTCATGAGTGGGCTCCCACAATGAGCTTTTTACCAGTGTACTAGTGTCGGTGGCGGTTAGAGTCTGCACCTCGGGGGCGTTTGGGCGGGAGCTGATTATTAGATGTTGGGTTGACGATCGTGTTTGAAAGCTGCATTGATATTTTGATACGTGCTCAATAGTTCTAAAACAACAAATCTAAATATACACCATGAAATTTTAGAGGTTGTTTTCCCGCAGCAAAATGATTCTACCTTAGTAGAACAATAGATTTGTGCAGTTATTTTATATTAAAATCAATAAATGCCGGTTTTACGAAAGGTATAACCGAAACTTTAAAGTACGTTCGAACCACTTTATCACTTAGGGCGTAAAGCTTCTTCAGCTTTAAGCATCGATTTCATGCGGCAAGCAGTACTTACCTGAGTACGTCACATCTTAAAAAACAACGATAGCTCTTCTCGTTTTCGAGTTGGAAAATTATCATTTTGAAAATTCGAAAAAAAATTTTTTTTTTTCAGTGAATAATTTGCATGATTCGATAGTATTACTAAAGGCAAATCATTCTGCCACGGGAAAACAACCACTCAAATTTCACGGTGTATAAAAGGAGAAACTGACTGACGTATCAACGCGCAACCTAAACGGCTAAACGTAGTTTCTTGATTTTTGAAATGGGCAAGGTGTGTCTTCAATGTTTGGTAGCTATCGCTAATTTGTTTTTGAACATATTGCTTCTAATTATATTTTATTCCAATAAATTTGTTAGTTAACTATTTCTTATCTATAAATAACAATCAGACTATACCGTTATATTCATATACACAATTATTTGAGATAGATTTAGTGTTAGAGGCTTTCTTTGATATGGTAAAGTAAAGCAATGACTGTTAAAGAGAAATACACCTGCTTGCTTTAATAATTGATCTTGGTTTGCACTAAAGTTGTAATTTATGACTCAGGAGCCAAGTCATACAGTCTGGGTGTGTCATAGTAAAAATTACCAAATACTACATTTACTTCTATTACAAATAACGACAAAGAAAATCAAAAGAAAGAAAGGAGGGGATACCAACGTTCAGAATATTATAATAAAACCAACCTGCATGACAAAGCTTACATAGGGTACAATTTTAATAATTACAGCCATTGCCATTGAGAATCTGCTATCTCCCCAGCTATCAGTAGGTTTCCTATCCCCGCAGGACAATGCCTTATTGTCCGACCGATTTCAGCCATGGCGGACCGCCGAATTCAGATCCGCCAAGTGCGCAGGACATATTATAGTGCACAAGTGTGCGCGCAAACACAATTGCACTCTCTATTCCCTTACTCTCATAATTCGGTGAGACGGCAATGCGGCATGACCGATGAGAGATTGGGCGTAGGACCACCGGCTTAACGTTCATTCCGAGGCACGGGCGTTCAACCGCCAACTTCCTAACTCCGGGCGAGTAATTTCATTACAGAAAACTCACACAAATTTTGCCTGACCTCTGACTCGAACCGGGGACCTCTCGGTCCTTACGCAGCGCTTTCTACCAATAGACCATCGAGGCAGTTACGAGTTCGCAGGACAATGCGGAGATATCGAGTCGCTAACATGTCATCGTGTGTTGTGCCCGGAATAAATCGTCGTCGCGCCTGCGCGGGAGTGGGCGGCGGCGCTTTCATCTCGCGCTTTCGGGAACTTACGTCATTGATGCTAGATATATCTGTGATGGTTGGATAGATGCAGCGTGGACTTCCGTAGGCTGTGTGTAATACACTGGTAACTGGAAAATTCGTCAGCAATAGTAAACGTCGGGCAGTTAGTAGCTATGTATTTGCGAAGGTAAAGTTAATCTTGAAATTGAAAAAAGACGTATAACTATTTCCCCTACCGTACTGGGAAATATTATCGACGCAGGCACTGTTAGCCCGAACCAAGAGGTCCAGTTCATCAGATCATGTTTTTCTTTTCTCCAATAATGCCAGGCTCTTCAGGCGTGGCATGTAACAACATTTAAGCAGGCATTTGGGGGGGGGGGGGGCGACAGGCCCAATAAGGTATATTGTGTGAGATCATACTAACAGTAAAAAAAAAAGTTTATGAAAAATTTTTCGTTTGCAAACTTGCAATTTATATAATAAGAAAAGACGGCCTGAGGTTCCGAACTAACTTGTATGTTACTCGGGAATGATTCTAAGACGATGTTTTAATATTGCTCCTACAACTAATGTCTTAGTGGATTGCCGTCTTTTCGGAACATGAAAAACGCATTATCGGAAGATTTATTGGTTGTCGTTTACAAATAATAATTTAAAAAGAAAAGTAACCGACGGCGTAAATATCGAACGTACGTAATATAATACGAAATATACGTAATAGAGAACCATCCGCTCCCGCAGTCCGATGATGATGACGAGGCTACTCCAAGCCATTATAGTATGTTATTATTTAGGAAAAAAGTAATTAAATAAAAAAGAAATTAAATAATTATAACTTTGCGACAATGACCGCTTTTAACAAGCAAACACAACCATTTAAATGAATACAAATAAGATCTTACTAAACTAACTACACAATAGCTTTAACCCTTTAACTAGTGATGGCAACTACATTGGCACCATAATTTAAAATCCCTCAAAATAAGGTCCAAAACCAATGAAATTTTCAAAATAGTATACTAGTTAAAGGGTTAAGCCAGACGTAGGTGAGAAATCAGATTGCGTTCGCGCAAGTCTGGAGGCGCCCGGAATAAATCGCTTCCTTGGCTGCGCAGGAGTGGGCGGGACCGCTTTCATCTTAAACACGATCAGCTATGGTAATATACGATATTGAAATTGGTATATTTTCAGTACAATGTCGTGAGGAAATTATATTACGATTTTTTTTTATTTGTACAAAATTGCATACATGACCCCGCCTGAACGACGACCACTGATCTGCAGATATCGCGTCGCTGCTCTATCCACTGAGCTACCCAGGTCTTGAGTCACCAATGAGAATTTTTCCATCACGTTTATTTTTCAGTTAAGCGTACCTAATCATACCAGCATTGAAGTTCATTTTAAGGTTTTTTTTTAATTTAATAGATTTCCGTCCGTGAAACATACGTTACTCCCTTATTTCAAAATTAAATATGATTTCAATCGGTTCAGTTGTCTCGGAGTGGATGCGCAACATAGTTCCATTGCATTTATAATATTATCAGGATTTAAACACGGATATGGTAGTGCTAAGTATGGTACAAGTAAAATACATAAAGCAATTCGTTACATACTATAAGATAGTTTTCATCAAACTGTAACCATAAAAATGCGTGTTCTACTCACTACTATGAAATCGTTTATTTATTTCGCTTTAAGTAAACACAAAGACCCAAAGAGCTTCATAAAAGAATTCGTGGATAGATTTACATACGATTGTAGGTGTCTAACTATGTTTCATTTTTGTGTCCCTGTCAACCTGCAAAATGGGCTACAAGAAAGACAAATCATTGGCTGGCAAACGACCGATGTCATGATGTAATAGAACAATGAACTTGAAGATAAATAAAAATAGATGCCAAAGAGTTAGCCGATGTAATAAAAGTATTCGCGGCTTACCCAGTGTACCAAGCCGCGTGGGATGAGGATAGAGTTATACACAACTATGTACAAGGTATTATTTACTATTAATATTTCTTATATACCTTAACTTCCGCAATAGAACAAACCTTACGTTAGAGCAGACAAAGTTGGCATAAACTTCATGCATTGGTTGCGGGGCTGAATTTTTAACAGTTATTCAGACACCATCGTGCGCTATTATATATCTATCCAGACTAAAAAATGTAATACTATGTGCATTATACATATTCTATATTTATCGATATAAATACATATATTTGTCTATAGCTTGGTGACAATTATCTGCGTAGCACAAATGCATAACCAACCTGAATATAAATATGCTTATTTAACCTTGTTTGTAAAAAGTGCCTTAAGGTAACATTAGACCTAGGTTTTTTATCTTTTTAGTACCTCCATATATCACACCCGCCCTCAAGATACCTTAAAAGTAGTTAATCTCGGCATTTACGTATTCATCGCGCATACCGCCATCGTAATCTACGGAAAATTTCCTGATGCGATTTTGATCAGTGGGCGGTTTTCAGACATCACGCCGGTCATTGACCCCGCTGAAATATAAAGCTTTACGTAACGTTTATGTCGTACTTAATTGTTGTATTCTGAATATACAGTGCCCGAAATACTTTGCAGGCTTCGTAATGTAAACAGGAGAGACTGTTCGGAACCGCAATATCGTCATGCAGTTATTACAGCTATTTATTGGCAGTCATTAAATTATTTCTGACTGCTCCGTTGGTAGGCGCTTAGTAAAGTGAGGTTTTAGGTTAAAAATTGACTATTATTTGCTCGTACACTACATATTTGAAGTAAAACTAATTTTACGGATTAAACTCGAGTGTATTGTTTTTCTAATCATATTATTTAGACACCCGCCCGTTACCATGAGCGCTTTAATGAGTTCGAAACATCGGGTGTCTAATGTCTTATTCCGTAAAATTAGTATCATTACAAAAATTTAGCTAGAAAAAGTAAAGAGCGTTTTGTAGATTTTAAGTAATTTATACCTTACAAGTGACCCGCACTCGCTTCGCTTCGGATGAATTTTACATAAAACCTTACTCTAGAATCCCTCTATCAAGTAAAAATAAAACCGCATCAAATCTGATGCGTAGCTTTAAAGATTTAAGCATATATAAGGATATAGGGACAGAGAAAGCTACTTCGTTTAATACTACGTAGTAATACTTCAGACCTTATTAATAAACTTTACCACATATAGAATTATTAAGGGTGAGAGCCATCCGCTCTCCCGCAAGCCCGGTGATGACAAGGCTACTCCAAGCCATCATCGTAGTCGGTTAGGAAAAAAACCGTATTTTTTTATTGTTTGCCATCATTCAAACTTCCAAGCGGTTAGCAACAGCAGTATTCAAACGAATAGGTCTCACATGCGGCAGTAAGTGAGTGGTAATAGGCTGTTACACATGTTTAATTCGGCCGCTCGGATTGGGCCTCCGTTCACGGCCTAAAAAGGCCAAGAATAAAAGCCAACAATGCCGGTCCATCGCTCTTACGGTTGCCTATTTAAAAAATAGACGATTCATCATTAGCAAGAAATGTATCGCAAAAAAGAAAATATAGTGGGAGTGTGGTTCTTTGAACTTGACGATATATTGACAGATAGTCAAATGTGTACGTCTCTATGCTTTGAAGTATAAGGTTCAAATTGTATGTTAATCTTGTAATCACCTGTTTCAGATCACGTGTTTGAACTAGGTTCGCTAGCTAATTTTCGCCTCACATCACTGTTTTATCATAGAGCAACAGATGGGGAGCGATAAAAAGCGTGCGTTCGTCCATAGACAAGTCACGTTTGATTTCGTGAGCCATTTTATTACGCATATGTTAACGAGCCGTTCAAATACATGAGGTTAATATCGTTTTTGTGGATTCATCGCGTAGGCCGACAAATTAGCACTACATATGAGATGTCTATTGAAATAGTTTTGCTTCTGAATGAAAACGTACGAGTATTTATATTGTATAATGTATTTTTTGGTTTTAGATTAGTTCTAAGAGCTAATGATCCATGGTTTTTCTACCTATTCTTTTGCGGAATCAGGTATTTAACCGATATGGCTCGAACAACATAAATTTTAGAAAACTGTAACTGTCCGGGATATTTACCATGTTGTTTTGTTTTATATGAGCTCCCGATATTTCGGCACTGTTGCAAGCGCCATGATTTTTAGTTCACCCGTGATTTTCTAATGTGTGTAACCATGACAGTTTAAAAAAACATAAATTTTACTGTAAAAACATTTGTCAGCCTTCTGTGCTAAAAAAGCATATAAACTACTTAAATCAGCAAAGTTAATTCAACCTAGTTAGTGATGACCAAAAGAATCAACGAATTAATGAGAACGTCATTTAAACGATCTACTATTCCGAAATAAAAAAATACAAATAGAAATGATTGAACAAATTAGATGAATTTTACTTTCTGTACATGTCTATTCAAATAATCTAGGCTAGATATTTTTTCTGGTGGCAAGTGTTAAATGTTATTTGTCCATTGTACCTAGAGATATTTTTTGTTAGTCCTAATTATTCATCCGATGATAATGTGTCCAAAAAGATTTGCCGACGTCACTTCAAATGTCAAATTGTGACGAAAAAGTTAAGGTGCTCTTTAAGGGCAAATTATCTTATGAATAAGGTCGACTTTCCCACAGGAGTGTAGTTTTAAAAATATAAATTCTACTAACAGACCTAACAGATTTTGATCACGACTAATATTCGCCATGGAGACAACTTAGTGTGTAAGTGGTATGGTATCGTACTTAATATGCGTTTATGCCCGTATAGTATAGAAAAGTTATCGCTACCCCAGTACATATTTTGATTATGGTAAATAGGTGTTAATGAGAAACAATCTTCCTGAGATACCTACTTATTTTGCATCTCGTAAAATTTTACTACATATGTACCAGTATTTTCATTTAAGCCAAAATGGAATGGGAATCAATTCTCACAAATACCTTTTTCATATAATTACATTCTTGTTACCCATCTTCTTCTTATGTGAACAATAAAAGTTTATCAGGGGCGGGGTTCAAACTCACAACTGCCGCAAAAGACAGTGTTGCCACTATTTCAGGCCAATCAAAGATATAACAGTCAAAAGTAACTACACGGGACTCTCGACTGCGGTGCTATAGGCATTCGTATGGGCCCTTGATTGCCGAAAACACAGTCTGATTACACACCTGTAGAATCTTGAACCGCATGAGGGTAATGAGGCAATCTTCGGCGTCATTACCTGAAGCCCGCGGTCAATTGCGGGGAGTGGTGCAAAAAGCTGGGCTTCTGGAGTGTGGGAGCGAGCGTGGACGCGCGACCGACTATGGTGCGGTTTAGTAATGTAATTCTGTGGGGCTACCATGAGTTTAAAACTTACGCGCTCGATATCGACTACGTAAATATGTCTATGAAAAACATGTACAGCGCCGGCTGGTGGTTACGCGAAGAACTACAATCGGCCATATGAAAAAAACAACTCGATAGGTTTTTAACGTACGTAAGTTTACGATAGCTAACTCATGGTAGGCCCTCTGGGCTCTTCAGGGTGTGAAACGGCATTTTTGCAGGCTTAGTGCGACAGGCTCAATACGGTCTATTGTGCCTGTCGACGTCATATGTGGACCTCATTAACGCTTACCATCAGATTGAGTGAGGTCGTCCTGAAAATTCCTATTTAAAACTTTAGTTGCTGAGCCAACGAAGTAAGTCAATTTAGCGTGGCTAATTTTAAGCTTCCTATGTCACTCATATTTATATGTATCTCTTCAGTGATATTCGGGCTTTGGTAACTTACAAACAACATTTGCTTACAAAAGTTTTTGTACTAATCAAGAGCATATATACTGGCTTAGTTGGGAAATTAGTTTAGTATCAAGTGAGCTACTAGGGTTGTGGTCAAAACTCTCTTTTGTTTGCAATTTCTAATTGATAAGGAAAATCATACAATAAAACTATGAAGATCAACAAACTAATGTCAATTCCGCACACGAATTCAGCGCATGGGTATGCGCACTTATTATGCGCCGCCCGCGCATGTATAGACGTATGGTCGCATGGTCGAAATATGCGCTCCGGTTATTGCCCCGACGAAAAACAGGACCCGCCCACTTTTCATACTCTCAGCGCAATAAATATTAAGGAAAGTATGTCAGTTTAACTTTTATGTTTTCTTTTAAATATAAAGGTCATCTCTAGTGTCAGATCGACAGACATGGGAAGAATAACAAGAGGGCCTTGCACAGTAGTGGGACAGCAATGGCAATTTTTCTTCGTGCGCAAATCTCTTTCCACTACCAGACAGTAATTCAGTAATTCCTCAAGTATCTTACTTTGATAATATATTTGTTATCCATTGCTTTTCGATTTTTTTTTTCATCTTTATCTCCATTTGGTCCTTCGAGCCAGACTCACGGATACCGCCTACATTTGTGTATATTCTGATGCTGCATGCATGCATGCATCTCTACAAGTATTACCTGTCAATATAAACTACTTTTACTGCATGTTCCTATATGGGAACACGAGAATGTTTTAAATATTGATCAGATAATTAATTTAATTATTTGCAATTTAATGAAGAGGCGTGTATGGTCATGATGAAAACGGAATACGAGCTTTTACAAGGTTGGTGGTTGGTAACAATCAATACACATATACGGATGGGTCTGTGGATTTTGTGTTAAAACATTTTGCAAATTACCAGACGAACCCTGAAATGTTTTAAATCTTGTACGAGTCAAAAATACAAAAATTAAAACATGCTATGTTTTTTATCATTATGCAATGTAAGTTAATATGCGAAGTTTTTAATACTTTTGTATACTCGTGTTTGTGTCCAAATATCCAGGGCTACAAAACGGCCATACTATCCATTCCTTTTACTATACCCCGCTAGCGCCGGACTCCAGGCCCCACTGATTACATTCCTGATATCGGGCCCGCCATTTTTGAGCTTTAATTTAGTCCCGTTCCTGGGACAAATAAGGGCCGGCCAGATTTGGAACCCGAATTCAGCGATGCAATTCGCCAGCCCTTCTAAGAAAAGGTTCCTAAGGGCATAACCAATTTAACGCAAGAATAGTCTCTACCATTAGTTTGCACATAAAATGATTCATGGTCCAGTGGTTTAGGCTCACTTATGGTATCATTTTTAAATAACTTTTAACCTTTAGATAGATAATAAAGTATTTCTGATAGGATGTTCTTCGTCGAACTACTTTTCAACAGCTTATATTGGTGACCATATTGTTTTCTATGACATGGATCAATGACTTCACTATGAATCAAGACACATTTCACAGTAAAACTTATATTTCTTTTTAGGAATGCTTGTAAAACAGTGCTATTTCGGAATCAGTCAATCTGTGACTTTGGACTCGTTAAAAAAAAGTCCCGCTTTCAGTCCCAACTCTTAGCACCCTAGAAAAAAAGCTTGAAAGGAATATGACGTAACGTAATGACGAGGTTTGAGTAGTTCCGTGCAGCAAAGAAAGCAGTTTCCTGTCACCCGTCTGTGGCCCAGAGACGCAGATTAGGACGTGTGCCGCCACTGAGACCAGAGACATGCCGAAAAATGGGACGTTTGAAAGTATACCAATAAATACGGGAAATCTTCCTATAATAATAGTTCAGATTCAAAAGTTCTGGAGAAATTGATTCCAATGTACATAGTTGGTTATTTTCTTTGTTTTTATACAGGTGACAACAAATATTTGTGAAATAAAATCATTAAGGGAAAATGTATGCACTTGTTTGTTCTAATTTGAGATTCGCTTTACGCAGTGTTCTTGCGTATAGCGTAAATCAAAGTTTCTCATTAGTTCATGTGATGTTGTTATTTGTAATATCTTTGTTAAAATCGAAAGAAAGTAATCATGGTCGCCTCAAGAAAAGAGAACACTATTATTTAAAACTACATTCCCTGACACAATTGTGACCGCACAATGTAGTGCAAATTTTCAGTTGTTTCTGAAACTGGCGCGCTGACCAATTGCAAGTGATTCCTTTAATTTGTTCCCGAGTGCACTTGTCCACCCATTAATCTCTCAGTGAGAGCATCCACAGTTTTCGCGTCGTAACCGGCACGAAAGTAGTCGCCACCCACGGCCGGGTGAAAGACCTGACCGAAATATTACCCGAGCCCAAAGTTGGGACACAATGGAGTTGAGGCCAGTGAGGGAGCACAACCTTGCTGGTTTAGCAGGACTCCGGCTGCCTGTAGGTGTTAATTGTAAGGAAATGAACAGTTGAATCTTATTGTAGCTTAGTTCTAGGGCATTCATTTCGATTCTGGAGTAAGGAGTTATGGAACAAGCTAAACTCCTTTAACATGATCAAATTATACTACTTTTAAACTTGTCTTAAAGTATATTTTGTTTTGTTGAATATTGTTATGATTTACTAGCTTGGCCTTAATTTCGTTTAATTCTGAAGCAAGAAGCAAATAAACTTCCTTTACTGTGTGTAGAATATCTCTAGACTAGTCTGAAAGCTAAGTTCATCCTAAGAACACAAATAGAAGAATAATGCGCATTTAAAAACATACGTTACTAGGTATTTTGAAGATATTTAGAGATCCAAATATTTCAAATCTTCAGCGAAGCTGCAGCTATCTTCACTGTAAACATTTTCACTGGTATTCTGATCTCATCGGCATAGGATTTGCTATTTCTGGTCAGGAAGCAGGGACCACGCTCAATCTCCAAACAAAGTTTCTGTTTTGACCTATCACCCGGCTATTCGAAGCTCTTTGAGCTCATCCCACCGTTGTGCCGGTTCTTCTTGTTGCGTTTCGCTACATTGCTATCTAATTTAAACTACTGAGACGTGTATTTAAACTGGTCTGCTGTTCTGACACGGGGGTCTTTGTCTCTCCTAAATCTATCGTTTTAAAAAAAACAATGTCATTTTGGACGTTTTTGGTTTGACGTTTCCGAAATTTACAAAAAACTTTAGTAATAAAACATATGAAGAAATGCGGATGAAATGCACAGTAGTCCTATAACGTCATAAAATTATAATCACACAGAGCAAGTACGTATTTAAAAGCTTATGTTTCTTAGAATTCAAAAGCTGTCTGTGTACCTTAGAAGCACTTAATAAATTTAGCAAGTTACGTTTGACAAAGTTAATTTTGGCAGTCCAATGAATGCTAATTTATTCCAAAAATAAGGATGTGCTTTGATCGTAAATGAAGTGAGCCCCATAAAACGTGAGTCATCTAACATTTTCTCGGTAAAATGACTAATATTATGCTGACTTTCCTTGAGTGCGTTTGGGACCTTGAAAATTCAAAACGAATAAAACATTTTCGCCTCCTTTGGTTCTTCACTGCGCTTGAGCATCATGGTTGCACCTGTACCAATCCACCACATTGCCTGTCCCGCTTACACAGCCTTCCAATTTCATTTATCAGAAAAGGACAAAGCATCAGAAGTATACCAGGATTGACGCAGTACTATTCTCATTCGCCGCAATCATTTTTATTACGCATCAGGGTTACCAGATCTGGTTAAGGATACGTTTATAAATATCTTTTCTAAAGTATTAATAACAGTAAGCGAACAAGCGAAAGTGGTGTGCTAGGACCACAGCACATGGCAGGAGCTGATCTCTGCCTACCCCTCTGGGTAGTGGCGTGATTTTATGTACGTATGTATACAGAACTTGCATTGGAATTTCGTTTATGGCAGTTAAAAGTAGAGACAAAACCAAGATTTTGTGTATTTTGTTTTGCTGATTATTATTATTATTAATTTAAATAAAAAAGTAAAGAATCACTGGATGCCATTTGCAGTTTGACCTCATATTATTCTGGGTTGGTCTTCAATATTTTCCCCCAACTAAACGGATGTAGTGGTATATTGAGAAGTTTTAGATCAATATCCAAGCCGTCAACCCTGATAACGCATAGCGCTCTTTTACTGGTGCAGGTATATGTTTGTACTATAAAGTTTTATTGCAAGCGTTTATGAGTTCGTTTTCATGGCCATTCTTGCGTGGAATGCAGAAAAAGAAATTAAAATATATATTATTGCTGACCGAATGACCGTTTTGCTGTAAATATCGGGATCCCGCTGATTCAAATTCTAATCGAGTGTTTTCAAAAGGTTATGTTAGCCCCTCCGACTGGTTAGTGATAATGATAAGCATTAGGTATCCTAAGTTTAACACCTCGAACTTGATGTCGAAGCAAGATTAAGTTTTAGCTCTTTACTGTAACTGCAGCGTGCGGGGTGCCAAAGGTCAACATTTCTGGACTTTAAGTTTTGTGTGGAAGGAGTAAGTCCTTCCTAACAATGACATGAGACAAAGTTCACCTATAAGTTATCAATAGATTTAATCGATTCAGTAAAGTTGTATCTCATGTAGATTTTCTGTAAATGAATACCTGCGTTAACATTTTTATATTGTTACGCCACAGTTTTCTAGGAAACAGAGAAACGATTCGTTAGTAGTTTCAGTATGATTTTATTAATATAATTAAGATTGATAAGCTGGTTATCGTATTTACAATTAGTGCTTCGAAAAGCTCTAAATAAAGTTACGCTCTTTCAAAAGTTTCTCCCTTCTTGCTTATCTTGATGAGGGTCAACGTTTCACATGAAATATAAATTCGTCTTCCACCTCCCACCGATTTGTTATGCAAGTACTAAAAATAGAGCATTTAAAACAAGCAACGCCGCCAAACATCACATCATGTCATAAATTCACGCCAATAATGACTGATGAAGAAATCAAACCACTGTGGCCGGTTATCTTATAGCAATTAAGAGGTACATCTGACCCTGTCTTACACTGTGCGTGCGAGAGGGACGGGCGGTGGCCTGCCGAAAGTTTTTGCTAAAATGCTATCTCTGCCGGTATCGGAATGCAATGTTCGTTTAAATAAAAAACTGATAAGACCAAGTAACTTGATTGGCTTATGGTTCCTTATATATTTAATGAAGATATGTTGACGTAGCCTTATAACAATCGTCAAATCCATACCATACCTCAAATCCAAATTTGGAAGCTTACCCAAGGGTAAGCCTGTCTTGCCTAATTAAAATGTTGAGCATTTACTTGACAAAAATTCTATGAACTTGACAACCAGACGCCTTAACACCTGACGGATTTTATCTTCAAGTGAATCCTGGCTCGTACATCATTATGTAGCCTTAAGTTTAATCTTGTTTTCCTGCAGTGATAATGGAAAGGAAATCGTGAGAAACACTCATCGCGAAAGCTGCCCATGTAAAGATTTCATGAAAGTTAATACTTGGCGATCGTAACCAATTCCGCGGACCCCTAAAAACGGCGTTATCGGCCGACATTCGTCCAATTATTGGAGTGGACTCTGTTGCCATGGCAACCGCGCCCGCGCAGCCCCGTAAATCATTCGGCGAACGAGCCAAAGTATTTTGCCGCAGTTAAGTTATTATATGCAGTGAGTTAGTTTTGAAAGTGAGTGTCCTACAGTATAGTTCAGTCGCGTTGACGTAATGTTAAGGGCGTATGTCCGTCATGACTAATAGTGTCTGTCTGATTCTATTTTTGGAGCAAGTACCAATGAAATTGATTCTAAACTCGCTTTTTTTTTTCGCGGTGAAATGCTCTACGCACTGTCACCGGGAGAAGGGGATTCTCTCCCGTTGGTGTGTCGGACTCCCCGGCGACTGGCGAAAAGATGGTTAATGCCAGCCGCTGCTCCTGGGCGGAGTGCAATGCCCAGGGGTTCTACCGACTAAAACACCGCGGTATACCTCATCGCCTTGACGGAGTCGTGGTTCTCTGGCTTAAACCACAACGCCGCCGGCATTCTACACTCACTTCCTATAACTCGCTCGAACTTGAATGCTTGACTGGCTTGACTGAACAGTGGTTCCAAGAGTCGTGGGTTCGATTCCTACCGTGGAAAAATATTTGTATGATGAACATCGGTGTTTGTTCCGTGTCTGGGTGTGTTATTAAATATATTTAAGTATATTTGTGTATCCACTGTTGATTCTGATATCTGTAACACAAGTGCTTAATCTACTTACCATGGGATCAAATCAATGTCTGTGATGCTGTGTAATATATAACAACGTACATAATTCCAAATAAAGGATATTAATTGTAACAACAACTCTTTGTGCTTGCTTCGCAGTTCTCCTAAATTATAGTACGAGTATAGTAGTGTAGATAGTAGCTCTGAATAAACACGAGCGGTCGTGGTCCCGGATATGTTTCCGCGAAAAGTGTACAACCGTTCAAGTATTTCGGGGAAAGTATCAATGTAATTGCTGGGTGCGAGTTAACAACTGGTGTTTTGTTTAACGAACTTGTGGTACCTGCTGGTAATTACATACTTAGTTACCGTTTCGCACCCCTCCCCTATCGCAGGCCATTCGTGCTTAGACGGTAGGACAGTATTTTAGGACTGACGCTGCGTTCATCGTCAGCCCATATACGTAACCAGCGAGGGGCCTACCTTAATCATAAGGCAATCATTAAGGCATGGAATGCCCTTCTAGCTCATGTTTTCCCTCGCTCGTATGATCCCGGGCTCTTCAGGCGGGGCGTGAAACAGCATTCAAGCAGGCCTTCAAGGTGAGTGCGACAGGCTCAATAATGGTCTGTTGTGCCTGTCGACCTCATATGTGGATCTCTCTACTGCTTACCATCAGGTGGAGTGAGGTCATCTTGTTAGCCTATTATAAAAAAAAGATCAGGCTGTAGTCAACCACGCTGGCCAAGTGCGGGTTGGTCGACTACACACAACCGCCAACTGACTCTGGCCTCTCTCGGTCAGGTCGCGTTCCGGGATCAGCACTGTACGAACCGGAGCCAGGGGGGACCATTGCTGCGGCAAGCGCCGGACCAGTGGAGTCTTAGCGGCGGGATTGTGCGAGCGGAGCGGGTCAGCCCCGCGGCCAGGGAGACCCGTAGACACGGGGGCCCTTCCGTCCGGCGAACTGGCCAACTCGGACCCGAGACTCCACGCCTTGTCTCGTTGTTGCCGCAGCAGTGGTCTCCTCTTTATCGGGCTTTCAGGGTGAGTGCGACAGGCTCAATATGGTCTATTGTGCCTGTCGACCTCATATTTGGATCTCACTACCGCTTACCATCAGGTGGAGTGAGGTCATCTTGTTAGCTTATTATAAAA
This sequence comes from Maruca vitrata, assembly GCA_039566165.1. Taxonomy (NCBI): domain Eukaryota; kingdom Metazoa; phylum Arthropoda; class Insecta; order Lepidoptera; family Crambidae; genus Maruca; species Maruca vitrata. The sequence continues at coordinate 14,042,513 of CM076922.1, read as the reverse complement.
AAATAAAAAAAACCGTAGAATTTCGCAGGTGTGCAGGTGTCTTGACGATGTTTTCTTTCAGTGTATGAGCGTCAAATAAACGTACATAATTATGAATGCGAAGTACACATTGGTAAAGGGCAGGGTTTGAACTGGCTACTTCTCGCTTGGTAATCAACTGCCTCACCTACTTGGCTATTGACGCTCTAATAAACATACTAAATGATTTACAAATTGTACTTGTTACGCAATAAAAAAAAACTGAAAACGAATTGTCATTCCATCTAGTCAAAAAATGACGAATGATTTGATAAAGTGCAATGACCCTTTTAACCTGATAAGAAAGCTAATGTTTACATACCTCGAGACCGACCACATTACAGTTAAATTGTACTTATATTTAATAAGTATAACATCCACGGTAGTATTCTGGGATTGCAGTAGTAAAAAAATATAAAAATAATAAGGCATCCGACTGAATTCGGCCATGGCGGCTGATCTTAATTGAGACTTGTTAGGCGGCCGATCTCAATTGAGATCAGCCAACTGCACAGGACATATTATAGTGCACAAGTGTAAGTGTGCGCGCAAACACAAGTGCACTCCGTTCCCTTACTCTCATAGTTCGGTGAGACATCAACCCGTCATGACTGATGAGAAATCGGGCGCTGGACCACTACCTTAACGTGCTTTCCAGGGCACGGGCGTGCCAACATCCTAACTCCGGGCTGAGTAATAACCGCCAACATCCTAACTCCGGGCTGAGAAAAACTCACACAACTTTTTGCCCGACCCCGGACTCGAACCAGGGACCTCTCGGTCCTCCTTACGTGCTTGGTAGCAAGAGCAATAGACCAACGAGGTAGTTACACGGTCATATTGCAGTAGTACACGGTGTTTCAAAGCCAGTCATAAATTTTAGTCCAGAAACTTAGTTTACTGCTAATTGTTTCATTGTAAAGTCGACGGTTTGAAAATGAGCGCTTTTGCAAAGTAACTGAACGGCGTGCACTTAAATATGTTAGTTCATTGTTATGATGTTAACCCGTTGGTTCTGCGCCTGATCTCTTTCCTGGTTATGATTGGCTGTCTTACTTAGAGATGGACCAGATTGAAAATATTTTTATTTGCATAAATTCCTGCACTATGCTATGTATATGTATATGTTACTCATATGCTTAATTATTAAGGAATTTGATAATTCCTAAAGTAAGTCTATAATAAAACTACATACATATAATAATATAAATAATAACTACACTCTCAGTGTAGTTCAAATAAAACCTCTATTTCCCATACAGAACCCAACACAAACTACTTATCAGACCGACAGGACCATACACTTCTATAAGTGCATGAGTTTCTTCAAAATTAAAAAATTCAAATGAAAAATTCATCCATTTGGCAGCCGCGCAGCTATATAAAATCGGGCCTGCAAGTTTTTCACATTGATTACTTACTCTTTTATTCAGCATTTGATATTACACAGGATTCAATTCGCTACCGAGCCCGCATAAAGGGCATTTTTTTAATTTAAAACAGTCTGCAGAAAAAACCTAAATCGTAGAAGTATTTTTCACAGCGAATGATAGTGGCGAAGATTCCTGCTTCATTGCCCGTGTTGGTAGCGTCCGCAGAATCATTCAGTTATTTTATTTTATCTCTAAATAGCTTTGCCAGCGTCTTAGTCCGCATTTTCGACTGGCTCGGTGGAACAGTGGTTAGTGACCCAGGTTTACTACCTTCGGTTCCAAGAGTCGTGGGTTCGATTCCCACTCGGGACAAATATTTGTGTGACGAACATCGGTGTTTGTTCCGTGTCTGGGTGTATTATTAAATATATTTAAGTATATTTGTGTATCCATTGTTGATTCTGATACCCGTAACACAAGTGCTTAAGCTACTTACCACGGGATCAGATCAATGTATGTGATGTTGTGAAATATTTATTTATTTTATTATTTTCCACTGTTTATTATTAGCCTAAAGCCTTCCTCGACAAATGGTATATCTGTCGTGGCCACATCGTAGAATTGGCCATTTCATGAAATGATTGGCCATTTCATGAAATGGTTGCATTTCATGAAATGGCCAATCACACATTGGCCATATCATGATGTGGCCAGGTCAGATCAATGATAAGAAATCGTTTGACGATTGGGCCAACTAGATGCACTGCCATTTCATGAAACGATCAATCTCAATCGATCATATCGTGGAATTGTTTCGTTGGCTTTACCGGTAGAGTGCCAGAGTTGCCATACCAATTAAGCACTTTGTACTTAAATTTGCACAATGTGCTAAATTTTCTTCCTGTTTAACATATTATTTTATCTTTTATTTTAGAATAGCATATTTTTAGCAAAACATTTTTTTTTATAAAATAAATGTTATTTTTAAAGTAGGTACATTTAATTTTAATTTGGACAAAATTGTCGGAAGTTTGCCTATTTTAGGCAGTTAATACACTTATTTGGCAACACTGGTTGTTTTTGTGCAGTTTGTGTAAAAATGGCGGCCCTTGTAAACAAAGACGAATTTTCTCTCAGAAAAAATGCGAATAATTCTTTATTAAACACGGAAGAAAGTTAAATTATTCGTTATATAATTCGATGAAAACGTAATAGAGTATGCAAGTCATGCAAGGTTCCGAGCAAAATGTGAAATAACCGTGGAGTTTGGAATGTATTTCTAAGGTTAGTAATATTTTACTTACTTCATATTATAATTTTATGCACCTAACTAAATAACGTGTTTTATCAAAATATTTTTTTATTTATCTGTTATTATATTGATTGTCAAAAGACTGATAGCTAATTTAATTTCTTTTTCAGGTTATACAGCAAATAAAGGAGAGTAGGGTGACACGAAAAAGAAATCCATGGACTACTACTGGTTATCGAAATATGATATTATGGAAACTGTCGAAGAGGGAGGAATATCTTATATTCAAGGAAAAAGCGCCGACTATCCTATGATTTTTGTTGTTCATGTGACTTTGTGCGCGGTGCCGTGTTTTAATCGCCTTAATGCACCTTATTATTAATAAATTTGTCTTGCGCTAGCAAGTGACTGTTACCTTGTTTAATTTTTTTATTGTTTACGTGACTTTTATACTGCTTGTACTAAAATACTTGCAAATTTCACTAAATGTACATTTTTTATAACAATAAAAAAATCATTAAATGCATTTAATGATTTTTTTTATTGTTATAAAATTTTAAACCTTTTTATTTTGAAAGTATGTAACAACTAAAAATAAACAAATACGTATCAAAATTGATCCTGGTTTTCATTCAATATTTTATAGTCGCCCTCTTTTTACCCGACTACGGCAAAGCAAAAGGAGGGTTATGATTTTGACAGGCTATGTATGTATGTATGTATGTATGTATGTATGTATGTATGTATGTTTGTATGTATGTATGTATGTATGTTCATCTGTTTCCACATAACTTCTAAATTGCTTGTCAGAATTCGACAAATGACATATCATTAGAAGCGTCTTAATTGTCCGCTGGTTATAGGCTATATAGGGTTTCACAAAATCTAATGTGGCGCCCACTAGCGGACAAAACATACAGAGTAAAAAAATAAAGTTAAGATAAATACGCCGTGTTTGGTATCATTGGAAAGCGCTTTACTTGTACATTTTAAATATATATATATATTACTAGCATTTGCATGTGACTTTACGTATATTCATGGACTGATTGCATATAGTTCACATCTTTTCGTTCATAGCTTCTTTACTACTTACTAACACCAAAATAGTACAAATAATAAAAAGTTAAAAACTAAAACCCAACTACGACAAAAAACGACGCTGAAAAAGTATAAAACAAGACTTTTAGAACATACAATACTATTTTGAAGTATGCAATATTTACTATGTAGAGATAAGTTTTCATGTTTGGAAAGGCGTAGTCACACGTTCCATACACAAGTACCTACCTACCGTAGCACTTTGACAACGTGTGACTGCGGTTTTCCAAACATGAAAACTTATCTCTACATAGTAAATATTGCATACTTCAAAATAGTATTGTATGTTCTAAAAGTCTTGTTTTATACTTTTTCAGCGTCGTTTTTACGATATGGTCAAACGTGGGTGGCCAAATCGTTAAACGTTTATCGTTTAATGATTTGGTCACTATTGATTGGCCACTTCATGAAACGTGAACACTTCATGAAATGGCCAACCATTTCATGAAATGATCAATTCATCGATTTGGCCACGACATATCCAACACAATAATTTTTCAGTACTGCCAGAAATCAGCGCAATCAAACTAACAAAGGAACAAACTAACTCTTCAACTTTGTGCGATGGACTGACTGACTTACTTTCGCGTTTATAATATTAGTAATAGTTAACTTTGTTGTTGTATGGATAGGAAGCTTTAGCTTTGCACTCAGAGATATCATCGTCATTAAAATCAATAATAATCAATCTTATGGTGGCTCGTTTCTCTTATTTTCTCATACTCTTCTTGGATGCGTCATTATAATGTTTAGTGGACACTGAGACGTTAATTAAGCGTTTGATATTTTATTTTATTTTATTTATTGGTTTACCAACAATTGTACAATAATAAATAAAGAGTTAAATACACAATATACTTATAACTAAGAGCTCAATATTTCATAGGTAAACACTACATGATAGAGTGAGCTAAATGTAGACTACAAATTAAAATATACTAATTAAAATATACCACTACTACGAGCAAAACATATCACAAATATACAAATAAATAAATATAAATATATATATTTTTAACATTCTATTTTATATGTTAATGATATCATTCTACGAGTATCCAATTATGTCATTGTGAGCTTAAATAGTCATGAGGACATTAGGGGTGAGAGCCATCCGCTCCCCCGCAAGTCCGGTGATGATGACGAGGCTACTACAAGCCAACATCAAATTCAGTTAGGAATAAAAACTAAACAGGCTTGAATAGTTTTCCAAAACTATTGGAGTTACTCTCTATACTAGAATATTACGCAGCTAATCTCTTCCAAATAGATCTTAATGCGATGGAGTAATTACTAGCGAATAACCGCCGTATTATTAACAGTTTTAAAGCCTCAATTAAATACATTAAGGTAAGAGCGTCAATAAAAGTTATCATTCAAAAGTTGCCATCATAACGAGTTTATTGTGCACTTAACTCCTCAATGGTCTGCCGGTTCTTAAGAGTTGGGAGATCAATCGTATTTGTAGGTTTAACCTCTACATAGTATAAAACAAAGTCGCTTTCTCTCTCCCTATAGCAAACATAGGTATGTTTTAATCTTTTAAAATACGCAACGGATTTTCATGCGGTTTTTCAATAGATAGAGGTGTTCAAGAGGAAGGTTTGATGTAAAATTCACCCGAAGCGTGAGTGGGACAGAATAGCCTAAGTAACAGAAAAAATACTAAAGAAAGTTTGTGCTAGCTAGGTAGTGAGTAATCATCGGCATGTTCTATGAATGTGTAAGCATAAATTAATGTCAAAAAGGTATATATTTCAAGTTATTTTTATGTCTGTGCTTTAAGACTGCTATTTCCCTAATCGATTCTATGCAGAGTGATGGCATATGTATTGTAATGAAAATAATTTTTAAATAAAGTCTATTTAACGCAAAAAAGGTCACCTTTTGACGCTTGTTTTCCACGAAAAAAAATAAACTTCGTCAACGACGTCATTCACTTCACACATAAGGAGCAAATGATCCGAAAATAACATAAAAAAATACCGAAAAACACATTAGCACTGCAACAAACATTTTTATAACAACAATATAATTTTACTTTCCAAAAAATAACACATTAACTAAAAGCAATAATTGGCACAAATTAGGCGGAGTACCTCCCGCCGAAACACTTCGCGTTTACGAGCGGGCCGTAAAAGAGAACGATCGTGTTGGGTGCTCCATATAACTTGTGGTTATTCGGGTTCCGTACATGAAGAATAGAAATGGAACCCTTATTCTAAGTCTCCTTTAGCTACCGTCAGGATATCTCATGTAGTGGAAAAGACAGGTGCAATTTTACACGCACGTTGTATTTCTGTTCCCCTATAGACACTAAAATCAGAAAATACATTAACATACAATAGATTCACGCCTTTTCCAGAGATCACTTCCTGCCTTGTGCTACGGTTCTGGCACACCACTTTAAATACATACGTATAAAAATTCATGGTGGATACAACCCATATAACAGGTTTTACATAATATTTACTAATATGTTTTATTGCAAAATTTAGAAAATTAATTACAAAAATAAAATATATATGTGTGGAACCCTCCGTGCGCCGGTGGGACTCGCACTTTGCCGACTTTTTTACTTTTCCAGACTGCAAGTGAGCTTAAAGCAGAGATATTCTGCATCAGTTCTTCTTGAATAAACACGGTTTATACTTGTGGTGTTAAAAATACGGCGAGAGCTGAAAGTTAGGTTTAGAGCTAAGGGTGGTCTTGGTTTATATTTCCATACGTCTTTATATTTTTAGCAAAAATATTAACCAATAGGTTGTTAAAGCTTTACCGCAAAAAGCTTTCGCTACCAAAGTAAGCCAACGATCTGGAACTTATGATCAGTTTGAAGAAACAATAACGAAGACAGTGATTCTTGGGAAATGAACTTTTGGGTCCGAAATATCAATGATGTCATCATCACCAGGACCAAACTACTGTTGAGAAAACATATCTTCTCCTACATATATGCGAGTATAGTTTGATGCAAAAGTTCGCATAATTATTTTATTATTTCGGTCTCACAACATGGCTATGGTAAATTTAACGATTGCACCGCATAGCAAGCACAGTGGTTGTTAAAATAGCGTTGAAACTTTAATTATGAACGTAATCGCGATCTCTTTGGTCCTTTTCTGCCGACCGTGGTTGTCGGCTCTCTCACAGACCACGGAGTAATGAACAAGTTTTTTATCTTTTGTCCGTACGTATGTACACTTAGGACGGTTTTTATCTGTGGCCAGTCCGCTTTCACTGCACCGCTATGGAGTATTGGGTAAACAAAATAAGTAATACGAATACGCACCGTACTTAAGCATTCCGATTGGAGATGAATGGTCGGTAATTAGTTGGGTAAATTAATAATGAGGATTTTGAGTGGACCGAGGGAATGATGAGGCTGAGGTTTTCAAGTGGAGATGTGGACCTACCTCAGTCTTAGAGTGAAACAAGATCTTTGAAGATGGGAAGCTCTGATTGGGTAATTAAGAATCGATTATGAATAAGTACAGATATTGCTTTTGAAGCTTTTTCACAAAGCTTCAGATATTCGCCGTCCTTTGTTTTCTAACGTATATCGATCTAGAAATGAGGATTTATTGATTACGAAGATAACTACGAATAGGTTTTCTTTTTCATACTGTGTATCATTCAATTATATTTACTTTCGAATATACTAAGAATCAATGATTTCATTTTTTCAAGTTACTTAATCAAACATCAAATTCACCATCTTCTCAAGTCAACTCAAGTGTTTAAAAGTGACAATCCTTAATATGGATTTTTTAATGAACACACTCCATGATAATTAATAAAAGTTATTATATCCAGAACACTGTATTTAGGTAACAATGTAGGTAATAACAGATTAGTGCAGCTAAATCATTGCGATGTAGCATAGAAGCCGAGTGAATCCCAGTCAATTGATTCCCTCTGGTCAGTAAACTAATAAAAAAGACATAAACAAGCTTAGCGTAACAATATCCCACGTTGCCGTAACACAATCTGAAGGCGATATGAAAAACGAGACGTCGCTGTAATCCTAAGCAGAGTGAATTGTTACTGCAAATATGTAAATTGTCCGTAGGGATGGGACAGACCCTTAATGCGGTTAATGGTATTAAAAAGTTACCAGTAAATAATGTTCGTGAAATGTTAACGTGGCGGTAATGCAATAAAATTGCAATTATGATTATATGGTAGAGTCGGTCGGACAAAACGTCTTCCTGTCTGTACAAACAATAAACTAAGCAGCCCTTTGATGTCGGTTAATGGATATCGCGTGATAAGTGCCTGTATGAAGCCTATATAAATAAATATGTAGGCAATTATGTGTTCGTGATCGCAAAGTTAATTTGTAAATTTATTTATGTCAACTATTAAATTTAATTGTACAAATCTTACGCCGGCTGCGTTGATGTTTAGTTTAGAGAAAAATAAAATATATGTACGTACAATATATTTTATTGATTCGAAACATTACTTTTGAAATATATTATGTAGGTTTGAATAAAATATAAGGTATGTAATTACGGTATAGAAGATAATTATTAATTTTTGCACCGACTTCAAAGTAGTTGTTAACTAATCCGGCCGTATATTTATATTAATTATGCGATAATTGATATATCAGTTGACACATTTGTGTATTTCCCAATCCGTGGTGGAATTATTTATGTATTAGGTACCTATTACAATTGATGACTGACTATTTTCTATTGTTGTTTCTTATGTTTAGAAAAGCATATGTTTATTATTTATTTATTTAATATGACATTATTAAAATGATGGGTCATCTCTAGTAAACATCGTTTATATTTTTTTTACTGGCTCGCTAGAACAGTAGCGACCCAGAGTCAATACCAACGGTTCCAAGAGTCGTAGGTTCGATTCCCACCTGGGACAAATATTTGTGTGACGAACATAAATAAATAAATAATAATAAATAAATATTTCACAACATCACATACATTGATCTGATCCCGTGGTAAGTAGCTTAAGCACTTGTGTTACAGGTATCAGAATCAACAGTGGATACACAAATATTCTTAAATATATTTAATAATACACCCAGACACGGAACAAACACCGATGTTCGTCACACAAATATTTGTCCCGAGTGGGAATCGAACCCACAACTCTTGGAACCGTAGGTAGTAAACCTGGGTCACTAACCACTGTTCCACCGAGCCAGTCAAACAACATCGGTGTTTGTTCCGTGTCTGGGTGTGTTATTAAATATATTTAAGTATATTTCCACTCCACCACACTATCCACTGTTGATTCTGATATCTGTAACTCAAGTGCTTAAGCTACTTACCACGGGATCAGATCAATGTATGTGATGTTGTGTTATATTTATTTATTTAAATTCCGTTTGTTTCGGGTTCCCATCACTAGGTTGCGGTGCGCAACCGCAGCGCGCCTGGGAACGTTGCGCAGGAGTGGTCGGCGTTGCGCTCGCTTCCTTATTGTTGTAGAGGTGCTGGTTCAGACTTACGAATGCTGAAGATAATCGTATCTTCAGCATTCGTAAGTCTGATCTATCGAGATTTGTTTACGGATTTCTAATAAAAGCATATTATAACGTAAAAGACTACTTAAATGATAAAAATCCATGGACATGATGAGCTGCTCGCTTGGACATCAATGAATTATGTAACTTGTGAATTTTTGTGTAATATGTGATTAATTTATTTACAAATTGACCATTGGGTCATGGTTCATGCTATAATTTGATGGAATAAATCATGAAGTCAGAAAGTTGGTAGCAGCTAGACCCTGTACCCACAAACAATTATAAGGGAAGATCTGTTTAGAATCGTTTTACCAGAACCTAAGATTACCGTTTACGTGTAAAGTATACCTTAGCATAGCACCATCCTTACTAATCCTTACTAATATTATAAATGCGAAAGTAACTCTGTCTGTCTGTCTGTCTGTCTGTTACGCTTTCGCGCATAGAGTACTGAACCGATTTAAATGAAATTTGGTACAGATATAATCCAGAGCCTGAGAAAGGATATAGGCTAGTTTTATACCGACTGCGTCATAAAGAAGTAATGTTTCACCCGGTATACATATCTACGCGGACGAAGTCGCGGACGGAAAGCTAGTCTATACTAATATTATAAAGCTGAAGAGTTTGTTTGTTTGTTTGTTTGAACGCGCTAATCTCAGGAACTACTGGTTCGATTTTAAAAAATCTTTTTGCGTTGTATAGACCATTTATCGAGGAAGGCTTTAGGCTATATAAAATCACGCTGCGACCAATAGGAGCAAAGATACAATGGAAAATGTGTAGAAAACGGGGGAAACGCGAACGAAGTCGCTGGCACAGCTAGTTAGTATATAAAAATAAAGCATCTTTTAAGCGCACCTGAGTGAGACATCCAGCCGATTAACGCGGTGAAGTCAAACAATCTGAATTGCAAATTGTGTTTATGAGTGCTTGTGTAAAAAGCTTAATTTTTAATCCTCGTATCGCTAGACCAGTCGGGTGTCCGGGTGACCTTTAGTTAGGGTTGTATACGTCCCGTATTTAAGGGACTGACTGCGTATTTAAATATCCCTCGGTACTTGTCTGTTTGGCCAATTTCGGCTATAGCGGCCGGTCTCAATTTAGATTAGTCAACTGAGCAGGAGGTTATAGTACACAAATGCGCGTAAACACGAGTGCACTCTTTGTTTCCTCATTTATTTATTTATTTATTTGGTAAAAGGTACACCAACAGTATATATACACAACTTGACAGAAAATACATTATATGGTAACCAATCTAGTATATAAGCCAATAATAGGTGTACGTACACAACATTCAAATTATTTATCACTAGCGACCCGCCCTCGCTTCGCTTCGGGGATATCTCTATCTCTATGTAATATATTTTAACCCCGTAAGAGATCTATTTTTATCTAAAAAAAGCCTATGACACTCAGGGATAGTGTAGCTTTCCAACAGTGAAAGATTTTTTCAAATCGGTGCAGTAGTTTCGGAGCCTATTCGAAACAAACAAACAAACAAAAAATCAAACCTTTCCTCTTTATAATATTATTATATATATATATATATATATATATTTATATATATATATAATATATATATATATATATATATATAATATATATATATATATATATATATAATAATATATATATATATTACATTACATATTACATTGACTCCCCCGTACCCCAGTGATGCTTACATGGAGCCTACATCGCATGCTGGCTAACTGAGCGCGGTGGCGGCAACCACGCGACTTTATTCTAATACTTGCATTTTTAAACTCGTGATATCTTCCGAATGAAATGTCCGAATTGAATAATTCAAAAAGTCATAAATAGGTATTGAAGCCGTCTTGCATATAAAGTAATTTATTTTGATAAGGATTAATACCAAGGTACAAATAAAGAGCCTTTTCATGTGGCGGCATATAAATTAAATTTTTCGAATAAAAAACCGCTTACTGTGACATAACTATAATATTTAGACATATGCTGTCGCGACACTTTTTATAGATAATGATAAGTTCTACAAAGTTGTAGTAAATGATTTTGTTCTATCATCAATAGTTTTCGCAGCGTACGCGACGTAAGGAATTTTTCAGGTAAATTTTTTACACCTTGGGTTACATTATTGGAGTTTTAGTAAGGATCCCTAATTTTTTTTAAAATATTATGTAACCTATGTTACTTCTGAATAATGCAGCTTTCTAATGGTGAAAAAATTATTGCAATCGGTCCAGTAGTTTTTGAGTTTATTCATTACAAACATACAAAAATACAAAAATACAAAAATACAAATCTTTCCTCTTTATAATATTAGTATAGATGTTACGGTCAATGTGAGCAATCGGTAATTATCTATAATCACCGGTAAATATAGATAATTCCCGACGCACATGGTAAATGTAGTGAATTATTCAAATTTACCGGCAATTATATAAAACTCCCGCTCGACTGTGGTAAATGTTGACATTGCTGACAAATATCACAAGTACTCTACAATTCCAAATGTCACAAATCTCAAATCTCAACAATATATTGACAAGAAGAATTTTAAGACTTCCACTGAAAATTCCCTGCCAATTTGCTAATTTTATGTAACTTTATTTTTATAAGATAATATTTTTTAAAAAACCTATCTAGATACTTGACTGGTTTATTTTATAACTAGCTGTGCCCGTGACTTCGTTCGCGTGGACTAAAGGATTTTACATACAAAAGTTTTTTCCCAGTAACTCCCGATCCCTTACGAATTTTGCAATATCGCGTCGCAAGTAAGCTTTAAGTCTATTAGGGTACCTGCATGCCAAATTTCAATCATCTATCTTACGCGGTTTAAATGTTTTCAGAAAAGTTATTTATAAATACATACTTAACTACATAATCACACCTAGACACGGAAGAAACACCGATATTCACCACACAAATATTTGTCCCGAGTGGGAATCGAACCCACGACTCTTGGAATCGCCAGCCTGGGTCACTAACAAAACCATTGATTCACCGAGCCAGTCAAGTCGTTATTTTATTTTATTATTTGCCACATTTACACAAAGGGTATAGTAATTTTATATAATTACCGGTAAATGTGATTAATTCGATAGTTTTCACCACCTTTACCACGAACACTAGTAATTATGCATAGTTACCGGTAATTATACATAATAACCACTCTATCCACTTTTACCGTAACATAGATATAGATTCACATAGTTAGATCAGATGGCAATCCCACATGATCGATGAGAGTTCAGGTGCAGATCCATTGGGTTGTCGTTCTTTCCGAGGCACGAGCCTGCATCCGCTAACTTTCTGACTTTGGGCTGAATATTTTTTTAACAGAAAACCACCTGGTAGTGATTTCATGTCAGAATTTAATTTAAAAAAAAGCCGCGGTAGGTATCTGGATGAGACTGGCGCAGGACCGAAGTGCAGGTGGTTCTACGGACCTGGCCTATTTCCCACAGGGAGAGATATAATAAAGGCTGATTGTGATGAACATGAAAAAATGAAAAAACTGTGTGTGTGTGTCACTATTTAATTTTAAACTGTCATGGTTACACACATTAGAAAACTGAAAGTGTCCGGGATATTTACCATGTTGTTTTGTTTTTATGAGCTCCCGATATTTCGGAACTGTTGCAAGCGCCATGATCACGGGTGAACTGTAGGACTGAAACAACATGGTAAATATCCCGGACACTTTCAGTTTTCAAATGTGTCACTATGCACTGATGGGAGCCAGCCAGCAACACCTCGATTTCATCATAGTTCCTGAAGATGATGATGATCACTACATCATCATACCCAGCTTATGGGTATAAGCCAACAGCTCCCCCTCCCCCCGTCCCCCATACTCGTACTCGTACTCCACTGGAGTATGGCAGCCCTACCTTCAGCGAGTGTTGTGTCCGTTGGCGGCGTCCCCATCGCGTGATTGGCGCGGTCCTTCTGTCGGATGCGCGTGCGCACGCCACCGCTATTTTGTTAATTTACTTACTTACCTCTTTCGTCGGTTGCAAGACTTGCAAGCTACCGTTTATTTATTTATTTATTTATTCATAAGGACATCCAATGGTTGTTACATTAAATAATTATCACAATATTGCTGTTATAACTGAGATAAATGTACAACATTTTAAGGTGTCACAACATGCACCTAAAAGTAACACATAATACTTAAACTAACTTAAACTAAAATCTTATTTAATTATCGTTATACACAAAAAAACAAAATAAATAACAGAAACAGTAACTTCAAAATTTGTCTTAATTGTAGTACAAATCTCGCTTTAAAGTGGAATTAAAGAATACATATTGATATTTAACTGACTACTACTTTTCCGGAGAATTTTACTTCAAATATGAGCTTGTTTTGAGCCCGATCAGGTCCCGTCTAGGAAACAATTACTCAACGATCCAACAAATTATTACACAAAAGATCTAACGGCCGATTTTTTTAAATTTATAGCTCACTTATGGCGAATATTCAATTGTCTTATCGATATTTGGACTTACTGTCAAATATATTTCTTTTCAAAACGCAAATACCTGAGGTAGCATTTTTTTCTTTTCACTGAGTAGTTATAGAACACTGTTACCGAGAAGTTATTGTTATTCTTGTGCAACAAGGAACAAGTCTGACATTTCATGAACTTCTGAATTAACTTTAAGTTTATTTCGGACTTTGCATGCAATCCGCCACGGACCGCTGCCGACGCAACATTGTAGCAGCTCGTTACCTTCGCATTAACACTTATCTTTTGGTTTTTCAAATGATTAAAAATTGACAAAGTTACACCTGCGAAGAAATTCTTAGGTTGTGTGAAGTCGACCGGCACTTGGCCAGCGTGCTTGACTAAGGCCTGTAGCGGTACCATGAGTTGGCTATCGAAAACTTACGTACGTTAAAAACCTATCGAGTTGTTTTTTTTCATACGGTTTTAGTTCTTAGCGTGACCACAAGTTTTGCATAGACATATTTACGTAGGCGATATCGAGTCCGTAACTTTTAAACTCATGGTAGCGCTACTGATAGCTGTAGTTAAGGGTAAGCTAGCGTTCCTCTGTAGAGACGAATATGGGCTTATGATGATACCTCATCAAACTTCTGGAGTCGGAGCATCTGACGTCACTCTTTACCAAAATTGTACCCTCATCACCATCATCATGACAGCTTATTGCCGTCCACTGCTGAACATAGGCCTTAACATTTTACCTTACTTCATCAAATTACTATGTTCATCATTTCTTCTTTGTGAAACAAAATAAATAGTACCTGTACATTTTATTTTTATCATAAATAACGTAACTAATGGACTAAATTTTAGTAATTATTCAAGCCTATTGTCTTTTCAGTCTTTAGCCATACGTGACCTCTGTAGTATTTCTTCTTTTTACACAGTACTGAGCACTGTTGTCAAGTCCTTATTATTATTATGCATCTGACATTTCATGAACCTCCAAATACACACACAGCTTTTAGTTTATCTCGGACTTTGCATGCGGTCTGCCCACGGTCCGCTGCCGAAGCAACATTGTAGCAGGTTGCCTCCGCATAATCTGTACCTCCTTATTAACTATTCATCGCGTGTATTAACACTTATCAGGTCGGTATTCAACTAAAAAACGACGCCACCTATAGAGATTTGAGATATTTGTGTGTGCAATCGACTGGATACGGCATTATTGCGATTTGCTTTTATTGGTGCGGGAGGCGACCGGGCGTTTTAATGGTGACTTAAATAATGAACACTTTTTACAAGTGTTCGGAGTAAGTTGTGGATAATTAAAGGAACAATTGTATGTGCTTGAGTATTATTAATTACTTTTGATTATTGATTAATGTATTGATGACCGAAGTAATCAATGTTCATATCATACAATTTTTTAAAAGTATTTATAAATAATTTGATTTAAATTAGACATTGTTAATAAGTGTAGCAAGTTTAGTCTAGTGCTGATTGTCACAAACTGTGTAAAGGAATTGAAATTGATTGGTTTCTTTATATTTTATTATTATGCAACATGCTTTACACACGGCGTGTCACTTAATAAAGTCATCTTGTTTTTGCTTGTCTTTTTAATGATTTAAAATGTTCCTGCAAGTAATAAAATATGAAAACAGTTATTGAATCAATACAAAAACTACGTTACGTTCAGAAATATTATTGTACAATAAGCATTTCGTAATGTCTTATTGTTGAATGGGTTTATCGTGAGAAACGCATTGTTTTAAGCAATTTATCCAAAAATTAGGCGCAAATGTTTCATAAAAAATTATGTTTATTGAAAAATTGCAGGTTTTGCCATACAATATGTATGTTCTCTCAGTTTTTTTATCGGCATTAATTTAGCTATCACCCCCGGTACTAGGTCTGCATTATTACCATTTGGTTACCGACCATTGTTTATTAGTATCGATTTTATTGCCGGCAACCGTTTTTCAGACGCGTCGGTTTGCCAAGGAAAACGAACGAGTAGTTTTTAACAATGGTTATTGCCCAGCGCTGTATTATTGACTATTGATGTCCGACTTCGAAAAAGCTTTTGTTTTTCATAGTCTAGACTTTTTTCTGATACATATGTATGCCGGTTTTGTTTACCATTAACCGGTGTTAAAGAACTCTGGGTGTTCGCTCTCGCACCCTTAAAGTTATTCTAGTGTAAAACGAACTAACGAACTGTTTTTAGTACAAAAACGTCTCTTTATATTTTGACGTTACGTTCTAGACTTGGTGAGTTGGTGTTAACTCAGGGGGAAAAATATTTACTGTAGGCACTTACATCGTATATGCTTTTATTCATTATGTGGCTGCCAAAGAATAACTTGACTTTTTTGTATAGGGAACGAATTCTCAAAAATCTTAATGCGCTTCCATCATCATCATAAATTGGTAATTTATTTTTCTTAAGTACCTATGTGGTAGGTATACTATGAATCCTTCTGCTCAAATGTTAATCGTCTAAATACTTCGTATCTAATCGCAGACTTGTCTTTGTCATTCACGCAATCAGGTCCTCTCTTACGTAACAAAAACCAAAGCCACCACAATGGCCACAAAAAAAAACATTTACCCGTCACAGATCTGAGGCGAACTAATTAACTTTTCGATATTATCGTGCGCATGTGTTTGACAGTCAGCCGATTCGATCTAACGCAAAGTCTTACATGACATTTCTCCCAAAGCGACACTTTAAAAACTCAATCACTATATTAAACCCTCTTGTAATGGCCAAAAGAGTTATTTTCCTTAGTCTACGGTTAAACTTTCTAAATAAAGAGTGTTTACTTTGCTCCTTCTAATTTAGTGACTGACTCGGATTAATAGATGCTTTAGCTCGGCTTAATGATTATTGAACTGGGACGTATGTTGGGTTAGCACGATTTAATGTAATGCCTCTGCCGGGAACCACAGCTGGTATCCAATAATTTGCACTCAACTACTAGAAACTTACTACATATCGTAACTGCCATAAGCACATGTACAAATAACTAATATAGAACTAGGTAGTTACCCGTGACTTCCCGCGTAGAGTCGTTTAAAGTAAAAGATTACTTCTTTTAAGAAAAGGTAGTCAATGAGAAGTATTATGTCCTTTCTCCAACCTGATTGAGAGTTGATCTTGAATATGAGATCTGTGTACTAGATTTCATTTAAATCGGTCCAGTAGTGCCATCCTCAAAGAGCGACACACAGACACAGTTACTTTCGTATTGATAAAATTAGTAATTTATGGATTATTCAAAATCATCGAAACATATCTTTTCCATATATCTTAAGTTAGTGTCGTTTTGGAGTTTCTCTGTTGTTTGATATAATATCACTTCAATAAACCACTTCCCAAACCGAAGATGCATCAACGTTTTGCATAAACAATAAGAAAATCAATTTGTAATCAAATAAGCATGCTATTAAGAGTTAATACGTTGCCCAGTTGCTATGACGGCCGGGCCCGATCGTAGGCAGACGCCCATTTACATCGATACAATGGATCATTCGATACTGATATTACAATTCATCAATCGCTAATCTGATTTGACTCATACTTGGAGAGATAGTTCCGTGTTTTGGTACTTCTATCTGGTAGATTAGGTAGTAGGTATTACTTACATATAGTATATCCAAATAGTTACGATATGATAGCTCTATGCGTTAAAAGTCGAGGATTCGATTCTCACTCGCGGTAAATATTGTATGTATCTGGGTATGTTGTTTTTATTTTATGTTTATTTGTGTACACTGCTATTGTTTCTGATAACAGTAGCACAAGTGCTTATGCTACTTACTATGGGATCAGATGATTGTATGTGTTGTTGTGTAGTATTTTTTACGTATTTTATGTTTTAAGAATATATCGGGACGGGCGATTCCAGTTCGCTCGCGACCATAACTGGTGTATCAAAACTCAGTCGAAATATTTCGTCAGACAGTGAGTAGTTTTAAATACAGTAAAAATATAATTGCATTTAATTTCAGTTTATTTTATTTAACCAAAATGTTTGCTCAATGCTTTATTTACTCAACATAACACTAAGCTTAATTATTATATATATTTGTTTTTAAGATTTATAATTCGATGAGAATGAGCCACAGGATATTTATTACCTACGCATCATTCTTTTACTTCCTATGTGTAAACTATCTAAAGAAACATTATGTTATGTTCGACTAAAATTATTTACTTGAAACTTGAAAATCTTGTTCGATGATTCAATCCACATCATTATTAGTTCTTAATCTGGGATCACTTTAAAAAATCACTGAGCATCCAATACTTACTATTTCATCTAGAAACTAGATGAACGGAAGATGCTTCGACGATAAAGAATTAATGTGCACATAATATTTTATTTCCTTTTTTGGTTCCCGAACATGATAAGGCGACATTAACATGTGTAATTGCATAAAATTTGTACCGGCCTGATTATATCGGATAATTTGAGGCAACGTCTTGTGGGGTACGGTCAACATTAAGTTTTTTTTAAACTTAAGGCAGAATTTCGCCAGACCGATTGACGGCTGTCCGTCAACATTAAGTAGTTTTAATGATAATGTTTTAGTGGACAGGAATGTATGAAATCCGTATCCGAAACTGTATTTTTATTAACATATACTGTTATGGACAAAGTGATTAATGATATTATTGCTCGTGTGTCATGAAAAATTAGAAAATACTCTTCAAATTTGCTAAGAACTCTACAAATTATTAAATTGTCTGGGTAATCAAAAAAAAAATCTACTATGACTGAGACAAATATCTACATCAGTTGGAATGGAACTTAAAAGGAACTTCATGACTTTGTATCATACCAGAAAGAAAAATTAGGCCAGAAAGATTTACGGAAGTCTTGACGAAACTTAACACAAATAATCTCTTAATTAACACTATTCCTACTCATAATTAATAGTTCCACCTTTTATAGTCCTTGTACGACTTAAATTGATACATATCTCGCGGGCGTGTGTTAAAATGTTGCATTGCACTTTTAGTAATGAATGCTGGTAATTAAGGGTGTAAAATGGGCACAAGCGGTGGCGGTGGCGGTAGCTCGCGCGGTGGGGTCGGCTCATACAAACTTAAGCATTTCTACCGTTTGCTCTACCGCGGTCGCCACCGAGCTGCCACCGCGCCGCCGCCGCGTATTTTATATAAATAAGTAAATATCTGGGACATTTCCACACACGGTCATCTGACCCCGAACTAAGTAGAGCTTGTACTATGGGCGTCCGAGACTGATATACATACATAGATATTTATAAATACATACTTAAATTCATAATCACACCCAGACACGGAACAAACACGTACTTATGTTCATCACACAAATGTTTGTCCCATCGATCCCATGTCTCTTGGCACTGCCAGCCAGGGTCTCAAACCACAGTTCCACAGAGCCAGTAATAATAAGTATGTAGATGTAGAGGCGGTGCGGTAGCGGCATTGTATGAAGGAGCGTTAAAGCATTTCTATCGAGTTTGCTTCTTTTTCTTTTCCTAACTGACATACAATGATCGCTTGGAGTAGCCTCGTCATCATCACTGACTTCCGGGGGAGCGGATGGCTCTCACCCCTAGTTTCTATCGCGCGAGCCGATCGTTCTACCTCGGTCACGAACGCTACCGCGTGCAACCAGTTTGCAGCCTCAACCATTTCTACCTTGCCGCGCGAGCCGTCTGTTCTACCGCGATCGCCACCGCCACTGCGTATGTCCAGTTTGCAGCCTAACAGGTCGTTCGATGTTAATTAAAGACAAATAATAAATGAGCGGTAAAACACCGGTTGTCTGAGCCGGGTCGCTGAAAGCTTCACCGATAGTGGTACCTCTCTTATCATGTGCACTTAAGACCGCTGTTTGGTCTTAATAATTGAAATAAATCTTTGATATAAATAAAGAAATGTCACACAACGTCGCATACATTGCTCTGATTTCGAACTGTTACTTAAGCAGTTGTGTTACGATATGAGTAACAACAGTCTGTATACAAATTGTATTCAAATTCAAATTCTTTATTGCATGTCACATTGTATTAATATTCTAAAACAGAAAAATAAAAATAAATATTACATATCACACCTACGTATATTAAGATGAACATATGATCAATGATTTTATTTTGTAAGTTTGATTGCGCAAATAATATATCTAAGAATATTTTTAAAATTTGTAGTCTGAGAAGATTTAATATTAATCTGCACTCATATGGCAAAAAGTCTGCTTTAAACTTGTCCACTGCTCTCATATAAGGAAAGTTCGTATAAATCCAAATTCGTCTTACATGGACTTAATGAAAAATGCAACCTTATCGCGTCAGTGGCTCGAACTGACTCCATTACCGACAAATGAACACACCGCTCCCTTTAAAGTTGCATTTCAGTGCAGTTCGGTGCATTTCGGTGCATTTCGGTTACTTTGTTTCAAGACACACACCGGCCAAAAGCTGCCAAGAGGAAGTAAGTACTTTCTTTTCGAAGCTTAATTGGCCGGTTTACACTTTCCACGATTAATGTCAAGTTTTTCGCAAAATGTTCAATTTGTAGGACACAAGACAAGCGGGTTACCTACATACCGGAAACCGTATAAACTTAAGATAGGGGACAGGTTTACAAAAATCGTATTGATCAATTTGTAATAAAGGTCGTACAATTAAAAATTGCATAGCAACGTAAAGTAACATATAAAATCATAAATTTCAACAATTTGTTCACTTTTTATATTATACTTAAAATGCGACTACGCATATATCTGGTAACATACAGAGAGGAATAAAAACCTTATATCACGTTTCATGATAAATTATCGTCACAATTATAAATATTGTACTTGAGATCCTATCAAGGGTTTGACAAAATATCAAGGTATGTCTCAACTGATAACAAACTCAGCCCTTCCGCATATCAATCTTATCTTTATCATAATTTTAATGTCAATACAATATTTAGCCAAAAAACTTCACTAGTTCTAGAGGTGTCATTGAACAATGAACATCGTTGGCAAAAAGCCGTAACTGTCAAATGGTACTATCAACAGCAATATCTAACGAGATCTAATTACAAGTCGTATATCGATTGCAAGTGGTTTCACGTCTCGTCGGTATCGTATCGGCGATCTATCGGCACAGATGATCACTCACGGCTTATCGGCGTTACGAGTCGCGAATGCGAGCGAATAAACTAACAGTTGTCGTTGATAAAGGCTTAAGAATGTCCGGTCACGTTGCTCGAGGAACTAACGTTCAAGATGGTGTAGTCTCATTACTACACAAAGAGACTTGGTTTCTATTCACAACGCGTCGGGACGAAAAAGATTCGTATTTGAAAACTACTCCTTTTGTCTTTCTTAACCGATAGTGTTTTATTAGGAATCTGAACGTCAAAAAGAGGCTGCTAAAAGACTTACAGGTCCAATGGCTTGATAAGATCCGAATATACGATTTTACAGATGACTGGTGGTATCTAAGACAGTGATACCTTCATTTTTTTTTTTTTGGGTTACCTGAAGGCAGATCTTGTCCCCCATAAACCAGTAGCCTTTTAACTCGCTTCAGTACTTCTATCACGTTAATGTACAACATAAAAAAATCCATGATTTTCGTCACCCCCAAAAAATCTTAATCTCAATACCTAACATCATTATTTCGTAATACCGTAATTGGAAATCGGAATTCCTGCATGTGCCTCTGTCTCCCATCGCTCTGACATTGACACAGGCCGCGTTCGAAAAATAACAATAAGTACATGTGAACAGGTACTTGGTCGGTGCAAAGTAGCGAAGCAAAAAGTCGCGGCGGTCTCATTAAGCTAATATAACGAAACGCGCGCGTTCCCCGAAGAGGTTGGAGCTGCGCGGGCGCAGGGTCCCGCTCGGAGCCCTTTACGACTCGCATATTGTTGGTTTTGTAAACAGGTTTGGTTTTCGGTGGAACATTGGTCTTTGACAATTGATCTGCTAGTGTGGGTTACACGTGTTAACCTGTTTGTTATGTACTGCTAACGATTTTGCGGTCGCGGCAGCCAAATTTTTAGTTTAGTCTGAGATAGTTTCTTAAATGTATTGCTAGGTGTACTGATTACTTGATCTTAGAGAAATCAGGATTAAAAGTTTTGGGATCTTTCCAAAAAAAGGAAGAGTCAGGCTGGTTACGTACAGGCAAGATCGTCCTAAAATCAAAAGTCCGGGAACTGGTAAAATGGACTGATGAACTGGAAATCAAGTATTGAGGGTAAATCGTCCCTAAAATGAAATTTAAAATACTTAGAATACAAAACATACTCAAATATAATCAAAAAAATATACTCGTACAGACCTAGTTTTTTACCTAGTGTTGAATGAAAAAACCTACTTACCAATCACCGACAACTGACGATGCCAAAAACGAGATATCTAGATCACATCCGGTATATACGAAACCGTTTAGACCCATCCCGTGTCGCACTTGGCCGAATCTTAACGATCGCCTCCATTGGACAAGTCAGTGATCCAATTAATAATAATGCGCGCGGCAAAAACAACGTTACAACGTGCGATTTTCGTCCCGAAATCAGCGCAAATTCCTGCCAGCGCACCGCGGGGTCAACGCTCCAAGAACTGGTCCGAAATTATTTTGCCAAAAAAGCCCTCGATCGCGAGACCTGGGTTAGGTATGCACTTGTTTTCTGGAGGCAGGGATGCAGGTTGGGTCTTAGAGGTGGTTAGCCGTTTTGACGTTTTTCTGGTTTAGACAGACGCTTTTAACGAACTTGACTGCCTCGTTAAACTTTTGGTGGCACGCGCCGCTTTAATATTTAAAGATCCAGGATTTGAGTCCTGGATCGAGAAAATTTTGTGGTAGTTGACTTAAGAAATTACTCAGCCCGGAGTCAGATAGTTGGTGGACGTACGTTCGTACCTCAGAAAATACCTACGTTAAGCCGGTGATCCTGAGCTTGATCTGCTTTTGGTGGTCATGTCGGAATGCCGCCTCACCAATCTAATATGATAGTGAATGAACAGAGAGTGCACTTGTAGACTAACCCTGATGACCGCAATCGGTCGAACCACCAAGTTTACAAACGGAGAACATCACACCAAAGGTGCCGAATGGCCAGGAATTTTCCTGTTTGTGGTTGATGTTGATTGTTTAGAAAAAAAACTGGCTACGTATTTATTATAAGCATTAACAGAGACATTTTTATAATTGAATATTGTGGCAGCAAATAAATAACGGTTCTGGTACGATTATAATGCTTACTGAAACGGATCATATTAAATGCTGAACGATGACAGGTCGGCGTAATAATAAAGAGTCTGGATTAAATTACAATGTGAACATAACAAAGCTGAATGATGAAATATACTAAAATATTTGGTTAGGGCTTCCTAGTAACTTACTAGCTAGGTACTCTATGGGTGTATAGTTTCACACATAGAGAGTTATAAAATAATACTTAAGATTACACACGATTTACTTCGTATCATAGTTTTCTTCTTATTCTTGTCCAAAAATAATTATTCATCTGAAACAATTCGGAAACGTTTAGTTTAAAAAGAAACCACTATCACTGGCACTAATTTTGGTGAAGTAAAATTAGACTTTCCACAAGCAAGCTGGATTGCACTCTATTTGTTGGGACATACAGTCGATTTTTGTTTGACGAAGTGTTGGTCCTGGACTATTCGGTGTTTCGTGCTATTCCCTTAATGTCCCGATTCGAATTCACCTGTCTGCTCGCGTCAGCAAAGGTTCTCTCACACAAGGCTATTTGCTTATAGGTAATGTACCCAATATTGAAGCATTACATTACAATAAAGCATCCCTGACTGAAGAAAGACACTCGCTATACACATTACTAGCTGTGCCAGCGACTTCGTTCGCGTTTTCTCCCGTTTTTTACACATTTTCCATTGTATCTTTGCTCCTATTGATCGCAGCGTGATGTTATATAGCCTAAAGCCTTCCTCGATAAATGGTCTATACAACAAAAAAATATTTTTTCAATTCGATTCAGTAGTTTCTGAGATTAGCGCGTTCAAACAAACAAACAAACTAACAAACTCTTCAGCTTTATAATATTAGTATAGATTGTTTATACAACCATTTTAAAACAATAAAATTCAGAATTCTACCACCGATTCATTGTGCTGTATTTATCGAGAAAATACATTAAAGTTATCAACAATTTTGACAATTATGTGAAATGACAATGTCAGTTGTATATAAATAAATAAATTATTAACTGATTCGTATCTAAATAAGATTCGATTTATGTAAGTTACGCTTTAAATACTTATTACTATATACTTATTATTATTTATAATTATTACTTTTAATCAGGTGCTTGGTAATAAATGCTTGCATACATTGCTAAACATCAGTGTGACAACACCATAATAATTTCATGGTAGTTCTAAAATCTTATATTCTTCCTTACTGACATACTATGATGGCTTGGAGTAGCCCCGTCATCATCACCGAACTTGCGGGGGAGCGGATGGCTCTGACCCCTATCCACGATCTGTAACAATCTGTAACGTTACATTTTTGGCAAACCCTCCCGGTGTGGTAGCGCCAGAACGATAGCTTTTCTCGGAATCGACCGATTTTGCATCAATGGACAGTTGCGATCGAATGTTTCGAGTTAAACACGTTATTTTGTAACTCGAACGCAGAGCCTCATGTTTCAGTTGGCATGCGATCGGAAATTAATTAATACGGATACGTGCAATTAAAGGACAGTTGATGACAACTGGATTTTGGGACGCCGCATAGCTGATGATAAATGGAATTGAGACCTTTCATGAGTTTCGCGTTGATGGTTGATAGTGATCGGATAATTTATTGGGACATTGATAGTTCAGTATGTGTAGGTACTTGATTTTTTTTATTTATTTCATTTCATTTCATTTCAACAGATAAGTGTCATGAAATACTGATTTGATCAATTTCAGAGACATCAATTTTCACTGAAAAATTAAGGTACATAGAGAAATTATAATTTGGATAACTTTATTCCGGTCTTTGAAGACTACCATCATCGTCAGCCCATCACAGTCCACTTCTTTATTTATTTTTATGATGAACACGAGTATCCCTAAACACAAATGCATACTTCGCAAGCCCGGGAAGGAGAATTACAGCACTCCCAAATCGTTAAGGCCTATAGGTCTCTTGCCAGTGCTAGGTAAGATTTTCGAAAAAATGCTGATGGCCAGACTAAAATTCCACATCGTTCCAAAACTAAGCAAAAACCAATTCGGTTTCGTTCCGCAGAGAAGTACAGAAGACGCCCTCTATATCCTAACGAAGCATATCACGGAAAAGCTACAAGAGAAGAAAATTATCACAATGGTCTCTCTGGATATAGAGGGAGCCTTCGATAGTGCCTGGTGGCCAAAAATAAAATTAAGATTAGCTGAGGAACAATGCCCATTAAATCTGCGGAAGGTCATGGACAGCTATCTGCATAACAGAGCGGTGCGAGTAAGGTATGCTGGACAGGAGCACTTGAGAGCCGCAGAAAAAGGCTGTGTACAGGGCTCTGTAGGCGGGCCAATACTATGGAACCTGCTGTTGGACCCACTCCTCAAAGACCTGGAGAAGAGAGGGTACTACTGCCAGGCCTTTGCGGACGATATCGTCTTGGTGTTCGATGGAAAGGATGCCGAGGAAGTAGAGGTCCAGGCCAATAGAGCCCTGGAATACGTACATATGTGGGGTATTGAGAATAAACTCAAGTTTGCCCCACACAAGACTAACGCCATGGTTATGACGAAGAAGCTTAAATATGAGACGCCAAAAATTTATATGGGAGGTACCAATATCATCATGGTGGAACAAATTAAAATACTTGGAGTCATCATAGACTCCAAACTCACGTTCACCTCCCATATAAGCGCTGTATGTATAAAAGCGCTAAACATATATAAGCAACTCTCGAGGACTGCGAAAACCAACTGGGGACTGCATCCAGATGTTATTAGAACTATCTACACAGCGGTGATTGAGCCAATTATCTGTTACGCCTCTAACATCTGGGCACCCGCTGTGGAGAAGATAGGCGTCCGAAAACATCTCGATGCAGTCCAAAGAGGCTTTGCGCAAAAATCTGTAAGGCATATAGAACGGTGTCTCTGCACTCGGCATTAGTGCTAGCTGGAATTCTTCCCCTTGACCTCCGCATAAAGGAATCCGCGGCTCTATACAAAGCAAAAAGGGAGAAATCCAGCTGGTACCGGACAGGGACATCGAGCAGAGAACACCGTTCGCCTCTAAACCCCACCCGGCACTACAAAATACGGAACAATTTGTATGTCTCGAAACCCGGGCCTCGGTCGAACAGCACAACACACAATCCGTCCGTATTTTTACGGACGGAAGCAAAATAGATGGCCAGGTGGGAGCTGCCCTCTCCATCTGGAAAGGAGACAAAGAGTCCAGAGGCATAAAGTTGAAACTCGACAATAACTGCAGCGTATTCCAAGCAGAACTCCTGGCCATCAAAAGAGCGACAAGAGAAGTGCTGCGCTCCCGGGAAGATTCCTATGGGATCTACAGCGACTCCCGTTCGGCCCTCGAGACGGTGAGCAACCCGTGCACCCTCAACATCATCGCAGAAGAGGTGCGCCAAGAACTAAAAGCCGCACGAGAGCAAGGCAAAAACGTGCACCTCTTCTGGATCAAGGCGCATGCGGGTCTCGAGGGCAACGAAAGAGCCGATGAGCTGGCGAAGAGCGCAGCCACAAACGTAAAGAAAAAGGCGGACTTTGATGAGTACCCGGTGTCATTCGTCAGGAGACTCATTCGCAAGGAGTCCCTTGACGAATGGAACCGGAGATACCAACAAGGAACGACTGCAAAAACGACGAAGCTCTTCCTGCCCGACGCTATAGAAGCCTACAAGACGCTGAGGTCTGTAGATATGGATGGCACTCTAGCGCAAGTCTTGACGGGTCACGGTGGGTTCTCGGAGTACCTGCACCGCTTTAAGTGCACCGGGAGCCCATCCTGCATATGTGACCCGGATAAGGAAGAGACAGTGGAACACCTGCTGCTGGAGTGCCCTATAAACGGGCGTTTGCGTTTTGAGTTAGAGCAAAAAATCCAGCGGAAGATAGAAAGAGAGGCATTGCAGGAGATGATGTCGGACGACAAGGTTCGACCTCATCTCCTGCAATATTGCAAAGAAATAACTTTGCAATCCATTAAACGAAATAAAGATAAGTAGCGTAGTTATTTTATTATATATACACATATATATTTCAAATATGTAACAGTAATATAAAAGATCGTAAAACAATTGAACAAAAGTAAAAAATGTCTCGGATCACGTCCGAGGAGAAAAGATTCAAACAAAAAAAAAAAAAAAAAAAAAAAAAAAAAAAAAAAAAAAAAAACACAAATGCACGCTACCAAATCAGTCCAAAGAATGTGCTATTTTGCATATGTTGAACCTATTACTTTCATTTCCATTTAGCAGGTAGAAGTTGACTGACAGGTCATTGACCACTCATCCATTGAGGAATGCCTTGAATCGATTACCCATCTCAACATGCAACGGGCACCGCGCTAATCATTCTTGGCACAATCAGCATTCGAGACCGGTGGTTGATGAATTATGTAAATAAAGCAATTTTGATCTTCGGAATTGTTAAGCGAATTTACACTAAACGTTCTAAAAGAATTGCGTGTCGATCTCCACGGGAGCGTTGGTGTGAACACGCGCGATGTTAGTCAAGAATTGTCTGAAATTTTGGCGGATAAATTATGGATGATCTACCAAACGGGAGTAGCGAGTATTTGGGTAGACGTAAGTCCAGGAGTGGACTGCTATGGGCTAGTGATGATAATCTACGATCGTAGTTCAGCATTGGGATAATAACACAGGACTGACGATGCAAGTCAAATGAACCAAGTGGCAATTCTGTGGCCATTATCTGGTAGCATGTGGCGTCGCGCGACGTTGCAAATACAATAGTTTAACAAAGAATTTGGACGATATTAGAAGATTTCGCTTCATAAGATTATAATATGAGTTTTGAAACATTACCTATTGAATTGAATCTTTTTTTTTATTTATGAAATTTCCAATTGTCAGTTTTTGATTTTGTGTCCGAGATGTACATTACTAGCCAGTATTTAAAATCCAACGGTGACTGATCGTATGATATGGACCCAGCTATTCTCACTTGTAGTTTTGGTAGGGTTAATTTGCTGATTAATGCAATGCCTGCCGCGGGTCTCTCATTTGATCTGGTGCGGTCGTTTTTGGGGGCCCTCAAATTCAAAAACAGGATTGGATTACTTCGTTGTATTTTCGTTTGTCCGTCAAGACTTTTTCAAGACAAAACTATAGTCCCTTGAGCAATCCAAAGATACTGCCATTTGGAACATAACTTTTTGAAACAGAATAAAATCTACAGTAAATATACTACCCCATATATTGTACTCTATAGTTTTAAAACTTATTTGCTTGGTAATAATGTTTGATTAAAATATCATCTGAAATGAAACCCGTTTCCCGTTGTTACGCCATAACATGAAAACGACTTGACCGATTTGGCTGATATTTTTGTAGTTTTCTTATACTCTGTAGAAGGTTTTACGGAAGAAAATATTTTGTTGGTAGAGCATAATCTCTCAGAAAGGTTCCAGTTCAAATTGAATAGGTGCTCATAACTAAGATAGGAGAACTGTCAGCTTTACAAAATAAAGTAAGTAAGTGCATCAAAGCTACGCTAAGGCGGTACGAAGTTCGCCGGGTAAGCTAGTTACCCATAGTTGTTATTTTGGTTTGTCCAGAACCCTACGGCAAGAGTACTTCTGGAACTTGACCGCTTTTTTTGAGTCCTCGTCCAACCCGCACGTATCTGCGCAGACGCAGGGGCGGGTCGGCCTCATTGCGCGTAGCCATAAAGTGCTCGCTTTACTGGATGTTATTGCCGTTTTATTCGTTTTGACAAGTATTTAGTTATGGTTTACACCATTTTTGTTTGTCTCAAAGGATAATCATCATCATCAGCCCAGTTCTGTAGTTACACTGCTAGACATAGGCCTCCCCAATTCTCGCCAAATGATAATACTTATGCTGAAAAATCACAAATAAAAGCAATGTCTTCCCTCAGTCAGGTAAAGCTGAAATACAAATACAAATTAATGAAAATAACATTGGAAATTGAGACATTAAGAACGCCAATGGAGCAGAGTACAAATATTCAAACTATAACAGACTATTAAGGAAGATTAAAATAAACATGATCATAACTGGAAATGATAACTAATAATAGTTGGTAGTTCAGCCCTCAGGTATACCCTGGTCCACAACCTTACTAGATTGACAGAGCACTAACTAATGAAAAACTAGCAGGATATGAACGTATAGTAAATGACAATGCAGATAGGTAGTTAACTCCATACACTAAAATACCTGGTTGAAAGTTATCCGCCACCCCGCAAGTCCAGTGGTAATAACAAGGCCATTAGACATCATCGCACACAATTGAAAAAAAAACACATTTAAAGCGATGCTTCAATTCAGGAGCACCACACCCACAGTGAGTTTTGAATCAACAACTTAACTGGCAAATCAACGCTCAAATATCTAACCATCGTTTCATTATTCCGCGGTAGAACAATAGTAAACAGAAACAATAAAAAGCCTCGCCATTCCCTACCGCATCCAGGTCGCTCGCCGATCCTTGTACGAGCGCATTATGCACTTCGCAATTTTGCACCGCCCGTAATTGCATAGCGTTTTTGACTCAAATTTTTATGTTAAGTAGTTAATGTTTTCTTAAAATAATGAGTGGCCGGTAATTGGCCAGCGAAATGGGGAAATCGGTAGATATTATCACAGATTTATATTCGTGTTGTGGAACACGAAAGGCGATGTCGCATGTCTGAGGAGAAGTGGGTAACCCCGCATTCTTAGACAAGTAATATTATACAACATGGGTTAGATTGATGTTTTGTTAAAAGTAAAGAAGAAGCAACTAGAAATGTCTGTTTCCAATGAAAGCAAATTTTAGTGATGAAATTGTCCCAATACATTAAAAATCAATAGTTTTTTATTAAAACTTTTGATTTTGACTTTTCGCAAGGTTGTGGAAGAACCATCCGTTTTGTTCTTCTTTATAAGTGGATTTCCTTTGACATTTTTCAAGTTATGGGTCGGTTAACATCCTGTTATGAAAATTGCACTACATTAAACGAATATTAAGTTATGTCTATGGTCATTCATACATAAACGGTCTATATTTGTTTTTACCAACTTAAAACAGTAATAAATGGTTAGAATTTAATTTATTTACGCTATAAATCAAAGTTGAAGTGGCACAAATAATTTTGCTCTACCAACATAGTTAATGTGTACCAACTTCAACGCTTCAAGTAAGTTTCCATTTAATTATAAATTAGCAACAACTACCCGCCCACCGCTAACCGGCAACTTCCACCCTCCTTCAACAATGCAATGATACATTTTTAAAAACTATTGACTTTAAGCCGAATTCCGTCCGACGCAACGATTACTCCCGAACATTACGCTGAAAGAAAACGCTCAGTTTAACGAAATGAGTACGGGGAAAATTAATTAATGGCCAATAACACAGGAAATACCCTTTTCGTGTTTCGTATTAATTTGAAGGGAGGCGTTCGTGGATAAATATCGCTCTCCTAATTATATGCTGTCCAAATGTTACGTCGACTTATTTCCGTGAGTGAGCACCGTTTGTGTTTGTAGTTTTGAAGTTAGCGATGAATTTAAGGCAGTGGGACTACTTTGTACGGACGTCTTCGCTATTTCATTTCTTCTTTTGTATGGATTTTGAATATTTATTATGATTGAGTAGTTAAGACCGAAAGAAAGTATACAAAATATTTATGTCTTAAAAGGAGTAGACACAGAGCTGACGAATGACAGGCCCGAGTGGAAGAAGTATGTATGTTGCGCCGACCCCACTTAGCGCGAGACAAGGGCAGGAGAATGATGATGATGATGATGATGATCTAAGAAAATAATTGTTACTTTGTAATTTGATTACAGTAAAGACTATAATTTGGCAGGTGTCTATTTAGGGAACTAGATATTTTAACCTGAAAAAAAAGTCAGCATTGTTAAGGAGAATAAGTTATTGTTTTTAAACATTCTAAAATCAATTATTTGGTAACTTAACTGCTATATACGATAAATTGATTGTAACTTCACTGAATCATTACGTTAACTGTATAGTTAAGCTCCGAGGGCCGCTAACGATAAAGTAATTTTGAGCCGCGAATTCTCGTTCTGAGCTGTTAATGTTACTACCGAAAGTTGGGCAAATAAACTAGTCAAATAACAGTACCGTTCAGTACAATATTGAATATTATGTCTTTTTAATATTGGTATAATTGTGGCGTAAGTAAACCAAAGAGAAAAGAGGTTTCACTGAAACTCTTACGTGTGGAAACCATTAATTATCTCAATTATCCTGTCGATCACAGAATGCTAATTGACTCTTTAACGGTGACATTTTTGGATAAATCGTTCGATCGACGGATAATTATGCGAAATAAGGAACTTCGCTTTTTACTTCATAAGTGGAGCTGCCCTTATGAGACCGACGGAATCGATGTTCAAGGGAATTAAGGGAAATGGGGACTATTTGTAATTAACCTTCTAAAAAGTCGTGATTCGTGAATTAAAAGCGTTTCGGCACAAGTTATATGTTCATTTGTTATCCTAAAAGGTTCGTACGTAAATATAAGGCGTCCGACCGATTTCAGCCATGGCGGCCGATCTCAATTGAGATCAGCCAAGTGCGCAGGACATATTCTAGTGCACAAGTGTGCGCGCAAACACAAGTGCACTCTCTATTTCCTTACTCTCATAATTCGGTGAGACGGCAATCCGACATGACCGATGAGAGATCGGGCGCAGGACCACCGGCTTAACGTGCTTTCCGAGGCACGGGCGTTCAACCGCCAATTTCCTAACTCCGGGATGAGTAATTTCTTTATAGAAAAACTCACACAAATTTTGTCGGGCGCTTAAATCTTTAGTTGTTGATGCCTTAAATTAAACAATAAAATAATGGTCATACTGAATGGACTTAGATGGTTAATCTTTAAGCTAATTGAACATGACCGACAAAATAACCAAGTATCTAATTCTACGAACGAATTTATGACTCGACAAATCGGAATTGAATGAAAGTTGATCTTATTAACAACAACGTAATAAACTCACAAAGTTAACAAACTTATCTATCGGTAATCGTCCAATAAAACTTTAAAATGTCCACGGTGACCGACAAAGACGTTTGCTATACAGAAGCAATTCTCTTTCCAGAACTGAGGGCCTACCATGAGTTGGCTATCGAAAACTTACGTACGTTAAAAACCTATCGAGTTATTTTTTTCATACGGCCGATTTTAGTTCTTCGCGTAACCACCAGCGGCGCTGTACAAGTTTTTCATAGACATATTTACGTAGGCGATATCGAGCGCGTAAGTTTTAAACTCATGGTAGCCCTACTGATAACCATAATAACGTAATTTACTGAATTACCGACTTTGTCCCGAAATAAATCGACGTCACCTCATAAAACTAACATGATTAGTACGCGCTGATTTTGAGGATGGGCCCAAATTATCAAGGCCCAATTACCAGAATACCTTAAACCAGCGAAGTCTATGTCTAAAACCGTAACCCTTTATAAATAAGATCGATTTTCACTTAGCAGCAAGACCCAATTGTTTTGGCCGATAGATTGTTTAGTAATCTTGCGAGAGCAATTGTGAGGGAGAATTTTTTTTATGACATTTACTCAACGGCTGGTACTTCGAGTGTTTTATTATCTTTTGTATGTTCGTTTGCTTTTTGTAAATCATGTTAATTATTGATAAGATTCTATTGTGTTATAATTAGGCATTTAGCACTTACTGCTAGCGTGTATACTGGTATATCGTGTGTAGTAGAGAATTTGACCGGCAATCTACCTAATATAACTGACTGAACGTTTTTCTATCATCGATTCCTTTTGTCGCCATCCTTACTAATATTATAAGTGCGAACTTTCGCAAGTGTTACTTAACACTGTCTGTTGCGCAATCACGCATAGAGTACTGAACCGATTTAAATGAAATTTGGTACGGATATAGTCCAGAGCCTGAGAAAGGACTAACCGACTGCGCTATAAAGAAGTAATGTTTTACCCGTTTACGGTTGTACCCGGAGTTGCGGGTGGAAAGCTAGTACTACATAATGAGTGAGCCATGGTAATCAAAAAGAAAGTCAAATACACACATTGATTGCTCTTTCACTATTATCACTGATAAACATGTCAGCTGTTGCTCAACTCTCAAACAATGCCCTTTACGTTTTCCTCATTTCTCCATCGACACCGTTCCTAATCTCGCACGAATCACAGGCAAAGCCACAGGAAATGCTAGTCCACGGACTAGTACACTTGCCTCCAGGCATCGCTCGCCGCTAATCTGTCATAGTGGCGAACCAGTTACTGGTATTTGAACACTTGGCATCACAAAAAACACGGGCGTGACCATATCTACCGACCAATGCGAGTTGATCTGTCTGTAGAAGTTATATGTACGCATCTCAGTGTCTTGATTCTTTGGGCGTGTATTATAAGCTGAGAAATGTCCATTCGGTCATGATTTGGACTGGATTTGTTGTAAAAAAATTATGAGTGAACGAGTAACAGTATTGCGAGTTCATTAATATCTGCGATACAGTCAACCGCAGATGTTAGATCAATGTTGGTGAGTCTTGTTTACTGTGATGTAAGAGTTATGGATGTTGGATTGTTGAACTTTATTTGGTGTCTGTATGCCGCCCGCGGCTAAAGATCTGCCACTTCGCATTATAATACACATTGTATTACTTTATGACAGTAAATAAAATCATAAAGCGTAGTGATTCATGTATGATAATGAGAGCTAAGGCACGATTCAAGATGGAAGCGTTTAGCTCGCGTAGTATAAAAAGGCTAATAAGTTTTTCGCCATTAAATGTTTAGCTATATAATTTCTTCGTGTGTTAGCCATTAATCAATGCAAACTACAAATTGATAATTGATTAATTTTTCGATTCTCGTGCGCTTATGTAATCTTCTATAATATAAAAATGAATCGCAAAATGTGTTGGTAAGCGCATAACTCAACAACGCCTGAACCAATTTGGCCAGTTCTTTTTTTGAAATGTTCGTTGAAGTCCAAAGATGGTTCTTACGGCAAGAAAAAATCGAATAATTGCCGGGAAAGCCCTAAAAACAGCCCTTTTCTTTTTCACATTTTTTTGAAAATCGGCGACCGACGCAGTCTGTCGGGTCAGCTATATTGAAATATTTTTACGTTCATTAGGATTTGTCAGACGACTATAAAATATTGTCTATTTCGAGTTAGTTATGTATCGAGCCAAGTTTGAGATATACGTATAATATTAGATACACCAGTCATCGCGCATTTTTAGACTGAAGTATTATTTTTAAATGTGAATACGCAACGTTACCTATTTTGTCAACGTCAAGAAACTATAAATATATTTTCCAACGTTGAAAAAACCTGATAAAAAAGTTTTTTTGAGGTTAAGTATGAGCGGTTTGTTTACAAACATTTTATCTCCATTTTGGCTCAAGGAGAGACAGATACTAACAAGATTCAATCTGTTATTTTTATGACAAGCGCCTTTAAGAAGGGGCCTTAAGAGCCAATGTCGCGTTATGTGAGGGAATTATAATGAATAATTCTGAGTGGAAACAATTTATTGAACATCTTTGTGTGATCGCTAGCATTCTATACAAAACAATGTATTGATGTATAGTTTAGGGTAATCGTCAATATCCCACAAGGTTTCTTCTACCTCAATTTATATGCAGCTTTTTTTTGGTTCTTGGAGTAGCCTCATCATCATCACCTGACTTGCGGGGGAGGGGATTGACCGTCACATCACCCCTATCTATGATTAGTTCGAATTGCTTTAGAGTGTTACCCTGTTAGAGTGAGGCAAAAAGGTAACTTTAATCTAAGGTCTATCCACTACTTCTTGGTCTGGTTGGGTCTATCTATCTATCTTATACATAAGTATTTTACTGAATCTTTGGCTTTACATTTGTTTATTTTAGGAAACTTATACTTTACTAAGCTCAAATATCTGTATATCCTTTAAAATGTAAACTGTCAGTGTTGTACTAGATCTTCGTAATTATTTCATTGGTGAGGCGGATATCGTGGGCGGACAGCGATACGGCATCAAAGGAAATTTTAATGTGTCCTGGATTCCGAAGATTCTCGTCCAAACTCTATTTCATTCATTTGCGACTTGGTGTAGAGTAGTAGCGAACGTTGCTTTGTAAGTAAATGATTGAACGATGAAATTGGTGTAGTTTAGTCATTTTAGAATAAAATATAATAGGAATCGTTTTCCTTTATACGTAAATAACATTGAGACAGTTTGTAATTTTATCGAGTGAATTGATTTGTTCTATTTTAGCTACAAAGTAAATTCTATATTGTTTTTTGATGATATCATTCGGTCAGTCAAAATCTTATTGTTATAAATAAGTATCACATAATTATATTGATCTGATTCTGATCAGATAGTTTAAGTTGCTGATGTGGAAAATACGTAAAACCAACAGTAGCCCAAAACTTACAAAAAAAAAATAAAGCACTCACTACGATTTCATCAGCGTAAATGGTCGTATAGTCGTATAGCTTTTTCCATAGATCCAGTATACACAATTTCAAATTGAACCAGTAGTTCCAAAGATGAGGCTTTCAACTAACGAGTTATTGAGTTTTGTAACATGACCATAGAAAACTAGCTTATATTATTTGATATCCATCTCTGTGACGTTTTGTAGACCACACACGCAATCCCAAAAGAGGTGAATAACTCTCCATCAGTAGCTATTTCGGTCGTCAGACTGCGCGGTGCCAATTGGCATTATCACAAAGGGACTACTTTCTAACGCACTCTTACTCTCATTGGGCCACTTAGAGACAAGTTTACAAGATGTTAAAGCTCCATTCCGATGTTTGGTTAGTGATTTGTGAATGTGGTCTAATTAAAGCGGCGAAGAACATGCAGAGCGAATAATGTCTTATTGCCTTGCGCGCGAGTGGTTTAACTTTGCTTGAACATGTTTGTCGTGGATGGACGAGATTTGAACTAGCTCTGGATTTGAAATAAAACTACGTATAATTCGAAGGATTAAACGATTCTAAATATATTATTTAGAATCCTGTCGTTTCGAGCTATGTCTCCGGATATTGGAATTTCTCTATTGTGGATTCAAGATGTTTTAATTTTATAATACCGTTAGTTATCCAAACATTTTCCGGAAGTCCCCGTTAGGATGGTGGCTAGTCGAGCCGCGTAAGAAAATGTAAAGGAGTTTCCGCTCCAACCCAGTTCGGGACAAAAGTGATGCAATTTTAGGGTGTAGTCTGCATGAACAAGTTTGTAGTCCGTAAGAAAACTACAATCCGGCATAAATCCATTAAGATAGTTCCTGCGCCCAATTAGAGCGCTCTACTATTACAGTTGAGATTAGGTGCGGGATTGCTCATTGCTCTCTTTTTTCAAAACTTTTAAATACATTTGGTCTGATTGGACAGCTTAAACCTAAAACAACGACTGTAAATGTTTACTGGCCCACAAGGTGAAACAGGAATCCAACATCACCGATGAGAGATTAGGCGCCGCTGACTTAACATGTTCGCTGTTGCTGAATCTGAGGCTGAGTAATTTCTCAACAGAAGAACTCACCCATAGGAATGAGAAATCTACTGGATGGCAATTGTAGACGTGAGGTCCAACTGCAGCATGATTGGTTATTTTTGACGTGACATTGACAGACATGTCAATATTCACCAATCACGTAGCAGTTAGACCTCATATCTACGTCTTGTCTCCTAGTGGATTTCTAATACACAAACGCCTCAATCGGCACCTTTTGGTTGATACGTGGCGCTTGCCACCAATAGACTAACGAGGCATACCTAAAAATAACTAAACATTTTCCTGCCAACCCTGCCACGGTTGAATGGACCGGGCAAATTAGGTGAGAAGTCGGTAATCATGATCTGGTAATCTACACGTTCATAGTTCATTGGACAACTGAGCTGGTTGGGTAACTGTTTGTTGACAAACATTCGGTAATGACGCTTATTAGCGGTGTGAAGGCGGTTATTTATTTATTTATTTATTCAAAGGATTACCAACATAGGATACAGCAATAACAACAAAAACAAAACACGATAGAATCTTAGCTAACTGTCCCTACAATTACAGGTAACCACATCATGCATAAAAATAGAAAAGAAAATAATAATAATCAAACAAAAATAAAACAATCAAATCTTAACAAATTAAAAATATGAACAATAAGTGGAGAATTTTTACAGAGGTAATATTAAAACTTAAAAAAAATATATATAAACAACTACACAATATTAAAACACACACTACCTAATACGCATTATAATTATGGACGTGCTTCATTGAACACAGCAACGAACAACGCGCGTCGATTCTACTGCCTTATTTCTTTTTAGTATTTAAAGTGACGTTTTGTAGTACCTATTCGGCCATGATCATCTGATTGTTTGGTTTAAATTACACACATCACATACATTGCTCCAATTCTGAACTAAGTTGCAGAAATTTAAGTGGTTGTTTTCCTGCAGCAAAATGGTTCTATCTTAGTATTAAAATGGATTTGTACAGTTTTTTTTTATTAAAATCAATAAATACCGGTTTTACCAAAGGGATAAACAAAACTCGAAAGCACGCAAAAAATTTAAATAATTTTTATTTTCACTATACAATAGCATGATTCGATAGTAATACTAAAGGCAAATCGATCAGCTACGGGAAAACAACCACTAAAATTTCACGGTGAATAATAAATATCCTATTGATTAATTAATTATTTTAAGTAATATAACATAGCCCTAAGTACCTATAAGATTGCCATACCCTTGCAGGGTGTCACATGTATACCTTTTACTCTTAAGAGCAACGTGATAAAGTGCAATAAATGATTTGATTTGAAAAACCCTTCTTGGTAGTCAGTAAGAGGTCCAATTACCTATAACGAGAGACCTTTGTTACTCGATTTGAGCCGATTTTGTTGTCGGGTAACTTTTTACCCGATAACAAAATCGGCTAAACTCTTTGTAATAATAATACCGTAAGTTGTATCAATTTCTGAATAGGATCTGTCGGTAAAATGCTCAAACCTTGACCCGGTCGACCCGCGTAAGCACATCGTATGCAAATAGACACTTCACGATGCGTACGGTTCATCCACAATAAAGTTGATCGCAGTGAAGTAATTTTTGAATTTTTAAAAAAAAATTTAAAAAAAAATCTCCTATACTAAATACTCATACAAACACACACACACTATAATCTACAAGTTTAGGTGTGAGAGCCATCCGCTCCCCCGCAAGTCCGGTGATGATGACAAGGCTACTCCAAGCCATCATCGTTAGTCAGTTTGGAAAAAAAAAACTATAATCTACAAGCTTTCTAACATCTCCAAATCTGTTTAACATCAAGTATAACTAGGAATAACCGGGTGGTGGGATTCTGATGACTTGTAAAATAGGTATACTTATAAATAAAGAATAGTCCAGGTGTGTATTGTCGGTACCTAAGATAAGCAAACATTTTACCAGCTTGAAATTATTTTGGTTTGTCAAAGCGGATATAATGGTTGGGTCCGCCTAGTGCATGTGCACATACTGCAGACTTAGTTTCTCGCCTATGTTTGACGTCAGCACAAAATATCACACCAAATGACAGTAATAATGAAACTCACTTAAATATGAAGACAACTGTCAACTTTAGTCTTGCCCGTGACCACGAGCGCTGTAAAGAGCTCGAAACGTCGGATCTCTAAATAATGTTTAAAATAACAATACACGCGAGTTTAATCCGTATTAGTATTTCGAATGACCAAAAGACGTTTATTCATAATACACTTCACATTCGAAGTCGACTTTACTTTACTGTCGCATCTCTAAACTGTGCATTAGCATGCTCGTACGCACTCACAATATTGACCCAACCCTTTAAACCAATACTCACCCTCCAGTCAAAACAATAAGGACTAAAACGGCTTGAATGGCCCGTCCAAAATCACTGTTGCTACGCAAAGACGTAACTGGCCCTAATATTTTGATATTCTTAACTCACGCTTTCTTGAAATTGTTTAAAACGTGACGTTTAGATGTTAGAGAAATCGCAGCGTTTCGGCAAAGTGGGTGATGGGGTCGACTCTATGAGGTGTTTGATTAGGATATGGACCCCCTATACACCGTGAAATTTTAGTGGTTGTTTTCCCGCAGCAAAATGATTCTACCTTAGTAGCACAATAGATTTGTGCAGTTCTTTTTTATTAAAATCAATAAATACCGGTTTTACGAAAGATATAACCGAAACTCGAAAGTACTTTCGAACCACTTTATTAGTTAGGGCGTAGAGCTTCTTTAGCTTTAAGCATCGATTTCATGCGGCAAACAGTACCTAATCATATGACATCTTAAAAAACAACGATAGCTTCTCTCGTTTTCGAGTTGGAAAATTATTATTTTTAAAATTAAAATTATTTTTTTTTTTTCAAGGAATAATTTGCATAAATCGATAGTATTACTAAAGGCAAATCGTTCTGCCACGGGAAAACAACCACTCAAATTTACCGGTGTATAATGTTATGACCACCCGAATCACTCTTTATATCAGCCGGCTTCTGAGTAGAAGTCTCTAGATGAGAAGTTAAGTGTGTACACGTCTTTATTGGGGTCCCGTGCCCAATTAGTATAAACGGAACCCTATTATTAACCTTGCTGTCATCAGTGAGGCTACCATGAGTTTAAAACTTACGCACTCGATAAATCGCCTACGTAAATATGTCTATGAAAAACTTGTACAGCGCCACTGGTGGTTACGCGAAGAACTAAAATCGGCCGTATGAAAAAAAAACTCGATAGGTTTTTAACGTAAGTAAGTTTTCGATAGCCAACTCATGGTAGGCCCTCAGGGTATATCACAACAGTTCTAACTAAGCCTTTCGGTTGATACAAAACACACAGTAAAATAATTATCGTAATTCTTTCGACAAAATAAAATAATTGTTCTGAAATTTGTCGTGT
The DNA here is from genome assembly GCA_039566165.1 of Maruca vitrata. Lineage (NCBI taxonomy): Eukaryota > Metazoa > Arthropoda > Insecta > Lepidoptera > Crambidae > Maruca > Maruca vitrata. The sequence continues at coordinate 14,002,634 of CM076922.1, read as the reverse complement.
TATTTAGAACAATCTTGTTTTGTTTTCTTCGTTCCAAAAATCGAATCAAAGACACAGGTCAGTATGTCTGCTTTCATGCGTCCTCACTCCTAAAGATGACGTAATAACACGAAGTCTCAACATCAAAGTTTCAAATTAACGTCGTCATTTAACGTTTACTCAGAACAATACGGTAATTCTGGTTGTTACGTTGCGAATTGCCCAATAATAAGAGCTAATTGAAGCGATATACGTTTCATTCACGACCGAACTTTCATTTCTTCACTAGACTACGTGACAATTTAATAGACGTTAAAAATGGCCGCCCTAGTGATGACGCGATTTCAAGAATTGGGTTCAGTAGCAACTGAAATATACCGTAATGTCTAGTGTATAAATAATAGATGGATTTGGCTTGGTATCAAAAAGGGCCCATGATTGTTGGTCTGGGAATGGATCGCTGAGTTATGTCTGTGCTAGTGGGAATTACAAGTGTTCAATTTCGCTGACTAACAGAACAGTTGCTAGGGAAGATTGTAGCTAGCGGAGTGAGGGTTTGGTTGATGATATGTTTTATAACTGAATAGCGGAGTATTGTCTACTATTTGCGCTATACATTTGAAATAAAATGAAATTAACGATTCTTTAAAATAATTAAGTTTAGATTTGTATTACATGCAAGTTTAATCCGTGGAATAAGTCTTATTATAAACAGAATATCGATGACTTTCAAAAAATGATAACAAGTTTTACTTACCCTAAAATAGACCAGCCCCTTATTCTCAACGTATGTGACTCTCGGATATAGGAAATCCCAAAAAAAAATTGTCAATAAACAGAGCAAATTTTACGAAATCGAGCAGATCATTAGGTCAAGTTCACACACCGATTTGCCGATCACCTTCGGAGCTTTCACAGCTGATTTGCTAAGTGTCAACGACCTATTAGCTCTTCCCGGTCCGTCCCTACAGTCATTTACCTCAATGTTTCTATTTACTAGCCCTAAAATAACCGCGTTTGTCATCGCCTCGAGTCCGTGCCATCGGGAGTCAACGACTGGTGGACGAAGAAATATTTGGCATCCACCATCGTTCTGTGTCCCTTTTATGTGCCTGTCACAGTAAAACTGTAAAAATTGTAACATTAAATTCTGTCGCCGGAGATTGACGGCCGATTCTAAAACGGTAGCTAGATATATGAGCATTGTTTTATATATTTTGGATTCAAATTTCGATTAAAATGTTTAAAATTGAAGTTAATTGTTGTTACAGTATACGACGTAGTTATTTAAAAGGTGGATGAAGGTATCAGTTAATTATTTATATATTTAAAACTAGTGGTCCCGGCGAATTTCATACCGCCAATACTGATTCTTTTTCTACATTTTCTCTTTGAATCTTTCCTGGACTACTACTCGAAACATTTTTAAACCAAAATTATCTTTCTCGGTCCGGGTGTTCTCGAGTTTTAGTCAGACTAACGCACAGCAATTCATTTTTATTTATAAGATTTATTTTTTGTTACAGTGCAAAATCCTGAATTAATAAAGTATAATAATACTAGTCTAGTATTTATGAAAATAGAATTAATCTATTACAAGTTTCAGTAATATTTGGTATTGGTATGTAAGATTTTAGACTTTCGCGTTCCATTACACTAAATATTTCTCTTTATGTGTCTACACGCGTTATTAGGAGTAGCAAATTACATAGCTACTTACTGCCCAACGGTTTGACTGGGTTACACCAATCGTGGTCGCGAGCGAACTGGCGCCTCCCGTCTTCGTCTGCCATTGCGGTTGTGAATATCTTGATCCACCCCCGAACCAGCACTAATGTCATTTGTTTTGGTATTGGTATACGATTAGCTGGCCGATCCATATTGGTCGTTTGTTACTATTACATAACATTAAGATGACATTTAACCAATCGGCGTCTATTCGTTGAGTGGTGTTAATGTAACGAAAATTTATTGTGATTAGTAGTATCACAATTTTCGACAAGTCACACTATCACCAGATACATTTTCATGTAACTGTTTTCCCGATTTCTCAGCGACATGTCGTCCAGGTTTCCGTCAAACATCCCGTCACCCGAGAACGGCTGGCGAACGATTGATCTAGCTTTTTTGTGAACAAACGGTGTTACAGTCTAGTGAGTCTTATCCGTGTTTAGAAGACGGATTCCGTTTGTGCAATTTTCAGTAAAAACTGCGCGGTGGTGTACCGGCTACTTATTGATGTGTAATTGTGAGTTTTTTTTCAGGGATTTCCGTGTTTATGTTGGTAACATTGTATTTGTCAGTCACTCTATACTTTATACGCCTGTCAATGTATATATGTATTTTATGTATGTATGTATTTTAGACATGTGATCAAGATTATATAAAACCTGTCAGATACATATGTATAAGTACATATCTCTTGGACACGCGATCAAAGTTTATTAAAATTGTTGATGAGATGTTTATCGAGCAAAAAATTACAGACATATAGTGCAGTCAGTTAAAAAGTAGCCTCAGTTCGTCCATAAAGTTATCAGGGCTTTGACAGATAGTCAAAGCCAAGTGTACCAAATTTCGTTTATATTGGCTCAGTCGTTGTGGTATGAAACTGCGTTACAGCCGCATTTGTCATAATAGTGATAATTAAAGTCTTATTACCAGAGGCCACGAGCGATGTAAACGCGAGTTTTATCCGTAAAATTAGTTTAGTTATAATTTTAAAATTGTTGAAATAGCATGACGCCTATCATTTTAAACCGCGTCGTGTTGTCTGTAATTTTTTTTATTTCTATCAATTGTACACATATTTTTCCCGTGTTGCTTATATTAGTACTGCAATAAAAAATCAACGTACTGACAGACGTTTCAATTCGTCCGTTCAGTTTATATTAACTCGAAACAGTATCGCATCGGAAGTCAGCAAAAAAATATATAGAATCAACCGCGAAAACCGACGACGAATCGTTCTGGCTATGCAGTCATTATCGGCCAGTCAAAGGTCAACAAAACAAATGGCCGCTGCAGGATCATTCATTACTCTAGACAATTTCAGTTTATTTGCGGACTCTAAGTGAGCGGCGAAACAACATCCTGTCGACGTACCGTCGGGAAAAGAAGCACTTTCACAATTTTGTTACTTTAAAAAACATAAATCAAAATTAAAATGTCTTTATTTTCATGTAGGCAATTTACATGCACTTATAAATAATATTCTACCACCGGTTCGTAACGCCTATTCTACCGAGAAGACCGTTGTTATAAATATTATACAACATCACATACCTATGATCCCGTGGTCAGTTGTTTAAGCACTTGTGTTACGGATATTAGAATCATCAGTGGAAAAAAATATCATACATACATAAACTCACGCCATTTTCCCAGAGGGGTAGGCAGATATCACTTCCAGCTATCCACTTTTCACCTCTGTGGGAAACGTGACGTGAAGGGTTGTGGACCACGTCGCCTCCATTCTGCCTTGTGCATTGTTTTAACAAGGTCATTGCAAAAAAATATCAAACATACTTAATAACACATTCAGACACACAAGAAACATGAACACACACAAACGATGTTCGTCATACAAGACGCTTTAATAAAAAAACGAAAATTCATTTATTCAACAATAAAATATTGTCTTACGCGTATGTCCCATATAAAAGTAATGTTACTTACAAAACTCTAAGCATTAAACATTGTGTACTAGAACAAATAACTATTTATCTCAGTTCCCAGTTTATTTGAAAGAAACACTAGTTTTACGAGTGTGTTGCGATTTTGTTTTATTATTGTAATAATAATAATAAATAATAATTCACATCGCGTGCCGTGTCAGCCAGTAAAAAAGTAAACACATAAACAACAGAATTGTACCAATAAATAAGCATTATAATTAGAGCAGTCTCATTGGCCGTCCTGAATAAATGATTTAGTTAGTTAATGACAAATAAATATCACACAACAACATCACATACACTGTTCCGATCCCGAAGTAAGTTGCATAAGCACTTTGTTACGGATTTCAGAGAAAACGAAGGTACATAAATCTACTTAAATAAATAAATACACACACTTTCACGCGGATCAAAAATAACCGATATTAATTACACATAATAACAGTAAGGTACACGGTACGGTAACGAACGGTATAATTTGTCCTAAATCGGAGTCGAACCCGAAGAGACATCTCTAGGCGTAAGAGACAGGAGCACTATCAATTGCACCATCGAGCCATTAAAATATAATATTTTTTTTTACTTTATTTTATGGAGTTTTGAAGAACTTTAAATTAACAAATCAAAATAATTATGGTCAACAATACTTGAGTTAATTGTTAGGTGCAACAATCTATACGGTGTTACTGTCTCATCATATCATTAACTATGATTTAAGGTTTCAGCTCATGTATCCGACTGTAACCTGTCCTATCTATGATAAACTATGATAAATAAATAAATAAACATGCCTCATAGAAGGTAGGCTCAGCCAGGGTCATCATCATCATCCTCCCGGCCGGTATTCGGCCACAGCGACTTGGTAATCAAATCGGAGTTCGCTCACAAAACCAAGTCAATTGCGCAGGAGATATTATAGAGCACGAGACATAGGTAAATGACAGTGTACTATTAAAAAACTGAAAGTGTCCGGGATATTTACCACCCGTTCACCCGTGATCATGGCGCTTGCAACAGTGCCGAAATATCGGGAGCTCATTAAAACAAAACAACATGGTAAATATCCCGGACACTTTCAGTTTTCTAATGTGTGTAACCATGACAGTTTAAAATTATATATAGTGTACTATTAAATCTATGAATCTCACAGATATTATTAAAACTGAGTAGGAGTTGTCTTCTAATGGTCTCGTTCCGCACACACTCCATCAGAAAATATAATAATAAGTAAATAAATGAATAAACTAATTTGCGGTCGGTACGGGTGTGGGAAACCATCGCAGGCGATAATATAGCGACGCATGTGCAACGTGTCACCGACGGTTTTCAGCTAAGGTTACGAGATGTGTTTGCTCATTTAAAATATGATAAAAGAAATATTTAAGAGGAGCTCCTATACAAAAAAAAACTTTATTATTTTACAACATTGGTACGGAACCCTTCGTGTGACCCACTCTGGTCGGTCTTTATTTATAACTAGTGACCCGTATATAATAAACATAAAACCTTCCTTTTTAATCCCTCTATCTATAAAAAAAACCATCAGAATCCGTTACGTAGCTTTGAAGATTTAAACATACATACGTATAGACAGGCGCGGGAAGCGACTTTGCTTTATACTATGTAGTGATTATGTCTGTTTGAAGCACCGTAGAAGCATACGAGAGGGCACCAGTTCAAACCCCGCCAGGTACCAATGTGTTTTTCAAATTTGAAATCAATATGTACCATCGTTCGACGCTTTAACGGTAAAGGAAAACATCGTGAGGATACTTGCACCTAAGAAGAAATTCTAAGGTTGTGTAGTCGACCAACCCACACTTGGCCAGCGTGTTCGACTAAGGCCTTATCGCCCTTGTTTAGGGTAGGCCCGTGCCCCAGCAGTGGGGACGTATATGGGCTGATGATGATGATGATGAATCAATTTAGATGCAGTTTTATTTCAAGCAGATTTTCTAGCGTTGTTTCATAATATAGAGCTAGGTGAAAAACTCCGAGCTAAATGAGTGAACCGATGAACTATTAAAAAAATAATCCACAAGTTTAAGCGACTCGCTGTAAAATCAGACAATAACACATTCTTAGGTATTCATCAATATCCGGTTTCGTATTAAATAGAGCGGCATTCAATTTCTGCCGATTGGCTTGACAAGTGACATCGGAAATGCTATTTGGCAAAACCAATAAAGAATAAATAAGTATAATAAATAATATGTTAGTCGTGATAGCAAAATATCTGACTTTTCCTTGCGAATTTATTTTAGTAAGTTAATGACTTCATTCGTATACAAATGTAGAAGTTCAAGACAGAAGAAATATGATAGATTCACTTGTTTATGAAAAAGTGAAACTCGCTAATTATAAAGTAACGATTTAAAAATATTTTTATATTTCACTTTGCCTCACTTGTTTGACCTTATACCGGAGCCGTTCTTAGAAGACTGATTTGACACTTTTTATTTTATATTTTGCATTTATCCTTGTTAAGAGGAACATATTTAGCGAATCATAAAGACCAACTTTTAAAAATAAGACGTTATTTCAAAATGTCAAATGCACCTAATTATCTAATTATTTGTCTTTTATTACCTAAAATAATTGAATTATAAAAAGAAAACGTAAAATTTCCACTCTGTATTACGCTTTTATAAGGTTACGCCGTTTGACACGTTTTCATAGTGACGTAGTGGGTAATACTCACCAGGTATTTTTTTAAATAGGATGAAGGATTTAATAAGTATTGTATTTTAAAAATAAATATATTTATAAATAAGGAACTTAAATTCAATCTTTTGGATGTGAATTAATGTTTTTAATAAAAATTTGTTATAATTAGACCTTGTTTGGTTATAAAGTGGAAATAACTGTTACTTATATACTTCGGCAATTTTACCGTTGTCCCTCACTAGTGCAGTCAGTCTGACATGTAGCAAATCGGCCAACTTAGAGCGGCTCTGGTATAGTACCTAATTTACATCGAAAATTACAAAAGTTAATAGGTTAGCTTAAATCCAAAAAATACTTAAGGGGTGAGAGCTATCCGCTATACTCAAGTCCGGTGATGATGACAAACTACTCCAGGCCTCCATGATTTATCATTATTAAGTTCGAAAGATACTTTCCGTGCAATCTTGTCCGTTCTTTAGCCACGATATAGGCTCTGTTCCAAAGGATCAGAAGAACGCATTCCACAGATTGTGTGATTCTGATATTAGGCAAGTAGTAGGTGTTTATCCTCACTTTACCTCCAGTTGAATTTCCCGCTGCAATATTTCCTTCAATTCGCAGCGCAGAAGTTAACAATGCGTCTGTTATTGAATCGGCAACAAGTTAAGTTTGTTAAGCGCGGGCGGCGGCGCGGAAAGCTCGATACGACCGATCTCATTGTTAGACGGTGAGCTGGCTGCGAGCTACTGGGAGGGGAATCTGGTTATCTCCACCTGTTTGTACGAATCGAAATGGTGTTTTCATTTGTACTACAGACAGTTGTGCTCTTAGACCTAGCGTCAATTTAGCAGTTCTGCAGTTTGTCCCGGGGTTATGGCATGACGCTTGCAATAATGCCGAAATATCGGGGGCTCATTAAGCAATATGGTAAATATCTCGGACATTAAAATTTCCTAATGTGTGTAACTATGATAGTATAAAGATATAAATTTAACACTTGTGTAGTTTGTGAAGACCAGTTGAAAAAGCAATGTCAGATGTTCAGTCTAGATAAACTTTTTAATAAAAATGGCTTGAGAGGAATCTGGTAATCTCACCAGCGTACGAATCAAAACGGTGGTGTTTGGCTTTGTACTACCAACACTAGTTTTGTGGCGTAGACCATAGTTGGTTATTTCACATGCCTGTCCGTAGATTCTGCTAGAAAATTGTTTTATTAAAAATATGAAACCGCCTTCAAAAATACTGACACAATAAAATTAAAAAAAAATCATTTTCTGGGGTTTTCCTGACTTACTACGATAATGGCTGGAGAGGACATCATCTCCAGATTTGTGTTAGCTCTCAGCCCTGAAATAATGTAAGTTTTTCTACAATTTGACGATATTTGGGCAAAAACAAAATCTCTTTAGATGGAACTTCCTTAAAATAGTGATGAGTTCACCACCATTCACAAAACGCAGATGATAAATTATTTAAACATCCCAAAGTGACACGGGACAAATATTCTTGAGGGCACAAATTTCGATTCTAAATAACGATCGTATTGTAAGAATTGACCACATTTTATCTTTGCGACACGACATTGTTTTGTGCCCACTCCCCCGCCCACTAGTTCTGTGGGACTCGAAAGTATTCTTCAAAGTATAACCTGACCACCAGTGGTCCAAACAAATCCATTTTTGGGAAGGCTAAAATCGTAAATCATGTATGTATCACATCTTTTTGTATTGAAATTGTGTAGTAATGTTAGTTTAGTAATGATGTGTGATATTTTAGTGAAATTTTAGTGGTTGTTTTCCCCCAGCATAATTTTTTTTTCAAGGATTAAGTTGCATGATTCGAGAGTATCACTAAAGACAAATCGTTCTGCCACGGGAAAATAACCACTAAAAGGAGAACACCCGATTCCATACAAACTTGGGCCCAACGTTACAAAGCTGAAAGTTGGCCATCAGACAAAGCATATAAAAGGTTTCCATGAGACGAATTTTCATGTTGATCCGCAATGGCCAAATCACTAAAAATACAGTGAATATTTTTGAGGTTATCTGTTTTTCTATTATGAAAGAAAGCTTGTAGGGTGTTTCTTTTTTAAGTTTTGCATTACAGATTGTATACAAGCTATCCAACAGTACAGATAAAGTGGTAAAATGGTATCAAGACATAGGCTATATGTCATCTATATTGGTCAGGGAACCTTGCATGTGTCCGTGAAATATGATTTTGTGATTTGTTAAGTTGTTGGGTAATTCTGAATATTAATAACAGAATATTAACAACATATATTCCCAAGCGTCGTTGACGGCGCAATGCCCGGTCAACCCTGCGCCCCACTGCACCGCGCACACACGCAAGCACGCTACATAGTAGGTAATGAGAATAAATCTTTGGATATTGCAATCATTCGACTTATGAAGTCAAAGTCTTATATCTTAGACATTCTCCTGGGTGTCAGTCTCCTCCTCATTTATCCTGGGTGGGATTCGAACCCATGACCCTTGGTTTAGAAGCCAGAATTCACTAGCAACTGCTCCATCGAGCCAGTCAACTATAAAACCAATTTATTAGATATTTCATTAAAGTGCATAATGAACTAGGTAACTCTAAATGCATATTTACTTATGGCTGGACAGAGCAGTTCAGTATAAAAAAAATAAATGTAACAAAAGCAGGTCATTACAAAATAATAATAAATTATTTTATTCATCCTTATCATCATAATACATCTAAAAAAAATAGCATCTAAAAACTGTGCGACTTCTTCTTCTTCTTCAGCCCTGTATCACCCATTGTTGGGTATAGGCCTCTTCATGTGCTTTCCATTTGACCCGGTCTTTTGCTGCTCGCATCCAGGTCTTGCCCAATATTTTTGTGATATCGTCGGCCCAGCGCATAGGTGGTTTCCGAATGTTTCTCCGTCCGAGTCTAGGTCTCTATTCGGCAATTTTGCATGCCTATCTGCCATCCTCTCTTCTGCACATATGTCCGGCCCGTCTCCACTTCAACTTCGTCACAATCGATGTAATGTCCGTGACTCCGGTACGTCTCCGAATGATAGTATTTCGGATACGATCTAAATAAATATGATAAATAATAAAACATTTTAATTATTAATCGACATCAATCAAATCGATCAATGTCATAAGTAGATTCTGTTTACTATACTCTATGGATAGATTTCTGTATCACGTTTGTGAAGATAGCTACGTTATTAATAAATAATATAAATGAACGTTTAAAAAAACAGTAACATAAGGAAAATAAAAAAATCTGCTTTTTTCCCTGTTGGCCATTGCTGTTTTGGCTAAGATTTCTATAAGTTAACTTACAAAAATAGACCGATTTTTTGATATATAATTTAATCCTGTAACGTTGGGCCCAAAATGGTGGTTCTCCTTTCATGGTGTATAAGGTTTTAGACTTTCGCGTTCCATTAAACTAAATATTCGTCTTTATGGGTCTACACGCGATATAAGGAGTAGCAAATAGATAGCTACTTACTACCCGACGTTTCGACTGGGTTACACCAATCATTACGTTATGCTTTAACATTATGCGAATCAGTAACTATACATATGTAACGATCTACTACCACATCCCATATATGAAGTGCCCCTTGGACTTTTGATCCTATTGGATGCAATGTAACATTTATAAGTCGCAGTCCCTTAAATATACAAGTAGGTACAATAGTGATGTACTGGACAATTATGACTATGGTTGAGCTATAATAAAAACCTTGTAACTCTATAATACTGTTCCATTCAAAATCTAGGATTTTTTCAGCTGCGAAGACAAGTAGGCTATCATAGTCAATCATAGTCTCACTAGTTTAACCCACTTTTTTAAATTTGGCGTTTCTGGCACATATAAATTACTGCGGTAATCTGTTAATTACCGCCGATAAACACCTGACTTCCCTGATAATTACTATTATTATCTTGACAGTTATGTCAATCGTTTAGGTATTTGATAACAAAATTATGGCGCCATACTAGTGCAATTTTATGTTTCCGAAATGATAAAGTATTTACCTAAATTATAATTAGGTATTTAAACTCGAATCCAAATACCTGGTTCTTTCATGAAAGATAATAAGAAATATGTCATTGTTAAAGTTTGAATTAAAAAATATCCAGATGTGTATAATTATGAAACTGATAGGCTTCAAAAATAAGCACTCTTTTTGTGCAGATATATTTTTTGATGAGAAATCAATTTTACCTCTTCATCCCCTAACAAACATATTGAATGATTCTCCCAATTTGTGGATCTTATTATTAACATATTATTAACTAATTAAACAATGTCCTTATCATTAACTAATTAAACTATATTCTCCATGCAATATTGTTATATAGTATTGAGAACCGCTGGCCTCCAATAATGAGTTGCCGCCCGCTGAGAAAGCCTCTACTACGAGGGTCATTTTATTGGACATCTGCTCAAGATCCCAGCATGCCTGCAGTACTGCGGCGCTAGTATTTTAGCCTGGCTACAGATAGCCTAGAATACTAACACTAGATTTATACATTTGACAGCTATTAGTACGTCGTACATAAATCGCAATCAGCCGTATTGCATGATGGACTGCCTCGGTATGTTGTAGTAAGTGGCACATAAGATTGAGAAGTACAAGGTTTGGAGCCCAAGTTAGGTCAAATTTGTGCCTGGGAAGATTGGCCATGTATGCATATAGATTGGCTGCCTTGTTCGTCTATAAGTGGGGAGATCCGGGTTTTAAATCTCAGCTCTACTCAAATAAAAGTCCGAAATATTGGCTATGAAAGTAAAAAATATCGTGTGTCATTTATTAAAAACGAATCAAACTTTGCTCTACAAACTACCTGTGTTTAAACCTCAAATTTTTCACCAAGGTTTATTTGATAGAGCAGTCACGCGGTCGTACGATGGAAATGTATTAAATAAGTCGTAATAAGCGATAAAAAAATGATGCGATTTCCTGATTCATGACCTCGCCAACAAAGTCTCTGGCTGATAAGTTATCACCGTATCACTCCTGCTAGTCCGGTACTACGCTTTGTCTCTCAACCCTAGATTATTAAGCAAATATCACACATCACGTAGGTACAATGATCTGATTAGAGATTGCCTGGTACGTAGGTAAGAAATACTCTTATCTTAAAATTGGTGTTACTGAAATCAGAAGCAACGATGCACCACGTTTGTACCACTGTGATGTGCATACGAAACACATAAGTAACCAGTCTTCTCATACAATCATAGGTCGGGGATAAATATCGCCCCAAGAACTCATGAAGCAAATGTCATAAAACATTTGATACATTTATATATTTACTACCATAAAAAATTGGTTAAATATTTCACATCAGTACATGGCACAAAACAAAGTCGCTTTATCTGTCCCTATATGCCTATGTATGCTTAAATCTTTCGAGGTACGCAACGGATTTTGATACGGTTTTTTTATTTGATAAAGGGTTTCAAGAGGAATATTTTTCTGTAAAACTCACCCGAAGCGAGGCTAGGGCGGGTCACTAGTCCAATATATTCTGGGTAAATAATAATATTTTTTTAATTAAATTCCCAGAAAGTGTAGTTAAAATAGATCGACGACGTATTTTCAAAATCCCTATCGCTCGAAAACCCCAATATAAATGTATAATGTGTACACATTCTCATTCATTCATTGTGTCACAGTTCTTTACGTACGTACGTACCAATCCCAATGAAAACACACAAACAAACTGTCTTTTCATTTGAGACCTAATCGTAACCTCAAATTTCCCTATAGGAAATTTCGTTATTTTATATTTGCTGAGTATTATTTACCTTAAGCAAAGCATTTTCGTGTTTATACCTTCACCTAGAGGGATCATTATCCTACCAGTAGCGTGTATCTTATCGTTGATATGATTAACCTACATAAAGATGTTTTATACATATGTTTTGAAACGCTTGAAAAATTATTAGGCAACAAAGTCAACTTTGTGTTACTGGGATACATAGTTGATGTATTTCATTAAGTGTTAAGCCTTATTGTGAAGCGGTAGTCCAATGGCTTGTCGAATGAATTTTCTTTCGAATGTTTTTAACCATCCAACGATGATTACTGCGTTTTTTATTGTCAGGGTTACATGCATTTACAAACCAAAAATGTTCGGGATATTTACCAAGTTTCCTTATATTGTTATTTAAGGTTTTAGAGTTTCACGTTCCATGACATTAAATATTAGTCGGGCAGTAAGTAGCTATGTATTTGCTGCGCCTAATATCGCTTGTAGACCCATTGAGTGAACCCGTGATCATGGCGCCTGCAACAGTGCCCAAATATATACTATAGAACTCGATAATATAAGGAAACATGGTAAATATTCCATTTTCAATTTTCTCATTACCGTGTGTGATCAACTACATGTAGAAGTAATCGATTTTAATTGTCTAAAATTGTGAACAATACCCAATATAATAACAAACTTGTATCACATAAGGCTCTCTTGAATATGAGTTTGTAAATATGTTTAAAAAAATTATCAGTCCAATTCACTTGAAATGTTCAATATATTCCGATAAACATTAATTCTTAACATTATTTTTTTAATACTAAACGGTTTTACTAATATATACAAAACTATGGGTCAATGAAATTTGTTATGCACGTGTAGAATTGACCGGACCTAATTTATTATGTATTTTATCAATTAATGTAACTGACACAGCAACCTGCAGTGCCTACACGGTGTTATTTTTTGGGCCACCGCCACGTTTAAACAAAACGATTACTTAATTGGGGTCAGCATTGCGAATAATCTGTGTTTTTTTATTTATTTATGTCATTTCCGGCCAAAGTACATATGTTATCGCTATGTCGGTCGTATCATCGCGGCCAAGTGCGAGACGCCGGTTATCTCAGAGCATACCTACTGCTATTATTAGGTGACTAGGTTAATTGTGAGTTTTTGGTGTATTTTAAACGAATTTCGCATTTTAAACGATTTCTTACACGTGTGAAACGAATACATACACAAGTGGTAGGCACTCGTATCTAATTATTTCTGTCACAATATATTATTTCACTTCTCAGGATCTATAAAGACTTGTAGTGATCTTTGTAGCAAATTTTATTGTTACTACGTTGGAACATCCTGTATAGATTTTAAATTAAATCAACATCATGTATTTTCCGATTACGAATATTATGAAAGCCTAACGAAATATTTGTTTTCTTGAAATGACTTTGGTGGAACGATCGGTGTAATGACGAATATTAGTCCATCGCCTACAAATGCTTTTCGAATTTACCACCTTTTCAGATGATCAGAAAACTGAAAGTGTCCGGGATATTAACCATGTTGTTTTGTTTTAATGAGCTCCCGATATTTCTAATGTGTGTAACCATGACAGTTTCCAATGAATGTATTAATTTAGTTAGTTGTATATATGTAATATACTTTGTAATATGTAAATAATGTAAATAAAAGCATGTTTAAAATTATATATTTTCAGATGATTATATCAAAGGTGTACAGTACATTTTATAATCATAGTAATTTTTACTTGACAATAGTTTCTCAGTGGGTACAATTTTAAAATCTAACCTTAAGTCAGTTTAAATTTATCAAAGCAGTCAGTTTTTCTGTACATCAGTAATAAATGTGTGCAAAATTACAAGGAAGCATATACCCAGCCCAGTAGATATGTAATATTATTTTACGATCCGCCTACTATGTAGAGCATTATCTTAATCTACGTAAGTATTATTGTAATCCTTTACTTTACAAGATAAGCTTTTACGAACGCACGTTATGTAACGTATATTTATTTAAAAATTCAACGAATAGGCCGCGTATTTACCTAATTATTTATCAGCAACAAATACGTTATATAACTGGTAAAATCCCTATCTATGGCTTAAGTTAAAAATATAAATGCAATTAGATTCTCACTGGCGATTTAGGCAAATTAGATACAGACGTTGATAAGTAACCTGGTTAAATTGTTATCGTGACAAATTAATGTAAGATAATTGCGGTTTTATACCTGCATCTTACAAGACCGACGGCTGTACTGAACCTGTACGAAGAACCTGAACTGTACGAAGGTTGTACTGAGTTAAGAAAACATACTTAATTTTTTTTTCTTTTTTAACCTATTGCATAGCTTTTATCGCGGGCTTTGAGCGCGGCGACCGAACCAAGAAATTTCGTAATGAAAAAAACCTCACAATCGTCTAACGTCGTTTCAGTTCGGTAGACTTCGGCACGGTGTTTGTGTGCGTGCGGTTAGACGTATTGTAAGACTCTACGAAACTCGCACGAATTGAGACGAGCTGCTCCGAAATCGGACGATGCTATGCAATAGCTATTTTTATTTTTTTATTTGGTACACCCATGATTTACACAACAATCCTTAAAATAATTACAATAAATATTACAGAACATCACATACACCTATTTATTGAAAAGGTACACCAACAGTATACAATATGAAAAAACGTATCAGTATACATTGATCTGATCCCATTAAGTAGCATATGCACTTGTGTTACAGATATCAGAATCAACAGGGAATACTAGGGGTGAGAGCCATCCGCTCTCCCCCGCAAGTCCGGTGATGATGACAAGTCTACTCCAAGCCATATCGTAAGTCAAGGGTTAAAAACAGGGAATACACAAATATACCTAAAAATATTTAATTACACATCCAGACTCGGAACAAACACCTATGTTCATCACACAAATATTTGTACCGGGTAGGAATCGATCCCACGTCTCCTGGACCCTGCGTCACAATCTTCTGTTCCACAGAGCCAGTTAACTTATAGTACTTAGATTATAAAGACTCAAAGACTATCTAGCACTTTTGTAATAATTATCTCTTCTAGTAAATCCTTACTTATCCTTACTAATATTATAAATGCGAAAGTAACTCTGTCTGTCTGTCTGTCTCTCTGTTACGCTTTCACGCATAGAATACCGAACCGATTTAAATGAAATTTGGTACAGATATAGTCCAGAGCCTGAGAAAGAACATAGGCTACTTATTACCCGACTACGCTATAAAGAAGTAATGTTTTACCCGTTAAACGTCTCTACGCGGACGGAGTCGCGGGCGGAAAGCTAGTCTACAATATCGTTTTGTCGCCGTCACCGAAAAACTTATGAACAGGGAAATAACTATTAGATAGAACTACTTAGATATTTGCCTATTTATTTTGCACAACCATGACAATTATTCGTTTGTTTTTTGAATCTGAGTATGTTTGTTTACATAGGTAAACATACTTTAATAGTAAAGTGTTTGTTTATGTAATAACAATGTTGTTAGATACCCGTAACAAAACATGCTTGAACTACTTATCTCGCAATCAGATATACGTAATTATTGTTTTATGTTCATTTATTTAGACCTATGCTATATTTTATTGTATTATGTATTATTGCATAGTAAATATAGTAAATGGTACATTTTGCTATGGCACACCCAGACTGTATGACTTGGCTCATTTACAATGTATACATGATGATACGTTTTTAAAAAGAGCGACTACCGAGTTTCTTACCGGAGTCTGCTCGGTAGAATCGGCGTTCCGAACCGGTGGTAGAATCTTATTATTACTAATGTGACTATTTATAAGTGTGCATGTAAATTGCTTATATAAATAAAGACATTTTGATTTTGAAACTGACTGAGTGACTGACTTACTTTAAACGACAGTCATCGATCATTAATTGGAAGTAGGTGAAATATTTTTCGATTGTTTTTGAATGAATCTGAAAAAAACATCGATATGATTGAACGCAAATGCGTCGTTATCATACTTATGCATTCCTAAAGGGCTATCTCTCTGATAACAGTGTATTGACTTTATCATTGCATTCGATAATATTTTGCCGCGAACACTGCGTTTTCGTTTGGTTCGTGATATTTCCGCAAATTCAAAGATTACTAAATCTAAAACCCAGAAAAAAATTACATTATACAGTATATTGTTTCTGTTTTACAAATAGATCTTCCTCAAAGATATAAAAATAGGTACTGCTGATGTTGCAGAAAACGTAAAATATTCCATAATGATATTCTTATAGTTACGATCACAGTATTGTTAATAAATTGCCCGACTCACCCAAAAACAAGTATACCTGATGATGATGAAGTATACCTAAGTAGAACATTATCATCATCATTTATTCGTCCACACTGCTAAGGCACGGGCCTACCCTATACTAGGGCAATCAGACTTTAGTCAACCACGATGGCCAAATGCGGGTTGGTCGACTACACAGCCTTAGAATTTATTCGTAGGTTTGCAGGTTTTACTCACGATGTTTTCCTTCACCGTTAAAGTGTGGAATAATCGTACATATAAATTTCAAATTTGAAATAGAGTGGTCCGTAGCGGGGGATAACCAGAAAGATAACGTAGAAGAAGGGTTGTTACAATTAAAGTTACCTGCTTAATGTCGTAAAAAATAACCAACAGTTTACTATCAACATAAACTAGCACATAAAAATAAATTAACTCAAATTTAGCCGTAATACCTATGCCTCAAAAAGTTATAATTCCTACTTTTTTATGAGTGTTGGGCTGAGACACTATAATATGTATACTGATATTTAGTTGCAAAGTTGTTTTCTTGCAAGTTCAAGGAAATATGATGAGCAAATATAATAAATAATCTACCTGTAAGTGGAGATATGGCGAGTAAATTTGTTTATTAGCAAATAACTACGAGTGTGTCACTGATTACAATCATTGCGGACACTGTTTATTTTTAAAATTATTGAGAATTTGCGATTGTGGGTAATCAGCATTTCAAGGTATTTACGCTTTTTTGGGGAAAACTTCTAATCTCTGGCGGTAAGTAGGTCAAAATTAAGTAACTGCAGTTTAGTAAGTAGTATATGATGTGTGATAGGTTTTATGAATTCGAAAAGTACGTTAGCATTATCTTTGCATCTAGTTCTAACTAGGGTCTTAGTGAGTGTAAACCGACTTTTACCGATAAAACTTGCATAACATGACAACTAGCTTTAGTATTGTCTATTTTTATTTGCGCGAGCACCACACATTTGAAATAAAACGCATTTGACTGGCTCGGTGGAACAGTGGCTAGTGACCCAGGTTTACTACCTACGGTTCCAAGAGTCGTGGGTTCGATTCCCACTCGGGACAAATATTTGTGTGACGAACATCGGTGTTTGTTCCGTGTCTGGGTGTGAATTATTAAATATATTTAAGTTTATTTGTGTATCCACTGTTGATTCTGATACCTGTAACACAAGTGCTTAAGCTACTTACCACGGGATCAGATCAATGTATGTGATGTTGTGAAATATATATTTAAATAAAACTAAGGACACCTGTCAACTTTAGTCTTAACCGTGACCACGAGCGCTGTAAAGAACTCGAAACGTCGGATCTTTAAATAATGTTTAGAATATCAATACACGCCAGTTTAATCCGTAAAATTAGTTTTATTTCAAACTAGCTTTAGGTCTAGCTATCACCGTTCTTGCGACACCTACCTACTACTACTACCTACGCTTGATGACAGATGGACGGATGGCCAGAGATGTCTCAGTAATAGAGACCCGTGCTTATCCTTTGGGTATGAAACCCTAAAAAACTTGTCATCATCAGCCTATAAGTCCGTCCACTGCTGGACGTAAGCCTCCCCACGTATTTGCCACTCCCGCCTATTTTCGGCCTAAACAATTGATATCGGGTTAAGGGGTGAGAGCCATCCTCTCCCCCGCAAGTTCGGCGATGATGACGAGGCCACTCCAAGCCATCATCGTATGTCAGTTAGAAAAAATATATATATGGCGTAAAAAAGACAATTGATATTTTGAGTGAAATTCGTAGCAGGAAGTGGGCGGTATAGTGATGTTAGTGCACTGAGACAATAAAGGCGAAGTGCCGCCCGCTACACCGCTGGTCACATACGCAAGTTTAAAAGGGCAAGGGGCCTATTATGGAACCATATTAAAATCACATTCACAAACTTAATGTACATTTAAACGAGGTTTGCACAAGACACATCCTTACTAATATTACCTATAAATTAAGTATGAACCGATTTGAATTAAGTTTTGTACAGAAAGACGAGAGCGAGAGACTAATAAAGGATATAGTTTGCTACTTTCACCCGACTTCACTATGTATAATAGCGTGCAATAGACGCAAAATCTAAGACAGAAAGATAAGCCACTCGGGCTTGACAAAGGCCCAACTTATCCTTAAAATTTGATACAGATATAGTCCAGAGCCTGAGAAAGGTCATAGGCTACTTTTTAACCGACTGCGCTATAAAGAAGTAATGTTTTACCCGTTAAACCTATCTGCTTGGACGGAGTCGCGGGCGGAAAGCTAATTAGTCATAATTGAACAATAATTACAAATTTCGGAGTAGGAAAATCAAACAACAACTTTACTGAACTTGAGTTTATGTGAACAACTTCTTACTTCAATATTTCCAAAGCTATCGAACGATTCCGAGATTGCGGCACATTCATTCATACATTCGCGAAACTCGATGCAGCGCTCGAGTTTGATTCATGAATTAAAAATATCACACACATGGTCAATGGTCATATTGGGGAGCCAGCTGCTTATATGGATGTTTACTTACATTACACAGGATGGCAACGACCAAATGTGGATGGGTTGGGAAAAAGAGGTTTTGGATGAAAAAAAAAAATTTAATCTGATGAGAACTAACATTTACGCTGACTCTTTTTTTAAATCTAAACGATCGCACTTAGTAAATTTTTTTATTTTGGTCTTGATTTGAATCTCGGAATCACCATTTTATTTTAATTTGTGACACTTCTGCAACATTCTACCTGGCTATGTGTCATAGATATGTATCATATTTGTTTTTGATTACTGAGATTTCGGTCCGTTTGTCCGTCTGTCATCTCAATGATGATAGCTGGACTGTAAAAAAAAATATAAGCAAATATTCAAGGGGGCTCCCGTACAACAAACAAAATGTTCACTGGTTGTTGTATTATTTCGTTCCCATTATTTTTTTGGCTGATAATGATTATTTTATCACCCCGCTATTCGCTATAAAAGTGCTTTGATAGAGTCTCCCGAATAATTCCGGGAAATGTTCGTGCGCTACGATTGAATGCGGTCTGCGACCACTTCCGGGCAGTTGGTTGCTTTGAAGTTAGATTTGGTATTTACACTGCATTTAGCACGAATACGCTAACTGATTTCTGATTAAGGCCATATACGTCACCGAGGGGCTCTAAAGTAGAGCGATCAGACCTTAGATACATTGGACTATGTTATATGCATAAGGTTTAAAGGTACACTTATAATAAATAAATATTACACAACATCACATACATTGATCTGATCCCGTGGTAAGTAGCTTTAACACTTGTGTTACAGATATCAGAATCAACAGTGGATACACAAACTTAAATATATTTAATAACACACCTAGACACGGAACAAACACCGATGTTCGTCACACAAATATTTGTCCCGGGTGGGAATCGAACCCACGACTCTTGGAACCGTAAGTAGTGATTCTTGGTCACTAACCACTGTTCCATCGAGCCAGTCAAATGTCAGTGATTATAGCCTCCTGTGTGTAGAGGCGTTGTAAACATATTATGTGTATGAAATGTGCTTTTGCGAATTGACGCCGACAGAGGAGCTGTCTTGAATGGTATAATGTCCCAGACACTTTATGAATGTTTTGTTTTGGGCAAAGACTGCGTGAGAAGGATACAACGTGGAAGAAATCACTATGTTTCTGCAACTTTAGAGAGGGGCTTCTGAAGTTAAGGCCGTTAAAGCCGAAAAAAAAATTTTAATTACAAAAATATATTGAATTCATTCAATACGTCAGTTCATAACGAATATCAGTCCTTTTGCGGAAACTTTCTAAAGCTAACAAGCTTAGTCCAATACTGAAGCTTGATGAATATAATATAATTGAAATAGAGATTAGATCACTTAAATAGGTAAACAAGAAGGGTAACAAGAATAGGTACGATTCTAGTATCAATGGAACGTTTATTTGTTTATTGACCCTCTGCTGGGCAAAGGCCTTTTTTAAGAAAAAAAAAATTATATTTTTTTTACTTTTGTATGATACCAAATAAGCTCTATGGCCGAAAGTCCACGTCTCTACGGCCAGACACAATGCACTACCGATCAAGTATTCACCGAGGAGATGGGAGGATATCCGCTGATTCAGCGCGCGTGCGCACGTACCAGCGCATTGCTTTGTTACACACATACACTTAAAGTGTACCTACAACGAGATAAGTATGGAATCTAAAACAGAGGACGGACAAATTTTAGCGGTCTCAAGTTCGGTGTTCCGAGTTATTTATTCAAGCTCGATTTCCGGTACGCTTTTTGCAATGAAAGCATGTCTGGGTGTTCCGGAAACTGGGGTATTGTACTCACTAGGTCACCTTTGGTGCGCTTGATGGAAATTCGGCTGAAGAAATATTTTTTTTTATTGATACTAAAATCCACAAAGACAATAAGGAGAATATAAAAACATAACGGAATCACTGTAACACACGTAGGTCACCAAAACTTTTACATTCGCAATAACCGAAGCGACTAGAAATTATATATTAGTATTTTGAATATGTGCAATATGTTAAACGCAAACAAAATGATGATTGCATCTAAGTAAAAAAATAAAAATGACTTGCTTCCATAATTATGGTGAAATGTGTGAACCTAGTTTATTAAATGTGGCTTAGCTTAATCATAATATGTATTTTAATTTTAAGGTCGGAATAGACTGCCGTTTGCATATCAACCTATTTGTATCACGTTTAAAAGGTAGACTTGCTTTCATTTCGACACGTTTTCAATTTTTGGAAAAGCGCAAATAAGTCGCAAATACGTAACTAATGTTATTAATAGAATTAAAAAAAAACATTTGAAATAAAACTAATTTTACGGATTAAACTCGAGTGTATTGATATTCTAAACATTATTTAGAGATCCGATAATGTTATTAAAATAGAACAAAAAACAAACGTTATATTTATTCCTACCATTCGTAGAAAAAAGAAAATCGAAATTGAAATATTTCGCTCCTTGAACACGGCGTAAAAAACCGGTTGATTGTATAAAAAAAAACAACCCGTAGAACACATCGATGGTACAAACAGGACGACCAATCATGGCATGCCTAAATGATGATCGTAAAAGCTTAATCCTTTTACGGCCAGTGTCCGACGCGCGGGGCGAAATGCCCGTTCGTGTGTCTTGCCCTTTACGCAAAGTTCGAACAGGAAACTAAAAAAATAACTCTATGTTTTTATTTGAACCGCAGCTGTGGCCGTATTTACATTTATAATGCACGCTCATTACCATCCGTTCGTTTTGAATGAGTTGGGGAATTGCACTTTTTTTTTGTTTTGCGGATAAAACAAAGGCTTTTTTGTTTTGAAGAAAAAAATGGTGTTTAAGGTTCATTGGAAATAACTTGAAACCAGAATTTTAAGTCAATCGAAGATGGGGAAAAGAGCAAATTAATACACCCTAGACGTAACACATATAACAAGAGAAGCATAACAATAGCAAACTTAGTGGCTTCTTCCTAAATGTACCTTAATCTATTGAAGAAATTTTGTACGTACATAACTAACTACTTCTTTACTACTCTTTCTCTATTATCTTATAACGAAACATGACTGACAATGAGGAAACTGTGGAAGAAACCACATAAAGCCATCCTATGTTTTCCTGATCCATATAAGGCAATTTTGTCTTCCAATTGAGAAAGAAACATTTTTGCTTGGAGTTTGCACAATCCGCGTCGAAGTAAGGCGCAAATTTCCAAAGACAATATGTTTGGGAACGTTTTTAATTTGCGCGTTTACGATTCCCTTTACGATGATGAGTGTCTTGGGAAGATACAACAAACCCTGGAAAGTGGCCGGTTTTAATGTTCTCGAGAACACGAGAAATCCGTTGTCGGAGATATATTTGGCAAACAGATGTTCGTACAACAACAACACTACTCGTAAGGGTTTCGCATCGTTAAGAGATGTTTTTTTCTTAACTGGCTACGGTAATGGCTTGGAGTAGCATTGTTATCATCACCGGACTTATGTTGGGAGCCGTACCTATCAGCAGTCTTGTCATCCTCACTAGACATGAGGGTGGCGGAAGGCTCTCACTCCCTGTAGCCTAGTCATCATCGCCGGCTAGTAGTCTTGTCAACATCGTCGGTCTGGTATTCTAGTCATCTTTGACAACTAATAGTTAAGAGAACATAGGACAGGCATAGATGACTGTGAGGTTGACTGGGCTGAAAGCTTCCCCCTTCACAAAACCCTGAACGGGATAATGGTAATGAGTTTACATCTAAGTAAGGTAAGCACGCGATATAATCAGATAATAAGCATTTAATGTGTTGGAACGTAAAGTCTTAATCATATACGTATATCTTAAATAAGATAAATAATTACCGAGGTGTCTATGGCCACATCACAGGCGTGTGGGGGTAGCCACAGACACCTCTATATATTTTTTTTTCATTTAAAGTAGCTCTACTTTTTTATATTGATTTTTATTTCCATGGACTATCCCTAAAGACAAGCTCTAGTATTATGTAGAGGGAGATTGCAAAAATAGTAGGTATTATATCAATTTTTACAGACATGTGTGTATGTGACACACCTTGTTATTTTGCTTTATGAGTATTATGAGGTGCTTTATGAGGTATTTATTTGCATTTTAAATTATTATCTTTGTCGAATAAAGGAGAGGCCACATTCTGGCATTTTGGATTGGAATTTTTTCCATTGTTTTATTGCGAAATATTTTATGTGATTATCTTAGATATTGCGTATTTAACTAAGGCAAGTACGGCGCCAAAAATTATTATAAAAACGTGTTTGTACTAATATCGATTGTTCGCGTGAGCAAATTTGCTCAGCTGTCATTTTTTGTACACCAATAGTAAAGTATTGTAATAAAATATATTCGTAAATTTGCGTCATTAGTGACCTTATAGCATTAATTTCCTTTTTAATTCGCACCTTTTGTATGTATTGTTAAGCATGAGATACACGTTGGCATAGATTTTCCAAATATTCCCATATATTTTCGCGGGAAAACGTAAAAAGTTGAAGTTCTTAACGATCATTTCATCGATTGTTACGTACATTACTTAATTAAATGACTCGATTGCAGGCCAGAATCGAAAAGATTGATCGGTGATATACCTACTCTCAGAAATGTGTTATCTAAACCTAGCTTTAACTAAAATAGTCAAAAATATATATCGAATTTGTCGTATGCATTTTGAACGGCATGACGTTTGATTGATGGCAAGAAATTTAAAAAATCATATAAATGTTTTTTTTTAAATTTCTTAATTCGGTGCTATCCGAAAGTTTGACAATAGTAGGTACTAAATAGATGTGTATATGTCTTTATTCTTTTGAATTAAATTATGAATCATGTGACAGCACATACAGTACTTTGGAGAGGTAGACAATACAAGCCCATTATTTAATTAATTTTATTGATTGTCGTCAAGACGCAATTTTTTAATGTTAATTACTTTTTTATTTAAATTCCACGTAATACGAAAACTGCCGAAATATTAATCTAAAACTCTAATCGAGGTCAATATGCTGTTATATCGTGAAAACAATTCACTGGTTATATTATGTACTTGTATATTATGCATTAAATTTATAAATGAATACTTTTCCTGTTTGTACAGTAGTGAAATTAAAAGTAGGTACTTTTACTGTCTTTTTATAAAGCACACTTAAACAAGTGTGCTTCTGAAATTGTAGGTGATATGTGTGTATGAGTTATAGTGATTGGTACTGAGTAACTTGATTTCCTTAATCCATATTTAGTAGAATACATTCTTCTTCTTCTTCAGCATATTTGTGTCCACTGCTGGACGTATGCCTCTTGTAGGGACTTCCACTCAGGTCTTGAAGCGGCGGTTCTGCTCCAGGTCGGCCCTGCCGTCTTTTTGATATCGTCCGACCATCTTGCTGCTGGTTTGCCAACGTTCCGTCTGCCGGTGCGGGGAATACATACATACATACATAGTACATACTGTATGTAGAATGCTCAATATGAATTATCTCAATGCCGCATTTTATTAATTGTCCTTTGAAAAATATTGAAAATAACCAAAACATCAATATTTATTACACACCCAATACATTTATAGATTTACCTTCGTATTGACTAATTCCGTGCGAATTCGACAATTTCGCCATATCGAAAAAGCCGGTGGCAATCAATAGGAGACTCGTACACGCACAGGCGAGACAATGCACAAACTTGACCCGAACCCGCGACCATCCTTGGTGGCGGGCCGTGCGACTGGGAATGAGCGGCACAATCGTTTTTGCCGGCAAAGTGGCGTGAGATATTGTAAGCGATACGCGATTTATGGTGATGTGTTTCGGACTAGACGAGGAAAGATTTTCATTAGAACTTTGTGTCTGATTCCGGATTAGCATGCTGAAGTGGCAGTGGGCTGGCCGGTTAGCCGTAGAACCGATAAGCGTTGGGGTAAACGAGATCTGAAGTTGATACTGCGTCTCAGCTAACGTAGTGTGGAACGCCCTCAGGCAAGGTGGAGTGATCGTGATCGACTAAGGCCTTATCACCCCAGCAATGGGGAAGTATCCATATACTGGCCCTTATATCAGCCCATGTTGATGATGATTTATTATTTAATTCTATCATCGTATTTAGTTAGGAAAATAGGTGTTACGGGAATCGAATTTTCAAGGTTTTCAATTTTCAAGATGTTCACGGAAAATAGTCACTCATCAAACTAAGTCATAGTCTTTATTATAAACAAAGTATTATAACTAGCTTCCAAATATGTTATTTCTCTTTTATTTATGCACTTTAGTACTGTATTTTTTTTAGAATCCACTATTTTTGCTAGAGTTCTGTTGACGTGTTCTTAAATATTCGGCATCTTTTTAATATACGACTTTTGCTGAAGTTACGAAGTTTTTTAAATATTCGGCTTCTGCTAACTAAAGTTTCGTTTTCATTGTGACCCTTCATATTTTAACATTTGACCCCGACACTTAAACAATGCGACCCTCGACGTCTTGAAAGAATCCGCCTGACACAATGAGAGAGGTTTTCCAACTTTTACTACTTTGGTTTTATAATGTTCGCCGTGAATCCTAAGAGGTTAATTATAAGTGAACTCTTTTTCACCACAGATTTTACTGAGTTTAACACCTTACCTAAAAGTATCATAAGTAGCTTACAGTGTCTGTCCGTCCATATGTCATACACATACTTTGATCTTTAAAACCTCGCAACGTATTTTGACAGATAGACAGATAGATAGAAGGTTTTCTTATGTATTATATACTGACTTGACTTTGACTGGCTCGATGGAACAGTGGTTAGTGACCCAGGTTCACTACCTACGGTTCCAAGAGTCGTGGGTTCGATTCCCACTCGGGACAAATATTTGTGTGATGAACATCGGTGTTTGTTCCGTGTCTGGGTGTGTTATTAAATATATTTAAGTATATTTGTGTATCCACTGTCGTTTCTGATTTCCGTAACACAAGTGCTTAAGCTACTTACCACGGGATCAGATCGATGTATGTGATATTGTGAAATATTTATATTTATTTATTTATTTATATACCCGAAGCAGAACGAGGGCTAAGCACTAGTATCTATTCTCAAGTAAAACTAAAAAAGTCTCACTTTCTGTGTACATAGGTGCATATTTCCCAGCTATCATCAAATGCAGTAATTCATTCATAAAGTTTTCTTACTTGACCTAGTAATTATACATAATCTTAAAGATATGATAGGCTTAAAATTCAAAATACAGAAACAGTATTTTTAACAATACATACTTATAATTTAATCAAAAAATTTCAAAGCAAAGCTCTTTTAGCTATACATTTTCACAATACTTATAATACAATGAAAAAATTCAGTTCGTAGAAATGTGGTTTGGTATCATAATCACGTATTAAAAATTTGCAGTAGCACAGATAGCAATGTGCAATGAGCATCTGCAATTTATCAATTACGAATGATTGAGACGTTGATTACTAATGAATTACGGGACTTTACAGATAATACTCAAGATATGAGTATCGCTTACAGATCGAGTACTGGGACAATACTGATAGCTGTCCGGCTGTCGTATGCATTTGTATGCACCACGACACAATGGTTATCTAAAGATACGCTTTATAAATACCACGCGATTAAATAAAGTCATCCCGCAGCCGTGTAACGCGCCAGAACTAGTCATTAGTCATCGTAATAGCTATAGAATAGGGCTGACACAATAAAAATTAACAATAAAATCTCCTTAAACTTATTTTACAAGTTATGTATTGACCAGCTTAATTGTCCGGTGATTATAGAGTATCATCGCAGTAGTCAGTTAGGAAAAAAAAAGACATGTGGCACTCGGGGACTGCCGCGGTATAGCTATTGCATAGCATCGTCCGATTTAGGCACAGCTCGATTCGAGCGAGTTTCGTAGAGTCGTACAATACGTCTAACCGCACGCACACAAACACCGTGCCGAAGTCTACCGAACTGAAACGACGTTAGACTATTGTGAGGTTTTTTTCGTTACGGAATTTCTTGGTTCGGTCGCCGAGCCAGTCAAAAGTTGTCCGGTGATTATAGAGTATCATAGCAGTAGTCAGTTAGGAAAAAAAACTTTACTTCACTCACGGTCGGTGAGGAGACAACCTGACATGATAGATGTTCACATTCTCTCTGAAGGACGACCTTTGAACTCGAACAGACATTCTTGTGTCGGAGGTCAAGATCTACTTTGGGTCCCTTCAACTCTTCAATGACCATTGAAGAGTTGAAGTACGTAAGTAACTTGAAACGATCCGGAGCTTTTACTTGGCTCTTGCTACGAATATTCAACCAGGCAAAATTAGCACACAAGAGTTAAGGTGGTGAAAAATATCCGCTCTCCGTAAGTCCGGTGATGATGACAAGGTTGGTAGCGGCCTAGAGTAGTAAGTTACCCTTAATAAGACTCAGGGAAAATAGTTCCCACCAGATTTTGAACCTTATGTAGTTGTAATACCGGCGAAAACCAATGAAAAAATTCTATATGCTGTATTTGATCAAGGGTTAAGATAAACTAAACTCTACATTTTAGTGTAGATCATCATCATCAGCCTATAATGAAGTCAACTGCTAGACAAAGGCCTCCCAAATGCTGGCAACTCCCGCCAATACTCTCATTCTCGCCCAACCACTTTCGGCTAATCGCATTCAACGCTGGTAAATACTACTAAATTATAACTACTACACACTACAACTACACCCTATATCAACATATAGGGACATTAGAAGCAAGAGGCGTTAGTGAGTCAGTGTTAGCGTCAACCCTGTGACAGGAAGGCGTTTTAAAAATGGCGCTAGCGTTCGTCTGCGCGTCGTCTGCGCCGGCGCAGTATTCTGCGCGCATCCCGCCTTTCCGTTGAGCGCGAGTCGTAATGCAACCAGATTGGACGGTGGTTTTGTAGGACACGTGTCACTTGTCTGTCTGTGTTTATAGAAAAGTATATGCACTGTCTGCTCACTGTCGAAATAGGTAAATGCTCCATTTACCCATGTAAAAATTACAAAATTGCGCGATATTATCAATTTTTTATTCTGGTATTTTAGGTATTTTTGGGTAGGTTTCAGAAATTATTCTGAAACCTCAACATACTCAATATTAATTAAGTATGTTTACCTATGTCTGTCAAAGAAGTTCCGTGTCAGCGGATCAGTCATCCATAATTTTCTATCAATTAAACGAATAAAACATGTTCGTTTCTTTAGTTAAAAGATCAAAATAGTACAGAACTAACCTCTCAAGTGACATAACAGGAATATTCCCCTTAACTCCAGCAATGATGGTCACCCTGGCGCGTGTGCAGTGTCAACAAACTCTCGTTTGGTGCAGGAATGCACGGGATCGGCGCGCGTCCCGTGACGGAGACGTTTCCCATTAGATGACGTAACAGACATATAATAACAACTTTCCGCGAAGTGCAGGTTCAATATCTCGTTGAGTGACGTCATGGTTATAGTGTTGTCTCTGCTGCAGTCAGTAGAGTGGATTGGTAATGGTGCAACGGGCTGGTATCCGCAACTCGACGTCAAGGCGCCTATTTTGCGTGGGGTGGGAATCACTTAAACCATCCCAGCTCGTTGAGGAAGGCCAGCAGCTTCTTAGTAGAGTGGATTATAACTTCATTGATGATGGCTTCTTCTGTTTGTTCATAAGACGATGACCACCAACAGATCAGGATATTTGGACCTAATAAAAACTTATTAAAGTTTAAAATAAGTAAATGAAAAAAATATATATATCCATAATCCATGGTTATGTTATTTATTACAGAATCTGCATAGTTATGTTCAAATTTTATGTTGGGTCAAAGTAGGTAGATACTAGATAGATATGCCGGCCAGGGAGACCCGTAGAAACGGGGGCCCTTCCGTCCGGCGGACTGGCCAACTCCGACCCGCACAGCTCAATACCAATGCGAGACTCCACGCCTTGTCTCGTTGTTGCCGCAGCAGTGGTCTCCTTTTTCACGGCTTTCAGGGTGAGTGCGACAGGCTCAATATGGTCTATTGTGCCTGTCGACCTCATATTTGGATCTCACTACCGCTTACCATCAGGTGGAGTGAGGTCATCTTGTTAGCCTCTTTATAAAAAAAAAAAACAATAGTTAGGAACCTACTGAATGATACAGTCACTCGTTCGTCTTGTTTCATTTAAATTTCTAACGTCTTCAAGTATGATCAATTAAGACGTTTTAAACACTAACAATTTGTGTCAATAAGTTTATAAAATGACAACAACTTGGCTACCAAAAACATTAATCACCAAAAATTTCGACGTAGTTGTTCTTAGACGGATTAGAAATATAAGCTTATGGTGGGTCAGGATTAATTTGGTTCTATTGTCTATTTCCTATGAGTCGCACAACGTAAAAAATACTGCGCACTAAAGTTGGGTATTATCTAAATGTTTTGTGACAATATTTTAATCGAAATCTCCATTTTATTACTCAACACCTATCTACCTACACACGACCTCGTTACAAATATGTATGTAAAGTCTCATGATCAAATATTGGATCAGCGTTCGTCTCTCACTTATGTATACAATATATACTTTGTTTTATGTAACTGTATAGGCGCGCACTTGTACAAATTACATTTTGACAGTGAGTAAATCATTAATGCTTTTGTTCCATTGCCTTGGAGATAATCGACTGTGAAATATTACTTGTAGGTGTGGTTTCATCTGGCCAAAGTCTCGCGATTTTGTTTTACACTTTGTACCACCTTCACACTTAACAATCATGTGGATTCTATATATTTTATACACATTCGTTAATGCCTTGGAGTTAATTTTTTTAATTTTAACTCTGTTCCTAAACTGTGAAATTTTATGTAAGTTTTTCCTTGTCGTCTTTCTTCGTCTTACTGATTTTACAAACATTTATGTGTTTATTTACTGAATTGAGAAAATTCAGACGTTGCAGATGGCTTCCACAGAACTTCCCGACTTTTTAGATGACCAAATCTGACTGGGAAAATGAATTATCAAAATCCATCGATGATTACGTTTGACTTTAAACTAAGAAACGGATAGGTTGGTAATAGTTAGCATAACTTAGACATTATTAGGCCCAGACCGATAACTCAGGTGTATAAGTGGCTTATATCTGGCGTGTGATCTTAATTAGTTCCCGGTCACGGTGTATTAATGTTGGTAATGGTCACTCCGACGTTTTCCACCTGTTTCGTGGCTCGTTGGCTTTTCGTGGTTGGCGCCGCCGAATGCAAGATGGCCGCCTAGTGTTAGCGAGGAGAATGCTACTATCAAGAGCTTTTGGCACTGTGGCTGTGAACAAGCCGTTGTAAAATCATGCTAAAGCTTTATAAAATACTTTTGAAAGACGGATAGAATGAAAAATATTGAATTTCTCATTTCCCAAAGATTTATACTCAATTTGACTACTAAATCAGGTAGGGCAAAGGTTGCAGTTCTTAAAGCTAGCACCCCAGCCGATAAGCCACCGCCCTAACTATCTAAGATTTTACACTTTCGCGTTCCATTACACTAAATATTAGTCTTTATGGGTCTACACGCGATATTAGGAGTAGCAAATACATAGCTACTTACTGCTGTAGTTCGCTCTCCACCATGATTGGTGTAACCCAGTCGAAACGTCGAGCAGTAAGTAGCTATGTACTTACTACTAATATAGGGTGTTGGGTCTACACGCGATATTAGGAGTAGCACAAAGATTTAGTATCTTTCTTAAAGCTTCGCTTACGTTACTGCACCGGCCTAACTCCAGAAGTAGCTATCACGCGATCTCATAATATTGAAACGTCAGGAATCCGAAGCGAGTTCAGTCGTTACGGGAATTTATTTGTCAGCTCGCGGGCACTTTGATCAAGGCGCCATTGCTACCGAGAGAATAATGCACCTAGTCTAAAATAATTTTTATTTATAATAATATGGAAATGCAGGGAGAATTGTAAAGTTCAAGGTTATATTGCAATTTCCAAAACACAACATTTTTATATAAGTTTAAACTATCATGGTTACATTAGAAAACTCATTATGATCTGAAGTTGACCCGAGATCGTGGCGATTGCAACAATGCCGAAATATCGGGAGCTACGTAACAACATGCTAAATACCCCGGACATATTTAGTCTTCTACAATGTATAGGTACAATTCGTACATGCTATAATATACCTTTATTACATAAGGACGTAAGAATACTACATATTACTATTCTTGTAAAAGAATAGAATGTTGTAAAAATATGACGTCCTATTTTCAGTAATCTATTTTTGTTAAATTACTTATTTCCTCACTTCTCCTACGCCACTTCTATTCGTCATATATACGTAATTAGTGTAATTAGTGTCCACACATATATAACTGCTATGAAGAAAAAAAATGTAACATTTCAGATATTCATTCTGAGATTTAATTCCTGATACTTATGCCGAACATAAAAAAAGAACAAATTAAATAATCAAATTTAAAATCTATTCATATTTCTTCTTATTAAAGTCCCTTCAAACAAAAACAATTTCGAAGCGTTTAATGAATGGGTGAAAAAAATACCAGTTAAAATGTCAACAAGACTAATTTCTTAACTAAACATAAATTTAAGATTTCGTATAATTTGTTCGAGCGAGACATTTTTTACAACAAATTAAAGAAACGTGTGGCTTTGAGCCAAAGCGAATTTTGTCAATTGTTTATTAATGACCGGTAACATTGGCCACTGGGTCAACTGGGCTATTTTGAGCGTTTGAGACGCTATTCAATAGACTGGTGAACCGCATTGTATGCTAAAATGTACACAAGTTAAAAGCCTCTCAAATATCGGCCTATACCTATGTATAAAATTAATTAATTCCTGGCTCTTCAAGCGGGGCATAAAACGGCATCTTAGCAGGCCTTCAGGGTGAGGTCGACAGACTCAATGAGGTCTATTATGCCTGTCGACCTTATATGTGGATCTCACGACTTCTTATCATCAGGTGAAGAAACTTTTCATAAAAAAGCCTATTTTGAAATCGTCAATACAACAATAGTATTTGTATTTGTACCACTGCTTCGGAATGCCGAATCCACCGAGACAAACTTCCACACAAAACTAGATAGCTACTCTCTATAATATCATGTTACAAATTGTATTCAAATAAATAAATGTTTACGGTTTAAATTCGCGGATAATTTGTATCTTTATAATTATTAAGGGGCTAAACGTTTCAAGCTCTTTAAAGGACTCGTGATCACGGGAAGACAATAGATGACAGTTTTCAGCTTCAATTTCATTCAGACTTTTAAGTATAAGCATCCATCCAAGATTGTAGAGCTCAAAGATTGTAGAGCCTGCAAGGAAGAAACATCTTTCTATGTGAATGTCGTTCATTGGTCAGACATAGGCCTAGATTTCTGGGGACTGCCTGTCCGAAACTTGAAGAATACACAAAAGATACCTTAAGGGGGGAGCGCCATCCGCTGCCCCGCAAGTACGGTGAAGATGACAATACTACTCTAAGGCGTCATCGTAGTCAGTTAGGAAAAAACAAGATCACAATGGATTGAAGTGAACTGTTTACACGGTTCCCGATACAAGATAAGATCAAATAAATAAAATAAATTAATAAATATTACACAACATCACATAATTGATCTGATCCCGTGGTAAGTAGCTTAAGCACTTGTGTTACGGATACCAGAATCAACAGTGGATACACAAATATATTTGAATACACACCAAGACACGGAACAAAAACCAATGTTCGTCACACAAATATTTATCCCTGGTGGAAATCGAACCCACGACTCTTGCAACCGTAGACAGTGTCATAGTCGGGGTCACTAACCACAGTACCACCGATCATAGCGTATCTCACATAATCGTCAAACTTTCATTTTGTCCCGGTGTCCCGGAACAATTAGCGCGTTAAGCGTCCTATTTTCATAGACTAGGAAACATTTACAGGCGCTTGCACAATCGTGACAGACAAAACAATGGCACTGCTAAATATACTCGCGGACGGAAAAATCGACGGGGACACTCCGGGCGCGCGCGGCGTACATTGACGATTCTGTTAAGTGGTCGTTTAAATTAAGTTTATTTTTAATAATAGGCTAACAATATGTCCTCTCTCCACCTGATGGTAAGCGGTGGTGAGATCTACAGATGAGGTCGACATGCACAATAGACCATATTGAGCCTGTCGCACTCACCCTGAAGGCCTGTTTATATGCCGTTTCACGCTCCGCCTGAAGAGCCCGGGAACATAGGAAAGACGGTAAACAAAAGCTGGAAGGGCATTCCATGCCTTAATGACACAGAGCAGAAAAGAGGAACTTAACCTCTAAGTCCGAGCCACCAACGCCTGCATTGGATGGCAGCGCTGTCCAGCACGTGTCGTTCGGGAGTAGAAAAAGGAGGAAGGGACTAGCTGAAATAGCTCTTCAGAGCATTCCCCATTATTTACTTAGGTTCAGTAATATTAATGAGAGCCTGACCAATAAATATGTAGGTTTAATACCTATTAATGGCGTCAGGCTCAAAACATGCCTATGTAAAATAATCATTATGCTACCGTAGTTGTAATTATGACTTTTTTAAAGCTTTTAATTTAAAAATATAACTTCTACGTATTAAACTCGCGTTTGAACTACCTATACATATTATTAGTTCCGACGTTTCGAGCTCTTTACATCGCTACTGACAAGACCATTTAACTATTTTATTTTTTAGTAATTATTTTAGTTTTCAGTAATGTGACAGACTTACTTTCGCATTTACAATATGAGTACATCTTCAATTGCCCAACTGCAACATTGTGACCGCGCAATGTACAACGCCCATAGGCGTCGGTAGGTATGTCTCGCTAGACGAAGTCATTATGGCCTACTTGGCACCCGCCCGCTCTCTCAGCCGGGAATTAAAGAAATTCGAATTGGGCGCTCTCTGATTTATGATGCGCGCTGGATGCACCGGGTATCGTGTGACAATTATACAGACAGAGAGCCTCGTTGGTCTATTGGTAGCAATCTCTGCGTAAAGACCGAGAATTCCCCGGCTCGAGTCCGGGGTCAAACAAAATTTGTGGGACTTTTTCTGTAAACAAAACTCAGCCCAGAGTCAGGAAGTTGGCGATTGAACGCCCGTGCCTCGGAAAGCACGCTCAGCCGGTGGTCCTGCGCCCGATCTCTCATCGGTCATGATGTCGGATTGCTGTCTCATCGAATTATGAGATTAAGGGAACAGAGAGTGCACTTGTGTTCGCACGCACACTTATGCACTATAATACATATGTACTGCGCACTTGGCTGATATTAATTGAGATCGGCCGCCATGGCCGAAATCGGTCGGACGCCTTATACAGACAGACAAAAATCTTGTTACATACTACGATATTAGGAGGGGTGAGAGTCATCCGCTCCCCCGCAACTCCGGTGATGATGACGAGACTACACCCCTACATAACATAACAAAGACCTGGCTACCCAAAGATACAGCCATGTAAATACATCTTCCTGCTGAAACCATTAATACCATTGGACTAATTTCATGTCTCATTCAAGTAGCAATCGATGTTCGCGAAACAATGTATTCGTTAACACAGTACCTACTAATTCACTTACACATTTTATAGGCCCGCTAATCTTATCGGACGTATTGAAGCGTATCTCAAACTTTGTTACAGCTATATTTCGATCGGTAAAGGGAATCTTAGTAGATTAGATATCGATACCGACTTAAGTAATAACTCATAATTTTCAGGTAATTGGGTTAAGGGAGATAAGGCTGAGGCGATTCGGGGAAATGGCCGAATGGGACGCGAGTCGATAATCCAGGATAAATGCGAAATGTGGTGTTTTAGGTTTAGACACAGATTTATTAAGCTTTGTAATCCACAGTTGGGACGTAGTTATAGTACAACTTAGTTGGCTAATCGGATATAAATGCGCGTAGATTACGTAAATTCACTTTTAAGCTTGCCACTTATAAGGTGTAAAAATAATTTTAATTTTATTTGTATCAGTTTTTGTATTCAGAGTATTTGCAAGCTCCTACAGGGTAACGTGTAGGTACCAAAATATATTTATTAATGTATAATTACGTAATATTACTTGCTAATAGTAGTAGTAAAAGTTTCTATGGCTAAGCAAATGTGTTAAGAATATCAAAAACAACCAAAAGCATGCACAAACATTTTTTTTATTCGTACACAACTTGGCTTGCCTTAGCCATAACTAAGAACTAATGGTACCGTGGTTACTGAAAACGACCGCCTAGCTGTGGTGACTGTAATTATTTGCCAAATGACAACGATAGACCTATAGTCACGGAATGTCAACTGATATTTCATTTAAAGAGTGTTTTATTCTATGGTCAGGTTGACAGGATAACTGACTTATAAAATATTGTTAGGGGGTTCCCGAATTTATACCGATGTATCGCCATTTCGACACAGGAAGCCATTTTTTGCCCTTTGATAACGAAACAAACCTTCTTCTATTCTGAATCGATCGGTATATCTCTTTGATAATCCCTCCATTGATAAACAAAGTACTCCAAATGTAGTAGAGATGATTTTGAAGTTTGGTTCTTATACAAATTGTCTTACATTGCTTATATGTGTACCTATAACTTCCTCTTATGAACGCTAAGATCATTTATCATTAGCCCATATACGTCCCCATCGGGCACGGGCCTACCCTAAACTAGGGCGATAAGGCCTTAGTCAACCACGCTGGCCAAGTGCGGGTTGGTCGACACTACCTTAGAATTTCTTCATAGGATTGTAGGTTTCCTCACGATGGTTTCCTTCACCGTTAAAGCGTCGAATAATCGTACATATGAATTTAAAATTTAAAAAACAAGTGGTACGTGGTGCGTTTGAACTGGCGACCTCTCGCATGGCAAGCAACGACCTGAACCACTCGACTGTCGGCGTTATTTGAAATAAATAGTTAAGATCATTCAAATTATATTAATAAGGCGTTAGAATAACGTGAAAAATAGATAAAATAGTTTGATAGAGCCCGGCCTACTTCCGAGTTGTGTGCTGTTCTTTGTCCATAGATAGCAAATATTGGCTTAGCGTCGTCTAAGCACCGTGTCCATTTGTGTACACATTCGAAGGGAGTTTTGATACAGATCAAGACTTGCGCAGAAGAGACACGTCAGATGTTTTCCTAAAGTACCTAAGATGATGGCTTGAAGTTACTGATATCAGCGGACTTGCGAGAGTACGAAAAGTTATCACTATTTGATATTGACTAGTCATATACAATATATGTGTAGTTTATGTACCTAACTGGTTTCTGAGACTCCTTCCGCGTTCTCACCTTACTACTCGATGCCGGCACGTGCCGGGTCGTTTTTCTCCTCAAACTTTCGTACGCATTAGGGACCACCCAACGACGCCCTGAGCCGAGGTCGAGCCCCGTTAGGGGGCATCCTCAGGCAAAACTTGTTTAAGTTCTTTAGGGGTGAGAGTCGTCCGCTTCCCCGCAAGTCCGGTGGTGATGACGAGGCTACTCCAAGCCATCATCGTATGTCAGTTAAGAAAAAAATAAGTCTACCGCGTTAATTGTTACTCAAATATATGTATACTCCGTTATTTTATTACCGACAGCCAAAAAAGCCTTCTTCTTAGGCTTAGAAAAGGCATTTCTGCGATAATAATAATTTTATGTTTTTTAAAAAGCATATTTAAGGCTATTGGGTATTTTACAGATATAAATAATACTATCTATCAGGTATTGTAAATCGTAAAACGTTTTTATCTAGGGATAGAAGCAGTAGTTAGCTGTTTGATAAGATACGGCCAGTGACCTCGGTTTGCCAGGTTTATTTAGGTAGCAAACTAAAGTACTATCAGCTGTGATATGAGATATTCGGTTAGTTTATAAAGTATTTGGCTAATAATATGATATCACCTATCACCCAGCCGAATATAAAACCGATTCCAACTCAAATGTTGAAAAACGATGCATCCAATCTTGCAGAAAGAAAGACGGTAAAAAATGGAAACGTACTCTCGGACTATAAAATTTTACTTAATAGCAGATTACACATCTCTACTTACTTAGGTTTGGTCTTTTGAACCTTAGGCAAACGAACAGTGAAACATCTTGAACTCTCTGTAAAGAGCTAATTATTGACTACCACGGGTACTTTTGAGTCTCACATTATACGAACGTCGGCAACGCGACACAAACACGTCTTTATTAAAGGTATTTTGTTGACGCAGTTGCTGACGACACGCAACCTTCCCGCAACCGGCTGTGACGTGAAATTCCTGTCATAAATAAGTAGGGGAACTTCTTGGGTCACATTAGAGGTCCTAAACACAGTTAAGACTACTCTATATTAAAAAAAACTCTACAGTACCCTATGTAAAATAATGTACCTCCTACTCCGCGCTCATTGAAAACCTTCCATGACCAAATAGGTCACATCTTGAAGAAAGGTCAAATCGAAAGTACTCGTAATCGACGAGCGTGCATGAAGAGGTTGATGGATGTGGAAGAAGCGAAAGTGGTGTACCAGGACCATAGTACATGACAGGAAGTGATCTCTGCCTACCCCTCTGGGAAAAGGGCGTGGTACAATGTATGTATTGAAAACCTAAGTACAGTATAATACCTAACACAGACAATGCCAGTGGTCCTTCGAATAAGGTGTCTTACCATTTTCAATGGAGATCTGGCGCCATGGTAGCTGCTCAACTGCGCAGGACAATAGTGTACATTGCAACCACAAGTGCACTCCACTCTCTGTTCCCTCTCTTTCATAGTTCAGACTATTCCATAATTAAGACACAGATTAAATGTGTTGAGACGGCAATCCGACATGACCAATGAGAGCCCTTTGGCTTAACATGCTTTCCGGTTCACGGAAGTGCATCTCATCAAGCGCACCCTTGAAGCCATCCGCTCCCCCGCAAGTCCGGTGATGATGACGAGGTTACTCCAAGCCAAAAAGCCAAGGGAAAAAAAACAAATTCCGCATTGAGTAATTTCATAAGTTCTCATTTCGTTTTTGTTTAGAAAGACTTTTCAATGATAAAGAAATATAAAAAAAATACGGACATAAAAAATCTGCAGCAGGTAAATTACATTACCATCTTTATCCTAAGACATAAAAAGACAAAAAAAAACAAAAAGACGTGTGGCACTCGGGGGCTGCCGCGGTATAGCTATTGCATAGTATCGTCCGATTTCGGAGCAGCTCGTCTCGATTCGTACGAGTTTCGTAGAGTCGTATAATACGTCTAACCGCACGCATACAAACATCGTGCCGGAGTCTACCGAACTGAAACGACGTTAGACGATTGTAAGGTTTTTTTCGTTACGGAATTTCTTGGTTCGGTCGCCGCGCTCAAAGCCCGCGATAAAAGCTATGCAATAAAAACTAGAGCAAACTTATTCTGTTGTATAATACGCATACGACAGTCGAAATTGCCTATAGTTTTGTATTCATGATAAAAATATCTACTTCTGTTTATTATATTTAAACTAAGTGAAACTCGGACAAATTCTAACATATTTCAACTAAGATATCAGCATTATTTATAGAGCAATTCTTTTAGTTCTCGCCGACAATTTAAAGTTGTTTTTACATTTTATTTGCATATAAGCATTATATCTAGTATTGTTGACATCGAAAACAACATACAGCATATATATGTCCCGCATATTGCCCAACACGAACTCAATAAGGCAATATCGTCTTACAAGACTGGTGACACTGAAAATTGTTGCTAAGTATACGATTTTTCACATTCCATTGTAATATTGCACCGACTAACTTGAGTGTGTATAAACTTGACAATAGCAAAATAGGTCGAATACGGATTTTTAAAGGGTATTATTTTATTACCTAGTTATTTAGTTGGAGTTATGAAATTAATTTAATTTAGATAAATGCTTGAATACTCCAACAATAGTTTGGAACCTATTTACGATAATCACAAATCAAATAATCGCCTTAGTTAAGAGACTATTCATCTGGTTAGATATAACTTCCGCAGTTGATATTCTTTGTTAATGCAAATGCGACACATTTCTAAAAAGTGCCTTTTATCAAAATAATTTT
The DNA here is from genome assembly GCA_039566165.1 of Maruca vitrata. Taxonomy (NCBI): domain Eukaryota; kingdom Metazoa; phylum Arthropoda; class Insecta; order Lepidoptera; family Crambidae; genus Maruca; species Maruca vitrata. The sequence goes on along the minus strand of CM076922.1, from coordinate 13,963,643 downwards.
CTTAGAATTATGTTTGCTTAGCAAAACAGTTCGTTTTTGGAGTGCATTGATCTATTGGCGGATGAATGCAGCCAAATAGAGGCATTGAATTATTTAGTGCAAGACTCTCCTGAATTTTGTATGAGCTAGAGTATTAGGGTCATTCACGGGTTCATAGTAAGGTAAAGCCAAAATGTAATACCGTATGTATGTATGACGCCGACGACGATACGACTATGTATACGACGTATGTACGTGTATACATAGAAAAAGTGCAATTGTCAGTCAGTACCACAGTAGGAGGCATCTCATGAAACATTCACGTCTTCCGCTCAATAATTCAGTGCATCTATAGAGGTGCACTCATCCAGGACTGGGCGATGCCATTGTCGCCCCGGGGTACTTGTACCGGGATACCGGGTGTGATTAGGTATAAGACATACAGGGTAATAACACAGTATTAGGGTGGGGTTGAATTTTGGATAGGGTTGGTACTACTGGAGGCTGCTGTAGCGGTCAAATCAAGGGGTCCTTTTTTCACTGCAACCTCTTGCAAAGGAACCACTACAAACTCGTACTTTATTGTACGCTTACAAGGTATGACAACGAAATCAAAAATGCCGACGAAATTCTTCAATGACATAATATTCGATCTCGAAAGAATTTCGGGGACTCCCGAAAACAGTGCTGTTGTTTTTATTAAATTCGCAAAATTGTGTCTATGGGTAAATTTATGTTTGTATATGGATTCCTTGTTCATTCATTGTACTTACGCATATTACATCGTATTGCGTTAGTACTGACGTATTAAATTTAAGTGTGGTATACACTCAAGAGTTAAATTATGTTATAATAAAATTAATTATTAATTTTGCGCTCAACTTGAGTTTGTTGCAACAAATTAAACGGGATAACATATTAGTATACCCAAGTGTATCGAGTTAAATGTAGTTGCCTAGTTACTACTGAGATAATCCGGTTTGTGGTCTAATATACGGAAATACCCACAAGCTATTATGTTCTATGTATTCGCATAGTTCGTTGAAAAAGGCTGTAATCTATAGTGAATAATAAAACTTATACTTAACTTCGATCTTAATAATAATGGCTACTTCATAAATTAACATTACTAATGGTAAATATATTTAAAAGAAGTAGTCTTAGTGGAGGGAGCTGCAAGTGCCTACCTACTTGTATGGATTGCATAGATTTTATCTTACATGTAATATTACTCTTTATACAATATTCCTGGCCGTGTGTAATACGCCTTACTGCGCTAAATTTGCTACATATTTCAAAGAATACCACATTACGATTCTTTGCATATTTGCTTTAATGTAACTATTTTGTTTGCCTTACGATACGGGTGAAAAGCAAACGATTATTTCGCGAAATCACTATCTATCGGTCCGATAGCCACATTATGTTATATGTTATGTACTATGTGTTCGCTGGAAAACGTTATCTTGGCGCCTACCTACAATGCTGGTTGTGGTAGTTAAGCGCTTTTTAAAATCTATGAAAGAAGTATTTGTGAGTTGATATTTATCTTTATCAATGGTTTCTCAAAGACTTCTGTCATATTGATAATAATGGACGAATTTCCTGTTTATAATATGAGGGTAGCTATTATTTTTTGTAACATTTTATTTGCGTCATATAATAGTTTATCGTAATCGTATAAATAACAAAATGTATGAATTCAGACAAGTATCTAAACGCATTTGTTACACAAAAAAAAATATACCGCCGTAGCAAACATTAGACGAAAAAGTTAAACACACGCAATAAATATTAATGCGTTTACGTCCACCCGCGAATATCCCCCAACGACTAATTAAACCGGTTAATACAGTTTTATCTCGGCGTAACTCGACCGCCATACCCGGATGTGACGTAACCGGGCGAGATAAGGGCGGAAATTTGGGAAGGTCACTGGGCCAATGTTGCGGAGGCAAGGCCAAAGGCCGCGCCCAAACAGGGATCGACCACTTTTGGGAGCATGTACTTCGACGTTGAACTTGACTGAAGGTACCCATTCAGTGTAGTACTGCGAACGAGCGTGGATTATTTGGAGATGTGACTGTCTTTTGTTTCGAATTGTTTCGTTTTCGATGACGGCGTGTACATACGTATGAATTTTAGCTGATGTTCTTTTTTAACTTGTATGTTCCATCGAATTTCGAATACAGTATATTGATCTGATTTTTTTTAAAAGATGCTCGATTATTTGTAACTACCTGAACCACGTGGTAATATTTTGCTGGATTACCAAAAGGGAGGTTTAATTTTATTTATTCGTAAAGATGTTCATTTAAATAAACACAAAATCTATCCATAGAATTTTGCTGTAATCTGGAAACAGTTTTCATAGTTATCACCTAACTTACTGTAGAAGTACACAATTTTTGTTACAATATCACTTCAATATTTGTCAAGTAGGGGTAGGTTCAAGGCATGTTTCCACGCAGATCATTTGCGCATCACGTACAATATTAGAACGGGACAGAGAGCGGCGGCACTTTGACGTGCGAGGGAGACAGACAAATCGTCCTTGGAACTCTCAACCCAACATTTACTTAGTTTCAAAAATGTGTACTCGGTAGCAATTCAGGATAATTTTGGGCAAGCCAAGTTTTGTATTTCCGCGTACCATTTCACAATGCTACTGTTTTAGTTGTTTGTAAGTAAATTGACGTAGTAAAGCAGTTTTAATTTGAACCAGTGTCCACACGTACTACCTATTTAGCCTGTACTTTAAAACTATTATTTCCCGAACTATAGCAATTGCTATCATAGTCATGAATTGATAGACACAATATCTGAAATTAGCTCCTGATCACGAGCTTCTTGAAACTTCAAGTCTTTTAATAATATGTTTAGAATAACAAAACACGCGAGTTTAAGCCGTAAAAAATGTCTTATATTAACTACTACTACAAGTGTTCGCGCAAATAATAGACAATACTGTACAATATCGTTCGACACACGTTCCATTGGCAATGTATCCCAGAATTCCCAGAACAACTCCCACAAGCGACGAGTAAGATTACCCATGTGACGAACCAAAAGTTACTTAGAACAACACTGTCACATCCCTCTTAGTCCTCCAAACTATAGAGGATCCATGTAAAATTTAAAAAAAAAAACCTCATATAGGTAGGACACCTTGCCTACTTTCCCACGTAATGTAACAATGGTTCGTTGTTAGTTTTTCTGCTATCTAATATTACAGATGTAAGTGAGTCCTTTTGTGAGTACGTCATGTGTCGGATTGCGAACACACCTGCGGAAGGCTTTGCTTTGCTATTGCAATTATTGTGTGCAATCGATCGGGTTTATTTAGGATGATTGTTGGATGGATTATGGATGTGGGCAGCAGATAATAATGACTATATTATTTACTTGTATGTCAGTAAACCGCCTGAGGGATAGAAATAAATCCACACAGGCTCAGGCCCAATATGGTCTATTGTGCCTGTCGACCTCATATTTGGATCTCACTACCGCTTACCATCAGGTGCAGTGAGGTCATCTTGTTAGCCTTTTATAAAAAAAATCACATCATTCACATCACATCGCTAAAGCTAAATGGCTATAACTAAAATAGGGTGATAAGATAACAGGGCACGATACATTTTTGACTAAGTAAATTGAAACGAAAAGATTGAGCAGGGTGCCTGAAGGTGTAGGAAATACTAAACTAAGTAGATATTATACTATGAAAGTGTCTTAATATATATTTATTATTCAATATTGTGACGAAGGATACCTAATAATACCAATATATTTATTCTGTGTTTAGGTTCATTAGTTTCTGCTATCCAAATAATGTCAATAAATGTCGTAATCAATTTGGGCTTGGTATTTTTCGTGTTGTACACCAACTATTCCGGGATCGTGTAGTTATTTTTATCTGACCGTATCTATTAGTCTTCCGGTACACATACGTTTTATCGTTCTTCAATTACTTTCCATTCGTTCACCGTAACGAAATCATTGGAACACGTATTCCTATATCGCCTACCACATTTTTTCCCACACACAAGCCGACTAAATGGTGAACGCTAATAATAATCGGCGATTGTGTGTGTACACTCGCGTTTGACAACGTAATTAAACGAAGCGGTAAATAAGTAGGCTGTGTTCTTTGGTAGTCGCCGATTGTCTTTTGTTTTATTTCCATTTTACGACCCAATGTAAGCTGTATCTCGATGAATGGGCGCCGCGAGCGCAAACCGTTCTCGGAATTGGTTTTTAGGGAAAAACCTATAATACCAAACACTCTGTTCCGTTCATACCTGGTATTGTTAACGTCGAAATGGCCAAGCGTTTTTGTTTATGCACGTTGTGAAAAGGCAACGGCAAACAATTGGGATCTAGTTTTTAACAACAGGTAAAACATAACTCTTTTCTTTAGAGTGCTCGTTGACACAATGGTTTCAGTTTTTTGCGCCGATTGCCGATAAGATTATAAATGGGAATGGTCCAGAGAATAATATGGATATTTGGCGATGTCCAAGTCATTGATAATAATTAAGTACGATACCAAGGTTATTGGCTAATCCTTTTTACCATTGTTTTCAGGCCCTGTAACAAAACTCAAAACTCTTTATTGATAAGACTACGTTTCATTTAGAAGAGTTAAGGAACGAACACTTTTAATTACTGAATTAATTGAATACTTTTAAGGACCAGGACTATGAAATTCTAAGATTTTAGACTTTCGCGTTCCATTACACTAAATATTAGTCTTTATGGGTCTACACGCGTTATTAGGAGTAGCAAATTACTACATAGCTACTTACTGCCCGACGTTTCGACTGAGTTGCACCACGATTGGTGTAACCCATAAAGACTAATATTTACTATGAAATTCTGTTAGTAACAAATGGAGACACTTATGCACTCTTAAGAAATCTGATCTCAGTAGATATAATGGATCAGCAGCAGCAGTAAAAGTATTCATTTGATGATAATTACAACCTTTTTGTATCTAACCAGGTAGATGCACCATTTATTAGTCTACCGAGGGATTTTACAGCAGGCTTATTTTTTTTCCAATCGAACGAAATTTAAAGAGCATTTTGTTTTTATAACTTTTTAATTGGCTCAATTTCTTTCTCTCGAAGCTACATCACAGGTCAATCAAACTTCTTAAGCTGCCAGCACTCTATGAATAAGGTAAACCGCCCCATTATTTCTCGTCCCTTTTCATTCACTTGATCAGATGTTAAATTTTTATGACAAAACGGTGTGCGGTCGGCGCTTCTGTCATTATGAGCGTTCACGTTTTACAAACATTTTTAAAGCTTAAACGAATAAAAGAGGGATTAACGACACTTTCTAACGCATAATGAAGATAATCTCTCTTCCTGTTGTGACAAATTGACAGTTGCCATTGTTGGGACCCCCGGGCGCCCTGTGATTTGTATTAATTATTATTTATTAGGGACTCGTCCGCGCTCTAGTTACCTTTGACTTTTAAAATTATTATTTTTACAAGGTGTCTAAACGATTGTCGTAAGATGTTGTTTTTTTTTCAGCGGCAGAAGCAGCGGTTGCGAACGTGTTAAAAAATAAAAACAACACGAGACCTTTTGTGACAACTGATGAGTACTCACAACCGTTTAGGTTTCAAAACAATAATAAGAAAATAGAATGGCGGGACCAAATTGTAATTAAATAGGTATATTTTAAGTTAGATAAGCATAATTAGGACACCCATTAATTAAATACCCATTAACCTAGAGAAGGATGTTAAGACTAAGAAAATTATGACCATAACACATTGATTCAATTAGCATGGTGATCATTAAAATTCTCAAGCATTCAAGTCAGAAGGAATTTAGTGCAGTTAACAAAAGCAATAATAACTCAAATACTTTATGACCTTTGTCAAAACTCTTATATTTATAGGCATAACACATCCTTTTAGAATCGGTCATAATTAATATTTTAAAAGTGCATTTGAGTATGGTTACTAAGCTCATGACTACAAAATGTATTTAAATGAAGATGTAAAAGTCACCTATAAAAATATCAAGAAGCGTTGCACTATTGTGTGCATAATTTACGAGCTCGTTACGATAGTCGTTATTACATGGGGCATGGTGAAGTGTGAACCTGTCCACTTTGATCATCAAAACATCTCACTTGTCAAAATAATAAAAGTGACGTGTAGTAGTAAAAAAATGACAGTTGCCGACCCTAGGACAAACGATAGAAGCGGATTATAACGGGTTTAGGCGTTGTTACCCTAATTTTTAATCTTCCGCATTACGTAAAAGGTCGACTTGGCTTATGAGCATCGGAATAGAGTTTGAATTTACTAGCTTTTTTTTTGTGAGTTCCAAATTTTAAATTGTAGGTTAGGTTCCATTGTGTCATATTGAGCTAGTTACACGGTATTCCGTACTTCCTGCTATCAATTTTCGGGAAAGGGTTGAATGAATGTGAAATTAATTGTAGGGTAAGGGTGTCTGTTGAAGGGCTGGTGTGATCAAATTTTTTCACGGTTTATAACAATGATGACGAATGAAAGGGTGATTCGACAGGACAGGAAGTCTTGCAGACGTCGAAATTAAATGTAAATAGTTTTTTATTTATTTGGGAAAGCTACTTCCGTCAATTCTTAAAACGTGCTCGAGGATATGTCATATTTTACTTGGTAATTATTCTCGTTCGTACGAAACGGACATTGTGTAAGTACTATACATACATTGCCAACTCTTAACATTAAATATTTTCTATTTGTTAGTAGCATGAAGACAGGACATGTCCTGCCTTTTTCTAGTGAATATAAATATTTTCTACTATTTATATGAAAGAATATTGTTTAAACATGTTTCCTAGCGTAGGTAATATTGCAAATGCGAATTTTTACTTCAAACAGAATGCATCGAAAGGAATGCGAGGTCAACGACCCCACACAAAGGTCGGGCGATGAATTTTTTTCAACCGTTTTGATGGACTACTCTAGTGGTTTGTTGCTAACTTACCGGTTTTGAAAAGGTTGGGGAGGTTACTTAGTTTGGTTCCCGGATCAGTCAACTTTTTTCCTGTTCCGGCTTCGATTAACAGATTTCGATAGGTATTACCTACATTTCCGTTATTTCATAAAAGAATTTACAAAAAAGTGTGCACATGCACAATTTAATAAAGTAGGAAAATTTCATGTAATAATATTAAATATTTGACTAGTGACCCAGCGTACCGAATCCAGGAGTTGAAAATTATTCCTTATGATTATTCCTTGAGGCACTGCTTATTAAAATACAACAAAGCTTTCGAGTATTCTTTTCGATATTAATTTGAACTTACATATAAAATACTTTTTATGGACTACTAACGACCGAAAAGAAATGAGAACCAAAATAGAAATCATTGTTAGAAACATTTTGTGAGTCATGATTACGTGAGCATGATTAGATACTTACCTACCTACTCGATAAGCGAACCTAAATCTACATCTAATCTAGGGTAGTCCTTATGGCATTAAGTGGTTTGATATAAAATGTGTAATTGAATAACGCCAAATTGTTTCTATTAAAATTTTTATCAAAAACAGCGACGTGACCTGTAAAATTGCAAGTCGTAACTAAAAATTTTATTGTTATGCAAAATGTTCGTTCTTATTTAGTAGATAGCAAGCAACTTGCCTATTAACTTTACAGCTAATGTCTTGAACTAATTAAGACACTTTGTTTGGTACAATTAATTTTGTATATGCATATTTATTAAGGCCCCGGTGACATACCTAAGTACTTGGCCTTGAAATTTTATAATGAAGACTAATGATAAAGAAGACATACACAGACAGACAGTAATTTACGTAAATGGTAAGAAAGTAAATGACCTAATCCAATTAGACTTAGAACTAATTAAGGAACTTTAGTGTGTATTTCACAGAAAATAATCAGTCTTTTATTTGAAGTTATTATTGTACCTATGTAACTTACTAAGAACTCGACTTTAATTAATGATTATTTATTTGTTGCCAAAATTAGTATTTTGCGATTTGCCTGGTCATTCGTCGAAAAGTAAAAGCGTTATCTATCATAGATTTTCAGAAATAGGTATTGGTCGATGTTGTAAACTTCAAGTTTAGTTTGGTATAAAACCTCTTTTCACTTATTTTTAATTTTCTTTTCTCCGAAAATCAAAGTGACAGTTTGACGTTTTAAAGGGCTATGTTAGGCTTTGCTTTGTGATTTAAAATTTACTGTTTGTTGAGCGTTATACCTATGTAGTAAACAAACATTTTCATTTGTTTCATTTTTGACAGGCGAGATTGGCGTGGCATCATCATTTTTTCAAATATGTAGTTGTAAGTGGACATTACGGTGATATACTCGTTGATAAAGGTTCTTGCGATGTATTGCAAATCAGTGTTTAAGTAATCACGCAAGACGGGTTAAATGTCATCATCAGTTTTTGTATTACTTTTAATTTGTGTGTGTGCGTTTTGTTCTTATTGAACCCAGCCATTCATTCGATACGGGACAGTGATAAGGTGGATCGTTGTAAGTTGTTTGCTTAAAATATAAATGATTCAGTCGGCATGACTAGTACCTAATTTGATTGGTTTACTCAAACAACAAAATTTTTGTGATGTTTACATACTCGTAATTATTGTGTAAGTAACCTTCCGAATGGTTGCTAAGCAAATTGTGTCATCTAAAAGATTTTATTGTGTTGTAAAAAACCGACAAGTAAATCCCTAGCGTAATAAAAATAAGAAATTCCTAAGTTGAAGACCTCCGCGTCTCCGCTAATTGTTTGCGGCGGGCGCTCAATAAATAGGCGATTCATCAGAGCCGGCATTCGCGGTTCGCGCCACGCCGGCCTCTGGAATGCCGACGGACGGCGTCGGCAGCTGCGCGCTCCCCGCACCGACGCCGGTCGCCGACTAAACTGACTGATATAAAGCTACCTAGCTCCGCTGCGCCTCCTCGATTTTCCTCTCCAACTGCGCCTTTACTCACACAAACACACCCGCACCCACACCGAACCGTAAGAATGCCGCTGCGCTGATTTCCTTCCTCGAAACACCCCGCCGCCCGGCAAACCGACTCAAACTTAACAGTTTCTACACATAATCCTAACGAAATATAACGTATGAACTTCAATACATAATATTTTAAAGTTAATAAACGTTGTAAGCGCTAAAAAATGTTACGACAAGGCGTATTTTCAGAGAAATTCGTGAATGGCATCGAACGAGCGCGCGAGGGGCGCGGGGAGGGGTAGTACTAGCTCGGCTCGCGTGCGGCCTCCGCGGCCCGCGCCCGCGGCCAGTCGCCGGCCGCGCCAGCAGTCGTGTCTACGGCGCCATACGAGACGCACGCGCGGCAATCCTTCGAACCGGCCGGCTCCCGAATAATGTTTCAGTGTTTGACAAACTCAATCGGAGGTCTCGGAAGAAGCGTATTTAATAATTTACACTGTATAACCGATCGCATATTCTCAGTGAGTGTTACGCAGTGTGTACGGAAAAAACTTTGTCGAAGATTCTGAAGAATCTTGTGTAAAATTGTGTAATTCGTCGGCTTCGGTCGGATTGCGTTTTGCACAAACTTTTTTGGTGAGTGATTTGCAATTTATGTGTCGGTAGGGCTTGTGTGTGTAGGAGGGAATGTTGCTAAGATTGTATTTTATAGTGCGGGTACTTGTATCTTTGGTACTTGCGGCCGCGGGGCGTTGCCGGCCAAACGTACTGTGATGGAGTTTTCTTCGAAGCCGGCTCGGCGCCCAAATACCTGTTCATATTGTTAAAACAATTCCTTTAATCTGAGCCGCGTACTGCACTTACAATTTGCTTAGCATTTCACAACATTTCTTAACAATAAATTTATATATATGAAGTGTCATTTATTACACAAGTAATCGTAAAGTACCTAGGTACTTTAGCACCTAATTTGAAGAAGACTACCTTCATTCGTATCTTTATTTTGTTTACACAACGGTCAGTTTGTTTTATAAATCGATATTATTTCACAATAGATGAAAATTTAATTATGTAGAACTTTAAAAAAAAAACTAAGTCCTCGAAAATTAGTTACTACCTGCTTTGAAAATTATAACTAAATATCAAACTATACGCCTACCTCTAACAGTATGAATTATCTACAAAAGTAGTATTATTTTGATATTTGGCATGAAGCATAATTTTGTACCCGCCGAAAGTACCTAGGTACTTTACTATCATTTACCGGTACCAAAAATTTAAATAATCTGTCATCGTAGTGCGTAAATGACAAAATATTTTATAACAATTTTTTTTTCGTTTTTATCAGTAAAATTAAAAGTCAATTTGGGTTTTTGAGAAAAAAACATCTTAAATTAGGTACCATACGCTGATCAAAATTTTAATGTACCTATTTAGGTACATAAGTAATGCAAATCGAATGAAAAATATTTATCTACAAAAATAAATTATCTTTTACAGTGTGCTATATTTTATTACTTCATAGTGTTGTAATTTTTATTTACAAATAAATACTTAACCGTGACATTTAATTACAAATTTTGTTACCAGTTATTTTTCTCTGTACCAAAATATACAAGTATAAAACTTAATAGACCGAATCTGGACTTGTACCTATTGTAGTTCTTATTTAAAAAATATCTGTAAGATTTAGTATTGTTGTAGCATACAGCCAATAAATCGTATCTGTGCATTGCACGGAGTATAACAGGAAAACTGACTCGTGCTATTTGCTTTATTAGTAAACACTCATTTCGCGCCATTATGTGCTTGTAAACAAAAACAATTTTTGCGGAAATCTTTACCTGACTTGCGGGCGCAATTCGTAGAAGTAAAGCGCGTAGGCACGGGACCAGGTAGACAGATCTAAAAAAAAAATAACGAGGGTTAGAATACAATGACTAATTGTTAGACCAAGTGGGATAAGACCAAGGCCAATGTACTCTTTAAAACTGTACGCTTTTCGCATCCCGACTTCAGTCTACTTTCGGGTCTCGGTGAGGGCACTTCCTCTCAAGTGGCAGTTAGTAGTCCGCGATCGAGATTTGTTTGTAAATACAAGGGGGTCAACACCCCTTGTGTTTGAAACTTTCTTTTTGAATTTTTCAAATTATTCTGCAGTTTTTCGGTTGCCGCCCATTCGTGTCGTGCCTCACTAACGGGACGGTTCATTGATAGTGTCGGACGCTAGTGAAGTGACTTGTGTGTTACAATACCGGGACATAAATAAATAATAAATAAATAAAGGTACAATAAACTATTCGTTTATTTTTGCAATTTATTATTTAATTATTTCTAAATTATTTTTTATAACAATTTTACTCATAAAATTCATCGATACGGGACTTAAAAAATTTTTGTAACTCGTCTACTTGAAAAATATTTTGCTTATGCAGTGAACAGTAAACATTTTACACAAAAATTCGCACTAAACAATTATGCTCATTAACATGAAGTTGTTTTGATTTTAATTGGACCTGCATTATATTATGTCCGAACTTAGTTAATGATTTAATTCTTGCGGCCCATTCACCTGAAGTACTTTGTTGATTACTGAATTCTACTACTTACCTAATTATTTAATTATTTCTAATAGCATGAATCAAATTAACGTTGACTTTTCTATTGTTACAGACGGTGTGCGTTGAACCCATAGCGCGCATCGTCCCTGTGATAAGGGGCCCTGTGATATCGACGAGTTCGTCTTAGCTTTAAAACTTAGTTAGTCCTTAGATATAAATTCAAAATGTCGCCCGAAATCGACACCCAATTGCTTGCATTCGACATATGGGAGACGCTCGATGAGGAGTCAATGGAGCTGACTCAGACATCCGAGTTCTGGACTCAAGTGCAGTACGAAGCAGAGCGGCTGGACCTGGTCCCGCCGGACAACTTTCAGGACCTAGTCCCAGAGAATGAGATAGACTGGAGAATAATGGAGACGCCAGAGGAGCCACACACAGAGAACATAGTTCACCACGACTGTATGTGGGCTGGCTCTTGCGCCGACTCAGTGCATCCTGGGAATGAGGATCGAGGAACGTTCGTGCCCACTGACTACACGCCGGCTACGCCTGGACAGAGCCTGCTGCGGCGAGACAACATGGCAGTGCCCAGGCCGGAGACGCCGCCATCGCTGGACGGAGACGAACCACCACAGTTCCGGCACGCAGTGGACGTCGCCGGCACAGCCCTTCGGCTCCTGAGGGACTCCGCCGCAGTCGCCGCTGACCACTCGTACACGCTCGCACGGCAACAGTTCGACAACCTTGGCGTGCAGACACCTTCTGATTCTTGCGAATCAGGTAAGTTCTACTTTCATTTGGCATTTTCTCTTTTTAGTTCTTTTTGATTTATGTACGTTCATACTACAGGACTTGCCCTTGAAGTTGGGGATAATTACGCTAGATTCTGCATAGTATAAAGTCAGTCGACAAAGGGCAAACACGTAATTACGCATAATTTTTAGCATATAGTACGTAATTAACACAATCATTTTAGATGTGATTAGGCGTTTCTTTAAGTAGGCGGGTAAGTTGAGTTAACCGGGAATCCGCGAGGACGCAGGCGTCGTCGGGAGCGCGGGAAACTGCGCGTATCGACCGCGTCCCGCGTCCCCCGCCGCGTCTAGACGCACCCGCGGCTCCGCTCTTCCGGAACCTTCGCCCATTGCGACCTTGAACGCCCCAACCTTCCTTAATGTCAGATTGCGCAACCTTCGCACCCGGCTCATCTCGCGGGATTGACGCGCTTAATTAGAATACGGATTAATGTTGTTTCCTACACGCACCCCAGCTCCCGACTCCCAAATCCCCGTGGTACTGGTTTAGGACGAGTAAGGTCGCTAGTACGTCGACCGAGACGTCCCGACCTTGCCGAATCCTCTTTATGAGTTCGTGTTTCGCGCCGACTGCGACAGGGTTAACATCCTTTGCACTTGCACCAATTCAAAAGTTCACTCGCTCTAATCACGATCAAAATAAAAACAAAAACGATTTCAGTTAATCGAATTGAACTGTCGCTGAACAACTCTCCAAATAATTACTCTCAATATGTATTAAATAAACAATGACAAGCGTAAATCAACATTGAATTAAATACAATGTAAGTACTAATTGCATACCTACATCCGAGTATTTATAACTACAACATAAAACTACTTATTTATACATCTAATGCAACACATGTTTATGGCGGCCGACAATCTGTTTTGTTTACATTCTACTACTTATGTCACCGTTTATAATCAAATAAACATGTCATTTTACATTCAACTGATCTTTAATATTGTACAATGTTGATCCGCCCGCCAATTAAACTTACTAGATTTACAGTTGCTCCGACAATCTTGCTGTCTTGTCCGTTATTCGTATAAGAATGCAACGGAATGAAATGGAATCTCATTGAAGTGAAGCTGCTTGCTCGCCGGACCGGTTTCAACCTCGGAACATGTCTAGCTTGGCTGGATGACAATTTGATAGACAGCATTTCCATTAATCGTCGTTCGAAATCAGTCGGTATTAAGAGTTAAAAGTACTTTGAGAACCATTAGGCATTTTTTAAAAATCTCACGTACGTCTAAATTAACTTTTATGTGTCGACTTTGTTGTTGCTGCGTAACTATTGTGTTAATTGAATGTTGAATTCGATTAAAAACTTTGTGACGCAGCTAGGTACATCACTACGCGAGCGCGGTAAAAATTTACTCTACGCGCATGCGCGGATTTATCGCTCCGTACGCAACAGAGTACATTCCCGCGGCAGGCTTGTCACATTTTCGCGCCATTTTACTTGTGACATTTTTTGTTATCAACGCGATACTATGTTCTAGCGAAGTAGGCGCGAATTCGCGTACTAGATAAGAAGCGTTATCTAACACGGCAATCGTAACACTTTTGCTTTTTAATTTAATGAAAAATTTTATATCTCATTTAGTATTTAATTTCCACTCGCAAAATGTACGTAAGTACCTAACTACGGTATTTACCCACGGTATATCAAAGTTGCGTTGATATTATTATTTATTAGGTAGTCAGAAGTAGGGCAATGGTATAGTTTTGAATTGTGAGTTCCTATAAGGGCAATTTGGGCCACTAAGATCCGGTTTAGCCGGTCGCCCTAACACATTGGTATCAATCAGAGAGCCAAGGCTGTTCGTTTCTAAATTGCGGTACCTATGAACGAACAAAATTTTAGTGTCTAGCTAAATACCTAGTTGCTCTAGAATGCTAATAAGATATTAGTCAACATTTACCTAGAAGGCCCGCCGTAAATTGGGTTACCTTGGTATTTCTTTACTTTAATGTCTTTTCCGTGGATATCCCTATCGATAAATGACTTATGCACTCATGTTTATACAATATTTTGTAGTAAATGGGCATTTACATGAAGTGCGTCACGGTGAAACTAAAGTCCAAAATTGATTGCGTTAACCGTTTATCGAGTTACTGTGCGTAATAAAAGGCTGGTGTGCGTAGTTAAAGCAATTTGCGCGGTCCTAACTCGATAGTTATACCTAGTGCGAGTTTCGATCTAAATGTAGGTGGTCCAACCTGGCCGCTCGGCCCTACTAAGTAACCGCGCTGCCCTACTTTTGAACGGTCTTAATTCCTAACAGATACCTAACCGCTATGACTTATGAGATATGTTGGTAGGTATCTACCATACCCCTTATCATATAGGCGTGCCCGAATACTTGTTATAATGCTGAATTTTATATTTCTTATCGTTTCCATGTTAATTGCTTACCTAACTGGCGCCGTTCACTAAATCCCTTCTTTCTGAAATGTTTTATCATATGTAGCGGTAGATACCTAAGTAGATAGGTGTAGAATTTCCACGCGCATAGTGGAATCGGCCTTGGTGTTATCATCGTAGAAACGTGCACTTAGATATTTCAATACTAACTAAGTAAGTATTTGGCGGCAAATCCGCAACGGATTCTGCTGGCCCCGCGACCTTCGGCGGTATCAATGCGATAACAATAATACAATATGACACCGTAACATAAATTTGTATTGTCTTATCGTGAAAAAATCCTGCTACGCTCGGTTACAAACGATAACGGGCATCGCAACAAGATAAATTCGTCATTACTCCTTGATCTCCTAATCATATGGGTCGAATTTGCTTCTGTTGGCTGTAACATAATTGAATGATAAGTTTTAAGTTATTTTCCGTTACGCAACTGTTAAAAAGTTCACACGGAGACATCGTGGGACCGGTTCCTTAATAGCATAGTGATGGGCGGCGGTTAATAAGCAATCTGTAATTCATTCAACGACAAATTTGAATTTTATTAGTCAGGAAATGTCAGAAAAGATGGTTTCGTTCAGGACACACCATTTTACTGCACAATCGATAAAGTCAAGGATCTTATTAGAATATCCATAAATGAATCGGAATAATAATTTACGATGAATACTATACTGCGATTTATTGTTATTATAAAGACGTGGGAATATTAATGAGTTTGTAAGTGGCGTTGTAAGTTTAGAATTCACGTGAGTAGTACTACTATGTGTAACAATAAAAGTCAAAAGCACATATAATACATTAGACTGTAAGGCCTCCGTGCGTGGAGGCATGTGACTACTTCTTCCGCTTATTAATGGGCAATAAAAAAAAATGTTGCGTCACATCTTTTCGCGTTTGCGTCCGTGAACTTAGCGCGCACCCGCCCAAGGTCGGCCGATGGTGCGAACGCTCAATCGATCTATGATACACAACCCATAAATTACCGGCTTCTATTTTAACAGCCGATCTCGAGCTGAGGCCAGATGACCGAGTTTGCTCTGTTACGTAATGGAACTGAAATAACTCCCATATGGAGGTGCAAGTTTAATTAACAAACGTGAACGGTGAGCGATTTCCGTTTAACGTTCCGTGGGATAATGGGAAAGTTACTATCTTGTGTTCGAGCGACTTATAAAACTGGTACCAAGTTACGTGTTGCAGCCAACTACATAATTAGCATTGCTCGCAGCCATTCGTGGATGGGTGGGTTACTAGATACAGGTTGCTCGAATTATAAACACTGGTGACTAACCGATATCATTTAATAATAATCATCATCTCGAACAATAAGATTCTGAAAGTGTTAATTTCCCAAATAATTCAGTATGTTCTAGGTACCTACTTATGTAAAAACTTTTCAACGACTCGCATACATCAAGTTTATTATGAAAGATGCCGAAATATAGGTCATCTTTGTTTTCACATCAGATGTAACGTAGTACGAGAGGCAGATACGAGTAGATATCGTTATCTCGATAATACATCGCGCCCTTCGGATAAAGAAATACAACCGGTAAAAGTACATGCGTTCGATTGTGTGAGTACTATGAAATCGATAACGCTGTTACATAATCGTGCTGCTTTTTAAATGTAACTCGTGTTTCCCGCTCATCCTGCGAGTTTAACGCCTCATAAAGTACGATGAAGAATATATATTATTGTGGTTTATTATTCCGCCATTAAAGCGCTCTGTAGAGGATGGCGTGTGGCGCGCGCGTCACTATAATTTTTAATTATCGCACTCAAATGCCAGTGAACTTGGCCTCTTAGCCGCGGCCAGCCGAGCGTGATCGGCCCTCTTTTTTACAGGTCACAGCGACACTGCTCACATTCCTCTTTACCTGTTTTTACTCGAGACACCTGCCTTCAATATACACAAACAATAAGATTCCAAGCTTTAACATTACGACGGCTCTAAAATCCCGTTCCGCTGTTAAAACAATAGAAAAAGCCATTACAACTATATGACTTAACTATACTCAGCAATATCTCAATAAATTCACCAACTGACACATCAATGAGTCATTGTTGTTACTGCAATCCGTATCTAGAATTTACGAGTGGTCTTGCTCGTTGTGAGATTATGTGCTTAATCATTGTTAAATATCATCTTAGCTGTATTCAGAGTTCGACGATCGGCGGAACCCATTAGAAGTTCCGAGTACTATGCTCAGATTGCAATAAGACGGTGAGAGCTGGCATTTTTTCATGTTGCCGGTCGCTTCAACGGACAATAAAAAGCGGATTATCTCAGGTATCGTTTAAAATTGGAACGGCGGCAGATGGCGATATAATAGATATGCACTAGACCGGAGCCCGACGCCGCGACAATACGGCCGTATCGCTTACACGGGCTGAAACAAATACGAGTACGAGTGTTAATCGCGTTGGCGCCGGGAGAAAATCGTCGCGTGTAAATTGACTCCGACACACGCGCCCTGCCGCCAGGGCTACCGCTCGGGAACCTTCACCTACACTCTCTAGTGGACAAACTTCTTTAGGAAACACCCAATTGTCTGCGTCTCAAAAAAAAAAACAATAAGGAGGGACAGTACCATGCGCACATGTAGTACGGCAATTGGCAGCCCTGCCCACGCGTACATTTAGACACATGAGACGAGTGTTTGACGACAGGCGCCGATCCTCGAATTAGATCGACTCGTAGCCACGATAAGCACCCGCGTAACTATGCGGAAATCGAGCAAAAAGATCGCGTTGGTGTATAAATTTATCGTCGCTTAGGTAGATAATGTGTCTGGTTGCGTAGTTTTTTCTCTCAGATCTGCGTAGTTGCGAAACCTATTTCCCGAGCGTCCCTGACTCGCATACCGTTTTGTATCGAACAGCTGCCCACGTAACTAGTTTCTATTTCGGTCCGGCGAGATGTAATAGGGAATTCTCGTCCTTGCCGGCTACGTAAATAGCGTGCATTCGCCGCAGCCGATACGGTAACCTTTAATCACAATGAACCGCTGACATAATTATTTGTTGGCGTAACCGGATAGTGCGGTCGCCAGCGGTCGATTCCGCGAAACATGCACTACGCCATGAGCCGGCCGCATCCGCAGCGCGCCGATAGGCGACACTGCAACGCGATCTTGAACCCGACGCTGCTGCCGACTCATTCATAGAAACGCCACAATGCCTCCACCTACCTGCGGCGCATTGCAACAGCGAACATCCGCCGACACATCCACCTATCACTACTCATATCCTGCTCATTTGGGAGCCCTACGCCCTATGGCTTTGGTTCTAGAAAAAGCAGGTACATTATACCAGTGAGACGCCCGTGTTGAGGCAGTTACTCTTGACGCCATGCAACTCCGTACGTCTCTCACATTTTTCTTTAATAAATTCGTCTCGATCAGGCAGACCGATTAAGCATACTGGTTTTACGTTGCACATAGCTGGACCGGTCTGTCTGGTCCTCGTCAATATCATCCGTGAATGTGCGGTGGGAGTGTCGGCGGTCGCTAAGCGCTATCGTGCAGCCGTCGCGTGACAGTTAATTTCGAATCGGGCTTTGTTAAATGGCAGGAGCGAAGGCCGGAAAGCGTGTCCGCCGGTTGATAATCCGGCGTCCATTGAGAGCGGGCGCTGCCGCAGCGCCGCGCACGCGCGCTCGTTTTGGCGCGAATGGCGCGCCGTGACGTCAGGCGTCTGGATCGATGACGGCAGACGCTGCGGTAGTACGCCGGGGTCGACGCCCTCCCCCCTTCCGTGTTCCTCCCAGCCCTTCCCGCGCACCTGACTGCAGTCGCATCTCGCCTCCCCGCCTAGATCTAATCCCGTAGTTGTGTATAGATGCGGCATGACAATCGACGCCCGCCTTTTATGGTGATGCGAACGCGATCGACGCTATGAATGAAACGCTAGGAATTGTGCGGGTTCTGAACTATCTGCAATTGATGCAATGATATGCAGTTATTTTGGATGTCGTAATTGAACTGTTTTCTCGTTTGTTGCAGAGGAGGAAATCGATGTGGTTTCACTGGGTACGTCGCAGCAGACGACGTTGGTGAGTCCGCACGTGCGCACGGACTCGCTGCCGCGCGCGCCGTCGGCGCAGGAGCGGCAGCACATCCAGCGCACGGTGGCGTCGGCCATGACGCCGCGCTCGCCGCGCCCCGTGGCGCGCAAGCGGCTCGTGCCGCCCTCCGGCATCGCGTCCGGCGGCAGCCAGGGCCGCCGGCGCACGCGCGGGCCCGGCCGCCGCGGCCGCCGCTCCAACACCGACACCGACTCCGAGGGTGAGTCCCCCGAGATCGAGCGCCGGTCCATCCACAACGACATGGAGCGCCTGCGCCGCATCGGCCTCAAGAACCTCTTCGACGAGCTCAAGAAGCAGATCCCCGCCACGAGAGACAAGGAGCGCGCGCCCAAGGTCGTCATCCTGCGGGAGGCCGCGTCGCTCTGCCGCAAGCTGCGCGAGGAGGACCTGCAGCGGGAGATCCTCAAGAAGCAACAGACCAAGCTGATCACGAAACTGAAAAAGCTCCGGACGATGCTCTCGAGCCGCTACCGCGCGTACTGAACGCCCTCTTACCGCGATTTGGTAATGGTTTCGTTCCTAGAGAGGAACCGCTAGAGTACTCTACGTGACACTAAGAACTGTTAATATTTGATGTAAGTCGCTTCTGAACGGACTAATGAACGTTCGGTTTTTTCTATTGTTAATACGGTCACGTAGATACACCCCGAATTGTTTTCTCCGGGGCCGTATTAATTGCAAAATTGTACGTATCGGAGTCTTTAGAGTGGAGTCTTATAATATTGTTGGAATTTGTTATAATTCAAATGAAAAGTCAGCTTTTACGGCTTACTCTGCTTCTGTGGTAACGTACAGACGGTGATGTATGTAGTTGGGAAGCAATAACTGCGTGTTTGTTTTGCTCAAACGATATTTTGCAGTGCCAAAGTGAGCCATAAAGCTGTTGTTAACAATAAATCCTAGGTCTTCAGTAAAATAACTTAAATAGTTACAGACTGCTTCGTGAACTAGTAGACTGGTTATACCTCTAAAACTGTTTTTTGAATAATCATAAAAGTATACATAGTTGACATAGCGCATTACAGATTTACTCCGTGTTGACAAATCGAAAAGATATGACATTTTATGTGATGAATTAGTTTCGTAACGACGAATGAAGGGATTTTACTGGACCTGTAAATTGCATGTGTTTAGGAAGAGTTGTGCTGTGTCACGTTTTTAGTTTCCACCGGGCACTGCCGGGGTCCTCCCGGGGGCGTAGGCCTCCGCGCGGGCGCCGGCCGGCGTGGATCAGTCAGTTGTTATGTAATTGGAGGTGAGGGTCAGGTGGACCGGAGCGGCAGGCGGTTGGCGATGTTTGGCCACTTATATGTTTCGGCCCGATTCGTAGGATTTTTGTTTCGACCCGCGTCTCGACAACATGAGGTTGATATTAATAGAAATGCTATATTTTAGGTTAGCCCGCTTACGGTTTTTTGTAGTGTTTTGTTACTCTCGTATCTAGTGAATTTTAACATTTTTTAATGTTTTTACATTATAGTCACGCGATTAACTCCGAAGCGATATTTTAATGATACAACGTTGGAATTGTTGCAATTGGACCATTTTTTTAAAGCTATTATAATAATATACATACAAATAATAATGCACCAACTGCTTTTATACATGAAATGTCTCATTTAATTAACATACTGACTAATAATTGTAATTTATCACGTGGATTACTTCAGGTTAGTTTTAGGCGTGCGCTCGCGACGTTTGTACGACAAATTATGAATTGCGAAGGCCCCACAGTCTAGTAAATGTACATGAAATCGCGAACGCACTCTAAATATACATATTATTACATAATATTGTATGATTACTACTTATCCCATACACACGTCATACATTACGTCGCCAGTTTTCATTCATGTTCATTTTTAAATTTATTCGACTGTTTGGTATTAAATGCACGCAATTATAAAATGTTTATTGAATCACCAAATTATTAAAAAATATATATAAGTGTCCAGTTGACGTACATACAGTGAATAATGTTAAATAATCTCAGTGACAAATGTCTGATTAAGAATAGACTGTGTATTTTGATAACAACATCAAAATCTATAGATTCAGTTAGGTCCAAAAGGATTTTAATATTAAATTATAACCAAGACATAGTTCCTCATAGTACCTACTAATAGTAAATTGTGCATTTTCTTTATGATATTTTTATTGCAGTAAGTTAGTGATGTACTCGCGATAGTTATTGAGTAATCGAGAGAGATATTAAACCTGGTCAGAAAGATAAAAGAATCGATTTGATCTATCGGTCAATATCAATATGCATTTTAATTTAATTAACAAAAAATATTATGGATTATTTTATTTGACTGTTCAGGTTGCAATAGAAGTTGATGTTTTATCAATCACATGGTCAACGGTTTTGTACGTTCAAAGGCTTTAATTGTGTGCGGAATGTGCCTTGCTGTGTAAATATATATAAATATTATATATATTATACATATATATTAGGTTTATACTCGAATTAGTTGCAAGAAATATTTTTCTGAGATATATTACATAACTATGGTAGGTATATAGCGTTGTTCTAAGTAGTGGTTACACGAAGTCTATAGTTATCGTGTTAAAGATTCGCAGTTTATTCTTCCACTAGATGTAAATTGTAAATACTAGGGAATAGGTCATAGATTACATTATGTCATCATTTTTTTAAACGAGTTTTTTTCTAGTAATTGTTTAGTTTTCTTAACTAGAGAGTTACGAATTCTCGAATTTTGTACCTGCATTTAATTTTTTGTTATTCTTAGCTTGACATAAATAATAAAGATAATAATGGTTTAGTTATCCGAAATCGTCTTTATCGGTGATATGACCCATTGTGTGAGGAGATAGATTACAATTAGGAAAAAGTCAGTAGTTAAAGATTGAATTATGGTAAGCGACTACAGCTTTATAATCGTTAGACAGATAGTTATCTATCGATAACGCGAAGGAGAAATACTGCACTATTGTGACAAGGCACATTTCCACCACTGCCAAAAGAAAATAAAATAGAAGCGTGAAAATTTTTACTAAGAGTTTGATTTGTAAATTTTATAAATAAGGTTGGTATACATAAGTCATGTTATAGCTGTTAATTTTTATTACTTTTCTTTGGGTAGTATCCTTTACGTAAGAATAACACCTTACTGCCGCCGGCGGGTAGGGCCCAGTCGGAATTATGTGTGATTTGGTCCGCTCCCACTAGTTCTGTTATTGGTACTAGTGAATTATTTTTAATGGGATTATTGGGAATTTTTCAAAGAAAAGTTTGTCTACTGGGAGCGGTCCGTTTGTTTTGTTCGATTGGCTGATTGTAATAAAGCGTTGGCCGGTGGCAGTCCGCGCCGGCTACAGGGAATGCAAGGCGCAAATAGATTCCGCCTAATATTAACGTTGCACTTTGCAATTCCTGAAGCGGGGCATTGTAGCTGTCAATATGTAACGAATACCCAATGTACTTATTCTTTAATCATACATAGAATTGATTTACTGTCTCATCTATAATTGTATGAAGATAAACTTTTTTTGGTTTTTTGTTCCTTAATTATCTGTACGAAAAAGTTAAGATAATCATTAAATATGAAAATAAATGCTAGGACCGAGGCGGTGGAGCTAAGAAACATGTTGCTAATCGATTGTAATTTTTATACTATTTCGATGTAATTGGGGTTTGATTTGTATAATGTTTATACTCTGTGATTTGATGTACCTTTGCGGTATTAATGGGTAAAGTTTCAGTAGCTCTGTCCGTTTCGGTCGATAAAAAAAAATTATATCTTTTTATTTCCTTTTATACCTCATTCCTTTCCTCAAACTATAATAAAGTGCACTTCAAACACATAGGTAGTTAGGTATACTTATCTGCAATTGAAGAACCATTTCATAGGTACTTGCTTAATAACAACTACCTACTTACATTTATCAGATGAATAGGTAGGATTTGTTTCTTAATTTGTTCAACACACTTTTTAA
This sequence comes from Maruca vitrata, assembly GCA_039566165.1. Taxonomy (NCBI): domain Eukaryota; kingdom Metazoa; phylum Arthropoda; class Insecta; order Lepidoptera; family Crambidae; genus Maruca; species Maruca vitrata. Next base: position 13,940,868 of record CM076922.1, on the reverse strand, counting down.
AAGTAACAGACATTGAACTGATTAGGTAGGTACACAAAAAGCATTAAGAGTCCTGTGCACCAGTATGAACAACATACCTACCTGCCGTGACCAGACGTTTCGTTTTTAACGAGATAGTCAAGTTCTGTAGCGCTACCATGAGTTTAAAAGTTACGGACTCAATATCGCCTACGTAAATATGTCTATGAAAAACTTGTACAGCGCCCCTGGTGGTTACGCTAAAAAGTAAAATCGGTCGTACGAAAAAAACAACTCGATAGGTTTTTAACATACGTAAGTTTTCGATAGCCAACTTATATGGTACCGCTACTGAAGTAACGTTTCCCGGTGTTCCTGTGGAACACAAAAAATTGCACACAAAGTGACGCTGATACGGGACGAACTGGTCCAATATGAAAATGGTCATATAAGTTATACCTATAATAATAATTTAATAGCTTTATTTGTCATCGCAAACATTCAAATGAACACAAGTTAATTTCACAAAACAAATTGTTTGTGTGAGACTGATGCCTGTGATAGGTACTTGTATACTTACCTGTAGAACAGGTCACCAGGCTCCCACACCCCAGATAATGACACAATTCATATCAATATAAAATAAAACCTATATTACAGCATATTAGGAATAGATATAAACAAACATATGGTGTAGTGTTGTATGAAATAGAGCCTGCAAGTTAATTTATTAACCAAAGTAGGTTTTCCGAGTGAAACCTAATTACTTGGTAAAGTTAAGTCCATGCGTAGGTACTTACCTACTTGCAACAACATAACGAATCAAATAGGTGCCTACAAAATTAGCTGGCTAGCATACATACCTAAGTTCAGGTAGAAACCTACATACCTACTTACTTATCAAAGTTTAATTATCTTTTCCTTAAAATAAGGGTTTATCAATATCAAGTTTACTTTAAATGAAAAGATAAGGAATTTGTGAATGAACAGCCAAATGACAAATTTATTTATTTATTTATAAGGACATCCAATGGTTGTTACATTAAATAAATATCACAATATTGCTGTTATAACTGGCTGAATAGGTACTCAAGGGACAATAAAATTCTGGTCAGTTGCGAGACTTTAATTTCGAAATTAGCATCTGCATTGTAAATTTGTTACCTAGGACCTACCTAGGTATATCCCTCCCTCCCTACCTACTATATCAGAAAATCAGTAAGACTGAGACTCAAAGAGACTGATCATAAAACTTAATTAAGATAAAGATAGGTGAATATCCCAGCCTATGGAAGCAATAAGTCAGTCGCGTGTTTCACATTAATAATTATTGTCTGCCACATGGCAAGGTACAAAACATATACAGTAAAACCCGCTTAAGACGATTTCTCAGGGACCCTATCAAAAACGCGTCTTAAGCGGGAAAGCGTATTATGCGGGATAGGGAAAATAACACGAACTATATACAGGGTGTAACAAGGGGGGTGGATCATCGTAAGTCAATCGATGGGGGACTTCAATACCTATCGATATAACCCCCATGTATGTTCAGCGATTTTCAATAGTTCCAAAGTTATTAAGATTTTTGTGAAATTTTTGTAAGAAGCCGGAATTCAGTATAAAAGTCTTCACTGTAGCTTAACTACTGGACCTGCTTGCATGATTTTTTTTCTAGAAGTAGTTCAATAGTGGGTCTTTATAATGACGATACCGATTTGAGTCATAACCCTATCATATTGGAGTAAAAAAATAATCCTTCACAAAAGTTTTACGAATCGAAATGTGTCTACCAACTTTCAAAGCCTCCAGTGAAAAAAAAGTGCCTGTGTTTTTTTTCTAGAACTTATTTTAAAAACTACCTACATTCATGGATAGTATACCCTGAAAATTTCATACCGCTACTACCAGAGCATCAAAACGAAAAATGAACGCGAATGGCACAGGTGCCATAAATCAGTGTTTTTATTTTTCATGTAAAACTTTAATTTAAAAAATAAATCGATATGTTTCAGCAAATTCATGCTATGTTAGTAACATTAGTAGCAGTAATTTTACAGAATTGCAAATTGAAGGGGTGAAAATCAAACAAAGAAAATTTAAATATTTTTTGTTAATAATTTTTTTTATAGTAAGTGTTAATAATGGGCATTATTATTGGCTATGCATAGCTTAGACCTTCTTAAAAAGCTTTTTTGGAGGTTGTGGAATGTTTCTTTTTTGTAAAATTTTTCAGGGGCCCAAATTGTGACAAGGCAAAATGTAGTACTAGCATTTTGCAACATCCGAAAAACCTTTGTAAAAAGGTGTCGTACTCGTTTATGAATAGCCAATAATGGAGCCCATTATGAACACTTACTGTAAAAAAAAAAAATTAACAAAAATTATGTAAATTTTCTTTGTTTGATTTTCACCCCTTTAATTTACAATTCTGTATAATTACTGCTACTAATGTTACTAACATAGCATAAATTTGCTGAAACATATCGATTTATTTTTTAAATTAAAGGTTTTCATGAAAAATAAAAACACTGATTTATGGCACCTGTGCCATTCGCGTTCATTTTTCGTTTTGATGCTCTGGCAGTAGCGGTATGAAATTTTCAGGGTATACTATCCACGAATGTAGGTAGTTTTTAAAATAAGTTCTAGAAAAAAAACACAGGCACTTTTTTTTCAATGGAGGCTTTGAAAGTTGGTAGACACAATTCGATCCGTAAAACTTTTGTAAAGAATTATTTTTTTACTCCAATATGATAGGGTTATGACTCAAATCGGTATCGTAATTATAAAGACCCACTATTGAACTACTTCTAGAAAAAAAAACATGCAAGCAGGTCCAGTAGTTAAGCTACAGTGAAGACTTTTATACTGAATTTCGGCTTCTTTTAAAAATTTCACAAAAATCTCAATAACTTTGGAACTATTGAAAATCGCTGAACATACATGGGGGTTATATCAATAGGTATTGAAGTCCCCCATCGATTGACTTACGATGATCCACCCCTCCTGTTACACCCTGTATATAATTATGTATTATATCAAAATTTCGGTATAATAGGCATTAAATTGTGCGTATAAATTACATTCAATACGTAGTGTAATTAAAATTACATTCACATTATATAATTTTAAACTGTCATGGTTACACATATTAGAAAACTGAAACTGTCCTCGTACTGATCGTCTTAAACGGGTTCTACTGTATATCCAAAGGTTTTGATCTTGTTATGAATGAAAGTAGTATCCTCATTTTTGTGAAAAAAAAATCAAACCGATCTCACTATTTCATCGTAATCTCAGGTTTGGACTATCGTGAAGTTAGACAAATATTACTTTACGCAAATCGCAACTCATGTTGTCCATGAAACGAAACGCGTCAAATGTCAAAACAATAGTGAAGTTCGCGCGAGCGGCCTGGACGATGGCTCTTCGAAGTGTTTTAAGTTCCCGGGTTCCTATGGTGATTATTTTGGGTGCAACTGGGACAGGAAAAACTAAATTGAGTGTAGAGTTAGCCCAAAAGTACGCTACGGAGATAATAAGTGCTGATTCTATGCAGGTAAATAAGATTGATCTTTGAAAACATAACCTCAAAACTTTCATTGTTGTTTTTGTTTATTTGGTATGAGTAATCTGCAGTGCGTTTTCGGTTTCTGTTAGTTTATGAATAGGCTAATGTATGGTGACAACCATTTTACAATTTTGTTGTTAATTAAAAAGTTTTATCACAAGTTAGAAGTTGAATTCCTAACCTATAAATGTACTGAAACAAACACGATCAAGTAGAATTTTAAGGTTGTTATGATATGTAAATGACTTTAAGAACTCCATACAAGATATTATGCTCCTTAATTTTTATCATGCTCATAGCATTCGTTAAAATTATAAATATTATATACATAGTTGGTTCTCAACAAAATAAGTAATATTTGTTACAAGGCACCAATTGTTTCTCATTGCTAAGTACCTAAAGAAAAAACAAACATATATGTTAGCATTGACTGGCTCATGTCAAGTTTATGATTTGGAGAAGCATACAAATCCTATTTCAAGTAAAGCTTAGTCACTGGTAGTGGGAACGGGAAATTTAATTGTAATACTTATGGAATTATTACTTAAATCAATGTTACCTATTTTAGTAAATGGACATAAACATTTTAAGTCATGATGATGCTATGGGGACCTCATTCTAATTATTTTCCAACCACTTTCTAAGATTCGGCAAAATGTTGAATATGGCCGGTGTAAATAAGATTTGAATCATTCAATGAAATAACTTGAAAACCAATGTTACAAGATATTTTACACAAGTGCGTGTTGCACACTCAGTTCTCTTACTTCTGAAGTTAGTTGAGACATCAATTTAATATTCTATATAATAATATTATGCAGAAAGATTTGAGTATTATTGGTATTGTAGTTCAGAACATGTTGTGCTAGCCAAGTTATTATTGATTAAGCTTAAAATAATTATTTTACAAAAGTAATGATATGACAGTTTTGTTAAAATATAAATTGAGGGAAATGTCGAAATTTATTGACTTCATTAATGAGCTAGAGTTTCTGTTTGGTTGATATTATACTTTTATTGTCACTTAAGTTCAATATTAGTTGCTTAACTATCAGAGCAGTTAACTCATGGAATTAAAATCAATCATCCATATCATCAAAAACCAACTCTTGTGTTTCTCAGGTCCACATAGAGTTTTTTGAACTATGATCAAGATCCAGTGTACTTCAGGACTCAGAATCGAAATTCTCAAAGAGCATGAAAAATGTATGATGTTAAAACCTTTTTTTAAAAATATGTAAATGGGTTTGTTGACTATTACTTTGCACACTATATCTTTCTAAAAGCAGTTAATAATGTGTTAGGATATTAATTACATTATGAGATTGATCTTAAGAAAAATCTGTGGAAATTGTATCCTCTGCCGGCATCATATAAAAATGTGACCTATCTTCAGTCTGGTATCTCGACCTAACAAAGTAATCGTCTAGTTTAATCATTACATTCATTGTAGCAGTAATAAAGTCAAGTGTACATAGAACTACTCAAATAGAAGATTCATAAAACTAGTTGTTTCAAGTTATTAATATTCCTACCTTCCCATTAAAAAAAACGTAAATTGATTTTTTATTCAAAGTATTCGCGAGCAGTGATTGGGTCAGAAATATGGGGGAGTACAGTCATCGCTACGAAGCAGTGGTTCTCAAACTGTTGTGGGTTTAAGTAGATAACTTTATTGATCCGAGATTTGAGGTAGTAGGTATTGCTTCTCGATTATTAGGTCATCATAGCCGAAAAAAGGTATGTTTGTGAGTAGGATTAAACTGCGTCGGAACTAGCCTATTATGCGCCCGGTGCGAACTTAAAAAATTACGCCCTTGAGAAATAAAACTAGATACTGGTCTGGTCATTTCTGCGCCAGGGCCGGCGCCCTGTGCCTGGGCACCGCTGGCACCGCCCTAGTTACAGCGCTGGGATCTCAACATTGAGGTGAGCAAAGAAAGGGACACAACTAGCTGCTGTATCAACAACTTGTTTCTTACACTTTTTATCTTCGGGACCGCGATCTCGGTCTATGGTCGGGTCGGGTATGGTCCGCCGTGTCCTCAACTGCGCCGCACTCGCGACACATGGGCGAGTCCTCCCGCTGGATTCGGTGCAGATACTGGCCGAAGCAACCATGCCCGGTCAGCACCTGCACCAGACGGAACGATAGGAAGCCGCCCGTCCGCTCGAGCCAGCTGTTTAACACTGGTCCGAGCGCATCCAGCAGGCGACGCCCTGCCTGCTCTTCGGCCAGGCTGTCAGCCCATGCCGCGACCAATACATCACGGGCTCCGCGAACAAAATCCCCCCGCTCACTCGCAGTTGGCCGGAAGCCCAGCTCCAGCTGCTCCTTCAGCCACTCATAGCTAGTGGCCTGAAGCTGTGCTTCCAGCTCCCAAGGCGGCGTGCCTGCCAAGGCACAGGCCGCAGCAAAGCCCACCGTGCGGTAGGCACGCGCCACTCGGCACGCTATGGCTCGCTGGGGCCTACGGAGTAGGGCGGAGTTTCCCCTGATTTGGAGAGAGTCCGCCCAGATGGGAGCTCCGTAGAGGGCCATGCTCCGGAGTATACCGGCGTAAAGTTGCCGGCATCTGGCCCTGGGCCCCCCCAGATTTGGGAGGAGCCACCCCAGCGAATCCGCCGCCTTGAGGAGGCGCGGCGACAGCCCACTAAAGTGTGGGACAAACTGCCACCGCGCATCCAGGATCAGCCCCAGATACTTCATTTGGCGCTGGATCGCCACCCGGACTCCCCCAACCAAGATGTACGAGTTGGGGGGAGGTCCCGTCCGAGGCCTATGGAAATAGACGGCCTCGGTCTTCTCCAGCGCCAAACGCAGGCCCAAGGAATTGATGCGCTGTGCGATCAGCGCGCACGCCTCCGTTGCCCTTCGCGCCGCCTCTTCAAATGTCTTCCCCCGGGCAGTGACAAGCGTGTCGTCAGCGTAACATATCACGCCCATGCCCGGAAGTCGACGGCCACGTATGCCTGTTATGCCTGGCCCAATCACTTTAACCACCCCAGCGTATTGAGAAAGTCTACCCTCGATCTTTCTTGATTCATGTCTTGTATAACAACGATGTTGGCTATTTCTTCTTGCAAAAAGGTTTTTTTTTTATAATAGGCAAACAAGATGACCACACTCCGCCTGATGGTAAGCGGTAGTGAGATCCAAATATGAGGTTAAAGTAATATAGTCACTTCGTGTTCCCTAACGATTATTCTTTGAAATCTTATTGGAACATTACTCTATTTAAAAGATCAAACTGGAAATGTAAATCTAAATGAAATTGATCAAAAAAGATTTTATGTCATACCATATTTTCATTAATTCAAGTGCCAATCTTCCGTGTTTTAAAAATTGGGCCCACCGAGGTTGATGATTACTGATTTTGAGTAACGCGTATCGTGAGCGACGTCAGGATCGAACGAAACCATGAAATCCTCTTATTTGCTATAATTTTGAACTAGTTAGAACTGAACCCATATTAGTAAAATGTTTTCAAATCAGATGTACCACCGTTAAAATCACCAGCGTGTGATAAATAATGGAATCAGTTGTATGATTATCAATAATAGAGTTCATAAAAATAAATGGACTGTAGAAATAAAGATTCATCGAGATCAATGGATCTATCTATCAATGTTTTTTAGTAATGCTAAATCGTTATAACAAGAATCAAGATGAGATTCCACCGACATAAGGCAAGAAAAAAAAAAGAAATCAGCGAGTTTACATGAATGAAGTATTGGTTGCTACAACTACGAGACTGTTTAGGTAGTCGGAAGTTCCGAAGCTAATCGTCGTAGCATAGCACCCCTATCTCCGTAGCTAAGATTGTTATGTCTGCGCGAACGCAGCCATTTCGCCTCGCGCTTGTCCGAGTTTGTCTGAGTTATATAACAGCGGCCGTGGGATGGCGAGCAACCTTCACTCCGGTCGCTGCCGCCGCAGTATATGCGTCGCGCGCAGATAAAACAGCTAACCAATTTGTGTGCGATTTTGACACGATGCGAGTGTTGCGATTATTGTTTCAGACATTATTTCAAATCAAATAAATTATTTGATTGGATTGGGGGCTATCGCGTGTGAGGAATTTACTAGATGGCAATACGTAGGCGTGAGGTCCAACTGCAGCATGATTGGTGAATATTGACATGTCTGTCACGTCAAAAATAACCAATCGCCGTGCGTATTGAAATCTAGTATGAGAAATTGTACGCATTAATCCTCATTTGGTTAAAGCACTTGCAACTTAACTTAATTACCGTGTAGATATTGCAAACACTAAAGGACTTTTTACTTTAGTACTTTTTGCTTTTATACTATAGGTAGAGTAATTTATAAGTACCTGGATTAAAATAGTATTTGGAATTTAGCTATTAGGGAGAATTTATTCCAACAGCTAATGATGATAGGCCTTCCAACCGATTTTATAGCATTTACATGTTTTACTTTACCAAATTCGGCGTTTTGTTTGAAATATAGCAATGATATTGCAGTGAATGTTCCATTTGCAATCCATATATGAAAATCTGGTAAATGCGGGCTGCCAATGCTAATGGTTTTTGATGCGTGAAGTAAAAAATTAGATGGTATGTAGTAAGTAGTACATATTCTTTACGTACAATGCGTAGACATTTAATGCCATATTTTAGATGGTAGGTACTTTTTCGCACTGCACTGTATAACATATTCATAAGCGTTGTTGTAAGTCATCTTTATAGTATGCTACTTATTATTACCTACCTGTTAGTTGTAGAATTATGGAATTGTTTGCAGATGTCACTATAGCTTGGATAATTTATTGGACAAAGTTTAAAAACCTATATTCATTTATTTGACATCTTTGATTGAATATAAAATTCATGACTGCTGACTGAGAGGTTATTTTACAACTTATGCCATCCCGAGCAAATTTTGTTGTTATTTCTGGAACTACCTTAATATTTTACGAACTACTTACCTTAAAAGAAAATAAGAGTAATAGTAATGTTAAGGATATCAGTAAGTATGACCTACCTACTTATTGGAAAGAACATAGTATTAAGTTTAGTCTTATAAAGAGTAGTACAATTGGAGGCAAAGACTGTATATTTTTCTGACAAGGTTGGATTTCATTAACTTTATTCCAATATGTTTCGAGGACGCTCGATGTAAATTGGCCGAATAAGTCACATTATACGTCTCTTATCGGGACCGTTGTATAGATAATTAGAAGTCGTGTCTAAACGGAATTTTAGTCACTTTTATAACCGGTAAGTCACAAACGGGTATGTAGAGAGTTTCTTATCAAATGAGCTTGAGTGTGGCTTTGAATTCATATCGTAATAATAATTATATTAGACGCTACGCACGATGAGCGCCAAGACTTAATATCTTGTTAACATATTGTTCTTTATTTGGCATTTTGAGGACATTGCTTTTAGTGTCATTATGTAAACGTGTTGCGTGTCGCAGAATTTTAAAATTGTCTGCGTGTGATATTATCACATTAGCATAAGTATGTTACCTTTCAGTAACTATGGCAGTCAAGACACGGATTCTACATTTGGTGTGAATTTTATAGGTAACACTGTTTGCCGTTTCCATTATTGTGTTTAATTCTTATTTGGGTATCTAGTTTGGCCCTTCGTGCCGATTGGAGTCTTGTGAGTATTGGATTCCAATAATCTGATACTAACCCTATACTTATAGGGAACTTATGATCGGAATCCTGAAGTCTGCAACCAGCTAGAATTTAGCTTTTTCGTTAGTGTTGTATGTTGCAAAACTAAAAAGTAATCACTTCTTAACCATAGTTTCTGGCATACCAAGCTCTTATTTTCTTATAAAGGAAAATTTAAAGGCTTTTAAAAAGTAATCTTCATTGGTATATTGTGTTTCCTTTAAAGCGTTCCACGAATACTGGCAGCTAGCTAATAAGATAAGTAATCCATCAATTATATTCAAAGCTGCATTCTTAACAACTGCAACCATAAAGCTCGAATCTAAACTCTTTTGGAGTTTTATGACGCGCCTCGGATTATGGCGGGTTCTGTTTGCTTATTAATGTGTCATTATGCTAATAAATACAAAAGCCTGGGAGCCTCACCGACAGACCTTCAGGGAACTTACCTTGCCGTATAATCGCGTATAATTTGGCGAATTTAGAGTGATGCCCATAATATTGCTTTTGTTTAGGAGATTGTTGTGGGTTTTGTGTTTGTGTTCGTTAACTGCTTGAGTCGTCTTCTAATATTAGGGTTTTGTTTGTTGGGGGCTTGAGTTTCTAAATTTAAGCTTATTGCTGATATAGCATGAAAAGATTATTGATACCGAAGGGATTATTGATTAATCCTTGATATTTGTTCTCTCAATTGTCTAATTTTATGCATAATACAGTAAGAATGTCATTGTTTTTTGTCTTTTTCTGAATAAACAATAAAATTGAGTTGATATTTCCATTTATCTACACAAAGGTGGCAAAAGTACAGTTTACTATTTGTAATATTGTACAAAGTCGCTTAGGGATCCAATGTGCTAGGCTACTGTTGCATGGTGAAAAATTTTTGTGCCTAGCATGTCCTAAAAGACAACCAATGGTGAATCGGATGTGCGGTTGTATAAGCGATACCTTACCCACTCGTCTCTAGGTAACAACCTACATATGATTTCAAACCGGTCGTTCTTTAACATATTCTAAATACAGCTGTCCAGTAGATAATATACCTGGGTCTTGTATATCAAGTATCTTAATTTTACTTTTATTCAAAAAACCTGTCGCGAAGACGGCAAATCAGAGTCCAATCTTACACAAAGACTTGTCCATCAAGGTTGTATCGCTCTGTCAGGCTATTAAACCAATGCCACTTGGTTTCCTTTATACTTTGCATATTGTAGTTAGTAGTGGCCTAAAATGTTTCGACACGTTTGGCAATTCTTAATTAATTATCAATTCAATTATCCGCAAAATCGGTAGTAGGTTTCTAGCTAATACCTTCATTTGCTGATATAGATAGATAGGCATTTAGTTAGACAACTAATCTGCCTTTATACTTTTTATGATTATTTCTTTTAACTTATCTATACATACACATAGCAATAGTATTGTTTTATCAGAAATGGATTTACTTATTCTAAAATTAGACTTCACTTTGTCTTATCTTTGCCTAAGACTTTCGAGTAGTCAAGCTAAATGTTTTATCAATGACAATTTAATTCCAAAGAGTCTGGATTGAAAGAGGTTTTATAGGATAACCAAGAAGTCACGGAATGATCCTTTTGCAAGATTCTTTCGTATAACTAGTAATTGCAATACCATAGGTAATTAACTTTTTGGATTAGGTACATTATTTGTAAAATTATGTAGGGTATCAATTAATTAATACAAAACAGTGCGTACATATTGCTCTTGATATTCAGTGACGTATAATTTGTTATTTGTTTTTGTATGTTGCGTACCTTGGAGTTCCTTGTTTACTTTTAAATGTAATGTAAATTTTTTGCCTAACGATAATGAAACGATACCGTTTTTAATTTGCGATAGAATAGTTATTAGGTATTAACTGTGTGTTTTTAAAGTCTCAACAGGGTGATAACTTTTGTATTACCAACGAATTGACGTTATATGTAGGATTCATTACATTTAAAAACCGTCAATTTAAATGTAAGTATTTAAAAAAAATATTTCAACTATCTATATCGCCCAGTTTTCAACAATAAATTTATCTAATTGATAAAAATTAACAATATTTAACATAATTAGGTAATTTTTTAACTTGAAATTATTCTACTACATGAATGCTAAGCAACCAGTGACTATTAACACTAGGTCAAGGCGATTGACTTGTTCGAAGTCCGCTAAATTTCAAGTTCGAAGTTAAATTAGGGAACATTAAAGTTCACAATCGCGAAATCCAATTTCGTCACCAATTGTTTGGATAATTATGACGTTCAATATCCATTAATAATTGTGCCATTTAAGAATATCATAGGGCTTACTTTAAATTTAATGAGCCGAAGACGGAAATCTAGAAGGATGTATCTTTAATTCCTTAATTGTATTCAGAAGAATAAATACGTTCACGGATTTTAAAAACTATGTAATCTGGCATCTTATCTTTGTATCCAATTATAACTAGATACCAAAAGCTATTCATTATGTTAACGATAACAGTATTATGTAACTGTACAAAATGAATGCAAAAAAAATTAAAAATTAAAATGCTCCATTTTTATCAAAACATTATCAACTTATCACCAAAACAAACGAAACAAAAAAAAAATCCCAAAAAAGTTCAAACAACAACAACCAAAAAAAAAGGAAACAAAAATCGAACGCGCCATTTTGAACCAACCGTCTTGAGTGCTGCCGAAAATTTGCCGCGCAATACCGCGCTCGTTATCTCCGAGTCGCGCATATACACGCGTCGCAAATTCGGCAAGCGCGCCGGGCAGGTTGTGTTTGCATTCCACGGGTTCGTTGGCTCGCCCAAGGCTGCGACGCGGTATTTCCCACCACCCGACGGTGCCTCAGTCTGACCAGATCTTGGTTACCATTTGCTCTTACGATTTCGTGTGCGCCGCGTTCAATACCGCGCAAGTCGGTTTTGCGTTGTTTTCGGATTGGACGCGGAAGGATTGGTTTATGAATGAATTATTTTTTGCTTGCTGTTATTTATGTGGCGTCGTGTAACAAATAATAGAATAAGTACACGTTTAACTACTAATATAGTCACTGATATATGAAATATATTATATGAAATTATTTAGGATTTATTTGCGATCCTAAATAATACGAATCCTAGAAGTTGTAAAAATTTTCCAGGAACTAAGTAGAACTAGTAGTAGTAGTAACATGACCAGTAGATATCCGAAATTTCCGTAAAATATGCTATTTAAAATGATGAAATGTCAGTCAAATTATAGTTAAGAATTTTATAATGAGAGTTAAATTAGTTTCAACGAATTTGACAAACGTACTATTATCAAATATCGACTCAAAGCCTTCCTTATAACAATTAATAGATTTTATCGTAATAATTTTCATTTTCAAAAACGCGTAACGCTAAAAAAGCCATTTAGTAATTTAATATTTTTTTACTTACGCAGTTTCGTATCTTCAATCTGGACATTTCAAACTTGCGTTGTATTGTTAGCTAAGCGACAATATTTTGATTTGTGTAAACTGGTCTGTGTTAGGTAGGTACATTGTCACACGAAACGGATTGTAAAATTGAAAGTTGAAGTTAGTATTCGCACGTGCCATACCAGTTGATTTCAGTACAACGTAGAATACAACTTTTATGACCTAATTATAGTCTTTGATGAGTTCTTCCGGCCGAATTTGTTGCTTTAAATTTATTTTTATGCTAAACCAATTATAATTTGATAGCTTCCCTAATCTACTAAGTAAATAAGTTTAAAGTTAAGTACGGAATTTTCCTGTCACGGTAGACTGAAATAACTTCCGTCATATGGCTACGGCAAATATTTTATGACTAATTTATTAAGACTTAGTGATATAAGTAATAACTGAGATCATATATAGATCGGATAAGTCGATTCTGAGAGTAACGTGCATAAACGCACATACAGATAAACCCACAGACAAAATTTTAAAAAATATTGTCCGGTACTATTGTGTTGTTAGAGGTCTCCTTTAATATTTTTTATCGTATATCATCCATGTACTAGTATTAACTAACAATTGGTGTCTTCAATAAAAAAATACGTAATTTAACTAATAAATTAAGATTATCCTTTTTAGAAATAACAATTTCACACAAACGAAATTGCATATCATAAAACTTATATTTTATCTCGGATTGCTATAAAATGCTAAAATCGAGTGACAATATCATTTGACCCGAAAAGAAATCTCAGATGCGTGGGAACGTTCGGTGTTCGCTGTTGCTAACGTATATTTGGTAATAATACAGGTTCTGTACAAAAATTCATCGGAAAGGATAAGCAATTAGTAAATGTTCAGGGCTGCGACCATGACCGTTTTGGTTCGTGTCTGCTTAGTAACAATGTCTTAACCCAGATTTGACGGGCAACAAACGACCACATATACGTAATATATTACCCAATAGCCGGGGTGTACGCACAATCGAATCAACTGACTCCTGACCCACTTCCAATATTCTAAGGTAAGTGATGCTCTTATGGCGTTTTTAAATCTCGTTAATGTAGGTATGGGTTACGATGTATACCCGTATGTAGTATAGTGCCTAATCAAATGATATTGAATGTCTTTGGTATAGTATTAACGGCTGAACTTTTAAAACACAGAGCTTCCACACGACATTTATTGACTCCAGGGTGGTATTACAGTTCGTTCGAGTATAATTCACTCAGCATCTAACAGGGTTGGATTAGGGTGTGCAAAGGCATTTAATGACTAGACATAAAACGCTGAAACACTAGCACGGAAGTAATATCCTAATACCACTTGGTTAACCATGGTTTGCTTGCGGACGCAGCGTTTCTATTTCATCCATAGCCATCAATCTCTCACATGGACACGCCCATCCAGCTGATTCATATTTCGACCATGTGTTATATACACACTGCCTGAATTAGTTTTGCGTATATGTTGCAGGGTAACTGTGAAATAGGGAATTTCTAAAGCATTTTATACTAATACGTTAAGCCTCCCAGGATGACCTCACTCCATCTGATGGTAAGTGGTCGTGAGGTCCATACATGAGGTCGACAGGCACATTAGACCCTCTTGAGCCTGTCGACCTCACACTGAAGGCCATAACATTGCGAAGTATTTGTAGTTTCTAATTCATGTGATTGTTTGTACTTTGATGAGCAGTTTTGGCAGCCGCAAAGATATTTTGTTGCCTCTTTAATATAGGAAAGAAAGTGTACTTTATCGATCAGTAGAATAACAGTAGATGTAATTAGGTCCCAAATTTTTCGATGTATGATGAGTATGAGCTAATTTAATCTACACATTAAGTTCTAGACTGCCTGAAGCCGTTTGTTACAAAAGCAAGAAACAATAAAGCCCAACAAAAGTACTGTAAGGGGCGTTTCTCTGACGCAAATCGACAATTATATGTATCTAGAACTCTTATGTTTTAGCGGAAAATTTGGCTATATCGCGGCGAAAGTATCAGTCAATTAACGTTTGACTATGATCGCTAGATCCGCACAAACGTGTTGGGCATTAAAATTGGTGGTATGTGACGTAATCCATCTGTTGCTATGTCGTTTTGGCTACTTTCGTGGCGTATAACCCATTTTGCATAAATTTGAATTTTTTTAAACACTCTGCTAATCCGATAGAAGGCATACTAATATATTCTAGTGTCTTATAACTTTTCTAAGCACAGGTATTTTGTTTGGGAAACTTTCTATTTATCTAATGATTTATTATACAATCGGTTGGATCACATGATATAATGTAACACTTTTCATGTTACGTTTCCCTTACCTTACCTGTATAACAGGAGTAACATTTTAAAATCTAGAAATTTTAATGGTTTTGTTCTGAGGTCAGGACTTTTTCTTGTTTATTTGAGAAACAAGCTTATGTGCGAGCTTTCATTATTATTTATGTTGTGGACTTTTACCGCCTCGTTCATTTAGTAAAAGCTAGGTTATTAAAAATTGTAAATGCTATTATTGCTAGTATTTTTGTCCAAGCAGATGATAAGATGATACTAGATTACTCAATTTTTCCAAACAGATTTTTCCAATTATTGCAGTCATGGAGCCCGGAAAAGCTGTAGAAAATCAAGCTCGAGTTTTTCATAAGAGGCCATGTTTTATATTCTACCAGCAACACAACGTAACAACAGATGTACAACATCGCATATTCACAGAGCTAATGGATGGTGACCCTGAAAACTGAGTATTCGGTAATGTGTTGAGAACATATATACGCGCTTATCAAAACTATATAAAATACTAACGTTTGGTTATCTTTGATATCCAGCGGCGTATTGCGAACTCGAAAAATTGTTTGCAATCGTCGATTTTCGTGTCCCCTAAGTGTCCCGTGTGACACGTTTTAGTACTGTAAAATTTTTAATTGGAATCTTCTTAATATTAGTCTTTATGGGTCTACACGCAATATTAAGAGTAGCAAATACTGAGCTACTTACTGCCCGACGTTTCGACTGGGTTACACCGATCATGGTCGCGAGCGAACTCACTGGAACTAGACTGGAATCTTCTTGTTAGTAAAAATAGGGTTAAGATGTGATAGGATTTTTTAGACGCTGATTTTTCGAAGGCGGTTTTCGCAGCTTTCGTGGGATGATGACCTGAATTAAATGTAATAAAATATACATACGGTATGTGTACAAACAAATTTCTAAATCGAACAGGAATGGGCTGATGATGATGATGATGATGATCTAAATTGAAGCTATTATAAAAATATATGAATTGGCTCCTGGAATGCTAAACATTATAGAAACTTTACATGATATTTCAATGTTTCTATAATGCAGACATCCCGTCGATCATGTTGCTCAACTGAAGTTTACTTTAGAAAACTTTCTTCATTTAATCGCTAGAAATAAAATTAGCAGTGGTACTACGTACATATGCAAAATAATGTTACGTAGTAGATTATTGTGAATTCCATTCCACTGACACATTGAACTGTGAAGCAGATGACATCACTTCCATTACGCCCAATGCTGGCTTAACTGATCCCGTCTCGTATAAAATGAATCATTGGACTGCCCTGCGTTTCATCGTGAATGTACTAGAGAATGCTCCAAATGATACAGCTGTTTTGTATTTCGTGTATTTTTTTGTGTGATTCCAGGTATTCGAGCTTTAGGTTTACTTTGGTAAGATGAGTCATCTCAGAAAATTTTGGATATGTGCAGTCCAAAATCCTGTACGAATCTTCGAAAAATTCGTCATGCAGGATAATTTGGTTGTCTGTGCGTCAAAACGTAACCCCGTAAAATTAAAAAGTCAAAAGTGGCTATTCCCATTATCTTCGTAGCAAAAGAATGTGAATTCATTTAGATAAATTATATCTCTACGGATAGCTCTGAAGTTTTCTATTGCATAGACCCTGAGTTAGTTTAAATTTTAAATATACGTACATGACGATTCTTCAACGTTTGAAGAACCATTTCTAATTCTGGGTCTCTGACAAAAAAACTAAAAAGTAAGTATTTCCGGTCTCGATTATTATTTTGGAAGTCCAAAAACGCTTCCTTTATGACGTTTTCCTTTGCGTGTCAACGTGTTCTATTTAAAAAACCGGCCAAGTGCGAGTCGGGCTCGCGCACAAAGGGTTCCATAGCAGCAAATATAATAAAAATCAACCTATCTCAAAAACTATAAGAGATACTTTGATCAAACCAAAAATCGTTGAAAGAGTTAATTAGCATGCATCACCTCTATTTTTTTTAGAATTTTATACCCCGTAGTTATAAAAATAGAGGGGGGGGTACATACTTTTTACGACTTTGAGAGCTGATATCTCAAAAACCGTTCACTTTAAGAAAAATGTTTTTTAGAAAACTTTATATCATTTTAAAAGACCTTTCCATTGATACCCCACACGGGTATGTACATCGAAAAAAAAAATTTCATCCCTCAGTTACATGTATGGGGGGCCCCCACCCCCAATTCTTTTTTTTACTATTTAGTGTCATATTTTTGTAGCGGTTCATACAACACATATTCCCATCAAATTTCATCACTGTAGTACTTATAGTTTCCGAGTAAATCGGCTGTGACAGACGGACAGACGGACAGACGGACAGACGGACAGACGGACATGACGAAACTATAAGGGTTCCGTTTTTGCCATTTTGGCTACGGAACCCTAAAAAGCGCATCACATCTCGAAAGAGCAAAGACACGTTCGGTTCAGAGCTCTATCCGTAAACTCTAGATATCTATACTAGCGTGCATGTGTTGTAACCCCGCGCTAATTATATTGTCACGTGTGTGTCTACAGGTTGTTAACACCATACTATGGCCGTCTGCGACGCTCTATTTTCGTAGCAAGTAACAGATCACCTGAATAGACGCTTTCGAATTACTGTATGTATCGCGAGAATGTGTGATATGCACATGAGATGGACAATAGGACAGGACATGGTGACCTAAAGGGCATCACTTGTAAAGCGCATGACCATCTGCTGTTTTAGCATAATGTGACGTAAGGATCGATTCCGATTTGATGGTACTTTATTGTAGGTGTTCTTGGTGTTTAAAGTATTCGAGAATATGATGGACTGGATGTATCCATCCAGTCCATCATATTATCAACTACTATAAAGTTAAAAGCAATTTCTCAGCATTAATTGGAAATGGATAGTGGCCAATGGCCAAAAAAATTATTCGAATAGTAAGATTTGGATTATTTTTATGTTCTAAGTAGATATTTGAGTCCGATGAAGAATTGAAAGAACTCTTTAAAGTTATTGTATATGTGCACTTATTCTAACGCAAACTATCAATATTTGTACTAGAATTTGTAATTTTTACTTGAGAGAATACTTGTTGAGGCGTATCCTAATTGTGATTGACATTCTTGTTAAAAACTTTTAATTAACTTGCCCTGTTAGTATGTTACTGGGGGAATCTTTGATGTTAATTCAAATTGGGTTTATGCAAATTTTTGGTCGTAAAAATAGACACAGCACAGATTTAACAAAGTATCACCTTACTCATGACACTGACCTGGTGTCAAGGTGTCAAAGGTTTAATAAATGCAAGTTACACTTCAAAGTTTTAAATATTAATGTTAATACCATGAAATGTACATGAAAATCAATTCACAGTTCGATTCGTGATCATAAAGGTTTTGACACAGTTTGTTTTTCACAGTTTACGCAGGTTATCCAAGGATGTATACTTGTGTTTGTATGTTAAGTGTGCCGTAATTTTTTTAGGTGGTGATGAAGTAATGGAATTTTTAAAAGTTTGATGGGTTTTTATTCTCTTAGGTCATTATCATTATACTAGCTAGTAGCAGTTTGGTCAGACTTCGGTCATTTTGCGATAAGTTGAGTAGAGTAGGCAGTAATAAGGACTTTATTGCCTTTATGCCTTTATGTGAAATAATGTTAGGGAAACACATGCTACATATTTAGGCTTACTGATATGTGACGAGTTTGTTGTCTAATATAATTAGTAACTCTATCCCTTATAATATGTTCAGTTGCCAAATTAAGGATTAAATAAAATAGACTGTATTTGTAAATATGAAACGCCAGTATAGTATAGTATAGTATTACGCGGCTACTTATATACCTACACATAGATATGTATAGAAGCGCTCTTTGAAGAGATTTTCCAACGATTTTCACGGTAGATAAATCGTTTGACGTAGTACCAGGTCAATGTATCTACGTGGATTATTCCAACTAACTATTCTATTAGCGACACTGTGATTCATTAAATGCGTGTTTCTTCTCCGTCATAGTTTTCAGAGATTAAAGATTGCGTCAGAAATTTAACTAGTGGCAGGAGTTACTTGAAAAACTGATCTTTTTAGTAGTCTTGAATAACACTAGGATCCTATCTTTGCTACATACATGTATTTAAAGCGACATCATGGTGGCATTTTGTTTTTTTCAGTGAGTATATATTAAGTAGTTTTAATTTTTTATTGTAATGTATGTGTATGTTTTATGTTTCAATGTCTTATTGTCGTATTTTTACTGGTAAAGATAGAATTCAATAACGGTTTCCTCTATAGACTGTTCTTCTTTTTTTTTCTTCAGCGAAATAGTTTTAAATTACCCATAAATTAACATAAATTTTGTATGTACAGTCATTTGATTAACAAATCATTGAATAGTATCATCGATATAATTAATTTATGCAAATCATCCTTATACTCGAGTATGTGCAAATTCGAACGTGTTCAAAAAGCCATTTTGAATTGCAAACAGTGCTTTGAGACGTCCGATATCCATTTAAAAACGTCTGGTTTCGATTCCGCCGTCAATGTGTAATGGAGCGATTATTCTCGAAATTGTCGAATTTAAATAAAAGTTGTACAATTGGATTTCTGTAAACGGCAAATGGTTGCTCAATTAAATAAAACCTTTATTGGTGTGTTCACCTTGGCGGGCCCGGCCTTCGGCGCGGGCGAATAGTTTTGAATTTATACCAATTAACACATTACCGTCCTTTGTGTTAGATGTGTTTAACTTGATTAGCATTTTTGTCAATTACTGCGTAGACTGTTCTGACTACTTAAGTAGGCCGATAGGACCCGGAAGACGGGAGTTTTGTCGATAGTTTTACTGTACTTTTTGTATTAAGGATAGATATCCTTACTAATATTATAAATACGAAAGTAACTCTGTCTGTCTGTTACGCTTTTACGCATAGAATACTGAACCGATTTAAATGAAATTTGGTACATTGGTAAAAAAAAGAATTGGCCAAATTGGTTCATGCGTTGTTGAGTTATGCGCTTACCAACACATTTTGCGATTAATTTTTATATTAAAGATAATCTCCATGGTGAATCTATTTTGTATAAGCCCGCGCTAACCGTCCGCATATCGCGGCGTTGCTCACTATTGAACCTGTGTGGATCATCATCATCATCATCAGCCCATATACGTCCCCACTGCTGGGGTACGGGCCTACCCTAAACCAGGGCGATAAGTCCTTAGTCAACCACGCTGGCCAAGTGCGGGTTGGTTGACTACACAACCTAAGAATGTCTTCGTAGGTGTGGTGCAGGTTTCCTCACGATGTTTTACTTCACCGTTAGCGAAGCAAGCGATAAGTGAGTGGATAATGTGGAGCATTAGCCACTCACTTATATCTTAAGATGATGATAATAATAACCATTAGCAAGCGACATTACACTCTTGGTCTCTCCAGATGCGCCACTAGGCTTTATATTCACTCGGTAGACTATCATCATCATCATCATCAACCCATCTCTGTCTACTGCTGGACATAGGCCTTCCCAAATACTCGCCACTTCTGTCTTTCTTCGGCTTCTCGCATCCAGCTTCTACCAGCCGTCCTGCGCAGATCGTCACTCCACCTGGCCTGAGGGCGTCCTACACTACGTTTGCCGAAACGCGGTCTCCACTTCTTTGCATTCTTGGGGGACTATAGGGCTCACAATCGTCTACGCTACCAAAGCTCCACAAATCGTCACGCCATCTACCGACACAACCAAATGTGCCACAAAAACTGTACAGTATTTTAAATACAAGTTATTTCCCTTACTGTTTACATCCATAACTGAGCATTGTCGTTACAACGCGGCCTTCCTAGGAGCAGAGTATTCTGTGTACGAGCAAAAAGGCATCGTATGTATGAGTGATGCGCATTCATCAACTACGGATACGACTTTTTTCACTAGCTTTACGCCCGCGACTCCGTTCTCGTAAAGTTGTTATGGAGTTAAACGTTACTGCCTTATGGTGAAGTCCATATCTTTTCACAGGCTAGAAGCTATCTGTTTACTACATTTTATTGATATCGTATTATTGATTCTATAGTGTTTGTGTGTCAGATCGATGGTTACTTCCGCATTTATAATATTAATAAGGTTTGGTTTCTACTGCAGGGAGAAACTCCCCCAATTTAAGTACCTAGCTCGTTTCATAAATTTCACCCATGATACTTAAGTTATACTTGTGGTCCTGGCGAATTTCATACCGCCAATACTATAAACCTTCCCTGGACTATCACGAACATTTTAAAACCAAAATTACCTAAATCGGTCCGGGCGTTCTCGAGTTTTAGTCAGACTAACGAACAGCAATTCATTTTTATTTATAAGATTATTTTACTGATGAAGTACTATTTTGAGACCCTAGTAATTTCAACATCATCGTCTATTCTCGGTACATGTTCGCGTATCCGTGCTATGTAGTTGCATCACTAGCGATGATCGTTGTGTGAGAAAAGACAATAAGCAATTCCTGCGATCGAACGCTTCGAGGTTATCTGGTCTGGGTGTCAAAAAACGTGACTTCGCCTTATGTGTGGCTTAATAGCCGTTTAAACGGACCCTTTGGGTAATTCGTCATCTGTACCTATAAGAGGTAAAGTTGGTTCCTTTGTAGTAAGTACCTACTGACTCCGTTGGTTCCTTAAGTTACTTTGTAGTGAGTACTGACTCGGTAAAGTAGTGTTAAAAGAAGAAGGAACTTCTTAATGAAAGCAGAGAAAAGTTAAATTGATGAATAGTCACCTAAATATTTTGTACGAACAATACGCTTAATTCATGTCATCCCTTACGCAGTTGGCTAAACGGCCGTATACTGAAATGATTTGAACTATATTGACTGTAATATTGATTGTACTTAGAAAATTGTGAAATTTGAAAATTCAAATAGTATTGTCTATTTTTATTTGCGCGAGCACTACACATTTGAAATAAAACAAATTTTACGGATTAAACTCGCGTGTATTGGTATTCTAAACATTATTTAGAGATCCGACGTTTCGAACTCTTTACAGCGCTCGTGGTCACGGTTTTGAAAATTCAAAGTCAAACTATTGTTCAATGTTCATATTAAGGTCTTAATAGTAAAATTAGCTTAACAAGTTAGTTGCTTTTTTCGGGCACTGAGACTTGGGGGTTGTTATTGAACATAGCATTTACTCTTAAGTAAAATCACAATCTTCAAAATATGTTGGGGTTTAGAACTTTTTACGTAAAAGCCTGTTATACCTAATTGATTTTTGTCATTTCATTATTCGGCTGAAAGTCATGTAGCTACCTGATTGAGTAGCAAACATGACACGCCTCCCAATTATGATTAATTAATTCGAAGCTAATCTAGTATTCATCGTACGCACATCATTATGATGATTCGCACACCTATCTATATAACAATTGAAATATTAATTGTCAAGTGATCCAGTAATAATTGGGCGGCACTTTTTGCTTTGGATTTGCATAATGACTCTGCCTAAAGAGTATGCTGATTATATTCGTGCATGTTGTTTTAACTAGCCGATAGAAATGATTTATGAGGTGACAGTTAATTTTTGTAGGTTATCTCTGGTTCACTGGTGATAACTAATGGTCAAGTGGAGAAAATATTTTATTTAACAGAGAAAGTCTAACATTATACGTTTTTTGTGACATCATACGGTTTTTATTCAATAGTTTTGTCTCGTCGTGTGTTAAGGATAGTTAACTACATTATACTTCTAGTAAAAAGATATTATAAGTAGGTATAATCAGTTAGCGTTCTAGAGAGTCTTAGTAGAATCGGCGAACCGATGGTAGAATCAAGGTAATTGACGAAATGAAATAGGTTTGTTTTTCCTAACTGACATACGATGATGGCTTAGAGTAGCCTTGTCATCGTCACCAGACTTGCGGGGGAACGGATGGCTCTCACCCCTAGATGAAAAAAGGCATTGACGATTTCTAAGAGCATACATAAAATGCGTATACCTATGAATTATTGACTTTGAAATTCACTTTGTAAATAAAATGTTTTTCCTACAGTGGTTTCCGAGATTTAGTTAGCTTGCAGAAGGAACTTAAAAGTGTATAATTTTTGTATGTATTCATATTAAAAACACAATAAGCGTTTGTTGATACTTGTACATTACAACAATGGCTGTAAATAGCGAATTACGTTTCGTCTGTGTCATTGTTGGAAAACTAAGTGTGAAATACCTCTTAGTTGTATCTGTGTGCGTGTGTCTATGTTGCAGTCACTGGTAAGATTTGATTTCAGGTGTTTTGTGAACTGACTGGGTCGACTTACGTCATCATCATCTTGGCGTTTTCCCGGTTGCATCCTTGCGGAGCCCGGGGTCCGCTTTCCTACTCCTAACTCTGGGTCTGGGTCGACTTACGTACTTATGTTAATATTGGCTGGCTTACTCTATAAAATTGAAAGTTATTTTTCAAGTGATTTAAATATTACACGTTTAAGTAACGTTGCCTACATGTCCACCTGTTATCTTTAACTACTAACATGAGATTAATAAAATTGCGTTGTTAAAGTTGACTTGGGACACCGAACCACAATCAGCCGAAAATAGATTCAAGTCGATGAATCAGTGTGTAAAATTGAGTTTACAGAATTACCAACGAATTGTTAGCCCTATATAATTAAAATCTAACACACAAAACAGAAATCAATAGTTTGTATTATTTCAAACGTAGTCGCAACGTCTTTCAATAGTTTGTATAGTCCCAAACAATACAGGACCTACTTACAACATAGTCGAGTTTAAGATATCCTGATTGCACAAATTACCCGTCACATAGATACTTGTCGGTAACTGGGCGGAATATTCGGCTCGCAAGCTCTGACGTCACGAGCCACTGACCCAACGAGGTCGGCGAATCTATTAGACTATTCTGTATTGCGTCTGATTTTACACTTCTTCCTTCCTACTAGAGCTTCCTTGAAGAAGTTTAAAGACCCGCAATAAAGGATGGAGTTCGCAATGTCAGCGGGTAGACAAGGTCCCAGAGACCATGGAATAGGCCGTTTCGGGTTATTTGCACGGGTAAATTAGCTTTTTTTTTGTTCACGAGTTGAAGCTCAGGCGTTGGTCGTAAATTTTGATTAGTGGCCTAGGGACTTGATTTTTTAATTTCATCATACAATTATATTAACAACGACTACCAGACGATGGGTTTCAATTGTTTTATGATAAGAATTGATGGGAATAACATAAACATAGGACAAATTTTCCGCTAGATAAAATTGACACTAATCACTCTAATAGAAACTGTTAGTGACTGTATCAACCTTTATACCTTTGTCTTTATTGGTAGAATAAAAAATATCCGTATTTATAAAGACTTGTTATGTCGATACGAACGAACAACAACTAAAGTTGCTACGCCGTAGCATTTATTGTAGTAGAATTGCGAAGTGCCAATAAACTATTTATTTTGAATTAGATACTTCTTTTAATTATTTTTTAGCTTTTTGTTTATCTTTTGGGTTATTTCGTATCTAGATAGATAGATAAGACTTAAATGTTTATATTTGTTGAGTTTTCCATATATTTTACACGTTTGGAATTTCTAGTAGTTATCTACTTACTAACTTGTACTAGATAAAAGAGTGAAATATACCAGCTGACTATGACGTGTTAAGCCATTGTTCCATGGTGTTTTTAAGGTCACCGTTGCGAAAATCATACGTCACAATAACCCTCACTAGGTTAACCCGGCCACAAAAACGATGACTAACCCAACCGACAATACTTCTGGTCTATTATTGTTTATGCCCAAGGTACTGTCTGGTATAGGCAATAAAAAATTACATTTACAAGCCGGCCTAGTCCGTGAAGGTCATATTTCGCAATTTAGCCGCGGCACGGCGGTAACTTGGCGGAATACTTCTGTGACATCATGAGCCAGTGACCTGCCGAGGCCGCGGCAAGTATTAGATTAGACAGATTCTACGTCGGAATTGATGACATTGATCCGTAGTTGAACGTAGTTTGAAGTATGAGGAGATTGGGTAGGATAATACAAGAACTCAGGTCCGGTATATACTTTTTTTCTAACTGACTACGATGGTGGCTTGGAGTAGCCTTGTACCACTGGACATGTGGGGTAGCGGATGACTCTCACCTCTTAAGGTCCATAGTGCTTTGGCTCACTAAGCTTTTGTCTATTATTTGCGCGGACATACACATTTGATTTAAAAAAAGACGTGTGGCACTCGGGGACTGCCGTGGTATAGCTATTGCATAACATCGTCCGATTTCGGAGCAGCTCGTCTCGATTCGTGCGAGTTTCGTAGAGTCGTACAATACGTCTAACCGCACGCACACAAACACCGTGCCGAAGTCTACCGAACTGAAACGACGTTAGACGATTGTGAGGTTTTTTTCGTTACGGAATTTCTTGATTCGGTCGACGCGCTCACAGCCCGCAATAAAAGCTATGCAATAGCTTAAAAATTCAAATTTGCGCCCTACTAAGATAAATCCTAGGTAGTATTCCAATTTTGGGTGGGGATATGTGATATGATGTATAGTGAAGTTAGCTTCTATTACTTTATCAAGGATTAGAGTAATAGGATTTAAGATAACCGCTGATTTATCGAGTTGTGTTTTATCAAACCAGGACCTGATAACATACTCCTAGAGATCTGTTTAGTATTTCATAGTAGTGTTATATCTAACCGGATGGTAGTCGGTTTGTGGGGCCAGTTGACAAATTTATCAAACACCTTGAAAGAGGTTCGGTTATTCTGAGTTGAGCTAAAAAATATAGAGGTAGATTATTGGAACTACATAGAACCTTATTAGATAGTAATGGAAGTGTATCTGTGTAGGTAGAGCGTTGATAGCCTAGCGGATAATGCCGGGACGTAATAAAGTAACAATGCCGAGAGGCAGCCAGTTCGAGCCCACGTTCAAATGTGTTTTCAAATTCCAATTTAATATGCATATACAATAATCTGGTTAATCCAGGGAACACACTGCATTTTTTATCGTCCCAAGGTGTCTCTCGTTGTGTGAGGCCAAATAGCCAAACCGCAGGGAAGACAGTGAAGAATGCTTCAGTGTACCACTGTTCCCTTACCACCAGCGGAGAGCAGGAAGAACCCGGAGGTTTTAGCCGGTAAAAGTCCGGCATAACCACAGCGTTGCCCCAGCGCTATGGTATCCATGAGGATTTCCCCGGGTGAAAAAAAAAGGGGACACATTGCATGAGATTCCTGATCTCATCATTGAAGGAGCCCTATGATCAACAGTGGACGTGTATCAGCTGATATGATAATGTAGGTTTGTTAGATTTGTACGATGGTAAGCAGACCTTCAGGGTGAGTGCGACAGGCTCAATACGGTCTATTGTGCCTTTCGATCTCATATGTGGATCTCACTACCGCTTACCATTAGTTGTAGTGAGGTCATCTTTTTGGCCTATTATCTTCTTCTCTTCTTCTTTTTCTTATCGTATGGTTGATGAACAACCTGGTGTCAGAGTTTAAGCCGCCCGTAGGCCTCTGACACCGTTGAAAAATCTCTCAGGTGTGCTAGTTTCCTCACGATGTTTTCCTTCACCGTTAAAGCGCCGAATAATGGTACATATGAATTTCAAATTTGAAAAACACATTGGTACCTGGCGGGGTTTGAACTGGCGACCTCTCGCATGGCAAGCAACGACCTTAACCACTCGGCCATCGACGCTTTTGACCTATTATAAAAACCCCTGACCAGCGTGATTGACTAAGCATTATCGCCTCAGTTTATAGTAGGCAGGGCCTATATAGTATAGACTCCTCTGTGAGGTACTATATGGGTTGATGATGATGATAAATGCACCTGTGGAGTAACTGTTGAGGCAATTAATATACAAAACTGTATATCGTGACATGTATAATGTATTCCACGATAAATACCATTGACGTAAGAGTCTGAATACTGTATATTTATTATATACCACCTAGTAATTTTCATTTTTGCATAGTTTTTGTCTTCAGTTTTAAATTAGGTTCCATTTTTTTGGGTTAAATAATTGTTTTTTTTCAGTACGAGTGGGTTTCATGGTAACAACATCAAGTTATAAAAGAAGGTCACATTGAAGCCTTATCATAGTAATTCTGGTTTCTTCCACATTATTACTCGTCTGCAGCGTATACCTAACTTTTATTATAATATACATAAGAAGTAGTTAGTATGGTCAGGGTTGTACACCAAGTAGTCAAATGAGATATATTTTTGGTGACTCTGAATAACTATCATCAATTAGAACCTAACTCAGTTTAGTCTTCACAAATCATGTCGGTGCCCAAATCTGTGTTTTGTGTAGTCAAGCTGAACTATTCCGATAGTTTTTCCTCAAGTCAACGAATCGACCGCCTTAAATAAATCCGAAGGACAAAACGTACTTTAAATTACCATTTAAATTTTTATTTATGTGTTGATTATGTTCGTTCATATCACCGAGTCACGTACGTATGTCAAGATTTTTTGGCGATTTGGACGAGTTTCCTAAATATTTGAGTTAGTATTTGATTTCTTTTAAGTTACATTCGATTGGTAGGTACCAATACTTGTCTATTGATCGAACGCGGAAGTCTTATTTATCTGCGGTTTACATTAATTTAATTAAGTTATTGTTGACAATTTATGCGAACACTTTGCAATTAAATCGCGCATGTACTAATGTAGTTCACAAATTGTACCGTAGTTACTAAGACTACTTTAAAAATTACTATTACTTTGCAAGCTTATTTTTAAATGTTTTTAAATTGTTTAGTTGATATTATTTAGTTAACTAACAATCTTTTCAATTAACAAAGTTGTGAACCTTCCTGCTTTAGCGAAGCTGTCGATAAAATACCTATATTTACTTGGTATACCTACTATTTTATTTTGTTGTTTTTCAATGCCTGTTTTTTTTCTGAAGGCGCCAAAAGTTAGAAGTGACATTATTTGTATTCTCAGTACATTTTTCCTCATATACTCTGTGTTAAGTCATGCGCAACGCACCTATACTTTTTTTGTTCTTTGTAAAATTACAGTTTACTCTTTTTAATAGTTATTTGTTTAATTTTGGTCCGTGTCTCCGAAGTATTTATGTTTCCGATTTCGGAATATGTGTTAACTCAAATATTGGATTATTGTTTGTTAAAATTCTTGGTAACGGAAACTGTGTTGTCTGACTGGAACCTATAGTTCGGCGTTAGGGCAAGGCAGTTTGTACAATCGTGTGGTTCGTTTTGACAGGATTCATTTACATTGACAAAATAATATTTCTGCGTCAAGAATTATTTGTTTATGGTACTTGAAATGTGTACTAGTCACATAATGAGGGTAATTGCGTATGAGAAATTCGTCCAACTGCAGCATAATTGGTGAATATTGACAATGTCTGTCAATGTCTCGTCAAAAATAACCAATCATGCTGCAGTTGGACCTCACGCCTACGTATTGCCATCTAGTGAATTTCTCGTACGCGTTAAATAACCCCCATTGAAACTAATTTGACATTATTATACAAATGAACCTCTTACTGTGGACGGCTCAAATATTTGGTGTCATCAACTTATAGTTTCATTTTATTTTGAAAAATATTGTGGTTCTCTTACGAGTCGTCGTCGTGAATAGGTTTACTGGGGTAACCACGTTAAAAACCGGCCAAGTGTGAGAAAAAAAAACCATAGTTTTTGTATGAGAATCCACTAAAAAGATGTTATAGACGCTACTGAAATACATCAGTCGTGAAAATTTTAACTGTCTAGTACAATCGCACGGGGGTCTGGAAGCTTTTGAAAATACAACTTTATCAACTATTTGCATAGCTGTATCTCTGAAATGGTGAATCTATAGTCAACTTATAGTTTCATTTTATTTCGAAAAATATTATTGTTCTCGTACGAGACCTCAAACCTTCCATCGGTGCTGAGTGATGATATTAATAATATAGGTGTACCTTTTACCGCTCAGTGATAATTTAAACAAACATAAAAAAAAACCTGTTAAAAGTAACAATGGCGATCCAATGCAGACCATTCGTACGTTCCGCCGTCCATTATTTAGATAAACGTTTGTGGACGCCCATTCACTTTCGTTCCCGGCGGAATGGCGTGTAAATCCACGGTATTACCGTAGTCTCGGTTTCCTCGGTCAGGTCAGTTTTCGCTTGTAACCGCTGATTTAGAATTGAATTATGTTTGATGATGACACGGTCCCATCGGTGTACAGCTGTAGGGTTTGTTTTTTTTAAATTCACAACGGAATGGATGAAAGAGAAAAGCTGATTGCGTAGGCATCATGGCCACCAATGTAGAAGAAGCAATCAAACAAATATAACACTAATCTTGTATTTTTTTTATACTCGTTTTATGGTGGCATAGAGTAGCTATTATATTGGTCTTCGAAATCATATAATTATAGAAATTTGTGACGTTTACCAATATTCCGCATGGAATTCAAATAATAAAAAAAAATGATACTAACTAAGATCCTCCAATAATGTTTTTCAACTGTTAATTATTTCGCGTCCTATTTGAATGGGGATTACACGTTTAACATATGTATTTCAATCGAACGACATGTTGATTGACTTAAATCATCTTTGACCTAATTTAGGGATAACCCCAAAATTAGGTCAGTTGTTACTTTTGTTTGTTGTTTTAGAACTTCATCGGGCTCTATTGTGAATTTGAAATTAGAATAGACATCGTTCCCATTCACACACTTTGATGTGCATTTTCCAAATTTTAATTTACTTAATCGTATTTTCTTTACATACGTCACAAAATTAAAGCTTCGTCTGAAGTTGTATTATACAAATGTGAAAAAAAAAGCTAGTACTTCAATAGTGTTCTAGCACCATGGGTTTTTCGAAAGTGAAATTAGTACCTAAATTACGAGTAGGACTCAGAAGATTTAATCTAAATTTGGTCGGACGAAATTTTATTTTTTTATTTTTAAGTGTTAAGTTGAACTCAATTGTAAATTTGAAATAAGATAAAGACATCATCTCAATTAACACACTTTGTGGCGTCTATTTCCAATTTCAAATTTATTTTACTCGTCATTTGTTTTACTAAACATCGCCAGAATTATTCGCATGTGAAAAAAAAGAAACCTTAACAGCCAGCATTTCAATAGTTTTCCGGAAAATCGCCTGAATTATTCGAATGTGAAAAAAAGAAAACTGTAACCGGCCAGCATTTCAATAGTTTTCCGGCACCATAGACTGTTTGAAAGTGAAATTACCTTCCTGACCCTGATTGTGGCGTTTGGCCCGTGACGGCCTTGGCGGGTCAACATGCCGTATGGGGTCTCGTAAACGTACGATGGTGTAAATATTTACGTTTATGGCAGCGTGGTGCCGGAATCGATGGGAACCTTGAGGTCGCCGAGCGATTTATTGGCGGGAGCTGTGGGATCTGCGGGTGGATGGTGACGTGCTGGGATGGCGGGTACTTTACACTTTGTGCGGATTTAGGGATACATTATGATGTGTTGAAAGAATTTACTTGACTTGTGCTTAGTACTGTCTTTTATGTACGCGAACACTACACGTTTGAAATAAAAAAAAATGTGGATTTAATTCGCGTCTATTTTAATTCTAAACATATTATTTATGTGATTTGATCTGTGCTTTTGTGACTTATTTGGTATTTTGTTTGTGTATTTGACAAAGAAATCTATCATACCTGAGCATGTCTACTTAAAAGCTACAACAGTATTCGTATTGGTTCATGAACTATTTCCTAGGGTAAGTGACTATGTAGGTTCTCTCGTTTTAAGATACGATATCCGGATTAATAGATATACTTATAGGTTCCCTTCGTTTTGAGATACGATAAATCGACGATAATTAATCTTAAAGGTAAGTATTTGAGCTTATTTGTAGTTGCTTGAATATCAATGAAGGATAGCACAAAAAACTAAATATTGTATAAACAATCAATAACCGTTTTTGTTTTTTCTCTGTTGTTTGTGTATAAAAACTTTGAATTATTTAATTCGATCGTAGCTGCGTAGTACGAGTGTGAGAAATCGATTAGTATCGATACTAATTCCGGATAGTGACGGTTAGGGCGCGATTCTGTCGCACGGTTGACATTTGAACACAACTTGTCCAAATTAGGAAGTAGAATTTAAAATATCTATTACAATCGATTAGCCGATAGAGGCACGTGCTTTTATTTACACTAGCTTTAAGTCGTCGGAGTAAGGTTGATTGTTGTCTGGCACATTTCTGCACGTGATGCTACTATCTTTGTTGATTTAAACCGCGAATTTTACCTCCGCTTGAACAAACTTTGCTAAAATATTATTGGTATAGTATAAACGTTTCTGCGCTCTTCTACACATTTCTGTGAATATGAATGAACTCAAGTTATATCGATTTTGATAAATATGAGTTAGTGAATTTGTGTTTTTTCATTTTTACCCATTTGTACAAAAATATTGAGACGTCATAAGATACTAAAAGGAGGATAAATTATGCTTAAATGTATAGTCTAAAAAATAAATATTAAGTGCAATTTTATATACGTGTCTGTATGTGCTATTATTATATATTTTAGTATATTTCACAGTTGAATTTGATCTATAACACAAGTGTTACCTTAACTTATAACCTGAAAAACCCTCATAAGATACGGATGTAAAACCTTAACTTATAACCTGAAAAACCCTCATAAGATACGGATGTAAATGGATATTATAAAACATCCCTTTAAAAATATATTGTCGTTATTAAATTTGCCTTTTAAGGAGTTTACTAATACCGACATTTAGTAAACGTGCGAATTCGTTCCAAATTGTACCAAAAATGTTTTACTAAATAGATGCTCATATACCTTATGTAAAGTATGAATAAATATTCCGCAAAATTTTAGTTAATTAGCGGAAACGTGTTCAAATGTGTTAAAGTCAATGTTACAGGCGTGCCCTTCGCGAGTACATTAATAGACATTACTACCTGTCACCTAGACACGTGACGTCAAATCCTAAGCAGGGGTAACGACCTGTCAAGGCCAGTACGATCATAGTAGCGACGCCATTCAGTGGGATTTACACCTAACGATTAAGGTGTAACGGCCGAATTCGGAAGACAATTGAATGTTTGACAGTTGAACGGCCGAATGCTGAAAAGACAATTGAAAGTTTGACAGTTGAAGGATGCTCCAATTCATATGGAGTTGGGAGTTTTGAATTCAGAACATCTTAATCGACAAAGCGTTCAAATATCTTATCATCCGTGCCGGAAGTTACATCATACATGTTTTTTTAATGGCTGTAATCTACCACTTATACATGGTAAACACTTATGAATGTTTTTGGACTTGAGTACTAGATGTAGAGCAATATCACATAATTTGATCTGATTCCGAGGTTGCTAGGGCTTGTGGTACGGATATCAAGATTGTGTGTTAATCTGCGGTGATATTTAAGGATTCAATCACCAGTACTTACTTCTTACATACATTGTACGATGTGTTTGCGGGTGTGAGCGTAATGCTGATAGTTCGATATTAACCCTAAATCGCTTATGCCCACCACATAAGGACATAGTCCACCACGTTTACCTTAAACGCGCTGTTGACGATATTCCAACGTTTCGGCACCGAGTATCTTATGTTTTGGTTGCTAACAATTACGAAGTTACCGGTAGTACTGTGTGAATCCTATCTAAACAAGTTCTATCGAGTTGGTATGACGCGAGCGTTTTTTCGAATTTGAAGGTTGCACGCGCCAGCCTGGCTCAGTTTAGAGTTTATTGTTTTGGCGGTATGCTGTTGAACTTGGCCTTTGTTTATTGTTTACTATGCTAGTAATAGCGAGCCATAAAGCTATCTTGTCATGAGAAATCGGATTGGAAATCCAGGAATTCTGCAGCGCTATTGTACACTGATGATACGGATTAGTCGCTTGTTTCGTTAAAAAAGTTCAAAATAATTTACTAGAAGCGATGAAAGACGAATCGTAAACTTAAAATAAGTATTATATTTTAACCTGGATTTATAATAAAACTACTGATTATTATTGCTTATTTAAAAGGTAATTATATTAGGTTGAAAGGAAGAACAAATCATACAGAATCACTTGTACCAACGACACGATTTAACAGATCTCCCACAAAAATCTTGAACTATTCTCCACTCGCCACTCCAACACTTCGAATGACCGTTTATGCAGAGCATGAATTACGGAGATCCAACTCGGTTGGATCCCTAAGGGTTCAATGGGACGTCCCTAATTCAATTGCACAGGGCAAACGAGGAGTTTTATAGTCACTGTGTGACACCTACGCTGGAGCCTGGAGACGGGCAAATGGCAAATGTCAGTGGAAAGATCGCCGGTCTGATAGACTAAGTTTTGATTTCACGAGAGATTTGTTATAGCTCGCGCAAAAATAGGGGTGTTTTAACTTGAACCGCGAGTAATATTAAATAGCTGTTACTGTTATTTAATTGGCTGTGAGATAGTTAGTTATTTTTTATTTTTATGTTAATCTTAACTTGTCTTTTTTTTAGATTTTTATTTCAATTTTTGATCGGATCTTTGGCATGTTTTGGTATAGAAGTTAAGTAACCTACTGATAGTATCTTTTGTTAATCGTGTAGGCCACAGATTTAGGGGTGAGGGCCATCCGCTCCCCCGCAAGTCCGGTGATGACGACGAGGCTACTCCAAACCGTCATCGTACGTCACTTGGGAAAAAAAAATAGGCCACAGGCTCTGACTGTTATCATTGCTAACAATACCTCAATTTCATGTTTTCTTGAGTTTCATGAACTAAGAAAACTTATCACCATAGCGGAGACATGACGATAAGAAATGAATTGTGGTTTGATCCTGATGAATCCAATAAAGCCATATACCTACAATAACTATTGTGTCGTACCAGTTCATTTTTTTGACGCATAATGCAAAAATATATAACTTTCATAAAGAATGTGACCTAATATCTTATATGACCATATTGACCATAGTCTTGTTGTGATTTCCATTAATTATTAGGCACACGTGAACTGAACTGATTTTGGGTAAAGACTAACTTTTTGAATTCGTGTATCCAATACTGGATAGATCAATGTATTTTAAATAAAAAAAAAATAGTGACAAGTTCATGCCAACCCGAGCTCAAAGTATAAATCACTTATCAAACGGACATATAAATACTGGAGCCATTATCTAGAAATTAATGAGTGGAAATATTCGTACCGCAAGAACGACATTGCCTCATGGGGCTAATCCGGGTATGTTAATCATAACGCAATTATTGTGTACACATGCCTTAATTGTCTCCGTGTGAAGATTGGCTGTTGCTAACCTACTTATATTTAGGATTTTAAGTTTTTTTTCAAATTGATGGCGATGCGAGGTTCGTAGATCTAATGTCAATGTGGCCATGTGTTAAGAGTGTAAGACTCTTCTGAACAGTTTTACAGATGATATGAACTTCTATATCTTTCATTATCGTTATCGCACAGAAATGCTTTTTGTATAAACTCCAAAGCGTGGGATGCTGTGATAGTATCCAAGCTTAGAAGTTGCCCAGCCCTGCTAATTCTTACTTAGTCCAAAGAAAACAGATTAAATTTTTACTAAAAGATGGCTTATGAATTGAAGTAACCCTCCTGACCGATGCAAATAAAAAAAATGTATTTTATAACAGTAAAAGCTGACATTCTTTACCCGGACCTGGCCGACTAATTGATCTTTTGACTTAATTTTACATGCGACAATAGAATTTTTATGAAACCGCATTGCATTATTTGATATTCATACAATCCATGGCGAAGGAATTATTTTTATGAAGGCATTTAAAGTAATGCAACAACGTCTTGTGTGCATAAAACATCAAATTATTTAGTAAATAATGTGTAGAATGCACTTAAGCAGGCAAATTATGCGGTAGTGAGGAATGCCAATTTTATGACATTATTTTACTAAATAATTCGTTGCGTGTTTTAGTGTTATCGTTGGACTATGCATTTGTCATTGCCTCAGTCCCTTATTCAGCCATTAAATATACTTATTCCCTGAAATATTTAGTCCGTTTCTTGGTCTGTCCGTACTGTATAATAATGAATAAAATAATTACACAACATTACATACATTGATCTGATCCCGTAAGCCGAAGTCGTAAGTAGCTCAAGCACTTGTGTTACGGATATAGGAATCGACAGTGGATACTCAAATATATTTAATAAAAAACCCAGAAACGGAAAGAACACCGATATTCGTCACACAAATTTGTCGCGGGTAGGAATCGAATCCTTCGAACCTTAGAATTTCAATAGTTAAATAGGTAAAAATGTAATGATCAA
Source organism: Maruca vitrata (assembly GCA_039566165.1). Classification (NCBI taxonomy): domain Eukaryota; kingdom Metazoa; phylum Arthropoda; class Insecta; order Lepidoptera; family Crambidae; genus Maruca; species Maruca vitrata. The sequence goes on along the minus strand of CM076922.1, from coordinate 13,905,639 downwards.
TATCGTGGAACATACTAAAAAATAATGTCAACTCGGACGTCCAGCTTAAGTATCTAACGGCAAATATAATATGTGGCCGGCGGAATGCAAAACTACACAAGTGCATTTTATCGCATGCCAAAGAAATCAATTACACCGTGCGCCGCGTGCGCACACACGTGATGACGATGACCGAGTGATGCCTATCGATAGCTATCGATAGTTATCGGTGGTTATCGATAGCTATCGGCGGTCATCGATGTTCGCTGCCAGCGCTATCCAAGCGATACAGTTCGGCGATCGCTAAGGCACTTCCGTTATCGATTTGATACTTTTTGAAATTTAGAACGTTTTTGAAGAAGACGACTTTTATTATTCGCTTCTTAAACAGGCTATGGTATAATTTCTCTTCGCACTGGAGACCTTATGGTATTTGAAACTTATGAGGAACGATCACGCTCCAATAACACAACTTACGTTTGGAAATGTATGAGATCTTTGCTGCTCTCGTCCATAGTCACAAAACGTCTTGTATGTAGTAGATTTCACTAGGGATCTCTACTTGATATTCGGCTGTCCCTGTTGGCTTTACCAATCTTTGCGTACAGGCTAGGTATGCGAACCATCTGCTCCCTCATGTCCAGTCATGATGATAGATAGACTTGGAGTAGCCAAGCCATCATCGTAGTCAGTTGGGAAAAAAATGCTACATAACCCTTAGATTGAAACCATATAAAGTCAAAATCAAATGTCTTACAACAAAAATGTCCTGCATGTTTACCTTTCGGGGTGAGATCCATCCGCTCCCCGCAAGTCCGGTGATGATGACGAGGCTACTTCAAGCCATCATCGTAAGTCAGTTAGGAAAAATAAATGTGTGTTTATTATGTTCTATTGAAAACCATCTTATCGAGATAGTCTTGTCTTCTACATAGTCATAGGATTATGTAGAAGGCACTGATAGTGCACTGTTGTGTTTATGTTGTTTAGTGTGCAGTTAATCTTATTGACATTCACACGGCCACCATGGGATTCCTATAGTGTCTTCAATGGTGAATGCGTCGGTTTGTATGCGCGCGCGCAGGTTGACTCTCTATGCGAATTCGCGCACTGATTAGGTGTTATCAAGATCATTCAGTCCTTGGCATTCTACGGACGTGCTTCGTGGCCGTTAAGTTATGGGATCGATACGTTATCAACTAAGTTAAGGTGAATGTCAATGGTATGCATATGTTTGTTGTACTTTAGAGTCTACATTTGTTGTTTGGATCAAGCATCAAGAGCTGCAAGCTTTTGACAGCTTGATATAATCTTTAATTGTCACTAATAAGATCTACATTTACTTACATCGACATCAAAGACGTTGGCAGGTTTGAAGACTGAAATTGTACATTTCAGTCAACGTAATATTACGTGATAGAGATGTCTTTCAGTGAAGGGAAGCCCATAAATGTGTTTCTGTTTGTACGATATATATCTGCAGCCGTATAAGTAAGTAGGTTAAACATTTACGAGATGTAAAAGCTTTTTAGATCTGTGCTACCTATGTATTTATAATTGTTACTTCTTCGAGGGCATATTCTAAAAACCTCATATGTGGATCTCACTACCGCTTTTCATGAGGATTTTTTTTTCGTGAGGTCATCTTGTTAACCTATTTATATAAAGGAAAAGCATGAAAACAATAAGAAAAACTTAAACTGCCAATTATCGACATGTTAATTATTTGCTCATTCGCCTCCCGCGTTGTAAGCAATTCTTTTAATATATTGCGTTACCATTGAGAATGAGTTTGATTCGGTTAATATAAAACAAAAACGTGGTGTGCGGCGTTGTGTTGCGTAAGGCAAGGGAAATAGGATCTTATGCGGTGTTTTAATTTTGTTGTTGACTGATATGTAACTTTTATACGTGCAAAAAGTGATAACATTGTCTGAATTCTAAGAAACATTGCAAAATTAAAACTTATTGCAGGTATTTCCGCGATATGGTAATAATATCAAACGTCTTTTTTTTGACAAATGACTAAAAAAAAAATTTTGGGTCAGAATTAACCACTTCGAGTTGTTAAAAGTGGGTTCTCTCATTGTTACAGTAAATGACCAGTAGCTTAGTCCCACTACGATATTTTCGGCATCACGTCCGTCACCTTACTTTTTAATCCTTTTACTTCTTTTTTTACGCGGAGAATGCTTTACTTTACGTTACTTTTAGAGTCTATCCTAGAGTTTATCCTAGAGTCCTCCGTGGTCACTAAGTTGAGAAGCAGGCAGAGTCCAGATAAGAGTGGAAATTGTTTCACAAACAAAGCAAAGCTCTTCAATTAAATAAATAAACCTACATGTATGGGATGATAAACAGTATCACTAATTTGACCCGACCTGAGAATTGAACCCGGGACCTTCTCTCAGTCGGCGTTTGCCGCCAACACCAAAGGAGACGAGTCAATAACAACTCCTTTACAAGATGTTACAATCGCCCGGTTTCACTACTGCATCTAGTCATCGATTAACAACACTATTGTAATTTCGATTGTCGGTTCCGAGAATCGGAATCGTTCATTTGGCAATCGTCACGCGTGCAATTCGGCCGGTCACAACCTCATTTATAGTGCGGGAGGTCATGAAGATTTTCTGTCACTTTATTAACTAACTGGTGGCGCATCGACCCCAAAATGGTTCTTGGCTACCGAAAATAAGAGTCTTTATTTCGGTGCTAAGCCAGTTGTCGACGTTAAGCTCACGCAGATACTTGCCGATGGCAGGTCATCGGTATATAGCACGTCTCACCTAGACTGTAAATTAGTACACAGTTAGTAAACTTGTGGTTAAGTTAGTTGAGTACTAGAGTCGCCCATATTTTTTATAAAGGACTTTTTCGAAATTTTTTCCATAAATCGACAGATGGCGCATGCCAAATTGCTTTTTTTGTAATGGCATACCTTGGAACAAGTCTACTAATCAGCTTTTTAAGTTACCATAGATGTACAAAGTAGTCGTTATGTACAAAACAAAACATTCAAACAATCGTACGCCTCTCGTACTAAGACAACCTAAGTTAGATTCATTCGAGATACGCAGGTGAACGCTCTATTTGAGTTGAAGGCCAAGATCGACTTAGTTTTTTTACAATATTATATTAGTACTTACTTATACGTACATTCGGGCTATCGACCTGTCGAGAAAAAACCATACAAGTGTGTTAAGGCTTCGCATGTTGTGTGTTCCGTATACGTATTTATTCTCGGAGTACGGGGAAACAATTCTGGATTTTTAAAAGATTACGTGGTAGACATATGGCTTTATATGCGTTGCCATTATTTTTGGTTGATCCAAACTTTTTTTGTCACCATCCAAATCAGACACAATGTCTAAGCCGCATAGTTGTGTTTTAATAACTCCACTCTATGTAATATTATCTCTCTTGCTTATGACCTGATCATCGTCTTGTAGGGTAGGCTCGAGCCCCCTAGGTGGATAATTCTAAGGGCTAAATTCAATCCAATCAATAGTACAATAAAGCATTAATTATTTTCATTCCAATCAAAATGTTAGAGAAAACGGTTTCGTTGACACTTGCAACAGTTCCAAAATATTCGGAGCTCGTTAATATAATAAGGAAACATGATAAAAAAACACATAATAAGGAAACATGGTCCATATCCCGGTCATTCTCAGTATTGTAATGTGTGAAGTTTTTATATTACTTTTATTTGATAAGGCTCAATTGGTTTCATCGCAAATATTCAAGGATATCGTCAATGGGAACCCCAAAAAATAACTCAAAGAAAATCTGCGTTCGGATTCGTACTACGCGCCGTGAATACGATTTGCTTGTGTGTTGGTTTTTGGGAAACTTATGGCTACGTAAAGATGTAACTTTATTACCTTATTTTGTAAGTCCGCGGAAAACGAGCCGCGATGGAGTAAAGTCTGCATCCTAAAATGTATGTACGATTTTTTTGCTATCAAAATCTATTACGTCTTATTTTGAATACTTCTGGTGTGAGTTTTGTTGTGTGATTTTAAGCATTATCTGTTCTAAATATTTGTCTTTATGGGTCTACACGCGTTATTAGCAGTAGCAAATACATAGCTACTTACTGCCCGACGTTTCGACTGGGTTACACCAATCGTGGTCGCGAGCGAACACGCTATGTATTTGCTATGAGCTATGTATTTGCTACTCCTAATAACGCGTGTAGACCCATAAAGACAAATATTTAGTGTAATGGAACGCGAAAGTCTAAAATCATACATTATCTGTTCTGTCAAAAATTGTTATTGAAATTTTGTATTTATGCTTTGTATCAAGAACAAAGTGCAGATTAGTTGCATTGTTTACTGTGATGATATACTATCATGATAACTTAAAATGTGCACTATTATTTTATTTGTTTATCTTTTTTTTTTCGATCCGCACATAGAAGTCACTTCCTACCATTGCTACGATTTTGGCAAGTTTTCTCTGCTTCTTTTTCTTTCGAAAAATCTATCATGCAAACTCTATCTACCAATACGGACTAGAACAATTTAACCCTTTCATAGGCGTAGCGTGGTAAAATATTTCATTCGCTTTGGACCTCATCACTCTTTCTTTTGCCTGCTAAAGAGTTAAAAACGTCACACATACTCAGCTCCAAACGTTCGCTCCTTTCTCATCGGAGCAAGTTCAAATACAGACGCGGGTTCAATACGCCATCGTTGTGTATGTGTATCCAAACGTATGGAAGGTCGCTTGAATCAAACCTAATTGCTTCGAATGATTAGTCGCCAGACAGATTTGGTGAACACCATTATATGTTAGAGTAGGTTTATTTAAGGTACAGTGGTCGTTAGTACAGTGTTACAACTTCTTGCATATGAGTTCCAGTAAGACGTATGTTTGTTATGTTACATTTGAAATCTTCATGTCATTCGAGACTAAGTATTTATTTACATGCTTCTATTTGTGATAATAACATTTTGCGAGAAGATGTTGGTTGGTAATTTTGGAAAAAGATTACTTTTCCTTTAACGCAGTCAGTTACAGGTTCGGAATTTAAGCGTGTATTTAAAACTACATTATCTCATACTGTTTTACATTTTTAAACTGTGCGTTGTATCAAGTGACCACTTGCTCTTGAACTTTGAATCAAATATGTCTGTCGTCATTAAATAGTAAGCCTTTTTATAATCAATCCTAAACCGATTAAACCTTTTTATGCTGATGTTAAAACAAAAAACCCTAATCGTACTTAGACTTTATTTTTGATCTTATTGATATTCATTTTGATGTGGTGAAACTGTGGACTGATTGATTTTTTCATTTTCTAATTTGCATTTTACGCCAAATTGTCAAATAAAACTTACTTAAAATATAAACATTTACCGGTGTAAATTACCATATTATTTATTCCACTTTAGCTTTAATCCCGCAATCTAATTTATTTCAATCTAGTGGTCCCGGCGAATTTCATACCGCCAATACTGATTCTTTTTCTATATTTTCTCATTGAAACCTTCCCTGGACGACGACGAACATTTTAAAACCAAAATTACCTAAATCGGTCCGGGCGTTCTCGAGTTTTAGTCAGACTAACGAACGGCAATTCATTTTCTATACTTCTATACTAATCTATACTAATATTATAAAGAGGAAAGATTTGTATTTTTGTATTTTTGTATTTTTGTATTTTTGTATGTTTGTAATGAATAAACTCAAAAACTACTGGACCGATTGCAATAATTTTTTCACCATTAGAAAGCTGCATTATTCAGAAGTAACATAGGCTATATAATATTTTAAAAAAAATTAGGGATCCTTACTAAAACTCCAATAATGTAACCCAAGGTGTAAAAAATTTACCTGAAAAATTCCTTACGTCGCGTACGCTGCGATAACTATTCATGATAGAACAAAATCATTTACTACGACTTTGTAGAACTTATCATTATCTATAAAAAGTGTCGCGACAGCATATGTCTAAATATTATAGTTATGTCACAGTAAGCGGTTTTTTATTCGAAAAATTTAATTTATATGCCGCCACATGAAAATGCTCTTTATTTGTACCTTGGTATTAATCCTTATCAAAATAAATTACTTTATATGCAAGACGGCTTCAATACCTATTTATGACTTTTTGAATTATTCAATTCGGACATTTCATTCGGAAGATATCACGAGTTTAAAAATGCAAGTATTACAAAAAAGTCGCGTGGTTGCCGCCACCGCGCTCAGTTAGCCAGCATGCGATGTAGGCTCCATGTAAGCATCACTGGGGTACGGGGGAGTCAATGTAATATGTAATATAATATATATATATATATAATAATATTATAAAGAGGAAAGGTTTGATTTTTTGTTTGTTTGTTTGTTTCGAATAGGCTCCGAAACTACTGCACCGATTTGAAAAAATCTTTCATTGTTGGAAAGCTACACTATCCCTGAGTGTCATAGGCTTTTTTTAGATAAAAATAAATTTCTCTTACGGGGTTAAAATATATTACATAGAGATAGAGATATCCCCGAAGCGAAGCGAGGGCGGGTCGCTAGTTATTTATAAAAATATTATAAGAAGAAGAAGATAATCTTTGTTCCCATCACTAAGAAAAACAAAAACAAACACATTTTTAGCACTGTCTACCAAAAATTCTATTCGAATTTCGCACGATTAAAAAAAAAGTTATAAAATATTCGAAAAAAGAACCGCGCAAAAAGTATCGTACCCACGTAACAATGTCAACAAGTGCGCCACACCTACCAGAGGTGTGTACAAACAAGCGGCGAAGCGGATTTCAGTAATCGGTCGCTCGGCGGCATTGAACTTCGTGTTAGTTCAAATCTGAGGCTACGTCGGTCGGAGATTCGGAATTCAAACTTTTTAGATGCGTTCGAACTAGACAACTTAGAGATTCAAACTTTTTAGAATAGTATTTTTTATGCATGTTATTCTTAATTTGAAGTTGAATTTTTTTGTTACAATACTCGCGTAAACCAGCCAGTCTTTCTTTGCTAGCACCCCCCGTGAGGGGTATTATGATATTTTTACCATTCAACTTCTTCCGAATATTGATCCAAAGATGGAGTAAAGATTGTTTTACTATTCCTGAATACACTTAATTTGGATTTTGGTGTTTATTGATATGATTTCCTAACTATGTTTTTGAGTTTTTAGTTTCATGAATAGAGTAAATTGAGAAATACCATATTTTCCAACAATAAATAATAATAAATAAAATATTTATTAGAACTTAAAGTCTACATTACATTTAGAGTTCAAAGTAACAATATGTTTGCCTGAACTAGGATTTTCCTGTGTTTCAGGCAGATAGACATAAGAACAGCCGATATAAGAATGAACCTGGATAAAGAAATTTAAGTAAGATTGTGTTGGCCAATTTTTTTAAAGTCTGGCCTGAACATTTTATTCCGTAGCCAGTTTACTGTATCTTCATAATCTTTCTCCATTTTTTATTCCGTAGCCAGTACACTGTATCTTCATAATCTTTCTCCACTTTTGTTTTTTCAACCCCGCAGAAGTATTTATGTTAATATTATTGCTGGTTCCGTGTTGCGACCCAAAGGGGGGCTTAGATAATAAGTCGGACTTGTAGAGATCATAGTGCTTGTGTTTAGAAATGTAAAGTTCTATTTACTTACATAGGGACTAAGTTGTGTTTCAGTCGTTATTGTGCAAACTTGAAAATACCCTTTCTTCCTCGCATAATTTCGTGGCTGGATTAAATCCAGCCTAGAGTTTTCAATATAAGGAGATTTATTGATCATATACAACGTAATCAATACATAGTATAAAACAAAGTCGCTTTTGCTGTATGTCCGTATGTATGCTTAGATCTTTAAAACTACGCAACGGATTTTGATGCGGTTTTTTTAATAGATAGAGTGATTCTTAAGAAAGGTTTGTATGTAAAATTTACCCGAAGCGAAGCGAGGGCGGGTCACTAGTAATAAATAAATCAAGCTGATTAGGGAAAGATTTACCAATAACTAACTAAAGCTACATTATTTTGTATATAAAAGATTTTCTAAGTGATATTCTATTGATTTTCCATCCTCAGTGCTAATATTTTTACGGATGCAACCTCGTGTATCCCTTACTGAGTAAATATTGAACTTCCCGTATCGGGATTGCAGAGGAATGGAAATCTACACGTGCTGTATCCTTATTTCCTTAAAGACATGACCTTGGGCCCTTAAAGGGAGACTCTTCGGTAAGGGCAGCTCGAGCCATCTTAGCTGTTCCATACAAAATTAATTAGATGCTGGACAAAAGTGGATAGAAGTGGCAGTCTATGGGAAATTCTGAATTGATTTGTACATGTAAATGTATGTGAATAGCTTATCGCATACAAGGTATAACATTTACCATGTATGCAAGGCGGAATAATGTCTAACCAAAGCTTATGTTTTTCTTTTCAGGTAAGCTGTAGACTCGTTGATAGTATACAAGTAATTACTGACTACTGAGGTGAGATCGTAAACACAAACTCTTGGACAAACATGTCCCATGCCCCAAGAAAAAAAAAAAGACGTGTGGCACTCGGGGACTGCCGCGGTATAGCTATTGCATAGCATCGTCCGATTTCGGAGCAGCTCGTCTCGATTCGTGCGAGTTTCGTAGAGTCGTACAATACGTCTAACCGCACGCACACAAACACCGTGCCGAAGTCTACCGAACTGAAACGACGTTAGACGATTGTGAGGTTTTTACGGAATTTCTTGGTTCGGTCGCCGCGCTCAAAGCCCGCGATAAAAGCTATGCAATAGCTTAAAAGGAGGTTGATGTCATACCGAAATGTGTGTCTGTCTAGTACTGAAGATCATGAACTGGTGAATCGTTTTCCATGTTTGATAATAATAAATTTGTGTCCTGTTGAAGTATTTTCCGAATTCGCACACGATGCGTAATGGAATCGTATTATACCACGAGAACGGTACAAGTCCATCACCATCGTCATCAGCCCATAAACGTCCACACTGCTGGGGCACGACGGTCCTATCCTAAATTAGGGCGATAAGGCCTTAGGCAACCGCGTTGGCCAAGTGCGGGTTAGCGGACTACACAACCTTAGATTTTTTTTATAGGTGTGCAGGTTTCCTCACGATGTTTTCCTTTACCGTTAAAGCGTCGAATGATCGTTCCTATGAATTTCAAATTTGAAAAACACAGTGGTACGTGGCGGGATTTGAACTGGCTACCTCTCGCATGGCAAGCAACAACCTTAGCCACTCGGCCATCGACGCTTTTTTGACGAGTCCATACGCTTCTTAAATCAGAAGTGTTAAAATATTGATTTTCGACTGGCTCGGTGGAACAGTGGTTAGTGACCCTGGCTGGCGGTTCCGAGAGTCGTGGGTTCGATTCCCACTCGGGACAAATATTTGTGTGATGAACATCGGTGTTTGTTCCGTGTCTGGGTGTGATTATGTATTTAAGTATGTATTTATAAATATATATGTATGTTTATCAGTCTCTGACGCCCATAGTACAAGCTTTGCTTAGTTTGGGGTCAGATGAGCGTGTGTGGAAATGTCCCAGATATATATTTTTATTTATACGCCTACTTCCTGCGAAGGGTCTTAAATACATCTACAGTCGAAAAGTCAATGGCAAACAAACTGAATAGTTTACAGTGAGTTTTCCAACACAACTATTTTGTTATCCAACACGCTTATTTGTTTCCGATAGTACGGTTTCCTGGAGACCCCGGGTTTTGCCGGTTATGTTAATATTATTGCGATTTCCGGGTAGACGTGGGGTGCAAGGCCAAAACAAGCATGTTTGCGTTACACCGGTGCCGCACTAGTGAGGGGAGTAGGGGAGTGTCCCTATTCTGTGGGATAGCAGAAAGCTAGGCATCAGTTTAAGAGTGAAAAGTTGTGTCTTAAGTTTCGCATAGGGCTTGGAATGGAATTGAAATTATGTATGCTTGCTTGTACAATAAACTTATCAAAAAATTTTACTTCAATTTATTTTTTTATTAAATTCCGTTCGATAGTTTAGGCGTGAAAAATTAACAAACACACATAATCTACATACAATCACACATATACACATTTAAACTTTCGTATTTACAAGGGTTTGGCAAAAATATGAGCTAAAAATAAATAGATACGATATCTAAACCTTTTTTTTACGTTTATGGATTGGAGTAGCCTCGTCATCGTCACTGAACTTGCGGGGGAGGGGATGGCTCTCACCCCTAAATCAAGACCAGTGAAACCAGGGTACATTACCACTAGAACTAAATTTACTGGAACTAGTGGGTATGAATCGAAATCAGAGACAACATTGACAACTTCTGTCCCGAACCCACAATCTTGGGGCGCGTAACCCCCCCCACTTACTACCAGCTAACGGCTAGAGTGACGGAAAAATTCACATACATGACAAAACGTCTGAATAACTTAATATGTCCCGTTTCTCATCCGTCACATCACTAGAGCCACCCCATCTGTTTGCACGGTTAATCGTAAAACAGTGATGTCAGCCGCGAACGTGATTAGGACTTTATTGAATAAATATTGGCAGAGTTTGATTTTTTATTTCCTGGTCATTTGGGTGCGTACTCTTTCATACGTAGAAATTTGCGGGTAAAATTGGGGATTTTTGATTGGAATTGCGGCGTGCAATCACAAGTGGGTTTATTTTTCATACAACTGGATCATATATGTACGTATTCTCAGACTAATGACTTAATGAAATACATATTCTAAAGCTATAAATTAAGATACGTCATAATAAGAGTATCAAATGCATAGCTACGAGAGTACTTACTGCCCGAAGTTACATTTAATGAAATGTTTGTTTAGAATTAAAACACACATTTTAGCTGAGATGCATACAAACATATCGTCGGCTTAGAGTGTAAACCTGCCAAATCCATTTTTTTACTTTAATACGTTATTTATACCATTCGAAAGTGTGAAAATAAGTACACAACCCAATCGTCTCTCCTGAAAATGTACCTAATATGGAGTTAGCAGGTTTACACTCTAAGCCGACGATATACATATCAAACACACTAAACGCAAAACGACGACAAATAATATCTTATAACAGGATTACATCTACAAATTGTTCTACGAATTTGTTTAGGACTCGTTTAGAAAAAAAAGCTTTCCGTTCCGCAAGTTCATTTCGGTAAGAATCAATCAAGAATCAAGTCGTGTAGCATGGATCCTAGATCTATTCTTATTTATTCCAAAACATTATTTGTACTACCTACTGCCTTTCCAAGAACAACATTTTCCACTCTAATTTTCCGGTTTTTTCGTACTAATTTCTCAAAAACCATCGCGCATCGGCGACTATACGGCATCGGCTATGCGCACTGCGGACTGCGGTAGCCGGGCACATACTTGGCATGGTTCCACGCAACTTTCCCCCCCATCAATATTGCATCGGGACGCGGTGGTTTATCAAGAATCAGCCAGTTATACCACCTATTTGTTGTTACCTAGTCTCTGAATGGTTTATTAGATCTGTAGGCTAGTGGATAGTGCCTGGAAGGGTAAAAAAGCGTTGGTCAAGTCATTTTTATTCCAGTAGCGCTACCATGAGTTTAAAACTTACGCACTCGATATCGCCTACGTAAATATGTCTATGAAAAACTTGTACAGCGCCGCTGGTGGTTACGCGAAGAACTAAAATCGGCCGTATGAAAAAAACAACTCGACAACTTATGGTACCGCTACAGGTCAATTTGTTTTCTTACTGACTACGACGATGAGGCTGGTGTATATGATAGTCATCATCAACGGACTTCCGGGTGAGCGGATTGCCCTGGCCGAAAATAAGAGATTTATAAATTCAATTCCGTTAGCATTATTTCGGAGTCAGGATTTGTTTATTTATTTTACAAGTCACATATGCGGAGGCCTATGTCCAGCAGTGGACAAGAACAGGCTGATGATGATGATGATGATTACATAATTATACATTCAGCTTGGTATATTATATTATCAGTGACACCCAGGAGTACACTATTTTTTTTCATAAATTTCTGGTCATGATCATGATTTTAAATAGTCATTAGTTCTTTTCAAAAATGTGAAATAACTTAACGACATTATGATCAAGACGAATGTTTCGTGTTAACATAGCGTGCAATATGGTGATACATGTATTATAGTATTCTAAATACAAATTTTATTTTATATTTGGAATAAAACTAATTTTACGGATTAAACTCTTTACAGTGCCCGTAACCACGAACGCTTTAAAGAGCTCGAACTGTCGGGTCTCTAAATAATATGTTTAGAATAAAAAAAAACAATACACGCGAGTTTAATCCGTAAAACTAGTTTGATTTCAAATGTGTAGTGTTCGCGCAAATAATAGACAATATTGTATTTTATACTTACAAGTATTTTACACTGACATCCTAAAGTTCTTAGCCGATAAAAAAATGTCTGATATACTGGTACCGGTTTTTATCACTCCATTTGATTGATAACGAACAAAGTATCATCTCTCACTACCTCCCCCGCTTTCATCGCGTAATTACTGTGCCTACAAACTAATAGCTTTTGACCGCAGCTGGTAGGTCGGACTGAGCTTTTTTTCGAGTAACGTTCATCGGAATTAATTTACGCACTTGCAAATGATTTGGAGTAATAAAAAGTATCGTTTCATGAAGATGAGTCGTTTATTTAGAATTATCTAATAATTAGCTGAGGGATTTCAGGGATAGGTGCGTCGAAGTAGAGAATAAGGATTTATTTTAAATTAACACTGTGATGGGTCAAAAAATAATGGGTAAGTGTGGGTTAGGATCGAAAGGTCCCCGGTTCGAATCCGGGGCGGGTAAAACTTCTGTGAGATTTTCTGTTCAGAAATTGCACGCCCGTGTCACGGAAAGCACGGTAACCCGGTGTTCCTGCGCCAGATCTCTCATCGGTCATGTCGGATGCCGTCTCACCGAACTATGAGAGTATTGGAACAGAGAGTGCACTTGTGTTACCTGTGCGCATACACTTGGGCACTATAATATGTATGTCCTGCGCAATTTGGCTCATTGATCTCCATTGAGATCAGCCGCTATGGCCGAAAGCGTTCGGATAAAATAAGGCATCCGAATCGGATGCCTTATTTTATGGTACCTATAATCTATATACTATGGGTCTGCACGCGATAAAATAAGTAGCAGATACATAGCCACTCACTTCCCATCGTATATGAAGCAATAGGCTGGTATGATAATCTAGACAGTGTCTAAATAAATAAACCGGAAGTCTAGATGAGCTTCGACAAGTGTAAAAGCTGTTTTATTAATAACTTGATCACAATCGCGGCGACAATATCTGAAAAATATCTAATTAGAATCGGGCTTAATCATTTCTTCACCTACTATGTAATAGACAAAAAAATATCGTCGATCGAGCTATGCGTATCGGCCATAGATTCACAGAGGTGTTGTGCTATCTTTTAGTGGGGACCAAATATGCTTAAATAATTATTATTGAGTCGAGGCGGGTTTAATAACTTAATACTTACTTAAGTTACTAAATCAACGATCCATAGACCATTGATTTAAAAGTTTTGAACTTTGTATCAGATGACTGACGAGGTACTTAGTAAGTATAGGGGTGAGAGTCGTACGCTCCCCCGCAAGTCCGATGATGATAACGAGGCTACTCCAAGCTGTCATCGTATGTCAGTTAGGAAAAAAAAGGTACTAAGTATAGTTTTAATGTTCACCTTCTGTTAATTATTTATTATTTGGTCATAATTAACAACAAAATGAGCTGTCTTGTTTTTGTCTTGCCTTGCATATTGCCTATTTATCGGTCTAACATTGTTGTGTGCTTATAATTACTTATAAATTGGCAATAGAAAGTTTCATGCGAAAGTTTCTAGACTAATTTGTTACAGAAAAGCGGTCGTTGTAACTGGAGCTTTTAAAAAGCTCTCTCAAATCGCCGATACTTAAAAAAAAAACAAGTACTGGTAATTGCTCTTTGAAACGCTTAATGTAAACCTAAAATGTTTGTCAACTTTGTTTTTTTTTGTACACTAATGTGTGACTGTGAAACAAAACATTTATTATTATTATTAAAAATAATAAAGCTTTTTACCTGTGGTAGAAGATATCGGCACTGTTCTATGATGTACGTGTTAATCAGATTTTGTCAGACATTTTGTTACTCCTTTTAGAAACCACCACCAATCAACCATCACCCACAGTATCAACACCTGAATATTAGTTTTAATTGATACCATTTAAGTATACAAATCGTTAAATGGTACACCATTTAACGATTTGTATTCTATTCTAAAATAATACGAGACCCAGTATACAACACCTACTGTAAAATTACAAATGATCGCTGTAAAGTAACGTCACGATGAATGAAATTTGAAGCATCATATACAAATACAAAAGTTTCATATCAAATGTAAGCTGTTTGGACAAACTTGCAAATTACTTTTTTATTATGAAATATGCGGTTGAACTTTGTACCGAATAGTATTACAGTTTACACATGGGTCTGGTATTTAGTTATAATAACATAAAAATACATATACAGATGCACCCATAGTATGTGTGAATAATGTAATATGGCCTATTGTGCCTGTCGACCTCATATTTGGATCTCACTACCTCTTACCATCATAGCAAATAGCTACATACTATTGAGCCGTAATATAAATTTAACACTGACAGTGGTGTACTTTGATATTTCCTTTACGAACGTAAACCGAAACCGGCGGCTTCAATCAAAGACGCCAGTATATCTTGAGCCCCATGGGTTGTATGTCCATTCACAATTGTCTCGGGAATAAAGAGGGGCACGGGTTTTGTTGGATGGTGGGTAAAATTGGGTTGTATTTCAAAGTACAATATGACCGAGTTTTTGTCTTCGATTGACGTACAATGCTCAGGTATGTGAACTTACAATCGATGTCATCATAAGTGGAATATTTTACATACACTAATAGGGCTTCTTTAATGGATAAAATGTTGGTTAAAGTTACAGGTTATTTAATGCCAATGGATTTCATCATCATCATCAGCTTATATACGTTCCCACTGCTGGGGCACGGCAAGGGCCTACCCTAAACTATTGCGATAAGGCCTTAGTCGACCACGCTGGCCTAGTGCGGGTTGGTCGACTACATAACCTCAGAATTTCTTCGAAGGTGTGCACTGTGCAGGTTTCCTCATGAGTTTTTCGTTCACCGTTAAAACCTCAAATAATCGTACATATGAATTTCAAATATTAAAAACACAGTGTTACGTGGCGGGGTTTGAACTGGCGACCTCTCGCATGGCAAGCAACTACCTTTACGTATAACCACTCGGCCATCGACGCTATTTTTCAATGTATTTAATGAATAAAATTTTATTTGGTAGTGAAAATTATCCTAAATGTATTTTAATGACAGTCATTAAACTCATCAATTGAATCAAACCAGACAAATAAAATTTTTGGTACTTTCAAAAATAATTTCAGGATGAAAAGAAAATTAAAGTAACTAACTTCGACTGCATATTCTATGATCTAAAGATATATATGAACCAATTCGTATGTGATGATGACTAATAAATCATCTACAATCGATACAAACTCAATTAGGAGCCGATTCAAAGAATTCGGATGTGTCAAAAACAAAGATGGCTGGATCATATCAGCTGACTGTCATGGCCGCTCAGCTGACGGATCAGAGTTACTTAGTGCCGGGGACCCATCGGCCGTTTTAATCATAGTCACAAAGGAATATTTTTTGTCACACCGGAATGTAGTTGCCATTTTTTCCCCACTCAGCTCGATACCATCTGATGGTAGATTGATCTGCCCAAATTACGTATGCACGGACGTGCCTACATTTCTATATAGCTAGTCGAAAAAAGAGTTTAACGACCTATTGATTAATTATTATTAGGAGTAGGAACATTGAGGAATGCAAAACAGAATCTAGTTTGTTTTTTCTTCGAGTCCAGAATTAGGCGATTGAAAAACACGATTTTAATATTTGTCGGGCTGCTATAAATTTTTATGTTTCTGAGGCCACACCTTGGAGGCGATATGTTGAAACTGATACTTATGGAATAGTACAGTCGTTAACACAACTACTTTGACTGGAATAATAAAATTAGTACCTAAATTTAGACATTGGATTATTATTCCCATTAGTAAAATTAAGTTACTATTTGTTAAGAAACTGAGATGTGGTACAAAAAAAAGACGTGTGGCACTCGGGGACTACCGCGGTATAGCTATTGCATAGCATCGTCCGATTTCGGAGCAGCTCGTCTCGATTCGTGCGAGTTTCGTGGAGTCGTACAATACGTTTAGACGTAATATAAATTTAACACACATTTAACGTGCGGTTAGCCGCACGCACACAAACACCGTGCCGAAGTCTACCGAACTGAAACGACGTTAGACGATTGTGAGGCTTTTTCTTTATGAAATTTCTTGGTTCGGTCGCCGCGCTCAAAGCCCGCGATAAAAGCTATGCAATAGCTTAAAACAACGATCACATTTGAGAAAATTGGAAGCAGGTATGATTTGATTTTGAAGATTACATTTAAAAATATTTCCCAGTCGAAACGTCGGACAGTAAGTAGCTATGTATTTCCTCCTATGTATACAGGGTGTCCCAAAAAGTAGTGTCAAGCGGAAGTCCTGAGATAGAACACCCCGTGGGGCATCCGAAACACCCTCATGTATGTTCCGCGATTTTTTATAGTTTTCGAGTTATGATTATTTTTCTAAAATTTTGAGAACAACTGACCTAACCGACTAAAAATATTGTAGAGAAAAAAGTATTTGACTTTTTTGAGTAATTCTTTTTGCAAATCAATTTTCATGAGTTTTTCTTTAATGCCTAAAATATTTGTCTCCATAACTTATATGGAAAATATCAAAATTATGGTACAAACTGAAAAGTTACGTTCTGTAAAAAATGTCTTACAATTTCAACGTTAAATTTAAAAATAAGGAGGTAGTTTCATGGCTCCTAAATAACTTTAAAAACTGCGCTAGACTCTCAGCTTTCATAATCATTAATAAAAACTGGTACTTAATGGGCTACTTTTACTGAAATCGGACTTCAAAGACAGAGAGGTGGAAAAATCATAAAATTTGCTATTTGAATATGAAGTATTATTTGGACATTTTATTATTTCTAAACTTAATAAGATTGTTAACAATTAAAATTATACCAGAAATGATAAGAAATAACCACTTGAAAGTTTAATTTGTGATACTTAAAAAATTAATTAAGTTTAAAAATGGGAACTTTTTTAAAAAAAAAAAGTTATCGTTTTTGATTATTTATTGTAAAAAGTTTATAAGTAAAAGTTTGTTAAAGTCCGTAAAGAAAGCAAAGTTCGTCAAGTTCGTCGTAACAAGGGTATTACATGTGAAAACGTGTTAGCGCAATGAAACTTAAATTAAACAAAAAAAAAATCATCCAAATGTTTGCATCTGGGTGCTCCTGTATTAAATTTAGGTTTGTTAACAAACTGACTAACTTTCGGAATAATAAAATGTCCAAATAATACTTCGTATTCAAATGGCTAATTTTATGATTTTTCCACCTCTCAGTCTTTGTAGTCCGATTTCAGCAAAAGTAGCCCCTTAAGTACCAGTTTTTATTAATGATTATGAAAGCTGAGAGTCTAGCGCAGTTTTTAAAGTTATTTAGGAGCCATGCAGCTACCTCCTTATGTTTTAAATTTAACGTTGAAATTGTAAGACATTATTTACAGAACGTAACTTTTCAGTTTGTACCATAATTTTGATATTTTCCATATAAGTTATGGAGACAAATATTTTAGGCATTAAAGAAAAACTCATGAAAATTGATTTGCAAAAAGAATTACTCAAAAAAGTCAAATACTTTTTTACCCGACTACGGCAAAGCAAAAGGAGGGTTATGATTTTGACAGGCTATGTATGTATGTATGTATGTATGTATGTATGTATGTATGTATGTTTGTATGTATGTATGTATGTATGTATGTTCATCTGTTTCCACATAACTTCTAAATTGCTTGTCAGAATTCGACAAATGACATATCATTAGAAGCGTCTTAATTGTCCGCTGGTTATAGGCTATATAGGGTTTCACAAAATCTAATGTGGCGCCCACTAGCGGACAAAACATACAGAGTAAAAAAATAAAGTTAAGATAAATACGCCGTGTTTGGTATCATTGGAAAGCGTTTTACTTGTACATTTTAAATATATATATATTACTAGCATTTGCATGTGACTTTACGTATATTCATGGACTGATTGCATATAGTTCACATCTTTTCGTTCATAGCTTCTTTACTACTTACTAACACCAAAATAGTACAAATAATAAAAAGTTAAAAACTAAAACCCAACTACGACAAAACACGACGCTGAAAAAGTATAAAACAAGACTTTTAGAACATACAATACTATTTTGAAGTATGCAATATTTACTATGTAGAGATAAGTTTTCATGTTTGGAAAGGCGTAGTCACACGTTCCATACACAAGTACCTACCTACCGTAGCACTTTGACAACATGTGACTGCGGTTTTCCAAACATGAAAACTTATCTCTACATAGTAAATATTGCATACTTCAAAATAGTATTGTATGTTCTAAAAGTCTTGTTTTATACTTTTTCAGCGTCGTGTTTTGTCGTAGTTGGGTTTTAGTTTTTAACTTTTTATTCTCTACAATATTTTTAATCGGTTAGGTCAGTTGTTCTCAAAATTTTAGAAAAATAATCATAACTCGAAAACTATAAAAAATCGCCGAACATACATGGGGGTGTTTCGGATGCCCCACGAGGTGTTCTATCTCAGGACTTCCGCTTGACACTACTTTTTGGGACACCCTGTATAATAAATACTGTTAAGTTCTAATCACGTGTTAGAAATAGTGTCGTAATATTTGGAGTAGGCTCATACATACATACATACATAAAATCACGCCTTTTTCCCAAAGGGGTAGGCAGAGATCACTTCCAGTGATCCACTTTTCACCTCTGTGGGAAACGTGACGTGACGGGTTGTGGACCACGTCGCCACCATTCTGTCTTGTGCATTGTTTAAACAAGGTCATTGCATTCCCACGAGTAGCAAGGATATATGACGGGGGAAGGAAAAGAGGAGAAAGGATACTATCGCCTCGGATGATTTGGACTGAGTCGATAGTAGCTCGAGGAGCCGGGGTCGCTTACCCGTATACCGTAGTAGGCTCATGTATATGTATTTGTATATGTCAGTGTTTCACAAAGCCTAGAATGATGAATGACGACAATGATGAATCGCTGAATGATTTTATGAATCAGCTGACTGATATGTTATATATCACCAAGTCCAATTAACGTCATCCAGCATTTCCCATTAAATCAATAACAAATTGTTAGACAACTGTAAATCGGCTACGAAAGAAAGTGTTTTTTTTATGAGCGCTCTATCGGATTTAATTGCTAAGAACGCTTTGACCGCTTTAGCTTAGAGTAAGTAGGTTCGAGTCTTCGTTTGCACACAGTAATGTTTTTAACGGATAAATTAGCTATCATCGTATTAAAAAGTCAAAAAACATATTGAAAATTATTACAAAGTAAATTTTGCCTGAAAATGAAAGGATTTTTGCAATCCGTTAAAATGTAATTTATTGACACCCTATTCTTTAAAATAGAAAGAATGTAATCCTTACTTATATTATAAATGCAAAAGTAACTCTGTCTGTTACGCAATCACGCCTATGCGTTTTGTAGTCTTCTATAAGACTGAACCGATTTAAATGAAATTTAGTAGTAGATATAGTCCAGATCCTGAGAAGACATAGGCTAGACTTTTTAACTGACTGCGCTATAAAGAAGTCATGTTTTACCCGTTAAATGTCTCTACGCGGATGCCGTAGCGGGCGGAAATCTAGTTACAAATAAATTAATGCGTCTATATTCATCATAATTTTCTATTCCATAGTCGGTTAAAAAGCGTTACAATAAGACAGTTCAATAAAGGTACTCAAATTAATTAGTACTGTCCAAAACAATATAACAATAAGACAAAAACGGCCCGCCCACGAATCAAGTTTCACCTATTCGAATTAACACATCGCCGAAACAAGTTTATCAGTACAAAAACAAACATGTCTGACTCCCACGGAACTAATGGCGGAGTGAGCACAAAACGCATTTCCCATACAATAATTATAATCGTGTAATTTGGCGGGTGGTGACGTCACGACGGCCAATGCCAAGGTTTGTGCCGATGACCGCGAGCGGAATCCGGCGTGGTGGCCACACGGAGTTGGGGACTTGGGATAAGTCTCTTAGTTAGCGTAAAACTGTATTGGTCCGAAGGCCGGAATTTTTGGGTAAGTATTTGAGGCAAGCTGAAAACTTGGCCTGTAGTTCTTCTATTATAACGCAACACAAAACCGCAGATCTGGCTGGTGAGTGGCGGGGCTAAATCAAACCCCCAAGTTTTTTTTATCCAAATATATATTTAACAACCCTTAAATAAATAATATGTTAGATCAAGAAGTTCCACCGAAATGAGCTGTCTTTGTGAGTCTTATTTTTTAGTTATAAATAAAAAAATGCAATATATTTTTGGACGCGCCTGTCAATCTTGAAACCCCGGCTGAATGGTATGGCTTATTTTTTTTAATATACTCTAAAAATTAAACTATACATATAAAAATTTGCCTCAAGTATATATATATACAAAAAAAAATATTCAACATGTTATAACAACAACTTCACTTCAACTTCGCAAGCAGTGTTATCACCCAGAAGCGATAGTGAAAAAAATTGAGATTACCTACATTTTTCAGTTTTTATGCGGTTAATTAACCGTATAAATTGTAATAATTTTCATTGCAATTTAGGTAATGATTAGCTCGATTGAAAATGTTATTATTAATGCGATAAAGTTGATACAATAAAAACGGTTATGCATTAATCAAGGGTATTACATTATAAAAAGAAAAAAAACCGGTTAAATATTCTATCACTTTTTTAAATTATTATACAAAGTTCAAATTTAACGAATCAAGTTTGTAAATTTTTATAGTCCTGTCTTGTTGTTATGAGCATATGGACACACCTTAAATTGACTTTCTTATCCAAATTAGTAATTCTTCAATCTATAGTAGTAGTAGTAATCTAGTATTGAACATGTTCTTCGTTTCACAAAAATCTACTTGGTAGGTTGGTTGGATATTTTTGATAATCTGTACCACACCAGTCTGTAAATGCATTATTACAAAATCCTTTGGACTCTCACACACATCACGTCTAATTGAACATTTAAAATAATCTGTGTCAGGCCTTGTATGTGCATTTAAACCTGGTTACGATTCCAAGAGTCGTGGGTTCGATTCTCACCCGGGTCAAATATATGTGTGACGAACATCGGTGTTTGTTTCGTTTCTGAGTGTGTTATGAAATAGTATATTTGTATATACCACTGTTTTTTCTAATATTCGTAACAAAAGTGCTTAAGCAAATTACCTCGGCAATTTACTTACTTTTTTAAGTATATTTTGTTCAAATTTTAAATTAACTTACTTCGGAATCAGAACAATGTATGTGATGTGTGATGATTATAAAAAAAATAAGAGTCCTAACGTCTTGGCTATACACAGTCACCCGGATATCCGGTCGATCCGCAATCCGGGCCGTTCAATCGACAGGAGTTCCCGGGGGTGAACAAGAAAGCTATGAATGGTTAACAGTATGCTAATTCCGGTTTCGGATGGTAGGTTAAGTCCTGTGCAGACGAGAAACGGAAAGCATTTTTATTTATATTTATTTTTAGGAAATAGTACAGGATCCGTGGTGTATTTTTTCACTTGATTACTATCAAGCTAATTTTCCGTGAGTAGCTTCATTTTGATAAGACGCCCAAAAAATTCCTGTGCGAAAATTTTTGATTGTGGTAGCTAACAGAGGTATCAATGATTAAATATTTAGGACCGTAGGACCGGGACAAAGTACCACGGAATTTGTAGGACAATATGACCGTTACATTATATAAATATTAACTAAGTAAAATAATAAAAATCAGCTGGTTAGTAATCATTTTTGGTGATCTCCTCCCCCTCCAACTTGTATCGATAACGAGATCGAGGTCATATTGTCCTACAAATTCCGTGGTACTTTGTCCCGGTCCTACGGTCCTAAATATTTAATCATTGATACCTCTGTTAGCTACCACAATCAAAAATTTTCGCACAGGAATTTTTTGGGCGTCTTATCAAAATGAAGCTACTCACGGAAAATTAGCTTGATAGTAATCAAGTGAAAAAATACACCACGGATCCTGTACTAAAACAGGCAGCTTGGCACCTTTATACTGGCAGGTTGTCACACTTTACATAACAGGCTTAATAGATCTAAATAATATGTTTAGAATAACAATGCACGCGAGTTTAATCCATAAAATTAGTTTTATTTCAAATGTGTAGTGTTCGCCCAAATAAAAGACAATACTATAGACAAGGCAAGGCAAATAAACTCTTTTATCGATCTTGGTAGAGTGAGGTCATCCTGAGGGTCTTTCATTAAAAAAAAAACATGCAATTAACATAATATACGTAGATTATGCATTTATTGTAACTGACAGCACAGGTTTGGTATGATTTGATGATTGGCTTGCAATTGACTTTTTACCTGATAGGTAGATAATACTTAGCCGTTAATCGTAAGCCTAAATCATAAGTTTGAAGTAAAACAAATTTGACATATTAAAAATTAGTGACATTTCTAATAGTGTTCGCGTAAATAATGGACAATACTACTCGTATATGGTCTATCATCAGACAGGCAGAGTTTATTGTTCTATCCATAAATGAATAACTCTAACATTTTAGAATTTGATTGACGTTACCCTTGGATGTTGTGTTACTCGTATATTCAACTTAATTAGACTACATTTCTGGCTAAACTGAAGTAATTTTAAAAAAAGCAACTAGTAGTAGTAGCGCCTATCTATAAAAGTAAGAGATAAAAAAAATGTTATCTATATCTATTTATCTTGTCTATTGCTATCATAAATTGGTTTTAAGGCTAAATGGATAGATATATAATATTATATGAATAGTTTATAGCTGAGCTAATGAATTAGTGAAATGATACGAAATAGTTGATTGTTGCTATTGTGATAATAATATGTTTGGCTATTTCTTTCCTTTAATTAAATATTGACACCAAGTAATCAATAAAGATCAAATCAAGTTAGTAAATAAGCAATCAAGTGTTGATCAAGATATATGATCGTAATTAATTAATTAATTAAGTAGTTATAATATTGATAAATATCTACCTAATTTGTGCACAGATCATAATCGGTTATAAAAGGTATACGCTGTTGGATTGATCAGTTTTTTTTTTAAATTTAATAGTTGATAATATATTATCATGGGGTAGAATTTTTAACCTAGTGTGAGAGTGACATATTGTTGAATGTGGATGAAGCGAAAGTGGCGTGCCAGGACCGTAGCACATGGCAGGAAGTGATCTCTGCCTACCCCTCTGGGAAAAAGGCGTCATTTTATGTATGTATGTATTATTTATTATAATACCACCAAGAAAAAAGTTGATAGTACGCAGTCTCTTCGTAGCAGTAGGCACAGTTAGTAGGTACGTTTCTTATGACCTAGATTAATATAGGACGTACGAAATATGTACATTAAACATATTATTCTAGTTATTCATTCTGCTACTGTGACTTCAGCCCTAAAATGTACCTCTTTTGCGTTTGTGAGATTGTGAATCGCGGTTCTAATAACTAAACAGCGATGTTTATTCAATCAGTCTCGATTAATTAGATCTTAATGGCCCACAACCTATACCCTCACAATGCCAATATTTTTTAATAAAATCAGGAATAATTGAAGGAACTGATCTAACAAGTGAACAGTTTTCGTCGGTTTTATTATTTAACTTATTTTTTCTTCCTGTCAGTTAGAACTGGCCTAATAGCGACTCGTGACCAAAACAGTTACTGGGTGTAAATCGTGATCGTGGTGTTTTTTTTTTGCGATGTAAATCGAAATACTTGGACAAGTTGAGTATAATTATAGATAAGTAAGTCACTCGCGAATCAAAGATCAAACGGATGGGAAGATCATCAATTTTGTTTGCGAACGTTTTGATTTATGTAATAGTTTTTCTTATAGGATTTTATTGTAATAGATTTTTTTTTCAATATCGTATATACGATTAGTTACTATTTCATCAAATGGTTTAAATGTTGTACCCATTGCTAAGTAGTCAAAATCTGTGTTTCTTATGTATGTGATAAGTAGTTACAGTCGGTTAGTCAGCTGATTTTCCTCGTAAACGTCGTATTGTCACTTCAGTGACTGCCAAAATCCTTCACATGATCGAGACACGTTGACGAGAGTAGTCTAGGGTACTACAAGAAGAAAGATATCCTTGGTGTATTTAAACTGCACTTTTTTTTTATAATTGGCTAACAAGATGACCTAACTCTCCTAACAAAAAGCGGTAGTGAGATCTACATGTGTCCATAATTGAATCTTACTTTCTAAGCAACATCTTTTGTACATTATGGAAAAGCAATAAATATTTTGAGTTTGAGTTTGAGCCTGTTACGCACGTTTAAATGCGAAACCTTGCAGGAATCCCCGAGCATTTGATATTTTTCTGTTTTTCCAAACATTCAAAAGAAAGTTAATCCGAAATTTGAGTACTATCTCTAGTTTTAGAAGCACTTGGCGACCCTACATTTAATCCGTCTTAATCAGTCATCATGGCCGCGCAGGCGTTTACCTCTCCGCTCTTTATTATGCAACCGCCAGTCAGCTACATACCTACCAGCCACCGACGTATGGAAATCTATTCACCGGCGTACGCCGCGTGAATCTTTAGTTTTACTCGAACACTTTATTGCTGGTGATTATGTTTGCCTGTTAATGAGTTTAGACTATGCTAGGTTAACAGTGCGGTATCGGCAGGTGTGTGGAGAGTGTACATTAGCGAGCTTCCACGAATGTTCGTGTTACAATTATGCTCTCAACAAGACGTAGACTGCTGTTGACACAAATTTTCTCCGTACACCGCTCATGTAAACCTAGCATTAGCTTCAGCATATCGGACTAAATAAATAACCGAAAATTTAATAAGCCAACTAATTCTCCTCAGAAGATTTTGTGAATAACAGTTATTGGCATTCTTTTTTTTTCCTAACTGATATACGATGATGGCTTGGAATAGCCTTGTCATCATCCGGACTTGCAGGGGAGCGATGGCTCTCACCCCTAACATAGGAATTAAATTTTACTAATATTGTAATTAAATGTTTGAGATTGTATTCTGTAGAGTGTGCCTAGACAGAATATTTTTTATACTTTGATTTTCCTATATATTCCGGATTTCCTGTTTCTATTCATTGGATGGAAGTAAATGTGAATGCTAAAAAATTAGTCTACCCTACCCTATCCTAACAAGTTTTAGATTAGTCTAGATAAATTCGTGCCGAACGCTTACAGTTAGTCTCGTTAGGCAAAAAATGCCCTAGATCTAGTTTCGGTTTGCTCACTAACATTTTAACTTGTTTGACTAGTCATTCAATTATAATAACTAGCATTAACTCGCTAGGGTTCTCTTTGCATGTTGATCTCCAAATAGTATTTTAATCCTGTGATGGTTTAACTGTATCAAACAATGATAGGTGTAATAATTTATATTAAATATTTTTTTATGCTCTTATAAATAATTATTAATAACAAACGTCTTCAGATAAATATAACATTACAAATTTAACATCTAAGTGAGAGATTGGTACTTACTAGGAGAACCTGTATGACATATTGACAGTCCCTCCTTGCCGGATCGAAGGAAATTATAAGCATGTTATTTAATTTATTATGTTTTTAATAATATTCTCTAAACAAGACGCAGATATGTTATAAGCGAGCGCTGTGCGACCCAAAGGTGCCCTAACTGCAACACCTTATGATAGAGCTACCTTTTTAGTTTGTGTGCTTTTTCGATTTATTTGTTTCATAAACGCATAAACACATATTTATATTCGTACCTACTTAATTGTTTATCATATTATTGATCATTCATCATTATTCATCGTAATACCAACAAGAAAAAAAAGTTAATAGTACGCAGTCTCTTCGTAGTTCTTAGTAGGCACAGGACACTTATGACCTAGATTAATATAGGATGAATGAAATATATGTACATAAAACATATTATTCTAGGTATTCATTCTGCTACTTAAGCGCTAAACATGTACCTCTTTTGTGTTTGTGAGATTGTAAATCGCCGTTCTAATAGCTAAACAGCGATGTTTATTCAATCAGTCTCGATTAATTAGATCTTAATGGCCCACAACCTATACCCTCACCTTGTTATAGATAACTGAACAACTGATTAGTGTTGATGTTGTAGCCAACGGTCACACGTTTAATTGAAAACAACACACACAATACAATGTTGCTCTGGGCAACAGATACTGGACCATGTAAACCTTAACGAGCTTTTTGCGTAGTATCGAAACATCCGTATAAAAGTTGCACCAATTTTGAAAAAGGTAAAAAGTGCAAGGTTAGCTTGGTACGGGCATGTTATGAAAGAGGAAGAAAGCCATGTCACTAGAAGAGTGATGAGTATAAATGTTAATGGACGTAATAGTAGGGGAAGGCCGAAGAAGACATGAATGGATTGCGTGAGAGATGATATGGGAGTGAAAGGAGTAGACACAGAGCTGACGAATGACAGGCCCGAGTGGAAGAATATGCATGTTTCGCCAACCCCTGTTAGCGTGGGACAAGGGCAAGAGAATGGTGATGATGATCGATACTTCGGTAATATCGATTGCATTATTGGTAAGCTCATAGGTAAGGAATGTAATATTTAATACTCTTTATTTCAATACCAATTTTCAAAGACAGCAACATTTATATTTCTTGATTTCCTGCGTGCTGAATATGATTAACACTCGCCTAAACTTTAACATAGCTTAAAAGCTCCAAAATAATTAAGGTAAAAATATTTTTTTTTTGTTTAATTTTGATTGACTTTTTATCTTACCGATTATTATAAGCTTCGTCTTAAGAACGAAATCCTATGACAACAACAAAATGTTTTTGAAAATATAATTTCAGTACAAAATTAGTCATTCGCTAATTATTATAAAAATAAATGTTTTTATTTATAAAACTGTCAAATACGGTTTAATCAACGGATATGGCGGCCACTCTAACTTCCGTCGGGTTCCAAAAAATAAAAATGGAGCCAAGTTTTGCTCCTGAAAAGTCGCATAGTCGTTTACACATCCTGTATTAAGGTGCGAACGTTATACATGACAATCTTTGACGTCAACAGACAAAAGTAAAATCAGGGTCATGTCTTTAAAAAAATATTCAATGTCAAAAATATTACTGGAATCGGTACCGAATGGATGTTTATGGATGCATTGAAGTATTTATTAACGAAAAACCACGCGAGTCTCCCACCAATTCGAATATGTTGGGTTAATTCCCACTAGTCCTATTTATTTATTTCTTTATTGCACACATAAAAGTACATTACATGTCATACATACATAAAATCACGCCTTTTTCCCAGAGGGATAGGCAGAGATCACTTCCAGCGATCCACTTTTCACCTCTGTGGGAAACGTGACGTGACGGCTTGTGGACCACGTCGCTGCCATTCTGCCTTGTGCATTGTTTTAACAAGGTCATTGCGTTCCCACGAGTAGCAAGTATATATGACGGGGGAGGGAAAAGGGGAGGAAGGATAAGTACATTACAAAGTACAGGTTATGAACCCTGTAAGGGTGTCGCAAATCAACTTATATCTAAGGTTATATAATGTATGTATATCACAATTACTCAATCTATGGTTTACTTAATAACTTATTTAATTGGGGTATTTATAGGGGTGCACATTATAATCTAACTGAGTAATTATCTTAAAATCTAATGGAGGGTACATATTATAACGCAGTTCGACTGCCTTACATTTAGTCGGTCAAATTGTACTGCAGTAGAACTACTGGGAAAGTACCTGATTTTGAGGCTACTTCGACTTTTTATCGTAGTCATTTGGGAATAAAATGTCTAAGGTATATCTCCTGTATAAATTCTACAAAGTGATATAGGTTATGACGCCATGAAAATGTATTCTTCTAAAATATCAGTACATATAAGGAAGCATATATGGAAAATTTGATGATTTATAAGTATTTTGCGTATTACATATAAATATCCATCATGGCACTCGCCTTACGTACTGAACTACCACAAAAAATCACAATGACAAAAATGTAACAAGTTTATTTTAAAAACTTACGTACATACTTCAATATTTCGCATCACCGATCGTTTCTTTTGATCTAGAACAATTTCTTTTGATACTAGATCAAGATTGTGACGCACCCAACATCCGTGTACAAATAAAAAAATATCCAATGAGATTTTTTGGAACCGGTACAATATTTTTTTGTTTCGGCTCATGCTGTATGATAGAGCTAAGCCTCGCAATTAGATATGACGCATCTACTCTCCAATAGGCTCTGACAGGTCGTTGTGAATAGCCTAGAATGAATACACACATAGTATATGTAGTAGCGTGTATGTATACTGCAACAAACCCCCACCACGTACCACTGAGTTTTTCAAATTTGAAATTCATATGTACGATTATTCGACGCTATAATGGTGAAGGAAAACATAGTGAGGAAATATGCATATCTTCTTTATAAATTCTTAGGTTGTGTAGTCGACCAACCCACACTTGGCCAGCATGTTTGACTAAGGCCTGATCACCCTAGTTTAGGGTAAGCCCGTGCCCCAGCAGTGAGGACGTATATGGGCTGATGATGATGATACAACACACACTTAAGTAATTTTACTGTTACGTTGTAAAGTCGGTGGTTATGTTCCTGATCTTTCATCGGTCAGATTGCCGTCTCGGCGATCTATGAGAGTAAAGGAACAGAGAGTACCCCCTTGTGTTTGCACCAACACTTGCACTTGCACTATAATATGTCCTGCACAGTTGGCTGATCCCCATTAAGATCGATCGAAAATCTTACATACGGAGTTGCTGATGAAAATCCAGGATGAATGAAGGATAAAATAATCTAAGATTATGTTTTTGAAAGCAGAATAAAAACTGTAAATGTTACAATGTTCGTAATATAAGTGAAATATTACCATTTATTCCTAATTGTCTAATTTCCTAAAGTATTCGGCATTAATCTGTAAATCATTAGTAATTACAAATTAACTGTCTAGACTTAGTTAATTATGTTATTAAGAGTCAATAAAAAGCTTAATTTCTTCGAATTAATCGAATCATTCCACAATGAGATGATGAATGAGTTAATAATGTTCATTGATTTGACGCAAATGACGAAATATGTGTTGATAAGAAATAATTGAATGCAATAAAAAGTTAGGGAACCGTTAGCAAGAAATTTTGAACACTAGCCTCGACATTGGTACAAAAGTTGCCAACCGGATTTGATTTTGGCAGCGAATGATAATGCACAGGTCAATGCAATACATAGAGGCTACAGATCGCGGTCCGCTGTGGAATAAACGAACGGATAGTTTGCGCGGGAAAAAAACTGATAGAGAATGGGTACCGTGTTTATCGATTTCTAACCGACTAAACAGTTTTTAAGAATTTTTTTATCGATCGACTTGAAATTTTGAAACATTGAATGCAATAAAAAAAAACATGCATAGATAGCCGAAAAAAACGATTTAAGCCTTACTAATTTTGTATTTGTTTATTATCTTCAAAACGTGTGACTTGCAATTAATTATTGTGATTTGATTTAAATTTTTTAATTCGTGGCTGGGGGTGTGCTATTAACGTATATTTGTCGTGTCAAATACTTCGGAAACCTATAACACAAGTGATTAACCAACTTAGGCTCGCAATCAGTACAAATATATTTGCGATTTACTTATTCAAACCGGAAGTCGCGTATTTATAACCGCACATACGGAACAGTGTAACCGCCGAGTGCGTTTATTGTTCCGCCCAGTTTATCGTGTTAACGCATAATGGACAATTAGCAGCGATAACCGATCGCCCAGGGGTTAAGGCTCTCGCGTTATCACGCTGTAACTGACCTACTTATCTGCATGCAAGTTGACCGTGTGATTTTTGGGGACTTACATTGTTGCAACCATTTTTTTTGGTATAAAACCTCCCAGGTTGACCCTACTCTACCTGATGGTAAGCGGTCGTGAGCTCACATATGAAGTCGACAGGCGTGATTGACCCTATTGAGCTTGTCGCACTCACCCTGAAGGCCTGTTTAGATGCAGTTTCACACCCCGCTGAAGACCCCAAGATTATAGAAGAAAAAACATGAATTGGAAGATGCTGTTTCACTCGCCTTAAGACCCCATGATTATAGGAGGGAGGGAAAACATGAGCTGGAAGGGCATTCCATATTTTAATGGCATAGGGCATAAAGGAGGATCTGAACCTCTAGATCCTCGCCACCAGCGCCTGCATGGTATGCGGCTGGAAGCGATGATGTCCAGTTTGTCCAGCATGTGTGGTTCGGGAGTGGAAAGGAGAGAGATGGATTAGTTAGACTAGACGTTTCAGTTGTTGTTTTTTTCGAATCAACTTGCAAGGTGTCATTAGGTTCGTGTTGTATCTTTGCTAGTGCTCTATATTGTCTCTGCTTGCATAATTTTTAGACCCTATCTTACCTCCTTAAACCTTACGGCTGTCGTCCTATCTAACCTTAGCCCCCAAAACTGCGAAATCTTTGATCGAGGTCCAAATTATATCTCGCTGAATGATACTGCAGTATTTTATGAAAATAAAATTAAATGAGTTAGCAGTGAGAATGAGTGCTTAAATTATTTGAATTCAATGGGATTAATAAATAAATAGGCGCAACTAACTTGATATTATATTTACTATACATAATTCATTTATCAAACGTGAGGTATTTTTGTTGTGTTTGTGAGATGTTTGACTTTGTTGGACAATGTTGACGACAGAAATATCGAAATAATGAATAATACAAAGCAATGTTAATAAAAAAGTATCTAAGCGTCTACATTTAATTTTTACCTCATTAGTAATTTATCTACTTTGAACTTTGCGCTGTCGTTTTTTGACCTCATTATTATTATTTTATTTGATATGATTTCTATTTAAGTTCAACGGTCTAGGTGTGATTTATATTTTTATTTACCGCGGGGAACAAACCACATTTATTTTACTTTTATACTGTTTATTATTTACACCTCTGATATACGTCATACCTACACACATATACAGTTCTTATGATCTATTCTAAGCCAACATCAGAGATCCCCATGAAAGAAACATTTTGTTTTGCTATCGTAATATTTCCCAAATGTTTTAGGCTTAGGTTATGGCTCTCTCTCGCTCTTTGGTTCCTGACTTTCTCAGTTCCATGAAATAGTTATTCATCATTACCGACAAGGAATCAATCAGAAGATCAACAGCTTAGCGTGTCTTCGAAGAATCCAGGTTTCATTATCACCAACTTGCTAACGTCCTTTCTGTACATTACAGTTTTAGTCTCGACTTGACTCGAATCCAGGACGTATCGATCTTTGAATGGCAAGCACCGTGAACCATTATTTTTTCCTAGATGACTACGATGATGACTTGGAGTAGCCTTGTCATCATCACCGGATTTGCGAGCAGATGCACCACACCACCACAGACGCTTGTACCTATAATACCTTGTATGCTTGTATTAAAAAATACAGTTTAATTACTTTTCAAAGTCTCTGCCCCCGTAGCTACACTGTGCACTAACTCTATACCCGTCGTCTCATTTCGCTTTGTCCTAGCCGATGTGTATCACGCGTTCCGTTATACGCGTGTGGCAAAAAATCACAATGCTATCTACGATGTCGGCCGGCATGTCCGATTTGGTCGGTCAGCTGGCCGGCCGTGCGAGAGGTTAATTGCTTTCTCCTAAGACCTGGTTGGGTACTCTTGATTCTCTCGGCTGATCATCGAAATTAAAAAGTATACGTTAGTAGAGTAATGAACGAGTTTGGTTATTTAGATCGAACACCAAACCAAAGCTCAGAGGGCCTACCATGAGTTGGCTATCGAAAAATACTTACGTTAAAAACATTCATACGGCCGATTTTAGTTCTTCGCATAACCACCAGCGGCGCTGTACAAGTTTTTCATAGACATATTTACATAGGAGATATCGAGTGCGTAAGTTTTAAACTCATGGTAGCCCCACAGGTTTCATACGCTAGGAGTCTTACACTAGGAGGGACAAGTATTTGAATCTTTAAACCGTCATGGTTAACTGAATATGTCAGGGATATTTGCCATGTTTCTTTAATTTATCGAGTTTCCGATATTTCGGTACTGTTGAAAGCGTCATGATCACGGGTTGACTTGATAAACATGTCCGGGATTTTAAGTTTTCTAAATATTTGAATGAGATATATTATAATTGCTTATTCCGTATCGCTTATGTTTGAGTTTTTAATACATTCATCATATATTCCATTTGTGCATATGATTTCCTTAACACTGTAACCACAGGTTCACATCTATGTATGTAATGTTGTGTGGTACTAACTTGTGGTAATATTTTTTATAACACACGTAAGTACTTTGGATTTGGATTTTCTCTAGGATTTCTCCTAAAAACTCGCTGATGATTCTAGGGCGGTCCCTAGAATAAGCATCGTTAAGACATCATGCAATACACGAGCGGTTGGTCCCACGCCTGATCTATCGAGAACTGCGTAATTCTCTGCGTAGTTGTAAACTTGCTTGCCATTATCACCCCTAAATAACGGTTCTACAGATCTTAACCATTGCAAAGAGATAACGGATTCAGCTAGATATGAAACGTTAAACATTATATACCCAGCTAATGTACACAAGATCACCACCGGATAAGTAAGTTTGATTTGTGATTGCGGCAAATGACAACAGAGGTCTGTCTGATGCGAGGTCTTGACTGATAAGCCACTTAAAAACCGTTCATCGATCGGAACGACTGGATAACCTTGAACCTTCGGATGTCAACCGCAATCTTTGTTTGGTTAACACTTCTTTGATTACCTGCTTTGAGGGGACATCGCTGTGGGGGATTCGGTTCCCAAGGTAATGCTAAGGTTGATAAGTTTTTTGGTGCGAGTCGGTTGTAGAAGGAAAACGGAGTGAGGTAAACATTATCGGCCATTTGGGCTCGGGATTGATACAGTAAGATAGTGTTCAATTTATGCCCTAAGCAATTCTGAGGCGTTATTAGGAGTTTTCTCGCGCAGTGGGTACCTAATTGATGACAGCTGCCGCAAGAATGGTTTTCTACGCAATTTCCAACCACTAGTATGATCTGTTTGTTGTAGATATTTTTCTTTTTGTTAACTTTTATTTATCATTTTTAAAATTTAGTGAATATGCCCAATGCTGCCTTTAGAAGTGTATTTTGCTTGCTTTCCGAGTTCCTTTGTTCCGACCCTACAAAAAAGAACCAACTCTCAATGGACACTACAAATTATTATTTTCACTGGTCAGTTAATCCTTTGTCTCGTATGAAAAACGAGCCTAGGCATGCCGAGGCATCTCAACGGGCATTTCTCGCGTGTCTCCCGAAGTAGTCGCTATCCGTCACACGTCGGGGAATCCGGAAGTCTGTGTCTTGCGCTCGCGCATATAAATACGTTGCTAACAATAATTGGTGGCCAGTTCGAATTCGCAGATGTTGGACCGTTTTTTTGGATGTTGGGCATCAATAATGTTGTTGTTCTGTATTTGGGATCATCTTTCTAGGGCCATGGTTGTTTGTATGTTCTCTTATTCGATTTTCTATAACCTATATTACGCTAAATATTAGTCTTTATGGGTACGACATATTAGGAGTAGCTAATACATAGCTACTTACTGCCCAACGTTGTATGATTTAGTGAAATGGAACGCGAAAGTCTAAAATCTTACTAAACCTATATTACGAGTCTTAAATATGCTCTTACTTAAGAGAATCATCATTTTCCTGCCCTTGTCCCACACTAAGTGGGGTCGGCGCAACATGTATATTACTAGAGAATATGATTTTTATTTGTGTAGAGAAATAACCTACTAGTAAAGGCACATTTGACGTTTCTCTGAAATTTATATTTTTATATTAAGATATCTTACTAATGTTGCGTTATTGATAAAGTCATGCCAATTGTCTATGCACAGACACTTGAAAACTCTTTTGTCAATGGTCAGAAATAATTATAGGTATAAGTAATATGATTTGTACACGCGTAGGTGTTTTTACAAAACCGCGGACTAAAGCTAGTTAATAAAACTCCCACAGAGCGCACCGCTTGTTATTATAAGACAGGTTTAGCTCGCTATGCGATCCACATAGCGGTTAGAAAACAAACTAGGTTTTATTGTCATCGTCAACAGGGTAAACTTCGATCGTTAATCTATTTGCGGTCGAATAGCCGATCTACACCGAACGACTATGTCTTAGATCGGCGATCTATAGGATGATCCTGTGTTCCTAGATTGGCGAAGACTTGACTAATGATAATGAGTTAATGACTTATTGAGACCCAGTAATCAATTCGTGTTACTTCGCACTTTGGTCTCTTAGCACACTTAAACGTTACGCTTACACAATGAGACATTAATAAATATGTCCGACTTTCAACACCACATAAGATCAATGAAGAGATTGTTGGATGAGAAAGAAGCGAAAGTGGTGTGCCAGGATCATAGCACATGGTAAGAAGTGATCTCTGCCTATCCCTCTGAGAAAAAGGTGTGATATATAATTTTAAACTGTCATGGTTACACACATTAGAAAACTGTAACTGTTCGGGGTTGCAAGCGCCATGATCACGGGTGAACTGATTCACCCGTGATCATGGCGCTTGCAACAGTGCCGAAATATCGGGAGCTCATTAAAACAAAACAACATGGTAAATATCCCGAACAGTTACAGTTTTCTAAAAGGTGTGATTTTATGTATGATGAAAGTATGTATAAATATTTTGAGTTCTGCTTGAGAAATACGGGCCGTAAAACTTATTGGCCAATGAGATACTAGGTAACTAATAATAAACCTAAGATAATCTTCCAGCAAACCAATCAGCGTAAGAGATGATAATTTCACGGTTTCGCTTCGGTTGATAGAAATGTCGAAACATTATGCGTTTAATTGTAATGAATAGCCTATCTACTACCTACGAGTGTAATTACTTATAATCGATCTCAATATTTCGATTGCAAATTGCACGTTGGATCGTTCGGTGTAGAATCGGTTCGTAGGTGTAGGCTATTGGTATTAGATTACGCGAGACTGGGAAAAACGGAAAAACGTTTCGAGTCCGTTATAGGCTCTCGGAGGCGAGTATCAAAAGTTATTAATAGAGTGCAAGTTCACTAATGGAATACAGTTCGTCGTAAATCAATTTTTGATAATTTCTCGGCATCTATTTTCAGAAGCGTCATATGGTGTTTTAATAGACAACACTTTAATGTATGAAAAGGATTTTTTGGGTTTTATAGAAAATATATTTTGATTTATTTATTTGAGGTACATTAACAGAGTACAATCGTAAAATTAACATAATATATAGGTTTAAACTAGGTCTTCTAGACAATACTCCTTTACAAATGTACACAGCATGGTTATCTTAAGAGTACACTATGAGAATAAATACTAAAATACAACATTCCGTTTTAAATTATAGAACGAAAGAAAAAACTAGCAAAATAAAATAAATTGATGAAAATAAGTTAACTTACTTAGTCAAATAACAAACTTAAACCGGAACTAGCACTGGAATAAAGTGTGATAGTAACTTTACTATTAATACTTATTAGATGTGATTATAAAGCCAAATTTATTTATTTATTTGTTTATTCAAAATCCACAGCTCTTAAATAAAAATTACAGATAATCTTCTAAATCATTAAGCAAATGACGGATTTTATATCCACAGTTTTAAATTTATTACGCTATTATATTAAATTATCAATACCTAAGCATTGAAATATGTATTATAATTTATTTTATGCAAACAATTTGGAATGTGTAATGATCTGAACTGTGATTTGATGTATCATCTACTTACACCAAGCAATGCTTTCAAATCTCGCTACAACAAACAAAAGCTACGCACCATAAACCGATCTAGATCGGTTTACCTAGTTTACCCAGGTGAACTAGTCCAAACTAGTATGCACTAGTTTACCCAGATATAGGTGAAGGGTCAGCATCGATCGCGGGACAGCGCGAGTGCCCGTGGGCAGGTGGTGCAACGTCATATCCGCTGCACCGACGCCTACAGAGGCTTAGGCGGGCTGCAAGCGATGGAGAAAGTAAGGCAACTATAATATGGGCTATATGATGTCGCGCATACCATCCCAATTTTCCGACGAGTAGCGCCACAGTCTCCGCGTCACCTCCACGGGTTGTGGGGGAGCGGTGCATGTCACTGTTGCACCCACCAGGCAGTGGTCGGAGGACCCCAGCGGGGCACAAACCGACACTAGGTACCCGGATGGCTGGCTTGTCAACAAAGAGGGCACTTGACCGACAATATCAGGCATCCGGGTGGGCTGGGGTACCAGTTGCGTCAGGTCAGGTTGCATCTGGTCTGGTACATATTTTTTTTGTCTTAAACATTAATAATGTACATGGAAAAGTAAGCTTTATCTTGTATCATTTTGTTAAGTACCCAGAACCTAAGAACTGACACTTCTGGCTTGCTTAGTGAGGATACATTACATATATATTTTCCTGTCTGTCTGTCCACGATGATAGTCTCATACCCTTAACAACACACATACGTGTAAACACGGCATTCAGTTTATTTGTGCTTGTCGTTACACGTACCCTACGTGTCGAATTTCAAAGTTATCGCAAAACGCGGTCCCCTTTGGAAATACCGACGGAGCCGGATGTTTTTGATAAGTTTGTAACTTTGCAGGCCATTGTTATCAGCATTTTTTTCTAATATAATCTTTGCAAGGGACTATTGAAACCTGAAAATTTTTTTTTTTACATTATATTGATCTGATCCTGAGACACGTGTATATGTCTCATGTTATCGGAATCAATAGTGGTATGTACTAATACCACTTCCTAAATAGATAAATATAATGCGTTATTTATCTCTATTATCTGTTAATTTTTGGGTGCGCCTAAACACGAAATAAATGCAAATGCTCAATATGTCCCGAGCGGAAATCGAACCCTTAATCTTGACGTAAGAGATAGGGCAGCTACTGAAGGTTTTGATTATTGTCGCCAGGTCAGTACGGTCAACCTACGCCTTATAGAACATAATAGTTTCACAAATATTCGCCGTAGCTGATGTAGCTGCAGCATACGTCTCATTCACACTGGGTGCAGCCTGCCGCGAAGATTTTTATTAGTCTTTTGCAGTCCGTCTTGTAGAGCAAGTTAGTTGTACAAATATTCGCCATAGCCGGCTAATACAATTAATAAAACAGTATTAGTCTGCGTGCAGCCTAACTAACCCACTCGTTCGGTCACCGTCGCCCGCTCTGCTTTCCAATACCCAGCTCTATGCCCCGGTGATAACGACACGGCCCTTATCAGTACATATTTACGGATAGGTTGTCGGCTTCCTACTGCAAATACTAGGACGCTGATAATATCGCTTATCAACCAACGGACTGAAAGGTCGGAAATGAAATGCTTTTGTTCTTGCGACAACTCGTGGGCTTAAGGATACCTACGCATTTTTGTAACTGTATTAGTGAAAGTTTGATTGTCTCTTTTTCGATGGGCCGAACGGAGTCAGAAAATCGAAGGTATGTAGGTTGGCTCATTGGAATTAAATAAGTACCAGCTTGATGTCAGGAAATCGGACTCCCACAAATCAGACTGCGTTGTCTCTGGATTAACAGATAGTGCACTACTTGCATAGAAACTGGTGTTCTTCGTAATTTAGTACCCAACTGTAGATTTTGCGGGAATGGAAAACATTATCCATTTTGATAAGTATGTATGTCTTTGTTCGAACGGATTTTAAGTAGTAGACTTCAAATAGTAGTGAAGAAATAATGGCGTATATTATTCCTTGTCTATTTTCTCGGACTAGTGAGGGAACAAATAAATATTACATCTTAGAGATATCTTAGATAGATACATATTAGATATCTGCCTATAAGGCCTTATTTAGAAAACTTTATCAAATCTCTATTTTCGATACACTTTAAGCCTTCATATCTTGTCATATCATTTCATTCTTAAGAGTAGTGCATAAAGTGTACATGAATGTACTATGTCCGCCCCCTGGGGCGCGGTGGGCGGTCGCCGGCGGAAGGAAGCTTGGATGCGTATGCGCATACATATGCGAAGACGAGTTATGGTGGCGATTCGCTACAATTCGCGACAGAGACGACCGATACAGGAGACCTGAGGGCCTACCATGAGTTGGCTATCGAAAACTTACGTACGTTAAAAACCTATCGAGTTGTTTTTTTCATATGGCCGATTGTAGTTCTTCGCGTAACCACCAGGCGGCGCTGTACAAGTTTTTCATAGACATATTTACGTAGGCGATATCGAGCGCGTAAGTTTTAAACTCATGGTAGCCCCACTGGACCTTAGACTGTTGGCTTCTGAATCCTGTTTCCCCCGTTTGACTGGTGGAACAGTGGTTAGTGGCCCTAGTCGTAACCAGGGCCGTATCCGTATACCGTAATCCTCCAAAACATAGCCCTGGAAAGATGTGCGCAAAACTTACATAGGTAACTAACTTAACATCTAAGTACAAGTATTGGGTATTCGATTGTGTTTCGGATATCCGAAAGAACTAATATGTTACTTGTGTACTAATACGAGATACGAGATGATATGTTTACTGCTTGAGAACGTATCCGATAGTGCTGGTTTTCGGCCATTCGAAGTTTCTATCGGCCTTAGATGAAACAAATAGTTTAAAGGTCTTACTTAGCACTTACTGAGAATTCTATTTCTCATATTAAAATAGCCCGAGTATTAAGAAGTACGGTTCTTTCAGGCAGGGCCGTCTTAAGCCTATTCTGCGCCGGGGTGCGGGACTCAGTCTGCGCCCTCTTTTTTACACTGCAGCGTGGCACGCGACCTTTTCTTTTTTTTAGGCAGGACAGTGATCGTATGGGCTCTCACATAAAAAGGCGCCCCCGGGCACATTAAAATGCGCCCTCAGGCGCCCCCGGGCATAAAAAAATGCGCCCCCAGGCGCCCCCGGGCACCCCGCGCCCGGTTTTACTGCACCCCTTGCACCCCCTGGTAAAGACGGCCCTGCTTTCAGGAACATTTACTTCCTGGTTAATGTTTAATTAATTTCAAGAAACCTTATTATTCTAGACTCTGATTCTTTCATTTCCCATCAAAGTATTTTAGTCGTGCACAAGAATTTTTATAAAAACAGCAGTGTTTACGTAACAAATTCAATCAAGAAATACTGTGAAATTATATCAGGCGCAATTTACGTAGGCGTCAATACTAAATAGCCGTATCTAGTTATCAGTTCCACGGTATAGTGTGATGCAGTCATTTAGAGTGAGGCCTCACTTATGCGTTGCGCTGTGTTGCGTCGTCGCAACAACGCCATTGCGTCGTGTTCTGTACATTTTTTGTGACATGCCCCATTAGACCGTTGCGTCGTAGCGCGAGACGTTTCAACGGATCGACGGGGAGAGGCTGCGACAACGTATCTATCCTTTCATCATCAGCCCGTATACGTCGCCAATGCTGGGGCACGAGCCTACCCTAAACTAGGGCGATAAGGCCATAGTCAACCACGCTGGCCAAGTGCGGGTTGGTTGACTACACAAACTAAGAATTTCTTCGTAGGTGTGCAGGTTTCCTCACGATGTTTTCCTTCACCGTCAAAGCGCCGAATAATCGTACATATGAATTTCAATGTTGAAAAACATTGGTACGTGGCGGTGAACTGGGGACCTCTGGCATGGCATGCAACGAACTAAACCACTCGGCCAATGGCTTATCTATCCTTTGCGAAAGATGAAGTCGACGCAACTGGGGGCGTCCATTGCGCTGTTCCGTTATTGTGACGCAACGCAGCGCAACGCACAAGTGTGCTATCGCTCTTAGTTTCGCGCGTCATTGATACCCACGTAATTGTCACAGTAGTAGTGCTATGATTGAAGTACGGTTGTGACGTGACTAGGCTAAATCCAGGACTGGAGCTTTGGAGAAATGTTTAGATTATACTATAGAGCTTTCAGCTTGTGATCCAAGGTTGTTTTAGTGACGCTTTCACCTAAAAGCTCTACATACATTTCAAGTGTATTTCCGTTACTTTCAAGTAAATTGACCTAATAGCAACTTGAGGTTGCAAGAATGACTGAATCTCTTTTACGTATAGCAATGCAAAAATACTAATGAAAATGTGAAATATATTAAAACTAGCGGCCCGTCCCGGCTTCGCACGGGGGACTTAATCATTAAAACGATTGTTACGGGTAAACTATAAAAGGTAGACATATGCTCTCGCAGACTTTTTCAAAGATAATGTTAAGATGAACAGTTCATCCATAGAGCATTTTTGTATAACTTTAGCTATATGCTCAGCGCACGCCACGGAAGGCCTCAGAAACGATACTTTTCCCCTGTTTTTGAAACATTTTCGGTTACTGCTCCACAACTATAGGACCTAGCGTGATATTATATAGCCTATGTTACTTCTGAATAATGCAGATTTTTAATGGTGAAAAAAATTATTGTAATCGGTCCATTAGTTTTTGAGTTTATTAATTACAAACATACAAAAATACAAATCTTTCCTCTTTATAATATTAGTGTAGAAGGATATATCAGAGCAATTTCATTAAGATTTTCGCGTTCAACTAAATTCTATAAATGTATTTTATGTTAATGGGCATTTGTGCAGGCGGTTCTGTAATAAGGGTAGGAACCCTTTCTTTCTTAGTTCTGGAACTCTAAAAAGCCATCACCACTGCGCCAAAACGGCACAATTCAACCGACTGACATGTAAAAGGTATAATTGTTTTGACCTTTCTGGTCGAAGGCTGCGTTTCCGAGTCGGACATTCTTCCCATAACCTTTGGTGGGTGAACGAACTGCGTACAGACAAAAAGTTGCACTCTTTTCTATTAGGAGAACAGGTTTTGGCGATGCGATTTCGGTGCCGGCTTAATGGAACGTATTATCGTTGGTTGTTTATTTGTTGAGCCTCGAATGTTTGTCGACAAATTTTGCTCGGATATAAGAGTGTTTCTTTAACTTTATTTTGATATTTTCAGTGATTAATGCTAAAAATGTTCGTTGTTTTATTTTAATGTGTCCATCTTAGTGTCTTCGCTCGCTATAATGATATTAGTTGGATACAGCATAGTATTAGGATCATCATCATTATCAGCCCATATGTGTTACCCTAGTCTACCTACCCTAAACTAGGACGAAAAGTACTTAGAATACGACTACATCCACACACCGCCAATTATAAGCCAATATTATAAGCCAAGTCATAAACAAAAGATTTTATCCCAAAGTTCGAATCGATTTCTTGAATCTATAC
This sequence comes from Maruca vitrata, assembly GCA_039566165.1. NCBI lineage: Eukaryota > Metazoa > Arthropoda > Insecta > Lepidoptera > Crambidae > Maruca > Maruca vitrata. The sequence goes on along the minus strand of CM076922.1, from coordinate 13,864,137 downwards.
AAGACGTTTCAGAGAACACAATAGGTATCAATATTATAAATCAGTCTACGTGTAAAATAATCGCGCGGTTTCACTAACAAATTTATACAAATACCTGATACCATCATCATCATCATCATCATCAGCACATCCCTGCTGGACATATGCCTCCCCAAATGCCCGCTTATGTCTTTTCTTCGGCTACTCGCAATAAGTACCTGACATCGTTTTGTTAAAAAGCCTTTTGAAATATAAACGCGGTTGTCCTCTCCCGTTTTACGTTTGATTGTCGTCCCCTACCTTAAAAAGTACCATTAATGAGGTCCTAAGCTAACTGCGGGCCCTACGGCAGCTTGCTGACGTCATGCCCTTTAGGGCTGTCCAGTATTCAATTTAGCATAAGTCATCATAAAAAAAATTAAATTGCGAAGTAGGAACTTAAAGCTCGTCTCTTGAGTCATTTAACATTTTGAAGAGCGATGTTGACAATTTTCAACTTGTGCTGCTAATAAATTATTTTTTATCATACTCTTTTACTTTGAGTACTGTGTTCGCTTTTTTTCAGTTAATAGTAAAGATATAGTGTACCTAATCGTGTATTCATTCTAAAAGACTGGATTATTAATTTAAAATAATTGCTCACCTCTTGTAAATTTTACGATTTCTGGTTTATTTTACATTGAAATATTAATTTAAGCACATAATATAACATCATTCATCATATGATATGATATTTATACTAAGATAATTTTTTTATTACATTTATATTTTTACTTTTGGCATCCCTACTATCCCGCTATGGGATCGTATGGAAATACACCATAAACCTAATGGGCTTTTATATTGGCCAGTTCTGCGGAGGTGGTGTCCGGTCATGGCCATCCGAGGGTTTTATGGGGATTGGGATTAATATTGCAATGGTGAATGCTCTGTTTTACAATAATATGGGGAATTTTCTAATGAACGAATGTCAAAAAATTAAATAGAGAAATGTATCAAGTTATCAGGTATAAAGCTTTTAAATCTAACTACCTATAATATACCTTGTCAAAAAAACCTTTTAAGAAAAATTAACTGGAGACAACTGACGATAGATTGTAGCAAATAAAAAATGTCGAAAACTGCCAAAAACTTAACTTGAAAGGTGTTAGACCCATCATGACCCAAAGATGTAGCTCCGACGATATGTTTCGCGATTTTAGTTCTGGTCTAATAATTCTGATTATCGATTGTTGAATTCTATCTGTAAGATGTTATTTCAATACTTATTATATTAAAACATTGAATTGTCATAAAGTCTTCGTGGAATCGAAATAACGATATCCTTAATGTGGGTTTCCCCGCGAACGATATGGGTATGCAAATAAATGGTAATCATGATCACGAAACACATGACTAATGATGACAATAACAGATCTCAATGTATGCACTACACATCTATTACATACACAATTACATTGCCATTATTGATTTTAGTCTGTGTAGTTTATTAAGTATCAGACATCATCAAATACACTGAAGTATTGCTAAGGCATTAAGGCATGGAACGCCCTTCCAGCTCATGACTTACCTCCCTCCTATGATCCCTAGCTCTTCAGGTGGGGCGTGAAACGGCATTTAAGCAGGCCTTCATGGTGAACGCGACAGGCTCAATATGGCCTATTGTGCCTGTCGACCTCATATTTGGATCCCACTACCGCTTACAATCAGGTGGAGTGAGGTCATCTTGTTTGGCTATTATAAAAAATAGGCTTAAGCGCTTGTGTTACGAAAAACGTATATGTTATAATAATACTAATATTTTTCATTACACTTATATTTGACCTAGTTGGGAATCGAACCCAAGATTCTTGGCGAAAGAGATCGGAGCATTACAAATGAGCAATAGAGCCTGTCAAATGTATTTTGACATATATGATGTTATTTAGCAGGGAAAGTTAGTAAAAGGAAACAGTTTTTTTTCCTAACTGATATACGATGATGGCTTGGGGTAGCTTCGTCATCATCACCGGACTTGCGGGGGAGCGGATGGCTCTCTCCCCTAAATGAAACAGTTTAATCAGAACTTTAAAGCAAATTAATGTCTCCACAAAACGAGAGCGATTCCAAGTAATAGGAAGGTACAGAGCGAATTGATATCGAGAAAACGAAACAGACAAGAAGAGTGAGTTAAATACTTTTTATTAAGCCTCACTTTCATCCCACTGATGGGAAAATGCCAAAACCAAAACATCAATCTCTTAGTCCACCCGATAAAAATCAATTTTATGTCGATTTAGACTCATCATGATGACTATAAGATGACGATTTTTTTCATAAGCCGCATTTATATGGATGCAATTCGTTGCTGCAACAGTACCCGTAAAATTAAAGCGGGTTTGACAGGTTTAGACCCTAGGACCTTTGTATCTCGAAATCTAAATTTGTTTAAGTATATATGTACCTATGTAGCTTTCTGCCCGCGACTACTTCCGCCTGAATCCCATATCGCCAGGTGGGAGACATTTTGTCCAGGTGGGAGACATTTTGCCCAGGTGGGAGACATTTTGTCGACCGGTTGCTGTTACCACCATACAGTTGTGTAAAACCCGCCAAGTGACTCTGACCTCTCTTGGTCAGGTCGCGTTCCGGGATCAGCACTGTACGAACCGGAGCCAGGGGGGACCATTGTTGCGGCAAGCGCCGGACCAGTGGAGTCTTAGCGGCGGTATTGTGCGGGCGGAGCGGGTCAGCCCGCCGGCCTGGGAGACCCGTAGAAACGGGGGCCCTTCCGTCCGGCGGACTGGCCAACTCCGACCCACACAGCTCAATACCAATGCGAGACTCCACGCCTTGTCTCGTTGTTGCCGCAGCAGTGGTCTCCTTTTTCACGGCTTTCAGGGTGAGTGCGACAGGCTCAATATGGTCTATTGTGCCTGTCGACCTCATATTTGGATCTCACTACCGCTTACCATCAGGTGGAGTGAGGTCATCTTGTTAGCCTCTTTATAAAAAAAAAAAAAAAAAATATCGCGCAAAACATTGCTTCCTTAGATTCCCTTAGATTGCTAGCTCCCGAGTCGGTTAAAAAGTGGCAGCGAAGTCAGTTAAAAAGTAGCCAATGTCCTTTGTCATGCTCTAAACTATATCTGCACCAAATTTCATTTATTTCGGTTCAGCATTTTAGGCATGATTACGTAACATACACAGATAGGATTACTCTCGCATTTGTAAGATTAGTAAGGATAGTCCATTTCAGTTGCTAAGGCACAAACCTAAATAGTCTTCAGTTGCCGAGGCTTACTCTAAAGGGTACTTCTCAGTTGCTAAGGCACTCCGAAGAGAATTCAATATCAATGCTTTCGGGAATGCTCTTTACAGTCGACTCTAACTTCCCTTTAGACAACATGATAGGACCCGAACTGGCTACAACTTCCTATTACTGTTATTCTGTTTGTTGTGTCCCACATTTGGAATTCAGCCAATACATTACAGTACCTGCTCTTAGGCGATCATTCTCAAGGCAGCGATATCGTATAAAGTTTTGGCGAAAGCCTCCTTCAGAAGGAATAACTTAAAATAAGTATTTTGAAATAAAAGCAATTTTACCTTTTTCTGAATAACGTAGTATATCGGTGGATTGACAGCGTGAAAGAACTGATTTTACCGGACACCCCAACTAAATTATGCTGGACTTTCTTAAATACCTTGTTATATTTATTGAGTAGTAATTGTATTATTATTGTGTTGTTAATCATCCAAAATAATCAGGTTAACACAGATTAATTTATTGATGTACAAGCTTAACTTATTCTCGTAAAACTAGCAGCCATTTGCTTGGTAAAAAGGAATAAGATCTAGAACGCTAAATAACATCAGTCCTCAACTAATTGCACATTTGTTACAGCCGTTACTAAATAATTCAGCTGAACGGATGTCCCCGCAAAGGATTGTGTAACCAGAACCACATAATTATATTACACCTATTCTAAAACGAGCGTTTACAAAAATAGCCCCCAACAGAGAATCCGTTTGCAAATTCAAAACGCAGTCACGAATGCATTCGAACTAAAGATTCGTTGGTTGACTCACTGCCGTTGCCGCTACGTTTTCCCGCGCGAAAGGCGCCATTTTAAAATGGCCGCCGAGTGAACCGCGGCAGGATCTAGAGGCTTATTTTGAATGGGATTAAGTTTAGTTTTAGGGAACGGTGGTGGCACTAATCGTAGTAATGTGGTCGTTGTATAAATAGAACCGTTCCGCGAAGCGTTCGTTTTCCTCGTCCAAGGAATGCGAACGCGTGTGTGACGTCATATTTAAGCGTACGTACCTCACCTTAATCAGTTTAAGGGTGAGCGCTCGGTGGATTCGATTAGCGGGTGACGTAATGAGTTTGATGAGGTCTTTTATTGGAATGGGGTTGAAAGCTATTTTGTTTGCGTTGCCAAATATGGTTGGTTTATTTTTGGAAATGATTGCTTTTCGTCTTTTATTGTAACATACATCGTTTTAAATTATAAACTGTTGATATTCTTTAAAAGAAAACAGATTCTTAAATACTATCTCTTGTTTGTTACAGGTACTCTTCCTAATCCTGCGTCTAGAAAACGAAAGATTCGACGGAATTTGCAGTTTTAGCCTTAAATAATCAAAAATTCTTACTACTATCTATTCTAATCTACTATCTTAATTTTCAGTACCTATTCAATTTCTTAAATACCTACTTATTTTAAGTAAACATAAAATATATTGATATAGGTATTCTTGTATTAATTCAATTTGACCGCAAGTAAATAAATAAAGAAGTGGCGTGCATTTGGGGAGGCCTATGTCCGGGAGAAGACAGGAATGGGCTGATGATGATGAAATAAAGAAAGAAACTGATATTAATTTCTATCGCCAACTTTGAAGCATCGCTATCCCTTATCAACCAGGCCGACCCTACGCAAGGATAACGGTCACACGCGAAACGACCGATAGCAAGAATGTATTTACGCCATTTGCATTCTCGAAAATGAGTCTTATTGTTGGAGTTAGCGCCTGCGCTCGAGGAAACTCATTCATTTACATAATTCCGCGCAATGATTTAAATAAGGATGTAGTGATACTGCGTATCCTGTCTGATAGGTGTGTTTGCGGCGAGGAATTTTAGGGGTGAGAGCCTCCCGCGCAAGCCGATGATGATGAGGCTACTCCTAGCAATCATTGTATGTCGGTTAAAAGGTCACTTCGCAGGTCCCAGTAGTCCCGCGAGCCACATTTACGCGCCGGTTTTTTTCCTAACTACCGCGTTGATGGCTTGGAGTAGCCTCGTCATCATTACCAGACTTGCGGGGGAGCGGATGGTTCTCACCCTTAATCTATGCGACCGTCTCCAGTCTCGATTGTTTATCCCTGTCGCGGATTTTTTATCTGTATCGCCACTTTAAAGGTTGATTTTATTCACAGATTTACCGAAAATTTTTAAATGTTTTTATATTTTCATTTGTACTCATCGATTGTTGTAATATTTTGAGTAAATCGATTCGTTGGAGCAGATTCCAATAGTAACTTAATTAGTTTAGATGGTTGATTTAACGAAACATAGAATTTTAAAAACAAAACAGGAGTTTTAATTAAAATCTTTGGACTTAATTGTGTTTCTTTCAAGCTTATAGATAGTAAAACATCAGAAATAGAAAGCCAATATACATAGACATCGTCAAACAATACTTGAGAAACCCATGAACAGTTTTAACTTGTAATAACTTAAAACTCATAATTAGTTGTCGTCCGGTATATTGAAATCTGTTGCGAAGAACTTTCTTGTTTATGTTACATCTGTGAGAACATCAAACGCGGTTTCAGCTGTTAGCTCATGTAGTAACGATATGAATACGTTACAACTTGCTAAATCATAGCTCGCTGCATAATATAAAGTTCTTTTTTTACAATATATCATGTACATACATACATACAAGTGATTGTATGCATGTCAAAGAGGCGTGAGCCTTTTTCCCAGATAGGGGTAGGCAGAGATCACTTCCGGCCATGTGCTACAGTCCTCGCACATCACTTTCGCTTCTTCCACATCCGTCAACCTCTTCATGCATGCTTGTCGATTACGGGTACTTTTGATTTGACAACAACAAACTATTTACTAAAAGAGTAACTGTCTGGGTTTCTTGCCGGTGCCATTTCGGTAGAATAGGCGTTCTGTACAAATCTGTGGAAAATCATACTATTGTTGTATTAATAACCCATAATAAGCAGTCACTAATGTAATGGAACGCTAATCGTATATTGTTGTATTGACAATTTTGTTTATTTGACAAATTGATCATTTAAAATGTCTTGATTTTGATAAGTGGCGTAGTAAGCCACTCCATTCTCACTGTCCTTATCATGTTATTACAATACGATCGTATCTTAGGTTTAAAGACATTTATTTACTCATAAGAACACAACAGTTCACTTAAAATGAGGTAATAATAACAATTTTTTACAAATTTAGCGCACAGCGCAGCTAAATAATTTTGCTATACAATGCAAATCAATACATAGAAAAAAAAAAAACTTTACTCAACTACCACCATTTTGGTGCATAATCTTATCAGTATGCGATTCAAACAACAAAACAAACTGGTTTCTTCGCAATCCGTCGACTATTACTAATCGTCGGGGCATTAGGAAGCGGTGGAGTCGCACACAAGAGATTTTTTTTAATTATTTTTTTTATGTAAATACTTTTATATTTAGGAGGCGTGATTTTATGCATGTATTTTTGTATGTATTTTATATTTATTTTATTTTATTTTATTTATAATTTATTTATTTTATTTTAATTTTTACAATTTTATTATTTAATAAGATTAATTGCCGATACTACTCCTGGCCAAGGTAATCTTTCAGTTTCTTTTTAAAAATATTCAAACTTGCGGAATCCTTTATATCATTTGGGAGTTTATTATATAAATCCACTCCTTCGTATGTAATATTCTTTTTACCGTAATTTACTGTTCTTGGCATTGTAACTAATAATTTATTTGTGTTTCTCAAGTTATGTGTGAACTGCCTTTGTGGAATAGTAATGTTTGTGTGAATGGATTTAGAAATAATTTTTTTTATTAAGATATATGTATTGTATTTGTATAATCCGTCAATATTAAGTATTTTTGTTTTTTTGTAAACTGTTTGAGTGGGTGTACGAAAGTTAAGGTGAAATAAGACTTTCACAATTTTATTTTGTAGCGTTTGCAAATCGCTTAAAGTAGTCTTTGAGGCAGTGCCCCATACCTCAACAAGGTACTGTAAATTGGATTTAACCAAAGCATTATACAAAACATTGCGAGCTTTCGGTGGTATACAACAAGCCACCCTCCGAAGTGATCCTAATAGTGGTATTAGTTTATTTTTTATATATTCGATGTGGGTTTTCCATGTCAACTTGTCATCAAGCCACAAACCTAGATACTTCTCTTCATATGAGCGACTTATTGGGCAGTTATTAATGGTAAGTGGGCTATAGTCTGGGATTATTTTATTTTTGGAAGTAAATATAATGTATGATGTCTTTGACACATTTATTGTCAACAGATTATGAAGAAACCAGTCATTCAGGAGATTAAGATCCCTCTGAGCCTGTGCAAGGATTTCAGATATACTTTTACCATAATAAAAAAGGCATGTGTCATCAGCATATAGGGTTAAGTCACCAGATAGTTCTACTCTACTTAAGTTATTGACATAAATGTTGAAAAATAAAGGCCCTAAGATGGATCCTTGTGGGATTCCGAAGGTGATATTTTGAGATATACTTTTGTATTCCCCCATTTTAACAATTTGCGATCTATTTTGCATGTAAGACTGTAACAATTAATATCTTGTTAATAGTAAAAGTCCCGCTCCCATTGACCATGGCTTTTACCCAAACGACCTACTTAAGCGGTATTGTTACGACACCGTCAATCCAGTGATTACTGGCTCGATGTGATGTGAAAAATGTCAAGTCATTATATACCGTTTTACGGACAATGTCGGACCTTTGACCGTAATAGTGGACAGGGTTCGTCTGTAACGAAAATTGCCGTTTTTAGGGATCCGTGGCTAAATGGCGAAAAACCGAACCCTTATAGACTCGTCATGTGTCTGTCTACACGCTCGGATAGCCACTTTTACTCAGAATCTTTAAGAACTTTACTGTTGAAACCTACAAGGTTTTTCCCAGAGGGGTAGGATAGAATACAAACAGATATAAGATTTTCACACATAAATATAGAAAGTAAAACATCAATAAATTTTGGGGGTTCCGCAATTTACCCATCATTCAGTTAATCAAAATAATGAACTATAGTAACTTTTATACATTGACTGGCTCGGCGGAACAGTGGTTAGTGACCCAGGTTTACTACCTACAGTTCCAAGAGTAGTGGGTTTGATTCCCACTCGAGACAAATATTTGTGTGACGAACATCGGTGTTTGTTCCGTGTCTGGGTGTGTATTAAGTATATTTGTGTATCCTCTGTTGATTCTGATATCTGTAACACATGTGCTTAAGCTACTTACCACGGGATCGGATCAATGTATGTGATGTTGTGTAATATTTATTTATTTTATACTAAATTACTTGCTGCTACGGAACCCTTCATGAGTAATTCCGACTCGCACTTGACGACTTTTTACATATCTTTCGCAATGTTTAATTGTTTTGATTTCTGTATTGTTCGGCAATAGTTGGGGACGGTTTTGCGGAATCGGGGTTAATTGTCAAGTGTAGGAGTGAACAATGATGAACAGGTTTGTTTGGAAATCTAAACACCAGTAATGTTTTTACGAAGAAGAGTCGATGGTTGCACAAGAGTTCTAGACTGAACTAAAGCTTAAAGACCTAAGAAGACCCACATGCTACAGTGAGACAATGAAATCCTAAGGATTATGTTATCTACGAGCATGAATAAAAAGATTGATGGATGTGAAAAAAGCGAAAGTGCAGTAGTATTGCAGTACGCAGCACATGGTAGGAAGTGATCTCTGCCTACCCTTCTGGGAAAAAGGCGGGATTTTATGTATGTTAATTATGTGTAATCAATCACACAGACAAATCAATTGACAAAAATTGATAACGAACCTAAATCCCTACAAAGTAGTCTCCTCAGGCTTCGCAAAAGCCTCATCATCACAGTGTCAAAGATCCGTGCAAATATTTCCTCAAATGTTCTCAGTAAAGGTTTTGCAAAAAAAAAAACGCTCTCTTAGTATGGGGGCGTCAGTCCCTTGACAATATTTTACATAGTTTACGCCTGCGGATTCGCTTGTGTTCCCACGGCAACATTTTTTAACACGCGATTTACACCAAGTAGGTTCTTGCGCATTTGGCGCCATATAAACAAAATATATGGTCCTTCGCATGTCCCGTATTTTTGTTAGACATACGTTTTTCAGGATGCAAAGCACTCTATGCACTTCTCAATACTCTTAACTGTAAATATATAAGTTTTATATTTTTTTACATCCGAAGTTCAGATGACCTCTGCACCTGACGGTAAGCACTTGTCTATGAGGTTGAAAGCAAAATATATTCAGCCTGAAGGCATAGATGATGTTTCACGCCCTGCCTGAACCGCAGGTTGAAGCTGGAATAGATATTGTGTGCATAAAGCTGGAGAGGTAACGAACAAACACACTTCCGTATGATAATATTAGTACGTATTAATAATATCGCGAGCAAGCCTCGTCCCGTTCGCAGGAACGCGAAAAATTCGGCCAAGACGCTGGAAACACGATCGGCTTACTAATGTCAACGCTATTGCTGCGAAAAATGTATTGCCATCGTTTACATGGAATACCGAAATTGTTTGCCGTAAAAAATACGTGAGCGTTTGGCTTCCACGCGACAAATAGTATTAATTAACGAATCGTAAAGTTGTCTCGTAATGGCTTCACACTTTCCACTGCTATCTCTTATGAAATCCTTTATACTATTAATTTTCGTCACTGACTTACGATGATGGCTTGGAGTAGCCTCGTCATCATCACCGGACTTGCGAGGGAGAGGATGGCTCTCATCCCTAAATATATTAAATACCTTTGTTGAAGGGTTCTCGTGTAGGTTATAATGCAAATCAATAGAAATTAAGTTTCTAAACGTTAAGCCTGGTTTTAAAATGATAGCTTTGTTCTTAGATTTTTCTGTTTTTTACTGGCACGATGGCGTATTTGATAAGTAGTGCTCTCTGGCTTTCATCTTATGTGCTAGGAGTCTTGGGTTCGGTCTCCTTCCGGACAAATATGGTACTTGTGTGATGATTAACATCGGTATTTGCCCCTAATCCCCCTACCCCCTCCCTGGGTGTGTATTCGTAACACAAATGCTTAAGTTACTTAAATACCTGCTACCTTACACCGATCAACGTAAATGATGTTTTATGCTATGTATTTATTTTTCTTTTATCTGGCAACACATAAAGTACATAGTTCACCGACCTGCCTGCATTGGATCCGTTATTCAAAAATGCGCCTACACATCGCTCCGTAGTACGCATGGCGTAACGCATACAACCGTTTCATTGGAAAATGTCTTTCAAACGAGCCTTTCAAGGTTTGATGAACCTGATGAGAAGGATAATTAATCGACAATTAGGAGAAAATCTGTTTTTCATACGAAACATTCTTGCGAAAACGGATTAGTACACAACCCCTTACTTAGTTTAGTATTACGTCTTAAAGAAATTTGATGTGAACGTAAACGATTACTTGAAATAAAATTAATAAATAAAAAGATGTATTTTCTCTCACAATTAGATTACAGAGTGTTTAGCTTACCTAAGTAAAATTGGTTTTGTGTGAAACCCGAATGTGAGAGACGGTGCTTGAAAAAGGTTTCATTAGAATCCGTGATACGTAATAAATAATACATACTATGCCATGCCTTTGCCTTTTTCCCAGAGGGGTAGGCAGAGATCACTTCCTGCCATGCGCCCGATCACTTATATCGGTCATATCGGATTGCCGTCTCACCGAATTATGAGAGTAAAGGAATAGAGAGTGCACTTGTGTTTGCGCGCACACTTGTGCACTATAATAATTCCTGCACACTTGGCTGATCTCAATTGAGATCGGCTGCCATGGCTGAAATCGGTCGGACGTATTTTAATAATAAGGAAAACTATAAAGTGAACTAAAATTAAATATGTAGTAAATATGGAAGTACTTTTTTCAGTAGTAACCGCGGTATTCCCATCGTGATAACGCGGCTAAACAAGGCCATGCCAAATTATCCGCTTATTATTGACCTAATATACTAATATAGTAAGTGTGAAAATTTGTATGTATGTCTGTTTCTTGCTCTTTAAAGTTTAAAGTCGCTGTATTTAATTTATTATATTTATTTGCGAAGTAAGTGTATATTTTAGGTCTCAACAGTAATATGAGCTGAATAACTTAGTTGCCCTTTCTAGGCACTGCAACCTTCTGACAGTGAAACAAACTAAAGAAAAAAAGAATTTGCAATATCAGCGCATTGCAAAAAGGTATATGTTTATAAATATAAAATATTATTAAAAATTTGAATATTTGTTGTAGATTGAATAATCTAAATAACCTGGCTTCTGATTCCTAAAATCAGAAGTGGGATAAAGATTTCGCGCTCACAAGTGAATTGTTATTCAATTAGTTTTCAGTAGTTTGTGTTCGTTCGAGTCGAATGAAAATCGGGAGTCTTTGCGAGAGCTTCGTAGACAAAGGACGGCCAAGCGGCTGGCTGAAAATCAAGCTATGCAAGATAAACGGGTCAAAGAAGATCGTCAACCTCCGCGCAAATTCAGGGAGAGGGATTCTGTGTTTATTATCAAGTATTCTCAGTCGCAGGGAAAACTCGATCCGGGTAAGCGCGGACCATACCGCATCATCCAGATTATGGATCATGACCGCTACAAGCTTCAGCTTCTCGTCGGGTCGTATGGCAAGGTGTCATACGCTGCGGCACAGTTTTTGGTGCCTTGGAAAGGCGAGTGGATCCCGGAGACGTGTGCCTCTTTCTTCGAGGGTGAGTCTGATCGCGGCATGCTAAATAGTGGAGCCTCTGCCATCGCTATGTTAAAAGATAAGCTTAATAGTGGAGCCTATGTCTGTTGTGTAATAAATTCGTGGTAAGCTTAATAGTGGAGCCTCTGCCAGTTACTAATGAGCTCGTGGGGTCCCCTGTCAGTGTTTACTTTATTTTAAATCGAGTCGACTCGTCTGTAGGATGCATACATGATTTACTTATTTGTTTATGATTTGTTAAAGAATCGTAAATAAATAACCGCAAGTGATTATCTTTCATTGGTTATTTGAACTGAAAAAAAAGTGTACTTGGAACGTTTAGGCACATAGGTCAATAATTTAATTTTTGTGTGGTTTAACAGCTTGGCTTCCGATCACGATCCACCATTACCACACGACTCTGACCGTGAGGCTCTTGATGCAGATCGTGCCCAAGCCACTTCATCTGAAACTGACGAGGACGTCAGAGCGTCAGGAGAGGCCGTATTAGAGATAACCACTGAAGCAGACTTCCATGTCTGATGTCTTTGCCTGTATACCCGCCTGCGGTTTAAAAAAAAATGCGAGCGCCGCGCGCTGGCGCCATCTTTTTATTATTCGTACGGATAAAACGTTGCTTGTTTGTAGGATTATAATTATTGTCGGTTTAATTACTTTTCGTTCCGTTGTTTAAATTATTTAAATAATCAATTGTTGTAGATTGAATTTATTTTTTTCTAAATAACCTGGCTTCTGATTCCTAAAAATAGATTATCTAAAATTTAAACTATAAGTAACTCCACTCGTACAAAGTCGCGGGCGGCAACTAGTTGCTAATAAGGCTACGGGCGGTATCGCTCCCAAAGGATTGTTGCCGATACGGCAGGAAGGCTGCGGTTTGATATCGGGCGGGGCTTCCTGCTAAAAGCTGAAGATAACATAACTTGGGTTGTAATTAAAAATGTTCCAGAATCGATTTTCCTTGTTGGCATGTTTCCTCTCCGGATTCGGTATTGATAGTTAATGGACTGTTTTAAGATTCGGCTTTGGTATTAGCATACTAGCTTTTAGCCCGCGACTCCGAACGCGTTTATCGCATAAACCATCCGTTATAGTGCAGTAGGTCAGTCTCGACTATCTGTCCATCAAATTTAATTGAACGGGTTCAGTAGTTTTGGCTTTGATAAACGAAAGACAGACAAACAGAAAGGTGTTTTTTAATGTGTCGAATTCCTATCGTAGTGCAATTTCGTCACCATTTAGTACAAATCTATTCTTCCGTACTTTTACATGTCCCTTACTTATATTACTAGGCTATTTTTGTTAATATAAATTTTCGAGGAAAACCCACATTACAAAAGCTTGATAAGTTAAGTATTTTTTTATTGTTTTGCCTTATTTACCTTGTTTATTTTACATTAATACGTAACTCCATGTAACTAAGTATAAAATTAATTAGGCGAGTATATTGCATCTTGATAGTGAACGACCATGACCTATGCACAACCAGACGGTAAAATGATCACCGTCTGACTCCGATCCGTTACTTAGTAGATCGAGGAAAACCGCGAGCGCAAACTAGTTTCTAACGTCTTGCAACACCATAGACAAGCATTCTATGAAAAGTGAAACTTAAACGGGCGCCTAGTATGTGTGTTGCCGACATATCTCGAGTTACAGAAATTCCGTAAATATGCTATTTTTGCTGTATTCCTTTTATATCTATTACAGTATGAACACATAGGGGCATATAAGAGATTTTAGACTTTATATCATGAGGGAATAAAAAGATTTTTGATTGGGTAATTCATGTTTTATACACTTTTAAGTATGTAGTATTTGCAATTTTGCACTTACGGGTTTCGTGTGATTGCTTCATTATAATTGAATACTTGTAATGAATATTTTATAATGATTGACCCAATTAGATGTCTTTACAGCTTTTTAACGGCTTGTAAGTTTTAACATGAATGAATAATAATATATATAAAACCGCTACAGGTAAACTGACATTTAGAAGTAGATTTTTTTTTCGATGATCCAATAGTGCTTACAAAGAAGATTTTAAATATTCACGAGTTTCAAACAATGACGGGGTCTCCTCAATTATAATTTAATTAGTAAATAGGTTGATTAATTGAAAATATGCACATTCCATTTTCAAAATGACACATGATAATGGCAATAGAATGTCGGCAATGTCGGAACAATCGAAGTGTATTATTCAATGACAAAGAAAACATAAGAACATCGTTATAAAAAATGAAAACATAGGGGGAGCAATCGCAGGCTGTAAGGACATTGATTCCTTTGCTAACCAGATTGCGTTTTAAAAAATAAATACACACAAAAGTAGAATTCGGTACGGTACAGCATCCGATATTGAAAGTGGACCGTGGGTGCTTCGGCTTCGTCGCCAAGGGTAATAAATCACCAAGGTAGGTCAGGGTTTGCAAAAAGCGAACAAAGGATAGGGAACCAGTCTCGTGACCTCCAGACGTCGGCCATGTTGAATCGGATTCCGGGCCGGTGTTAGCGGTGAAAAAAAAAACATAATTCGGATAACTGGTAAGTACTTTTGGTACCTGCATTTGTTTAATGCGCCGGTGGACGTGCGAATTCAAAGGAGCGTCCGATTTGGGGTTCCCTTTTATCGTTTTATAATTGCCCGTCGAAAATTTGAAGCATTCATGTCGGTACTTACACGTCTGGCAATTCTTGATCGAAGTACATATTAACAATAGTTCAGCGGGAGCGATAGCAGATAGAAATCTTTGTCTCTCATCAAGTTGTGCTCCATAAAAATATAAGAACCTATCTCTAAGTTTTATTAATACATACTTACTTAATGCTGATCAGGAAAATATGACAAAACATTAAAATCAAAGAAAGTGTTACATCTGCGAACTCTCCCCATTATGGAAGGAAAGAAGCCAAAATGGAATTCACATTCTCCCCATGAATTTTGCTAAAGTTTATCCTCAATATTTATTCAGGGAATTGACCAGGTAAGCGAACTTTGGTCGACCCGTATCATCACTATAGATACCTTCAGCTCTAGAATATAACAAATTTGACCGGTTCCAATAGTCGTTGGTTCGATTCCCACCCGCGATAAATAATATGTGACGAACATCGATGTTTGTTCCGTGTCTGGGTGTGTTATTGAATATATTTAAGTATATTTGTGCATCCACTGTTGATTCTGATATCCGTAACACAAGTGCTCAAGCTACTTACCACGGGATCAGATCAATGTATGTTATGTTGTGTAAAATTTTATATTTATTAAAAGCTTTTATTTAACTTGCTCTGTCAGGCATTAAAAGTAATTCTGTCAGAGGCTTAGTTTTAACTACTAAATAACGTTGGTCTTTTGTGAAATTTGATGTTAAAGGTCGTGTGTGTTCAAACTCAAAGGTTGCGTCCTAGTAACTACTATTCATAGATTTTACTTTTTTTAACGAAAATACTTTGAGGTTCAACGGTTGTTTGGTTTATTTATATGAAGTCCCTCATTAAAACTAATAAGTATATAAGGCGTCCGACCGATTTCAGCCATGGCGGCCGATCAATTGAGATGCTAAATGCGCAGGACATATAAGTTCACAAGTGTGCGCGCGAATTCAAGTGCACTCTCTATTCCTTTACTCTCATGATTCGGTGAGACGGCAATCCGACATGACTGATGAGAGACCGGGCGCAGGACCACCGGCTTAACGTGCTTTCCGAGGCACGGGCGTTCAACCGCCAACTTCCTAACTCCGGGCTGAGTAATTTCATTACAGAAATACTCACACAAATTTTACCCGACCCCGGATTCGAACCGGGGACCAACGAGGCAGTTGAAACTATTATTACAGGTAATAATATAGTTCAGTTCCATTCCATTCCATATCGAAATATTTGATGGTCTACACAATAAGCAAATTCAAATACATGTGCGGTCTTGTTTCTTAGCGACAATATTTCTTTAACTAAGCAAACCTTGGAAGGTTCTACAAAATTATATTTTAAATCTTAAAACAATGAAGTTGTGTGTTAATTTGCAAAGAACATTATTTTACATTTTCAATCCTTGGTGTCGTACGATAATGTAAATACGAGTTGACTTCCTAGAATAATTATTATTAACCGTCTGTATCCTTCACAATGAATTAATGAACATGTGCTTATTCAATTTTTCATAATTTTACATACAAATTGATTTGAATAATGTAGAACCAGTTAAGTCTTCGAACACACCTTAACCCTACACTGCATTCAGTCCCTTATGTGGGACAACCAACAAAATTGATTTTTTTTCGGATTTGAAACATTTGGTGACATCTATGATTATGCAAGGCAAGTGACGACAATCCATGGTGTCCATTTAGTGCATTTGTTGAAATTAGATGGCAGTAGTAATCGCTCAGTCGGTCATTCAAATAAAAATTTTGAACTTTTGTCGCGCGCCGCGCGTATTCAATTTTTAAAAATTAATAAATAATACTTGTTTACGGTATACAACAGTGGATAAATTGTTTTTATGTCAAAATATCTGTGAACTTTACAAAAGCAAACATTTTTTTTTATTTGGCTGTGTTTTTATACTTAATTTTCGGAATTACCGTTTGTACCAGATGTGTCACTTCATGCAGTAGGGTCCGATTTTAGGTATGTTTACTGATGTGCTGATCTAGTTTTATTTTAGGTAATTGCTATAGAATATATTTTCTATAGCTCAAATCAAAAATAATTTGATGGTACCAATAGGCAGTGAAGATAAACAAGACTCTTTAGGTGCTTCAGCACCATGATTGGCAACATCATCATCACTTGAAAGTGATGATGATGTTGCCCTATTTTGATCTACCATCAGGCACAAATCCACTACTCCATTATCAGGGTCTTGTGATGGTGATATGCAGTAGCCTATATCAACTCTGGCATCACCTTAGTAGAGCACATCTGCTCATGGATGAGCAGATAATCTGCTCTTGGATGAGCAGATGTGCTCTACTAAGGTCTCTAATGTCCTGCGCCAAAATCCACCTAAAAAGCCTAATAAATATAAATTGTTGATGCTGTGCGATGATAAAAGATGAGCATAGAATTTCGAGATATACTCTGAGATGGAGAATAATCCAGATCTGAGGCTTCCTAATAAGTCTGATTTAGGCAAGAAGGAAAAACGGTATCCAGAGGAATAGGTATGCAATGTAAATGGCACAGATATCATCACCTCAGTAATGTACAAACGTACGTATGACACAAACTTGTGGTGTTGTCTTCATCTTTTTTAGAAAAAGAGCCTACTCTAAAAGTAAAAAGGTTTTTTAAAAAAACAAAAGCAATTTTATAGATATTCACTGCCCAAAAATTGTACCCAACTACAATCAGTACATGGGTGGACTCGACGGTCGACCTGCTCGACTTATTCCTGGGGAAGTATAAAATAGAGATGAAGACAAAATAATGATATTTGAGACTTTACCATTTCCTAGATAACATCACTATATTTATACTGAAG
This sequence comes from Maruca vitrata, assembly GCA_039566165.1. Classification (NCBI taxonomy): domain Eukaryota; kingdom Metazoa; phylum Arthropoda; class Insecta; order Lepidoptera; family Crambidae; genus Maruca; species Maruca vitrata. The sequence continues at coordinate 13,846,666 of CM076922.1, read as the reverse complement.
ATATAGAGATAAAATCACCATATAAATAGTTAGTTGCTATACCGAGGAGCTGGGGAGATTCAACAAAGTGCTACGCCGCTGAAATTCTAGAGAAGACTTCAAGCTAGAAGTGGCAAAGAGCCCATGTACGTGTGTTCAACAATATCCAACTTAAAAGGCTGGCCGTCTTGCAGGAAATTATCTGATAGACACAAGAATATAGCGAAAGCCAATATAGCTACTCTTCCCACTCGTCTGGTCTGGTCTGGTTTGGTGTGATGGGGTGGAGCACTTTCCTATGTGGGGGGGTATAAGCGCCAGTAATGCAAGAATCCTGGCTGCAATGGAAAGTCGTTTGTTGTGGTTAAAAAATGCAGAATCGAACTTTGCTTCCTCACTCCACCTCTAGATATATTAGCAAAATTAGGTAGGCCACTGCATGATGTGCCATATATGGAACTGAATAAAAAATTTAATTTTCTCCATTAATATTATTTTTTAATTTTTTTACCCGTACTTCCCGGGTTCTAGACCACAAGTATGAACTGATAACATTTTTTTATTGAAAAAAGAAAAATCATGCAGTGTAGGGTTAAAGAGGTGTGTCTAGATTTGAATTTTTCTAATGGACATGAAATGAAGTGGAACATCAGAATATCTCAATATTATAATTAAATAATAAAAATTCTGTTTTAAATTTTCTAAATATTTAAATAAGCATGTGGAAGCGTGAAAAAAATACAGTAATATCCTAATGTGTGAAACGACATACATACATATTCACAACATAACGTTGTGAAATCTATTCACAACTAAAGAGCTTTTTTTTATAAAAACTTATATCTATATAAGGGTTCCGTTTATAATAATAAAAATAAAATAAACAATGTTATTCAGAATGGCCAGTACGCGTGCTCGCGAAAAAAGGCAACTCATAGTCATGTCAACAACAATGCTATGAGTATGGAAATAAATATGTGCCATCTCGCAGATCTAACACAGTTTCGCAATGTCAAATAAAACCCATCCTGTTGAGTTCTGGAGGTCAGTCGAGACCATTGTTGCTAAACCAAGGTTCACGGCCGTGCGAAACCCGAATCGTAAACGTAATACTGCGTAGATTCGGGTCAAATTAATATGGAAAAGGTACCATGTCGAAGTAATGAGCAGTGATAGCTGGAGTAAGGAGTTTTGATATAAGAGTATAAGTATTAGTATTAGTGGATTTTGATAAGGTTCTGTCTACCTAAAACTTTATTTGTAGACTTTGTTGTTTCGTAGAATAAAATAGAATTCATTTATTGACCACAGTATTAACATTCAAAGTACATATAACGAATTACAATATTACTTACAAAACACAAAACTCAAACAAAGACATACTTATTGACAGTGAGATATAATTATGTGGGTAATTTAAAACTTTTGGCTTGATTTTAAGCTTTAAGCTTAGCTAACCCATAAAGACACAAATAACGCAAAAATCTATGTACTTTTGATGTATATGAGTAAGTTTTAAGAAATAAATATTTTTTACTTTTTCAGGGGACCCATAAAAAAAATAATAGCGAGGGCATAAAATAATCCGGTCATTTTGGTCTGTGAAAGCACTCGGAGTTAATAATATTTTTAGGATTTCCTTATCAGCGGATTTTATTATCGCTTATCACAGTTATTTCCTTTTTTCTCATTCTTCGGAGGGTCAAATAAAAATCTTACTGAATGTACTTCGCCTTTAATGCGTTTCTTACGATCTTAGCGTACTAATAAGGGTGGTGTAGCTATGAATTGGTGTAAGAAAATTCGCGTCTGGTTTTTCCTGTCGTTAATATTCTCAGAAGCGAATGAGTGGGTCGCAGGATGTAAGCAGGTTATGCTGGTTGCGATTGATATCAAAGGTCACATGATTTTCCAGCTACCCAAATTCTATTTAAAATGAAACATCTGAATCAAATGTAATTTATTTATCTGTTTCATTTAACTTTTTCATTTCGTTTTAAATACTGTAGGTAGACCATAAAGCCACTAGTTTCACGACAAATAATATTATTTGAAGTGATTACATCCAATACCTATAACAATGTCTTGGTGATATCTTCCAGTTACCCTTTAGGTACAGAAAGTAAACGTTTGGAGGAAAGAAAAGAAAAAGTGAAAAAAACCGACCGAAACGAGTCGAAACAGACGTTTATTGTATGGGGTTATATTTTTTAATTTGTTGTTATAGTTTCAACGGTAATGCAACATTTGTAAAAAAATCATCTTTCTAGCTATCAGAGTGTATGAGATACAGCTTGGAGAAAAACAAACGGACAGACAGACGGACTGCGGAGGTTTAGTAATAGGGTCCGTTTTACCTTTTATTTACGGAACCCCTAAAACGGCTTTTGTTAGTAAATAAAAGTGTAAAGTGATAGAAACACGAGCATTCATACCGTAGGCAGTTCCAAACGTTTTATCACACCTCGATCCGGTTTGGCCGCGTGGGCGGGCGGTCCATTCATGCTTGCTATGACGTCACGCCTTTGAACATTCGCAGACGTCTGATCTGTTGCCCTTTCGTCACTTCCGCCTTTAGTGCTTACGCCCTTAAAACTTTTCCAATGACTCAGAGCAGGTAGTCATTGAAAAATCCTAGAAAGGTACGTTTTACATGTTCCATGTAACGATTTTACCATTAATAGGTAAAACAGGTTAAGTTTGAGTCGGATTAGCGCACCATGTCCAAATTTACATGTCATCATCAGGCCATATACATACATCCCCTTTGATGGGGCACGGGCCTACCTTAAATTAGGGCGATAAGGCCTTAGTCAACCACGCTGGCCAAGTGCGGGTTGGTTGACTACACAACCTAAAAATTTCTTCATAGGTGTGCAGGCTTCCTCACGATGTTTTCCGTCACCGTTAAAGCGTCGACCCCTTTTCATCATCCTTAAGATGTTTTCCTTTACTTGTGCTGTACCTAATTCCTTCCTTTTTGTCCTTCTTCTGTTAGTAGTAACTAAAAGGATGCAGTTAGTAAGTGGTAAATTTAGTTGCTATGCGAAATTTGAGTCAGTAACATTACTTAATATATGCAAAGGGAGTCCAATTCTCATGCCCTGCAGGGCACGGCCCACGCTTTTGAGTGGGCGAATCTAATGAGCGAAATAAGTGGCGCCAATACAAAGTACGGAGGAGGCATGTCGGGTCATTAGATACAATTTACTGTGTCTGATAAATATAACGGAAAGCGCCCTTTGAAACTGATTGATTGTTTGTGTCCGAGAGAGGACATAGGTTGCTTTGATATAAAAATATGGAGCACGATTGTACGGCGCTCCGTGCTTTAAAAGCACAAGTATTGGATTATTCCCATTTGTCCCCTGTATCTGAGAGTTTTTCTAAAAAATGCCACTTGGAACGGTAGAGGAGTAGTCTCAAGTAGAGAAATCTGGGACAGATCGACTATTTTTAGACAAGAGTCGTCCTCAAATGGGACAAATGTGAATAGTATTTAAAGGTATTATCGCGAAGTATATAAATAGATTAATATTACATTTTGAAATAGCGACTTGTAACTTACAGCGCAAATTGTAACTGAAAAAAATACAGAATGATTTAACGTTCATTCATAGATAGACTGGCTTTCCGCCCGCGACTTCGTCCGCGTAGAGACGTTTAACGGGTAAAACATTACTTCAAAACGGTTAAAAAGTAGCCTATAACCTTTCCTAGGCTCTGGACTATATCTGTACCAAATTTCATTTCAATCGGTCTAGTACTCTGCGTGAAAGCGTAACAGACAGACAGACAGAGTTACTTTCGGATTTTTAATATTAGTAGTAGTAGTAAGGAAGTAAGGATATAGAACAGTACAGTAGTGTCCAGGTAGTTCTACCCCTTTGCTTAGCTACTTTGTTGCTAAGTATCAGATATTAATTGCGTCTCGTATTATAAAACGTTTGTTAGTAAACACAACACGAAATACTCAAATATAATAACTATACACCGTGAAATTTTAGTGTTTGTTTTCCCGTGGCAGAACGATTTGACTTTAGTAATACTATCGAATCATGCAAATAATTCCGCGAAAAAAAAATTTTTTTTTCAAATTTTCAAAATAATAATTTTCCAACCCGAAAACGAGAAAAGCTATCGTTCTTTTATAAGATGTGACGTAATCAGGTACTGCTTGCCGCATGAAATCGAAGCTTAAAGCTACAGAAGCTCGACGCCCTAAGTCATAAAGCGGCTCGAACGTGCTTTCGAGTTTCGGTTAAACCCTTCGTAAAATCGGCATTTATTGATTTCAATAAAAAAGAACTGCACAAATCGCGACTGCACTAGTACAATAGTACTACTAAGATAGAATCATTTTATTGCGGGAAAACAACCATATGCATGACAGTTAAATCGGCACGTGCGTAGAAGTGACGTAAGTTTCAGGGGTGGGTGTCTTCCCCCGTTCATCTGTGGATGACGATAAGGCTGTTAAGGAGACGGGAGAGTACTAGTACGTGAAATGAATGTCCTAAAATAGACGACGAATATAATATGCTTTTGTTTTGTAGCAGTTTTGGGTAATGGCTTGTTATAGTGGTTTTTGTGTCTGTACTACTAAACATAATTCATACTTATTTTATTACAATCATACATACATTTATTTATTTATTTATTTATTATGGTACACAAGCAGATAACTGTCATTACGCTTATTGGTTGGTTGTAACAATTGAGCATAGCCTAGACAGTAATCCTAAGTAGTGTAAACAGCATGCTTTGTGTTTTTAGATATCTATTTATTAAACTAGTAGTAGGGTAAACTGTACCATTCTTGGCACCCCCCCAGTGATTGGCACTTTTGCCTTTCATTTCAAATATTTAATTTATTAAATACGTTTATGATAAGAAGAAACTACTATTTAGCAGCAAATTTCTACTTTCACATGTGGAAATACTTAGCTGTACGCTAAAATGACGTCTTCATTGTTTTTCTGTTGGACTTAATCAACAGTGGAAGTTCGCGGCAATTTTAACCTGAAAAAGTTTGGTGAGGCGAGCGTTGGAAGTGAATTATATACGATTTCAGGTAACCATTTGAAGGATATTTTAGCTTTACGTCATGATATTATGTGTTAGGAATATGATTTCTAACTTTTTTGAAAAAAAAAGATTTGTGTTCACGCAGTTTTTGCTATGCCAATGATTGCACTGAAATATATATTACCGCTCAGTCATTGGCAGACCTGGCAATCGCTATACTTCTGAATCCTATATTCTTAATTTTATTTTTTTGACGCGGAGAATGCTTGATGCACCCTCACCTTGGGCAGGGGTTTACCCAAGGTGGTGTGTGGGACTCCCGGCTGAGGGTGCGGAGATGGAAAAGACCGGCAGCTGCACCTGGGCTAAGGTGCAATTCCTAGGGCCACAAGAGGTGTACCCAATAAACTCCGCGGCGTACCTCATCGCCTACTGGTGATGCCTTGGTACCTGGCAGAGCCTTCACGCACAACACCACCGGCGGAGCCTCCACAGGCTCCCTCAAGCCTCCCCGGAAGAGAGCGACAGGGGACCTGGTACGCAAGTTCACTCCCGTCCCTCAACGACAGCCGTTGAAGCAATGCTGACGGGAGTGTTCCCACACCCACCGCCGGCAAGCTATCGTTGGACTGCGGTATATGACGCGGAACCTCATCTTACCACTTCTATACAACCACCTAGTGATTACGCTCAGTCTATACCGTCAACAAGTCGATGATTTAATCATCAGACGATGAAATAATGAAGATATCCAGTATTTTCATTAATTCATCGGAAGACTGATTCAATTTAATCATTAATTAAATAGTTGTAGTAACTAGGTTGGCACTATGCTAATAATTGTAATGCCATTGTGAGTGCCAATGATTGTACTAAGTTACAGTGTCAATCACTGCACCATAGTGCCAATGACTATACATTTATGTGACTGTCTATTATTTTGAGTTTTTTTTAAATAAATAAGGATACATTTTTAAATTGTAGTATCATTTTAGGAATCTGTTTGGATCTGAAAATCCATTAATGCTAAATAAATCTGTAACTAACGTAAGTACAATTGAATTTTTGAAGCCAAAGACCAAAGTCAGCATTAGGTGCCAATCAATATACTGGTTACCCTATATAAATTATTATTAAAAGGTATACAGTTTTCATTTTGATTTATCAGAAAGACGTGATGTGATTCCGTGATAAGTAGCGTACGCACTTGTATTACGGAAAGTACAATCAATCACAAATGTAAAACAGTAAATGTACAACAGTGGCACATACAAATATATTTAAATATATAAATTGACTGGCTCGGTGGAACAGTGGTTAGTGACCCTGGCTGGCGGTTCCAAGAGTCGTGGGTTCGATTCCCACTCGGGACAAATATTTGTGTGATGAACATAGGTGTTTGTTCCGTGTCTGTGTGTGATTATGTATTTAAGTATGTATTTATAAATATATATGTATGTGTATCAGTCTCTGACGCCCATAGTACAAGCTCTGCTTAGTTTGGGGTCAGATGACCGTGTGTGGAAATGTCCCAGATATTTATTTATTTATTTATAAATAACACAACCAGACACGGGATAAACGACTTGGTTCATCTCTCGGGTGGGGATCGAATTCATGACTCTACACGCAAAAGGCAGGTGCATTAACAAATGTGCCACAAGCCTGTCGAATGTCGATACTTGTCAGGTCTTACTATTTTGTTCTGTTTGTAGAAAACAGCGTCGTCTATGATACTTTTTTTTCTTAACTGACATACGATGATGGCTTGGAGTAGCCTCGTCATCATCACCAGACTTGCGGGGGAGCGGATGGCTCTCACACCTTATGGTCTTTTTGGTAGAAAACACCTGAAACGAGGTGCGTTTTGGTTTCAATCCCAGATATACTGTGGCTGGATCTAATAACTAACATACAACATATTAGAATACCCGCTGCTTACAAATCAACTTAGATTTCTTAGTATATTTTTCTCGTTTCCAGTACCTTGGAACTCTGCTTATTAAGTATTTATTTAAGTTTTTATACCATATTAATATGTATATGCTATCAATAGGTTGGTAAACAATATTATATTGGTGATGTATCAATTAATTATGTAGAGGTTCTATAAAATGTATTTCCCTTACTTTGTGAGTTATCTAGAACATGGCTGTATTAACCAGATTGGACCCAGGGCTAATAAAAAACTACTAAAAAAAATTGGGGGCCGCAAAATATTTATAAGAAAATATATCGATGTAATAGGTATCATTACTTTTTTTGGCCTTGGATTGGACAGCCCTGATCTTGAAGATATCGCTGATAGGGTTTTACTGTAGACACTACTAATTTGTACAATCATACTAATAACATATTTTTTTCATGTGGCACTAAATAAAACATTTTTCTTTATTTATTTTCATCCTATTTTGGAACAGTGACTCGGTCAAGAAACAAGGTTTTAAATTATTACTATCTTACATACGAATTTTCCTAGACACATATCTTGATATTTGTACAATTGTACCTACGTAAAATTTGTTTATTTGAAGCATATAATCGATTAAAACAAACTGAATCGATTATCAAAAACCGTACTAAAAGTTAACCGACCTATCGAAGAAATCGACGTGGGCGTTCATTGATAGCTTCGAGTTATGACGTCACTAGATACTATCAACGTGGGGTTATGACGGAGGGAGTACGTGGACGAATCAGGATTACTGTATCGGGAGAACCGTAGTTCAATTAATTTCATACATCTAGACACGCGGTAGCGTGTCAAGCCAAGTTCAAGAAACAGAACTGGCGGACCGCACCGTGTGTAATATTACACGAACCATTTGGAACCACTTTTGAACCCCTCATAAATCAAAAACTATTTTACATAAACGTATCAAATTTGGCTCATATATTGTGACTTGCGAGATAAATATGTGTTCTAAATTTCATAAGCTTATCTCAAACAGTTATTTAGATATTAATGTCCAAAAATCCTCATTTTTATCATTGACTGACTGACAGATCAAAATTCTAACCCAGTTCCAAATGACCTAGAGAGTTAAAATTTGGTATGCAGATAGGTAATTACATGAATACAAAGGAAAAAATAAAAAACTGGCAATTTTTTAATAATTAAGTTTTTTTTATTTTTTTTTTATAAGAGGCTAACAAGATGACCTCACTCCACCTGATGGTAAGCGGTAGTGAGATCCACATATGAGGTCGACAGGCACAATAGACCATGTTGAGCCTGTCGCACTCACCCTGAAAGCCGTGAAAAAGGAGACCACTGCTGCGGTTAGGTTCTATTATGAACGCTTAACATAAATACCTAATTAGTGCCTAATCACGCCTATATACCGGGGAAGGCAGAGCACTAAGTATATATTTAGGTATACATACTTACTTATTTACAATTAAGAGTAGGTACTTATAGTCGGTTCTCATATTTATTACTTAGGGTTATACCCCGTAAACGTAGGAAAATACAGTACCTAACTGATTCAATTGTTTTATATTTATAAAGTCTAGTTGTAGTTTTGAATTTGTCCTTTTCAAAGGACCGACGGCGTTACGATGATATATACTTTTCTACAAAAAGTAATGATATCCAATCAAAAACATAAATGTGAAATGAGAGCCACGTTCAATATTATGATAATTGCCTTGGTTGTTGACTTCAACAACAAAAGAAGTGAGATCTAAATGGGTGCCAAGTTCAATGGTCAACCCTGAAATTTATTTATAAGTAACACTATAACATACCTATCATATCTTCTTATAACATAAGATAATGTACGGTGGTAGCCTATGAAGGTCTGTCTTGGCTAGTTTTCTTTATTTAGTTAGTTAGTAGTCTAGTTAGTTGTCTTGGTTAGTTTGGTATTTGTCGGTATTTATTTTATAATTCCGAAAATTTGGATTGTTGGTAGAAACTAGCGAGCGAACATAATAATACGTTGGTAGGTTTATAGAAACTAGCCAAGACAGACCTTCATAGGCTACCACCATACATTATCTTATGTTATAAGAAGATATGATAGGTATGTTATAGTGTTACTTATAAATAAATTTCAGGGTTGACCATTGAACTTGGCACCCATTTAGATCTCACTTCTTTTGTTGTTGAAGTCAACAACCAAGGCAATTATCATAATATTGAACGTGGCTCTCATTTCACATTTATGTTTTTGATTGGATATAAACATGTAAGCGATATTGGTAACGAAGATTAAATAATGACGGAGGTAATTTTTTTCTTCTCTTTATCTGAGTAAAAAAAACAGTGAAACTTTTGATAAATCTTAACATCATAATAATATAAAATTGATTTTATCTAGACACGCGGTAGCGTGTCAAGCCAAGTTCAAGAAACAGAACTGGCGAGCCGCACCGTGTGTATTATTACACGAACCATTTGGAACCACTTTTGAACCCCTCATAAATCAAAAACTATTTTACATAAACGTATCAAATTTGGCTGAACTTGGCTCTCATTTCACATTTATGTTTTTGATTGGATACATTTAACACTAACATCATTTACCACAGATTTATAACATGGGTTTGTGTTGAAATTTCGTAATATTTTTTGTCCTATCTGACTACGATGATGGTTGGAGTAGCCTTCATCATCACCGGACTTGCGGGGGAGCGTATGGCTCTCATCCCTAATACAAACGGAAACTTAACTGAAATCCTGTTACTCAAATCAGCAACCACCTTTTTGCCTGTATTAATAATGAACGCAGATACGCATTCAGCTTTATTTAAATCTAGGTACAGGTGGAATGACGTCACCGGCAGGTATGAATGGCCCTCGCTTACGATCCGCCCACGCGCGCCCTTCAGCTGATATCAGCTGAGCTTGGGCGGAAATATGTTTACTCTCTCTGATACATTTACCAGCTAGGTACATTGTACCTGTTTTCAGGTTTTAACAGTGTTGTATTTTTTTCTTATGTTAGGGGTGAGAGCCATCCGCTCCCCCGCAAGTCCGGTGATGATGACGAGGCTACTCCAAGCCATCAACGTGTGTGAAGAAGGCTGTCATGATAAAAATCCATGGATATTTTGAGATGCTCGTTTGGACATTTAAGAATTATGTAAATTGTGCATATTATTATTTATTTCTTATATTTGACGTGCAAATGTACTTCTTGAAATCTACTCGCAAGAAATAAATTATTTTCATTTTACATCCGACTTTTTGAGGACCGATAAACGGACCGATTTTTCATCCCACGATTTTGTATTATAATATTCGACCGACTTTTTGTAGGACGTGTGCGTTGCTCTAGTGCAATCAATGTTCCATTATTCCAACAAAAATCGGGCACCGATTAACGGACGTAAGCGGACCTAAGTGCTATATCTGACGTGGTCCAATTATTTACAGACTACGAAGTCGAAACTACGAAGTTTCAAGGAAACTAGAAACTACGAAGTTGGTACTTGGATTTATAGAAATACAAGTTTAGAGGAAATCTTCGCTTCGCATTGGGTGGGATGTCTCTGCATTTTTTTTCATTTTTAAAAAGAAAAATTCGGATTCCAAATTTAAGAGGCGAATTACTCCTCTGCTATTGGGCGATTTTCTGAAAAGCGTTGGTTCTATTTTTTTCTCATTTTCTAAATATTAAAACTTGTGAGTGTTTTGTGTGTGAAAACTTGTGATTTATGAATTTCAATACCCATAGTTTTCGGCACTAAAACAGTACATTACCATAAAGTTTTGCTTTTGTGACACAGAAGAATTGGTTTTATTGCTTTCTTTAATTTAAAACTTGGCAATGGTTCAGATATAAAGGACATAAAATTTTACGTTTCGTAGGTAAAACTAAAAGTAATAAATATTAACCAGTATTTAGGCAATAAAAGAAAATTAAATGTACAATTATTTGTGTAGATAATTGTTTGCGCTGTGATGCATGTGCAATATATTAAGCTGGTACTCCTAATATAACCTTTCTGCACTTCTATTGATAAGTGTGGCCTCAAAAATAAAGTTCAAATCAAAAACGAAACAGGCCTAAAAAAGAGCCATAATACAACGTCTAGAATCTTCAACAAAGAAGAATCTTTATCATAACAAATTGCACCTATACATACATTGTAACGTAGCATTCACGTGTTGAGCCTAGTATCACCTGTCTAACAGCGTGTACTAGTGGTAGGTAATCGCCGGCGAGTAGTGAAATAGTGGCGATAAGGACCACACGGCCTTGGCGTTTTATTTATCTGTCAATTTAATGTGTTTCGCATTTTTTGTGTGGTCCCATCACTAGCGGGAAGAGTTAGAAGGCATAGGTTTATGGACTTCTCCCGCTGCTTAATAGTTCGTACAAATGTTATGTTTAATAGTCCATTAGGGGATTATTGATTAATTATTGCTAGTTTGTTTGTATACGTATATGTTTTTAATAGGATCGGTTACTAACGGATCGGCAATTTGACCCCAAACTAATCAGAGCTTGTACTGTGTTCAGGGACTGATACACATTCATAGATATTATTATTATTGACTGGCTCGGTGGAACAGTGGTTAGTGACCCTGGCTGGCTGTTCCGAGAGTCGTGGGTTCGATTCCCACTCGGGACAAATATTTGTGTGATGAACATCGGTGTTTGTTCCGTGTCTGGGTGTGATTATGTATTTAAGTATGTATTTATAAATATATATGTATGTTTATCAGTCTCTGACGCCCATAGTACAAGCTTTGCTTAGTTTGGAGTCAGATGACCGTGCGTGGAAATGTCCCAGATATTTATTTATTTATTTATATTTATAAATATATAATCACACCCAAACACGAAACAATCACCGATATTCATCACACAAATATTTGTCCCGAGTGGGAATCGAATCCACAACTCTTGGGACCGGAGCCAGGGTCACTAACCAAGTTCTACCGAGCCAGTCCAGAAGAATCCGCATAATACCTATGTATCATCCAATTCATTTATGCAAACCGTCCCGCTAATGCCTGTAAATTGTACGCATCCATCACGCGTAGTAACTGATTTTATGTGAGTTGTTTTAATATTTTAAAACATCCGATAACAATATCAGTCTGTAATTCGCATTTATATTCAAGGTGAACGTTGAAGCGGCGGCTGGCAGGTGACCTGATGCAAAATCCAGCCGAATAGCTATTTGGAGTTTGTCTTGACGTTTCCTTGTCTGTCACAATATGTGTATGACAGCAATGACGATGGAGACACATGAATATACATTTGTGCAGAGTTCAAACATGGAAAAAATTGTTGCGATGCGATACCGTCTGATACCTACCAGTTGCATTCATGCCGCGAGTGCATGGTGTACTTAGTTTGAAGGTCGCGCAGGTGTCTAGAGAACTGATGTGTTTTTGAGACAGATGTGGAAAATTTGGTAGTCTGTACTTAGGTTGGCTATCCTGTCATCTAACGGGCCGTATCCTACCATTGTCCTAAGAGTTTATTCCGTAAAATTAGTTTTTTTTCGAATGGGCCGTATCCTGACGAAAATAGGAACAAACATAAAAATATCCAATTGCCTAAAGAAATGGTTTTTCATTCAGTGTCTATTGTTTGTCCTGTATTAGAGGTGAAATTTTCATTAAGCAAAACAAATGCCATCAAAGCTAAGTTTTCTTAACAATTATGGGGGTATAATAAAAAAAGATAAAAAAAAAATCACTAAAAATATATCAATAATGAATATTGAACCCTTTTCTATAGTACAGTTGTTATTTAACTTAAATCGATTGATATGTATGAGTATGTAAATCCACAAACGATATCTATAGTTACTAGTATGCTGGTGCAAAACATGTTGATCAAAATATTTCTCTTAAAAATGGGCGTAGGTAAGAAGCCGTCTCTGCCATTTTAAGAAGACACCGGTACCCGTTCAGCCTGTTATGAATCGAGGATCTATTTAGATCGGTGGTGAAATTTCCACTCTTTCAAGACCTCTCTTTCGACAGTTGTTGTATGAGGGTAGGGTTCAACTAGTGGTATGTAGGTATGTTGTTCGATATGTTAACTGTCTGGTCCTACCACAATAGTTTTCCGCGTAGCAATGTGACTGAAGGTCGCCATTTTGCTGAATATTTTGAGATATCTGACGTCTCTTATTAATTATTTATTCATGCAGCCGGTACCAAGTGCATTTACATTGTTATGTCCCATGTTCCGTAGTGAATAACATAATGAAAGGAGACGATAACATGATAATGAATAATGTTGTCCAAGTGCGTTCGCTTATTGCGGTCAATCTCATCGGAGATCGGTCTTCTTTGTAGGACATATTAAATACCGATATATCGATAGTGAATTCCTTAGTACAATTTAGGAAGACATACAGGCACAGACACAATACGTATTCAGATTTTCACAGAGGTTCTTTCAGTTCTTCGATACCTGAAGTCCTGGAAGGTAGAAAGAATATATTTTTCTTTTTGTCATAACCAGACTTGTTGTTTTTAGGGTTCCCTATTTCTAAGCCTTGGCTGTCCGTCTATCTGTCATCAGGCTTTATCTCAAGAACGGTAATAGCTAGAGAGTTGTTTCTTTTAACCGTATTTATAATTCTTAGTATAGTACCTTAGTATATTTATGGATACCACTTTTGTTTTGTTTCTGATATTCGTGCATAAACAACTAAGCACGGAAACAGAACAATGTGTTTGTTGTTCTGTTCTTCAATAGTGATTCCTGGTGGGATTGCCTAATTCCCGAACCCCGATAGGCATACAATGCAGCGGACGCGCGTATCTACGCCACAGGGTCGCGGAGTCACGGCTGCCAAATGCTCGTCGGATCCACGAATACATATGTATACCTACATCAATACACGTGCACAAATGTATACGTGCGCCGAAACTTTTGATTTCAGGTAAATAGAGGAAAATTGTAGAAACTTTTCCATACATTTATTTTGTACTGATGATTTTTTCCTGTAAAATGTGTCTGAAAGGAGTTCATCATTTTTTAATTTTCCGATTTTGACAGCTTGTCTTTTGAATCTTGTCCTAATTCGCATAAATGGAGAGACAAAATATGAATAATACTATGAAATCAATTGGCTTTTATTTGAAACCTAATTGATTGACAGAGAAAAAGACTAATCATCATAGTCTTTCAGGGGCTTTGTGATAATGATATAATGACTGTGTCAGATTTTATTGATCATCTGCTGAATCATTCGATTTGAATAATTAGAAACGATAACGTAACGTCATTACTTAGTCTCCCTCAGGCTAGTAAAAGTTACGCCCACGACATTATCATGGGCAAAGACTATTATAACTAGATCCCTCATAGGTATACAATCGCGACCAGAAAAAAGATCAGTCATGTTGGTTTCGTAATATAATATTAGTTATCTAATTCATTGACCTAAATTGATCGCAAAACTGAATAGTCACCATGAAATGAAGGAATTAATCTTCTTCTTCTTATCGTGTGGTTGATGAACAACCTGGTGTCAGAGTTTAAGCCGCCCGTAGGCCTCTGACATGGCTTCACACACCGTAGAAAAATCTCTCAGGTGTGCTGGTTTCCTCACGATGTTTTCCTTCACCGTTAAAGCGTCGAATGATGGTACATATGAATTTCAAATTTTGAAAAACACATTGGTACCTGGCGGGGTTTGAACTGGCGACCTCTCGCATGGCAAGCAACGACCTTAACCAGTCGGCCATCGACGCTTTTTTTTTTAGGAATTAATAGGAATTAATTGAACGGATTTTGTATTGACGCCGTGACAATTCAGCCGCTCATCCTTGACATTAAACTGAGTCCGCGTAGGTTTTGCTCAGAACCGCCATTATTTTCAGTCGTTTCTCGCTCCATTGGGCTAGCTCTCACTTCCTACGATTCGCAATCGAAAGCCATGAGTCAAATTATAGCCAGGCTATAAAACTTCAAAGAGACACGGAATGCCTTAGTAAAGTGTCGTTTATCATGTAATCTTTTGCATCATATAACATATTTTTGTAGGCTCAGGTAGCAAACATCACGCTGGCCAAGTGCGGGTTGGTTGACTACACAACCTAAGAATTTCTTCGTAGGTTTGCAGGTTTCCTCACGATGTTTTCCTTCACCGTTAAAGCGTCGAATATTCGTACATATGAATTTAAAGTTTTCAGTCAGGGGATACCAGTCACAACTATCTGTCCGGTGGTTGGTGAACGGTATACGGGTAAGCGACCCCGGCTCTTCGAGCTACTATCGACTTAGTCCAAATCATCCGAGGCGATAGTATCCTTCCTCCCCTTTTCCTTCCCCCGTCATATATCCTTGCTACTCGTGGGAACGCAATGACCTTGTTAAAACAATGCACAAGGCAGAATAGCGGCGACGTAGTCCACAATCTGTCACGTCACGTTTCCCACAGAGGTGAAAAGTGGATCTCTGGAAGTGATCTTTTCCTACCCCTCTGGGAAAAGGCGTGATTTTATGTATGTATGTATGAATTTAAAATTTGAAAAACACAGTGGTTCGTGGCGGGGTTTGAACTGGTGACCTCTCGCATGGCAAAAAACGACTATAACCACTCGGCCATCGACGCTTTTTTAGGTAGCAATAAGCTCTTTTAACCATCACTACATAGTATAAAGCAAAGTCGCTTCCCGCGTCTGTCTGTATGTATGTATGCTTAATTCTTTAAAACTAAGCAACAGATTTTGATGGGTTTTTTTAATAGATGGATTTATTCAAGAGGAATGTTTTTGTCTAAAAATAAAATAGTTTGAATGAGAGAGTTTATTTGAGATTCTCGGATAAGTCTGTGACTGCCTTGCAAAATAAAATCATATCAACGATTTCACTTAAATTTACGTACGAATATAACATTGGCATTGAGTTTATTCGACGCAGATAATTGTAGTATTTTTGCAGTTGTTTTCATGAAAGCAAATATACCAAACCACGTGTATTATTACACATTTGCTTAAGGTAGTTAATAGTTCTGGAACAAAAGATCTTATTAAATCAAAATTTATTTAACTTATTTCGATTTGACGCCATTTTAGGCGTATATGCAGTTGTGATCACAAAATATACGTGCAATAGTTACTAACACATACCGATCTCACGTGTATTAAGTCTAGACTTATTCTTCAATACACACCTGTATGTATGTTAATTCCATATTTGTAATTTGCCTCTCGTAGTGTGGTAACTAGATACTTTTTACCTAAAAAAAGGGTCTTGACAGACAGACAGACGGGCAACAAATTGATCCTATAAGGGTTCTGTTTTTTAATTTTGAGGTAGGGAACTTTAAAAATACAAGTTTTTATACACAATTAGATCTATAATAGTCCTAATTTAAATTTATATTTTTAGATTCTTATACCAAAAAGTGCCTTCAGATATCTAATTACAATAATTAATATAAATTAGTTAGGCAACCCGCTAAAACCAGTTTTCAAGACGCTTTTAAAACAAATCTGGTTCCAGAATACATTCGATAGATGTAGCCAAATATTATCGAGCGTCATTAATACTATCTTTATTAACTTACGCAAAAGTTTAAAACGTGACTGGTCTTAGGGTCTATCTCTATTGGTTCTTAAATATAGGTATTATTAGTGAATAGTGAGTGTTATATTTAAAGGAACATTCATTTTATTGGTACATAATTATATGGAAATTATACATACATACATACATAAAATAACGCCCTTTTTCCCAGAGGGGTAGGCAGAGATCACTTTCTGCCATGTGCTACGGTCCTGGCATACCACTTTCGCTTCATCCACATTCATCAACCTCTTCATGCACGCTCGTCGATTGGAAATTACACGTACCTATTATTCAACTTGTTTTTTTTGTGATAGTATTTCGTCACTCATTTATTTAGTTTCAGGTTTTCTATTACTTTATTTTTATTTCAAGTTATTTTCAGCAAAATTTTCTTGATGTTTCTTTCAGAGTACATGAATATAGCGTACATTTAAAACGTGTTTTATATATAGGTAGGAATACATGCAAATTGCCTTTAAGTTTCGGTCATATATTTTCTGTTTTAATCATCGAAGCACCTAAACTTTACAAGGGAACTTAAGTAAAATAACCTTCTTCAAAATCTTTTAATTACACGATTACCATGAACACGTCCTTACAATTCGATCGAGACGTAAAATGCGTATTACGATTCCAAATCAGCGGTTGTCTTAAGGTGACTTTGATTTACTGAATGAGTATGACGGAAGGGTAGTTGTGTAACAGAGAGATAACCCTTAACACCGATTTTTTAAACATACTTATTGCCTCTACGCAAACCAGATAATGGCATTTGACATTCAATTCGGTCATTTTGATCATAGCCGTTGATTACCTACTTTATAAGCGGTTTTGATAAAACGAATTTGCGCAACACTATTTTTTTTTGGAAACGATATCTTGTGATGGGATATTTTTGTCGTTAATGATTTTGGGTAGTGTAGTTTATGTAGTCTGAGCGTTAGTTCAGTGAGAAAATTAGAAGTTATTTAGTCCAAAATGTCATTTTAAAACGATAATCATCAATATTGCTGTACTTTTTTAACCACATTTTATCATACTCAATTGAGATAGATATTGGAAACCATATTTCATATGAGTGTAAAAGTATATGATTTAAAAATATATTGAGTTATAAACCTTTCATTTCTTACTGATACTGCTCAAATGACACAAAAAAATCCAAATTTTATTATATCGTCACTTATGAAAAGTAGTCCTTATCGTAATCTACAGAAATGAATATGTGGGGTTAATTATAGTTCATGGTCTCTGGCATATTTGATGCGTAGTCGGGTTGGGCTGGATTTGTCGTTGTATAAATCCGAAGCAAAACCAAGGAAAAACTAAGGCAGTTGAAGACGAAAGCTACCTTTTGATAGGTGATATACATGATTTGGAGAGGCCTATGTCCAGCAGTGGACAGGAATGGGCTGATGATGATGATGATGATGATACATGGTTTAGTAAAGTGCCCCAGATCTGCACGATGACCGTTCCTGCGCTGTCGGTTGGTCGCAATTGATATTGGTGTTGCCTAGTATATTGGAATAGGTATGCCACCACGTTTCCGAATGTACTATCAGAGGATGACAGCTAAATAATCGCGGTATATGTCCTGGATGATGGATTCACCTGATGGAAAGCGGTATTTGCACACTTGAGGTCCACAGGCATAGACCTTATCGAGTCTGTCGTACTCACCCTGAATAAATGCCATTTCACGCCCCGCCTGAAGAGCCCGAAATCATAGGATGGAGGGAAAACAAGAGCTAGAAGGACATTCCATGCCTTAACGACACGGGACAGAAAAGAGGAAAATCTTTTACTTAGAGGAATCCTACATGGACTGTGAGATTATTACATTATATTTATTTATTTAAGGACGAAGCATACACCATTAAAATGAGATCTTAGTAGTATAAAATACATTTTGAAGTGCTGCCTTAATTTAAGGCTATCACGGCATGCAAACAGTTGAAGTTATACATTAGAAAGCAATAAAATAAGGAAATGAGAACAACGCAAGTGCTGCACTTAGTAGAAAAAATTGGAGTGTTGACAGATCCTAGGAAAATGCGACCTCAGGACCTGCCAACCCACCCAAACTATACTAGTATATGAAGCTTACTAAACAGACAAACTACGTTTAGCTGGCAGCTAATGCTACCAGTTTCGATTTAAATTTAGGTAGCATAATTGAAGATTTTTTTAAAGGTATTGTGAAGCGGTAGTTAGATTAAACGTAGATGAACTTTTTGTCGATATGATTGACAGTTATTATCTAACTTTGACGTTATTCTTAAAAAACATACCTGCACATTGGGCTACCACTAAAAAAAATCAACCAAAAAACCAAAGGAACCGCAATCATTGGCGACATTCAATTCCATTCACTTAACCCGTTACAGTATTGAATTTTTGTTTCCATTATTAGGTACCTACATACACACTCGTACGTATGTCTTAGCCAATGAGATTTGATAACATCAGAGGTTAAAGTGACAAGTGTTTTAAATTTCCTTCATCGCCACATACGTAGGTATCGTATTGTAATCGTAATGTGTATTATCTGACAAGTTTTTTGTACTATATTTTGAGGCGACATACTTATGAGACACCTTCAACTCTCAACTGCGATTGTTACAATGTTGCATCGCGATTTTTAGCAATTTATAAATTTGTTATTGCAATAAGTTACGTCATTTCATTTATCGGATACCTATTGCCAATTTTGGCGGGTTTTATACATGTTTACGGTAATCGGGATTTTCATATTTTTCGATTTGGTATCGAGGTGTGATAATATGTATTTTTACTACGCAAGAGAGTTCTCACAGTCACACATCTTTTAAATATTATTTTACTAGTGGTCCCGGCGAATTTCATACCGCCAATACTGATTCTTTTTCTTTATTTTCTCATTGAAACCTTCCCTGGACTACGACGAACATTTTAAAACCAAAATTACCTAAATCGGTCCGGGCGTTCTCGAGTTTTAGTCAGACTAACGAACAGCAATTCATTTTTATTTATAAGAAGAAAGAAGAAAGAAGATTTACGTATATAGTCATTGAAGGCTAAATAACGCTTTAATATTTCTCATTCCTCGATCCGGCCCGATCGTATAGTTACCTTACCAGTCATAGTATTTGCAATATTACCTAAACCTTTTGTTAGGAATGAGGTTTTATTTGTAAAGTAAATGTATAAGGAATTTTGAAAGCACTTATTGAATTATTGCAAGTCGGTTAAGTGGGACGAGACGTGTCTTCACTCATCTTGTCTGGTCTTGATAATGAATATTCAATACTCTGCTATTACATAGTTAACCCTTTCGTGCTGTGTGTACTTTCCTTAACATGTGTGGCCTTAGAGACCTCGTGAAATGGGAAATTTGGTCGTGACTGCGTCCGCTATGCTTGTGCGTGATGGTATATGTATAGTAAGGGCTAACCAAATTATCCAATATGGTACATACAAAGACGTTTGTATATAAAATGTAGGCATACCTAGACTCACACTTCAAATCTCGAGATAGACATATAGTAAGCTGTATTTTGCAACACATAAGACTTAAAACAATAGTTTCGGTGTCTAAGACAAAGAAAATCATTTACACGCTAATTTACATCCAAAAATGTTGCCCTGCTAGCTCCAAGAATGCCCCTGTCTACGGAAGGTTATATAGAATCATCCACTCCGCTCCAGTTCCATACATTTCATACGTTTTACTTGCATTAGCATAATTGTAACATTGACTTATTTCGGAGACAAAGGTGTACTCCGTGATATATTGGGACTCTAATTAATATTAATGGCCTGTTTATTATTTTAAGCTTTTATGTGGTCGTCAATTTGACTTTTACATGGTTTGCGTAATTGTGTGTGAAGTGGAATCTGGGTGACTTCCTCCCACTGGTCGGTGGCGTGGGGTTAAGATTTTGCGTGAATATTAAGTAGTATGTAATAAGTATTGTTAGTCAGTTTACATACAATATGGTAGAACCGTTTAGTGTAAAACCGATACCTTGTTTTGATGTGCCTAAATCAGTTTACCTACAATAAAAATCATCATCATCATCATCAGCCCATATACGTCCCCACTGCTGGGGCACGGGCCTACCCTAAACTAGGGCGATAAGGCCTTAGTTGACCACGCTGGCCAAGTGCGGGTTGATCGACTACACAGCCTTAGAATTTCTTCTTAGGTGTGCAGGTTTCCTCAACAATAAAAATAGTTGTCACTAATTTAAAGTTTTCTTTCTTTCTTACATATTTTTAAAACTTTTGTTACCGTTTTTTGCTAATCGACTAAAAGAAAGCGGAAGGTTCTGAAATCGATGTTTTTTTTTATTGCGTGAAATCAAGAAAAAAATTTCACCTACCGCACATTATAGCCATCAATAGGCAAAAGCTCACACGGTAACAACTTTTTTCACAATTACTCCTTGTTTCAGATCTACAAAGGGCTGGATGTGGTGACTGCAAAAGCAAGTCCTCAAGAGCGGGAGGCTGCCCCTCATCACCTGCTGGACATCCTGGAGCCCCACCAGATGTTCACCGTGGTAGACTTCAGGAATCGGGCCCTTAAAATTGTATCCTTTAAAAAAGATAAGATTTTTTCCTATCTGTAGCGCTACCATGAATTTAAAAGTGACAGACTCGATATCGACTATAAATATGTCTATGAAAAACTTGTACAGCGCCCCTAGCGGTTACGCTATACGATACGATACGATACGACACACCACACCCAGCGATGGCATTATGCCACGAGTCCGGTCCAACCGGCAAACCAGGGGGCGCAAATTTTTTGTAAGGCAAGATGCATGCTTAAGGATGAGGTAGGAAGATCGGCAAGCCGAAGCCGGCCGACCGTAACCAGGCCGGTATTCACCGTAGCAACCAGTATAGGTAATTGGATTAAGGAGTTTGTTAGCTTAATATATACGTATTTTTATAATAATGATAATAATTAGTCAGGTTGTATAAAGTGGATAAATAATATTATATTATACGGGGAAATTATATAGGGTATGTATAGTAGGATCTTTAGATTTCTGCTTGTTTAGTCGGGTTTCGTTAAAGAGCAGCTATCTGTCTCGCTGTCTGTTTCTTCGGCTTCGAAGATGGTGCGTGCTTCGCTTTTTAGTAGGGCCTTCTCCCTGGCTAGTTCGCGCCATTCGTCGTGGGTTTTGTTGTAGTAGTCTAAGTCGTGTGAGAGCGAATCGATCCATATAAATATGGGTCTGCCTACTTTGTATTTTTTGGCTCGGAATTTCATGGCTGCGTGAAGTAAATGTGGGGAGTTCCGTCTAAGTATATGGCCATAGTAACATATTCGAAGAAATTTTATTCTTTTTGTAATTGTTTTTCCTTGGAGTAGGGTTGGGAGGATTCCTTGAATGGCTGAAGTGGTTGTTGGTCTCTTATGTCCTGTGGAAGGTTGGTGATGTTATGCATGATTTCTTCTTGATATTTTTTGCGCGGGGCTTCGCTTTTTAATCTTTCATAATCTAGTTGTTGAAGTTTCTCAGGTTCTCATTAGAGTCCTTGTTAGATCCACTTTGATCTCTTATAGGATTCCGTCTCTTATTGGAATTGGTGTTCTTCGTAAGTTCTTTTAGTGACTAGTCTGAGTTTTTCTCTTCTTATAATGTCGATTAGCATATCTCGATTCTTATTGGATTGATCATGTGATAGTTGTTTACCTATTTGATTTGTTACTTGTAAGTCGTGAATGTCATGTAAACCCACATGTGCATTAAAGTCTCCAAGTAATAGAATTATTGCTTTTTTGGTTTGTTTCTTGTTTTTGTTAATAAGTTCGCAGAAGTGGTCGATGCTTGCGATGAGGTGTGTGGGACGTGTGTATTGACTACATAAAAGATTCCTTGATCGCTTTTAAGGGTGGCGGTCATGACGTTTGTGAGAATGGTTATATTTTGATGTTCGTATTTATCTTACACAGGATAGCAAGTCCGCGATATTTATTATTGCCAGGGAGATTCCATATATTGTTTTTTGTATAAAGTATCCCTATTTTCATGTGAGTTTCCTGTAAACATGCTATGTGGATTCCATTTTCATTATGAATTGAGTCGATGTTTTGTTTCTTCTTGTGGTCCGCTGCTCCTCGCACGTTCCATGTCGCTATAAGAATGTTACTAGGTTCTGATATTTGTATGGCATGTGTGTAAGTCCTCGTTATTCTGTATCCAGTCGCATCTGGGATATAAGAACTAAAATTCTGAGTATGAAAAACACAATTCAATAGGTTTTTAACGTACGCAAGTTTTCGATAGCCGATAGTTTTCGATAGTACCGCTACTGACTACGATGATGGCTGGGAGTAGCCTTGTCATACTCACCGGACTTGCGGGGGAGCGGATAGTACCTACTCACCTCTAAGTATCAAACAATATACAGGAGATTATAAAATAGGTATACATATGCCTGAGAAAGTCGTTAGTTCTATCACCGGATGGGCAGATGAACAGAACAGTGATCCATTTTGCTTTTTTTTACTTTTAAGGATCCTTTAAACTTTAATTCTTTAAAATATGCGATATCTTTACAATATAATTATCTTAGGTCATAGAATACTATCTGACTTTTTTCTAAAGATATAAAAAATAAAAGTACAAAGTTACAATCAATAGTTTGTTAGTTATGTAAATGTTACATAAACACACATTACGTACGTCATAACCACTTTTTTAATTGATTTGACTTATTGTTTGATTGTTCAAATAGAAACTTCGAGTTATCCTTTTAAGTCTAGCGCTGCGCGATACGTTTCAAACAATCCATTCAATGGTAGGTACAGGAGAACAATTGTTTAAACAAGAACAACAATTAAGAACATTTAAAAAACGTGCAATTTACATTGAAAGCATTGATAATGGATTGTCAAATTCTAACGCCATTAATCATAGATTGTAATAATTACAAATTTGCGTTACCTCGTTGTTACTATATAATTTATTCGCACTTTTGGCTATGTTAGCACAACTGTTACATTACAAACAATGGCGTTGTGGAAAATTTTCGATTTCCTTCCAAAACAAGACGACGGAGACATCTTAACATACGTTTCGTCTCGTGAACCATACTTATACATAGGTAATGTACTTGTAGAACAAAGGACTTTTGCAATAATCATTGTTTAGTAGGTCCGTTGATTTTTTTTGGGTTAGTTACGGTAATAGTACAGGATCCGTGGAGTATTTTTTCACTTGATTACTATCAAGCTAACTTTCCGTGAGTAGCTTCATTTTGATAAGACGCCCAAAAATTTCCTGTGCGAAAATTTTTGTCTTTTTGGTAGATTTTGACCGTAGGACTGGGACAACGTACCACGGAATTTGTAGGACAATATGACCGTTACATTATATAAATATTAACTAAGTAAATAAAAAAAAATCAGCTGGTTAGTAATCATTTCTGGTGATCTCGTTATCAATACATGTTGGAGGGGGAGGACTCTTTGATGAAACCACAGATTTTGTAGGACAAATATTTTTTTAAATAATTTAGATAATTATCATAAGATATAATAAAAACCATTCAGTTAGTAATAAATATTGAAGAATCATCAAATCGACATATTTTATCATTACTACCTCTGTTAGCTACCACAATCAAAAATTTTCGCACAGGAAATTGTTGGGCGTCTTATCAAAATGAAGCTACTCACGGAAAGTTAGCTTGATAGTAATCAAATGAAAAAATACTCCACGGATCCTGTACTATAAGATAGGAGGTCAGAAGATTTTATACATACATACACATACCTACATAAATTCACGCCTTTTTCCCAGAGGGGCAGTAGGCAGTAGGCAGAGATCACCGCTTGCCGTGTGTTTATAATATGATTACATATTTCAACTATCACTTGATTGAATCGAATAAAACAGTTAAGCCAGCTCCTATTTTGAGTTAAGAGATAAAGGTAAGACCTTATGGTCTTATCTTGAAGTTCCCAAAAGGCGTGTAACTTATATTCCGGGCAAGAATAGCTAACTCATAAATGTCTTTAAATGTAAGACTTGCTGCGGATATGAATAAGTAATGATAACTAAAACAGTGTTAAAACATTTTATATAATATAACTACCAAATTTAAATTGCTGGAGACCAAATAGCATGGGTATACGCAAGTTCTAGCTAGGCTGATTTGCTAGGTAGCTATCGAAACGGACAAGTGTTTCTTAACAATTTATTAGAAAAGCTTAGAGACAATAGACAATAAAACAGTCAAAATAATTTAAACAAAGTATGAATTGCCATATTAATATTAATTCAATATTTGGATATTGTAGCTGCCTGCAATACATAGAAAACATCGCGCGCGCCAACGCCGCGCGCCGCGCCACGCCCGTCCGTCGCTCGCGCGGGCCGCGTCCAAATGGCTCGCGCGCGAGGCCCGTTCGCCTCTTATACGTAACGGCCGTGCGCCGACGCACGGCCGACCCGCGCCGAGCGCGCACGCGCGCCCTCTACCGTCATTTTTGTTAATACTGTTTGTAAATATACTCATGTCACCCATCGCTAGTTCTAAGTCTGTAAATAGTACTTAAGGTCTCATTTTTCCGAATTTCAATACACTTCGTCTCGGACTTCCGATCAAGACACATCCCTGAACCTGCCTTTCATTTCTCCACCTCGCTGAAGCCCTGCCTAATTAGGATCAAGCTAGAAGCTCTACACCACACCTAGCACCCCATCCTAAAATATCATTGACGTGCGTAGAAGTCTATAGTAATGGAAGCAACGCCCTAAATGAAGTGTAGGTAGCAAAGTATTCGGTGCCCACATTCCGTAGGAACAATGGCGCTAATTTTTATTGCTTTATATAATTTTCGGCGCCACGTGTCACGTGGTGGATAAGCCGTAGGGCTGCCAGTTTACATAATCCCTTATAAAAAGAACTAATTGGTTTTTTAGGAGGCGAATTCAGTTACATCCCAAACACATTGGGAAGACTTCTTAATAGTGCACATAGGTTTGTTTTTAAAATTTCTATTGAAAAATATTAATTGCTATAAGCGTTGTTATGTGTTAAGAGACGTTGACGTTATTAACGTTAACACGTTTATTATGATACTATAAGTATAATACTATGATAAGAATTGGGACTCTGTTTTAGGGGGAAATAAGTTCGAAAAAATCGTATGGTTATGATACGAGTGTAGTTGTTTATATTGTACCTAACATTTTAGTTTTAGACGATGGTTATTACACACATTGGCAGCCCTATAAAACGCTTGATACATATTGTACGACCTCGACTTTCAGCGGATAAATGTTCCTGTAACGGCGGAAACATGTGGCAGCGCAAGTATGTTGCCCAACATTATTAAAATCGGCCATTTGTTGATGCGGTCCCAAGGAACGAGATGATACATGTGTCATGTGCTTACGCCTGGTCACATGCGTTGGCGATGCCAATTGGGCGATTAGGACCTTTTTTTTTCTTATAAGAGTAATGGCAAGATAGCACAAGGTATTTAGTACGAAATGAAATGAAATTTGTTCTGCAAATTGATTTTCATGAACTTTTGTCACAAATTACATAAAAATTGACAAGTTCCATAATTAATTGATGTCAAGCGAGCAGGTCATCATATCCATGCAGTTTTATTATTTAAGTAGTCTTCTACTTTATTATATGCTTTTTTCACAAGACACGACTTAATAAAATGTTTGAAATTATAAAATGGCAATTCAATAACATTCTGTGGGATCTTATTAAACAATTTTGTGCTTAAACCTAAGAACAACTTTCCAGGCTTTTGAAGCCTTTGGCACCTAGGCTTATTTAGTCTTTTTTAGACTTTCGCGTTGCATTACACTAAATGTTAATCTTTATGGGACAGTTTCTTTTCCTCTGCCTTACGATGATGGCTTTGAGTAGCCTAGTCATCAGCACCGGACTTGCAGGGTTGGGGTTAGCTCTTACCCCTAAATGGGTCAGGCAGAAGGTATTTAGAACTTTTTTGCTCCTAGCTTTACGTAGTCTTATCCATAAAATATAATATAATTTCCTTGTGTATTAATGAAATGCAGGCTTAATAAATTTACATTCAAGAAAGAGGTATTATTTGTGTATTAAAAAGACTTTTCCAGACCACTCTCTATTTTTATTAGAGTGTTCAACACCCTCATAACTACGACAGTGTTACCGCAAATAACTGGGCAATAGATAATGAACCAGTATTTGCATACACACCTGTATACAATATATCCTACCTTTAAACTTAAAGTTCATCTTACCTTTAACCGCGTTGCATCTTAATTATACACGTTTATGTTTGTAACGCCATCTCTGTACGTTTTTCTTGTGCAATAAAGAATTCCTATCTACCTAATGACCGCTCACGCTTGACCGCCGCTTCGTTAATCAAATAAGCCGCCGTATTCAATGCGGTCACCTTAAGAATACTTGTGTGGTTGTTTTTTTTTTTGCCTTTCGGTCGTTCACCGACTAAGCCGCTTATAGCTCCATAGTTACACCCTATGCATAGTATAGAGGCAATACATTATTCAATCATATGTTCGTGGTAACTAGTAATTTAACAACTGCCTTCCGGGACGATGAATGTTATAGGAAAGAGGTTTAAGTTATAATATCAGATAATCTTTACATACCTTGATCTGTTAAGTAGCTTAAGTACTTGTAAAACGACATACATACATACATAATATCACGCCTTTTTCCCATAGAGGTAGGCAGAGATCACTTCCAGCGATCCACTTTTCACCTCTGTAGGAAACGTGACGTGACGGGTTGTGGTCGACGTTGTAAAACGAGTCAGAATAAATTTGCTGAGTTTGAGGGTAGATAAAGAAATTCACACACGCTTTGGCAGACGAAGACGGCTGGTTTCAGAGATCACTGAGACATTAATTAGTGTAACCTAGTCAAAAAGGCTGGCATTTGGTAGTTGTCCATTTGCAATTTATCGTGTTAATATCCAAATAATTATACTTTTAAATGTTACGGAACGCGTAAGTTTGAAGGCATATACACAATTCTATATTACATGGATCCCAGACGGGTATCGAATCACTCAACTCCTGGCATAAGAGGCAAGGGTACCACCAAAGCGTTAAATATTACCTTTTCCTAGTAACATGTTGTTTTTATAACAGAACCGTTAGTTGGCTCATCGAGTTCCGAAATGGGACGTGTTCCGAACGATTTAAGCTGAGCTGTCAATCATCGGTTGCGGGAGCAAAAAGTTGGGTGCGGCGGGCGACCGTTGCTAGTTCGGGAAACGGTTAAAGACCTCACTTACTTTGTCATATCACATATGTTTTCAATAAACCTCACAAGATGGATTGATGTAGCTTCGAAACGCACATAAAACATAAAAGTTGCTTATATTTTGAGGGTGTCGATTTTTCTCAGAACTCATCATCAGATCAAGACAATGGGACCACATCATTAGTATACTTTTTCCAATAATAAGTCATTTTGAGAATCGGGCCTCACGTGGCAGTAAACTTGTGAACAACATACGATGTAAACGGTAGAACTTCCTCCGCCTTTTTCGTGGTCGGTTGAAACAGCTAACCAACTTATTCATTTACCTCTATGTATGTAGCAAGGTAGGTATACATTTTTGCTTTATACATTTCCTCAACATTACTTACAGATCGATAACCTAACTGAACAAGGAAAAATCCCAATTATAGTAGGAGGAACAAATTATTACATAGAATCAATCGTATACAAGATTCTAGTTGAAGACACAGATGATACAGAATCTCTTTTGTGGGATAAAAGCAGAAGAAAAAGAGATAATGATGAATGTGAAAGATTGGATGAAGTCCCGGTTAAGAAACCTAGTACTGACGCAAAGGATGAAAATGAAGATGGAACATCAGGAACTAGTGACGATAAAAAAGAAGAAGACACTGTCAAAGATGTTTGTGCTAAAATAGATAAGGTTAAGCTTCAACAGGATGTAGACAATGAGAAAAACTTTACAAATGAAGAGATTCATCAGAAACTTAAGGATTTTGATCCGGTGATGGCGGCGCGCTTGCATCCAAATAACAGAAGAAAAGTTTTAAGGTAAGTTAATACCTCCTTATGTTAATTTAGATTTTTATCTCGAGTTTTAAGAAGAAGTTAAATTAATATGTGACAATAAATTAATTGAATGACTTCTTCGCCAAGTTGTGATTCTGATTCTGAAGATTCTGAAAAGTATTTTAAGGGTTTTGCGTGCGTCATTGGATTTACATAGGCATCTGGCCAAATATCAACACTCGATATTTTATTGGTTATCGACTAGCTCGGTGGCACAGTTGTTACTGGTTAGTGACCCAGGTTCACTACCTACGGTTCTAAGAGCCGTTGGTTCGATTCCCACCCGGGACAAATATTTGTGTCTGGGTGTGTTATTAATTATATTAATGTATATTTGTGTATCCACTGTTGATTCGTAACACAATTATAATTATATTGTAATGGATTTTTCAATAATAAAGTACTGGTTTAATTACTATACTCGAACTTGCCATTTATAGATAGCTTTACGCATAAATAAATCAGCAATAAATACATGAACGTGTAAAAGTCTGACATAGCTTAAATACTTATTGTTTCCTCAAATTAAGCTGAGTAGCGAACATACTCGTATTTTTATGTTGACTGCAGGTTCTTCGATTTCAGTCAGTCAAAACAAAATTGTGTCCGTTCAACAAAAACAATCGGACAACCAGTTTTATGAATGAAATCATTCCCATTCAATATTTGTCTTATGAAATACACAGACACATTAATTTATCGTAAACAAATTCGATTTTAAGTCTTGTTTCAATGTAACAGATGTTATAACACGGATTTTGAAAAGTTTGTTTCGTTTTATCTCGTTAGATAAATGTTATATGATGTCAAGGGGTCACACATGATTGTAATTAGATCGTTGAATAGAATTGTGACATCTGTGCGCGTAAACAAATGCTTCCTGATACGTTTATGTCGGAAGTGTAATTAATAACCTAATTTGATCTTGGGCTGAACAATTAAATATTAATTAATTAGGGCCTGTTTTGTTCCACAGAAACCGTATCTGTTTTAAGCCAAGGCAAATCATCGAAAGGCGCGATTAGGTTAAAACAGAGATAAGTTCAATGTTGAAACTCAGTGTGATGTTGATGCTGATGAACTATCGCTGTTTGAGTAACTTTAAACTGTCACGGTTACTTACGTTACAACTCAATCGCAGTTGAACTATGATCATGGTGTATGCCAAGGATCGGGATCGATATTTATGGAAACATAGTAAATATCCATGACAAATAATAATAATAATAATAATAATAATAATACAGTTTCATTCACGATTAGTTTGAGATTAACAACATTGCGCAACCTGTTATAATGGAAATAGAATGCTTCTTTCATTTTAAAACTTACTTAGTCGACGTAGCACAATTAGTTTCTATTGATTTGTCAAACATGCACATTCGGATGTGTTTCTAAATGCCAATCTAAGTCTCTAAGTACAATAGTATCGAATACCGAGGGGCGTTCAATTGTACGTACAATTTATCACGGGAACTTTAGTGGCGCCACTGCGGCGAACCGCGGAACTAATCAATCGACACGAATTTGTCACGTAGCTTATTTCGCGTTTGAGAGGCGTGATGGTTCGTTTTCCTTGAAATATGTTTATTTTAATTACGATAAGGTTCATTACGTAATAATTTGGTAGACGCAAAACAGTCGTATAAGAGATAAGACGTTAGGTTGCGTATAAGATTTGTAAAAAGTTGAAGGTATACGGTTTAAAAGTCGAAATCAGGAATAACTTAAGTAGTTTTAGTAGAAATAATGATTTAACAGTAGAATTGGTAGAAATTAGTAGCATTAAATATTCAAAATCTCACCTCTGAATATGACTTTACAATTAGTACAATGAAAGTTAGTTACTATGCATAAAAAGTCAATACATCTCATTTTCATACATTTAGTAAATATCATAATAAATAATCTATTGAAAAATATTGAATAAATAAAGTTGACATTAATATTGTGAACGTCACATAAATAAATGCTTGTCACTACCCTCTTACATAGCTTACTTATGTACACTGTTCTAATATTGCAGCTCTTTCCTAACGCTGACGAGAGAAAACCTTCTTCGAGCCCATAATACCTCTAGGTATCTATAAAACCGGACCATCAACGCTTCTTCACGACACACCCACCACCAATAGGCGACACGACTAAAAAAATATAATTAGTCCGTTATTTAGATTATTTAAAAATATTGTACTCGTATATTTTATTTTCTTTCACAAACAAGAAATTATGAAGATATAATGCTTAGAAGTTTCGTATGACGTCACGTTTACGTACAATTTTTGCGTAACTGTGACGTCACAAGCCCCCACTCCAGAAGTTTGATAAGCTATAATTTTGTCATTTTTCAATCAATTGAAAAACAAAAAAATACGTGTCCCATATTTTTGTATAAACTAACTTACGGACTAAATACAATAATAAGATTTTGACCCAGTCTTGACGCCTATTCGCATAACAAAAATCTAGACAATCCAATGTATCGTGTGAATGCTGGTTGGGCGTAAAATCGTATGAAACGGTGGAAAGACACGGTTTTCATACCATTGCGTCATTTGGCAAACCTGCTCGCCCTATAAACATACATAATAGATCGGGCCTGGGTCAGCTGGTCTCGGCATCTACGGCCGTAAAACCGATGTAGTACGGGAGGCCACCGTTAAATTTCAGATGACAACGAGTATCAAAATATT
Organism: Maruca vitrata; assembly: GCA_039566165.1. NCBI lineage: Eukaryota > Metazoa > Arthropoda > Insecta > Lepidoptera > Crambidae > Maruca > Maruca vitrata. Next base: position 13,815,381 of record CM076922.1, on the reverse strand, counting down.
ACATACATTGCACCTAATTCCCAGGTGCATTGCTTGTTTTAAATATCTTAAACAACAGTAGTAAACACTAAAAGTTAAATAACACCCAGACACAGAACAAACACCGATGTTCATCAAGTATTTGGCACGGATGGCAATCGAACCTGCGTCTTTTGGTGCAAAAAAAATTTGCCATTCGCTGGTGCATTTGGTAGTACTGGAAACTATAAGTGCATTGGATACTACGTAGAGTGTAAAGGAATATACTTAATGGTATCAATCTACTTTTGGGACTCTATAACAAATTAGGAATAAATTTGTTGAATGGCCCAGTATAATATCTTGTGGTAGATTTGGGGAAGTATCTGTCAAAATCCACAGATTTTGTCTGGCTCTGGATTCTCTGGATTCTGGCTTGGGATGGCTCACAAGCCAACCCTACTCGACTCGGACAGCAATTCGATTTTACATGATTCATAGTCTAAGTTAAGCGAACTACTCATAAACAATTGGAATTGTAGGTGGAAAAATTTAACAGAAATATTTTTAATATGTTGTTACATTCCACCAAAACAAATGAATACTACTAGTCTTATGCTACAAGTATACATATATATTAATTAATAACACCAATCAGTAATTTTTTGTGCAATGAAGATAATTTATTTATCTAAATGTCTTCAGTACGTAAGTTAATAAAAAACGCTTCATTAATTGATAAGAAGGTTCTGGCCCCTTGATCTTTTGCAATACCTTTCGAAATATTTATGTAAAAACATTGCGTAATTCTAATAAAAAAAAATATCTACTAACATTTAGTAGGTATATCGTATAATAATTAAAAAATAAAATTCATAGTATCTGTAGTAGTAGTGCTTTTTCAGTTATAAATACACTTTTTTAACACGTAATCTGTGTCATGCATAAATATATAATACAATTTAAATGCAATAACAAAGAACGTCACTTTTACACACAGAAGTCTTTTTACATAACAAATGAGTGATAACCTACTTACATCCAAAATTATATAAATGAGCAAGTAAAAACTGAAGAAGCTATTTTGATTAAAATCATTATTTTACGTCACATCAGTATCACAGTCACGAGGATACGATCATGGTATGCAAAATATCTGAAGCCTCCCACACTAGGAATCCACATGCCCGCTTCTGCGTAGTAACAGAAATAGATATAAAAGTCACGTTCTTTACATAAAACGCCCAAAATGAAGGCCGAGTGGCGCGATGACATAAAACCGTCGACCAGCGAGTTGGGCCCCTCGTTTTGTTCGGCTAGGCGGTTTCGGTATGGTAACAGGGGAGGCGCAGTATCGTGGGGGGTCAGGTTAGGTTGGACGCGCAGACTTCCGCGGGTCTCTGACCGATATCAAGGATTTCCTAGTTTTGCGAGTGTGCGTAGCTAGTGACCTTGACTCGCTAGCCGACTGCTGTGCCCAAATCGGGGCCGTTCCGCGGACGCGGACTTATTTAGATTTTAGTACTGGTACGATGGAATCTTTATTGCTACAAGTTTATGATTGAGGATCTGATCGTTTATTAGGTCACTTAGTGTACGATGAAGCTCTAGAATGGAATAGAAAGATGCCATTGACAATTCTTAGTCCAAAGTTAAGTCAAGACAACAAAATTTTTCTATGAGATATTGTAAAATGGTTTATACGTCATTTAAACCATTCGTTATTTATGTTTTCCAACTGCTTAGAAATAGATCATTATATGAATTAGAGTTAGTGATTAAAAGACTTTAACTTTGAGCATGTAATGTAAATAAGACAAGACAAAATACTTATCGTATCTTTAAACAATTGTATTCTCATTACCGCAACGTTATAAACCTACGCACATCGAAGCTCCATCTAACGAGCTTGTCATAAGATTACAGCAATCGGAAATGGGTCGTTCATCCAAAACCCTACCTTAAATTTGGTCACCCTGCGCAGTATCGCCGCGGCCCCCCCGATAACCCCGAATTATTTATCATTCGATTACGCCGCGAATACCGACTTATTAACATAACACAACTATTCAGCAATAAGCCCTTAAGACGTTTAATTAACAATTAAAATTCCTACTGAACCGGTTTTGTTTCCAGCGACAGGAAATAGTTTTGTGAATTCGAATGATGTAGGATTTGACACTCGATTGTTCTACAGTGGTCAGTTTAATTAGGTAGGCATCAATGATGAATTTGGGTCGTGATGATTGTATGCAGTATATTGATAAACCTGTATTATATTTAAGAAAGAGTTGAATACAGGCAATAACTAGCTTAAAAGGGGGCTCCAACAACTGTTATGTACAAATGTTCTGAAAACGATTAAACAATTTTTGATTTGATTTTTTTTTTGATAATAAGACTTAAAATATGATGTTAAATAATGATGTTAGTATTTGAAATGGATATAGAGGGGAGAGAGATCTCGGGCTCTTCAGGCGGGGCGTGAAACGGCATCTAAGGAGGCTGTCAGGGTGAAGGCGTCAGGCTCAATAGAGTCTATTGTGCCTGTCGATCTCATTTGTGGACCTTACAACCGCTTACCATCGATGGAGTGAGATCATCTTGAGAGTCTTACATATTATAATAAAATATTTTACAAACATAATTCACCCCATTTTTAGTATGACCGTTTATATGATACATAATATAGAAATTCAAATTAAAAGTACCCGTAATCGACGAGCCTGCATGAAGAGATTGATAGATGTGATAGAAGCGAAAGTGGTGTGCCAGGATCGTAGCACATAGCAGGAAGTGATCTCTACCTACCCCTCTGGGAAATAGGCTTGATTTTATTAAATACGAGTATATATACGTAGTATACATGATTTTTAAGTAATCGTCAATACTAACGTGGCTATAATATTAGTTGAACAAGTGTCTAAACCTACTAACCTCGGAATTGTGTCACTGTATTTATAATAGCGTAGTTACTTTTTAACAAATTTGGTGACTCCTGGTCATTGATTAATCAAGCAGTTTATGTAGGTACCTGTCTATCTATCATTTATATTCTATCACATATTATTATATCACACAGCTCTCAATAACCACGTGATCTACTAATTAATTGTCAAATACGCGGTAGGTATTAGTAATAGACACTCGGCCATGTAAATTCGCTTAATCTAATCGCGGAAAGCATTAATTATTTTACTATTATTATGTAACGTAACGAAATCACTTATCAACGGAATTTGTGAAATATATACTGCGTACGTTCTGCGATAATTACGTCATAGTTGGTTTTATTTATCGTAACTTTTAGTGGCTTTTGGGTATAACCAATTTTTAGCATTTAGGTATATACGCGTCATGAATGACTGTTAGCAGGCTCTCTATAGTACAATACTATACCTATAGTAATACTATACGTATAGTTTTGGATTGTTGTAAATATAGTTCATCAATTATTTTTCTAAAAGTTAAATTGAAAAGATGAATCTTATAAAACCCTTATTCAATTATGTGTGGACACGATTACTTACCATCAGGTGGAGTGAATGCGATCTGAACATCGATTATAAAAAAATATCAAAAGAAAGTATTTATTGCTAATTTTAGTTTTTGTTTGAAACAACATCTACCATTAGTCATTTTCGTACATAAGCTTGTGAAAGTCCTGAAGTATCCTTATTTACTTGCACTTGATTTCCCTGGCGTGTTGGTGACGTAATACAATTGTTCGATTAGTTTCCTCTCGTATCCCAGTTGGCTGCTTTTTTGTTCAATTTTTAATTTAAATTTAAGGACAATATACTAGTGGTAAGGTAATGTGGGAAATATGTGTGGTAATAACTATTTCTTCAGTTCAGTTGGGACAAACATCATGTAAAGTTCTTAACCAAAAAAAATCAACCTATCTCAAAAACTATAAGAGATACTTTGATCAAACCAAAAATCGTTGAAAGAGTTAATTAGCATGCATCACCTCTATTTTTTTTAGAATTTTATACCCCGTAGTTATAAAAATAGAGGGGGGGGGGACATACTTTTTACGACTTTGAGAGCTGATATCTCAAAAACCGTTCACTTTAAGAAAATTTTATAGAAAACTTTATATCATTTTAAAAGACCTTTCCATTGATACCCCACACGGGTATGTACATCGAAAAAAAAAATTTCATCCCTCAGTTACATGTATGGGGGGCCCCACCCCCAATTCTTTTTTTTACTATTTAGTGTCATATTTTTGTAGCGGTTCATACAACACATATTCCCATCAAATTTCATCACTGTAGTACTTATAGTTTCCGAGTAAATCGGCTGTGACAGACGGACAGACGGACAGACGGACAGACGGACATGACGAAACTATAAGGGTTCCGTTTTTGCCATTTTGGCTACGGAACCCTAAAAAGATCCCTTGGTTGGGCCTAGATTGCGTAAGTTTGGTACTTTAACAAAAAAAACCTAAAAATTCTAGGTAGTAGTTAAGGTAATTAATTACCTATACTTCCCACCGCAGCATACAGATCGCCACACTAAAAACTCCTGATAATCAAAATGGCTATCATGTAAAATACATATAAAACTATACAAAGTGGTTAACTTTTCAGAGGCACAAATAAATCATTTCATTCGAAAAGACACATAACTTAGGTACATGTCCGTGAAATTCATGCATAAGTACCGATTAAAGACCACGTACGCAAAGCTTATTGAAAAAAAATATAACAATAGGCATATTACGTTACAGTGTGCATGTAAAATACTTAATCGGATGTAACAATGTAAAAAGAAACCAAGGTTTCCGGAGCTTTCGCTCGTCATTGACAGTCAAGCACTCAAGTCATGTCCTTTGCATAGAAGAACTATTGTATTCGTCACGTGTTGCGTTGCGTTATCTGTCAAGTCGACCTACATAGCCCATGGTAACTAGTCAGCGATCGGGGAGCGTGAGACACATGGCATACAGATAAGCGGCCTTATGTGGAAGGGAGAGTCGCGGGCTGAAGTTGCGAAAACCTCTAGCGTACTGGTTGGGCTTAACGATATCTTTTTTTTTCCTAACTGACATACGATGATGGCTTTGAGTAGGCTCATCTCACCCCTAAATTTAACATTATCTAAATTTATTAACAGTTAGGGGATACCAGTCACAACTATCTGTCTGGTGGTTGGTGAACGGTATACGGGTAAGCGACCCCGGCTCCTCGAGCTACTATCGACTCAGTCCAAATCATCCGAGGCGATAGTATCCTTCCTCCCCTTTTCCTTTCCCCGTCATATATCCTTGCTACTCGTGGGAACGCAATGACCTTGTTAAAACAATGCACAAGGCAGAATGGCGGCGACGTGGTCCACAACCCGTCACGTCACGTTTCCCACAGAGGTGAAAAGTGGATCGCTGGAAGTGATCTCTGCCTACCCCTCTGGGAAAAAGGCGTGATTGTATGTATGTATTTTTAACCTTTAGTAAGTATTGTCTATATTTCAAACAATACACTTTCAAGGGTCAACTTTTTTTCCTTACTGACATACCTACAATGATGGCTTGGAGTAGCCTCGTCATCATCACTGGACTTGCGGGGGAGCGGATAGCGCTCACCCCGAAAAAAGAAGCGCAAACTATCATAGAACTGGTCAAGGGGTTATAATATTTGTATCTTCCCTAGGAAAAATCTCATCTAACTATGAGAGTAAGGGAACAGAGAGTTCACTTGTCTGATCTCAATTGAGATCGGCCACCATGGCCGAAATCGGTCGGACGCCTTATTTTTTATTTATGTAAAATTATGTCGTTGTAAAGTGTTTATAATGTCGGGTTCAAAATATGTATGTATAAACACATATTAAATCATTCTATAAGCGAGTTTATCCATAAAAATATAATTTAAATAGCTCTATGACATAATAGAAAACACACTGTGAAATTAAATGTAAGTATTAACTTGTTTTCCACTTTACAATTTGTAAATTTCACGCCATGATTGTACCTATCCGTTAAGTCATGTAGGAAAATGGATTCGAATATTCAAATAAACATTCGGCGATAAGAGGTACACGGGAACCTGTACATGGGCCCTGAATAACTTAATAAGTAATAAGAAGTATATATATACTCAATTTGCAATGTAATACCTACAATTTTCCATTCATTCTACCCTTCTATATGTTTCGCGTTTCTCAACGTGTTCACGTCTCTTGTTCTCGTACGTAATGGGCATATAATATAATCCTAAATTTACCTTATGTATGTTCGTGTGTGTTGTATGCACGTGTAATTCTCTAGGGTAGGTCCATTCTCTTCACAAAGTGCCAAAGACAACGCTTATTCTTTAGGATTTTTAAGCTATTGCATAGCTTTTATCGCGGGCTTTGAGCGCGGAGACCGAATCAAGAAATTCCGTAACGAAAAAACCTCACAATCGTCTAACGTCGTGTCAGTTCGGTAGACTTCGGCACGGTGTTTGTGTGCGTGCGGTTAGACGTATTGTACGACTCTACGAAACTCGCACGAATCGAGACGAGCTGCTCCGAAATCGGACGATGCTATGCAATAGCTATACCGCGGCAGTCCCCGAGTGCGACACGACACGACACGTCTTTTTTTTTGTTGATCTTTATCAATTGATTTGGGACTTATATTTATAAGTGCTTATAAGTAACGATAGTGTCCTGTAATTTTAATTTTTGTGTGAATATCCTATAGCGGTATTCACAAAATGCATCTTACCTTTAACAGTATAGTTCATATAGTTTCGGTATAAAGTGGCTGTGACATACGGACGGACAGATAGGCAGACATGACGAATACATAAGGGAACAGTTTTTTGCTATTCGTTGCTCAAAGTTAAGGCTCCAATGCGATGAGTTAACCCGTATTCTCGATAGCCGGAAATTTCCAAAAATTTCTAGGTCATGGTTCGCGCGGCACGAATGGATTGGCTGCCCTTAGCCCTGCGTAACTATGACCCAGATTGCAGATCAACATGGAGACGACTTATCGGCGCCAGCCAAAAGGGAAGATAGAACCTATTTACCCTAGATTAAGGTCAAGAATTTTTGTAATATAATCGTTGAATGACACTAAATGTCATTAAAGCGTTGAATGAAAGTGTAGGAAACGTTCTGTAGTTTGATTAACGATAAATATAAATAAACGACCTCTTCATGCTCTACTACTAAATCTTTCTGAAATTCCGCATATATGCAGTTAAGTGTATGAAGAAAGACTTAGTACTTACATCCCGAAATAAAAATTGGATTTGCGGAAAACCATTAGCCCATTACGTATAGATGGCGCTTTATGCTCCAGTCTCTTGAAGGGTCTAAAGTTTTTACATAGATAATTAAACATTGGAATTGTGTAAACATATCATGTTACAACTATTTATGGTGTGTGTGCGACGGATTTAACAGCCATAGTAAAGAACTCGACCTAGATCTCTTTAACACTAGCGTACCAACGGCTGGACGGCTTATGGGCGGGCGGTTCTCTGTACCTTATAAATCATAATCAAATTTTTAAGCTATTGCATAGCTTTTATCGCGGGCTTTGAGCGCGGCGACCGAACCAAGAAATTCCGTAACGAAAAAAACCTCACAATCGTCTAATGTCGTTTCAGTTCGGTAGACTCTACGAAACTCGCAGGAATCGAAACGAGCTGCTCCGAAATCGGACGATGCTATGCAATAGCTATACCGCGGCAGTCCCCGAGTGCCACACGTCTTTTTCTTATAATTATAAGCTAAAACTTTCTACGTGTCGTTGAATCTGCTCTTAATGGTTGTTTTTTTACATACTCGTCTTTTTAGTAGTGAGGACATATAAGTGATTTCTTTATTGTTACACTATTATTCTATGTCAAAAATTTAACTCCTGGTCTCCCATTAAATTTTTTTTTTTTTTTTTTATGTTATTTCTGCTTCTATGGCAATCTGTTATTCAACAATAAGCCATCCCTTAGTCTAATACACTGTATCTGAAATTTTTGGGTATTTTAAGAGTCCAGCTCTAGCTGGTTACTCTGGGCAGGCAAATCTCTCTGGGAGATTAGCAACTCCTTGTCTCTTAAGTCTATTATACTTAATGCTTCCGTCACCACAAAGTTTCAGGGCCAGCTCATTTCTATGACTTATAAGCCTCTTCTGGTATTTGATACTGTACTCGGTAATTTCTTGTCTGACTGTGTTAATCCTTACATCATTGTATATATACTTGTTTGCAATATACTGTGGGATATTTAGTATTGCCCTCAGAGTTTTGGTTTGGAATCTTTCGAGTATGTCAATATTACTATTGCTTGCTGTTCCCCATAATTGGATGGCGTACGTCCATATCGGTTTCCAGAATGGATTTGTAAATTGTCAGTTTGCTGCTCTCGCTAAGTTGTGACTGTCTTCCAATTATCCAATACATACTGCGTAACTTAGTGTCCAGTTGCTTTCTCTTGGTCCATATGTGTTTGCGCCATGTTAACCTTCTGTCCAAATGCATGCCCAGGTATTTAGCGTGATCCTCCTGGGGAATTTCCTCTCCATATAATTTGACTGGTGGGCACGTATTTCTTTTAAGCTGTAAATGTCACATGTGTAGACTTCGTTTGATTCGCTTTTATTCTCCATGTTTCAAGCCATTTTTTCTATTTCGTCTAGATGTACTTGAAGTTGACTGGATGCCAAGTCACAGTCTCTGTGGGTTGACAATACTGCTGTGTCATCTGCATACGTTGCTACTATGGTTTTGTCCATCGTGGGAAGGTCAGAGGTGAACAAAGTATACAGAGTGGGTCCAAGGATACTACCCTGTGGTACTCCTGAGTATATCTCGTGAAGCTCTGAGGTCTCGTCAGCATTCTTAACTTCGAAGCATCGGTTCTGGAGATATGACTGCAAAAATGAAGAAAAATGAGTGTGGAAGTAGCTTCTTGATTTTATACAGTAAACCGTGATGCCACACTTTATCGAAGGCTTGACTTATATCCAAGAAAACAGCTGAACAGAACTCTTGTTTCTCCAGAGATCTACCTATGACGTCAACTATTCGGTGCACTTGTTCAATTGTTCCGTGATTCTCTCTGAAGCCAAATTGATGACTTGGTATGATATTTTCAAGGTAAGGCTTCATCCTATTTAGGATGATTCTTTCGAACAGCTTCCCTATTACTGCTAGAAGACTTATGGGTCTGTATGACGTGACCTCTTGAGATGGTTTTCCTGGTTTAGGTATCATGATTATTTGTGCTATCTTCCACTGACCCGGGAAGTGAGACAGTCGTAGACAAGCATTGAAGATTTTGACTATTGCCATAATGCCCTTTTTAGGGAGGTTTTTCAGGAGAGTTGCATCTATATTATCGTAGCCCGGGGATTTACCTTCCTGTAGGTTTTTTATTTCTCTATTGACTTCTCTTGGACACGTATGCTTTAGCGGCAAACACATTTGGTGAGCACTTTCAAGATATTTTATTATTTCAGTGCTTTGGTCTGGAATTATCTCCGGAAAAGGCTTGAAAACTGAGCTTAGATGCTCAGCGAAGGTTGCTGCTTTTTCTGTGTCTGATCTAGCCCAATTTCCATGAGCCTTTTTTATAGGTGGAATGTGATTGTTTGGCCTCTTTATCTTGCTCGTGGCTCGCCAAAGTGAGTAGTTAGTATCTGCTGTCGGGGCTGCCATTAAATAAATAAATAAATATGGGACCTATACTACTCAGGGATTGACCCTCAGGAGCCTCTCCTAGCGGCTCCCAAAGATTGCGTCATCCGGGCAATAGGCCCGCACACTATATCATGTCTTATTGCCTTCCTCGTACGTATGCGGAATAGAATTATTTTTGTGATACGCGGTTTTCGGGTATTAGATTAGGAATGGCTTGGCGAATTGCGTTTGCGGTTTTTTGATAAGGTCTTTGTGCTGTCTTTCTAGTTCTGCTAGTAGTTACAAATATATACCTAGTCCGTCTTGAACGGTATTTTTTTTTCGGAATCCAAGTTTGGTATTATAGCGTTAGATACTGATATAGTAATCTGGATTGAGAAAATAATGTTAAAAATATATATATGTGTATATAATACTTACTGTGTCTGTACAGGGCAATGTACATTATATTGCCAATTTCATTACCCATTAATCCATAGTAACGTATGACGATAACTGAACAACTGAAATGATATGATGAATCATCTAATGATTATTGGAGCCATAAAACTACATATGTGCAAACTTTCCGATTAATAGGCCGTTAGTAATTGCTTTTAAATTGATTTGCTAATTCGACCGACATACTAACCCACTGAACTATTTCTGTATCTGTGTAAAGTTGAAATGAGGCAAGGGAAACCACGTGTATGAGGTACGCTTGGGAACTTCGGAAATTCATGGATCACAAGTTCACGGATATCTGAGTCCCGGGTCGGCCACAATTGTTTGAGTTGTTCTGTTGAGAAATTACTCTGCCCGATCTCAGGAAGTAGGTAGATGCATGTCCAATCCGTGCCTTGAAAAGCACGTTAAGGCGGTGGTCCTGCACTTGATATTTATTCGTTCTTGGCAGATTGCCGTCTCTATGTGTAGATTATAGTTAATGATAGTGAGGAAGCAAAGAGTGAATGTCAGTTGACTGATCTCCATTGAGATCGACCTCCATGACCGAAATCAGTAGGACACCTTACTTTGTGGCGTTAGGTACTTGTCACTTATTCTTTATATACTTTGGCCTCTTTTATATTAACTATTTAAATAAAATATACTGATAGTAGGTTAATGTTTCCGCCTTGACCCTCGCTAGGCGTGCGTCATACCTCGGACCATCGAGTATCATATTACGGCGCAACACGAGATTATTTGGCAAATTACGAGCTATGGACAGCTGAATATAGTATTGTCACGCTAATCCCTCAAGTAGGGATCGGGCAGTTTGGAATGTCGTGCCCGAAGTTACTAGGCAATTTCTACTGGGTAGACCTTCTAAATGTACAGTAGGAGATACCATTTGATTTCCATAGTTAACTAAGCTAGATTCTTGGACAGCAAAAGGGAGAAACATTTTTGATGTGCTGATATTACAAAATCCTGGAGTTATTTATTAACATTTAGTAAATTAGCATTTGCCTTGACTTGCCTATCAAGCCTACATTGTAGGAATTGACATTCTTTCGTTGGCTCGGAATGGACTATACTTTAAGAAACTGATGTCATCATTCTTTATGTATCATAATAGTTGTAGTAGGAATTCCCAAATAGATCCAGTATACAACACGGCGCATTGTATTGGACAATCAGAATTGTTTCATCGGCTTCAGAACAGCTTGCAAATTGACGGAGACTCGTACTTTGATCGCCCCTGTCATTTAGTACAAAATAGGATTCCCCAATCAGATTGAGATGGCAGTTGACACTTGGTACCAGAGGCCTACCACAGCTTCACTCGTGACTTGGTCGCTCGGTGACGCAAGCCCTACAATAAGGAAGTGTGTTCAATTGTCCGTCCGTGCGTTGGGCTACTCTTGACCACTTAAAAATGTACAAATATTTTTATGGGACGTCCTAATAAGTGCGTTAATGGTATTATAATGTTTGCCCGTCACGATTGGGTAGTTACTTAATCAATTCGGACTTTTACGAGTTTATAGCAATAAAACGCGACGTCCGCGGACTAGTTAGTTTTAACGGAATTAACAGTTTAAGTTTCGAGAAACTCGGAAGTCCAATTATTTAATTTATGTAATTAAATCTAAGACTTGTACTTAGCGCGTGAACGCTTTTTTAAGTAGCGGAGGTGTTAAGTTTCAGAACCTTGTAAAGTTAGAAGCTTGTCTCTTAATGATTTCTGATTAATTTTGATAATGTATTTTGGTTTGAAATGAATTATATACCCCGTAAAATTTCACGGTGTATAATAGTCTGCATCTTAGTATTTTAAGTAAACATTTTTGAATTAAAAAAATTGAAATTGTGCAGTAATATATACTTATTGTTCACACATCCACAACTCACATGCTCCATCCAAGGACATAAGGCAAAGTTAAAATAAAATTCAATTAAAATTTGCGTGTGAGACACTCGTAAAACCTTTGATTGAGCGTTAAAGTGATCGGAGTCGTTAGCAGGGATCGGGTGCAATTTAGTTTTTTAGCTATCTTCACACCGTTCGTAAGTGGTAAAACGTGTGTGGGAAAAAAACGCCACTCGTGCCTTCCATAGATGGATTTTACTGAGGTTCCTTATAAGGAACTAAATTCGTAAATAAGATTAAACTTGACAAAAAATATTTACCCACCATCCTTGTAACTGTGTCCATTCAGTACCTTAAACATCAAGCATACATTAAGTTTAAGTACACTACTATTCTACTACTATTCTAACACTATTACTCTCTCGGTTTTTTTTTTGTTTATGGCCTAATTATGTGTTTAATGCTATCTTAAGTATTATTTTGGTAACGTTTCACAGTTTGTTACCGCAACTAGTTCGATATGATCCCATAAACCAAAATGTTTAATTGGAGACGAGGTTTTTTAGGACCGTGTGCATGAAATAAAAAAGTCGTAACATGAACTGTGCAATAAAAATTCTATTATTTGTGTATTTAGTTACCAGGGGTCAGAACTACTGTCATAAATTTTAAATTAATAGTGTGGAAATATACTGTTAGTCGTGAAAGTGAAACACAGTATAATAAAGATAAGTAGTTTTGTTATAATTTGTCTTCAGATAAGATTTTGTGGGAAAAGATACGTGTAAATGCTATAAATGAAGTCTACCTCTGAAGTTAGACTGTATTTTAAAATATAAAAATATAAGTATCTCTAAATATTTCACCGAACGGAATACCTATTTGAATTCAAGATTTTTTTGTGTAAATTATGTGGTGACAAATAAAACAATCTGATAATTTCATTATTTCCTTGACGTGTCAAATAAAAGAATATATATTCGAGCCCTAAAATGCGGGCGACGCAGAATGGCCCAACACGTGAATATAGTGCGTATTGACTGATTTATGATAAATGTAATAAGCCGACTTCGCGCTATGCCAGTGAAGGTTAAACGCATATGCGAATTGATGACACCAACCGGTTATGTAATATGATTATAGTGGAACTACTATTCCAGCATCGTGGAACATTTAGTTTTTTTATGAACATTTATGGAGTTTTGGCGCGTGTACAAATCTAAAATACCTACGCATGTATCTCAGGCTGAACCGTGAAAGAAAACACCTAAAGCAAACTATTCAGAAGTATTTCGTATTTCGTTAATTTTTGGGTAGATTATTTTGCTATTACGTCGGACCACCGATTAAGCAATTTCCAATTTGTTCCTACAACGTGTACTCAAAAAAGGGTTCTAAAAACAGATAAACATAATCTTATCTTATTCTTTAAACTTTATGCTTTTTTTACGATCCAGAACCCTAACAATATGTTCATAAGAAAATTGTGAAATAATACAAAATATGTACGTTAAATAGATATTTTTTTATATTGCATGATCTTAATGACTCCAATCCGCAATCCCTGCGGTAATAGTTCAATGAAACACGCCGAGTGAGTCAGCATGCAATCATGAGATTTGATAAAAAAAAACACAACAGTTACACACAATACAATGCAAGTAGGTAAACTGTCAATGCGGTGCCAAGGGTGCGTACGCGCGGCGCCTCGCGGCCATCGCTGTGACGTCACATCCGCCCGCCATTCATGCCGACGCTCATTCATAAAATTCTCAACACCACGCTGCAACATAAAACGTGTCTTGTGCTACGTGCTTAGAATCGGTTTTTCAGTAATTTTTTTTTATGTAATTTTTTTTTCTCCGTCTTAACACATGTTGAGTGTTTCTGCGAATGTCGCAATTTAATTGATTGCCCCTGCGTTAGGTAGCCACTTGTGGTCGATGAATAAATGCTTATCTGTCAAATGGACTAATGTGTTTACATCATTAGCAAAGTTTATTAGTAGAACGTGAAATATGTGTTATACATTTACCTTTTAATATAAAGGGTTAATATTTACTTCTAAATCTGTTTATTTCTAACTAGTATATTTACACCTAGTAATGATACCACCTATTTCACGAAAAATTTAATTAATTATTAATTTTTGAATAGGTCATAAAATGTATGTACTTGATTAACAGTTTATTATTCAACGTTCAGTTATTATTGACAACAAGATTTTGATGTCATTGATAGACAGGTACACCTTGGTATAAAAATGTAAAATATAAGTAAACAATAATTTTTGTTTGAATATTCATGCCAAGCTCTATATCCTGATTATTTAAGTTTGCTCTAAACTCGTATAAGTGTTGATACATAATTAATTGTAGGTAGATTATAATTAAATTGTCTTATTAATTAGTCCAAGTCCACCGCGAAATTAAATAAAAGTTATGATCCAAACTTCCTTTACTATGTGATATATAATTTTAGGGTTCAAAATGAAACACTCAAAATCAAAATCTCTGAAGATTGTAGCTCTAAGTATTATACTACTCGTAACTAATCAAGCTTTTAACTTGACGCAATGTAATGATTTAAAAATCTTATCTCTTATCTTCGAATTGAACTAAAGTGTACTTTCGAATAGAACGTTTCGAATTACCATACAATAGCAAAACTAGTTGTTTTTTTGACAAAATTAGTTAGAGGAAAAAGTTATAGCATAGTTAGAGGAAAAAGTGTAATAGTTAGAGAAAAAGTTTAAAAATTATAACACTGTCTGTCTATAAATCATGTTTTTGTATCAAACGGTTGTTTTAATAAAATTCTTACGATAGTGTCCGGAACCACTAGGCTGCGAGTCAAACTCGCAGATGTTTTAGTCTTAGACGCAAGTGAGAAGCTAAACCAAGGATCCTTACCAATAAAATAATGTATAATGATCCCCTAAACGCTGTTTAAACAAGTATTTATGGTTAATTACATTAATTGCCACCATAACAGTCAAATAAAACTATAATTGTTTTAGCTCTAACGCTTTGCTGGTATTCAAAATATGCAGACATTAATAGCGTCCTATTTGAATAAAAAGTATGATAAAAATTATAGTGAACTTATTTCCTGTAAAAACAAGTTATTTGTGCCCATAAAATAAGTAGTGGCTATAATAAGGTCAATTATTTTAAGCTAAAAATATATTAGGGAAATAGGCTTGTAATAAAAAAATGAATAAAATTGTGGATATAAAGTGAAAAAACAAATGTAACTGCATTTAAATTATTTAATGTGGCTGCAAGCATTATGTCGACAAGAAAAACATAAATCTATGAACTTTTGCTGGTCGCAATCTTACTTAACTTTAATATGTCGTGCCAAATATGAAACTTTTGATTATAATGCCACTACCATTCTTAATCCCGTATAATCTCTATATTAGCAAGTATATATGGTAGGTATGCGGCCAATGCAACGGCCCGCCCAACATCCGTCCCAGCAATGTCCTGAGCCGAGGTTCGAGCCCCGTTATGGGGGCGCCTTCAGGCAAACCTTGCTTTAATGTATTAGGGGTGTGAGCCTTCTGCTACCCTGCCAGTCCGATAAAGCTACAGAAGCCATCTGAAGCTACCAGCTAAGTCCACCCGAGAATAAAATGCAACGGCATCTTGGCATTTAGCAGTCTATATTACTAGGCCTTACCTTTTCACAAGCAACAATTGTAAAACAACATTTGTAAAATGAATCTTGAAAAAAAAATCAGTGTCAAAAACGATATCTAACCAAAACATTCTTCCTTATTACCAGTCTCGTGTGACACAATCATTGAACTATTATGTTTGACCGTGATCTTGATACTCTCGTCTCTATTACAATACGCGTTTGACCTCAGTGACCCGGCAGGAAACTAGACCGTTCCGATCATGAATACACATCTACAATGCCTAGAGTACTAACGTTCCGCAAATGGTTGAGAATTGACAACTCGTGTTTTTTTTATCACAAGCATTTCAGGAACTGTTTAGATAGATGGGAAAATTCAAAGGATTTGCTGCTTTAGATTATGAATTTTGATTAATCTATTTGGAAAGTTAAGTTTAAGTGTTAAT
This sequence comes from Maruca vitrata, assembly GCA_039566165.1. Lineage (NCBI taxonomy): Eukaryota > Metazoa > Arthropoda > Insecta > Lepidoptera > Crambidae > Maruca > Maruca vitrata. The sequence goes on along the minus strand of CM076922.1, from coordinate 13,799,387 downwards.
ATTTGAAACAAATTTGACCAATATCTGAGTCGTTGAATAATAAGTTAAGTACGTTACAAATGTCATATACCTACTTAAATTGTTAAAAACAACAATAATTCATTCATGCTACCACCAGTGTAAATAAAATCGAGTATCATACATGTACAAGTACTACAATATTTGTAATTCTACAAACAGTAATTAGTTCACTTCTAACCAATAGCGGGTCCTTTTGCGGTACCTATTCATTCGACAAGTATTTCGCTACGCAGTTAGGAGGTTAGCGTCGGAATAATGAAGTGTTGAAATAATTAACTCCTTCCGGAAGCATGTCTTGTGTAGGAACCATGGTAATTCCAATTTCCATTTGAAAACGGTGTAGTGATAACGAGCGATGTCAAAGAATCTACGAAGTACACGTATCTGTGTAATTTGTTTGCTTATTGATATCCGAAGTACGTTCGGGCGGTTGGCCTTGCCGCCATCTTGTCCTTTTCGCGCCAAACGGCATACCCACCCGCGGCGAATGCGTCACCCATTCATGCCCGCGCGGCGCCCGTGCCGCCTTTCGAATTGGGTCGGGTTGTACGCCCTTGACTCCGCTTTTTGACAATGAGTGCGTAATTTTTTTTCACGTTTCCGCCGTGTTTTGTGAGGTTTTTTGGGGTTCGCTAACAAGCTGGTGTGAAGGAAACCTTTGTAGCGTAGATAGCATAGCTTCCGTGTCTATATTACAGCTGTATGCCAGTGGAAAATTGTAACTGACCTATTTGCCGGGTGGAGGTAGGTGCGTATCGATCTCCGGCCGGTGACGCAACCTTGAGGGTATTGCGTGCCACTTTTTGTTATAACACCCGTTTGCGTAGAGATGAAAAGGGTACCACTCCTATTCTTTCTCGGATAAGGGCGCGTTGGTTTTCATGGGCACGAGTAGGGAGAAAATAACAATGACTAGTGAGATTCTGAGTCCTTGGGCACGTTACTTAGTGGTTAAGTACAATATTTTTCAAGATTTTCTCAAGAATTAGGCACCTAAGGTGTTTGTAGTCCAGATAAATTACTGGTGGTTTACATGCCCAAATAATAAGATAAGTCTGATTTCGGTGTCCTGTTCTACTAAATGATAAACATTAATGAAATATGTATAATACCTATTATTATAGAACTCGATGGTAGCGATCGTATAAGATAACTTTTGATTTTGAGACTTAAAAGTAAATAAGGTAACCTTTAGTCAAAAAATTGTGTTTTGTTTAATAAATAAATAAATAAATATCTGGGACATTTCCACACACAGTCATTTGACCCCAAACTAAGCAGAGCTTGTACTATGGGCGTCAGAGACTGATATACATACATAGATATTTTTAAATACATACTTAAATATATAATCACACCCAGACACGGAACAAACACCGATGTTCATCACACAAATATTTGTCCCGAGTGGGAATCGAACCCACGATGTTAATGTTAATCTTTTTCAAAGATTCATAAAAACTTTAACCTCCTAAAAACTTTAACCTCCTAAAAGACTACAGCTTTTTGGACCACTAATTATAAGAGTTAATATATTAGATAATTACTCAAATGGCTTCTTGTGTTATAATTATATTTTACATTTTATTCTACATATTTCGGATGTCGAGATATGGTTAGGCTGTTTTTGTAATAAATAGTGTAAAATTAAGCAGATGACCGAACGGTACATATGTATTTATTTTGCGTTCATAGGCCACAATGGATGAGAGACAGCATTCTTTATTACTTTTCGTCGTTTTTTGGTTTGGGATGACTTTTGTTCTTTGATAATAATGTTTAGCCTAATGTGTGCATAAAACTTGTACACATTAGGCTAAACATTATTATCAAAGAATAAACTTCTATATACGCGTATCTAAATAAGCTTCAATAAACTTTAAAACAAAAGTTCATGTTAAAATTCCATCGTAAAACTCGTTTTTCCCGGAAAAATATTACCGGAAGTTTTACCAGCTTTGTGTCTTACGTACTGATCCATTTTTTCTATGTGTAACTTATTGGTTGGTATTATTTACTTTTACCTTTGTGTTAGCGTTTGAAATACCTTTTTTCTTTATCGAAATACTTGCTTTCCGCCCGCGACTTCGTCCGCGTAGAGAGGTTTAACGGGTAAAACATTACTTCCTTATAGCGCAGTCGGTTAAAAAGTAGCCTATAACCTTTTCTAGGCTCTGGACTACATCTGTACCAAATTTCATTTAAATCGGTCCAGTACTCTATGCGTGAAAGCGTAACAGGCAGACAGAGTTACTTTCGGATTTATAATATTAGTTAGGATTTGAACATGGAAAAATTAAATAAAAAATCGAATTTCTACTATTTACTTGCTATTAATTAACACACCAATATCCCACCAAGTACGGAACCATTTCGTCCACTGTCAGATTCGCGTTTCTCTTTTTTTTATGACAGCCGTTGTCAAGGAGGGCACGCCACGCGGTTTTACGAGCCTTTGTGGTATTGAGGAGCGATGCCAATGGCTGATAGCCGAAAGCCGAAGCCCGGGATTTCGCAATAAAGTGCACAGGGAATGTGCGCGACTGTACCGGGTACAGTGATCGATATGCGTTGACCTTGCGTTATAGAATTTTGTAGGTTTGTTATAATACAGAGGTACTTGTAATACCGAACCTTGTATGAGACCTGACACGGTATTCTTACATAAAAAATAAACATACAAGCGCCGACGTGAAAACGTCCTCTTTTAATAGCTGTCACATCACATACAATTATTGTTATGTTTTTAAGCACATCACTAAAGTGATCACAGGAAACTAAAGAAATCATTTTCTTTCCTTTAGCCTTGCAAGCCGTAGCGGGTTAAAATAATACTTGGGATTCTAGACCCAAGTAAGACCCAATATCATTTAACGGGTTGAATAACTGACAATCGACAGGTTACATCCTATTACTGTTTTTGATAGGATTGTTCTTATTCGCTTGCTTATAGGCAAAGCCAATATGCCAAAAGAAAAAGAAAACAAGTAGATATATGATACATTTAATTTTTTTTTGCGTTTGGAACGCAATGAGCAACAGACAAGAGATGTGTTATTTTTTTAAATATAGAAATGTAGAGCTACCTACAAAAGCGACAAACTTGTGGCACCTAAAGATATCGTTTAATTTTTTCCTAGTAACTGAGTCGATGAAGCATTTAGATGGTAATTAAATGTCGTTCGTAGGTCATATAACTTATTCTTAATCTGTTTCTATGCAGACCATTTTAATGTGAATAAAAACTTCTTAATTATGATGCTACAGTACTGTTGATTGTTAGGTGTAATTGAAACGGTATATTATTCGATCATTTCATTTAGAGCTCGTTTTATATGTATAACTTCGCCTTATTTGTAGATAACCAATTATTTAAGTAATTTATGGCGGCCTTGGTAAGCTGCCGTAATGATGAGTTCATTTACAAATTAATTTAAATTATAAGACCAGGTGTGGATGGTATGTTGAAATTGTAGGTGACCCGTGGAATTTTATTCGTACTGAGTACTTACGTTAAATGTTTAATTACTTCACTATTAAGTTTTTTTTTTATTATTCACGTTCAGTATGACCTAAATCTACCTGATAAGAAGCGGCTGTAAGTTCCACATATGAGGTCGACAGGCACAATAGACCCTATTGAGCATGTCAACCTCTTCTTGAAGGCCTGCATAGATGCCGTTTCACGCCCTTTCTTGAAGAGCCAGGGATTGTGGTGAACTTACTTGGCCAGTGTGGCTGATCGCCCTAATTAATTCAAATCAAATACAAAATACAAAAATACAAAATCATTTATTTCAAATCAGAATCACTGTTAAGGTTTTCAGATTGTAACGAATGTAATCTTTTGTTCGATTTCGATTGCTCGTTAATAACTGTCTTCTTCAAGTAAATAAAAAAGGAAGAGTTGGCATTATAACAGCTCTTCCCGATTTCCCATATGTATGAAGATTTGACACCGTGAATGATCAACAAATCAGTCAAAACGACGGATTGGCTTCTCTTGAAATATTTGAGAATGTACATTTAAGTATTTATTATGGTCCAAGATCCCAGAGCTGCCAGACATCACTTATTTTCTAATGGACCAAACATGTACGATTGAGTAGTGTTGGGGTGTACTATCATCATATGACTAGTTGCTACCTTGACCAGACGGCCATTTTTCAGATATCAACCAATCAAGGTACGTAGAAACACTGCTCACCTCACTTAAATTCTGATGGCTGATTTTAACATCTATTTCACACAATATCATTAAAAATCAGGATTCATTACTCCCAGACACATGCGGTCGGCGGTTTTACCTTACAGACGCTTTAAAGCTATGAAAAAATTTTTACTTTTACTTATTTTCTGATGCTTGATTTTTATGTATGTTATTCAAACAACTAAAAAGTGCTCATCTGACCGCAATAATTATAGAATTGTACCTTACAAACTATTTTATTAGAAAAAACTAACTAAATTCAATTTAAAAAAAAATCTAAAACAGTTGGGTCTGGTGAATGTTTGGCCCCTTGGATCGGTCTGTCCGTTTGCAAAACGTTTTAAAATAGTTGTTTGAATAACATATATAAAAATCAAGCATCACAAAATAAGTAAAATTAAGTTAAAGTAAAATTTTTTTCATAGCTTTAAAGCGTCTGTAAGGTAAAACCGCCGACCGCATGTGTCTGGGAGTAATGAAACCTGATTTTTAATGATATTGTGTACAATATATGTTAAAATCAGCCATCAGAATTTAAGTGAGGTGAGCAGTGTTTCTATGTACATTGATTGGTTGATATCTGAAAAATGGCCGTCTGGTCAAGGTAGCAACTAGTCATATGATGATAGTACACCCCACCACTACTCAATCGTATATATTTTGTCCATTAGAAAATAAGTGATGTCTGGCGGCTCTGGGATCTTCCTCTATTATAGGTAAAGTAAAAAGACATTCCACTTTTTCACCATATTCGTCTCCTCACATGATTTATCGATTTGGTGAACAACGCCACATACCTTGGCCCTAATTAGAATATCGTCAGTCCCAGGATGTTTTCACAGGCTGATAATTATGAAATCAACGTCGACAACACGTGACACTGACGGTAACACCGTGCTTAGTATGTGTATAGTTATTGTATAACAATTATACTGGGACGTTCCCACGCAACTCGTATCGGTAGCGATGGCAGAAGCAATCGGGATTATTGGTGTTCGTCAATTGAATTTAGTGTCACTTTGGTTTTTTTTTCATCCAATTTATTACATCAGGGAAAGGCAAAGGGATCTAGCCCGTTCAGCCTAGATTCAGTGTCACTGGGTTAGATTTTTTTTTACCTCAATTACTTTTTATTTTTTAAATCCTCCTCTGTTGTAGCAAAGCCAATAAGTAACACTATCAAATGTGTTTGATGTTTTGATAATAATAGTTCCATTTACCTATCAAAAACAATTATTTTCGACAAAAAATATCTAAAATTATTAAGTAAAAGTCAGATAACAATTAGATCACAAATAACAAACAAAAGATATAAAATTAAGTGAAATAATAAAATGTCCCATACATTGACATTAGATTTACCACGTGATTTATCGCGTCTAATATCAATACCATACATTTTACATACATAAAATCACGCCTTTTTCCCAGAGGGGTAGGCAGAGATCACTTCCAGTGGATACATTTTACTCTTTTCGAACTTCGTTATCGTTTCGATATTGTTACTTTGTCTAAGCCCCCAGGTCCTTTTTCAATGTCCACTAATCTACTGGTCGTTTTGCTGTCGGTACGGCACCGTCGGCTGGTGGCATGTCCACAACAATCGTGATTCATTATGCTTTCTCGCTATGCACTCGCTTTATTGCCCGTGAACCAATTTATACTGCACTCCCGATGCAAGGTTTCGATGGTCTAGTTAGTTCATAGAATACTTACTGGACCTAGTATTGTCTATTATTTGCGCGAACACTACACATCTATAATATAAAAATGAATCGTAAAATGTGTTGGTAAGCGCATAACTCAACAACGCCTGAACCAATTTGGCCAATTCTTTTTTTTTTCAATGTTCGTTGAAGTCTAAAGATGGTTCTTACGGCTCAGGTGATCGAATAATTGCCGGGAAAACCCTAAAAACAGCCCTTTTCTTTTTCACATACAAACGTTTTCTAACTAAAAAAAGGTAGGAACAAAACACTGCCACATCACAAATTTTTTTGACAGAACAAAGTCAGCACCCGACAGACTTTGTTTTTTTGTTTAAAATTAGTTTGATATAAACTAATTTTACGGATTAACTCACGTGAAATTCTAAACATATTATTTAGAGATCCGACGTTCCGAGCTCTTTACAGCGCTCGTGGTCACGGGCAAGACTAAAGTTGATAGTTGTCTTTATAAGTAAGTTTAATCACTACCGCCATTTGGTGAGATTTTTTTACTGGAACTAACTAATAACACTAAAATACGTAAAGATCAAAATACGTCAACCCAAAGACTATAGGTGCGATATAATTGATTTCTAATCTATTTACATTGTACATTGACAATACGTTTCCTTCTTTTGTTCTATCCTACATCTTTTAAGACTGTAAGCTAATTTTCAGTAAAGTAGATTTGGCCTTACGCAGTAGAGCTTAGAAATCAGAAGTAATTAGAAATAAAAATAAGCAAATCTTATGTAGGATACAGCAGTTTTGATCAAAGTATAACATATTAACCTTATTCTACAAGAAGCCATGAAGTACAAAGTCACATTGAAATTCAGATATAAATACAAACATTCTGTAATATACACTTGGACAACTATGTGTATTTTTTATCAAAGATCATTAAATTTACTAATATCTGTAATAGCATTATCTTTATGACTTCGTCCCCACTTTGAACTATTTTTTTACAACATAGTAATAACTGGAGCAGTATGTACTTCGAATGAAAATCAGTTTCTTATCTTTGGATACCTTATTTCGACTGGAGCAGATAGGGCGCCGTGGCTTAGTTGGTTAAAGCGCCTGTCTAGTAAACAGGAGATCGCGAGTTCGAATCTCGCCGGGGCCTCACGAAATGAAATCCGTGTTACTTTTTGTTTTTCCGATTTTCTATTTGAATTACATTTTTTCTTTTTCATTAAAACAATGGATTGTCTATGTCTAAGAACGGTTACATGTTTCCAGTCATTTAATTTACTTTAAAAATCAAATATATTTTGTCATTCTAATAATGGTAAATTTTTGGTAAGACGCGTATGAACTAAATATAAAAAAAAATAAAGTCAATCTTGATTCGGTTCCAATAACATCTAAATAAATATTGATGTTTGCAATTTTATTTAATTGACACTAAATTAATAAGGTATTTTTGTGCTTGACCGATCTTTACTTTAAAGCAAAGCAACTATATCCGCTTTGTCAATGGAATTAATGACCAACGGTTGACCGCAAATACGAGTATGTTCTTAAAACCATTTAATGCTGAATCTTACTTCAAAGTAAAATAAAGTTCATTTTAAGAACATATAAGTCTTGTAATATGTTAACTATTATCATTCAATAATCAACTTTATATATGTCGTAAATAGTGTTGTAAATCGGTTATGCGTGAACGGTAGAAAGTACAGTCGGAGATAAAAGTCACGGGTAAAATAATCCGATTGATATGTGGAGTGATTTTGTATTGACTTACGCCTGGTGTATGCTCGTTCAGTCGGAAGAGAGACGAAAATGGCGTTTACTCAGACCAATCGAGTCATTGGAATGCGCTAAATTGGTGTCGGAACTATATCTTTTAAGGCACACACTGAGGCCACTGGGCCGTCGACACAACCCGGCGGCATATTATGAAAAGAATTATGAGTAAAACAAGTATCTCGGTCAGGTCGCGTTCCGGGATCAGCACTGTACGAACCGGAGCCAGGGGGGACCATTTTTGCGGCAAGCGCCGGACCAGTGGAGTCTTAGCGGCGGCATTTTGCGGGCGGAGCGGGTCAGCCCGCCGGCCTAGGAGACCCGTAGAAACGGGGGCCCTTCCGTCCAGCGGACTGGCCAACTCGAACCCGCACAGCTCAATACCAATGCGAGACTCCACGCCTTGTCTCGTTGTTGCCGCAGCAGTGGTCTCCTCTTTAAGCGGGCTTTCAGGGTGAGTGCGACAGGCTCAATATGTTCTATTGTGCCTGTCGATCTAATATTTGGATCTCACTACCGCTTTCCATCAGGTGGAGTGAGGTCATCTTGTTAGCTTATTTCTGTGCCGGTGTCGGCGGCCCGGCGGGCACAGTGTGTATTGCGCTTAACGTCTCTTGTAGCTTTGTCTTTTCACTTAAGTTATTGTCTCTCTCCTTATCTAAACAATACAAATTAATTAGTACTCGTTCAATTTCCGAACTACTGCGTAAAATGAAATGATTCTTTCATTTTGGTTTTTTAAGACTATAAACTATTTTTCTTTGTTTTTCACAGAATAGAAGCAGTTCAAAATAATCTAGTTAGATTTTTCTTTTTGTTTTATGTCTATCACTCATTAATTGAAGAAAGCTCTACTGAAATCACTTGTTTGCAGAGCAGCGGACATGATATTTACTAGCAATTATTTACGACATTATGCCTTATCTTAAACTTGGCACATATTTTAGATTTAGGGGTGAGAGCTATCCGCTCCCCCGCAAGTCCGATGATGATGACAAGGCTGCTCCAAGCTATCATCGTAGTCAGTTTTAAAAAAGTTTAGACGTCTCAAGTACAAAACAATAAAACCGTTACAACATAATAAGTGATAAAAGCTCTAAATTCCAATTTGACAGTGTCAGGTGAGACATTAATACAAGAACACTTGAGTGAAACGTAATAAATAATTCGCCATAATTGGGCAATTCCCACGTTAATTAGCCATAGAAAATGTAAAAAAGTTTGAGTTAACGCATCGTAACTTCGTATAGATTAAAGCTACTTAATATTTGGAGCGTATATTTTGAGGAAAAGTAGTAAAAAGTCGACCAGTTCTCGGGGAGCTTTTGATGTTTGAAAGTTTGTTTGTAATATGGAAGGGAGGAGGGGTCACGGTATGTTGGTGTGTTCGTAAGGCGACTTCCGATTCATACTTGACTTGGCTAATAGGAAACAACGTAAAGGTAAGCTTTTCGTGGGGTGACCATGTTAAATTGTGTTATGAGATAATATTTTTGAAAGCTCTCATTATGTTATAGATAAGAAAGGTACCTTTTTTAATAACGTTTGTAGACACTCTTCGTTGATGCTTAATTGTGAATCTTAATATAGGTATGTGCTTATTTTCCTTCACCTGCTGATTATCTGGAAGAGATTGATCATTGATAATAAATAGGGATTAAGATCGCCCAAATTGTTCTCCAATTGAATTTAACGGCAAGTCTGTGTAAATTGTTCCGTTTCATGTGCAATAACAATTTATATTTATCTATATGTCCATGACTGTTAAGTTATGAAGACATGTCTTACTAAAACACATTCTATAAGATCTAAGTCAGATGACAAATTGACTCAAAATGAGAGCCACCACCGTGCGACACCTAGCGCCAACAACCAACATAGCAATCGACTCGAAAAACGAGAGTCTCCTCTCTAGTTTCCGCTGTGTCTCTCGCCAACTGTCTACTAAGATGAATCCCGATTTTTTTTCCATAGTAGCTTTTGGCCTAAGACGGCTTTTGCTGCTTCACCGGACTGGTGGGGGAGCGGAAGGCTAACTCTAAGATGAGTCCCGATTATTCCAATAACTCTGGAACCATGGTTACTTCTTAAAGACCCCGGGCTGTCGGCAACTGTGTACAACGAACAACCTCGTGCGTACAAAACCCAACGCAATGTTCCGAGCACGCGTTACGCTTTTAAGCTTGGTCTGAGTTACGGGATGCAACGGGTGCATACTTAAAATTATAAGCGTTGACGTAGAATGTTTCGTAGTTCTGACATTCGAATTGTAGGTACTGAGCTGTGGATAGGATATAATTCCTTCAAACGTAACATAACCTACTCTTTATTTAAGTACTTAACAATTATGTATACTTATAATGTTGCAGAACAATACTCGTAGCTGCCTACTTAAATGAATATTAATAACACTAAAATACAAAAAAAAATTGTAGTGGTAGTAGCTACTACCACTTTTTTTTTGTTATGTGGCTATTACTCATTTATCGACAAAAGCTCTACCGAATACCACCGCAGGTGGTAGTAGTCAGCTACTAACGCTACTAAATATTACCGGTTCCGCTTTATCGTCTAGGTCATAGGTAGGTATAATCACACATCTACCATCTACCATTCTTTAGCATAATAAACGTTGAAATGCACACCCTTGAGATAACGTTTATTTCCATTCCAATCCTAGAACTTCGTTATCATCTCTCAGCCAGGTAAGAGACAAGGAACATGTAAATCGTTTTCAAGTTGCGCCATACCCGAAATCATGTCACCTCTCGTTAATAAGGCAGTGAAAGCTCGCGTTCCGGCACTCACACTAATTACCACGTAACGCCACGCGCCGGAGCACCAACGGACCAGCCACCACCGTACCACCTCTGGAGCCATGTGGCCCGATCAACGCACCGCGGCTTGTAATCCGTTGAGAACTTGAGATGTTGATTGAAAGGGTGGTAGATGTCGATGTTGCGGGTTAATCGGTATGGCAACCTGGTTTGAAATAAAAGTTAATATTTTTCTGATAAAATTGGTCGCTGATTGAGGGGAACTTGCAAAGTATATTAGAATGTAAGTAAATATACATTCTAATATGGTTTGTAAGTTAAATAATTACGCAGATCCCCTTTTCTATCCAGTAGCGCTACCATGAGTTTTAAAGTTACAGACTCGATATCGCCTACGTAAATATGTCTATGAAAAACTTGTACAGCGCCCCTGGTGGTTGCGCTAAGAAATAAAATCGGTCATATGAAAAAAACAATTCGATAGGTTTTAAAGTACGTAAGTTTTCCATAGCCAACTCATGGTACCGCTACAGGTGCTCTACATTACCACCATAGTGGACACACCTTTAAATTTTATTTTAAATCTGTGTCCTCTATCTATAGTGCTAATGTAGAGCACCTGGATAGAAAAGAGGATCTGCGTAATTTATTTTTTATTGATACACGTCAATATTTAATTACATTAATTACGGTATGACAAGAGACAACACCCATCCCGATAACGCTACCGCATCATCGCACCAGAGGGAGCCATGTGGCCCGATCAACCCACCGCGGCTTGTAATCCGTTGAGAACTTGAGATGTTGATTGAAGGGGTGCGCGAAAAGTGTTGCGGATTAGCAGGCAGCAGTATGGCAACATGTTTTCAACACACTATTGAAATAAATGTGCTTGACGGGTACCCGCTTGATTTGTACTAATTTTAAAGATATAGTCTTTAAAATTTTTAAATCCTTATGTAGGTTCATGAGCAGCTCTTACTGTGAAGGAAAAACATCGTGAGGAAACCTGGGAAAAAAATCTGAGGTGTGTGAATTCTACCAACCCGCACTTGGCTAGCGTAAATGACTAAAGCATGTTTGCCTTAGTTTATGGTAGGGTCGTACCCTAATAGTGGGGAAGTATATGGGCTGATGATTATGATGATAACGGGTAAATCTGATCGCTTCATATAATGGAGTTCGGTAATTCGTAAGCTTATTTTAAATTGATACCCACCATGATAAGCGATATTAAGATATTTCTTCACTGTCATTCCCTACATTGTGTGTTTACCCTTTCTTTCGCAGACGCGTAATAAAATTCGATCACTGAATTATGATCCGCGAAACTTCTTGATGAATAAGTAGTGCCTTGAATGTTGCGGAATGTTTTCGGAGACTTATTTGGTTGTTAGGGGGCTTAAACCTTGAAGAGCGGCGGAATAAATGGATGCTTGTTAAGTTTAAGGCTAAGTACATACATACAAAGAATCACATCTTTTCCTAGAGGGGTAGGCAGAGATAACTTCCTGCCATGTGCTACGGCCTTTGCACCACTTTCGCCTCTTCCACATCCATCAACCTCTTCATGCACGCTCGTCGATTACGGGTACTTTTGAATTGACCGTTCTTCAAGACGTGATCTATTGGGTCATGGAAGGTATTTCTTGGTTTTCCCCTGTCAACATTTCCATTTATACTTTATCTTTATATTACTTTCGTTAATTGTCTTTCGCTCATCCTCTCAACATGACCAAACCATCTAAGCATACCCTTCCCAACCTTAGTCACTACATCTTCTTTAAAGGCTAAGTAGTTTCGTTCATAGATTTTTAATAATCATTTGTTTACTTAGATATTTAAGTAACACATATTTCATGGTTGTTACACTTCAGACTGCCCACTGTCGTCCGATAATCGGTGCGGTGACCCAACTTTTGTAGAGAAAAAATGGAACGTATTAATTGCAACGGAGCAATACACACGTCCTGCAGTAAAGTAGGTCAAATATGGGATAGAAAATCAGTGATGAGAATAGGTATAAAAATCGGCCCACGATTGGTAATACTCCGTGTGAAGTCGTTCATCTCGTTAAACATGACTCCCTTATTTATAGCGCAGCAGTAAAATAAGCTTTTATAATGTCCTTTCTCAGATTTTAGACTAACTGTCAAAGCAAATTAAAGTGTATGAAAGCAAAGTTGAAATCAGTGATTCGCTCGTGACCATGATTGTTGTAACCCAGTCTAAACGTAAAGCAGTAAGTAGCTAGTATTTGCTACTGTTGTAGTATATTAAAAATATAAATGTCACCTTCACTTGTCAAATTGTTAATGCTACTGAGCTGTCAAACGTTCGCGCCCTCATCTCTCACTTTTACCCCGTTCGCGCCGTTTTAGCTCTGTTAAGTTTTTGTTTATTAAAGCCCTATTTTACAAAGTAATTCCGTTTTAATTACAACATTTACTCCTAATAAAGCGTGAAGACTAATATTAAGTAAAATTTAAATCAGTTCAGTAGTTTAGTAAGTATATTATTTCAAAACTTAACTCCTAACAAAATCCACCTTTCATTAAAAGATTCACTGACCATTAAAAGAACCAATCATAACATCGCATAAACTAAGACCCCAGTGGTCCGCCGTCGGTTATAATAAAGGGTTAAACGTAGCATACATAATGTGTTTATCAGTTGAGCGGTAAATCTTGTCTCTGGCCTCTTAGAGGGGGGAGGGGGTCAATTAGGGAAGCGACGCAAGCGCACGGTCCGGTAGCGTATTAACGTTTGAGGGGGACCGTTGTTAAGGGATAGGCTTTTGTTTAGCATGGCTATTGTAGTTTGGATTAGCTCAAGTTGCTTTAACGATGAAGGAAGTCATCGTGAGGAAACCTGCACACCTTTGAAGAAATTCTAAGGTTGTGTAGTCGACCAACCCGCACTTGGCCAGCGTAGTTGACTCAGGCCTATTCGCCCTAGTTTAATGCCCGTGCCAAAGCAGTGGGGACGTATATGGGCTGATGATGATGATGATTTTGCTCGTATCATTTATTCATTTCTTTATAATTTGCGTGTATGTACAATAACATGAAAGTATGATTGCTAGTGTTGTTTCTGATCCGTAAGACAAAGTTTAACAGATAATAAGATAACACTTACTATTTATAATCCATTTCATTAGCACCGTTTCTCTTCTTGTTTCTTGACGTAAACATATTTTATTTAAATTAGAACAACAAATGTGATGTTGTCTGTTATTCATTTAATCTCAAGCTCAAGCATAGTCCAAGCTTAATTTAACTACGAGTTCTACTAAGTCTGTATCAACAAGGATCAACAGTAAAAGATTATCAAAGAACTACAACCTTTTAAATACAAAAGACAAGACGAAAAGTTTTCCACTACTCCCTTTGAAATTAAAAGTGAGACACTACAATCAAATCAAGGACTCCGCCCGGACAACTTCGCCTTAACACGCTCTGCGCTAATTAGGGAAAGCCTTTGCTTTCGTGTTTATTAATTAAAAATAATTATTTAAATTATACAATTTTATAGTCGAGTACCTTGTAACGAATATCATTTTTTTTGTGATTAACGAGCTTAAAGGACGAAGGCAGGTTGATAAGGATCGGGAGGTAAGGTGCCTTAACTAACGGTCTCGCATACATCGCATATTTCCATGCGATCTCGTCTCTGTTGAACGGGCCTGTCAATGGAATATTCTATAGAACTTTATAGAGATCGCTAAAAGCGATAAAGTGTAAACCACTTTTGTACGTGTGTACTCTTTAATTTTATTTTTTTAATGCCAACTCTGTAAATGATTTCGTTTTCATGTGCATTGATGTTTATGTATCTTGTTACCTTAAGCAGAATCGGTATTTAGCTATGCATACTTACCTACATACATACATAGTTCTATATTGTTTAAAGCCACTTGTGCTAATATCAAGCTATCAAGGTTATTTTGCTTGATTTATGTTTTTAATCAATATTGGCAAGTAAATAGAATCAATATTTTCCTCAGCTAGCAGCTACTGTTTTTGCAATTACTATTATTGTTCTATTTTACCTCTCCGAATTACTAAGTCTATGTTCTAGAATCTAGATAAAATTTGACCCTTGCTAGAATTCAAAGACTCTCAAACACTAAACAATAGCGTGGATTACACAAATAAATCATACAAAATAAAATAAAATTTATTGCGTGGAATATTTAAATTTACATAAATTGATATCAATCTTATGATGTTCGGACCGGGGATCGATCCAAGGGCCCTTCAAGCGTCGTTGAACCCGACGCCTTCGTAGCCACTGAGTACCTATTAAAAAAATGTTTTCCCACGACATGATAGTGTGATCAGGAGTGATGACGGGCTTAAATTATGATAGTGTCAGTATTATGTTGTAATACAATACATATTTCGTACACTGACAGGGAACTGTGGGGCTACCATGAGTTTAAAACTTACGCGCTCGATATCGACTACGTAAATATGTCTATGAAAAACATGTACAGCGCCGGCTGGTGGTTACGCGAAGAACTACAATCGGCCATATGAAAAAAACAACTCGATAGGTTTTTAACGTACGTAAGTTTACGATAGCCAACTCATGGTAGGCCCTCTGGTGACTGTATTCTAAACTTAATTGGTTTATTCCAGATGTCCCCCACTTTTTGTTAATCATGAAAAAACCTTGCTATATGCACCAGTGGGGGACAACGCTATTGAAATCTTCTCGTTGGGCCCTACTTTTGGTCATCATCATTAGCTCATATACGTCCCCACTGCTGGGACACGGGCCTACCCTTAACTAGGGCGATCTTGCCTTAGTCAACCACGCTGGCCAAGTACAGGTTGGTCGACTACACAACCTTAGAATTTCTTCGTAGGTATGCAGGTTTTCCTCACGATGTTTTCCTTCACCGTTTCAAATTTGAATCAAGTGATCTTTCACATGGCAAGCAACGGATCTAACCACTCAGCCATCGACGCTTTTTTTATGATGTTAGTAATGTTTTGAAAAATCCTTTAGCCAGTCGAAGATTGCAATAATAAAACCCAGTGAAATTATAGTCAGAGATAAATAGTGATCCAGCTAAATATTTACGTATTCTTTACAAATATCTTCGACATCCACAATAGCATGAGACATCACAATTTTCATCAGAGCGTCGTTTATTTAAATTAATAGGTCATCAGCGTATAATAAAGGCGAAAATATGATTTCCTGTTGTTCCTTTCTGCAATGAGTTTCAGGTACTTTATCTTAAATACAAGCGCTGGAAGATCTGAAAATTGTATTTTTATCTGAATATATTAAGGAAAATAAGTGGCCAAGCGCGAATAGGACCCTCATACGAAGAATACAAATCCCGTTTATGGAAGCTCGTTTATATGTTTTTCCTTCTTTTAGTGCTTATGGTTTGAGCTGCGGCAGAATATGTATGAAAACGGTTAATAGTCTATAGTCGAGCTATTATATAAGATTTTAGACTTTCGCGTTCCATTACACTAAATATTAGTCTAAGTTACATGGTCGATCATGGCGAGCGACCATGATTGGTGTAACCCAGTCGAAACGTCGGGCAGTAAGTAGTTATGTAATTGATACTCCTAATATCGTGTGTAGACCCATAACGACTAATATTTAGCGACCTTTTATTGTTGGTGAGTTAGAGCCTTAGATGGACCGTCGACAATCGAGTCATATTAATAGGGACCTAGCCAGGACCAGGCTATGGAACATTAATTAAAATTTAAATTAATATCTTTGGCGGCGGTCAACTCCAAAATTCAGATTATTTTTATGAATTTATTTTTAACATAATATACAACAGCTCTTATTAACATCAGAACGTACTTAAGTAATTGTAACATTATCACAACTGACTGGCCACTGTACATTCGTGTTGTAATTCAAAATTGTGTCCATTATTTACTTTTTTTGTGGCATACAACGATAATTTTATAATTAAAACGTTCAGTTTGCGTGCTTAATTCACATTGTCAACCCTTTACCTGTATGTAATTTCTTTGATCCATCTCGGTAATAAATCCTCTCTGAATTAATGTAAAGTGGTATTTTTCGTGACCAATAAAGAGTTGCGTTACGGTTATATATATCCTGTCATATAAAGTTGGTAGTAGTTGCGATATTAATGGTATAAGTACTAATATTAATACTAAACTACTAAACTCTCCGTAAAGGATGCCGAAGACCGTGCGAAGTGGAGAGCTAGGAGTAGGAAAGCGGACCCCGGGCTCCGCAAGGATGCAACCGGGAAATCGCGAAGATGATGATTAAGTACTAATATTAATCAATGTTTATTTAATTTCATCACTACATTGTATATAACAAAGCGCTTTCTTCTTTATGCTTAAATCTTTAAATTTACACAATGGATTTTGATAAGGCTTTTTTAATAGATTCATGGGATTTAAGAGGAAAATTTTATGTAGTATACAAAACAAAGCGAGGCTAACTAGTGACCTAGTTAATTATATTTAGGGTTCTGTTCCAAAATAAACCCATTAAGAGGACTCCTAACACAAGTGTTACTGAAACTAATGGCAGTCACTACAGCTTTTTTCGTAATACTACTTTCAGGACTTTAACTAAAAGTAATATTTCAAATAAACAACAACAGCTAACGCAGTTCTTAAGACCAGGCTCCAGGCCTAATCCAGGTAGAATTGATAGACGGGGAAGTCATAGTATTAAGGTCCCGCTTTTGACCTTAAAAGTAGAGCCTACTCTATATTAGGGCAGTAAGGTTTCAATCAACCACGCTTGTCATGTGAGGGTTTACTACATAGAAGTCTGCACAGGTGTTCAGGTTTCCTCACGATGTTTTCCTTTACCCTAATGTAGGGAACCTTAAAATAGGAGTCAGACTTTCTCATCAATGGTTTAGCCCATTAGCTATCAATTAAGTGGAACAGCTAGTTTCTTATCTGGGCGGTCACCGTCGGGTAGGCAGAAGGCAGATGTAATCACGTTATTATTACAGGCAATAGAATCCCAGCGATTGACAAAACGGACGACCGCCACTTTATGATCCATTAGATGGTACGATATGACATCGATGTTGGATAGTTTTAACCCACTTGTTTTAACCTCTCGTTTATCAATGATATCGTCCCGATTAAGCCCCTAATCTGTTCCATCCATTGTGACATAAGGTCTCGGATCCCCGAAAATCAGATCCATATCAGGCTCACTGTGAAATCGTAGTAAATTACCTACTCTAATACAGTACGTAATGTAGTAAAGTATAGTTGTATGTTTTAGTTTTTACCAAAGAATACATGATGTGCGATACAAGATATGCGATATGAGAGAAGTTCAAGTAGGCCTGCAAGATTATTCTTGAAGCTTTATTTGCACGATACTAATTACGTTTAATGTAACTTATTATTGGCTTATCTAATTAGCTATCAAACCGTCCTAATTAATAATTAGGACGGTTATAAAGACTATTTGATTCTGGTTACGCGTACAGATTTCTTATTTTAAATTTTGTCTGCATTTTTATGGGAAATCCTACCATTGATGCGTGCGCGCCATTGCTTAGTAAAGTTAACAATATATTTTTTTAGTATCGCCTATTATTTGCGTGAACACTACACATTTGAAATAAAACGAATTTTACGGAGAAAATTAGTTTTATTTCAAAAATTTATTTTAATTGCCCTGATTTTCGTTCGACAAATCGTGTCGTCTTCGCTAAAAGCCTTTACCACCAAGATTCTAGCCTGCCCTTGGGGCGAAGGCGATATTTATTTAATACCAGCACACCCGTTGCGCCCGCGCACCTCAACCAACCGCAGTCCGTTGCAAACGCCCCCAGAATCAATGTCAGTACAAGTTATGACAGTGGATCCCCGCCTTGATACAAACTGTGGAACGGAATTATATCAATAATAGTTTAGATTGCAATTGATCTAGTTCTGCCATTGAAAGCTTGGGGCCAAAAAGCTTTGTACCGTTTTTAAGCTAACATAATAAACAATTTAGGAAACTGAAATTGTCTGGGACTTTTAGGTACACTGGTCAACTGACCGTTGTTGCTGACCCGTGATCATAGCGCTTGCAACATTGCCGAAATATTGAGAACTCATGCAAATATGAGAACATGGTAATTACCGCGGACATTTTCGGCATTCTTATATGCAAACAATAGCAATTTAAAGTTATACATTGCAATTTAAAGTTGAAAAAAGTTGCCACCTAGGCCAAACTATTTTCTATAGAAGTAATAACCGCTTTCATTGGGCATATAAGCAAGCATTTTATGTCTGCCTTAGTGCAAATAAATGGTTTAACCATGTTTGAATAGTATATAAATTAATAAATATTCACCACACACTATGTGTACTATGGGTGTCAGAGACTGATATACATACATAAATAATTATAAATGCATACATATTCACACTCAAACACGGAACAAAAACAAATGTTTCTCTCCTGTTTTCCCAGATGGGGATCGAACCCTTGGAACCGTAGCCAGGGTCACTAACCACTATTTCACTGAGCCATTCTTCTTCTTCTTATCGTATGGTTGATGAACCTGATGTCAGAGTTCTTAAACCGCCCGTAGACCTCTGAAATGGCTTCACACACCGTTGAAAAATCTCTCAGGTGTGCTGGTTTCCTCACGGTGTTTTCCTTCACCGTTAAAGCGTCGAATGATGGTACATATGAATTTCAAATTTGAAAAGCACGTTGGTACCTGGCGGAGTTTGAACTGGCGACCTCTCGCATGGCAAGCAACGACCTTAACCACTCGGCCATCGACGCTTTTCATATGCCATATGTATTGTGGTTTGCGCTTCATAATAAAGCGACAATCTTAAAGCACCCGGTATTAAGTATAATTAAGCATTGAACGAACACTCATTTTGCCTCCGCGGTGGTCAGTAAGTCGGCAATAAAGTGGTAGCGCTAAATAAGTATAAAGCTTCCTTTTAAGTTTCGTAATGCAGATAAGTTGTTATAAACAGCTTAACCTTTCTGCTTAACTGGTTGATGTAAATCATCTGAAATTACAACGTAGGGTTGCTTGTTATGTGGAAAAATATACACCGTGAAATTTTAGTGGTTGTTTTCCCGTGGCAGAACGATTTGCCTTTAGTAATACTATCGAATCATAGAAATAATTCCTCGAAAAAAAATTTTTTTTTTTCAAATTTTCAAAATAATAATTTTCCAACTCGAAAACGTGAGAAGCTATCGTTCTTTTATAAGATGTGACGTAATCAGGTACTGCTTGCCGCATGAAATCGATGCTTAAAGCTGAAGAAGCTCGACACCCTAAGTCATAAAGCGGTTAGAACGTGCTTTCAAGTTTCGGTTAAACCTTTCGTAAAACCGGCATTTATTGATTTTAACAAAAAAGAACTGCACAAATCTATTGTGCTACCAAGATAGAATCATTTTACTGCGGGAAAACAACCACTAAAATTTCACGGTGTATTAATACTTATCAATAGCTCATATTTGTCACTGGGTTGGCTAGAGCTACATTAGAGCGATAAGGCAACTCAAGCTTGTCATGTGAGGGTTGACTTCATAGGTGTGCACTTGTGCAGGTTTGCTCGCAATGTTTGCTTGACTGTAAAAGAGTAAAATTATAACTGAAAGTATAAGTTCACATTTGGAAACACGGTGGTGCTTGGATGGATCATCTCGCATGGAAGTTCAAGAACAAAGAATCAGTCTTACCCGTGACCACGAGCGCTGTAAAGAGCTCGAAACGTCGGATCTCTAAATAATGTTAAGAATAACAATACACGCGAGTTTAATCCGTAAAATTAGTTAATTTCAAATGTATAGTGCTCGCGCAAATAATAGACAATACTATGAAACAAAGAAGGTGATCTTTTTAATAAAGGTTTCCTTAACTGAGTCTTGAAAAACTATAGTCCGGTCAAATTAGACCAAAAAATAAGAGTAAAGTTACATAAATTCCCACCAAGCTGAAAATCGGTAAGATTGCTTAAAATACTATTAAAAACAAAATTTGAAAGTTCCCCATCTTTCCCCTGTAAGGAAAAAATGTTATTCAAGGTCAAAAGTCAAAAAATGAGTTTTTCGCGATTTTCAGCAAAACGGTAAGTTTTATCATAAAATACCCAGACAAAAATTGTAGATTATAAAATTATCTACAAAAACTAAATTTATACTTTTTTTCTACGAGCCACCGTTTTTGAGATATAACGATTCAAAAAGTTGTAAAAGTTGTAATCGTCATAATATGCACGAGTACGCCACGTATATTACACGCAATAAGTGGCTGTGATACGACATCTGCATTTTACAGGAGGGGAAAAATAACAGTTTTAAACTATTTGAGAAACAAAATTTAATTGAATGTGCTGAAGTTTTTAGAAATAGTAATTCTACTCGACAAGAAATTATTACCAACGGCATTCGCTTTCTTCTTTCTATGTACGGAGCTCCTAAAAAAACTACCTGCTTAGATAAGTTTAGATGAGATTTACTAGTGATGAGATCTATACGTTGTTTGATATTAAGTACGCACGCCATGATCACGGGTTATTGGTCTAAGAGCAGACATATCGGTCTACCCTCTTCCCAACTTTATAGTTTACTTCTATTTTTAAACAACGTAATATATTTCTAGCAGCCCTGCTGTGATGCGCTTAGCGGTATGCAGAAGCACAATAGCAATAAACATTGCGATACCCCGGATTCACTATTGTTTCACACTCAAACAATACGCCTGCGCTCGAGGGTAGAAAGGAGCGTCTATCAACCGCTTTAACTTAATCAAGCACCGACCAAGAAATATCTACCGCCGTTATATCCCTTAGGTAATACGATTTATCAATAGGTTAGTTGGATAATTCAATTCGGTAGGCATTGGCCTGATAGTGGATCCACACGGCTTGGCAGACTGACCTTAATTTGCTAAAAATTGGCACAATAATAAATCGCCGCTTATGCTTATCGTTACTAGTATTATGATTACGAAAGTTTATTTCTGTCTGTCGCACTCTCACGCCAAAACTATTCAACCTAAAGTTTACTTTTTAACTTTGAAGTAGAATGAAATCTGGTACACATATTACTGGAAACTAACATATAGGCAACTATTTGAAAAAAAATTGCTATTAGTAAATATTTTTTTTATGGAGGTGTAAATATATTATGCGGAAGGAGTCGCGGTAAGATAGTAGTAACATAAAGAATAAACATGATAGTGTAACTTGCAAAAATAAACATATAAATTCGCCGCTATGGGCACTTTTGTAGTGTGAGGCCTCCGAAATTTCGCTACGAATATACACGCGTATATTTCCGTTTAATGATGCGGTGCGTAAAATAGATATTTCAACAGAATATTTATTGTACGCTAGCGTACAAGCGATTTTGTATTAAGTTCCTTCTAAATAGTCTAAGTGGAAATCAGTTAACTATCGTTTCAAAATTGGCCGTTACCATGGCAACCTGAGCTACCTTTTAGCCGCCGTCATTCAAGGAAAGGTGTGGTCGAATTCTGCCTCATTAGCGAACCACAACGCACCTTATCTCTGTAAACCAATTTATTATGACTAACTGGTACTAGTTGCGAGATGTCTGTCCGTTTTATCCATTAACTATTTATAAGCTATTAATTACCGAAATAACAGTCGCTATAACACAGGCGGAATTTTTATTATCATCGCCCACTGCTGAGTAGGGATGTGGGTACCGCTGAAAATTTTCGTGTTAGAATATTTGACGAAAATGTTTATAGGAAATAATTTTATGAACGTACTTTCAAATAGAGCAACTAAATTTGTGTAATTTTTTTAAACGTTACAAGTCAGTATTTACTTCTCTTACTCTACGCTTATATTTCACTTCATCGAATTGAACGAGTTATTAAGGGAGACATGTGCGGCTTTTTTTACATTTGATGAATTTTTTTACTCACGTTAAGTTAGATTCGTTAGGTTACGTCTCTAGGACATTGATTAATCGTTTGCATATGAAATGAAGTGATTTTTCAGTATTTTTTGTTATACATACTTATTGTTTTAGAAACCATCACATTTTTGATAATCAGGCCAGATTTTTTTTACAATAAACACATTATTTGACAACTTTCTTCATTTTTATAGCATTTCATGAAGAAAAATCGTCATATCATAATATAATTTATTTCAAAACGTATACATATGTCAGTATACGTTAACTTACACGTTTTAAAAGATGGACTTGTATTTTTTATCCACTCAATTTTTTTCGCAAGCTTCTTTCAAATTGCCGAAACAGACGAACGCTCTCGTTAGGCACATCACTAATCGACCAGTGCGGTACCAAGGGCAGACGTAGCTTTCGCGGCCCCCCGTTACAGCTGATAACACAGTTCCGTGTCGCTATGGTTTGTTGGAACAGATGTTGCTATTGTCGCCGGTTCGATTTCTCGTTTGGTCTGTTGCTAAGTATTGGTGGATTGATGTCGCGAAGTGATGTGAAGACCTCAGAGTTAAAGTTAGTGTTACAAAGATGTATCTGACAGTAATGCTCATAGTTTTGTAACTTGATGTTTCATATTTACTCGTATATGATTCATGAAATCGTTAGACGATCTGTACAATAGCACGTGAAAATATGTTCAAAAATACTCATTTCAATAAACGTGAAATTAAATAAAATAAGAGATGCTTTGAGCTTAATAAAGTTAGCCTGCCTTCCATAATCTATAATATTGCAAACTTCGTAAGAATTACCTTTTTTTTTTTTTTTTTTTATCGCGGTGAAATGCTTTTCGCACCGTCACTGGGAGAGGGGGTTCTCTCCCAGTGGTGTGTCGGACTCCCCAGCGGCTGGCGAAGAGATGGTAAATGCCAGCCGCGGCTTCTGGGCGGGGTGCAACAAAACTTTTGTTGCACACCCATCTGACTCTTGGCAGCATGAACCATTGCTTAGCTTTCATAATATCACAACCTTTCTTATTATCCAATTATTTGGCCACATTAATAGGTACTTCCTACAAGCTTATATATTTCATCAAAACACATGCATATTCATCGGATGGGTACCCAGTGACCTTGCGGGCCCTTCCTGTCCTTCGCCAGTACATTTGTATACATTATTCGGCGTACTATATGTATATTATATTATACATACATTCGGATCGCGTACTTCATATAATTTGCATACAACGGCGGCGTTTTTACGTTTCACTATTTCTTAGACTAGCGGTGGAGGCAGGGTTTACTCGTTACTTACATTGGACATCGAAACTTTTTTTTTAATTATATTTTTTAAGATATATACCTGGACTGTTTCATTAAAACTATCTTGGTTTTGGAAATAAAACTATTTTGGAAACTTCAGCGATAATCAGTAATGTCAAGGATGTCTCAAGGATGCTCTTTATATTTTTCAAGAAATCCATTAATCAATTGAAATACTCATAGTCCGGTCAATTTAGACATTCGAAGTTACATATTTTATAAGTATAATTATATTCTGAACAATTTCACTGAAATTCAGCTTCACTCTCATTTTTTGGTTTAAATTGACCGGACTATCAATTGCAGATTATTCGCAATGGTTAATTTTGACGAATGCAGATTCGTAGATTGGGTACTACTCAAAAGTATTATAAATTAAACCTTATTTTTGAATTTTATAATATCTATGTTTTACCATATTGACGTACAATGTTCATGTATGATCCATAAACAAACATACCTGCCCACCTATTTCTAACACATAGTTGTATGCGCACATCCATTGATAGGCAAATTCGGTAATAATAGTAAAGCTAACGTATTCTACAGGCGTACCCTTTGTGAGGTCGTGCCAATGGGCCCCGTGAGGTCGTGTGCCATGTGGCCCGAATGTCAAGTTTCCCTGAAACTTGCTGTTGCCATGGAGACCAAGGGCGGAAGAGTAAAGTATGTATCTAACATGTTAAGCGCAAGTTTTTTCATTAGATCTGCCTAAGAGTAGAGTTAGAACTTTTCAGATCCTTATTTTTCGTACTTTGAACGCATGAAGAGATTGCTTCTTCCTTTATAGAGTATGGCGACTTCACATGAATTAATTTGTAGTTGAGCAATATGAGAACATATGCTTAGCGACAAAGGATTAGAAAAAGTTAATTGAAGGTAAACTTCAAACTTTAAATATATATTTGCGTGTTACTCATAACTTTTGTGAGTTTAAAAAAATAATTGAATCTTATAAACCTGTCACAAGATCTTTTCATGTTAACATGTAATGTAGGTGTTTGTTCGTCATTAATAAATTTCGGATTTCTTTAATCTTCTTTCTGTAACAATAATTTATTCACATTGTTAAAATCAACACGGAAAGAAATTCATGAATGAAATTGATAAAGTGCCGTAATAAAAATTACGTAACACTGTCTGTAGATATGGGACAAAATATGTTGGGAGCCTGTCGCCCTAAGTCTTATGGAAGTTATAAATGAGTGTTATGAGGAAGTTTTTATAAATATATTGCGAGAGGTAGGCGCTGAAATACTGGCCAATATTATTTTATTATGTGGTATAATTTGTCTGCGACCAACCGATTGTATTTTTAACGGGTCTGAGAATTCTGTTCAACATTTAATTAATCAGACGTAAATTAATTTGAACATTGAATTAAGCTTGTTTTGTTACGCCAACGCCTAGTCGACATTATGAATAGGGATTTTATAGTGGCAATGGTGTATTTCAAGATGTTTTTATATGATATTGACGGAACACCGTGACGTGAGATCGCCACAGACCATTGGAACAGAAATATATACTCGTAAATAGGTTTTTATGTTTTTTTTATTCTTGGCTATAGATTGGAACAACGTAGTAGATATTATTTTGTCTTCTGTTGTTTGAATTGAACCTGGATATTTTATTATAATATTTATTGTCAACCTTCAAATCATATTTTTTTTATTGTCACCTCAATCACCTCAAATGTCAGGATATATTTATTGGGTCAAATCATAAACCGGGCTAAAATCGGCTCGTACGCAAAGCCGTTTTGTGTCATAGTAACGTTATCGTTGTGTCGAAAGATAGCAAAACTAACCCATGCAGCTCCTTCAAAAGGATTTGGGCTAATTTAAGTCTCGATTTGCTATCGTCTAACGAAATCATTCAGAGCTCACCAATTGCGAAGAGGCTTATAGGTAATTTCGCTATTCGCTATTTCCTGTCAAGAATTTACTGCAAAATTGATTGCCTGACCCCTGACCCTATAAGATTTAGTGAGAAGTTCTTTAAGTCTTCCATCTGATTTTTTTGAAAAGAGAGCTATGTACAAGTTTGGAGGAGACCTTTGCCCAGCTGTGGGATGACACAGGTTAATGAAAAAAAAAATTATTCCACCATCCCACTGGACAACAACACAAACGAACAGAAAGGCACACCTGTGTACCCCACCTGTCCGCTATACATTCTACACGTCGACTTCCCACTATTAGTTACTATTATTAAAAATTTCGGCATGTCCTGCGCAGTTGGCTTCCCTCCATCGGGATAGGCGATCAATCGCGACGATTAGTCGGAGCTTCCTTGCACTCTTTTGTCGTAGTTATTTTTGGTGGAATCCCTCCCAGGCCTCGGATCGTACGATAGAACTGGGATAGCAAACGTCTGTTGCTATGCGAATTTGTACGAATGTATATTCGCGAACGCGGGTCACAATGGGTCGTTGTATATGTGTAGAATATAGATAGCGACTTCTTCGGGTGACGTTCTTCATTTATAAATTTCGGTTTTATTATTAAACTGACAAGTTCTGGCCTTAAATAGAGAGTAGTGGAGAGCTTTGAAGGAGATACGATTTAAAAAAAGTAGGTATATTCTTTATTTACTGTTCACATTACGATACGATTCATTTAAAGTTGACCCATTTATGGTATTGGGGTAAGAACTATTTTAATTTTATTCTTATCTTTAACTACATTCGAGGTTGTATCAATTCCTTTCGAAAGCTTTTTATAAACAGTCTTACAAACATCCTTATAAAATTAATAGATATTAATGCGATAGGTACCACGCGAATTTTGTATTTTTTTTTTGTGGTTAGATCACAAAGGATATTGTATCGTTCTTGTAGCAAACACCTTGTATAGTAGAGTAAGAGTTTACCACATATGCTTGCTCTATTTGAAAAAATACATGGTATGTAACAAATTACCTTTTAAGTTAAATACTACGGAGATATTTTCTATATAAGATTTTAAACTTTCGCGTTCCATTACACTAAATATTAGTCTTTATGTCGAAACGTCGGGCAGTAAGTAGCTATGTAATTTGCTACTAGGAGTAGCAAATAACGCCTGTAGACCCATAAAGACTAATATTTAGTGATATTTTCTATAGTTTAGTTTTTGTCCTAATCATGTAAAAAAGTACGATATTCTCTTTATAATGCTTAGAATGCCTGAAATAGCATGGCTAGTCAATATCCGCGTACAATGACGATGTAACAGTGTTTCGTAAGTTATTTAGAAATTCTTATATTAAGAGATACCCGGACCCCATCGTAGACGCCAATAAATACGGATTCTGATGTAAATGTAGGAAGCGATGATCCCAAGGCCGCCTTTAATGGCCTAGATGACGTGGGCATAGTTCAGCAGTGGTACAGTGTAGCTGTAGCGCTTTCTAGTACATTTTTGGATGATAAAAAAATAAGTGAAGGTAAAATTGTATTGTAGATTTTGCTAATGATAAAACAGTCTATTTTTTACCTTTGTACTGCCAATTTTTTTACTATTTTACTTACTTCTTATATCGATCTAATACTCAAATTAATAAGTTGCCTTCAGGAGCCCATACATACATACAAGCACACCTTTTTCCCAGAGGATTAGGCATTTATTCTACCCGATCAATAAATTATGTGAGGAACACTGTTACTTCATATTAATTAATGAAACAATTGAAAGAACATAATTTTAAAACTGCTTTACATTTATGTAAAACAAAAAAAAAATCATAAATAACTTATTCAAAACACTCCCACTTTAATTTTGCCTTTTGTCCGATCGATTTACAAATTGTACATCAAATGTATCATTTAGATATCATCATCATCGTCATCAGCCCATTTCAGTACTCACTTATGCCTCTAGAATATTCCTCGCTGGCATTTTCACGAATTGTGATAGGCGTAGGTCGGGTCCGAATTTACTGCCCGAGCCTAATAGCGCCAATACTCCACTATATCTCTTGTCACTATGTTCAGTGGCAAAAATCCAATAGTTGTAGGTCAAGGGAGATTGGTTCTATTCTAGTGACGACATGACTTCGATAGTTGTAAAATTTGAAAATGACGCAAATTACTAAAAATAATGAAAACTCGTAAAGAATGGGCGTAGGTGGGTAATAAAAGATAAAGATCGGAAAATTTCAGAATTTTACTTTATTTCGGTGACCTGTAAGCTTTTGATTGTTACTTTTTAGAGTTCTGATGTTCCTACAACAACGAATAATTCAACAGTTGCAAAGAGGCTTTTCCGCAAATCACCTGGTTCGGCAAACCTAAATGCTTGTCCTACACATATTTTCAGGAAACGGAATTTGGAAAATATTATAAAAATAAGATCTGCTTTTTTTTAAAGTCATTTATTCACAAAAATTACATGGTTACAGTAAGTTACAAAAATCGCCAAACTGTTGCCAGTTTGTTGCTAATTAGGTTTTTCTATTTACTGGTACATACTCGTAGAATGAAAATAATCTTGATAAAAAGCGTCTATTACAATACATTGGAATTCAATTGGCAATCGCCCACTTTTCAGCCGATTCCATCCCTGTAAGAAAAGTCTAAAATTGACTAAGAAAAGAATAAAAAAAATATTTTTAGCACAAATGATTCACCCTTAGATCAAGAACTCTCCCGCCGCGCCTCATTCCTGAAACAAATATAATACAGGCCGTTAATAAAATAATAGGCACTAATAAAACTGGGTTAGTTGTGACCAGCGGAGATGATCTCTTTCTCCCATTAGCATAAATAGTGCCCCGCCCCCACGCTTGCTGCCGTATCGTTTCCGTCATGCGGACAGTGTTGCCAACTTAATAGTTTTACAACAAAGTTTGTAATATTACTAGCTTTTTTATCTCTTTATCCGTTTTACGTCAAACATTTGATTTAAATATATACCTTCTTATCTTATTAGCCCATACATGCGCCCACGATCAATGCTTTTTAGCAACGACCTTAACCACTCGAATCTTGTAAATGTGCTTATTACCTTTATTGGCCTAAACTGCTGGAACTTAGTATCTGCAGGATCAGAACGACGCGTCTCATGATACGCACAATATACAAAAATATAATATTTTATCTATGTAATACAAAACTTGTAAGTTTTGTTTTGTATTGGATACCCCAGGAAAGATTAAAGAGAGAGAAATACAATTCAACATTTCGTTTGAATCATTGTACAAACTTATCAAACATTTTTCAAAACTGAATTCTTATGATGTGATGAGTAAAAAACTCCTCAGATACATAGAATTTCTTACTACTCTTGAAATGTAGCATTTGAAATCACACTTGTGTTATACTTGTGTATAGAATTATAGCGTTGTAGCAACCAAGCCGCCGCAATAGCGCATGCTGAGGGAGTACCAATGATGATATTACATGTATGTGTGTTTGTTTAATTATGTAGTTATGTGTGTATGTATGATCAATAAGTAAATGTTTTTCAGTTCGCTCGCGACCATGATTTGTGTAACCCAGTCGAAACGTCGGGCAGTAAGTAGCTATGTAATTGCTTCTCCTAATATCGCGTGTAGACCCATAAAGACTAATATTTAAAGTAAATGTTTTCTTTCATTCTATACCACTTTTGTTTCTGATATCCGTTAGACACGTGCTTAATGAACTTAGCACGGAATCAGATCAATTCATATAATGTAAAAAAATTGAATCACCATAAAAAAAATTAGTCTCTTTAGAACAAACTCGGAACTGTAAAGAATTAATTGGGAAATTAAAAATGTAATCTGGCAACACTGTATCGCAGTATTTCACGCGGAATCGTCGTTTTATGGGTTCCCGCAATGAAGCGAAGAAGTCGCGATGACGTGCGCAGACGAAGGCTACAATAGTTCGTTTGAGCGTATCGTACGCGTGTATCCTAATAATACATCCGTTCCCCTCATGACTATATGGGGGGCGCTTAGATTGATACTTGTTGCCCAGGGTAAAGTGGAAGGCTCTCGACCGCGCGGGAGGTCACCCATGCGATGGACCGACCAAATAAAGTCCGTGATTGGCGGTTCACTTAATGAGTGCAGCAGGATGACTACCAGCAGGGAGAAATGGCGGGACATCGTAAGGCGCACGTTGGCGCCCGTCTCCAACACTACATGATGACCACGACCGCTCTGTCAAGAGTGATACGGCTAAGAAGAGAAGATTGATACTCAAAATATCTATTTAAATCAATAAAAGTAATCCCTATTTCCCTTGAACTAAACTAGACTATTTTATTTCAAACGTGTAGTGCTCGCGCAAATAATAGTCAATACTATTTCCCTAGCTACCAGAACCACGCGGGCCGAATTTCTTCTGCTTTTTTTAGCGTTTGCTAACAATTCAAAAGAGAAAATTTTGTAATGTATATTTACAGGTTTCAACTGTAGTTTTATTTAATTTAATATTTTATGTATTAAACTTGCGTATAATAAGAATTCTAATGGAATTATTTATGGAGACTCGACGTTTCAAGCTCTTTACAGCACACGTTATCACGAGAGACATTATATTTATTCATTATTATACGTGAGTGAGTGTATCAATTAAGTATATTTATAAAATTTAAAATACATTCAATTTTATCCATAGTGTTTGCGCTAATAATAGACAACATATCTTCATATATTTCTTGGTTTGCATAAGACACGACTAAATGTTAGATTTAGGCTTGATTACTTTTACTAATTTCTGCCAAGTTTAGTTCGAGGAGCTTAGTTATACATGAAACTTTTTTTACGAGTGAGAGTCTTGCAGTTTTACCGGAAGATCTTTGGCTTACCACTAAAAAAAACTCAAATTTATGGTCCGCAGGCAACGTTAGCCTTACGGGAATAATGGGTCACAACCGAGCCCAGAGCTCATTCAACTTGTATCCACCTAACAGCCAGTAAAATCAAAACAAAACGAATCGAGTTCAACACTTCAAAACAACAAACAGATGAATGGAACGAAAATAAAACACGGATAGTGAAACAAACTCCAACGGAAAGTGAAACTGGTATATTGCGTACAATTTTATTGTGGCGCGGCGCCCGCGCAGCGGTTAGACGAATCTGTGGCTGTGACGCACGCAGTGGGCGTGATAGCGCTGATAATCGCCTTAAATAGTACGCGGGATGTATGTATTTGATTAGGAGTTTTTGGTAGGGAAAAATGTAAAAAATTGTAAAGTGGATTTCGTTGGAACTATAATGTGTTTGACAAATATTTAAAAAAAACATAGTTAGGCGTAACTAACTACTACATTCACTGTATTTTTCACACATTTCACTGTTTTTTTTTCTAAATGACTACGTGATGGTTCATTGGACTTGATCAATATTTTCAAGTGCCACAAATACATGGGTTCAGCTTGGTCTGGAAAAACCCATACAAACGATTGTATTAGTAGATAGAAGTAAGAACCTAAATCCTGAAAAATTCTGATCTTGACCTAATTCGAGACTCAAGATTAAGAATTAAAAAATTCGTAGGATTGAACGAAAGTACTTGAGTTTGTTAGAAACTTTAGTAACCAACATTACTACTTATATCCACACAAAACTTGGACGCCAAACTACCGCGCCTACTGCTCTTTATACCTACCAAATTTTATAATGAACTGACATTTTATCCAGTTTTTCAAACACGTGCGAACCAAGAATGTTGACCCATTGCTCCGGTAATAACCGTTGACGTAAAACGGTTGACATTTCATCAGCTGAGATCGTAAAATGGACCGGTCTATAGAAGACTGATAAATCGGAAAATTAGGCAAAGCCGACCGTGTGACATTCACGGCTTTGTACGAAGCAATAAATTAATTATCATTAGTGGTAATAAAGTTGGACATATGCAACAGGCTTGATGCATGAATATTTTATTGTATTTTTAAGTGTTGCCAAAATAGTAAGGTGTGTGCGTAGTTGTGAAATAGGCTTCGCTTTTATAGTCTAGGCGGTCACCTTACTAATTTATTTGTTTTTGACAAAACAAAACTTTGGTATTAGCCTGATGTTTACGAGTAGTAAGGTCGAATGAAGAATTATTGAAAAATATTTTTGTTTGAACCTAGGATTTAATCCAAGGACGTCTGTGTTTTAAGCGGCGCATAGTAATGAATTACCTCCCCATTATTAAAAAAAACAGTGTGCTCATATATACGTACAGTCCAAACTGACAGGCTGGCAAAACTACTATTAAATGCTCTCCTGATAGATTAAGTACCTAATGACGTACTCATGCATTCCATATCGATTTGAATCTATGAAAAAAGAAAAGATCGGAATGATTTCTTTTAAAAAAGATTTAGTTGTAAACTTTTTCACAAAAATAAAACATTCTGAACTTTTCATACGAGAACCTTATATTCGACAAGCCTCCTTTTCCAAAGTCGGTTAAAAATATGTCACAAATGTAATTGCCAGCTGCCCCCCTCCCCAAGGAGCGAGGTGCCGTTGTCCGCGATTAATTCGTGCCTCCTTTAAATTCAGCTCACAGTCTGCGCAATATCTCCATTTGATAGTACGGGCCCCGCGGTTTTTTCCACACCGCACGCACCGGGCCCTAATCCAAGTGCCGTGAAGATATTTCGCGGTGTTGTAGGGCTATAAGGGCAGCGGGAATCGGCGGATGTGGGGTTCTACAGGGGTTCCATCTGAATTTTGGTCTCACTTAGCGGATATTTCGTTCAAAACTATCAATATTTTACTTAAGGACTTGATTTAATTGGACACAAGACTAAGAAAGTTTCAAGCTTGATTCACGATTGCTTTTCCCGAAAAAAATAGTCTGAAAATATTAGATACTTATGACCATAGCACATTTTAAGACAAATTCACTGCCATCTTGTGTCTTGCGCATTTGCCGTAATCTGTATAGGTAGAGTAACCTGTATTGTGCTTTACGCAAATACAGCATTTTTTGGGTCAGTATAAAAGGTTCCCTATTTCCT
The DNA here is from genome assembly GCA_039566165.1 of Maruca vitrata. Lineage (NCBI taxonomy): Eukaryota > Metazoa > Arthropoda > Insecta > Lepidoptera > Crambidae > Maruca > Maruca vitrata. The sequence goes on along the minus strand of CM076922.1, from coordinate 13,766,738 downwards.
TCTCTATACTCCAAGCTGTATAAAGCTTATGAATATCCAAAATTAAAAAATAAATTGTAAGTTCTCGTTGATAAAGTGAGACATTAGAGGTAATAAACACACTTTTGCTTTTATAATATTAGGATTAAGATAGTTTACATTTAGATGGGTTAGTTGCGTAATTCCTCAGTTGCGATTGCACCCGAACATTTTGTTTAAAGACCAGTTGTGATTTTCAGGTAAAACTGCAGTTAGTCGATTTCGGGTGAAATGTCAACTAGGGAATGACGATTAGGATTATGTATATGATTACGTAGCTTTTTGAAAAAGTCCCCCATTTTTTTAGTTTAGAAGCGTATCGATTCGCTATTTTTACGGCCGTACCCAAACGAGGAATCGATTCGACTATAAATCGGTGGTCCTCGGCGACACGCCATGAATACTATTATAGAGCGTATTTATTGGGGATTAGGGCGACATACCGCGGGGCGCTGGATCGCGCTTTAATTTATGACAGATGCCCGCGAATGTACAGCGTCTTGGATGCGCTAGCGCCGTTTTCTGTTATTTGACTGGCTCGGTGGAACAGTGGTTAGTGACCCAGATTCACTACCTAGGGTTCCAAGAGTTGTGGGTTCGATTCCCTATCGGGACATATACTTGTGTGACGAACATCGGTGTTTGTTCCGTGTCTGGGTGTGTTGTTAAAATATATTTAAGTATATTTGTGTATCCACTGTTGATTCTGATATCTGTAACACAAGTGCTTAAGCTACATACCACGGGATCAGATCAATGTATGTGATGTTGTGCAATATTATTATTATAATTGTTGAAATGTTTTGGATAGGTTTGGAGGAGACTTTTGTACAGCTGGTTACCAAATAAATTGTCACAAGGGGTTGCCCTCATGTGCATTTACCCAATTTTAAGATGTGGTAATTTGTTAAGATATAATGTTGTTTTACGCACAGCTTCTGGACGGAATTGGATAAAATTTCACAGTTCAATGTTATATCAGAATGACATATAGACAATTTTTTCACTGTTTTTCATACAACCAGCATATACATGACATATAACAATTTCAAACATGAAACATTTGCACTTATGTCTATTTTAAACCAACTAAATGCAGTCCTAAGTTTAACAGTGTTAAATTAAAGTTTAATTGTATTGAAGACTTTATTTAAATTAAATCCTACACTAAAACAATAACGTTAAAATCTATTTGAAAAGTGTTGTAAAATAAATATTGAATCACAACATTTCTTGCAAACATATTTAATATTTCACATTGATATTTTTTCTTTCAATACGCTACTGGGAAAAGGTGTAAAATCCCCGTTCCCCTATCCCTATGCGCCGAAGAATGCTATCCCGCGGGACATCCGGGTATGATAATCCGTTTTGTGACTTTTTTCCTCAAACGTCATAACTCAAAGTTTGCCTCAGTTTATGGTGATGGTGTGCATTACATGGTATTCCCTATGCCCAAAGGTGGGATTACAGTTTTGCATTCTTTAATGGCTGTCTAAATTAAAAATTGTGGTATTATTTCGCACCCCGCCAAGAAATGTGATACAAAGCAAAAATAGGTTTTTCGAGAAAAACGAAAGTTATAACTAATACGGGTTTTTTAATTTTTGATGTATGAATTAAACAAAAAAGTTGTATTTATGCATTGTGGGTGCGATCTGTTCTCTGTTAGTTTCATATGTATTAGGTCGTCTTTCATCATCATCATCATCAGCCCATAAACGTCCCCACTGCTGGGGCAAGGGCCTACCCTAAACTAGGGCGATAAGGCCTTAGTCGTCTTTAACATAATTTAATAACTATGACACGACTACCTACGTGAAAGTTATATAAAATTTAATGAAACTTACTTTATGTAACTTATATGAAATTAGTTACATATTTTTATCCGAAAAGTAATTTATTCAGAAATTCTTAGTTCCACAAATGGCACTCACAGTCCTGTTATTTGATCATCTAGTAGAAAATTGCGCGTCTAAACATGTTTACGGAAGAATAGCCTCATTTAATAAAAGTTGAATCGTACTGCGATTTGAATACTAAGCTATTTGGACAGCACTATTCTTATATTTTTAGCATAACTAGATTTTACTTCGCAGCACGAATAGCGTATGAATAAAATGACTAATTAAATATTTAAAGGCAACGAACATCTACGCGAGGCGTCTTGGCGCCAGTATTGATTAGTACATACATAATATCCTACTATTCATCATGCTGTCATAGTATTTTACCTATATGCTCGCGTTTATTTAATCAAGCATCTTAAAGCCAACAAATTATTTATGGTCACCAGTGGAGTAAGGGGGCCCTGGGCTACAAGGGCCCCAAAGGTTCAAAAGGTTAAAACCCAGACACAAAAAAACACCGATTTTCGTCACAAAATATTTGTCCCGGTTGGGAATCGAACCCACGTCTCTTGCAACCGTAGGTAATGACCGTGGGGTACCACTGCTCCACCGAGCCCGTCAAAATATGAAATGTAGACACAGAGAGAGCGCATTTGCGCACTAGTATATTGAATTGAGACCTGCTCCTGCGCAGTTGGCTAATCTCTATTGAGATGACCACAATACCCTTCTAGCTCCTGTTTTCCCTCCCTCCTATGATCCCGGGCTCTTCAGGCGGACCGTGAAATGGCATTTAAGCAGGCCTTCAGGGTGAGTGCGACAGGCTCAATTGGCGCTATAGATATAAATTATGATCTATTGCGCCTGTCGACCTCATTTGTGGAGGTGGAGTGAGATCATCTTGTTAGCCTATTAGAAAAAAACGGTTACATATTACCTGAAAGAAGTATTTAACATGTAGAGCTTATACCCTTTGTCCTATCCTTTTCCTTTGTTAAGCTATTGTCTTGGCGGTGTATTGATTATTTTGTAAGCCTAGTAATTACAATTGAGCACTATAATCTAACCTCTACCTACAACCCAACATGGTGCCAAACCACTTTCACCGTTTCACAAGGCTCAGAGCTTTTGAAATCAAAGTAATATTCTGTTATCCCAGACAACAAAGACAGCGGTGGGTTTTCTATACGTTGTAGGTAATATTGTTTAGGTTTCATTATTAGATTCTAATCAGAGGACTGACAGACGGCAGGTGTTCTAACTTTGTAGGATATGTGCACAAGTGTACGTATATGGAAGGCATTTTTACTGTTTCACTTTCATGACTGGCTCGGGGGAACAGTGGTTAGTAACCTAGGTTCACTACCTACAGTTCCAAGAGTCGTGGGTTCGATTTCCACTCGGGACAAATAAATAAATAATAATAAATATCTGGGACATTTCCACACACGGTCATCTGACCCCAAACTAAGCAGAGCTTGTACTATGGGCGTCAGAGACTGATATACATACATATATATTTATAAATACATACTTAAATACATAATCAAACCCAGACACGGAACAAACACCGATGTTAATCACAATCAAATATTTGTCCCGAGTGGGAATCGAACCCACGACTCTCGGAACTGCCAGGCAGGGTCACTAACCACTGTTCCACCGAGCCAGTCAAAAGTCAAAAATATTTGTGTGATGAACATCGGCGTTTGTTCCGTGTCTGGGTTTGTTATTTGATAGATTTAACCCTTTAATGCATGAATTAACCAAAATTATTTCATTGGTTTTTAATCTTATTTTACAAAGGGTTAAAGTTCAAAGTATGTATGTTAACATTTGGACACAGCATGCATTTAAGGGTTAAGTTGATTGTGATATCCGTAACACAAGTGCTACTTACCATGGAATCAGATCAATGTACGTGGTGTTGTTTAATATTTATATATATCGATGAGGTGGGGGTCCTAAAATCAAATGCAGGACCAATCACTTGACATGTATTCTAATCAACACAGGAACGAACATAAATCTTTAGAATACTGACTCGTGATCATGGCGCTTGCAACACTGACGAAATATCGGGAAATAAAGGTAAATATCCCGGATATATTCAATTCCTTGGAACACTTTATAAAGCGTTATAGACGAAAAGAAACTGCTTAAATCGAAATCAATACCAAACCTATTTAACCTTACGGAACAATTAGTACCCGATTCTATCCTCACTACAATGGGGCATAAAGTTAAACTAATTAAATTGGGTTATTCCGTATTCATCCTATGTGAACTCATCCGATTTCCTTTCTCATCCTAAAATAGTATTCCTAGCTCATCCTATTAGATTTTGTCTTGACACAACACTAATGCAAGTCTTTCCCCATCACTAGGTGAATATTCCAATAAAATATATGGATAGCAAAATCAAAAGTCAAAACATTTTCAGAAAGTGAACTATTAATAGGTTTTGGATATAAATACTATTATTATAAATAAAAAGAAATCTGTATGTTAAAACAAGAAAATAACATAATATTCAATAAAATATACTTAAAACCGATAGCCAAACTTGCACGTGCTATTGAAGAAAATAATAGTAACGGTTTCATTTACATCTAATAATGAGTCACCAAGTTGTATTTTTAACTATTACCTGTGCATACAAGTGAAAGAGATAGAATCTTTTGTTAGAAAGAGATAGATACATTTTGTATCCCCATGTTGCGAATTGGCTTTTATCAGTTCACCACTAACTGATATCCTGGTTCCTCCTTAATCTGTGATTTTTAATTGAAGATTATTTTTTTACATTTTATAAAAATCATACAGTTTACATATGGAAGACGATGTTTTTTTAAATCAAAGTTGATTGAGTCTTGTTTGTCAAAATTTAAAAATATTGCTGTGTTAATCATATAAAAAATATGTTACATATTATTCTTAATTTTAAAAAATAAACATACCTAACTGTTTTATACAACATTTATAAATAAATATATTATTTTATCAGACTTTTTGCAGTTTTATTTGACAAAACGACTAAATTAAATTTTAAACTTTTATTCCGACCGTACAAAATATTCTTATTTTTAAAATGTTTTGTTATAGGATGAGCTAGGAATCATTTTGGGATGAATAAGGAACTAAAAATTGAAATATTTGCTTTGGGATGATTAAGGAACGAAATTAGGATGAGTAAGGAAAAAGTTTCACGTCGGATGAGATCACATAGGATGAATACGGAATAACCCATTAAATTTATTGTTTTACCCAATACAACAATAACACTACAAATTACACTTTTTCGTTCCATTCTAGACCTTAACCGATTGCAATAAAAGCTAATTGGTGCTAAGTAAATTGCCTATTGTGCGGGCTTCGATCGAGTAGTTTTGATAATTTCACTGTAACTTTTCCTTTGTAGTCCCTTTGGTCTGATAATTTCTTTATATTGCATTAAATGGTTTAGATATATTTTGTGAATACGTGTTAAACGACTGCCTTGTACAAGAGAAGCCTAATTAAGTATGTATTATAGTTTTTCTACAAGCGAGGACGAGGAAATATGTATAAGACGCGATAAAATCTTTTGTGAAAAAATCAACTAGACTCATTGATATTGAGTGTTCTCAATTACCTTTATTGAAATTCAAATAAAACGCTCGGATTTCATAAACTGTAAAATACATACCATAATTAGTTTTAACTTGCACATTAATCACTAGTTTTAACTTGAAACAAATATCTTCACCGTGAATTTGATCTTACTAGCTAGTACCATACAAATCACCTATTATTATATACCGTGAAATTTTAGTTCTTATTTTCTTTTTCCCTTTTGTAAAAGCGGTATTTATTGATTTGAACAAATAAATACTGCACAATCTATTTTGCTACTAACATAGAATCATTTTACTGCGGTAAAACAACAACTAAAATTAGTGTGTATATTAATCTCAGTGTATACCAATCAAAAACACACACTTATCCCCATCGCTCTAAACAAGCAATCGAACAGAAAAAAGCTTCCGATCCCGCCATAGGTACAGTTTGTTCGAAGCATTTCCTGTGCAATCCACATTATATTAAAATAGTAAATGGTTCGGCCGGGGACAGACGGCGGTGCCCCCTGTCTGCGCCCTACGCCGCCCTTCGCCCTTCGCCAGAGATTAGGGCGCAGAGGTACCAACAGCCGTACCTTTTCTGCCCATTGAGGAAGAAATTTGCCTGTGCTAGAGTCGGGAAGTAAGCCCTTTAGGCCCTGGGAAACAATAAATAAATATTACACAACATCACATACAAGATCTGATCCCGTGGTGGGCCGTGGTAAGTAGCTTTAGCATTAGAAAACTGAAACTGTCCGGGAAATTTACCATGTTGTTTTGTTTTAATGAGCTCCTGATATTTCGGCCCTGTTGCAAGCGCCATGATCACGGGTGAACTGAGGAGTGATGTGTGTAATATGTACTTAAAACAAAACAACATGATAAATAACCCGGACTAGTCCAGTCATTTAAGCTTAAAATAGGTAAGAATCTCGGAATTCGAGATACCCAGCTGTAAGTCTGTAAATACTTAGATATTGACACCCTAAAGGTGGTCTCAAAACCTACATATGGTAGGGTGTGCGCAACTATTAAATTTTCAAGGTCAAATGTCACAAATATCAGTTTTATACACTTTTGAGCGAAACGGGAAGTTTTATCATAAAAGTGTGTAGGAGAAAATTACTTATGATCTAATTATCTATAAAAATTGTCTATACGCTTTATTCCTAAGATTCACCATTTCAGAGATACAGCGATGCTAATAGTTGAAAAAGTTGTATTTTCAAAAGCTTCCAGGCCCTCGTGCGATTGTGCTAGACAGCTACAATTTTCACGAATGATGTATTTCAGTAGCCTCTATAACTTCTTATACTAGAAACAGCATAAAAATAATGTTTAAGTGGGTTCTCATACAAAAACTATGATTTTAATGATCACACTTGGCCGGTTTCTTAACGTAGTTACCCCAGTAAATCTGTTCCAGGTGACACCTTTAATTCATAAAGAACACGTTGGTCATATGGGAGCCTAGTTAAATAATTGTTTTGTGTTGTTTTCAGTATTCAGAAGATTTAAGATTTCTGCGTTTCATTAAATTATGTAAATTTGGTTAATATGGATCTTCATTTTGGACATCATAGACGTTCATAAAAGAGTTAGATGGGCAGTTAACATTTTTAATTTTTTTTTTCAGTTATACGTCAAACAGAAATTCTAATAATTGGTTATTTCGTACTTTTTGACCCATATTAAGCAGTTTTAATGTACTAAAACGCGAAAGACTTATACAGCCTAAAAGTTGTCTCAAAACCTACATATGGTAGGGTGTACGCAACTATTAAATTTCAAGGTCAAAGGTCACAAAAATCGTTTCTTTGCGCTTTTTTTGTAAGTATCTAATTTCCTATGGGTGTTTTGCCATTTGTATTTTTGTCATTATTGTAGAATACAAAATTCTCTACGAATTTTGTTTAAAAAAAAATTCAAGGGTGAACCGTTTTCGAGATAGAGGGCGGAGAGCGCGCTCATCATTTCAGGTAAACCGGTGCTTACGGTCAAAAACGCGCCATAGTTGATGAACGATCGATTAATCAGTGATTATAAATATTTGTAAATTTTTATTAACTATTATATTATATTTTATCATTTACTTTATGCTTTAAATCTATATCTATTCAATAGTACCGATCACCGTTTCCTAAAATTGAAAACATTTTAAATAGAAAATAATTAAGTGCATCTTCTTTAAAATCTGAAAATATTAAAATCCTTCCACTACGTCAAAAATTATACCTGGGAATTATACGGGCCCCTATTATGCACTAGGGACCTTTCTATTTTAAAATTATGATTATTATCATTTATGTTATAATCCTAGATGCTCATCCTCTGAATATAAGAGTCTTCTAGAAAAAAAGACTTTCAGAATTACAACTCCAGTAACTAAAACTACTTTGTCGCACCGCTTCAGCAGCTTTCTTTCACCCTACATCTATATATATATAAAAGGAGAAACTGACTCACTGACTGACATATCGACGCACAGCCTAAACGGCTAAACGAAGGCACTTGAAATTTGGAAGGGACGTAGTTTAGGTACCGTAGAGGTGCACTAAGACAGGAATTCCGGAAATTCTCACGGGAACTGGCATAATCGGGAAAACCCTTTGGTATGAAAAATCTAAACCGCTTAAGCTAGACGCTTGAAATTTGGCATGCAGGTACATTAGTAAACTTTAAGCTTAGTTGTAACAGGATATTGAAAAATTCCCACGGGAACAAATGTGAGCGGGAAAAAACCTTTGTATGAATAAATCTAAGCCGCGAAAGATACATGATTAAAATTTGACATGCTGGTACCTTAATGAACGTAAAGATTACTGGCAACGCGATATTGCGAAATTCCCACGGGAACAGGTGTAACTGGGAAAAAACAATTTACCACCTGCTCCAGAACATTTGCTTAATGCATTTTTACTTTAAGATATTTTTTAATAAAAAGATAAATTCATGATTTATTTGTTTTTTTTTATCATGTTAGAAGTTATTCAATATTAATTAGGTTTTAATACAAATATGATTCCTGTAGTTTCATTAACAATTCTGGAATTACATGGGCAGGTAAGTGTTGTTAAATAAATTAATACTGAATAAATAGTGGATATGTTAGGAAATATGATAGTTTATAAAAATTGACAAATATTCTCGTGATCGTTCATCAACTATATATATGGCGCGTTTTGACCGTAAGCACCGGTTTACCTGAAATGATGAGCGCGCTCTCCGCCCTCTATCTCGAAAACGATTCACCCTTGAATTTTTTTTTAAACAAAATTTGTAGAGAATTATGTATTCTACAATAATGACAAAAATACAAATGGCAAAAAACCCATAGGAAATTAGATACTTAAAAAAAAAGCGCAAAGAAACGATTTTTGTGACCTTTGACCTTGAAATTTAATAGTTGCGTACACCCTACCATATGTAGGTTTTGAGACAACTTTGAGGCTGTATAAGTCTTTCGCGTTTTAGTACATTAAAACTGCTTAATATGGGTCAAAAAGTACGAAATAACCAATTATTAGAATTTCTGTTTGACGTATAACTGAAAAAAAAAATTAAAAATGTTAACTGCCCATCTAACTCTTTTATGAACATCCATGATGTCCAAAATGAAGATCCATATTAACCAAATTTACATAATTTAATGAAACGCAGAAATCTTAAATCTTCTGAATACTGAAAACAACACAAAACAATTATTTAACTAGGCTCCCATATGACCAACGTGTTCTTTATGAATTAAAGGTGTCACCTGGAACAGATTTACTGGGGTAACTACGTTAAGAAACCGGCCAAGTGTGATCATTAAAATCATAGTTTTTGTATGAGAACCCACTTAAACATTATTTTTATGCTGTTTCTAGTATAAGAAGTTATAGAGGCTACTGAAATACATCATTCGTGAAAATTGTAGCTGTCTAGCACAATCGCACGAGGGCCTGGAAGCTTTTGAAAATACAACTTTTTCAACTATTAGCATCGCTGTATCTCTGAAATGGTGAATCTTAGGAATAAAGCGTATAGACAATTTTTATAGATAATTAGATCATAAGTAATTTTCTCCTACACACTTTTATGATAAAACTTCCCGTTCCGCTCAAAAATGTATAAAACTGATATTTGTGACATTTGACCTTGAAAATTTAATAGTTGCGCACACCCTACCATATGTAGGTTTTGAGACCACCTTTAGGGTGTCAATATCTAAGTATTTACAGACTTACAGCTGGGTATCTCGAATTCCGAGATTTTTTCCTAATTTGACTGGACTAGACAGTTTCAGTTTTCTAATGTGTGTAACCATGACAGTTTAAAATAATATATAGTTGCACTTGTGTTTCCGACGGAAACAACAGTGAATACACAAATATATTTAATAACGCACCCAGACTCGGAACAAATACCAATGTTCGTCACACAAATATTGGTCCCGGGTGGGAATCGAACCCACAACTCTTAGAACCGTAGGTGAACCTGGATCATCATCATCATCATCAGCCTATTTACGTCCCCACTGCTGGGCCACGGGCCTACCCTAACTAGGGCGATAAGACCTTAGTCAATACAATTAAGACAGTATTATAAGACTAATCTGCGAGATACGTAATAATTTAATAATTTCTAAATTGTTTGTTTGAAATATTAAGTAATTCTTTTACTTAAATTTAAATTAATTTACCTTACTGTCTGTTACGCTTTTACGACCAAACTTTTGCACCAATTCCAATGAAATTTGGTTGAAATTTGGTACACTCTACAGTGCTTGAACTTAGACTTAAAAATAACACACGCTAATTTTTAACCGACTTTTCTATAAGGAAGTAATTAACTAATCGAAAATGAGTAATTAGCGAAATTGAGCGAAAATAGTTGGTTTTGAAAATGATTTATCAAGTGCTTGCATTCATTCGATCACAAGTTCGTGACCCTTACACTTACTCATAAGTACTTTATACTTTAGGCACATCCTGAGGGCCTACCATGAGTTGGCTATCGTAAACTTACGTACGTTAAAAACCTATCGAGTTGTTTTTTTCATATGGCCGATTGTAGTTCTTCGCGTAACCACCAGCCGGCGCTGTACATGTTTTTCATAGACATATTTACGTAGTCGATATCGAGCGCGTAAGTTTTAAACTCATGGTAGCCCCACTGGTATCCCTTACCCTAAAAGTAATGTTCTTTGTCGTTCCCGGCCCTAGTGCGCGCGTACCGAGCACTCCCGGGCGTCCCTTCATGCCCTCCCGGTACCTAGGAACAGTCTGGGCCTGTTGGTAAGCAAACATCGTATTATAACTGAGCTATATCTGGGCCGTGTCTTCAAGATTTGGCCCGTAAAGGTCGCGGCGCGTAGATTCGTTTTGTTTCTTGTTTGGGTTTGGAAGGTAGGTAATTACTTTGATGAAAACATTGTACGTATGTCTTGGAGTGGGTACGGTATTTGAAGGTTTTATTTACTTGGCTGCTTCGTTGATATGTGGGTGGTAAGCGCTCAGATGTCTGGGGTTCACGCTCTACCAGTTATTCTGCGTGGTACCTAATTTTTGTTTAATAGTAATAATATATACGTATATCTATTACAAATGCTATATCGTCGACTATAAAAGTTGTAATTGAATTGTATCACAAAAGCGATTTCCGCTTTAGTTAACAAATTAAGCATTGAATAGCAAGTACAGGAACATATAGTACACCTAACACTTATGCACTATAATATTACCAGCGCACTATTCACTGGCCATTTTGTCGCTATGACAATATAAGAAATTAAAGAGATCAGGCGCAGGACCGGCGGCTTAACGCATTATAATCTTCAATAATACCACCGCTGAGAGATCTATTCAGCGCTTAAGGATTAGGCTGCTTATCCACTAGAGAGGAGCGAAGCATCAGAAAATTTTAACCAATAGCATTCCATGAAATCTCGATTCTTGTTTCCTATTGATTAAAGAACTAACGTCGTTAACTGCCTCATTGGTCTTTTGATAGCAAGCGCTGCGTTATTACCGATAGGTTCACGGTTCGAGTCCGGGGTCGGGCATAATTTGTGTGAGTTTTTTAAAAAGAAATTACTCAGCGCGGAGTTAGGAAGTTGGCGGTTGAACGCCCGTGCCTAGGAAAGCACGTTAGCCGGTGGTCCTGCGCCCGATCTCTCATCGGTCATGGCGGATTGCCGTCTCACCGATTTATTAGAGTAAGGGAATAGAGAGTGTTTGCGCGCACACTTGTGCACCATAATATATCCTGCTCACTAAAGAGCACTTGATTTCAATAGAGATCGGCCGCCATTGCTGAAATCGGTCGGGCGCCTTATATTTATTAAAATCGTCTCTCATCTTCAGTGGGCAGGCGCCCTTACCTTGTCTTGAAACGGCTCTTGCTAAATCAAGTCTTGAAAGACAAACTAAAACTGTCGCGACTAGTTCCGGGGGACAAAGCAACATTTGACCCAAATAGTTGGGTCGAGACAAACGCAGCTTATTATAGACTGAGGCGGAAAAACTGCGGAGCTACGATGAAGACAAGTTAACCATAAATGAATGTCCAGATTTGAGCTGATTTGGGGAGATATAAATAAATTAATAACTCGGGGACTGCCGCGGTATAGCTATTGCATAGCATCGTCCGATTTCGGAGCAGCTCGTCTCGATTCGTGCGAGTTTCGTAGAGTCGTACAATACGTCTAACCGCACGCACACAAACACCGTGCCGTAGTCTACCGAACTGAAACGACGTTAGACGATTGTGAGGTTTTTTTCGTTACGGAATTTCTTGGTTCGGTCGCCGCGCTCAAAGCCCGCGATAAAAGCTATGCAATAGCTTAAAAGCTATGCAATAGCTTAATAATCATTATTGATACAACTAAAAGGATCCAATTTTGTTAGTAACAATTCTTCTTACGATGTATGTTAGTAGACTGACACAAATAAACACATACAATAATCACTAGCTAGCAAGGAGTGCAAATATGGACTGCCTTTCTCAGAACTGATTGACTCTATAGGTGTACCAAACTTAGGAATCGGTTCAGTAGGAACCAGTTTGTATATTTTTAAAAGCATGACAGGCAGACAGAGACTGGAGTAAAAAATTATACACTATGGGTCTAAAAGCGTAAATTGTAGCAAATACATAGCTACTTACTGCCCGATGTTTCGACTGGATTGCACCAATCATGGTCGCGAGCAAACTCAAGAGGACTCTGGAGTTACTTTTGCATATAACCGTTACCTACCATCCTATTTTCTACCCACAAAACATATATTAGTCGGTTGGCTAAACGGGACGTTTCATTTAGCCAACCGAGAAACATAGTCATCATTTCATGGGTATCGAGTTTTGTTTACAAAAAACACGCAGTTTACAGGGTGATACGTAATTAATACCACTAAGACAGTTTAGACGGTGGCTCTTTGATGTTAGCCGCCAAAGGTGTCGGGTTCCGAAGGTAACAGTTAAGGTGTGACGTCGATGCATTTGATACTTTGCAGCTACCTGAATTATAGACGGTAGTATATTGAATATTAGTCTTTACGCGATAAGGAGTAGCAAATACATAGGTACTTAATAAAATATTAGGTAGTATATTGGTCAATATACCTATTAATCTCTTTGACATAAGCATAGCCGCATAATGAAACTATGATTTTTGTTGAGGGCCTGTTTAAAATTACATTTCGCACGCAAATAGAGACTGTGATAAGTTAGGTTTCCTAACCGACTACTGTATAAGGGAGATATATAACACGAAAAGTTAGTAATTAATAAATATACTTAATATCTATCACTTATAAACACGGTTAGTAGGCGAGCTATCATTGTGAATGTACGAATAATGACAACTTTTCATCGAAACGATTTTATGGTGAAGGAAAAATCATCGTGAGGGAACCTGCACACCTAGGAGAAATTCTGAGGTATGTGAAGTCTACCAACCTGCACTTGGCCAGCGTGGTTGACTAACACCTGAACGCCCTAGTTTAGGGTAGGCCCGTGCCCCAGCAGTGGGGACGTATCCATTGCCATTGCTACATAGGTAATTATACAAAATCAAATTATAGTTGTTCAAGTAGCTATCTGCTTCATGGCCTGTGTACCTTCGTGTTCTTTTGACCCCCGTATGGTTCTTTCTATTGTACATCGATAAGTGTAATTACAAATCACCAAGCAAAGGCGACGCATATTTTTCCATTATTTATTTCTTTTAACAATCGTAATAGCATCATACAATGTAGTATGTATTTACGAGCGACTTATGCACACCTTAGTAAAGGCTGCAACGTTTTGTAATATTAATAACCTGTCTCTATGCAGAACGTAATAAATATTCATAGGAATTGATTGAACATTTCACACTTTGTTTTTTTTTATTGTCGGAATAGTACAGCGTTGCAATCATTGTGATAAGGGAGCGGTCACACTGTGTGCGATGATTTAGATTGTTAAATATATGAAAATCATGCAAAACCTATAAAATCAAAATGTTTTTATTTATAAAGGCAATTTACATGCACTTATAAATCGTTACATTAGTAATAGTAAGATTCTACCACCGGTTCGAAACGCCGATTCTACCGAGAAGACTCCGGCAAGAAACTCGATACCACGACTACCTAGGTATTAATATCTTACCTAGATGAAAAATTAAGTTGCCACAATAGCACACAAACAATGATTAGGTGAATTATTTCGAATGCTAGGATATTTGCAGTACACTTACGCACAAAAAAGTGCGTTTTTAAGAGACAGATGATGTATTTTCATTTTTTTTTTCAGGCGAAGATCACAACTACTTCATATTAAGTACTAGCTGTGCCAGCGACTTCGTTCGCGTTTCCCCCGTTTTTTACACATTTTCCATTGTATCTTTGCTCCTATTGGTCGCAGCGTGATGTTATATAGCCTTAAGCCTTCCTCGATAAATGGTCTATACAACGCAAATAGATTTTTTCAAATCGAACCAGTAGTTCCTGAGATTACCGCGTTCAAACAAACAAACAAACAAACAAACTCTTCAGCTTTATAATATTAGTATAGATTAATCAATTAAAATTAAAATATTATAACATATTTTTAAAGACAAACCGACAGTCCTTACGAACACAAAGTCATCCACATTTCATTCATATCTCTTACGCAATCCGTACATTAAAGTGTCATAAAACATATGTGTACGAAATCCCTTAACTGAGTAATAAACCTAAATGCGCATACGCAAAAAATGTTCGATGCATTCATACGCGCGCATAGTTTGCATATGAAATGCATATGCGTGTGATTAGCTGTTTATGATAATGGGGTATGGGGGTGATTGCGTTAAGCTGTGAGGTATAGAGGGCAGAATTATAGTGATTGGTTGATTTTATGGGTATCAGAAATTGGAATCAATTCTTTATGCGTTCGGTGTTGTGTTAAGATAGATAAATCTGCTTTTAGAGCTTGCCTTTTGCTTACACAATTTTATATATGCAACAGTACACTTTGTATGTCGCTTGTTCACGACGAATGCAACAACTGATGCGACTAAAAATGACTTTTTGTACCTATTACATGACTATCTTTAAAGTCAAGGGTTTGACCAAAAGGACACAAGCTTAAGCTGCTTTTTAGCCGACCATGTATATATCAATGTTTTACAAGATCAGCGACTACACGTGATCCCAGTGGCGGAACGCTATTTATATATACATACACGCGTATTGTCTATCTATCTAAACGTATATATTTGTGTTAGAGGGTGTAAATCGAGGGCTGGAGACATCGAAGACATTAAGGGATCTTCTGGGCCCTAGGTCATAGCCAAAATAGCCCTTATAATTATTCTGATAAGACCTAGTCAGCATAATTAACATAAGTAGTATTAATTATCACTCATAGAAAACACTTCCTGGAACACGAAAATGCATTTAAAATGGAAAAGAGACACGCGCTTGTTGTTTTAAAATCACCCGCAATCCTTTGACGTATTGGGGACAGGAAAAAGGCGATCAGTCACTTTTGCTTTCCTCTTGATAAGCAGAGAAGACCCGCAGAGTGCATAGGCGGAAAAAGTGCATCTATTATGCAGGCGATAGGGAGATCCCTATGCAGTTTAGTCAGCATGCTGGTATGAAGGAATATGTTTGTAACGTTTTGATCGATACTCTGCCCGCGTTGAGTTGTCGCGAATATTTCCTGGTGCAGATGGCCAAAAAGCCTTTATCCTTTTCAGACTCAAGACTTATTTTTAGAAAACTTTATACTCTCTCTCTCTTAATTTTTAGAAACCCAATATACGAAATATTTGGTTTCTAAAAATTAGTCAAGACGTAATAAAATGTATTAAGGAATACCGGATTAGACTGAATATTAAAGACGACATGTAAAGGAACCGAAAATAAATCATTGCTTAGACTGTCTTTATTGATAGACGATATCATCACTCGACACATAGGTATGCAATAAAATTTATTATACTCTCCCATGAAATTGTACAGAAATGCTTTTACACGATAAAAGAGAGTGTTCAAGCACATCTATTATGCATTTCATAATATACTTCACCTCCTTTCCATTTCTTTCATAAGGAAACCAGGCTAATAAACATAATCACGACTACGTGTAACATAAAACGACGACCTCTTTAAAAGATACGCCACGGACATAATACTCCAGACATATTTGTCAAAAGGAACACGCATAGTTTAACACTCTTTCAGAAACCTCATTTATTATTAACCGCCGCGTATCAAGTTGCAGTTTAAAAGAAAAAAAAATCGAAAAGAAAACCTTTTGTTTTTAATATCTTACAAAACTAAAAATGCACCGTTTTATCTCTACGACAAACGATGTAGGCTGTAAATCATAACATTTTACTGTGACATACAGACAGAGCGGTGCACCAAAATTAACATCATCTAAATTTGGTTCGGTAAATGTACCATTGTAGGTTTCTTTGTTGTTTATCTTTATTCAGGCACTGTTGATGTATGTTATAACTAATCTCTTTCTGTTTCTTAGTCAATACTTATGTGTCTATAAGTATTATAAATTAATAATGGCAGGTTAATTAGGTACAGCCTGACACAGATCAGCCCAAAACACTTAATATGGATATTTAGCATTTGTGATCTGAAGCTTTTGCTCAAAACATGTATTACTCTGTATTCTATCGTAAAAGCAGCGATAACCAATTTGATAAATATATGTATATGTGAAATTTGCATAAGCTAACTACTGAAGTTTGGCATGCATAAGATCAAGACATACCCACATCGCCTAAATTCTACCCTTTTTATTGTAACTCCAAACCCGTTAGTTGTTTTGTATTTATGTGAAATATAATATAAAGCACGTCTTTCTATACTTGTATAAAGGCCTGGATGAACAGTGGTTAGTGACCCAGAATCACTATCTAAGGTTCAAAGAGTCGTGGGTTGCATTCCCACCCGTAACATCGGTGTTTGTTCCATGTTTGGGTGTGTAATTAAATTGATTTGTAAATACACTGTCGGTTCTGATATCTTTAACACAAGTGCTTAAGCTACTTACCATTGGACCAAAAAAAGGGTTAAAGTGTAAAATATGCACCCGGTGTGCCTCAGAATAATTGAGGATAAATTCTTCTACGGCGACAGGCCGGCGCTAGCAACCGTTGCACTCATTCTGTTATTTTTGGAAATTAGATTATGTAAAGCTGCAGTCAGAAATGTTTTTTTTATTATTAATAATGTGCTGGACGTTTGATCTCGCCTTATTAGTCTTTTAATTAGGTAATTGGATGACTTCTTACGTGTCCGTGATATTTATGAGCCTAATTTGATGAAATATAATTTGGATATATCTCTATTAGCATACTTTTCTTGTAGGTGTGGCCACACTAGAGATGAATGAAAAATATATTTGTAAAGTTTCTTTCACTGTTGAGATATTATTATCGTTTAGAATGAGGTAACCCACGTGCCATCGATTAATATTAATTGAATAATAGGCTTATACAATCAGATAAAATATTTTTTTTGGAAAAATTGGTACGTAACTAGATTAAATTTAAGCTGCATACCTGCAAAAAGAAATAGCGAATCTGACAAATATTGCAAAGTTTGGATTTAGAGTGCTTGAAGTTTTGTTGTGTGATTTTTTTTTAAATGCAAAACCTGCCGTTGGTTTGCGAATATAATGTTAAATTTGTATTTAAAAAATAGGTTATTTAGAATAGAATAATTTGTTTTTTCGGTACAGATATTTGAGATTGTTATTTATTTACTCTCAGTGTATCGCGGTATCTTGAGGAAAAATTCCTCAGTCGTCGCGTGACGACAGATAAACACTGCATTCGACTATTTTCAGCTATTTATATGCAACTATCAATGGAATCACATTTACTACCGAAATACCTAAGGACTGGTTTTCCCCGGCCACATGATGACATGATTTCAACAGAGGAAATATGAATTGGAAAAAGGCGTGATTTTATGTATGTATGTAAATATGAATAGACTACAGT